>OZ018335.1:99621220-101097933 GCA_963969495.1 Ceratothoa steindachneri | reverse complement strand
TGGCACTTCAAGATGTTAAAATTCCTGCAAATGGTTGGCAGAGATATTATTTATTGTTTTTATTTTTAAAAAATGTTTGTGGAAGGAGGACCAGGAGGGTATTCTGATTATAATTTTTATAATAGAATTTTGTGGAAAAATGAATCAATTTAAAGGGTGAATGTTTGTGCAAGGGCGGGGGAGGATAAGTATGTACTTTATTCTTCGGGGCCAACGAGGGTTATGTTCTGCCATGAAACCTAGTTTCATGAAGGATTAGGACGGGAGAGTAAGCCACAGTTGCCTCAAGAGAGATTAAAGGCCCTTTTTTGAGGAAAGAGGGTTCCTCAATTCGATTTGATACTGCTGTTCTCTCACAATATGCCATTCAATTCAAGCCCCTCTAGCCAATTTATGTCATGCATAATGCAAATAAATGATAATAATTATTAAATAAAAATAACTTTCAGATACAATTAAAACAAAAACAAGAATAATATAGAATATTAGGGAGAGGAAGGGTGCATTCAAAGCCTCAATTAGTGAAGTTGTACCATGGGCACGCGGCCTCAAGATTGAGAACCACCTTTCAGGACAATCTACGAGAATAAAAACAACATACTTTCCCCCCTCAATGAGGATTGGACGAAAAATATACTCTTTCAAAGAATTCCCTGATTGTACAATATAGGCGCAAATTGGTAATAAGCCTCTGAATACACCATAAGACTGCACTTTCATAAAATACTCGTAGCATAAAAAAAGAAATTTTTCATCCAATTTCCCTCAATATCCTACTTAAATTATCCCTTTTCCCAAACCACGAATACTTTTACGAACCAATTTGTGTCTAATTGGAACCAGCCACGAGATTACCCATTTATAGGCCAAATTGTGTTAGGGAAGATCTGAGATGAGAGTTGTATTCATGCCGCCATGAATGACCTTTAAGATTAGCCAATCGCTCACTACATTTGGCATTTCTTTGACCCTTTGCCCCGAGCATACAAAGATGAACGGGCGGTGGGTCAGAAAGTTGCCTCCCACCTCCCTTCGGTTCAAGGTGTCTATTCGGACCATCTACCTCACGAGGATTTTCACTTCTCCTAACTTCACCACTTTACATAAGAATCTCCTTTTTCGAATCTGTTTGGAGAGTCGTCAGCAAATATTTCAGCGCCACTTTCCTCGTCGCGATTTATCCCTGTACAAGAGCAGAGAGAGAAAGAAAAATGCCCCCACCGACGTTGATTTTAAAACCAAAAAATTTATTTTCTTCTTCCTTCTTCATCAAACCCCAAATAGTAGTGTGGTCGGAGTGCATCAAAGACACTGAAAAATACACTCTTCCCACTCTTCTCATGTCATATCAAGCAGATAGATATTTCCATCTTAGATTGAGTCTTCATAGGGGGAGAGGGTTATTTGTTGAGTCTTTTTAAAATTCATCAACAATATATTTTTCTAAAATGGACTAAGGCTTAGCCAAGTGGAAAACCCCACTTTCACTTTTTTGCGATATTAAGCCACAGGGGGTGTGATCAGTCCCAGGGTGGAGTTATGTTTCAGATTGACATGACGAGGTTTGTCATATGTTCCTGAGTCCACGGTTCGGATTGAAAATAAATGTAAAAAGTAATTCAATTTAATCTTATTTAATACTTGCTACGTTGATTTCCAATTCGACTATTATTATCCCGGGGCGAATCCCCAATGCTTTGTTTATGAGGCCACTTGAAACTTCTCTGTGGGCAATGCGGATGTTGGCCAAGGGGTTATTATACTGCGTTGCCTCGAAGAACGA
The DNA here is from genome assembly GCA_963969495.1 of Ceratothoa steindachneri. NCBI lineage: Eukaryota > Metazoa > Arthropoda > Malacostraca > Isopoda > Cymothoidae > Ceratothoa > Ceratothoa steindachneri. Next base: position 101,096,150 of record OZ018335.1, on the reverse strand, counting down.
TAAGCATTTGTGAGTACGAATTCGAGGCCTCATTTTGCATTCCAACGGGTATAATTCAATTTAATGGTTTCTATCTCACGGTTAATTTGGGCTGCGTCCTGGGAGGGGCATTTAAACAAGAGTGCAGATAAAGAGTAAACGTCTGAAAATATCAGAACTTTCTCCAAAGAAAATCATATATTTCCAAAATTGGTGTTGAATAACTTACGTATAAATTACGTATGGGTAAAGGTTATGCAAATTCAGGTGAGTAAAAGAAAAGTTAGGGAAATAAGCTATTTACTAGAAAATTTCAACTGTCTAAAATGATTCAAAAGAGGCAGCCCAAACAGTGTCAAATATTTGGCTTCTCTGAAACATGAAAAAAACTAATTGTTGACACACTTGCGCAGTAATCTGGCTTCAGTCGTCTTGAAGAATTTATCAGATTTTTTTAACTGTTTTTTTTTTACTTCTGCCGTTAGATCTCTCTACAAGTGTATTTCAAACATTTTTAAAGGGATTCAGGTCTTGGTTCTGTGCAGGACATTTCATAACATCATTAAAGAAGGTCTTTACCGATTTCACCGTGTGGCAGAGAGCGTTATCCTGCATGAAAAGTGCAGGTTGGATTTAGGAAGCTCGCCGATTGAGGAAAGCATTTTGCCGTAGCAATTCCTTCTATAATTGTGCTTTCATTGTCCTTCGTAAGTGCACAAATGTACCAGTACCTTCTACGTAAATCACATCCCAGACCATGAAACTTTATTCACTAAACCTCTCATTCTTTTGGGCGCAACGGATCCGAACAAATTGAACTTAGATTCGTCACTGAAGTTGATTTGGCTCAATCGTTCATCCGACCATGTAATTCGCTCAGTGGCGAATGAAAGAAGAGCCATATTGTTCTTCGACTGATCAATCGTTTGGCCACGGGTGTGCGAACGTGAACCTTTCTTCCTCGGGTCGCCGTGACAAGGTCTGCCTGGAGACACTGATGCCCAAAATATCACTAATATCTCTTTAACGCGTTGCAGCCGTCTTGAAACGACCCTACTTCACAATTTGCCTAATGGCTCGGTCTTCCTTTTTTGAGGTCTTACTTTGCCTACCGGTTGATTTAACAGCTATACATAAACCTGTTTCGTCAAGGATAACAAAATTTTATGTATTAGACTTTTAGAGCGCTTCACAACCTCTGCAATGGTTCGAATTAAAAGGCCATATGGTGAAGCATCTTTTTGATTAGCTCGCAGACATGGAGAGGCGTGATTTCTAAGTCATGTTTTCTGGAGACCAGTTGGCAAGAGAATAGCATAACCTAAATGAGATTGAACTGAAGTTAGTTACTATGAAAACAATGCCAGTTCTTTTTACAAGAGAGCTAAGCTTTAGGATTATTTGCTTATCTGCTGATAATTTTCGTTTTATTCATCTAAATTTGCATGTATGTGCTTTACCTATAGATAATTTATACGGGTTGGTTATTGTGCTGTATTTGGAAAATTATATGCTTCCTCGACAATTCTTTCCTTCTTAAACTAATAATTATATTAACTTTGAAATTCTAATGTCAAATCAAAGAGAAACATTGAACCATAATTTTATGATATAGGATTCCATACCAACTCCTCGCAGAATTTTGCCGGAGCTTCCGAAATTTATTACAACAATTTGCATCCAATTTTTCTTTGGAGGCAATTATGTATATTCATTTTCTCTTCGTTCTACTTCTCATTTTCTGTGTGGGTGATAAGCGATTTCTAAATTACACGAGCCATATGGCCATTAATTTGAATTCTATTAAAATTTCAGGAAACGAGTATAAAAGATACTCGTATGTATATATAATACTAATAGTAATGGATGCACGTTATTTCATATTCCATTGTAACCGGAAGTAAATGGGTTCCAATTATTTACAATTATTATCAGAGTTTTAATGGCGTGAATCAGTATCTAATTCGATACTCAGAAAATACGACATGAATAATGATACATATTTACTGAGAGAAACAGAATTATTTAACCGAACTTCGACTCTTTTCAAAGTAAGGGCCTGAAATAAGAAATATTGGGATCCAATACAATATAACTCGAGACCATGAGTCAACCTCCATTAAGAAATGAGGAATACTGCTAGATTATTTTTTTAGATAACTCATATAAATGGTTTTGAGGATTTTGCAATTTGGTTCCAACTAAATGAGACTAAGTGGTGTTTTAAAGTCATGTCTTTGCTTTTCTTTTATATACTCGTATTTATGAATGGGAATACTTCTTTTATGCTACACACGCATAAACCCGAAATAAAAACTAATAATAAAACAAGAAATATATATTCAAAGCTAATATTCTGTACGCACTGCGTTTATAAGATGAAAGGCTGCACTAAAAGGCAAAGTAGATTATTTCATATTTAATACGTGAATTACACAGTGTCGAGTAGCAAAAAAGCTTCCAATAACTTTTTCCATTGCCGCAGATATGGCCTACTATCCCAGTTTGAGCGGCAATCTATCATATTATATATATATATATATATATATATATATATATATATATATATATATATATATATATATATATATATATATAACTGGGAGTTTGTTTATTCGTGATTGAAAACCAAATGATGAAACTTAGAATTTTCTAAATAATTACATCATGACTAAATTTTACAAAGAATGTAATGGCAGTATTTATTTTTTATTTGTTGCCGTATTTAATGACGAAGTTGAGAATTAATACCAAAATCCAGTTAATCGAATGGTTTTTAACTCCAGACGTCTGATTAAAGTGATTTCTGTCTCTCGAAATTTATATAGAACCAATACGCTTATATACATCTAAGCATTGTATGTTGACGCATATTCACTGCTCAACCATTACTTCTTAAACCTCTTTCCCCCATGTTCCCTTTTCACCCTATGCCGGAGTGTAATCGAACGCGGAATCAATGATCTAGCAAAAATTCAAAAATAAAGATTAGGAGGCATCCTCTCGGTCTCATCGTGTGGAGATTCTCCATGATATCGTATCGCCATGCGGTATCATAGGCCTTCTTTAGATCGAAAAACACCAGGGCGTAGTGCAGTCTACGAAGGAAGGTCTCGCAGATGGCATTTTCCAGTCGGAGCAGAGCATCCGACGTGGAGGGGACTTGCGGAAGCTGAACTTTGAAGAAGACAGATGACCTCCGCTGTCCAGAAAATAAGCTAATCTATCATTTACTAATATCTCTATCAACGTGCAAACGCAGGAGGTTAAAGAGAGTGTGCTGTTTGCGAACAGCGAGCCCAAAAGCAACTCACCAGGAATCTTGGAGGATAACCTCTTCACAGATCATGTTGAACAAATAGACCAGAAAGGCCATGCCTCGCTCACCCAGGTGTCGAAGCATGGCGTACGGAACATTGTCTGGACCAGGGGCGGTGTCACGCACGAAGCGAGAGTAGAACGCAACTCACTCGGAGTAAACTTGTCTTGAGGGTTCTCTGCCTTTGGAGGTAAAGTCCAGTTGGCGGCCTTCGTCCCCATCATGACACGCATTGAATGGTGGTGGAGCAACATCCCGGGTAGCAAATGCGGAGAAAGCAGTCGCGAAGGATTCCGCCACGGACGCTGGGTCCGAGATTGCGGCCCCATTCTCATGGAAAACGGGAGGAGGGGTCCTGCAAGAACTTGCCCCGAACTCTTTTGACTCGCTTCCGCAACTCTGCTAGCAGGGGCTTGCCCGTTAAGTGAAGACACGTATGCCCACCAGGAAGTGCTGCGAGCGTGCTTCGAAATATACCGGAACCTAGCCCTAGCTCGACGAAATTCACTGATATTGAGGTCTGTTCGGGCGACACTTATTACGCATGTAGGCATAACCTTTCTGTTTTAGGGCCCTCTCACACTGGGCTGACTATCACGGGTGCGGTCGGCGTGCAAAACGGACAGATGTTCTAGAAATAGTAGTCAGGACCACGGTGATGAGGTTGCCGGAGAAGAACTCAACGGCCTCATCCACCCAGCTAAAGTCCACGACTGGGACAGAAAAATCAGTCATTTCCTGAAATGCAGATCACCGCCCCCGTGCAAAGCCCCAACGGAGAGGAGGGGGGGCTCGTAGGCGGCATCGGTCCAGAAAATTATATTTGAAAGGGAAGGTGATCACTACCATGGAGGTCATCAAACTAACCCCTAACCATATTCAGGAAATGCATCCGGAGGGCACAAGGATAGACCAAGACAGGAAAATAAAGTCGTTCTTGAGCAGTGATGTGTAAACTCATATTTTCAGCTCATCTATCAGGTTTTCAAGGACCTGACCCCCGCGTTGAAGCCGTCTGACGGTAGAATATACGCAGAAATCACAGTATACTTCCTATACAGTTGCAGCTGCACTGGTACTGCCTGAAGGAGGGAATTAAAGCAAAAAGAAGAACTTGGGAATCATGCTAGGTCTTTATAGCGCATCCTCCTGCCTGGCCCCCATCTCGTGGTGGTGAGGCTGCAAAACCCTTATATTATGAGAGGGTGGGGATGATTCACATGGCCAGCATGATGTCCTGCAATATGTTAGCTAAAGGAAAACGGGATCGGAAGAGCTTCTGCAGCTCCTCCCAATTGCCCCTAAGTCCGCGGCAATTCCATTGAAAGAATATGCTCTCCAGGTCTAGCTCGGAGGAGATGCGGGGGCCTTCTTCGAAGAAATGGCCCTCACGGAAATTGCCGTACGCCTTCCGGAAGCAGAACTCCGGTCACTTTGGCCGAACAATGTGTTCAAGGAGCTGTTCCCTTCGAGGACCTTTCCCGAAAGGTTGGGCTCGCTTACGAGTCTTTTCCTCCCTACGCCTCTAAACCTAAGGCAGGCCCTCCTTTGGAAGATCTACCGCCTTGAGCCAACCTAACCTAGCACCCACGTAAAGGGCACGGCGATTTGCCTTCCAGGCCGCCGTGCTGACCGGAATCAGCGCCACATCCGACCCCAGCTTAGACTCTTCTCCCTCTTTCTTACACCTTGTCTCCTTGCCCTGCTTCCTCGCTTTCCCTACAAACTCTCCTACAAATTTATATGATCTGCCTCTAATTTCACATGGTAGACGCCGGCCAGCTTCCTCTCACGTAACTATCCCGGATCAGGGCTGATGTGGGAAGGAACAACGTTCCCTCAGCCATAAGGCCAGTCTGGGGTGGTTGATTTTTAACAACCTGCTTCATCCCCACCCACATCTTCCTCTTTCGCCTTTCGATCTCTATCAATTTTAACGCCCTGCCTAAGGTGGAGCAGCCATTCCGATGGGCTGCCAGCTCTCTAGGAGAGAAGACTCAGGGCTCCTCTCCCTCCGCGGGAGCCACGGTGAGGGACGGGGCCGCTGCCGTTCCGATATGCGACCTAGGCAAGATCGGCACGTCAGGCTCCGGTGCTCTCCCAGGTGGGGAGTTGCAGACTAAGTCCAAAAGTGCGCAGAACGGAGCCTCGATTACGTCGGGGCCCCTCATTTAGATGCTACCTGGCATTTTTTAGCTCGCTGGTTTCAAACGCTTTATCATTATTCGCACCACTGATGGCAGCATGTTGGCTAAGGGCAAAATGATCCACCAGAGGAGAGCTTTAGCTAGCGAGATTAGTAGAGAGCTAAAGCTAACCCGTTTCTCCGACGTAAGCCTTTTGGCGAATGCGTGGAATCCCTCCGAGGCGGCAATGATTAGTGCCCTTCAGACACTTGCTGGCATGCCTGTGAGTGTGACGCCACACTCTATCATGAATTTCGTGAAAAGAGTAGTCTACGCGAGAGAACTCTTGGACTACTCCATTAATGACATCACCTTAGATCTGGCCGACCATGGAGTGGTCAAGGTTAAATGTGTGATGAAAAACAGGAAGGGGCCTCGAGAAACACCCCTACACTCTTGGTCACGTTCGACTGTGACAAGGTGCCTGAGTTGGTGCGTGCCGGTTGGTATCGCTACCGCGTGAAGACATTCGTGCCATTGACGCGGAGGTGCTACTACTGCCACCGCTTCGGCCATAATAATCTTTCCTGTAGACGTGCAAAGTCGGGGTTACCCGAAATCTGTTTTAGTTGCTCTAAGACCGCACACGATAAGTTCAAATAGTGTGTGGCCAATTGTGTCAATTGCGGAGAGTCCTACCCTCCTTTTTCAAAGCAATGTGGTGCGTATCTTCTTGAGAAGGAAATCCTAGAAGTTCAGGCCCAGAATCATCTCTCATTTCTCGAGGCTAAGGATTTGGTCTTAGCGCGCACAGTGCTACCTCGGACGTCTTATGCCTCAATGTTAAGAAAGACACCCTCTTCTCCTAAACCATAAATACCTACGAGCACGGTCGTTTCCGCACCCATTCGGAACCCGTCTGCGGGCTATACCCACGCCGGGCGCTAACCTGGTAAAGCTTGCCGCACAAAGGATTCACGCCCAGCCCCGGCTAAAACCAGGGCTCCCATCCTTTCCCCAACGTGACCGTTTCCCGTAAGGCGAAACGGCCTCCAACGAGTCGTTAGACTCGCAGGAGGCAACACTCCTGGGTTCCTATAGCTGCCCCCTGAAAGGAGGACAGTACAAAAAGCAGCATCAGCTCCTTCGCCTATACCCAGTGGTAAGCTGGATGGCTCGGAGACCGTGGATCCTATAAAGGAGGGACTCCGACTATGGTTTTGAGGCGGAAGTAGGAAAAAACTCGCATGGCAAGCCGAACCTCCCACGATTTGTCCTCGAAGCGAAAGCGCCTTCAGCGCATTGTCCGAACAACAGCGACCGGAGTTCTGCCTCCGAGAAGCATACGGCCATTCCCGTAAGGGGCTTCACTTCGAAGAGGGCCCCTGCATCTCCACTGAGATAGGCCTTGAGGGCATATTCCTGCAATAGAATTGCCGCGGACCCTGAGCCAACAGGGAGAAGCTGCGGAGGCTCGTCTCGTTTCGTTCCGTGTTAGCTAACTTTTTGCAGGAGACCATGCTGGGTGCGTGCCTCCTGCTCAACCGCCCGGGATATAAGGGTTTTCACGACCCCACCACCGCTGGATGGGGGGCGGACAGGAGGATGTGCGATTTTCATCCGGCATGATGTCTTCTTTATTCTTTTTTCATTAGATAACTCTTTTCAGGCAGTAGCTGTGAGGGTGCACCTGGATAGGAGGCATACTGTTATTTCTGCGTCCATTCCACCGCGTCATGGAACGGTTCCCGAGGCCCTTTCTCTTGCTCGGAGATCTAAACGGTAGACATCCTCTCTCGGAAAACTACTCGATTAATCCCAGTGTTCAAGTCCTTGCCGACCTGATCGACTTGCTGGGGATATTTTGGTGTCCTAAATTTAGATAAGTTTACGTATTATTGCTCGAAAACCACTATATTTTCCTGCCTCGAACTTTCTTTGTGACCTCCGGATGTACAGCCTGATTTTGAGTAGAGATGGTCGACGAATCAAGGGTAGTGATCACATTCCCATTCAAATATCATTTTCTCGGCCGTTGCAGTCCGAGAGCCCGACCCATTGGTGCTTGGCGCGTGCACGGTGGTTGCATTTCAAGAAATGACCTATTTCTCTGTCTCAGTTGACTGGTAAGGTCAGTTGATGAGGCAGTTGAGTTTGTCTCACACTTTAGGTGAATTTCGCCAAGTTAGGGCTAGGTTCTGGTATGTTTCGTAGCACACCCGCCCCTCTTCCTGGCCAGTATGGTTGTCTTCATTTAAAAGAAAGACCACTCTAGCATAGGTATGGAAGCGAGTCCAAAGGATTCGGGGCAATTTCTTTCATGACCACGCCACCCCTCCCCCCCCCCTACGTTCTACACAAAATTGGTACCGTAATCTCGGAACCTTCATTCGTCGCGGAGTCGTTCGCCACCGCTTTCTCTGCATTTTGTAACGGGATGCTTCCCCGCCAGCATTCCATGTGCGTCGTGATCTGGCCACACACTGGACCTTTCCTCCAGAAGGTGGGAACCCTTCAACGACAGGTTTACATGGAGTTAGTTGCGTTCCTCTCTCGCAGCATTGTGCGTGGACACCGCGCCTGGTCAGAATGATGTCCCGTATAACAAGCTTCGACACCTGGGGAAGCGAATCATGGCCTTTCTGTTAGATTTCTTCAGCAGGATTTGGGTAAAGAGTATCTTCCCAGACTCTGGGCAAATCGCTACTGTGCTCGCTTTTCTAAAACTTGGTAGATATCACTCTACCCCGGCCGGTTTACGCAAAATCTCTTTAACCTCTTTCCAGTGCAAGTTGATGAAGCTGGTAAATGGTAGACTAGCTTTTTCTTCTGGACAGCCGAGGCCACCTGTTTCTTGCACATTGCGGCTTCCGAAAGTTCCACTCCGCGTGCCGGATGCTGTGTTTCGACTAGAAAATGCCGTCTGTGAGGACTTCCTTCGTTACAGCCCGGTATCGTAGAGAATTTCCACACGATGGGAGCGAGGTGACGCCTCCCAATCTTTATTTGTGAATTTTGGCGAGATCGTCGATTCCGCGTACGACTGGGGGGAGATCTCTCGGGTCGAAGTTAGCAGGAATAGGTCTTCCAGCATGGAAGTGTCCTCATTGTCATACTCTTTGCCCTGAACATCAACGATATCACTTTGGTGCTGCTGGAAGATGTTTTCGCTTCGCTCCACATGGGCAGCCTTTAGATTTCTTTTGGTGAGGCCCAGATTCCAACTCTGGAGCGTCGAATGCAACAGGTATTGGACCGCGTCTCTCGTTATGCCGAAGCACACAATTTTTCGGGAGTTTTTGGCCAAGATTAAGGTGGTGCACTCCTTCCGCCATCCACGGTTCTACCCCAAACCAGACATGCCTCCTTAATGGGGTTTACCAGGAATTGGTTGATTCGCACCGTTTCTTTGGTCTTGTTTTTGACCGATGTCTCACCTCAGAGTTTCCTATTCGAAGCTTTAGGCTCTCTTGCACACATGCTATGGACATTCTTTGTTCCGGGACGTTCAGTATCTGGGGTGCTGATAGAGCTACTGCCTAACTTTTCTATCGATCCTTTGTTGTTTTAAGCTTGACTACGGTTGCGAGTTTTATGCATCTGCAGCCAGGCGTGTATTGCAGAAAGTGGACTCGATCCAGCACACCAGCCTCCACCTGCCAACCGTTGCATTCTGCACGTCCCCCATTGAGATCCTACTTTTCGTTGCTTGGGAGACGCCACTCGTTTGTCGCCGTTCACAGTGCAATATTCTCTTGTACGCGTATCTCTCACTGTATCTGAAGCCGATCTCAACGGTGTTAATGCCGTCGAAAGACTCTAGTCATACCCAAAGCCCTTTAGGTTCAGGTCTAGAAAACTCATTCGAGAGCTCAGTTTAGCTCTTGTGCCATCCGCGCCCCTGGTTCTGCCCAGGAGACTACCCTGCATGGTAGAACCTCTGACGACCTTTCGCCACGTCTCTGTTCCCAAAGCCTCTACAGCCCCGGGAGTATTGCGTTCGGTCTTTTTGGAGCTTACTTCTTGTCACGCTGGAACAATACCCGTGTATACGGATGGCTCTAAGTTCCAAAAGGGGATCAGTTTCTACGCCTTAGACCATCTGTTTGAAGTCAGCTAGGCTCTGCTAGGCGCTGCGTCAGTATTGCGACCAAGCCGGTTGCAATACATCGTTCGATACTAAGGATAATGCGTCGTGCCCAGTTCAGATCCGGATTTTGATCTATAGCGACTCACAAAAGAGCCCTGAGTGCTCTCGGAGCATTGGAATCGCCACATCCCCTGGTCACGGTATCCGTGACGCCACAGTTTCAGCGAGCTGTTTTAGATATCGAGATTATCTTCTGCTAGATTCCTCAACATGTGGAACTTGCGGGGATTGAGCGCGCTGATAAGGGCACCAAAAAGCTAGGAGGACTAGGTGATCAGACCAGGGTTTCGGTCTTTCTTTGACAGTAATCGGTGTAGCCATTTGGGCTATTAAGCAAAGAAAACAGGAGACGCCCAAGGCGAACTTAAAGTTGTGTGCCATTGTGCCTCGACTGTTTCCATGGAACTACTCTCAATGCCGCGACGACTTACGGTTGCTTTCTGTCGTCTCCGCATTGGACACACCAGCAGGACGAACCACTATTTCATGCAGCGCTAGACTCTACCTTATTTCGACGACTGCGTTGTCTCCCAGACTGGTCAGCACATTCTTGTTGAATGTTCCAGTCTGGGTGATCTCCGCACACGTTACCTGTCCAGGTACCGGAACAAGCGGGGTCACTTCTCTTGGCCATTGAGCTCCAGACGGGTCTGTGTACGCGGACTTGCGGACTATATGACTTTTTGACGGATGCTGGCCTCCTCCACTTTATTTGACTGTCTGTTGTGGGTGGGTCGCATGTTCCTGCGTCCGGGGGAAGGCGGCCCTACCCTCCCGATGCGCGAGCGTGCTTCCTTTTTGTTTATTTTTTGCTTAACTTGTTTTTCGTTTTTAGCTTTTTTCGTAGCCTTTGCTCCTTTTTTATCTTTGTTATTTGTTTTTTACGTTTTTACATATTTTAATCTAGCCAACATTGCAATATTAGTTATATTGACCTCAATCTTCTAATTGTGAACCTTTTTATCCGAAGATTCAGTTCATTCAGGTGCCCCAAAATATCAAACTAGTAAAAAAGGAATATAGACAAATCCTCTGCATCACCACTAGTTGCTTAGTACAAGTTATACTCATTTCTATCGTACATCTAATTTAGATTATTAATAATTGTCTATTAGTTTTTCATCTAGTATGTTCCATTAGTTTAAATTATAGTTTTATCTGTGCCCTGTTTAACAATAGATAGGGAGAAGACAAAACTGGTTGACAATGAACAGGCTATTCCAATGTACTATCATTATCATATATATATGATTATTATGGCAATGAAATGGATTACTCATTTATGCCTGAGAATGGAATTATCGTCCAAATGGCCCCCTGTCATGAAACCTAAAGCAAAAACTGAATACTATAAAGCGCTCTCTTAACTTCAAAATCCAAATACTCTAGAGAAAAGAACTTAGATATTATAAGTTACTTCAAGTAATGACCTCACTTTTAAAATCCTCATAAACATAATCCAAAGAGTGTATACCACACTTCTGTTATATTTACGTCTTCTTAAATAGTAAAACACCATCTTAAATAACAACTTTATTACTTAATATCGAGATGGTCCTCCTTTGGCAGTAATAACTTATTCAATACATTTAGAAATAGTCATACAAGTTTAGGACATTAGCTATGGTCATTTTAGTCCATTCCTAAACAAAATCTGTTTCATCTCTTTGAGAGTTCATAGCCAGGGAAAGAGGTTCCTTACTTGCTGCTTGAAAACACCGGAGATGTCCAATTATGTCAAGAGCTGTTGCTTATGGGGGACAGTCCAAATGTTATATATCACTGGTCTGCTCTTCATGATATTTTTTAACAATATTATCTGTGTGAATCGGTGCCACCAATGAAAAACAATTGTACCATTGTGGGAATTTTGTTATCCCAAGTTAGCAAATACTGATTAGACTAACCAACCCATCCAGTATTATCCCAGAACCAACGGAATTTCACAATATAGCCCAAACCATCACATAATTTCCTCCGTGATTTGCGGTTGTGGTCAGGGAATCGAGATCAAAGCTTCTTTGCGTGTCCTCCGCACATAAATAACACTGGTCTGCGTAAAAAATCAACCTTATGTTTTCTGTAGTGTTTCTTAATAAAATTAACCTTCTAAGTCCGAATCTGACATCCGTTTTTTAATAAGTTTATATTTTTACAGGTTAGAAATTGCTTAGCATTATAATAATAATAATAATAATAATAATAATAATAATAATAATAATAATAATAATAATAATAATAATAATAATAATAATAATAATAATAATAATAGTGGTTGAGTTAAAAATGAACAGAAAATGTAAGAATAGCTCCGACAGATTTTGCCATGTTTGCGGCAAAGTGACTTTTTCCGAGCAGCAATGTACAATCTCTCCTGTAATTAAATCTTTGTATCATGCATATTTTGGAGTAAGGCTAAGAGATCAAGATAAAAGTTTTGCACCTCATATCTGCTGCAAGGGATGCTACATAAGTTTATGACAATGGAGTCAGGGCGAACAGAAGTCTCTCTCTTTTGGTGTTCCCATGGTGTTGAGAGAGGGCAATGACCACACTACAGACTGCTAATTTTGCATGACAAATCTTAAAGCTGAGCATTGTATCAAGTATTTAAGTTTTCTGTCTTATACTGGCTCCTAAAAATGTCATTATTATGCATAGACCTTGCATAAATTTAAAAACTAACATAGTTCACTTCAGCATGAACATATCTTTTACTAAACATTTATGTACTATCTGCAACTCCAAATCAATTCCTTTATGTAATATGCAATTATATTTTCCATAGGTATAAATAAGAAGAATAAACATAGTGTGGCATATCCGTATGTTCCTTCTCCTCATCCCCCTGAACATATATAGGTCCATGAAGTGATTAATATGGAAGTTGATCAAGATTATGACACATCTGAGTCTTATCAGGTTTCCACACATGATATCGTTGAAAGACCATTCACTCAAGTTCAGTTAAATAGCCTGACCAGGAATCTGGGGCTTTCAAAGGAGAAATCCAACTTCTTGGCTCTCGACTTCGTGAAAGTAATCTTGTCGCTAAAGAAAGAACATTTTTTTTATACAGAAATAGAGAACAAGAGTTTCGAAGCTATTTTTTACAGCATTCTTCCAGATCTTTAGTATACTACGCCAAAATTAAAGGCCTTGATGAGGTCCTTGGAATTCCCTCCAACACATTAGAAGGAAGATTTTTTTATAGATTCATCCAGTAAAAGTTTAAAAGCTGTGTTACCGAATATTGGTAACAAGATTGCTTCCGTTCCTATAGGCCATTCAATCAAACTTACTGAAAGTTATGAAAATATGAAAAAATTGCAGGATGCAATAAATTACTCTACCCACAATTGGAGGATATGTGGTGACTTAAAGGTAAGACCATTTTACACTTGGCATTTCTAAGCTCTTTGATATTGACATTTTCATTTTTAATTGTTAATACTTGTAAACACTCTATGGTCAACTTAAATTTTACAAGAATGCAAATCTGGAAATCATGAGTCATTTTTTAGTTATATCTTTTTGTTTAAGTGTGTCCCTATAGGTTAATACATCCTTTTGGGTTAATGGAGAACTTATCCTAATTGAGAAGGTATACAATATAACTCAATAAACTCAAAATAAGATGTACATATATCCAATTAGTTCCAATACAATGATTTAATGCATCCGCATACAGGATTTTTCATCACATATTCATATTCTTAATGTTTTAAGAAATATTACTCTGAATTTGTTTTTAGAAATATTACACTGAATTTACATACCCTGCTAAATTTCTTTTCAGTTAGTGTCTCTTATACTTGGGATGCAAAAAGGCTACACGAAACATCCCTGTTTCCTATGTTTATGGGACAGCCGTGTAGATAGTATGCACTATGAGAAGAAGGTTTGGCCTCCACGAGAAGCATTTAGAATTGGATCAAACAATATGATAGCTGAACCTTTAGTGCCTCCTCCCAAAATACCTCTTCCTCCATTGCATATAAAGCTTGAAATAATGAAATATTATGTCAAAACACTTAATAAAGAAGGCCAATCTGTTAAATTTCTTCTTCAAAATTTTCAACAAATCAATGACGCTAAGCTCCATGCGGGAATTTTTGATGGACCTCAGATCAGGAACTTGATGAGAGATCAGCAGTTTGATGCATCAATGATGGACATAGAAAAAGATGCCTGGAAAGCTTTCAAAGCTCTAGTTAACAATTTTCTGGGCAATAAAAGAAGCCCAGGATATGTTGCCCTGGTCAATCAGCTCCTAACAAGTCTTAAAGACTTGAGAGCTCGAATGTCTATAAAGATACACTTTTGACAGTCCCATCTGGATTATTTTCCCGACAACTGCGGGGATTACAGTGAAGAACTGGGAGAAAGATTCCACCAGGACATAAAAACAACGGAATCCAAGTACCAGGGTAAATGGCACGTAAACATGCTTGCTGACTACTGTTGGTGTTTGAAGCGTGATGCACCAGATGAGAAGCACAAACGAAAATCCTCAAGGGCGTCTTTTCTTAGAAATTAGAATTATTTTTTATATTATGTTGCATTCTTTATTTTGGGGTTTTTTTTAGAGGATTATAGTTTACATACGTTTATTCCTGTTTTTATGATATAAAAATAATAAGGCATTATTAGATAGAGAAAGGTTTTTAAAATTTTATTTTCAGGAAAAATGAAGTAATCTCAATAAAAATGGTGTATGCTGTACTGAGAAAATCTGACCTGATTGAACAAAAAATACATTCCTTTTTGAGCTCAGGTTTGATTCATTAAGAAATCATAAAGAAATCCTGAGGAACATAAAAATTCTTTTCAAACGCCTGTGTAATTAAAGTAGGATCCGTTAGAAGAAAAGAAGACATTCTTCTACTCGTCCATTTTCCACTTATTGCGGTATTGGTACCATTTTTTTGCTTTTATAACCTTAAAGGAAAATAAAGGTTTGGCAATGACAGACCTTTTATCGTATCCAGCTGCATTGAGATCTCAACGAGCTGTTTTGATTAATATCGAGTTAGCAAGATGTTGGTTTATCTCTGCAATCATTTTAGTAGCTGTGGTTCTGTGATTTATCTACACAATGCTTTTTAATGCTCTGTGGTCTCCTTCATTGAGTTTCGCTTTCCTTCGTGGGTGACACTTCTCAACGCTAGTTCATATTTAAATTTGATGGAGACATGCAAATTATTCAAATTTAAATATGAATGGGAATATGATAATAGATTACCCTTTTTAGATGTCCTGATTAATAAAGATCACCATGAATTAAAACTTGACGTTTATACGAAACCAACCCACTCGAATGCCTATATACATTATTTTTCAATTCACGATAATACTGTTAAAAAATCGGTAATTTCTAACCTTTTCCTTAGAGCATACAAAATATGTCATCCTTCCTATTTAAATGAAGAAATTGTCATTATCAGAACCATTTTTTCTAATTTGTATTACCCCGATTGGTTCATATCGTCTGCCTATTTTGCAGCTAAGAAAACATTCTATGGTAATAAGCCTTCCCGCACTAACGACTTCAACAAATGTATAACATTGCCATTTAATAATAAATGGAATAGTTTAAAGGAAGTATTTGGAAAAGCGGGTATTAATCTAGCCTTTAAATATAATAATTCCTTAAACCAATTGATGATTGCCAGGAAACCCAAAGAACATCATAACATAGGAGTATATGCAATACCATGCAACGATTGCCATAAAGTTTATATAGGATAAAAGGGAAGAAATCTAGACAAGAGATTGTACGAACACAAAAGAGATATTAGTGGGCAGCGAAAGCAGTGGAATATTTTGCCATGTTAGAGACAAGAATCATACGATCGATTTCAATGGAAGTCAAATGGTATTTAAATCGGCTAACTATGTTAAGAGAAGAATCGTAGAATCGAGCTTGATATCGTCAGTTCCTAGTTTAAATCTATCTGAGGGTCAATTTTCTTTTAATCCTGTAATAAGAAAGCAAATAAACAAAATAGTAAAATGTCAGCCCTTCAATATGTTAAGGCCTAACCCCCCCCCAGATTAGCCACAAGTAGGGGATTGGGGGAAAAAAGAGGGGATCTTGTGTTATGCTTATATGCACTTCTCTTATATTTCTACCCAGTGTCAGTTGAAAAAGCGTGTGAGATACACCGTAATAGTTCTGAATTAAATTGTCTTCGGAGAATGTGGTTTAATTCCTCATATATATATATATAAATATATATATATATATATATATATATATATATATATATATATATATATATATATATATATATAATGGAATGGAAGATATCACATCAACGTGATGTACGAGTATATCAGCGAAAGATGATGCTAAATAAAATCTTGATTTAAATATTGTGGTTTTCCATTATCTTTCATATATATATATATATATATATATATATATATATATATATATATATATATATATATATATATATATATATATATATATATATATTTAAAGCTATTGTTTTTTTTGGTAGGCTATTGCAATCGCTTCATATTGTATTATATATCATTTAAAATGTAATTTAGAAATGAGGTGCTTCCCCCATACCTCCATACCTCCCGCAATCTATAAATAAACTCGTAATATTCCTAATCGAAAGCTTTACATTAGATTAAATTCAAAAGGCGATTACTAAATATCGTTAGGCCTCTAGTTTTTTTTACTGAGTTGCTTGACTTCAGACATATAAGCCTCCTAAGATGGCGGTCAAGCTAGTTTCCGTAATAACATCATAATTAGAAATTTGCCCACTTTAAGTAGCGAAAGTTATATATGTAAAGTACATCTACTATGATATACTCTATATAACATTTACGTATTTTTAAAAAATTAGAGATATTTATAACAAAGCCCTCCCAAAATTCGAGTGGGTATAATCCAAAAATTAACCATATATGTATATATATATATATATATAGATATATATATATATACATATATATGAATGCAATGTCCCGCAGGAAACAATGAAATGGTGTTTCCGAGTACTTTCGAACTTTATTAAGTTCCTTATCAAGGATAACTACAAGAAATAATATTATAATAGAAATATATATATATATATATATATATATATATATATATATATATATATATATATATATATACATATATATATATATATATATATATATATATATATATATATATATATATATATATATATATATATATATATATATATATATATATATATATACGAAAGAAAAGTGTGAAAGACCGCCTCAAAAACAAGAAATCACCAATGAGGAAGACGGAAGGGGCAAGGTAAAGATTCACATTCATCGTACTGGTGTTGCGTAATCGCTGAAAAGATGGACGTTCTTTCGGTGGCTCTTCGATGTTCGTCGATCCTTGTCTGGAGCTGTTTCCCCGTATGTACGATATAATTAACGAGCCATCAGGCGCTTCTTATCTCGAGCATCGCGAAGTTTTAGCAAGATCAACCAGCTAGAAGGGTAAAGAACCGCTCGAAGTCTGTTTGTTTTGACGACCGCTGCATCAACAGCCACGGATTTCTCGCTGCTACGGATATATTTATGTTCTCGTAAACAATTCAGATCCAAAACGCATTCTGTCACTATGGGATGTTTTGAGTTTAATAAACTTGCAATACAGATTAAGATGAGGAAATAATGACAAGCTAAAAGAAAAAACAGGTGGGCAACTTTAAAATCTTCCTATATGAGTAAACTAGGCAATGGCTTCGCCTTCTCCCTCCCTACGGGAGAATCTTGCGCTTCACTACTAAGATTAAAATCTAAAATCTTAAAAAAAGCAGCCATGGTTATTTTTTTATAAATTTTCTGAACTTAGCCAATTATAATAATTTTAAAAGGAACTCTAAACTAAATTTCCGCCCTTTCAAAATATCACGTTGCTAAAATATAGACTTATAGAATAAATATAAAAATAAATTTTCTGAACTTCACCATTTGTAATTATTTGGTTTTTAAAAAAAATTCACAAAATTTAGATACTTATATTAATTTCTGAACTTTGATAAAAAAAATGTTATAACCAAACTAAGATGAAATTATTATTCAAATACTCAAAAAAAATCCCCATCTTAAATTATAGAGTTAGTGATGATGATGATGATGATAATACTAAGATTTTCAAGGGATATCAAATGCATCATGACTTAAAATGTTACAAATGATCGAAGAAAATTGATTCTTGGTCTCAGCAAGAACATCACCTTCCTTCATTACTCCTTGCTCTCATCACCATCGACATCAATTAGTTACTTGCCAACCCTTTCATAAATAATCAAAGTCCTACATTTCACTATTTGTGTCTCTTCAGTAGTAGTAATTTGTTCCTACAAACTTTTAAGCACACCCTCCAGGCCCGTTCAGTCGGGGTATGCCATACACCATTCCAATACTTCTTTTTACGTGTTTTCTGTTTACTACAGACTCTTTCTACCACTTGGTTATAACTGATGATGGAGGCATTAAACTCCATCTACCCCGAATTCTCTCCTGTAACCAAATGGAAAGAAATAGAACTACGAATCAAGCGTCCTTTCTTAACCATACAAATAGCCTTTGCGAGCCGTTATAAAAGAAGCGACACCGAATTCTTCACAAACTTAGATACAAAAACGGAAAAAAACCCGATTCCAAAATACACAATTACTCCCATCTTTCTTTTCACCTCCAAGCGTCTAAAGAACCTTGAGTTATGACTCGAGATATTGGTAGCGAATGCCGCAAATCGTCTCTCTAAATTGCCTCTCCTAAGAAAATCAGAAAAAGAACTTGTCACAACCGAGATATTGCTACTTATGTAAGCCTCGATTCAGCAAGCTTTTGTATGAGTATGAAAGTGTGTACATCGAGATGTGCGCATATGTACCATATGTAGCCATTTAATAAATAAGTATTGGATTTTATTCAAATTAAACCAAGAGGCATTGCTGTCCCTCTCCATCATATTGAAAATGCATTACTTACGCCGGAAAGAAGTATGCGAGAGAAGGCGAAGGACCTATTTCAATGGTATGGCAACATTCTACATGATTACACTAAAAGATATTGCAATGAGCGGAAGGTTGGTAGCATTATTTTCATCGAGATCCAGGAGAGTTGCCTTCTCTACTGCTTTGTAGTGCCCCAAGAGGTCTCCTCCTTTATATACTCGGTATATGTGAAGACCGCACACATTTTTTTATCCTTTTAAGCTTACCGTTCGAATCACTTTTTAACAATTTTTGGAAGAAAATCTCCCACTTTTTTATTTAAATAACTAAAGTAAAAGTATTTTTGCGTTATGCCGCTATTTATTTATCTTCTATTAAAAAGACTCGGTAAAAGCCCAAAGGTACAACCTCTCATAAAAGATTTGAAAAAGTGAAATGAAGAAAACGTTGAATAGGGAAAGTTGAAATGTGCGGAAGGTATATCATGAATTTCCTCTTGACGCCATCTGTACATTTCATTTCGCTTACCAATAAATTGTTATTAACTGAATAAAATATGGCAGAAGTGGAAGTGCATTTGTTATGAATAGGAAATTAAGTGGGATTGGGCACAGCATGAATGTAATGATTGACGAGAGCATTGAGCTTCTCTCATCAGGTGAAATGTGAAGAAGTAGAAAAGAATTTAATCTCACTCAGTATGACGGTGGAGAAGATCGAAGCGTAGAAGTTAAATGCAGTTCGTGGATGTAAAAGAAGAGAGAGAGAGAGAGAGAGAGAGAGAGAGAGAGAGAGAGAGAGAGAGAGAGAGAGATTGGATGGGTCGGAGCCTGGATACTTTGCTGACCATAAACATCATCCAGCGAATTGGCCCCGACTGCCCCAACGTTGTTTTGTTATAGAAAGGAGTGCCACGAAACAAGACATAGGTCTGGCCAATCGTCACCTCTCGTTCAACTACTACATGAAAAAATATGGAGGAACTATAGTTTATTTTTATGCTACTCCTATGGAATCATTTGCTGACAGTTTCACAAAACTAGTATGGCTCTCCAAGATCAAAATATTGCACTTACTATATCTGCAAATCTGTACAGATCCCTTTAGACTACGTTAAAAATATTAAAGGAAATTTTGATGATATTGAAAAAGAAGCTATATCTAGATTGTTTGATCTAGAATATAAGTGTGAAGCACAAAGAAAGAGGGTGAAAAAAAACGAACCGACAATGGAGCTGCATCTGATGCCGATGAAGAGCTCGCTCCAAGAAACAAATTTCAAGTAAAATTCTTCATTCATATGATAGACGACGACCTTTGCCCATCTCATTCATATTATGTTGCATACAAATTTTCATTTTTGGTTGATATAGAAGCTTCAGAGAGACAGCTACATGAAACAGTAGAAGCCTTAATGAAAGCGTATGAAAGTGCCTCATGGAATTGAGGCACTTCCATGATTATGTCAAGCAGAGTTATCCTCTAAAAGAACAAATTTAACACAAAGATCTGTATCAAATCATCTTTTAAGACAAGATTCATTAAGTTTTCCCTAATGTGGATGCAATATTACAACTATTTCTGTCTGATGGTAGCAAATAATTCAGGAGAAAGATCATTTTCACAGCTAAAGAGAATAAAAAATGAACTGAGAGCAACATTTTCTGAATGGAAATTGTCTGCGCTTAGCTTTATGTGCATAGAAAGCGATAAGTTGAGTAGCATATCTTTTGGATCACATAATTAATGATTTTGCTTTTGGGAAATCAAGAAAGAAAATGTTTTAAGTTGTAACTTAGAGGATACTCTAATAAATATTTTGTGATTTCATAACACGTATTTTATTATTAAATATTCCTGATAAAAATTAAAAAGTGAATATTATTTTCATGTGATTAAAAGGCAGGGGCAGTCAATAAGTTTTGCAATTCTGATATAAGTAAACGAGATATGAGGAAAAGTGTTTTATTATTTTTCAATATAACTACCCTCGACTTCAATGCACTTGCGCCACTTGTCCCTGAGGCTTCGAATTCCCGACAACCAGAAATCTCCCGACTGCTGTTCAATCCACGCCTGGACCGTGAGCGGGACATCTTCATCGTCCCCAAACCGGCGTCCATGCAGTGCAGCCTTGAGCTGGCGGAATAAAAAGTAGTCACTAGGGGACAGATCTGGACTGTAGGGGGGAGGGGGTTGAGCTCCTCGAATCCGCACTCGCGCAGGACAGCTTGTGCAACTCTGGCCTTGTGGACTTTGACGACGTTGAAGTCGATCATGGGGCGTGAAGTTTCTAGGGACCCAAAGGGCAGAGACCTTGGTCATGGCCAAATTGTCGTGGATGATGTTGATAACACTTCCATGTGATATTCCAAGTTGTCGCTCGATTTCTTCGACCTTCACCCGTCGATTTTCGAAGATCATCCTCTCCGTACGGGCTACATTGTCCTCGTTGGTCACGTCTGATGGGCGTCCTGGACAGGGGTCATCTTCAAGGGACTCACGACCATGACCATGGCGGAACTCCCTATTCCAGCGAGCAATGGTTGCGAGCAATGGTTGCAGTAGCTGATCTACGATCAGCTACTGCTTCTTAAATAGACGAGGCAGGAGCGTGCGGTTGCAGGTCCTGACTTGTTATAACTTATCCTAACACCCCCATAAACAGCCATCCCCCATCCTCTGTTTTGCCCTACCGATTCGCAAAACTTATTGACCGCCCTCGTATTTTCAAGCTTTCTAAGCCCAGCCGGTGTAATTTAAAATGTAGGGAGGGGGCTTAGAGATTCATATAGCTTATGGTAGGGGTGGGAAAAGCTTCCAGTGCAAGTAACACATGAAAATATTCACAATTTTATAAGACCGCATACTCTATTGACCCAAAACAATTAATATTTAAAATAGGTACAATAAAAGGCTTATAAAGGGAAAAACGCAATCAATTTTTATTAATTAAAATTTTAAAGTACTGTAGGAGATTCACATAAAACGCATTTATTTGAAAAACAAAGTAACTGAGTTTAATCTTAAGAGAAAAACAATTTTTATTTATAGGTATTTTTAAGTTGGAGCTTTACATGCAACACAATTTAAAGAAAAAATAACCTTGTTTTAAGAAAAAAAAACAACTCATTTTTATTAATTAATATTGTAAAGTAGAAGATATTTATTTGAAAAACAAAGTAACTCTATTTAAAGAAATAAAAAACAATCCTTTTTAATTAATATTTTAAAGTAGAAAGTTCAAATGAAACAGATAAAGTAACTCAATTTAAAGAAAAAAAATATTATATTTTAAAGTAGAAACTTCAAAAGAAACAGATTTGTTTGAAAACAAAGTATCACCATTTAAAGAAGAAAAAAATATTTTTTATTAAAATTTTAAAGTAGTAACTTCACATGAAACACATTTATTTGAAAAACAAAGTAACTCAGCAACAGAAGGATCTTAATGACTCAATGAGAATGATGCATCTGACTGCATCATTTACCAGTTTGTTAAAATTAGGCGTCAAGTTGCTTGTGCTGATCCTCAACAATGATTGTAGATTCGAGTCTGTGAGAAGTGATCTGTCCTTTGACTTGTTAACTTTCAATATGGAGAAAGTCCGTTCACAAATATAAGTTGATGCAAACAACACAAACATCTTTCTTGCAAAATTTTCAGATTTTTAAACTTTTCGGCTTGCAAATCAATCAGTTCCACTTGCAGTTCTTCAGTAGCTGTTTCAATGTCACAGGCAAAAGGTGAGCTGAGCAAATCGAACTGGCCTACAATTGTCTTAAAATCAGCAAATCTTCTGATAAATTCATCCTTTAGATCCATCAACTGGGAACTGTACTTGTCTGATAATGCTTTTGGGACAGCTCGTGTTTTCAACAGACGAAAGTGAACAAAGTTTTGCTCTTTAAGCTGAATGGCAAAAAGTTTAAGTTTTGTTTGAAAGGCTTTCACTTCCACATATAATTCACGATCAAATACACCTTTTCCATGAAGTTTTGTGTTTAACTCATTCAGCTTTTGCATAATGTCTACATCATATACAAAAACACAAACCCATTCGTCACTCTTCATTTGCTTTGAAAAGTCACAAGAGATTTCTTTCAAATTAAATAACATGACAATCTCTGCTTTAACGTCCCACACCCTCTTTAGTACTTTTCCCATGCTTAGCCAGTAGACAGTTATGTGGTACAACACATCCGTAAAATCTGCCTCGATGTCCCCCTACTCTTATTGAATTCACTGCACGCACCACTGGATCCATAACATGTTTAAGTTTTGAAGAAGACTTAAGGATGCTTTCTTGATGTATGATGCAGTGAAAAGACAACGCACTGTGAGATGGAAAATCTTCTTTTATTTTATCATTCATTAAGGACACAAGGCCACAATGTTTGCAGGAGAGTGAAGGAACACCATCAGTTGTAATACTTGCCAGTTTATCCAGGCTTAATCTAGACCTGATTAGACTGTTAATGGCACTGTTGTACAAATCTTTTCCAGTAACAGTGTCTTTGAGAGAATCCATAGATAACAATTCCTCTGTAATTTTAAAGTTTTATTCAATTCCTCTGATGTAAATAAGTACCTGAACAGTATCCTGAATGTCAGTACTCTCATCTAAAGCAATAGAGAACCACTGAAAACTACCACTGGCTGTTAACAACTGTTCTTGAATATTCATTGCAATTGCATCTATGCGACGAACAATAGTTCTTCGTGACAGAGGTATTGCTTCTACTTTTGATATAACTTCAGGACACACAACACTGACAGCATCAACCATGCAATCTTTAATAAATTCTGCTTCTGCAAATGACTTGTTTTGCTTTGCTATTTTATTTGCCAAAGCAAAACTTGCCTTTGTCGCGTTCCTTAATGATAAACCAGAACAGAAGAGCCAGAAAAAAATGCTAGATTTCCAAGCTCTGATAGCCCCTTGGCTAACAGTGACGAACTGCTGTTCTACGTATAATAAATTTGACGCGTACAAAATACCGGAAATAATAATAAATAAACTACTATCAAGCAAAATAAACCTACAAACTGGAAAAATCATGAGAAAACGACAAAAACAAACCTATTATGACTTATCAAAAACCCATTAAGATGAAAGAAGAAAGAAGAATGAATGAAGAAGAAACAAAAACCCCCAAATGCACACATCTTAAATTTATAACTATTGTGTATTTAATATTGTTTTAAATAAGTAATATGACTAAAACTAAAGAGCTTCAGAAGCACAGAGAGCGCTGAGAGTTATCACAAGTAGAAAGTAGAAATTGCTCCCCAAAAATAAAATGTTCAGGATATGGGGTCAAAACCACTATAAAACGCCATCACGAGACCGAGAGCTGTGTATTAAGGAATAAAAATGGCTGAAAACGTCTTACAACCCCTAGAAAAAACACATTTATCATTCGGGGGATCGCTATAGAATAGCAGATAAAACATCTGAACTCGCTAGAGAGATGAATGAAGCTTTAAGTTAAAAGATAAATACCCAGAGCAGTTAGAAGGAGACACGGCCAAGGGTTAGAAGGCTGCAAGGCAGGAAAGAAGCCATGGATATCTAAGATCAACAGAATTAAACGTTTTTAGTGGGTCAAAATTTAAAAAAATTGGACACATGAACAATAATGATATATGATCAGATAAAGTAATTATCAGGTATGTAAGAAAGAATATTGTATTGTTGTTTTAGCTGTGATTTAAGTAATTCCATTTAAATATATATTGCAAGAAAATGATTTAAAAATATAATTTATGGTAACAAATTTGCATATTTTCAGTGACATTGTCGGGCTCCTCCACGATGCCGAGGTCCAAGAGCAGGAGGATGAAAGGAAGGTTCACCGGTGAAGAGGCCACCCAACGGTGGTAGTGTTTATCCAGAAAAACTTTGACACCCTGGCCGCGGCAAGCCTTGAGGAGATGGTTGACGTCCGGGAAACTGTTGTAAGAGCCAGGAGGGATGACTTCAAGACGGGCGTCAGTGTCCACGCGATGGTTCTCAGTTTCGAGGAGGTCCAGGCATGGACTTGCGAAGTCCTGGTCGCGCTCGGCGTGGTCGCGCTGCTCCTCATGATTGCGCTCTTCGCGGTCCCCATCTTACTTGTTGTCTTCATTCTGTTGGCCGCTTCCATTGGCTATGATGTCCGGGGGAGCACTGAGAAAATCAAGGATGACATCTCCGTGATCCGAGGCGTGGTTCGAGACAGAAGCGGCGGGGAAAACCTCGGAGCCTGGGATCTCGATGACGGTGGGAAGGGCGAGGCCGGGTTGGGGCAGATGGATGATATCGGCAGTGACATGGGATCTTCTATCGCCAGAGCCCCGAGTTCCTCGGTGGCGATGTCGATGAAGTCCAGAATCTCGTCGCGGGGAGAGCCCGGCTCGATGTTGAAGTTATCCTCGTCCCGAATTGTCACCAGAGCCGTCGGAGGATCCTGAAGAGTAGAGATGAGATCCTTCAAGGGTGAACCTAAGGGGATTAAGGGTAAATCCAATTTTTCGAGATGCTAAACCGAAATCGAGATCTTATCGCTTTGAGCGAGAGAGGGAATCCTGGCGTGTCGGTATCTTGTCGTGGAATTAGAAACCGAGATCAGAAACTTATGGATCTGGACACGAGATACCATCTCGGCGTCTTGGTATCTCGTCAAGAGATTAGAAACCTATATCGGTACCTTATCTATCTGGGAGAGAGATACCATCTTGGCGTCTCGGTATCTTGTTGTGAGATTAGAAACCTAGATCAGGTTATTATAGCTATAAGCAAGAGATACTAACTTGGCGTCTCGATACCTCGTCTTGGGATTTGAAACCGAGAACGGAAACTTATCGTCCTGGGCAAGAGATACTATCTTGGCATCTCGGTATCTCATCATAGGATTAAAAGCCGTGATCATGACCTTATCGCTCTGTGCAACAGATAGCAACTTGGCACTCGATACTTCATCGTGAGATTAGAAACCGAGATCGAGATTTTATCGCTCTGGAAAAAGAGTATACTTTTGACTTCTCAGTAACTCGTGGGTTTAGGCATCGAGATCGGAACCTCATCGCTCTCGGCAAAAGATTAGAAACCGAGATATGTACTTAAGGCTCTGAGCAAGAGATACCAACTTAGCGTTTTGATGCTTCGTCGTGGAATTAGAAACCGAGATCGAGACTTTATCATCCTGGTCGAAAGATATCATCTTGTCGCCTCGGTATCTCGTCAGGGGATTAGAAACCGAGATCTGCAACTTATCGCTATTGGAGAAAGATACCCAATTGAAGTCTCGGAATCTCGTCCGGATATTAGAAACAGAGATCAGGAACTTAGCGATCTGAGCAAGAGATTTCATCTTGGCGTCTCGTAATGTCGCCGTGGGATTAGAAACCGATATCGGGACCTTATCGATCTGGAAAAGAGAGACCACCATGGACTCATGGTATTTCTTCATTGGATTATAAACCGTGATCGAGACCTTATCGCACAGGACAAGATATACCAACTTAGCGTCTCGATACCTCGTCATGGGATTATAAACCGAGATTGGAACGTTATCGCTATGGATAGGAGATACTATCTTGGCGTCTCGATATCTTGTCGTGGAATCAAGAACCAAGATCAGGAACTTAGCACTCTGGGCAAGAGATTCCAACTTGACTCTCGATACTTCATCGCGGTATTAGGAACTAAGATCGGAACCTTAGCGCTCTTGGCAAGAGATATTATCTTGGCGTCTCGGTATCTCGCCTTGGATTAGAAACCAAGATCGGGATCTTTTCGATATGGGCAAGAGACGCAATCTTGGCGTCCCTGCATCTCGCCATGGGATTAGAAACCGTAATAGGTATATTATCGATCTGGGAAACAGATGCCTTCTTGGATTCTCGGTATCTCGCTGTGAGAGTAAAAACCGAGATTGGGACAAAATGGCTCTAGAAAAAAAAATCCCATCTTGGCGTCTCGGTATTTCGTCGTGGGATTAAAAACCGAGAATGGGACTTTATCACCGTGGACAAGAGATAACATCTTGGTGTCTCGGTATCTCCTCGTGGGTTTAGAAACCGAGATCGGGACCTGATCGCTCTGGACAATAGACACCATCTTGGCTTCTCGGTATCTCGTCGTGGGATTAGATACCGCGATCAGGGCCTAAGTGCTTTGGGTCAGTCATATCAACTTAGCGTTTTGATACCTCGTGGTGGAATTAGAAACCGAGATCGGAAACTTATCGCTCTGCGCAAGCAAAATCATCTTGGCCTCTGTATCTCGTCGTGGGATGAGAAACTGCGAGCGGGACCTTATTGCCTTGGCAAGAGATATGATCTTGGCGTCCCCGTATCTCATAAAGGGATTAGAAACCGAGATATAGACCTTAAGGCTCTGGGAAAGAGATACCAACTTGGTGTCTCGATACGTAACCATAGGATTAGAAACCGAGAACAGAACTTTATCACTCTGGGAAAAAGATAACATCTTGGTGCCTCGGTATCTCCTCAGGGGATTAGAAACCGAGATATGGGACTTATCACTCTGGAATAAATATACCCACTTGGCGTCTCGGTATCTTATCCTGGGATTAGAAACAGACATCGGTAACTTATTAATCTGGGAATGAGATACCATGTTGGCGTCTCGGTATCTCGTCGTCGGTTCAGAAATCGAGATCGGGACTATATAGATCTGAGAAATAGATGCCATCATGGAGCCGCGGTATCTTGTGGTGGGATTAGAAACCGTGATCGGAACCGTATAGCTCTGAGAAAAAGATATCAGGTTGGCGTTTCGGTATCTGGTCGTGGGATTAGAAACCTAGATCTTGACTTAACGCTCTGGGCCAAAAATACCGTCCTGGCGTCTCGGTATCTCGTCGTGACATTAGAAACCGAGATCAGGACATTATAGCTCCTGGCAAAAGATACCAACTTAACATTTCGTTACTTCGTCGTTGGATTAGAACTCGAGATCGGGACCTTATAACCCAGAGAAAGATATACCAACTTGGCGTCTCAATATCTCGTTGTGGGATTATAAACGGAGATGGGAACGTTATCGCTCTGGGTAAAATATACTATCTTGTCGTCTCGGTAGCTCATCGTCGAATTAAAGAACCGATATCAGAAAATTATCACTCTGGGCAAGAGATACCAGCCTAGCGTCTCGATACCTCGTCGCAGGATAAGAAACCGTGATGGAAACCTTATCGCTCTGGGCAAGAGATACCATCTTGTCGTCTCAGTATTTACGCGTGAGATTAGAAACCGAGATCAGGATCTTATCGCTCTAGGAAAAAGATACCATCTTGGCGTTTCGGTATCTCGTCGTTGGAAGAAACCGAGATGGGAGCCATATTGCTCTGAGCAAGAGATGCCATCTTGGCATCTCGGTATCTCGTCGTTGGATTAGAAAGCGAGATCAACAACTTATCACTCGTGGCAAGAGATACCAACTTGGTATCTCGATACTTCGTCGTGGGATTAGAAACCTAGAACGGGAGTTTATCTCTCTGGGCAAAAGGTAACATCTTGGCCCCTCGGTATCTATTCGTGGGATTAGAAACAGAGATCAACACATTATAGCTCTGGGCAAGAGATACCAACTTAACTTCTCGATACTTCATCGTGGTATTTGAACCCGAGATCGGGACCTTATCACCAGGGAAAGATATACCAACTTGGCGTCTCGATATCTTGTTGTGGGATTATAAACCGAGATGGGAACGTTATCGCTCTGGGTAAGAGATACTATTTTGTCGTCTCGGTAGCTCATCGTCGAATTAAAGAACCGAGATCAGAAAATTATCACTTTGGGCAAGAGATACCAACTTGACGTCTCGATACCTCGTCGCAGGATAAGAAACCGAGATCAGAATCTTATCGCTCTGGACAAGAGATACCATCTTGTCGTCTCAGTACTTCGTCGTGAGATTAGAAACTGAGATCAGGATCTTATCGCTCTAGGAAAAAGATACCATCTTGGCGTCTCAATAGCTCGTCGTGGGATTAGAAACCGAGAACGGAACTTTATCACCCTGAGCAAAAGATAACATATTGGCCCCTCGGTATCTCGTCGCGGACTAGAAACCTAGATCTGGAGCTTATCGCTCTGTGTGAGAGATACCATCTTGGCGTCTCGATACCTTGTCATGGGATTAGAATCCGAGATCGTGAACTTATCAGCCAGGCAAAGATAGAAGAACCTGGCGTCTCGATACCTCGTTGTTGGATTATAAACCGAGATGGGAACGCTATCGTTTTGAGTAAAAGATACTATATTAGCAACTTGCTATCTCGTCGAGGGATTAAGAAGCAAGATCAGGAAATTATCGTTCTGGCTAAGAGATACCAACCTGGTGTCTCGATACCTAGTGTACGATTAGAAACCGAGATCGGGACCTTATCGCTATAGGAAAAAAATGCCAACTTGGCCTCACAGTATCTCGTCGTGGGATTAGAAACAGAGATCAGAACCTTATTGCTCTCGGCAAGAGATACCATCTAGTCGTCTTGCTACGTTGTCGTTCGATTAGAAACCGAGATCCGGACCTAATCGTTTTGGTATCTCGTCGTGGAATTAGAAACCAAGTATGGGATCTTATCGCTCTAGGCATGAGATACCATCTTGACGTCTCGATATCTCCTCGTGGGGTTAGAAACCGAGATCAGGACCTTATCGCTTTGGGCCAGTCATACCAACTTAGCGTGTAGATACCTCATCGTGGGATAAGAAACCGAGATCAGAACCTTATCAGTCTGGGCAAGCGATATCATCTTGGCGTCTGTATCTAGTCGTGGGATTAGAAACTGAGATCGGGCCCTTATCGCTCTGGGCAAGAGATACCATCTTGGCATCTCGGTAGCTCGTCGTTAGATTAGAAACCAAGATCAGGCCCTTATCGCCTGGGCAAGAGTTAACAACTTAGCGTCTTAATACCTCGTTGTGGCATTAGAAATCACGAACGGGACCTTATCACCCTAGGCGAGAGATATTATCTTGGAGTGTCGGTATCTCGTAGTGGGATTAGAAACCGAGATCTGGATCTTATTGCTTTAGGTGAGAGATACCAACTTGGCGTTTCAATACCTCGTCGTGGGATTAGAAACCGAGATCGGGACCTTATCAGCCTGGGCGAAAGATATCATCTTATCGTCTCGGTATCTCTTCGTGGGATTAGAAACTGAGATCGGGACCTTAACGCTTTTGAAGAGATACCTACTCTCCCTCTTGTTATCTCATCATGGAATTAGAAACCAAGATGGAGACCTTATCGACCTGGGTAACTGATACCGTCTTGGTGTCTCGGTATCTCTTTATGGGATTAGAAACCATGTTCGGCATCTTATCGATCCGGCCAAGTGATACGATCTCGGAGTCTCGATACTTCGTTGCGTGAATAGAAACCGAGATCGGGACCTTATCGCCCTGTGCAAGAGATAGCAACTTGGCGTAGCGATACCATGTCGTGAAATTAGAATCCAGGCTCGGTACCTTATCGTTCTGGAAAAAAGATCCTATCATGGCGTCTCGATATCTCGTCCTGGAATTACTAACCGAGAGCAAGACATTATCGCTCTAGGCAATAGATATCATCTTGGCGTCTCGGTATTTCGTCGTAGAGTTAGAAACAGAGATCAGGACCTTAATGCTCCGGGCAAAAGATACCAACTTGGCGTCTCAATACTTCCTCGTGGGATTAGAACCCGAGATCGGAACCTTATCGTCCAGGAAAAGATATACTAACTTGGAGTCTTGATACCTCGCTGTTAGCTTGTAAACCGAGATGGGAACGTTATCTCTCTGGGTAAGAGATACTATCTTGGCGTCTCGGTATCTCATCGAGGGCTTAAGAACCAAGATCAGGAAATTATCGCTTTGGGTAAGAGATACCAACTAGGCGTCTAGATTCTTCGTCATGTAATTAGAAACTGAGATAGCGACCTTATCGCCCTTGGCAAGATATATCACCTTCGGCGGTATCTCGTCGTGGGATTATAAACCGTGATCGGGACCGTATAGCTCTGAGAACAAGATACCAGATTGGCATCTCAGTATTTTGTCGTGGGATTAGAAACCGAGATAGGGACCTTATCTTTCTAGGAAAAAGATACCATCTTGACGTCTCGGTATCTATTGGTAGGATTAGAAACAGAGATTATAACCTTATTGTTCTGGGCTAGAGATACCAACTAGGGGTCTTTATGCCTTGTCGTTGGATTAGAAACAGAAGTCTGGGCTTTTTCGCTTTGGGATTAATATACAATCTTCGCGTCTTGGTATTTCGTCGTGGGATTAGGAAACAAGAACGGGATCTTATCGCCTTGTGCATGAGATACCATTTTTTCGTCTTGGTATCTCGTCGTGGGATTAGAAACCGAGATCAGGACTTTACCCCTTTAGGCCAGTCGTACCAACTTAGCGTCACGATACCTGCTCGTGGGCTAAGAAACAGAGATCGGGACCTTATCACTCTGGGCAAGAGATACTATCTTGGTATTTCGGTATCTCGTCGTTGGATTAGAGATAACGACTTGGCGTCTTAATACTTCTTTGTAGGATTAGAAACTCTGATCGGGACCTTATCGCCCTGGGCGAGAGATATTATCTTGGCGTGTCGGTATCTCTTAGTGGGATTAGAAACCGAGATCTGGATCTTATTGCTTTGGGTGAAAGATACCAACTTGGCGTTTCAATACCTCGTCGTGGGATTAGAAACCGAGACCGTGACCTTATCGATTTGGGCCAATCATACCATCTTAGGGTCTCGATACCTCGTCGTGGGATAAAAACCAAGATCAGAAGCTTATTGCTCTGGGTATGCGATATCATCTTGGCCTTTGTATCTTGCCGTGGGATTAGAAAACAAGATTGGGACCTTATCTCTCTGGGCAAGAGATACCATCTTGGCATATCGGTCTCTTATCGTTGGATTAGAAACAGAGATCAGGACCTTATTGCTCTGGGTAAGGGATAACAACTTGGCGTCTTAATAACGGGTGGCCCAAAACTCACTTCACATTTTAATAAAATAATAACACAAAAACTAATTAAGTTATAAAAATGGATGATATATAAAATGGATGATGAGATCTTAGGGTTTTATTGTAGTACAAAAATTACTTCACATTTTTATTTGGTATCCATAATACGTATATAAAGAATATAATACACAATAATACCAGACTAATTATTAACTCAGAATGGCAAGATACAGCAAAGAACAGCGAGCAAGAATTGTGACTACTTATTTAAAACATAATGGATCAATTGTTACTCTGCCAAGGAACTTTAGAACAGCATTTAATCAACGAAACAGTCCCTCGATGCATTGCATTCTTGCAATGGTATCAAGGTTAAGAGAATCTGGGTCTACAGGTGATAAAGAACGCTCTAGTAGACCCAGATCTGTGCGAAATGCAGGTGTCATTCAGCATGGGTTAACCAGTGTTCAACAACAGCCACAAGCGTCAACTATGACACGTTCCACTCAATTAGGAATTTCTCGAACATTATTGCAACGCATCCTAATAAAAGAATTGAAACTTCATCCATACAAACTTCAAATAACTCAACAATTAAATATTGCGGACCATCAAAAAAGAATAAACTTTGCACGCGCATTTTTGGGACTAACAAATGATCCGACTTTTACCTCACACATAATCATGTTCGATGAAGCCCATTTTCACATTACTGGATACGTTAATAAACAAATTGCAGATTCTGGTGTGCTAAAAACCCCATGATAATTCATGAGCAGCCTCTTTATGCACAGAAAGGTAAGGTCTGGTTCTGCATAACCAGTTTGAGAATCATTGGTCCCTACTTCTTCGAGGGTGCTGACGGAAAAACAGTGACAGTAACAGAGAACACTTACAGAGAAATGATACAAGTTTATTTATTGCCAGAACTGGAAGATTTGGATATGCACGATAAGTGGTTTCAAAAAAATGAGGCGACACCACACACAGCGAGAGAAACCATGGCAACACTAAGGGCAGCCTTCCCTGGTCGGTTAATTTCACGTTTAGGAGACGTTTCTTGGCTACCATGATCACCTGATTTTACCCCTCCAGATTTTTTCCTTTGGGGATACCTAAAGAAAAGATATACGTAAATAAACCTAATAATCTTTAAGACTTGAAACAAAACATCATTGAAGAAATCGACAAAATCACTCCTGATGTTTTGGAAAATGTCATGGAAAATATGATGCAAAGAATGCGCCTTTGCTTTAACAATAATGGAGAACATTTAAGGGATATTATATTTAAATAATAAAAATCTAAGATCTCCTCTTTCATTTTACATATCACTCACTTTTATAACTTAATTAGTCTTTGTGTTATTAATTTTTCAAAATGTGAAGTAACTTTTGGGCCACCTGTTACCTTGTTGTGTGATTAGAAACCGAGATTGGGACCTTATCGCCCTGGGCGAGAGATACCATCTTGGAGACTCGGTATCTCGTAATAGGATTAGAAACCAAGATTGGCACCTTATCGATCTGGCCAAGAGATACGAACTTAGCGTCCCGATACTTCACTGTGTGAATAGAAACCGAGATCGGGACCTTATCGCCCTTGGCAAGAGATACCAACTTGGCCTCGCGATACCTTGTCGTGGAATTATTATCAGAGTTCGGCACCTTATTGCTCTGGGAAACAGATCCCATCTTGGCGCCTCGATATCTCGTCGTGGGATTAATAACCCACATCAGGGCTTTATCGCTCTAGGCAATAGATACCATCTTGGCGTCTCGTTATCTCGTCGTAAGATTAGAAACCGAGATATGGAACTTATTGCTCTGGGCAAAAGATACCAATTTGGCGTCTCGACACCTCGTCGTGTGATTAGAAACCGAGATCGGGACTTTATCGCTCTGGGCAAGATATTTCTTCTTGCTCTCTTGATACCACGTCGTGGGATTAGAAAACGAGATCCGGACGTTATCGCTCTAGACATAAGATACCAACTTGGCGTCTCGATACTTTGTCATGGAATTATAAACCGAGATTGTCACCTTATCGATCTGGCCACGAGATACCATCTGGGCGTCTCGGTTTTCTCGTTTTGGGATTTGAAACCGAGATCGGGACCTTACCGATCTGGGCAAGAGATACCATCGTACGATTAGAAACCGAGTTCGGCACCTTATCGGTTTCGGCGAGATAGACGATCCTGCCATTTTGGTACCTCGTCTGGGATTAGGAACTTGCCACATTTGAAGGTTTCGCCGCCGTTGGATTCGTGCGCTCAGAGGCCACGTGACACACACCCACACTTTCTCCCTCTCTCTCTCAAGCAAATGCTGGCTAGGCCTGTTGCTCTGCAAATCCAGGTCAGTGGATTGATAAAAATCCCGTTATTAATTAATATTTAAAGTAAAGTTACCACAATTAGTTATATCACATTTTACGCTGAATTTCGTTCCGAGAGTTACAATTTAATATATTATTATTTGCTGAGAGATGGAGTATTTGGGGTATATTTAGTTATAGATAAACTATATAAGGCATTTACCGAAAAAAAATTTGAATTTAGTGAAATATTTTAAGCGATTGCCGTATTTCAAGCATTACTCTTGGAACATTTTAATGTTTTTTTTTTTCAAAACAGTTTTGCCAAATTTCCGAGACGTGACCTTTTTCGAGCTTACGTAGCTTTATATTTTTATTTATTTATTAGTCCTAGACACGCCACAAATATTTACATTAATAATTTGCTATTTTTTATAGCTATAATTAATTTTCAAATCTAACGTGTGATGAACAGCAAAACTTAGCGACAGCATGCAAGCCTATCCGAGGAATTATAAAACATAGATAAATACTTATCTCTTAGTTTAACTTACTTTTGGATGCGATTTTGAAAATGTGACATGATTATTTGTGGTATCGTAGATGCAATACTGAATAATTAAAAGTTTTAAAAAGTATACACTATTAATTTGTGCTTCTTTTGTTGAGTAGGTAGTAGGTAGCGTTATCCTGGTCTCGCTTTAAAACAACCAGAATGACAATAATTGGTGACCGCAACGGTACAGGGGTTGGCCTTTTTATGTGGAAAGGTTTCGTATTTTGAGTGTGTGGTAGTAGTGGTGATTGTGGCGGGGGGGGGCACTAATTAGCAATGGTGGGACCTTTACTGAACCAAAGGGAATGTCAGCGATTCAGGGTATGTGAAAGTGCGTGTCGCCATAGTGGACACTAGTACTCCATCGATAAGGATAGTAGATAGTGGATACGTTACTCTGTGAAGGAGGGAAGGGAAATAATAGCGGTGTTATGATTGGCTATGTGCAAGTGATGCGTGTTGAGCTACTTATTCCCACTGCAGGGGGAGGTGATTATCAGTGTATCCGCCCAAAGGGCAGCCGGCTCCTTTTTTGTGTACACCAGGCTGGAATTGAACCCCTCCTTAGACGTCAGAAATCCAATGACTTTGTTAGGATCTGTGTCCAGAGGCAGCAATTTGTTGGATCTATGAGGAAGAGCCACATTTGAGCCACGTTACTTATGTTAAAAGAATCAAGGGAATCATCGGTGGAGTCTTGGAGGAAGAATAGTGGAGTAATCGATGTTCTAGTATATTTTCCCTTCCTGAATCATCGATGATTCTAAGCATGGGCCCCCTCCCTTTTCCCTTTGGAAACACCCCAAAATGTATTATTTTCTGAGAAAATATTTATTTGCTAACTTTGATGAAAAGAAAACATACTCCTCTTAAAGGCTGAAAATATTTGATGGCTCGATAAAAGGTTTCTGTATTCGTTCAAAAGACCCCCTTTAACCATCTATGGCAGTAATTAAATTTCAGTATACATTAATCTTTATGATTCTCTTAAAAACTTAATATATTTCTGTCTTTATGGCACAATGTATATCGACGAAGGTATGTACAGAATGCGGCAGAACCGATTGAGCAGTTTTGAGGAGTCAATGCTCGGGGGAGAGAGGTGCGCGTGGTTTCGCTCTGCTCTGTAGACATACCCATTTCAGTAGCAAATATGGTGTGGACGGGAGCACATCGCATCTTTGCCGTGCGCGCGTATTTTGAGAACAATCAATCTGTGATTGCGACGCAAAGAGATTTTCGGCGACGGTTCAATATTCCGCGCAACGATGCCGTTCCTCAGGCGAACACAATTCGGTCCTGGGTAATGCAGTTGGAGGCAACTGGTAGCACACTAAGGAGAGATACACATGGCCGACGCAGGTCCATCAGAACACCATAAAATGTGGAGATGGTGAGAGCAGCGATCTTGCAGTCACCGAGACGTTCTGCTCGAAGGCATGCTGTTGCTTTGGGAATTTCCGACCGCAGTTTGAGGAGGATTCTACATATGGATTTGAATTTCCATCTTTACAAAATAATGATGGCTAAAGAATTGAACCAAGCAGACTTTGCTAACCACCAAAATATGTGTGAAAACATGCTGGTGTCTCTGAGGGGTGATTTAGGGTGGCCTGCGCGGTCACCTGATTTGAGATTTTGTGACTTCTTTCTTTGGGGTTATCTGAAAGAAAAGGTGTATAAACTGCCATCTAGTGACATATTGAAGTAGGTGGAGGATCTCGCAGATGCATCTTCTAAACATAAGAAATCAATTTGTTTATTTGCTGTTAAATTTCAAAAACGTACCATATTGTCTCTATTGTACCATGATCAAACATTGCATTCTATGAAAATTATCAAGTAAGTCAATATTGTTGGATTTTGGCGGTAATTATTTTATATAAATTTTAGTCACTTTTTAATTTTATTTCTGTGAATTAGTGATTGATTAATTATGCTAATTTTTTATCAGCTCTAAATATCTTATTTTCATAGTTACAAATGAAAATGCGAAGGTATCTAAAATTTGGAGAACCCAGTAGGAAAATGAAGCGTGTAGCAGAAAACATCAGATTTGACTAGTGGTACATCTGACTGTGGATTGAAAAATATTCATAATACTGAAAATCGGTCAGACTTTATGTAAATTCGAAAAGTGGGATAATGGATCTCAAGTATCGTTCGTTTACAGAATCATTAAAGCTTCACGATACATGGGCCTTAAAAAAGGCGTCCGGAAACGAAAGATGAACAGTATGGTTGATGACTTGCGTACCATTCAGAGATAAAAGGTGTTGTTTGTTTTATTTTGCATTTTCTTCCCACATACCGTTCATCGAGGATATCAAGGTGCATTCATAACCTGTGCGCTTACAAACTCTTAGGATTTCAATGAATGTGCGCGAAATCGCATCGCATCTGCATGACATGTTGGTTCTCAAGAACATAAGCCAGCTAGATTCTTCTATCAAGGATACATTTTAAAACAAACAGGAAAGCATTCCTTCCTATTTTTTCAAAAGTTTTGTTGTGGAACCAATGAGCTATCTTTGCGCAAAATAAAGAAGATCTAGTAAATGTACAACAAATTCATGATTTCGTATTGAGGCAGGTGATACTCTTTTGAAACCCCATTTTGATCAGCTGCTAAAAATGGCCGCTCCATATCGCATCGAACAGAAAATGAGATGAGAGGAAGTTTTTAGAAACGATCTTTAGTCTGAAGCCACATAATGCCACTGGGTTTTCAATATTAGCAAATGTAATTGCAGATATTTCTGGGCGAGGAAAATTATCCAATGATGCACGTTCTGTGCATCTGTCCAGTAAGATGAGTCCTGGGAAGAATTTCATGGATTTACTCCCCATCACTGCCTTAAAAGTCTCATAATACCTCATAATAAGCCAATGTAAAGACTTTGATCCCAATTCTGACAAACCTTTAGACCAAGGATATGATAGATGCTCCACAATGGAAAAAAAATGAGCTAATGTGAAGAACATTAGCTCATTTTGTGAGCCAATTTTCTCAATGATGTTTCATTAGTCCGCAATAGTATTTGTATTATTAAATCAACCATTGATTTTATCCTTGAAAGTCTGAAAGAGAGTACTAGGTTCCGAATGTTCCTTTCCTGTTCGATATACCTTGGTCTAGCAAGTATAAAAGCAATATAATATTCAGAGACTAGCTAGAAGACTTGTATTTCCAGAAGTACTGTCCACAGCGAAACTCTAAGTACAGGACAATTCGCACATCAGTTCTCTGCATCTAGTTTACCTGCTTTTTTATTTGTCCGGGTTATTATTCCCTTTTACTCAGCTTCCCTTGAACCAGTCACTCAGACACTTCAAGGAATTCAACCCTGCCTTGTGCAAGAATAGGACTACATACATGCTTGCTTTTCGTGATACATCTACACCACACAGACCAGGTCATTGTGGAATTTGAAGTAATTTGCAAACAACAAATATAGAGGTTTATTTCCGGCAGACGTTCTCTATTTTATAACTTAATTTCCTACCCATTTCATTGCCAACTCGATTCTCCGAACGCAAAAATTCACACTTTAATCTTTATTTGTTTCACCCTTCAAACTCTGGCAAGTTGAATCCAGTGCAAAATAAAGTGATATCTCCGTTATCAACTTAGTGAAGCAGATTGACAACTTTGAACTTGATGCATTGAGTGAGTATGATTACTGGGCCACTTAGTCGCCTTACACAAATAAACATAAAATTTCTCTGAGTTGTTACGAAATAGTTTTCTATTCTACAGTAGGCCATGTAGTAGGCCATTCCTCGACAGCAGTCGTGTACTCAGCTTCCGGTGTGGTCATGGATTTAATCTTGCATCCCCCTGTCAGATGGTAAAGGAAGATGATGCAATGCACCATACAAAGGGGCCTGCTTTTTATTCGTGGATATTAAGGAGGGTTGTGTGCTACCATGTCTCGAGTGTCTTAATTATTCTCATATTTAAATTAGACCTAATCTATGCTGTTGTGGCCACATAACCTTCGCCACCATTCCAGTCGAAGTAGCCTCAAACTCCTCCTAGGAACATTCTTAGGGGATCTGAACTGTGATCTGTTTGGCTCAAATAATAATGGATACAATGTACTTATTTAATCCATATTTTCTTGGTAGTGGAAAATATTTTCTTTAAGAAGTAAAGAATAATAAACTAAATTGAATCAGAAATTTATTATTGCGTTTATTCCAGAAAATAAAAAAGTAGGAATATTTTTAAGAGAATTTTCGCTTTCCTCATTTTTCCCACCTAGACCTATTACTTCGATTTTACAATAAATCCACAGACAAAGAGAAATATGAAGTCAATTTATAACGATCGAGAAAATGCAGCACTTTAAAAATATTTGAATAATATTCACTAATAAAAATAGGAGGCGGATGAATTCATAGAATATTACGAAAATGCCAAAAGACCCAAACTGCCTCGGTTTAAATACATTCAAGAGTCCATAAAAGAAGAGGGAAAATCCCTCCAATGACCTGCGACCTTTTGTGATAAAATAATAAATGGTTATTGCATTGATGGTTTCCCATGGTTCAAATCACTTATAAGTGCTATTGAATTGCTAAATGAAGCTTCTGCCACTAGATGGCGTCACCAAGGGCCAAATCTGATGGCAGATTCGAAATCTCCTGCGTGAATACCGTATGTCCCATGATCATATGGGTCATTTCATGACTCTAAATGGGTACAATTGAACTTTACTCCTTCAAAAAAAAGCGATGCAGTGACCTGGCGCTTAGGCGCAGGTAAAAGGGCGAATAAATATGATAAAATGAGCAAACTTTCCACATTTAAAATGTGAGTTCATAAGAGGTAAAATCACTTTTCACAAATTGAAATAAATCAGCCTCAGTAGGATTCGGTTCAGGCATTATCACTAAATTACCATAAATTATAATAAAAAGTGTGAAGGCAAAGGGAAATATATGAGTTAAAATGTTTCTCATACAGCATGACCTTAATTAAAAGAGAGCAATAAGAGAGAGATAAGGAAAGAAAGAGATATAGAGACAGAAAGGATAAATTTTGAAAGTTATGATAATTTACTACTTAATTGGATAAAATAGGAATACCAATAGGAAGTAAAGAGGGGCTCAGGAATGTCATGATTTGGGTACAACAGCATCTAGAGCAGCCAACTAACCCTCGCCACCGCTAAGAAGAATCTTATAATACCAATCGTGTGCATGAGTTTGAGTGCGAATGAGAGAGTGAGAGAAAAGCAAGGGGTGAACGCAAAAGAGAGGCCATTAGAAAAAGAATTAAAGGGAAGAGGAGAAATGAAAGCAGGGTGAAGGAAATCAAGACATCAGAAATAGAGGAGTATGAGGAAACATTGCTGCGAATACTATCCACAAACAAAGTGGGTTCAGAGGTAATTAACCTGCTGGTTTTTAAAGGGTCAAAAGTTTTGACCACAACAGAGAGCCATCTGTGATTATTGATGGGATTGACCTAATCTAGTCACTGTCACTAGCGGTGTCTCTACAGGCCGGTCCTTAGTGATGCATTGCTATATATAAATATATATATATATATATATATATATATATATATATATATATATATATATATATATATATATATGTCGTAGAATGACTCCCGACGATACCATATATATACTATTTGTTGGGGGAACTTCCTTAATTATCTTTAGAGTGCGTTACTGTCTGGCGGCCGATATTATGTATCTTCAAAATGCTTAGGAAGTGGAACTGAGCTCAAGGATAATAATATTGCTATCATTAATAAAATAGAGTTTTATTAATAATAACTATAAACAATACACAAAAACGGAAAATATTGACATAAACAGAATGGAAAGGGTCGTGGAGACTCGGGCTAATCCAAGGATTTAAGGGATTAAAAAAAAGGTAAAACAAATATAGAGTTAAAGAGATGGGATGGTTCGATAAACAATTTAAAGCACAGGATAGAATTGGCAAAAAGGGATCAATACTCAAAAGGTGACATTTGGCTTACGTAACTTTTCATTAGGGTGCAGTGGAAGGTACTTGAAGGAATATTCGGTCCGCTGGCGAGTTCCAGCCGAAGGGGGGGGGGATAAAAGGATCCCGACGAGGCGTCTTGGAAAGGAGAACCGTTACTCGACGAACGACTTGAAGAACAATGGCTGTTCTACTTTGTTCTCTTCTGAACAAAGGGGGGGGGGGTGAGAACCGTCTCTTGTCTACGGGCTCAAGAACAATGGCTGTTCTAATGTTGTTCTCCTTGAACAACAGGGGGGGTGAGAACCGTTTCTGGGCGAAGGGCTCAAAACGAACAATGGCTGTTCTAGGTTGTTCTCTTCTGAACAAAGGGGGGGGGATGAGAACCGTCTCTTGTCTACGGGCTCAAGAACAATGGCTGTTCTAATGTTGTTCTCCTTGAACAACAGGGGGGGGATGAGAACCGTTTCTTGGCGAAGGGCTCAAAACGAACAATGGCTGTTCTAATGTTGTTCTCCCTTGAACAACAGGGGGGGTGAGAACCGTTTCTTGGCGAAGGGCTCAAAACGAACAATGGCTGTTCTAATGCTGTTCTCCCTTGAACAACAGGGGGGGATGAGAACCGTTTCTTGGCGAAGGGCTCAAAACGAACAATGGCTGTTCTAATGCTGTTCTCCTTGAACAACAGGGGGGGATGAGAACCGTTTCTTGGCGAAGGGCTCAAAACGAACAATGGCTGTTCTAATGCTGTTCTCCTTTGAACAACAGGGGGGGGAAGCCTTGGGACTTGGCGTCGGAAAGGCTCGAACCTTTGGCACTCAAGGAATATTGTCCTCCTTCTGGACAAGTGATGGTGAATCTCGAGGTCGAGGTTCCTTGGCGCACAAAGGGAGAGAGGGTCGTGGTGATGTTTCGCGACGAAAATCTGGATCTCCAATCTGATCTTAGTGGTAAAGTTTCCATATAAATAGCCAGGACATCTCCTTGGCGTGGGGGGAAAATGGAGTGAAAGCTTGGAGGGAACGCACAGCCGGGCCGGAGAAAAATGCCTTATCTGTTCATAAGCCTAACTCGATCTGGCGAGGTCGGCGTATGGGGGTGAACAGGGGGGGACGATAACCTCCTTGTTTAAACATTGGCATCCGGTAGCTGAGATAAGATTCCAAGCCTCGAATCGAAGATGCACGTGGGCAGCA
The DNA here is from genome assembly GCA_963969495.1 of Ceratothoa steindachneri. Lineage (NCBI taxonomy): Eukaryota > Metazoa > Arthropoda > Malacostraca > Isopoda > Cymothoidae > Ceratothoa > Ceratothoa steindachneri. The sequence goes on along the minus strand of OZ018335.1, from coordinate 101,054,593 downwards.
TCGTGGTTTTTAATAATATGGGATAGGAGTTGAAATTAACTCGTTCTATCACACCCCTCCATTCCAGGGGAAGTTGTCACTTCGAAAAAAAAAGAGAGAAGGGACAACGATAGAGCTCCGTTGTGGGGAACTCGTTTTCTTGTACCAACCGTATCTTCCTGCACCTAACTAGTATTACCTCAATACATATGATCATTTTGATCTTTAGATTACAGGGGAAAATAACCTTTAATACAACTTAATCAGAGAGAAAAAAAAAAGTGCATGGAACAATGAAATGATATAAACTTAGGACATACGGGACAAAATAATTTATACGTAAATTAATAAGAACAAATATATAGACATACAAAAAATTAGACATTGAGCGTTACAAAATTCAGACATATACATTAATTAATTATATTACAAAAGAATATTAAATTAAGTCGTACAAGACGGTATATACCTACATGGAGATACTAATCCTATGAATACAATTATTCTACGCTATTCGGTAACGCATTTCTACTGAGGGCGTCAGCGACCTGGTTATCGGAACCTTTTATCTAATTTATTTTAAACTGATACTCTTGCAAGAGTAAACTCCAGCGCATGATGCGGCCGTTTGAGTGTCTCAAATTCCTAATATAGGCTAACGGACGGTGGTCGGTTCCTATTTGAAATTCTTTACATATCAAGTACAGCTTGAATTTGTCTATGACCCAGATAATTGATAGAGCTATCTTTTCTCTAGTGGCATATCTCTTTCCGCGTGGTAATAATTGACGACTAGCATATGCAACTGGATGACTCGTTCTGTCATCCACGTATTGAAGGAGTACACCTCCAATGCCCTCGTTGATCACGTCGGTCTTAACCCCAAAAGATTTTTCCGGGTTAGGCAACTTTAAAATGGGGGCAGAAATGAACTTACTTTTGAGCTGATTAAAATGGGAAACAGCGACATCATTCCAACGTAAACGATCGGGGAAATTCTTTTCCTGAAGGGGGCATAGGGGGGCCAAAATTGCAGCGAAATTCGGAACAAATCGCTGATAGGGAGAAGCTGATCCTAGGAACGATCTTAATGGCTTCTTTGTAATCGGGAGGGGCATGTGGGCGATTGCCTTAATCTTGTTCTCGTGGGGACCTAACTTGCTTTGTCCTATTTTGAAACCCGAATATTTAATGGGTTCGTGAGCAAAATGGCATTTGCGGGGGCCAATGTTGAGGCCATTTTTGCGCAGTCGCTCGAAAAGAGCTAATAGGGTGGGTAAATGGTGACTCCATTTAATTAGTTCTTGTAGCTGACTCTTCTGACGTGGTGTCAGCTGCGCGTCACTATCCAGGTCAGAGGGTTCCAAAGACTCACCTGGTAGGGAAGGAGGAGGGTAATCGGCATCAGGTTGGATGCACACTGTCTGGATTACATTAAGGGACTCCGCGGGGCAATCCTCTTCAAGCGCCGATGCTTCGTCCAGTTCTACGAAGGTATCTCCATGGGTGCGTTGGGGGTTCTTTTTTTCTTGGGGTCCAGGGACAGTCTCCGTGTCCTTGTCTGGGGCCTTATCACCTAAGGGTTTTAGTGATTCACACTCCTCTTTTGCCGTCCTAAAGTCCTGGTTAGGGGTCTCCGAGAAATCGGACGGTATCGGGGTTCTGATGGGGACGGGCTCCTGGGCTTCTTTTTTATCTCGGCCTTGAGGAAGGGCGGCCTGAAACACAGGGTCGAAACTTACTTGGGGGCTCTGTCCTATAAGTACGGAACAGAATTGTATGGGTGCTACAATGACTTCAGCCCAGCCATTATAATATTGACACTGCAGGTAACATCTAGCGACGGGGAATCGGTTCGCCCGCCCAAGTTGGTCATGTACCACCGCAAATTTTTCGTGGTTAGAGGCCACTGGGAGGAATTCGTCGGACACGATGAAGCACGTACATCCTGTGTCCCTGACGAGAGTCAATACTCGACAGCTGTCCACGCTGCCCTCCTCATATTTCAAAGTTCCCGATGAACTTTTACCAAAAACAAAATTTACCTGGTGGCCTGACGGAGGGGGAGAAGTTTCTGCTTGGGTCTGCACCACCGGGGGAGCCGGGGTTGCATTAATCTGGTGAACTTGGTGGGCTGGTCCGCTTTTAAGCCTAGAATTTTGGGGGCAATTCCAGCTCATGTGGTTTTCTACACCACAGGTGAAGCATATGGTTGGTCGCTTCGGGAAGAGAGATGGAGGAGAAGTCTTAACGGGAGGTTTGGAGTCCCGTTGTTGGTTTTGGGGAAAGAAGTTTGGGGGTTTTACGGGGCTCGGAAACTTTGTCAGCTTTCCTGGGAAGGGGCGCGAGTCCGTCCTTCTTTCTTCTCGTTGGATTTTTTTTTCTCGTTCTTCTCGTCGGATTACTCTTTCCCTTTCTATTACTTCCATTTTTTTTTTAAATTCTGCTTCAATCCGAGCTAATTCAATCTGATGGTCAGCTTGTCTTATCCGTTCCTCTCTTTTTCTTTCTTCTCGTTGTATTTCTCTTCTTTGCTCCTCTTGAATGTACTTAATTAGTTCTTTTCCGGAAAGTCCACAGGACTCTCCTTGCGCTTTAAAGATTTCGAACGGAGTCATCTTTGCACTTGGGGGCGCACTAGTCAACCAACTAAAATTCCTCGCAACAAGAATTATGCCTCTATAGAATTAGCCTACCTAAATATGGGCACTGACCTATTCGTACTTGGTTTCTCAATCTAAATAACCACTGACTAAAATCACAAAAAAAAACACAAACAAATTATTATAACAGTTCCTTGAGCTACTCCAGCTTCTTAAGTTTAAAAAAAAAGGGGGGATAGCAATCGTTAAAACAAAAGGGAACTACTATATTCTATTATTATAACGAATAACACTATGCTTTACTCGACTGAGACCAGTGTTTGCAAAGATATAGCGTTAAACCTTACACACCTGATACCAAATTAAATAGTATATATATATATATATATATGTCGTAGAATGACTCCCGACGATACCATATATATACTATTTGTTGGGGGAACTTCCTTAATTATCTTTAGAGTGCGTTACTGTCTGGCGGCCGATATTATGTATCTTTAAAATGCTTAAGAAGTGGAACTGAGCTCAAGGATAATAATATTGCTATCATTAATAAAATAGAGTTTTATTAATAATAACTATAAACAATACACAAAAACGGAAAATATTGACATAAACAGAATGGAAAGGGTCGTGGAGACTCGGGCTAATCCAAGGATTTAAGGGATTAAAAAAAAGGTAAAACAAATATAGAGTTAAAGAGATGGGATGGTTCGATAAACAATTTAAAGCACAGGATAGAATTGGCAAAAAGGGATCAATACTCAAAAGGTGACATTTGGCTTACGTAACTTTTCATTAGGGTGCAGTGGAAGGTACTTGAAGGAATATTCGGTCCGCTGGCGAGTTCCAGCCGAAGGGGGGGGATAAAAGGATCCCTACGAGGCGTCTTGGAAAGGAGAACCGTTACTCGAAGAACGGCTTGAAGAACAATGGCTGTTCTACTTTGTTCTCTTCTGAACAAAGGGGGGGGATGAGAACCGTCTCTTGTCTACGGGCTCAAGAACAATGGCTGTTCTAATGTTGTTCTCCTTGAACAACAGGGGGGGTGAGAACCGTTTCTGGGCGAAGGGCTCAAAACGAACAATGGCTGTTCTAGGTTGTTCTCTTCTGAACAAAGGGGGGGGAAGAGAACCGTCTCTTGTCTACGGGCTCAAGAACAATGGCTGTTCTAATGTTGTTCTCCTTGAACAACAGGGGGGGGATGAGAACCGTTTCTTGGCGAAGGGCTCAAAACGAACAATGGCTGTTCTAATGTTGTTCTCCCTTGAACAACAGGGGGGGTGAGAACCGTTTCTTGGCGAAGGGCTCAAAACGAACAATGGCTGTTCTAATGCTGTTCTCCCTTGAACAACAGGGGGGGATGAGAACCGTTTCTTGGCGAAGGGCTCAAAACGAACAATGGCTGTTCTAATGCTGTTCTCCTTGAACAACAGGGGGGGATGAGAACCGTTTCTTGGCGAAGGGCTCAAAACGAACAATGGCTGTTCTAATGCTGTTCTCCTTTGAACAACAGGGGGGGAGGAAGCCTTGGGACTTGGCGTCGGAAAGGCTCGAACCTTTGGCACTCAAGGAATATTGTCCTCCTTCTGGACAAGTGATGGTGAATCTCGAGGTCAAGGTCCCTTGGCGCACAAAGGGAGAGAGGGTCGTGGTGATGTTTCGCGACGAAAATCTGGATCTCCAATCTGATCTTAGTGGTAAAGTTTCCATATAAATAGCCAGGATATCTCCTTGGCGTGGGGGGAAAATGGAGTGAAAGCTTGGAGGGAACGCACAGCCGGGCCGGAGAAAAATGCCTTATCTGTTCATAAGCCTAACTCGATCTGGCGAGGTCGGCGTATGGGGGTGAAAAGGGGGGGACGATAACCTCCTTGTTTAAACATTGGCATCCGGTAGCTGAGATAAGATTCCAAGCCTCGAATCGAAGATGCACGTGGGCAGCATCGTGGTTTTTAATAATATGGGATAGGAGTTGAAATTAACTCGTTCTATCACAATATATATATATATATATATATATATATATATATATATATATATATATATATATATATATATATATATATATATATATATATATATATATATATATATATATATATATTGGCCGATACTGACAGCAATTTATAATGTAAAATCCCCCCCCAAAATGAGAGGAAGACACAAAATTAGCAAATTGAGTAAAAAATCGTAGTAATCAAGTAAATTTATACAGCGACTTAAAATAGCGGAATCTGGTGACAAATACGAAATGAAGTTCAAAGGAGATACATGTAAGTTAAGTTTTTAGGAAACAAATCCCGTAGGGAAGAGTAAAAAATAAGAGATCATAAACTTAATGGGGTCACATTAGAAAAGGTTGGGGAGAGTCTTAATTTCAGACGATCTAAAAGTTTCAAAACAACGATGTAACATCACAAAAATCCAACAGACTTTTGCGGTACATAGCCAGAAAATTTGCATATAAATCGAAAAATATTACTTCCCCATTTTTCGATTATTCTCGGGCCAGGTGGGCCACTAATAGCTTTGGGGGTTCTGTTCGTACATCTAACTTTTGTCACCTGTATAACACTTTTTCATTTCTATCCATGTGTAGATTTGATGTGTACATGTATGCAACGCTGGAAAATCATTCAAGAATACCAGGTGTATAACGATATTACAAATGCAGAAACTTGTTCTTATGTCCACATTATCTAAACCCCTTAAATAACGGAATCAGCTTACGCGTTCCTCAGCAGTTTGGATAAAAGAGGACACATTTAACTATCTGCTTCCCCTCATCAAAAGCTACAAAGGAATAAGGTCCCCTCAGTTCACTTCAAAGATAACATTTGTTGTCGTAAAAGACACGTCAGAAATAATACAAATTCCTCTTTTTAACATAAAACCCCTTCTTTCACTTGTTTATTCGAGGTTATCCAACCGCTTTTCCCTCTCTCCTTTTTCTTTTCTCTGCCTCAACAACACAAATAAAAACTATTATCTCTGCGATCTTCCAGAACAATCATATTTGGTTGCACAGAAACCTATTAATATACGAAGCATGAAATGCGAAACGCTCCTTCACACTCTAAAATTACAATCCACATCGATTTAATCCCGGCAACCAAACCCTTCATATAGAATAAATAATCTAAAATATTCGCGGAATAGTTGGGGAAAATATTTAATAGGAAAACTATATGCAATATATTTATTTTTCAATATAACTTATATTTTGTTGCATATTTTTTTCTAAAGGTTGCAACCTGTTTATTTTTAAAAGCTGTCTCAGGATTCAAACAATCCCCCCGCCTCTCCTTTGTCTTCCATTAAAGAGCTAAACCAAGTTCTTTTGGGGAGTTCTTTCCATTTGGTAATTAAAAAAAAAAATCTGGGAGCATTGGAATCCGGGCTATTGAGTAGATGGTCGAGGATTTGCCTTTTAAATTCCCGTAAAAATTCCCGTCCTTTACTTGACGAGTGGGCAGTTCCTTTATTGTTTTAGCTATCCTCTTTCTTGTTTATTTTATAAATTAAACTGAAATGAAATGTACGCATCTGTAAAATACAGTTAACATGACACTGGTTTGCATCCTCGACACTGCATCAGAGACGATTAAGGAAGGCTCTTTATCCAGACAAGTGGTTGTATCTATCAGGCCTAAAAAGAACAGTTTCAAGTAGTTAATTTAACTTTCGCTATTACTGTCACAGGACACGGATCGTTTTCATCTACCCCTGGGGTTAAAAACGAGTTTTGTTAAAATAAGTTTAATTTAAATAACTAATTTAAACAGTACTTCCTAAGGCTGATAGATTGGTTTATTGGATACAGCCCCTTGCTTGGTGATGATGATGAGCATCCCCCAAGCAATATAGTGGGGGAGAAGCTTGTGGTTGCTATAGTAACGGTTTTCATCTATGCTCTGAATTTGTGGGTTCACTTGATTTCCTCGGAAGCAACTCCTTGATTGTTATTACCATCAAGAGTGTTCAAGTAACCATCGATGTTATTACAGAACTGTTGCACTGTTTACCACCCTAACACATTTTGGTAGAGGTAATCTATAAAAGGTAAATTTGAAGGTCCTGTTATATATGATGATAGATTAGATTTATTATACTTATTTTTAGCTTCTTATTGCTAGCTATTAGTATCGCTAAAATCATACTACCTCATCTTTTCTCCAATAACTGTCTAACAAAATTTAATTTTTTCAAAAATGGAAGTCATTTTTATCGAAATGGCTCCAGTTTTTTGTAAGTTGCCAATCACTATTTTTGTCAAATTTTGAATATTTTAATGAATTTCATTCTTATATTTCTTATTTTCAGGTTATTTAACTAAATAAGATTTTAAATAAATGAAACAATTTTAATTAAAATGCCAAGAGGACAGTGTAAAAATAGCCCAGATAAATTCTGGGCTATTTCAGTAGCATTAAAAAAAAAATCAAAGAAAAACGTCTTCTCTAGTGAAAAAACTAGATAATTTGTATTTTAGATGTAAAATTGGTGACCAAGATAAACAATGGTCACCACATATCTGTTGCACGACATGCTTTAATTCCTTATCAAAATGGTCTACAGGAAAAATAAAAAGCCTTCAATTTGGTGTTCCAATGGTATGGCGAGAGCCTCAAGATAATGCCACTCTCTGCTATTTCTGTTTGGTAGACATACAAAGTAAGTAATTGTTTATTGACCACTGTATCCATATTTTGAAGCAGTATACTGTAATATTATATCTTTTTTTAATTAAATAAGTTTAGACCCACATTATTGTAATCACACATATGTACATAACTTTAACTTTTATGCATATAATTTACATACTTTTAGGTAAAACAACTAAGTGCGCTTCAGCTGTGGTATATCTCAACCTTAGATCTTCTATTCGGCCTATACCTCACTCAAAAGACATTCCAGTACCTGAACCACCTGCAGAAATTGTTTTGTCTAACTCTGATGAATCAGATATGGAATCATGTGAACAAGAAACTGAAATTTATGTTTCTGAAACTGTTGATACTACTCCAAAACCTTTCTCACAACTTGATTTAGATAATCTTGAAAGAGATATAAACTTAAAAAAGCAACAGAGTGAATTACTGGCCTCGAAACTGGAGGAGAGAAATTTAGTAGCAGAAGATGTTCAAATTACTAAGTTTCGCATTCTATCAAACAATTTACAAGACAAATTTTCATTTGACAACAATTTATGCTACTCTAATAATATTCCACGTCTCTTTGAAGAATTAGATATACATCAGGAAACCAGTCAATGGAAACTTTTCATTGACGCTTTTTTATATAATAGTAAAGCCGTGCTTCTTCATAATGGAAATAAACTACCATTGATACCAGTAGCTCACTCTGTTGTTTTGAAAGAAACTTATGAGAATTTAGATTTTATTTTAAAAAGCATTAAATACAGTGAACATAAATGGTTGATTTGTGCTGACATTAAGGTAGTAGCCATTTTAAGTGGCTTGCAGTCAGGCTACACAAAATTCATGGGTTTTGTGCTAGTGGAACAGTAGAGTTCGGGGAGAAAATGTCAGAATGGCCTTTAAGAGAAGAGACAAAAGTAGGTTGTCATAATGTCATACGTGCACCATTGGTTCCTAAGGAAAACATAATTTTGCCACCACTTTACATCATATTAGGTTTAATGAAACAATTTGTGAAAGCCTAAAGGCATGACCAGCCATCCATCTTATATTTAAAGCAAAATTTCCTAAGATTACTGATGCTAAAATTATAGAAAGAATCTTTGTTGGGCCTCAGATTCGACAACTTATGGTAGATAGTGAGTTTGAGGCAAAATTGAGCAAGCCAGAATTTGAGGCCTGGCATAGTTTCAAAGGTGTATGTAATGGTCTCCTTGGAAGGCACAAATCAGAAGATTAACACATTATTGTTCAGAATTTGATTAGGTTTTATAATGAGTTGGGATGTAGTATGTCACTAAAGGTGCATTTTTTGCATTTTCATCTGTCTTTCTTTTCAGAGAATCTAGTAGACGTCAGCGATGAGCATGGTGAAAGATTCCACCAAGATATTGCTACTATAAAATATTGTTATAAAGGAAAATGGAGTCTTGCAATGCTTGCTGACTTCTGCTGAACCCTTCATAGAGACAGACAAGATGTTGTACATAAAGAGAAGCCTAAATATTCTAAAAATATATGACTATTGTATAGATTTCAGCAATTTTGAAAAAATCTTAAATCTTCATTATTTTTTAAAATATATTTTTATAATACCACAATCTGAAATTTATTAAAAAAACTTATTAATTTCTTTTGATTACTAAGCATTTTGTTTCCGCTTACATATCTTTGTACTTTTTGTCAAATAAAATAAAAATAATAACAAATATTTCATACCTCTATATACTGGAAAAATCTAATATTAATAAAAAATTAAATGTGCAGATTACAAAAAAACTGAAGTCATTTCATGAAAAATAAAGGTCATTTTCGTAATCTAAGCATAAACTACAATAGAAAACTAACTTCTCATTTCTGTAGCAAAATCATTGTTGGACAGTGTTATTTTAGCCGTTTCATTTTGTTGGTTCCAGAATTTTATATCTTCATTTTGAACAACTTATTTCCCATCGGAGGCAGTTTATAATAGGGATGGGGGAGGTAACAACAGATTCCCTAACGAGCTGACCCTAGCCCCGTGGATATGGCGTTGTAGTTCGGACGTCGAAGCACTGATTCGATACCAGAGAGCACCGACACAAGCGGTCCTCGCATTGGCGGATACGCTGAACTGACACCAGCGGGGATAATTTGCTCCTTTGAAACGCGTTTAGCCTCGAATAACAATAGCACAACATTTTTTTCTTATAAAATAACACAAACTTGGAATAATCTCCCTAGCGAATCTCGTTAAAGGAACTACATTAAGTATATTTAAGAATAGAATCGATAAATATTATACTTTAAAATATAACCTTACTGTAATAAGAGTGGTGAAAATAATTCTTTATCCATAACTTATCTGCATTATACCTCTCCCTCTACCTTCCCCTCTTTTTAATCTAGCCTCGAGGCGGACTTAGGGTCTTTACTGCTTCGCAATTCTGTATCTACAGGAGTGAAGCCTGACAGAGAATCCCGCCTGGGCTCCTGGCGGCGGCCGGTTATGGACGACTGCTTTCTGATCGCCTTGCTTTTATTTAGGTCAGATCAGCGAGGCCAGGATTTTATTACCCTTCTTGTACCTTGGAGGAGGTCATTACAATGCCCCTGACCCCAACGCTGGAAACTGCAGTAGAGATTTCTGTTTAAAAACAACAAACTGACGCATCCATGGGGAAAACTCAAATATATTTCCCCTTTTCAGCTAAATTTAAATGAAAATTAACAATAGCCTCTCACGGAGACAATTGATAAGAAGAGACATGTATATAAGGTGGTGAAGAGATGAGAAGTGAAAATATATGGAAGAGAAATAGTCCCAGAATATGCATGCTTCTTTTATTTGGCTAATTAGTTCCCCTTTTTTAATCATGAGACCACGGGACCATCATCATGGCTTTGTTTCCTTTCTCTTCGACTAGTGTACCCCCCTACCCCCTTATCGTTTCGACGTGGTTTTGGTTCGACACATCGGTCACTTCAGCCTTTTGGGGACTTTGCGGCTACCAGCTCATTCAAAGGCATATTGTCTACGCTTCTTACCCCTTGTTACGCGGGTTACAACGGCTGATTCTAGGCTTCTGCGTGCATTTCAATAACCCGCTCTTTACCTTCAAAGCACCGATGTCTAACTCGTCCCAACATCTTTCTTCTACCTTCTCCAATCCAAACTTACCAGTACTGTCTGCTCTATGGAGCCTGCTTGCTTTCAGTGATTCGTTTAGGCTTCGGCTAGATGCGAGATAACGCATTTTATGAGGATTACACTGTGTAACAAGATTATTTCTTTGGGTAACAACTGTTATTTTATATTTGCTTCTGTCTAGAATACATGAAAAACACTGTTATTTATTTTAACCTTTGCTTTTGTGTCCAAGATAATGATATTTATATGAAATTTACCTATTCCCTCTGGAAGGAAATAGCGAATTTGAACTTCCATTTGTATAAAGTAGAAACAAAATGACATGATACAAAAATAGCATTTATTTATTCTAGAATTACGTAAGTGAGACAATTTAAATATTAGAAATGAGTAGGTTTCTGTGATTTACGCTTATACTGTAAATTACTTTAACGAATCAGCGCCCAAACTTAGTCTCCCATCAGATTTTATTCATACGATTCTTGATAACGGCGTTCAAAGTCCAGTAAATCCTGATGAAAGCGCTCGCTATGCTCCTCGGGGTACGCTCCCATGTTCTCTTTAAATTTATCAAGATGAGCGTCAAGAATTTGGACTTTCAGTGACATCCTGCAACCCATCTTGCCGTAGTTTCTCACCAAGTTCTCCAAAACCTCTACATAAGCCCAGGAAGCCCAGAACCACTTTGATAATGCTGTTCCATGCTGCTTTTTCCGTCCTAGTGAGCTTCTCAGGAAACTCCTAATACTCCATGATTTTTTTTATTTGTGGACCGACGAAGATCTGCGGCAAAGGTGGAAACTTTTGCCGCAGATAGTTTCGGAAAGAAATCTTGGAGATACATGAAAGCTGCAGACTCCTTATCCAACAAAGGCTCCCATTTGACGTTATTTTCCCTACACTAAACTCGGTCCGTTGTGGTCTATTTCGCTGATGGTAGTGTGCCACGGTGTCCTTGCAAAGATAACAAGGAAACTTGGTAAAGCCGCCTTGGAGACCCATCAAGAAGGCCCCCATTTTGAAGTCTCCGATAACCCCACAACCGTGCTCTTCATATTTCAATGCATCTAGGAAGATCTTGACACTGCTGTATTCCTCTTCGAGCTGGACAGAATGAGCAAGGGGAAGAGATGGATACATGTTCTCGTTATGAAGCAGCAATGTGTTGAGGCTCCTGGACGAGCTGTCAATGAAGAGGCGCCACTCGTTGGGGTTACAGGCGATTCTGATTGCCTCACACAGACTGGTAACATTGTGACAAAAGCAAAGCTTATCTTGGCGTGTATAAAAGCTTGAAATACATTGGTTACGCTTTCTCTGCCCTGATATTTGCATACTGTCATCTAATAAATCCTACTGCTTACGTCTCGAAGTTAAAAGCTTGGCATTGGACTTTGTGAGACCAAGGTCTCTGACAACTGACAAGGTCATTGAGATCTTTGTGGTTGGGGTAGAATGGGTTTATCTTCTCAGTTGCACCTCTGTAATCTGGAGCAATGACTGCATCCTCTTCTGAACTGCTTTTCTTTTCTAAAAACTGCTGCTCTATTTTTGGAGGAGTAGGCACGGGGAGCTCAGAAGTGTTTATTACAGGCGCAATAGATTATTGAAGGTATGGATACACGATAACAGGTTCATTTTTGCCTTCTTGACGTCTGGAAGGGTTTACCATGCAGAAGAAACAATTGCTTGAGTAGGCAGTTGGTTCCTTGCAAATTCGTGGGATAGATTGCGAAATCCATAGCTCTCTTTTCTGCTCGGTACCATCTTGTAAAAAACAAAATGAAAACATAAGTATAAATTTACAAATACCACTTAGTGTTATTATAAATGTTGAAAAAATCAAATATCCAAATATATATATATGCTCGCAGGTGGAATGAGATTCTCAGGGTTTGTCTTGATCTCCGACTAGGATGCCGAAATATACCATCTATGCCTCACACATTTTAGCGGATCTCTCTAAGAGTACTTTTTCGCTCTCGTCTTAATAAAATTCGCCGCAAAATGCGTCTGTCGGATGCTTACAACCTCTTGATGTCATGTGTGATGAATGCTTCTATCAATGACGAGCGGAGATTCTGCGCTGTCACGGCTAGAGTTAAACTGATCTGTTGAGTTGACATTGTTTATATTTATACAGTCATCTACTTTGCCAGAATGTTCTATAAATTCTTCAACCATATAAAAATTCTCGAGAGTTCTACAAAGCTCAACAGTTTATTTTTCACCAAATTAGTGCTGAATCTATGTGGAATGAGAGAGAACTGTTATTGCTCCCCAGATCGAAAAGAAACAAAATATAAGGGAAATAATAGCTATTACTACTGTATTACTGTTTCTATATTTTTTTAAATACAGTATATTATGTTTATACCATAAGTGAAAAAAACATAACCCTTGAAATTTGTTTGGTTCAGTGAAAGGTAGATGTTGAACATTTCTCATCCCAGGCCCAAATAATCGACGAGGTGGCCAGTGGGAACCTCTTGCACGACTATCACATTCACACAGAAAGCAGCAGTACTTGGTGTATCCGCCCTGCAAGCACATCGCAAGAACAACAACCTTTAAGTCACCACATAGCTGCCATTTATGTTCATCATATTTAATGCTTTGCATCATAGTTTTATATTCTCATATGTTTCTCCCATATGTGGTGCATAGCCCACAGAAACTGATGGTTCACTGTTGCCGTTGTGCAGCAAGACACCTTTCAGACTCGTTTTTGATGAATCAATGAACAGCCTCCAGTGTATGGGTTCGTATTCGATGTCAAGTGCTTCCATCAGACAATTAATATTACTACAGGCCACTAAATCATCTTTCATTACGGAGAATTCGTTGAACTGCTACTGGCGGACACGAAGTTTTGAAATTTTCACATCAGATGCTAGGAGATTCCACTGTCGAAACGAGAGCCTAGCAGCTCTGCCTTATTCTTGGGTAATTGCAGATCACTGACAAGATCATGGAGTTCCCCTTGTGTTATGAGATGTGGCCTAGAGGAGTGTGCTTCATCAAAATTTGGGTCACTCTGTAATCCAGCACTATCATCCTTTTCTGCTTCCTCCTCTCCCCTTTCCTCATCTGACTCGAAAGATATAGAAATTGGTGCATCAGAAGCCGATAGAACTTCTACATGTGCAACTGTGAGAATAGCTGATGGAAAGTTTGGATATTCAATGGACTCTTTTTTCTTTTTTGGCCAGCTCTTTTGTACTGCATGAATGAAGAAGATTGTAGGATTTATACTGAAAATTTGAAAAAAAAGACACAAGAAACTAGAATAATTTATCATGAAAATAACGGTTATACACATCAGTATCCCACCTTACTCAATGAACACATGGATGCATTGGGAGGACACTTTGATCACTTATAAAACATTAAATATGAAATGCAACTCATTATTATTGACAAAGATGAATTAATATAACATCTCAGCAAAATTAAAAACAGGGAAAAAACTGGTCCTGATGGCTTGAAACGAGAATTCTTCAAATGGGTGGGTGAAAGGGAGAGTTGCTTAGAAGAATTAAGAGCTGCAATAAATGAAGTCGCAGTCAGGATGGAACCACCTCAACAATGGAGAAAGTCAAACACTGTTCTCATTCCAAAAGTTTCCGAACCAAAAGTCTAATAGCCCTCACAAACTCTGGTTATAAACTATATATGAGCATTGTGAAATCTAAGTTAACACCTAAATATAAATGACAAAATGAGTGAATTCCAATATGGATTTACAAGAGGTAGGAGGCTGGAAGATAATCTGCTCATACTCAAATACTGTATTGATACCAGCATGAAACAGGATAAAATACTAATAACTACAACAATAGACTTTGTAAAGGCGTTTGACTCAGTTGATAGCAAAAATATGATAGAGATTTTAATGAAATATGAATGCCACCCAGGAGACAGTACAAATTTATATATTGGAAAGGATAAAGTATATGAAACTGAAGTCAAGAATGAAACCCGGCAAGGATGCACCAGCTCCCCCTTGTTATTCCAACTAATTATTAATAATATCATTAATAAAATTTGTTAATCAGAACAAGGATTTAGAACAAGAGTCTTGTACATTCATGTGCTCTTCTATGCAGATAACGCTCTCCTTCTTTCTGGCTCAATAGAGGAAATGGAAAACATGATAGAGCTATTAACAACAGCATCAAAAGAATTTGGTCTAGAAGTCAACACCAAAAAATGTAACATACTAATATATGATAAAAGACCTAACATTTACCCGGGCAAGATCAAGGAAATAAGAGTAATGGATGAAATGAAATATCTAGGACTAAAAGTCACAAACTCAAGAAACGGTTTCCTGAGGCATAAAAAGGAAAGACTAAATCAATGCACAAAGATGATGCACATGACCTATTCAATAATTGCTGGATTAACAAATAAACTGATGATAGGTAAAATATTGCTCTCCCGAGTATATTAACTGGCTCATCTGTTATAGGTGGAAACAAAAAGAAATGGAAGAACTGCAAATAAGGGAAAATAATGTCTGGAGACAGATTCTAGGAGCACCAAAATACATCCCCAGAACAGTACTATAAGCAGAAATAGGAGCCTCGACAGGTTTTGCAAGGGATATAAAAACAAAGCTGACTTATGTCAAACACATTATAGGAGACAATGATGTGCTGAAAGCAGTGCTGCGAGACATTGGAGGGCCGACTCTGCACCGTAAGTGGTTTAACACAATTCAAAAATACGAAGAAGAACTAAAAATACAAGAGCTCAGCCAGCTGAACGAAATGAAAATGGAAGAAATAAAGTTGAAAGTGACCAATCTACACACAGAAAGATGGAGAGAGGAACTCAGTCAAAAATCAACAGCAGAAATATATTATAACAACAAGAGAGAAATCAAAGAAGATTCAAGACTATATACAAACGATCTCAATTCAATACTGTTGTTCACGTGCCGTTTTACCACCTTGAAGCTAAACTGGAGAAAGACTTTCAATAATGGAGACACCAGTTGCCCTTTGTGTGGGGAACCAACAGAGACCGTGAAGCACTTTTTAGTGGAATGTGTAGTCCTACAGAATAAAAGAAGAGCACATGGATTGGAGCGCAGTAAACTAAGTGACTTATTACTGTTCAAGGAAAGAAATCAAAATAAAGTGGAACAAGTGAAACAATATATAATTAGCATATGGACTTTCAGGCAAAGTAAAATACAGAATAAAATATAAACTGCAAAACAGGAAGAAACATCGACAACCCAGCGCCGTTGCAAAGGCAAAGCTGGGCCCTTAGACCTTAGACCTTAGATCTTACGTTTAAAGACTTTGCCGGGGTCATCTCGTTTGATACTCTATCAGTAGTCCGCCATTATATGCCTGACCTATCGCTCTTGATAGCGCTCTTCCATCATCATGAGGTGTTAGTAGAAGCGCTCTCCCTGTTGATTGCTCACAACTCCAAGGGCTCGAGGAAATGGTGAAGGTGACTATTAAGGAAATGAAGCTTAATACTTATGTTGCATCCAACATCACGAAAAGCCAATAGCATTTTAACAACCAAATCACCATGGGTATCTGCCTTTTTGTTACCTAGAAAGTTTCGTATAACCGCCACAAATAGCAGTCACGCTGTCCTTTCTTTGTCATTCATCTTTCTGATAAAGTCCACATCACGTCCTGCTTTGATTATCTCAAAGGAGAAAGCAGAAAATGCAAAAACTATGTGCTCAAAGCATTCCCTTACAAACTGCTTCATTAAGTCAATCTTGAAATGGAAGGGATGGGGGGCATTAATTTGTCTCGACTGACGATCGGGCCATTCATAATGCTTGACATACCTGCTTTCCTGAGTTTCCCTGATGGGCCATTCCTACTGGTATCAGTGTTTGTCTAGAGCTCGACTTTCCCACATAGAGAAATAACATGGAAATTTACTGATACCTTTCTCTTGGCCTGGAAGGAAGTTGAAAACTTTTAGGTCCACACAAATGATCCAGTTGTGCTCTTGATATTTCAGCAAGTTAATCGCCTTTTTATGTCGTCAGTCATGAGTTTCCCACAAATGCAACGAGTGACCAACTGGGACTGCACCATAGACATTGCCATTATGCAAGAGAACACATTTGAGACTGTGTCTAAAAGTATCCAAAAAACAATCTCCATTCTGTAGGATTATACGAAGCTACACTTAACTGAGCTAGAATACCTGGGATATCGTGGCACTAAAGAAAATTGCATTTCTTAAAAGTCTGGTCACGTGTTCTGAAATAAAATACTTTGGCAGACCTGTAGAGAAAGTTAATCTTTCATTTAGCCTGTAGGCTTAATAGCTCTGCTGCTTTATTGGGGAGCACTAAATCACGTACTAAGTCACTCAGTTCTGCCTAAGTAAAACGCTGAGGAGCTAATGACTGTTTTGCATTAGATGAGTAGTCATCGCAATCTGAGACCATGTCTCGAAATTCCTCATCCGACTAACTGGTTTCATTTTCGCAACAGGCATAATCATTAAAAACCGGAACTGGAAATTCCACAGAATACGCAAACACCTTTAGTGTTGGACCGGCAAAAATAGCAGTCAGCTATGTGGTCCTTTGGCTGTCCCCAAACCAAGGGAACGCTAACGCGTAGACCTTTTAGTTTTCCTTTTGTCCAGTCACGAAGACTTTCCACGCAATTATGACAAAGTCTGTGGAACCTTGTCTTGATCACCAAGAAGAACGTCAAAATAGTGTTTATAGGCACAAACCTTGTTATATTACTCCTTTGACGAACAAATGTATAGCAGCAACATATGTAACCAAATGCATTAAAATCACTTATGCATTTATGTCTACTTGAAGAAGCCATCATTAGATATGAAACAAAAGCTTACAGAGAAACTTCATTATAGGATTTAAATCAGCATTAAAAACTATATTAAGTTGAAAAATCCCTTGCAAAAGAAAATGAGAAAAAACTTCCATAGTGTTATCAATATTTGCAATATAAAAATATTGAAATAGATGCCTAAGAAGTAATAATAATAAAGAAGATACGAATGAGTGATCATATAAATATAATAATATTGTAAATGAGACATCATAACTAGATAAGATACAAGTTTATATCATGTAATAAGAGTAAAATTGCTAGATAAATTCGAGGCAAGAACACGAATGAAAAGCAGGAATAAGTCATAAAGGAAAACTAATGTTGCAAGTGAAAAATATTAAGGGTCTTTCGATGTGCTTATGAAAGGTTTAAAGAGTGAAGTCTTGAATTTTATTATATTGATACTTTTGTCCATTAAGGTTGGTGCCTCCTGAGCCTGGAAGCGAGCAAGGTTCCCGGAATTGGCGCTAACACGGGCCTTCAAATCGTCGTAAAATTTGGCGCCAACGCTACTTTCCTTTTATTGATGCTGTGCAATGGCAATTCCCGCAGTCGTGAGATCCAATAGATCATGGAATGGCGCATGCGCAAATCTAAGTTGAACTCGAATCGCATTCATGAGTTCTCTACTCGCCTAATTTTTCTCCATTCATTTACCTCCAATTCCACAATCACCTCTATGCAATCGAGTCAAAGAGCTCAGCAAATTCTTCGGGAAACCATTACTAAAGCTAACTTACTCCATTAGCGAATAATAGTCTTGAACTAGTAGCAGTAGTATAGTGAATGCATTTATGGTTGCTGATAGCAAATAGTCCTTTCAATGTTGAAATTGAGCCAGTATTTAATGCTCGCGGTGCAGTCATCACAGTCTTGCTAATTTTCCACTGCACCCCATCATTTACTCAATTCTTTCTGAAGAGAATGCCACACATCCATTTCTTTCAGTTAAATGATTTTCTGCTATTTACGCGCCAGTTTAAATGGCATGTGCCTGAAGGAAGTCCAAAAGATTACCAGGAAATTAACCGTTAATGAACATTTCCAAAATGTGAAAACCTTTAATAAGGACGAGTATAAACTTTGATTAATGTTTATTAATGTTCAATGTCAGTGGCAAACAACATTGGGTGTGGTAAGTCGCCGGATAGATTCCCGATTGGAGTCGCTCTCACGTTGTGTCATACGCTGTAGATACCCGTGGTTCGGACCCCACGTTAATCATTAGGTTGTAAGGTCATAAGTCATAATCATTGAGAGCACGCGACATAGGTATGTTGACTTTGTTTATTCCTCTTTCTACATCTCTCTGATCCCGTCTTTTGAGATCTCAAAGTTTTTAGGACTGAAATCCTAGGAATCTGTTATACAGGTGCTACTATGGAGTCAACGGGCGTTTTTTCTGCGTTCCTTTCAAGTGATTCTTCAATTTGGGATGAAAAAAGGTTCCTAAAGAAGCCACTTTAGAATGGTCCAGAAAAGGGCACTGATTTCATATAAAACTTTCTTCAATGAAGCCTTTTGAACTAGTGAAAGGTGTAGGTGGACTGTGCTGAGAAGACTCAAATTATAAAATTTATGCGTTTTACAAGTTCCCTATATCTTCCTTACAATATTTTCTTAGTTATGGGATTTAATCCTTTCTTCCATTCTACAAATTCCACTAAATTCACTTCCTGAGGTAATCTAAACCGTCTCTATTAGCTTCTTTGCAAATGTTTTTACTTTTATTCAAAAGTGATCAGTCAAACCTATCGGGTGGCAGTGAATTTAACTTTGAATATTTTACCACACTGATACATCTATACAAATTTAATTACTACTTGCAGTTCATTGTATAAAATTATATCCATTAATTTCTTTTCGATTGAGAGGATCAATTTAAAGGACGGATTGGGTATCGATATGATCTTAAGCGCGAGATAAGTGCGCCATTGGGCTATTATCACGCGATAAATGAGTTTTATTACGACCCCATTTACTATGTTGCATGCTTGATAATCTTGTGACGAAAGTCTCTTGTTTTAGATCTACTTTAATTTTGTTGTCATTCAATCTGGAATTAATATCCAGTTTGAAAGGACTGATAGCTGATGTCTTTCATTAAAATTTTCTTGAAGACTGTGACATCAATTTTTTGTTTTATTCGACTAGCGCCATGTATTGTCACCAATTGTTCTATCATTTTTGGAATAGGAAATTCTGAGCATAAAGGCTTGGACATTTGTAAATTCGATTTTTCCGTTCATTTCTTCCATCTCTTTTGTGACGCTACCTACTGATTATTTCGTGTATTGCAAAAAAGGAGACTGAGTCCCATGAGAGAACGAAACCTCGTCAGGAATGAGTAAACTCTGGCTGTCAATATAGGTTTTGCAGTAATGTCGGTGACAAGTATGACAACCTGGTAATAATCTGACAACTAATTTTTGGGTGTCAACTCATGAACAAAAGTTTGGGGAATCCTATATTTTTTTCGGTTTTGCAGAGCCAGCCGATACTTATGTACAATCAGATGACACAAGTATTTACACACTTAAATTTGAATGTTTCTGAAATATTTCGTGCTTTCCTCTAGTTATAAAATTAACCTAAAACTCTGTAAATATATATTAACAGAAGAAATACACATAAGAAAGATTTTCTTTGTGAATACAACAATTGGTAATAAACAATATTTAGCAGGTAACAAAAGTATTCAACAAATAATAATTTCAGTTATTTAATCTTTCGTGTCATAATCTTTGTTTGAAATAAAAGCACGAAGACGATTCTTCTAGGTTGATATTAGCTTTTCAAAATCATTTTTTGATAATTTTTTCCATTCATTTACGCAAATCTCTTTCAAAGAAGCGAGGTACTGTGCGTTTCTCTTTCAGATTGTAGCCTTAGGTATTCACTGTAAATGCTCAATAAGATTAGAGTTTGGCACTTGACCTGGCCATGGAAGGAAGTTTATTTTTTCTCTTCTTAAAACATTATTGATTTAATTTGGCCTTCTTTAATGTCCATTAATGTCGGCTAAAGATTTTTTTTCGGAATTATGAGCCGCTTTTCCTCTAGTATCTTTCGATACGGGTGTCATCCGCTTTCCTATTAATTATATGGCGCGCTCCTGTGACATGTGCAGTAAAGCATGCCGAAACTATGAGACTACATCCTCCATGTTTTACGGTTGGGATGGTGAGCTTAGGATTATAGGCATTTTATTCTGCCTTCCAAACATCACGAGCATCTTTTTAGCCAAAAATTCTATTTTAGTATCATCTGTCCATATAACATCGTTCTGAAATTCACTTCCTTTATTCACTATGTTATTTGGCAAATTGGCAAAATTTAAACAGTACGTTACATGCTTTTTATTGGGAAGTGGAGTTTTGCGTGAAGTGAAAGAATGTAGATCATTACGATGGACCTTTCTACGCACTTTAGCCCCTGATGATTCCAGATTGCTTAGTAGATCTTTGATAATAATCATTGGATTTTTATTTAGCTTCCGAAGCCCATAACGTCAAATCCGATGGTTATCTTGCAAGGAGCACCAGCTCTTTGCGTGTTCGAGGTGATTCCATACTCGCAATGCTTTTGAATTATAGAACTTACAATTGCAAAGGGAACATTGACTTTCTCAGAAATGGTCCTATAGGATATTTCATCTGAATAAAGTTTCATTATTTCCTGTCGAATAGTTTTAGGAACTTCTCTTATCTTTGGCATTTCTCAAAGCAAACGTCCTTCTTCTATGGAAACTTATCAATGAATGACGGTGTTAATATTCGGCGGTTTAGATCAGTTTAGTTTCTATGAATTTCTTGAATCTTCAATCTTACCCTTTTTTGCGAATTTCTAAGATTTCTTTTGTTTAGTAACAATATTTTCGCATGTTATTAGAATGGTTCAATACTTTTATAACTGTTAAATTTTGTATATTAGCACTTGTTGTTATATACAAAGAAAATCTCTTATGTGTATTTTTATGTTTAAAATATGTTTATTCAGCCTCCGGTTAGTTTTATAAGTAGACAAAAGGACGAAATATTTCAGAAATATTTAAAAAGATTTAAATGTGCAAATATTCGTCACCTCACTATATATATATATATTAGCAGATACAACCACAAAAGAAAAGTGAAAAACGATTCCGAGTGCTTTCGTCTATATTCTTAAAGACCTTTTCAAGGAATGAACAGGAAGGAGGCTGGAAATACATTGCTTTAAATAGTGGAAGGTGGGGGGGGGTAGACTACCCACCTCTGAAACTTATCCTTGTCAAAAATCGCTGCCCCCCTCCCCCTCGACCTGGCATTGTTTATTCGATGGGCTGCACAAGTGGAAAGAACTAGATGTCCGGGTTAAGCAACATCAAGCCAATGCACGTAATGACAGTGAGCAATCTGCGCTTTTTCTACTGGAACAGTGTCTAACCAGTCATAAAATCCAGTAATTATATTACGAAAAATATATTAGAATGTATCTCCATTAACGCTTTCCCAAATTTCAACCTTAGCCCTGGTTTGTTCATGCCAGACCCCATTATCACTACATACATTGTGATAGAACGGTCTGAGGCTGCTTGAATTCAGCCTCTATCACATGTTAAAACACATGCTTACCCACGTGTATCCTGCGAGAGGAAGTAGAAGCGCGTTATCGCCATCATAGCCAATGTTTAATCAAGGAGGTTCACTCCCCCGTTTTGCCTCCATACGTCAATCTCGCCAGATTGAATTAGGCTTATGGGCACATAAGGTATTTTCCCAGGCGCCACCGGAACATTCCCCCGAAGTCCCCCACTCAATTATTCCCTACGCCATGGAGATGGCTCCGGCTATTTATACCATAGCTTTTTCCAATTGAAGCAGATCCAGATTATCTTCGCGAGGCATAAAGCCGATCAGTTCTCCCTTGTGCACCTAGGAACTCTGCAAAGAAACCCCTTATTGTCTAGAAGAGGACAATATCCCTTGAGTGCCAAGGTTCGTGCCCTTCGAGACGCGAAGTCAATAAGGCCCCCCTGTTGTTCAGAAAGAGAACAACGTTAGAACAGCCATTGTTCTTTGAGCCCGTTTGACAATAAACGGTCCCCCCCCTGCTGTTCAGAAAGAGAACAACGTAAGAATAGCCATTGTTATTCAAGCCCGTTCGTCAAGAAACGGTTCTCGTTCCCAAGACATCACGTCCGGATAATTTAATTTTCCCCTTTTTAACGTTCTTCAAGAGAACGCTTGGTTTCAACAATAACCTCCATTGTTCATCTAGAACATCTCAGATTTGCTGTCACAAGGATCGCTCGTACTTCCGAGCCCCACTTCACTCTCACTTCTCGAAGACAGTCCTTCCCCCTCGTTAAGGACAACCCTCCGAAGAAACCTTCTGCTGAAAATCGCCAGTTAGACCGAAGATTCCTTCGCATCGTCTTCCTCTCACAACAACTTTGTAATTACGTAAGCTGAGCATTACCTTTAATCATTTAACCTTTTGTCAACGCAACCCTGTGCTTTAAATGGTTTAGCGAACCATTCCCCCCCCTTTTTTGTTTGTTTACCGTTTTAAATCTCTCCAAATCTTAAACCTCAGATTAGTCAGATATTCCCATGACCCTTTTCATTCACGCGTTTCTCCGGTTTTAATCCCCGTTGTAAACATTTTTTTTGTGTGTTTTTGATAGTCTAATTAATAAAACTCTATTTTATTAATGGTAGCCATATTATTTATCCTTGTGCCCAGTTCCACTTCTTAAGCATATTTAAGATAAATAAGCCTCTCCAGGCCCCCCGTCCTTTTTTAACTAAACTCGGTCAATCAGATTACCACGTACTCGAAATATAGAAAATTCCCTTAACGAATAGTTATATATGGTATATCGTCGGTAGCCTATTCTACGTCATACATAAAATCTCAAATAAAGTTGTTTCAGGATTTTGTACCCCCTAATTAAGGTTCAGAGGTGGGTAGTCTAATCCCCCCTTCCACTATTTAATGCAATGTACGAGTATGTCCAGTCTCCTGTTCATTCCTTGAAAAGGTCTTTAAGAATAAAGACGAAAGAGCTCGGAATCATTTTTCACTTTTCCGTGGTGGGTGTATCTGCATAACTTTGACTCTCGTGCACTTTGTGAGCTTTATATATATATATATATATATATATATATATATATATATATATATATATATATATATATATATATATATATATATATATATATATATATATATATATATATATATATATATATATATATACATATACATATATATATATATATATATATATATATATATATATATATATATATATATATATATACATATACACATATATATATATATATATATATATATATATATATATATATATATATATATATATATATATATATATATATATATATATATATATATATGCTTGAGAATTGAGGAAATAAAAAGGAAAATAGCCGCAATTAATTCTTTTATGAGAAATGAAAGATGGCGTGAATGAGATATAATATTTTAATCCTCCAACGTCTTCAAGTTAGTGAAATCTTTTTATCAATGATTCAATTAAAAAAAAAAACTTAATTAGGAATTCTTCTCTAAATAATGCGTCTTGTATTTCCAAGATTTCTCGAAAATCATGTTCAGAATTCTTCGTAAGACAAACAACTGAATTATATAATATTAGTACAGTTGTCTTCTGCGCTAACATCGTATGTGCTGTTTATCATCAGATAATATAAAATTATCATACGAAGTATTTACATGTCTAACGCTATTTTTTTCCGTTTAATGTCATATACGTCAATATCTATATATACAAACAAAACAAATATAAGGGTGAAAATAGATATTTAGACAGACAGCCTAGGATTTCGTTGTACCACTAGTGTTTGCACTAAGTTCGGTTAGGCTTTTCTTGTAAGACCTTACAACGCCCAGCCAATATTTTGTTAGAATATCTGCCTACTACTCTTTACGCTTTATGTTACTCTTTATGTTTTTAATTGAGCAAAGTTTGCAGGTTTCCTCTTGTAAACTTTTCCCTTTAATATTCGCAAAGTTTTTCAATCAGATTCCAGTCATGGGAGAACATTAATATTATTATACAGGAACTACTCCCGTCTTGCTCTCAGCGTATATGGAAAATCCAATTATCTCGGATCCCCAACTTCCCTACAGTTGACAAGAAGCTATTAGCAAATATTTGCCAGTGATTGGCTTCTTTCATTGTTCTATCAATTATATGAAGTGCACCAGTCCACTAATTGAAATTACACATCATAATGCTTCCTCGTCCATGCTTGATTCTGAATATGGTGTTCTACAGATCATTCCGTGTACCATCACTGTGCCTAGCATGACCAGCTGTATCTATGCCAAACAGTTCAAATTTTGTTTACTCAATCCAAAGCACATTCATCCAAAATTAATCTGCCTTTACTATGCTGTCCTAAGATAACTTACATCGTGCTATCAAGTGAACCTCTTCTTCATAAAATTGATCTTACGTAGTGATCCAAATCTGAGAGCTTTTGTATTGAGTGCACTACGAATTGTTCTTTTCATAACTGATGTCTCATCCATGAGCACATAGTCTTGCTGCTTTGCTCATTAATCATAGGGTTCTCAAGTGTCAGTCGAAGAGCTTATTTAGATATTTTCCTCGGGGTTCCAATGCATGGAAGGATTAAAATGGTCATGGAGGTCTTCCATTTTAGCAATCCTACATATTTACAATGCTAAGATGAACAGGTAAGGCAGTGGAAATACTTTTATAGGTCTTACCTTTTCTGTAGTGCTCAAAATAGGTAACGGTTTTACTTTTAACCTTGATAGCACAATGTTTCAGTAAAATGGTCAGAACCTTAATCAAAAAACAATAACTAATTAAACTATTGTTGGGAGATATCGAATCATTCTAGTTCTTTATAGAACATTACAACTCCACCCTCCTTCAATAAAAAAATTTTGCATAATGTTTAAATACCTATTTCCACTCATATTTTGTCTTTTCGATAATAAAATATATCTTTGTAAATGTCACAAATTTTAATTCGTTAACACATTAAAGCACGTTAGTTAGGGGATTACCAGTCATTAGTCGTGTGCGAGTCTAGTCGCGGGCGAATCTACATCTCACTATGTCGGTCGGTCCCCTTTTGTTTTTTTTTGTTTTTGTAATAACATTGTAACTATTCGGCCGATTCAAAGGAAATTTGAAACTCTTATGATATTTTACGTTCCCTTTCTAAGTGTCAAAGTCCTCACAAAGTTAGCTGGGAAATTATTTTGTTTTGGTAATAACGTCATAACTATTCTGACCATACTAACGAAATTTGAAACCCTTATGTTGTTTAATATTCTCTTTTGGATGATAGAATTGCCAAGGTTACTCTGGGAATTATTGAAAGTTTTAAAGATCGTAAGGTCATAAATCAGAATAATTGAGAGCACGCGACTTTTTGGTAACCAGACATTGCTTTTAAAGGTGGCTATATACAGAATGTTCGGGCTAAATTTGACGGTTTGCATAAAAAGACATAACCTTGCAATGAATTTTAAACCTAAAAAAAAATCGACTAGATTATGGCTAATCTGGCGCATTTATTCCTTTCTATGTCCCTGGGGAGATCTTCAAACACCTCCTTGATCTTGGCCACCAACTCGGTTGGTCTCTTTCCAAACCGCGCCCGCACAAATAGTAATCTATGGGACTAATATGGGGGGGAGGGGTCTATGAGGTCAGGAAGTGTGCTAGTGAAGTGGTATAAATTCCCCGAAGACAACTTCTGACTTTTTCCGTCCGGAGATATTGCTTTCCAGCAGCAGCCCTCTTCAGCTAGAGTTTGACCACAATCTCCAACCACACCACATAGCTGCCTGAATCAGGCCAAAGACCCGCCTCAAAGATGAGGGGAGGCATAGCGTCACCCTCACTTAAGACACTCACAGACCAACACAATTTGAAGGAACGTGGTTTTCATGATACGTGGAATGTCGCATGGAGGATAAGCAAGAAACCTGTTGTTCTGAGTATTGTACAATTTGTCCTGGCAGAAATTCTATTCATTTGAGAAAAAGCAGATCGTCCCCCACTCTACAGGATGCTTCAGCATCCTCAGAAACTTTTTTGACTTCGTTTAAGCGGCTATCCTTAGCCTTGGCTATCAGAATTTGGCCCTTGCGCCTCTTCTACGAGTGATAGCGAAGGTCCTATTTCAGGTCCAGCTTCAAGGTGGCGACTCAAACATACATCTTTCTTGCCAAAGCCTGGATTCTCTTACTTGGGTCTACCATCAATTTCTTTTGCAGTTGTTGGATGAATTCCGGCGTTCAGCAAACGTTAGAACGCCTGTTGTGTACCTTTTTTCTGCTGGATAAGCTTTTTCGTGTCCGTTTTAGCTGCCAATGTCACGTCTTTCAGCCTTTACAGAAATAACAGTGCATTGAGCTGCATTCATAACTTTGGCATTTTGAAACCCAATGCGAATCATCAGGATGCGGGTAACTCTTTTCCAACGTTTAGATGGATTCCAGTCCTCCATCTCGACTAACTATTTTTTAACTAAAACTTTACTTTGTATACTATCTACTGCAGTTGACTGTTCACCGATACAACAAATTGTTCCTGAAAAATAGGAGACATCAAAAATCTTAAAATTTATCCCGAACACCCTGTATATTAAATAACTTATTTAAATGTTTCCCAATATTTGTTTCAACTCACTATAGTAGTCAGATTTAATTAAATTCTCTAAGGAAGAAAAAGTTAATTTAAATGAACGCTTATTCAAATTGGACAATTATGATAGATAATAGGAAGAAATATTTGTTGCCATTATAAAACTTTTTCTTAATTTTTTAATATTTAGTTTTAACCTGGTCCAATATGTAAATATTTTTTCGTTACTCAGTTTGATTAAAATAATACCTAACTTATATAATCTTTTTTTATTATTCATTGATTTAGTCTGTATTTACTGCTGAATATGTGGTAACTTGAAAGCTCTAACCATTCACCACACCTCAAAAGAACTTTTGCTTCAAATTATGTATGTTCATTTCATTTTAGGCTTTATCAGAATTTATACATTCATTTCGTATATTGTAACTGTAAAACACATCGTTGCTAAATGTAAACACATACACACACATATGTATATATATATATGTATATATATATATATATATATATGTGTGTGTGTGTGTGTGTGTATGTGTGTGTGTGTGTATGTGTTTCCATTTAGCAACGATGTGTTTTACAGTTACAATATACGAAATGAATGTATAAATTCTGATAAAGCCTAAAATGAAATGAACATACATAATTTGAAGCAAAAGTTCTTTTGAGGTGTGGTGAATGGTTAGAGCTTTCAAGTTACCACATATTTAGCCTCAAGCCAAAATGGGGAACGAGCATCTTCATCGGCAGCAAAAGTATGTTTTCAAGGGACTTCTCTAACTTTCGCAGAAGTAAATGTGTCAATTATTCCTTGTATACACACGCCTATGCTATGACATAAAGTAGAGATCTTCTCAATTATTTTCATTGATGTCTTTGCTAAATACTTTTAGCAGATTGGAAAATACAAGATAATTGGTGCGTTTAGTATAAAGCAAAAATTAACAACCATCACTACTTCAAACCTCTTTGGGAACGAACATTGTCCTCACCAGTAAATGTATGTTTTAAAGGACTTCTCTAACATTACCAAAAGCAAATTAGTTAATTAATTCTCATATACATACGCATCTTCTATCATAGATAATGGAAATCTTTCTAAATATTTCCAACGGTATCTCTGCTAAATACTTTTTAACAGATGGGAAAATCCGAGACAATATGTGCAGTTATATATAGCAAAAAATAACAGGCCAACCTGCTTCAAGCCAACTGGTGAGTGAGTATCGTCCTACCCAGAAAAAGTATGTTTCCAAAGACTTCTATAGCATTCCCAAAACAAAATGTGTCAATTAATCATTATATACAAACGCCTCTGCTATCAGAGAAAATAGAGATCTTTCTAATTATTTCCAGCCGTGTCTTCGTTAAAATCCCCTTTAACAGATGGAACAATCCGATTTTCCCATTTGGTAGTACTCTCAACAAAGAGATCTGCAACATACAGGCAGAATTCGGCAGGGAAGCAATCAGCATTAGGAATTACGAAAAAAAGAAGGCAAATTTCTTCTGGGACGAATACACTTTCTGAAAGTTAATGCCGGTACATTAGTACGTTAATCAATGACGTTCAACAAGGAAGTGAAGAGTATCGTTAAACCCATGGACTCATTTACTTGCTAGAAAAAAGCCTGTGAACTTCGATCATGTGATGATAGTCTAAGACGCATAAAACAAACGTCCGAATGCGATCCATCACATCAAAATAGACAGTGCACGCACAGACTCGCCAAAATATTTTCCAACCCTTGGGTAATATGATAGGCAGCATTAGCATATTATATCTCAATGTGAGGGTATGAAACCTACATACTTGCATGCTGCCAGACAATCGTGGGAACGAAAGAAATTTTTCGTTTGAGTTGACCCTCGTCTCCTCTCCCGCCCCTCCACCTCCTTCCCCCAACTGGCGACAGGAAGTCTGACGAAAGAAGGCCTATCTCACAGAGAAGCCTAAATTCTATTTGTCTTCTTTATGATACCATGGAGATTGTCCAGAAAATGCTGCAATAAGCGAATTGTCGTGAATGGAATCTCTCTCTCGATTTCCCACAATCCGCGATATAAAAAACATCGCCGTTCATCTCTCTACAGCAGTGTCCCAAACCAACTCGCGTAACGCGTAACTCTCACGTTGAACGAGAGTCGTTGCCGTAACGTATCGACTGTCAACGCGCCGCCGAGACAACTTGGTCGCTGTCTCAAAGTGTTCCCGAAGTAAATCACACCCCGCAGAGTCTGTGACTAGAAGAATACGCTCTGTTGCTCCACGTAACTTGAGAAAGAAAAGGAACATCCAAATAGTTACTAGAAGTTACTATTTGTTAGTGTCACATCCAGTTAGGAGTGAACTAACCGGAACTGCAGCCAGCAGCCCTGAACCCGTCGTCTTATCCCCCCTCTCCCCGAGAACTCGTGTTAACACCACCCGAACCACCCCGTCTGGACCTGAGTAGTCGTCTCTACAATCCATCACAATTAATGGTAATCTATAAACCCAGTGTCCCTCTATTCTTAAATTACCTATTTAATTAACAGTGATTGATACTCCCATTGAGTCATTATAAATCTAGACGCTTAACGTCAGTGTTTAATATTTAATCCTTAATTTTGCCCGTTTAACTATTGCTAATTATTATATTTGTGTAAAGTAAAGTTTATTTTCTGTACGTGTGTTTATTTTTGGCTCCTCCTTTTTGACGTACCCTTGGCAAGACTTTAATTAAGAATCCCTTTAGCTAATTTATTTAACCTGTATTATGCACTCTTAGAATTCAATAATCACAAACTTCTCCCCAGTAGCAAGTGGGACTTTTATAGTGACAATCCTGGCTATGGCACAACCCGCCTCTAACCAGCTTTCGCACGTTCCGTAGGAAATAAAGCCTACCTATATGTATATATATATATATATATATATATATATATGATCGTAGATTGAGTCATAGGGTCAATACCACCGACTTAAACAAAAGCGGTGTGTCCAGATCAAGGACTAGAATAATTATTGGACCAGACTATGAGCAATTCTACGACACTCAAAAACTACTGTCTTTATGGAGACACAACTTGGAGTAAGCATCGAAAACAACAAACTCATTAGTTCTAATATTGCTTCCCTCTTTACTAATTTCTCCATTGAAGAGGCGATAGAAGCCGTCATTATCGTCACAAAGAAGAGATCCGAATCACTACCCCTCCGTCTGTCTGACTTCCTGAAACTGGTTTATCTTTGTGCAAGGTTCAACTCATTTTCTTTCCATGAGCAGTTGTACCAATAGGTGTACGAGATAGCCATGGGTCACTACCGTACACTATCTCGGCCGTGCTGTTCATAGATAAGATGGAAAAGGGTCTGTGTGTCCTATATGGAAAGTCCTTTGGCCTCACGCCAAATGGTTCAAGTACATTGACGAAACGATCGTGAACTTTCCACGACGCCTCAATCATTAGAGTTTACTCCGCAGGATCAATGAGATTCCACCCAACCTTAAAATTAACCATAGAGAAAAAGAAAATGACGCCACGCTAACATTTCTAGACGTCAAACTACTTACCTGTTTTTGTAAAAGTTATATTACACTTGTTTTTTTATCTTTCGAGAGTTTTACCTGTGTGATAGAGAAGGTTCCATCAAACAAACTTAAAGTTCTACTTTTCCATCGTGTGTCATTAAAACGTATTTTCCATTGTGTGAAGGTGTGTCAAGATGGAAGTGAAAAGAATCAAGATCTCTGCTCTTCAGCGCGCGCTCAGCTGGATGACCGCCCAAAGAGTCATAGAGAGGCTCAAGAACCGGGAAGACCTCAAAGATCAACTTCGATCAGGCAGACCTCAAATGGCCAACTGTTTGGCCGTGACAAAGGCATTCGAAGTGATCCGAAGCTCAAAATAACTGCGCTCATGAAGAATAACATATCGGTAGTCACGGTGTCCAAAGCCATCAAGGAGAAGAGCGACAAGATCTCTCGGTGCATAAAAGGTCTTTGCTCACCGACTGTATGCTGACGTCGCCTTTTCAACGACCTAAAGAGTCTTGGAAATTGACTTTTATTTTTCAGATGAGAAAAACCTTCATGGTTGATCCGGTTATCGTCCAGCAGAATTACCGCGTATTCAGCTTGACCAGGACGTCTCCGAGGTTCGCTACATGTCTACGACCAAGCTCTCGACCTCTGTAATTATGCTCAGCGTCGTAGGTTTGAATGGCAAGAAGATGCCGCTGGTGTGGTTTGCAGCCGGCTACAGGCTTACTGCGGCCGATTACAAGGACAGCTTGGCCAAGAAAATCCTGTCCTGTTGGAAAAAGAAGGCGTATACGTCTTTCAGTAGGACGGTGTCCCGACCTACGCAGCCAATACCAAGCAAGTGTGGTTGGGGTCGAAGGAATTTTGGTCGCCGCAGTCACCCGACCTCAATTTCATCGACTAAAACCTGTGGGCAATGTCAGTCATAGCAACGTCGATGAGCTCAAGTCCTCCGTCAACTTTGTGTGAGCCAGCATGAGAAGAGACTTCGTCCTGAACGTGTGAGCAGCCTTCATGTCTCACCTTCAGAGCGTGGTCACTGCCTAGGGTGACCACATTGATTAATATTATAATTTAAACGATATTTATATCTTAAAACTATAAAAACGTGCCTAAGTACATCAACACTATCATTGTGTCCTTTTTTGAGATCGTCGTTAAGAGTGTAGCAGAAATTTTGTAATACCCGGTATGACTTGCCAAAGCTTAAATTCTCCGTCTACACGAAGCCAACCAACAAGATGACTTTGTCAACTCTCTGTTAGCGCATGACTCGAGCTAAAATGGGAATATTCATCGGTTTTTTCTGCGTGCAAGGAAGATATGCAGCAATGAGAGGAGTTTATAACATAGGATGAGCAATACATAGAAGACTCTTTCCAGAAATTTGGCTATTCTGTTGTATTCATCATCAGGGCAAAGAGCAAATCTATGAACATCGGGCAGCTCGTGGCACAGGAGAAATATATATATTAATAAGGAATATCCCTTCCCAAGGGAGGAAATAACAAGACGTAGTCAAAACCCCACATGTAGTAACATTTAAATGGGCCTTCAAATGGAAAACAGAAGAAAATGAAGATGATATTGAGAAATTTCTCCTCAGTACAGAACCAGGATATTTCCTGGTGACTAAGTTCCCCTACACCGTAACACATTCAAAGATTTGGTATGAGGAGGCTATAGGGCTGGTGGTGATAACCTAACCAAGACGTCCTTTTAAACAAATTATGAAGGACAACTGAAACGATCTATAATGGTCAATTGCTCATCATTTACCAGAAGAAGACCAAAGCTAGGAAGCAATGATGATGCATTGCGTTATAAGAAGCTCAACCGCTTTCAAAGAGCATGACCCAACTCTCAAAGAGCGAAAGAATGCCCAAATAAGAAACTAATCCCAAACACGACCAGATCTCTCGGCTATGAAAACTTACCACTGTCAATTTCTCCGGAAAAAGACTCTTGACTAAGCTCAAGATAATGAACATATTTAATGAAGACGCAAATAGTGACAAAGTAATAAAAAAGGAAGTCTAATACTATACTGCGCCAAAGGGAAACCTGAATGAACACAATTCGTGTAAACAAATACGATACAGACAGAAAAAAAACACTACAAATGAATAAAAACGGACTAAGATACTCAGGCTTATGCTCAAAAGCACATCAACACATCGGCATGAATGCCACAAAACACATGAATTTAGCAATAATTGAATGAGTACAGACATTAGAAGGACCTCCGGTAAGGTTAAAAATATCGAAATGAAAGATAACACTAGTCAACACACTTTTTGCTGACTTATATTTGTGGTTGTTTTTAACTAATTTTGACGTGCTGATTTCAAATATGACATCCATTTTTTTGTAACATATCAGGTTTTCATTCTACAACATATTCCTATCTTGCGACGAACTGCATGTATTCACTCGGTAAGGATTATTTCCTAAGTGTTGTAGCTTAAAACCATAACTTAAAATGTCAACAGAATTTGAAAGGATAAATGCATTTAAGATAACATCACCTATTATTAAATACATACAGGTAATTTTTTAATATAATGGAGAAAACATAAGTACTCGTACACACATACCTATACATTCATGGAAGAAACTTTCGCTTGCGAGTGTGTCTTGAGTGTTTGATGTCTACACAGTCTCATTGAATACTCTAACAATAGTCTGCCATCATGTTTATGTTCCATCGGCCTTGATATCTCTCCCTATAATCTTGATATTTTGATGAAAACGCTCTCCGTATTCATCACTCACGTTGCCAAGATTAGCAGGATATTCATCAAGATGGCTTTTGAGGAAATAAACCTTTATGTTCATGTTGCAGCCTAAACGATGAAAGCTACCAAGTAATGTCTCTACCAAATCCTTGTAGTTAGCAGCCTTTTTTAAGAAATCCCTTCACAGCAGGCACAAATGAATCCCATGCTCCTTTTTCTATGTCAGTCATCGAACTCAAGAAATTTTGGTTTTCCATTAACTTTCTGATTTGTGGCCCATCAAAAACGACAGCCTTTATTTTATCATAACTTAAGCCAGGAAATATTCTACATATGAATTTGAAACAGTCACCCTCCACATTAAGAGATTTCAAAAATTGTTTCATCAGCCCTAGTTTAATATGAAGGGGTGGGAAGATTATTTTCTCTCTTTCAACAAATGGTTGGTATATAATATTCTTCTCCCCAACAGTCAAACTTTCTCTAACTGGCCAGAGTTTCTGTTCCCAATGTCTGTCCTTGACTCGGCTGTCCCATAAACACAGGAAACACGAATATTTTGTATAGCCTCCTTGTTGACCAAGTAACAAATTTACTATTTTCAGATCCACACATATAATCTATTTGTGTTCATCATATTTGAGTAAATCTAATACAGATCTTATGTGTTCATGCTTCTCTTTTAAATGCACAGAGTGACCAATAGGAATCGCACCGAACAAGTTTCCATTATGGAGTAACACACATTTTAGACTCTTCTTTGAACTATCGATTAAAAGTCTCCATTTCCTTGGATCAGATTCTGAAACACCCATCGAGTTTAACAGTCCCGCTACGTCACAACAATAAACAAAATCTTCTTCAGTTTTAAATAATGCCAAGAGATCTCTCTCCCTGTTCCGATAAAAAGTTACATTTGTTTTTCCTGAACCAAATTCTTCTCTTTAAGTCTATAAGTTAACATTTTTGCTAACTCTTTTGACGTGCCTAGGTCTCTAACTAAATCATTCAGTTATAATTGGCTGAAGTTTCCACGTTCTTGGGTGATGTATGTACAAAGACTGGATCACTGTCAAGTTCATTGCTTACATCAGATTCACGAATATCTCTTACATCGTCCAGTGAAGGAAGTTCCTTAAATACAGGTACTGGACAAATTGCTGAATCAAGATTTGAGTAACTTATTTTATGTAGCGTTTTCTTGCTATAACCAGAAGTCTTTGTGAGACAAAAGTAGCAATCGTGTACATGTTTTTTGGCTCCCGCCGCACCATAGGAATGCCAAATCATAGTTGTTTCCTTGTGCCCTTTGTCCATTGGCGTAGATTATCGACACATGTTTTACAAACATTGTGCGGGGACCACGGTTTATCATGATCACCTAACTTAATCTTAAAGTTAGCCAAGTATGCTCTTTTCACAAGGATACTAATGTTCATTCTTTGAATGCTGCAGTAAAACAACCACATATATAGAAAAATGAGTCAGTGGAATTCAAACATTTCCTCCGTAATGAGGCCATATTACTGAATGTTATTTCATAAAACAAATCTGAAAAAAACAAAATTATATTATGCACAATTGCTTTATATATCTAGATGTGCATAAAGAGAAGTCTAAATACCTAGATAAAATAAAATAGGAAGAATAGAAAACGCCTCCACTTCCGTTCACTTGGTCGTAAGATAGCCTGCTACTATGAGTGGGACAAATATGGACCAGTCCATAAATAAAAAGTGTGACGTGATAGAAGAAACCTATTGCCACTTTCTATCTCAGTGACCCCGAATTTCCTAAGAACAGACTTAAGTCTGTTCTTAAGTCAACAGAAAAAAAAGTTAAAATTTGTCGACCAGTGTAATAAATAACAGAAATAGGGATAGAAATTGGCGGTTTTCCCACCATCCCGCTATCCCGCCATCCATGGAAAGGTTGGATGAAAATAAAATATGACAGAAAAGTGAATTAGGGACTCGTGGTTAGAATTCCATGTTCAGCTTAAATCAAGTTATATCTTAATGATTTTACCTCTTTCCTCCTCCGTCCTTGACATCTCACAGGAGGTACCCTGTGTTGCGTGTTACACTTGATACCTAGAGCAGCCTCACGTCCTCTCGACCTCTCGACCTGAGTGCAAATTTAAGAAGCCCTGTCACTGGGTTGAATTGAACTACCTGATGGAAGCTGTTGGTGCTCTTCCACCACACTCCCTCTCAGCGTCACTTTTTTCTACGACTATTACCTTAACCTTTCATCTACCGGCAAGAAGGTCCATGGTTTATCTCCGGTCTAAACCCCCTGTTACAACTGAATCCTGGAAGAGGAATAAGACCTCCCCTTCCAAGTGCGCCGCATGGAGATACTCTTATTTGTACCAGGAGGAGCAGCACGTCATCTCGGCATCAGCGCCCCCTTCTCTGAGCCTAGGTTTAAGAAAAGCTCATGCTGCACCCTTTCCACTACCTCTCTTTATCCTATTCCAATGGCCCTTTCTTGCACTGTCCCTCCTGGACTATTGGCTCTGGCTCCTCTTCTATTGAATGTTAAACATAGTGACCCCGATCTCTCCGAGGCTTGTCACTGAGTGGTATACGCCGATCCGACATTCATAGCACATTGCCTGTAAGATTTGTTCTGGGGTTCCCATGGAATGGTGGTAATAGCGTATAAAGCACGTCCAAGTGACATAGGCAGAAGCACGCAAGAGCCCCCTTCTCGGCCAATTCCTTGTTCGGGTCAGAGTAGAGCTTTTACGGGCAGGGGTACTGAATTTAAACTTTTCCGGGCATGAACGATTGCATCCCTCCTAATTCCCCCCTCAATCTTGGTGCATGAGCTTACCTCTCAATATCATTGACCGATAGATTAACTTCACCTCTATCCCCTTTGTAGCCGCAATCGGGTAGCTCCGTCTCTTCTAAGGAGATAACCCTCCACTATGCTGTCTCAAGGGTCCCTCCAAGTCTCTCCTAGCGGACAGGGTGTTTTCCCCTTTCCAATAGATACGAGTTAGGGGACTTTCCCTTTACTCCCTTGCCCAGAGTTGCTTCGGGTGACTCTAGCCTAATGGAGAGCCACCTATAGTTACTCAGCCCTCCACCCTAAGATTCTGTTAATGGAGAGAGTTCTTCTCCTTCTCCAATAGTGAAATATTCGTGGGTTTTCTCCTTATTTCCTTTCGCAGAGTTCCCTCCAAGTGACTCTCGACTTGCTGCGGCCCCCTCCGGGCTAATTTGAAAAGAAGATGGGAGACACCCTAATGCCATGACGGCTTTAGGTCGCTTTCTGCCATCTTCGAATTGGGCACTAGCACAGTATAACTCGACCACTTGGCAAAATCTGAGAGGAGGTTAGTACTAGGGTATATTGAATCCCTGCAGGAGACCCCGTTATGGGGCTAGAAAAGGGGGAGCGTTTAGCGGTCATGATCCCAAATCTATTTGATGACTACTGGTATGGATAGGCCTATTTCGGTACGTAGACGAGGAATGTGTAAAATTATAAGTAGGAAAGTTAGTAATAAGAAAAGATAAGAAGCAAAACACACAAGTTTGACACACTTATTTTTAAAAGGGAGGGACAAAAAAAAATAGAAAAATAATAACAAACCATTGCACACCGAGCAACGGGGGAAAGCTCACGGACGGATCGAAGTAAAGTGGTGGAAACACTTTACAGACATATGAAAACTGTGCTCTTCCAGCCTAAAAGACAACAGCAAAGGCTACATCGCACTATGTCATCAAGAAAAAAATGAAAAATTATTATCGCATGAAGGAATAAAGACGGTAAAAAAATAGAGCTAAACCCTCTCATAAACCCCTCAAAAAATGCCGAAAATATACTAGAAGCGTAATTTGCAATAAAATCGTTCTATGGATGGAAAGATAGATGGCAGAGGAATTGAAAAGAGAATTAGAAATATGCGACAGAGGAATAAAGATACACTAAATTATAAAATTGGGGGAGTCTTCTCATGGATTTAAAGTAGTCTGTACTAATAAGGAAATGATAAAGAAAATTGCAGCCTACGGTCTATTGGCATTTAACAAGAGAATTCCAGCAGATAACATCGGACACGAAAAATACATTAACTTTCAGATGTGCTACACCTGTTACGCATTAGAGGAATAAGCCCCTCTCACCCACCCCAAAATACTCACAATGTTTAAGAGATCATGGATGATGGAATGCACCCCGAGCAGGGGCAATGAATTTCCCGAAAATAACAACAATTATGGAGAGGAAAGAAAACGAAAAGACCCAAGCGGAACAAAGTGCGCTAAACGCCAGCTACACATGATTTGCTAAAACAACAATAAATGAAATGAAGAAAGCTAAGACAAATATTACCATTACACAGAGAGTAGGATCAGACCAATTAGTATGCATCCTCTTTGCGCACCTGGCAAACATTGGCAAACCAGGAACATTCGTAGAGAGCCTTAACCAATTTCTAGTCAAGAATGGAATGAAATAATGTGGTTTCCATAGAACCCAGAATCATGTAAAATACACAGATTGGAAATATTTAAAAAATAAAACACCCTAACGATGAAACACTAAAAATGAAACGGCCATTGAGAACATGAATGAAGAAAAAATCAAACAAACTCAAGTGAAACCGAAGAAGAGCGTCCAAAGATTGACATGAAGAAGAATAGGGAATGGTGCCCGAAGCCAAAGAGAAGTGCAAATGGGCGTTCAAATGAGAACACGGACAAAAGGAAGGAAGTAGAAAAACTTCTCATGAAGGGTAGAATAAAAATCTACACAGGGGAACGGGTAACACTCTTAAACTCTAAATTTAACAAGCGAAGAATGGAAATTTCAACCCCATCAAAAATATTGATCCGGATATTTTACTCATCTCGGATCCTGGGGGTAGAAATGAAGAAAACAGAATAAAGATATTTAACTACACCGTCATGACGACCAACTCAACATGAGAAAGAATGACGGAGAGGCTATAGCAATAGAAGAGGCCCCAAATGCATAGAAATACCAAACATCGACGAAGCATATATAGAAAAGCTAGCCGAGTCAATACGGCGTTGGCCTCCCAATGTCGCGGTACCGGGTTCGATTCCGAATCCCGGCATGATCGGACACAAACGTCAGCCCACGTAGAGATCTGGCTACTGATTGGTGGACGCGTAGGTGGGTATATCTTACACTTCTCACCACACACATAGCAAATTACAACACTGCTTTCTTTCCTCTCCCGCCTTCACAGCACAACACACACGCACTTTCTGTTTCAAGGAATCCTGCCGATGGGTATCTATATCCACATACGTCTGACGCGGAAAAGGTCCCTCTGTCCATAGCTTCCTGGCACCTCTCCCCAAAAGAGGAACGGTGCCCTCGGGCCGACTAGCGATTGTCATACTGACCTTTTTGTAGATTTCATTATCCGGTCGGGGATACTCCTAGATAAAGGAAGATTGGCGTAGACTAACTAACTAGACATTAAAATGGAACTAAAATTAACATCGCTATTAGTAGCAACAGGGCACTAACCCTCATGAAGAAATATTTACTAGTACATAAATTCTTAACGATATTCGGACAAGGCCACCGAAAACTAGTTCTGGGTGATCTAAATGGACGTTGCCAAGCAAGTGGCTAAAGAATAACGGACAAAAAATAGAAATGCTGCTTGAGAGAAATGTCCTCAAAGGGTGGGTGGGACCAGATTACCCTACCTATATTACAGCCAACACCGCTACAATAGGCCTATTAATATACACATGAAACTGGTACAATTGCATGGAGTGATCACATTGTTACGCAACTACAATTGAATCAAAATCCGATACAATCAATGCAACTATTAGAAAGCTGATTGAAGGAAATAATAATAAGAGCTAAATCAATGTTTACCAGACAACCTAACAGACGCTTCACACGAAGAGATCGACGAGGAGATGAAGATGCCCTGGTAGTTGCAGACTCGAGAAACGTCGCTAAGACCAATCACCCCATAAAACAACAACATAAGTGGACTAAAGAAATGAATGAAAGAACAAAAGGATAAAGGAGGAATATCAGTAAAGATGTAGAGCAAATAGAATAAAAGTAAAATACGAAAACGGTAACCTAATCTCAGAAGATTAAGGGATTAAATAAAAATTTCACGGCCACAGGAAGTCAGTTTTCTCTCATTATCACTTGAAGAAAATGAGGACTTGAGTCAAGAAACAGAAGAAATGGTGCACGAGTTCCCATGGAACAACATAAAAAGGATAACTACTGCCCATTCAGTCCATCCTATCAGGGAAGAACAGGTAGAACCGTGGGTACCAATACCGGAGGAGTAAATAATGAGCGCAATTCACTTATTAAAACAAAAGCGCCAGGACCATAAAGACTCAAAATGTCCAACCTCACCAACGTCTCGAACAACATCATCAAGGCACTCAAAAACATATATAATGTAAGCCTAAAAAAACGGCTACATCGCTGCCGCATTAGAACCAAAAATGCTAGTCTTCCTCACAAAGCAGGTAAACCTCCAGGCCTCTTAAATAACTATAGGCTTTTATCGCTATTAAATTACACCGATAAAGTCTTCGAAACAATACTAACCAGAAGACTACTGAAAAACATCAAAGGAAATAATTTCTATAACAATTTCCAATGCGAATTCCTCCACCCAATTAGCATTTCAATTCCAAAATATGAGCTGAAGAGAGAAGAGGAGGATCCAATATGTATATGCGTGAATAAACCCAGAGGACTAAAAAATATAAGAAGAAGAAAAGAGGAGAAAAATAAATAAAATAAAATCTATTAAAAAAAGCTGATAAGGCAAGCAGGCTAAAATAGCAAAAAAAGAAGCAGAATAAATCCGAAATAATGGGTACCAACTCATTAATTATAACCGAAAAACGATGATGACAAACGTAACTAAACCAGAACCCAACAAACTCATCGAAAATGACTACCGGAAAGAATCCCAAATATGGGAACCGAAAATGAGACACGATAAGGAGAAAAAATACTATACAAGAAAAATAAAAGCAAGGTAAAAATTAATACCAAAACAGAGCTCTATAGATATAGTCAAAAGGCATGAATGACATTACATAGTGACTGATTATAACAATCAATATATAGGTTCAAAAGAATAATAGGATCTACCAATCACTAATAGTCAGAGGCATTTAGGTAATCTGACTGAAAAAAATGAAGGAATGAAACGTGAATTATTTATAGCGGTTCGTATCCCATATTAATCACTAGGTCCCCCAATTCCTGGGCATGGGAATTATTCCTAATTCACTTACGACTACCGAGGTTTGCCAATCGTGGATCCTCTCTAAGCTTTATCTCTGTTTTTAATTTTCCTACTAAGAACTCCAAAACCTCGCCCCAGGCTCTCCTAACCACGCACTTCCCCAATCAGCTCACATGGACCAGAGATGTAAAACCTCTCCAGGAGCGAGTCGGCGGCAGGCCTCATCCCCTAGAACGGTTTGAGGCCGCTTAATTTTAACCGTTATCACATGTTGTTTAGAAACACGATGCTACCCACGTGCATCTTCGCCTTGAAGCCAGGCGCGTTATCGCGCCACCTGAGCCAATATTTAACCAAGGAGGTTCATCCCCCCCTCCTAACCCGTATCACCCCATGCGCCGACCTCGCCAGATTGAGTTAGGCTTATGGGCAGATAAGGTATTGTTCTCAGGCGCGGCTGTGCATTCCCTCGAAGCTCCCACTCCATTGTCCCCTACGCCAAGGGGATGGCTCGACTATTTATATGGAAACTTTTCTACTAAGAGCAGATTAGAGATCCAGATTTTCTTCGCGAGACATCACTACCATCCGGTCTAACTTTGTGCACCAAGGCCCCTCTACCTCGAGATCCACCAACATTATCCAGGAGAGGACAATATCTCTTGAGTGCCAAGGTTCGAGCCTTCAAGACGCCAAGTCCACAAGGCTTCCCCTGTTGTTCAGAAAGAGAACAACATTAGAACAGCCATTGTTCTTTGAGCCCGTTAAACAAGAAACGGTTCTCACTCTTTCTTCCTGTTGTTCAGAAAGAGAACAACGTTAGAACAGCTATTGTTCTTTGAGCCCGTAGACAAGAGACGGTTCTCACCCCCCTGTTGTTCAGAAGAGAACAACGTAGAACAGCCATTGTTCATCAACCCCGTTCGCCAAGAAACGGTTCCCATTCCCAAGACGCCACGTCAGGATCATTTAATTCCTTCCCTCCCCCTTCGGCTGGAACCCGCCAGTGGACTGAAGATTTCTTCGCGTCGCCTTTCTCTGCACAACAACTGTTCATTACGCAAGCTGAACATTACCTTTGAGCATTTAAACTTTTTGTCAACCCTATCCTGTGCTTTAAATGGTTTAGCGAACCATCACATCCCTTTCATTTTTATTTGTTTTACCTTTTTAAATCTCTTCCAAATCTTAATCCTCGGATTAGCTAGATTTCCCACAACCCTTTCCATTCTCTGTTTATGTCAATATTTTCCGTTTTGTGTGTTGTTGAAAGTTTTATTAATAAAACTCTATCTTATTAATTTTAGCCATATTATTATTCTTGAGCTCAGTTCCAATTCTTAAGCATATTGAAGATAAATAACATCGGTTGACCAGATAACCACGCACTCTAAATATAATTGAATAGTTCCCTCAACGAATAGTCATATATGGTATATCGTCGAGAGTTCATTCTACGACATATATATATATATATATATATATATACTATTTAAATTTGGTATCAAGTGTGTAAGGTTTAACGCTATATCTTTGCAAACACTGGTCTCAGTCGAGTAAAGCATATTGTTATTCGTTATAAGAATAGAGTATAGTAGTTCCCTTTTGTTTTAACGATTGCTATCCCCTTTTTGAAACTTAAGAAGCTGGAGTAGCTCAAGGAACTGTGATAATAATTTGTTGGTGTTTTTTTTGTGTGATTTTAGTCATTGGTTATCTAGATCGAGAAACCAATTACGAATAGGTCAGTGCCCATGTTTAGGTAGGCCATTTCTCTAGAAGGCATAATTCTTATTGCAAGGAATTTAGTTGGTTGACTATTGCGCCCCCAAGTGCAAATATGACTCAGTTCGAAATCTTCGAAGCGCAAGGAGAATCCTTGGGACTTTTCGGAAAATAATTAATTGAGTCCGTTCAAGAGGAGCAAAGAACGGAAAGAGAAAAGTTAAGAGAAGAAAGAGAAAAAGAAATCCAACGAGAAGAAAGAGAAAGATAAATCCAACGAGAAAAAAGAGAAAGAGAAATCTAACGAGAAGAAAGAGAAAGAGAGGAACGGAAAAGACAAGCTGAGCTTCACCATCAGATTGAAATGGCTCGGTAGAAGCCGAAATACAATCAGCCAGTTCTCGTTCAGAAGCCCCACCCAATCTCCCACTTAAGCTCCCTAATTTCAGGGATGGAGAGGATTTCGGAGCATTTTTAGCCCACTTCGAAAAGATCCTCGAGATCAATAACATGGATCTGGAGGCTGAAGGTGTAGCAAGATTACTTCCCTTGTTAAATTGTAAATTGCGCGAAATTTTCATATCTTTACCATCTTAATGTACAATTATTTACAGCACCTTAACAGCTAAATTATTGGCCGCTCATAATATGACTTCCGATTTCTACCGCCGAGAATTTCGAGAAGGTTGTATTAAACCCGGACAGACGTTCCGTCAATTCGGATACATTCTTCAGAGGAATTTGAAATTTTGGTTAGAATCCTCAAAGGTTAATTCTGACTACGAGTCCTTAACAGACTTCGTGTTGCGGGATCAATTTTTGGCGTCTCTCCCGACGGAGATCCGCGCGTTCGTCAGGGATCGTCGGTGCCAGACCTTTAAAGAGTGTACCGAAGAAGCGGATGTCTATGCCGCAAGCCATAATTTATACCTCAAGGAGAATCGAACTTCTCACCAACCCCCCAACCAGGAAAGAAGGAAGGATTCGCGCCCCTTCCCAGGAAAGCTGACGAAGTTCACGGGCCCCGTAAAACCCCAAAACTTCTTCTCCCCAAACCAACAACGGGACACCAAACCTCCCGTTAAGATTTCTCCTCCATCACTCTTCCCGAAGCGACCAATCATATGCTTCACCTGTGGTATAGAAAACCACATGAGCTGGAATTGCCCCCAAAATTCTAGGCTTAAAAGCGGACCAGCCCACCAAGTTCACCAGATTAATGCCACCCCGGCTTTCCCGGTGGTGCAGACCCAAGCAGCAACTTCCTCGAAGCCCCTACTCCATTGTCCCCTACGCCAAGGGGATGGCTCGACCATTTATATGGAAACTTTTCTACTAAGAGCAGATTGGAGATCCAGATTTTCTTCGCGAGACATCACTACGATCCGGTCTCACCTTGTGCACCAAGGCCCCTCTACCTCGTGATCCACCATCATTGTCCAGAAGAGGAGAATATCCTTTGAGTGGCAAGGTTCGAGCCTTCAAGACTCCAAGTCCACAAGGCTTCCCCTGTTGTTTAGAAAGAGAACAACGTTAGAACAGCCATTGTTCTTTAGCGCGTTGACAAGAAACGGTTTTCACCCTCCCCTCCTGTTGTTCAGAAAGAGAACAACATTAGAACAGCCATTGTTCTTTGAGCTCGTTGACAAGATACGGTTCTCACCCTTCCTTCCTGTTGTTCAGCAAGAGAACAACGTTAGAACAGTCATTGTTCTTTGAGCCCGTAGACAAGAGACGCTTCTCACCCCCCCTGTTGTTCAGAAGAGAACAACGTAGAACAGCCATTGTTCTTCAAGCCCGTTCGCCAAGAAACGGTTCTCATTCCCAAGACGCCACGTATAGATCATTTAATTCCTCCCCCTTCGGCCGGAAC
Organism: Ceratothoa steindachneri; assembly: GCA_963969495.1. Taxonomy (NCBI): domain Eukaryota; kingdom Metazoa; phylum Arthropoda; class Malacostraca; order Isopoda; family Cymothoidae; genus Ceratothoa; species Ceratothoa steindachneri. Next base: position 101,010,587 of record OZ018335.1, on the reverse strand, counting down.
CCGCCAGCGGACCGAAGATTCCTTCGCGTCGCCTTCCTCTGCACAACAACTGGTCATTACGTAAGTTGAACATTACCTTTGAGCATTTAAACTTTTTGTCAACCCTATCCTGTGCTTTAAATCGTTTAGCGAACCATCCCATCCCTTTAATTTTTATTTGTTTTACCTTTTTAAATCTCTTAAAAATCTTAATCCTCGGATTAGCTAGATTTCCCACAACCCTTTCCATTCTCTGTTTATGTCAATATTTTCCGTTTTGTGTGTTGTTGAAAGTTTTATTAATAAAACTCTATTTTATTAATGATAACAATATTATTATCCTTGAGCTCAGTTCCACTTCTTAAGCATATTGAAGATAAATAACATCGGTCGAAGAGAAAACCACGCACTCTCAATATAATTGAATAGTTCCCTCAACGAATAGTCATACATGGTATATCGTCGAGAGTCCATTCTACGACAATATATATATATATATATATATATATATATATATATATATATATATATATATACAGTTGTAAAAGCAAAGCCCGACATCCCTTTTTTGAGCGACCGAACGCTATCGGCCGGTGTGGTTGTCACGCAAACTAGCACGCATCCACCCATAAGCTTAAACGCTTGATAACAGTATGTGTGGAGAAGTGATACAGAGAAGAGATCCTACTGGAGGTGACACCGAGAAAAATCAAAAAGAAAAAACCATTGCCCGAAAAGGACTCGAACCACAGACCTCTGGTTAAATTGATGAAATGCGTTGTCATGGCTTACGTGTCCCGTTAAACACGTGGCGAATACACGATGTGTATCTCTCATGAGCACGAGGAAATGATGAAATAAATCTAACACCCTGCAAGAAAGAGAAAACGGAAGCATTTTTCTTCGGGAATAGTTATTTCCTACTTTGAAAAAATACGAGGTGGGGCGGTTTAATTGAGATCAAAGCGGCTGCTTGCTGCCTCGGTGTGCACGGTTCGAATTCCACCCAAGCTTGGTTTTTTCCAAGTAGCAAATAACTATTTCCGAAAAAAAATTATTCTGTTTTCTCTTTCTCGCGGTGTGTTGGATAAATATAAAGAGAGAGAAAGTAAATTTGACGTAAATGAGCAATAAGACAAGAAACAGGATTTTCTTTAAAGATAAGAAAAGGGACATTAGAAGAACACAAGGCTCAAGGAAAGCAAAGGACGGTACAATGAAGTCACTCCTTGAGAAGACAGAAATAACGCCAGGGAAAAAAAAAATTGAATAATCCTGGCCGGGAATAGAACCAGGTTCTGTGATGAAATCTCCATTAGGACTTTCCTTTGCCAACCTATTCTTGTGCCATCACGAATCTATATGGCTTAATAATTGCCCATTGTCCCACACACCGCTTGATTATAAACGATATGTGGATGATGGTTTTCTTCTTTTTCGGAATAAATCCCACGCAGACCTATTTCTACACTACCTTAATGAGCAACATCCAAATATAAAGTTTTGAAAAGAAGTTGAAACAGAAAATAAAGTGAATTTTCTAGGTGCAAATGTACACAGGGAGGATGAAAAGTTTAAAACTTGCGTCTATAGAAAACGCGCGACCACTTTTTCCGAGACTAATTATTTCTGTTCCGCGCAACATACATTTAAAATAGCAAGTATAAAGAAAAATATTTCGGGCCTTCAGAATTTCGTCAGGTTGGACGGATTTTCACAAAGAGATGAGTTTTCTAACAACATATTTTTCATTTAAAATGTTTCCTTCTTACATGTTACGTCTTGAAAATGTTAGAAATAAAAGTGTGCAGTTGAAGTAGAGTGAAGAGTAATTGTAGAGTATGTGGAGAAGAGGAAGAGGTTGAGTAGTTTGTTAGATGCTGGGTGACCAGTTATCTCCTGGGATCTTTTATATAATTGCTTAGCAATTTAAATTATATATATATATATATATATATATATATATATATATATATATATATATATATATATATATATATATAAGGAATTAAACCACATTCTCCGAAGACAATTTAATTCAGAACAGTTTCGGTGTATCTCACACCCTTTTTCAACTGACACTGGATAGAAAATATAAGAAAAATGCATACAAGCATAGTTACAAGGTCAGGTCGTGAAAGATCCCCTCTTTTTTCTCCAATCCCCTACTTGTAGGCTAATCTGGGGGGGAGGGTTAGGCCTAAACATATTGAAGGGCTGACATTTTACTATTTTGTTTATTTGCTTTCTTATGACAGGATTAACCCTTAAATCCCGGGTATAGTCCGGTTTTGCGCACCCGCCAAAATCACCGCTCACTTTCAAACATCCACCCCATCGTTGAAAGGTACTGCTTCTCCAACTCACAAACCAACCCTTACTCATAAACTTCACCGTCATAGAAATGTCCTTCTTCTCCATCATATAAACCAGCGCTCTCTTTCAAACTTCCCTACAGTCGTTGAATGTACTACTTCTCCAACCAACAAACCAACGCTCACTTTCAAACTTCTACCCCGTCGTTGAAAATGTCCTTCTTTTCCAACCCACAAACCAACTCTCACTTTCAAACTTCACTCCGTCTTTGAAATGTTGGTTTCTTCAACCCACGAACCATCCTTACTTTCAAACTTCCACCCTGTCGTTGAAAAGTCTTGCTTCTCCAATCGCTAAACCAACCGACAAACCAACCCCTTTTATTGAATTGTCCTGTTTCTCCAACCTACAAACCAACTCTCACTTTCAAACTTCACCCCGTCGTTGAATGCACTACTTTTGCAACCCACAAACCACCGTGCACTTTCAAACTTCCATCCCGTCTTTGAAAACCGGAGAATATCCTGTATTTAATCAAACGCCTCTGTAATGGCAATAATACCAGCCAATGTGGTTCATGGTTTCAAGTCTGTTGAGCAATTCGTGGTACAAGAGACAGTTTATTAACTCGCTAATGGTTACCATTTAGAAAAAAACTGTTAGATCTCTGTATCTAAGGGTCAAATAACACTAACTAGACCAGGGAATAGGAATATTGTCAAACTAACCCAAACCATGACAGTTTCATGTGGATTACTCGTATTTTTAAATTTTCTCTTTATTTCTCTTTTTCTTTTGTTTTTTTACATAATTATATCTCCATAGATTATAATAATAATAATTAACGGTTTATTAACAGAAAAGTTATAGTCATCCATACAATACTGGTATTATATACCCAACTAAACATACGCTCTGTTTACAATTGCAACTTAAAGGAATCAATAATATTGAAAACGAACACATTTACACGAAACAAGTTGACTCATTAATTAAGTTAAGGACATAAGGCACAAACGTCTTCTTACGGTATGTCTTGAGGCATCCGACAGACTGTAGGCGGTGGGCATTTGGTGTGTCCAGCCCGTGGACCTCGCCGTGGGTCCTGGGGAGGGGCTGCGGTGGTCTGCAGACCCCATTATGGAGCGGCCCAGGCTGTATCTCTCGTCTGCTACGAAGTGACGTGAGACGCAGTCGGCCGAGAGCATCCTCGTAGCTTATGTATTCAGCGCCGACAATGATCCGAAGACAGCGGTTTTGTATGCGCTTTATTTGCATGGGTTGCGCCTCCGTCAGTCCGGGGTGACAAATTGGCCCCGCATATTCCAGTGCGGTCCTCACGTACCATTGGTACAGGGTAATGAGGGTGACCGTAGAGAAATGGAACTTTTTAGCTCTTAGAAGAATAAATATGCATCGGTTTGCGTTGATGGTATTTCAGCAACGTGCGTTTTCCAATTCAATTCGTCATTAATGTGCACTCCAAGTAGTTTGCATTGGTGCACTACAGGTAGAGGTGTACCGTCGAGTGTCAGATCTGGAAGCATGAGTAGACGCTTCGCTGGGATCACGTAGAGTGCTTTACATTTCAATAGATTTGTCTCCATCTCTTATTTATACATATTTTGCCATTTCATAGTGTACAAAATCATAACTTCTACACTAACTTACGAAGCTTTTAAGTGTTCTTATTAATGTCATCTATTTTATTTTAGATGTTATAGAGAATTATTTCAAATGGAAAATAATCTTTTTCCCCTATCGAGAAATGTAGGAGAAACCCCTTCCTTATCTCTTGAAGCGTGGCGTGAGTCCTCTTCTAGAGCGTCAATCTGACCCTTTAGAAGACTTCGCCTGCTCAAGTGTTCACTTAAAGGTACCCTCTTTGAATGGATCGTAAGGTCTACTAAGATGCCACTTTTCCTTGTTACTCCTTGTTACTCTTTTCTCCTTCATATTTTTGTTAATTGAGGCTTTTTAATCCCTTCAAATTATTTCCAATTTTCTACTAAGTTTCAAGTCAATTTCCTTTATTTGAGACGGTTTTCTGTAAACTGAAATTAATTGAATTGCGGGCAGTCAAGGAGAGTTGTAAGCAAGACTTGGTGGAAGCCAACAAACTGGTAATTACAATTGAAGAGACGTAGCAAAAGTATGAGTGTATCTTTGTGTTCATATGGTGTGTGTATCTCTTGCCGAGACGTAAATGTACCCCACCTTGGACTGGACAGAAACTTCATTACAGGAAATGATGAAGTTTGGCCCTTTCGTCTGCCTCACCAAATTGTCTCATTAGGAGTTTAGATATGCTCCAAATTACATTGAACCAAAAAGGGGGAGGTGTCCTCCCGCCATCGTGGATAAGACTTTGATCCTTGGGCTCTAATGAAATAGAGGGAAGGATCGGTCGTGCACTCTTATTGATAAATAAATACCGAAAAATTATAAATCATTGAATTTTGCCTAATCAACTGAAATAATTTTTTAACTGATTAACTATGAAGTCTGAACAATTTATAGATGCTGTTTGGGTTAAATTTGAGGGTTTGATTAATAGAACCCTCCCCCCTTATTTTAGCCAAAAATGAATGTATTCTAAAAATTAATAAATATCAAGTATCAGTTTCCACCGCGGCTTCACTGTGTTTATCACTGTGTCGATCTGAAGATCTTCGAACACCTTCTTGATCTAGGCTACTGTGATAGAACGAGTTGAAGCTGCGTTAATTTCAACTCCTATCCCATATTATTTAAAACCACGATGCTGCCCACGTGCATCTTCGATTCGAAGCTTGGAGCCTTATCGCAGCTACCGGATGTCAATGTTTAAACAAGGAGGTTATCGTCCCCCCGTTCGCCCCCATACGCCGACCTCGCCTGATTGAGTTAGGCTTATGGGCAGATAAGGCATTGTTCTCCGGCTTGGCTGTGCGTTCCCTCGAAGCTCCCACCCCATTGCCCCCCACGCCAAGGAGATGTCCTGGCTATTTATATGGAAACTTTACCACTAAGATCAGATTGGAGATCCAGATTTTCGTCGCGAAACATCACCACGACCCTCTCTCCCTTTGTGCACCAAGGGACCTCGACCTCGAGATTAACCATCACTTGTCCAGAAGGAGGACAATATTCCTTAAGTGCCAAAGGTTCGAGCCTTCCGTGACGCCAAGTCCCCAAGGCTTCCCCCTTGTTGTTCAGAGGAGAACAGCACTAGAACAGCCATTGTTCTTTTGAGGCCTTCGCCAAGAAACGGTTCTCACCCTTCCCCCTTGTTGTTCAGAGGAGAACAGCATTAGAACATCCATTGTTGGCTCGAGTCCCGTTGACAAGAAACGGTTCTCACCCTTCCCCCTTGTTGTTCAGAGGAGAACAGCACTAGAACAGCCATTGTTCTTTTGAGGCCTTCGCCAAGAAACGGTTCTCACCCTTCCCCCCCTGTTGTTCAGAGGAGAACAGCATTAGAACAGCCATTGTTCGTTTTGAGCCCTTCGCCAAGAAACGGTTCTCACCCCCCCCCCCCTGTTGTTCAGAGGAGAACAGCATTAGAACAGCCATTGTTCGTTTTGAGCCCTTCGCCAAGAAACGGTTCTCACCCCCCCCCCTGTTGTTCAGAGGAGAACAGCATTAGAACAGCCATTGTTCGTTTTGAGCCCTTCGCCAAGAAACGGTTCTCACCCCCCCCCCCCCTGTTGTTCAGAGGAGAACAGCATTAGAACAGCCATTGTTCGTTTTGAGCCCTTCGCCAAGAGACGGTTCTCACCCCCCCTTCCCTTGTTGTTCAGAGGAGAACAGCATTAGAACAGCCATTGTTCTTGAGCCCGTAGACAAGAGACGGTTCTCACCCCCCCTTTTGTTCAGAAGAGAACAACGTAGTACAGCCATTGTTCTTCAAGCCGTTCGTCGAGAAACGGTTCTCCTTCCCAAGATGCCACGTCAGGATCATCTTATCCCCCCCCTTCGGCTGGAACTCGCCAGCGGACCGAATATTCCTTCAAGTCGCCTTCCACTGCACCACTAGTGTAAAAGTTACGTAAGCCAAACGTCACCTTTGAGTATTGATCCCTTTTGTCAATTCTATCCTGTGCTTTAAATGGTTTATCGAACCATCCCATCTCTTTAACTCTATATTTGTTTTACCTTTTTAAATCCTTTAAATCCTCGGATTAGCCGAGCCCCCACGACCCTTTCAATTCTCTGTTTATGTCATTATTTTCCGTCTTGTGTTTGTTGATAGTTATTATTAATAAAACTCTATTTTATTAATGATAGCAATATTATTATCCTTGAGCTCAGTTCCACTTCTTAAGCATATCGAAGATACATAATATCGGCCGCCAGACAGTAACGCACTCTAAAGATAATTAAGGAAGTTCCCTCAACGAATAGTGATATATGGTATCGTCGGGAGTCATTCTACGACAGCTACCAATTCGTTCTTGAGGTTGCAGAGCACAGCAGTTAGTTTCTTTCTCAACCGAGTCCAAACAGGGATAAAAATCCAAAGAATGAGAAAGCCAGAAATTGGCGCTGGTGAAGACGTATAAATTCTCCGACAACCACTTCTGACTCTTTCCGAAGGTATGGCCTTCCAGCAGGAACTCTCTCCAGCCAGGTTATGACTAGTGTCTAGCAACTCCAAAGAGCCATATGAATTGAGCCAAAGATCCTGCACAAAGATGTGGGGTAGCAATAATTGTAGGCAAGCGACCTGTTATCCTGGGTATTGTGCAACTGGTCCTGAAAGTTCTTTTCGTCTGAGGAAAACCGGATCGTCCCCTGTTCAACAGGATGCTTCGACTTGTTCAAGAGTTTCTTTGACTTCGCCAAGCGGTTCTCCTTGGCCTTGGCTTTCAGGATTTACCCCTTGTGCCTTTAGTACGAGTGGTAGCGAAGGGCTTCATTCATGGTGACGACTACAACACATATCTCTCTCGTCAAAGCCCGGATTTTCTTGCTCAGGTCTTCCATCACTTTATACTACAGTTGTTGGGTGAATTCCGGCGTGTGAAAGCAGTCACAACGCCTGTTATGTCCCGTTCTGCTGGCCACAGTTTAGTATTCTCAGCCTTTACACTGTTCTCAAAACATTGAGAAGCCGTCATAACGTCTGGACTTTGATACACAGTGCATATCACCAGATGGTTTTCAGTCCTCTATCTCAGCTAACTTTTCCTCAACTAAAATTTTACTCTGTATGCCATCCAATGCCTTCGAATGCTTACCGAAATTTAAACGTTTTCCTGAAAAAAATATATATTAGAAAACATAAAATTTAACATATATATATATATATATATATATATATATATATATATATATATATATATATATGGTTAGGTAAAGGTAATAGTAAGAATTCCTTAATCCGGTATATATAAGTCTCCTGAATTTCCTCAATCTTCATCAGGAGCGCTACCCATACGATAGGGCAACCATCCATTTCTCTAAAAATATAAATTTCTAGAAGCCTTTAGTAATAGAAACTCGAATTCTCTTGTAGATATTCAACTTCAAACACTGCAATCGGTTTTACAGCAGATCCAGAAATAACAAGTCCCCGCAATCTGTCTTGGGGTCGATGATTACCTAAGTGCAGTCTCTCGTGTATGCGTCCTTCCTCGGCATCTTTGTTGCTATTTATTGTAGCAGTTTGGGGTTATGCCCGCCACAACAAGTTGTTTAGTTATTGATCCCGTATCTTTTGATTTTTTTCTTATTAATTTAAAAACACATTGACAAGTACGGTTCTTAGTGAGAAATTCTCGAAGAATCCTATTTCTATTATAAATATTTCCCTTGTAACATATGTCAATACAAACACGAGTGGTTGATATAGTACATTAAAAGATTAAAGCTTTGAGGTGAGAATGGGCAGGGCATATTGCTCGAAGAAGAGAAAGACGAAGAAAGCCCTAAAATTGTCACATTTATACCTAAATACACCCAGAAGACCACCTCGCAGAAGGATGGGATAGTGAAATTCTTTGATAGAAGGAGTAAAGAGGAAGATTCATGCAACAGACCGTGATAGGTGGAAGATTTAGCATTAATTATCTTAATGCTCTTATAATTTCTCCTTTGTTATTATCTGGTCTCAATTCGTAGCAAGAGCTGTTTAAACATTAGAGCAATGAATGATTTTGTCAGCTAAATAGTAAACCAGATCTTTGATACGAACTCGCTGTCACTGGAATAGTTAAAACAATTTTATATCATTTCAGTCTCTACGCCAATAGGCCTTAATAACAAGAGAATTTACTCCAGTAAGCCTTAGCTAATATAGAATTTACCCCAGCAGGCCTTAAAAACTATAAAATTTAATCCAGCCGTCATTAACAACTATAAAATTTATCCCAGTAGGCATTAACAACTATACAATTTATAATAATGCCATCTCCTGTTGTTTCTAAAATCACTAAAATTAGGGACCCTATTATAGTAACTCTTAACTCATTACGTATACATACATATATAGAGTACATGGCATAATTTATAATATGGGTTAATGAAAAATCATTAACGTATTCAATAAGTACCTCTATCATCATTTTCGCAAATGAGTCCAAATCAAATTCTACCATTTTGTGGAGGATTAAATTTGATCAGCTGATCCGGAACCCTAAAAGCTCATCTACATTTTATTCCTTTTTCCACCGGTGCCGCCGGACAGTCAAACGAAGGACCGAATTCGATGATTTAGATTTTAGTCATTCTTTCTATTTCGGGAAAACAAAGAAGTTTGGTAAATAGATAAACTAGCCTTTATTAAAGAATGATAAAATGGTGATACTTGATAGATACAAAATGAATGAAAAAAAAGAAGAAATTATTAAGCAAATATGAAAAATGATATGCTCTTAGTAGTAGTAGTATTTTACTCGTTAACAATATTAGTATCAAACTTTTAAACAAAGATGACATAAAATGATAGTAAGACCTTTATAAAGCGTAAATACCAGGCCTAAGCAGGCAAAAAAGGCAATGGAAAATTGAGGATGGATGGATGGGTCGATTGACAGGTAAGAAAAATATATAGGCCAAAAACGAAGACGCCAAACTAATATGTTCTGAATAACTAAAAAATATAATTATGTAAATTATGCAATGTTTAATTATTGCATTCAAATTTAACCACGATTCACGAGTTTCCCAATAAACTAATGACAAGAGATGTTAAACAATGAACTTTTTCCTTCTTCTAAAAGTCATCCAATTTGAGGAGGCTATGCGCCGAGCACGGGTCTTTTGAGGGATATGCGCACGGCACGTGTCTTTGGTGGATATTGGTAGAGCACCTGTGTTTTGGGGGGATATGAATGCAGCACCTTTTGGCGGGGAGGGGGATATGCGTACAACAACTGTCTTTCTTGGGATATGCGTACTGCACCTCTCTTTTGGGGAGATATGCATATAGTACCTGTTTTTTAATGGGATTTGCATACAGCACCTGTTTTAGGAGGATACGCGAACATCACCTTTCTTTTGGAAGATACGCGTACAGCACCTGTCTTTTGAGGAATCTGCCCTCGGCACCTTTCTTTGGGCATATTAGTAGAGCACCTGTGTTTTGGTGGGGTAAGTGGACATCATCTTTCTTTAGGGGGATATGCGTAGAGAACCTGTGTTTTGGGGGGATATGAGTATAACACCTGTATTTTATGCAATCGATCACCTGATCTTTTCTTTCCCTTTGGAAGGATCGGTAAGAACTTGGAGATAGGATAACGTTCTACGTGACAGTTTTTACCCACTGATCGTCTACACCTGATGTTCTATTGACGCAAAAGTTTAAACGATCAGACTAATTTCCCCTCTCCTTGATTTTACTTATTATCCAAGAACTTTAGAAGTGTACAATAAAGTGGGGTTTAAAAGGTTCATTTACCGCCCTCGATGCCAGTTCTATTTAATGTATTATCTTCTCAACAAGCTCGTTCAACTGTTACACGCCTTGACTCACCAAATTTACCTACGTTAATTCATATGTGTCTAGAGATTATAGCCAAATTAAAAATAGCCAACGCTCTCTTAAAACAGATGCATTTTTCTTCATGTGAGAAAAAGAAGGATTGACTAATTTACTGGCAGGAGATCATAAGCCGATTTTTAATTAGTAGTGGCGTAGCCAGCAACCGCTGGCAATCCCATGATGTCGACATCTGTCAACCTCGCGTCATCCATCAGCTATTTATTCTTGTGCAGTAGAGAAAAGGTTCCATTCATCGATTCAATCATCCCATTTTTCATCTTAGACAGCAACCCTTACCGGACACATAAAGCCCCAATAGAGGCAGGGGCTACTCTTCAGTCAAAAAATAAATAAATAAATAATTTTTTTCCAGGTAAAACTAAAATACAGGTATAGACTACAAAGAGCCCAACCAACGAAAATCGAAGAACCAGAAGTACTGGGGGTTAGGCCCTCTAAAGCCTAATTGATAACTCAGAAGGGGCAAAGAGGGTCCCGCTCAGGGTCCTCGAAAACACTCGAAGCCAGATCGGGAAAATACCTTACGTACCATCTACGCAGAGATCGGAGTCATCGTTCTTAGATTGAAAGACCAATATAATGGATACGTGGCTCTATGCGATACTGAGAAGGACTTAGATAACCTCTTAATCGACAATGCTTTCAATGGGGGACTGCTCCTTCTCAATCTGCGCCCCTAAGTTGTGGAATGCTCTTCCTGCTGAAATCAGGTCTTCTCCCTCTCTTACCACATTTAAGCGTCTCCTGAAAACGCATCTTTTCAGAATTGCCTTCTCCCCCTCTAGAATGTCCATTAAATTTCCATTCTCATCTCAGCACAACGTGGCTCTGGGAAGGCCTCAGGCCTTCAGGAGTGCATTACAAAAGACTTATTATTATTATTAAAAAACTGAAAAAAATAAAACTCAATGCCGTCGCAACCAAAAGATCGATAATTTGCCGAAGGCTTGACCCATGGGTAGGCGAACACTCCGCAGAGGAAATTAAGACCGAAATCGAAAAAAAACAAGACTGGGCCAAATTTGAAGAAATCGTAAAGTTCAAAAAACAGAACGGCGAAGAACATACTCAAGTTTTTAAGGCTGTTTTTAAAGAGACAGACATTGGCATTCTACACTAAGATAGCACCAGAGCAGATAGAGAGGGAAGCCTTTATATATGTACAAGTATGCTTCAAGTGCTATCTTCTGGATGACCACCCAACAAGAGAATGTACATACCAAGGTATGATATGTTCTGAGTGCTCCAGCAATGACCACAGATGGTAACAGTATAGAAACATAACAAAAAAATGTGCTAACTGCGGAAATGCACACTGCACTCTCTCAATGGCCTACCCTCTGAAAAAAGAGAAAATAAAAAGTAAGAAGACCACCATTATAGAGGAAAAATAAAAAGAAGGACCACTACATATTCAGTGGCCGCAGCAGAAAGACCTACGCAAGAAAATAAAACAGTCGTAAATATCGAAAGGAGTATGAGACCGGACCTTATATAGTGCATATTACATACACACTTTGTAAATATGGCAAAGCCTGGATCATATTCTGAAGAATTAAATAAAATGCTGAAATAGGAGTAATTTTCCTCAGGTTGAAAGACCAATATAACGGATATGTTGCGCTCTGTGACACCGAGAAAAATTTAGACTTCCTCTTAAGCGAAGACTCGGCTAAAAATCTAACCACCAAACGTCACGACGAAAATATCTATAATCTGCCGACGTCTGGACCCATGTGTCGGAACCCAGTCAACCACGGAAATAAAGGAACTCGAAAGAGAACAAACTTGGGCCAGAATCGAAGACGTTGTGAATTTCAAAAACCGAAACGGTGAAGAAGATACGCCTGTCTTCAAAGTCATATTTCGGACCACGGAAATGGCCAAAAATGAGGTAGAACACGGCCTGCTTGCCTTTTACACAAAGATATCGAAAGAGAGACATTCGTCTCTGTTCAGGTGTGTTTCAGATGTTACGATCTAGACCAACATACGACAAAGGAATGCCAATTCAATGGAAAAGCTTGTTCAGAATGTTCAAGTAGAGATCACCGGTGGGATGAGTGCTGGAACACAGAGAAAAAGTACCTGAATTGTGGAAACGGACATAGGACCTTTGCAATGTCGTGCCCTATGAAGAAGAAATTAATAAAGAAGAGGAAAATTTAAATATTCGGAGAAAAGGAAAGGAAAAGTAATACGACATACGCCACCGCAACCTCAGGAGGAATGACCTTACAAACCACTACCGTGAACATAGAGGGAAACATGATGCCTTACATTATACTTTGCATTATGCACGCTCACTTAGGGAATATTGCAAAACCTGGTTCACACGAGATGGAATTAAACGCAATGCTAGTAAAGAACTGCCTAAAGGAAATGTGGTTTCCCTAGAACCCACCCTAAAGTGAATTATATAACATAAACATAAAACCCACAGGACAAGAAAAAAAAACAGAGAACAAAGAACAAGAGCAAACCCAAATGGATACCGACCGAGAAACAGAAGAAGAAATATCTGACGAGGAGATTGCAAAAGCAACCAAGCAAATTGCACAAAAACTCGAAAAAGAAAGACAAAAACAAAAATCACAAAGAAAATACCCAAGAACTAAATATTAAAATATACGGCTCCCCCACAAATCCACTACCCAAAACATGCAAGCAAAATGAAATCGTAGAAGGACTGGTAAAAGGGAAATACAAATGGAATTATGATGCAGACGTAGACGAAACCGAAGTCCATAATGCTCTCAAGCAGAGAATGATTCTAATAGTCCATGAATACTGTTACAATATAATAAAGGAACAATTCAAGAAAAAACGATCTGACCCACCCGCTCCCCAGCAAGAACGGAGAAAATGAAAGCAGGAACTAAATTCACCACCTTCACGTAACAACATAAACTAAAAATATTTACGCTTAATGTGAACGGCTGGAAGGAAAAAAAATTATCTACTCAAATATTTTAAAACAGTAAGACCCGGACATCGTAATCTTAACCAAACATGGAATCAACACTGAAATCGAAACAATAAAAATACCAAATTACAAGATCATAGCTAATAATTATTCCCAAACCAGATTTGATGGCGCATTGATCGGAGTAAAAAATGGGATTCACTACACTGAAATAAAAGACCTAGAGGAATCCTAACAGGCGATCTTGTAGTAGCCGGGGCTTACCAACCCCCGAGGTGCTCGTACTTACTCATCCCCGACTTCATCAAACTCTTTCGCCGAACAGATTCAACCATACTAACCTGAGATCTCAATGCGACTTGTAGATCAGCAGGATATACAACCTACCAAACAGTACAGGAAAAACTTTACAATTCTTGCCACAAAGAAACATGGTGCAAAGAGAAGGACCAGATTACCATCCAAATTACGATCCCACAAAGAAAATCATTCAGCAGAACCGAGTGGGCCAAATATAAAGACCACCTAAGTACCATAGAAATAGAAACACTAAACAACCAATTAACCAACGAAATTAAAGTAGAAATACAGAGGATAATCGAAAAATAACAGAAGCTGATGCAATCTACACAGCAACAACAGAACCCAGAACCCTGCCTGTCCCGCGATGGGACAACGAAATCAAAGAATAGATGGTAAAGTTCCAAAGATTGACAAAGGAGATAATGGAGCTGGCTAACACAATGGAAAGATACTGAAGACTAAAAACAATCAGAAGACAAGTGGGAGTACTAATAAAAGAAAAATCAATTAAAGCTTGGAACAACATTATCGAAAAAAATGGACATTGAAACAGCTCCGAGCAAACTCTGGACACAATACAGAAGACTACGATGAACTCAACCAAAAGAAAAAAGAAAAATTAAAGTACAGAACAAGGAGGTGCAACGAAACGAAGAACTACAAGAGCATTTCCGAAGAAACTGGAGCCAATTTTTTTCAATTTCTCCTGAAAAAAAAACCTGAAATCGATAGAGAATATGAAGAAGAAATCGCTCAAACCTTACAAACACAGCAAGATAATATCACGCCTTACGCACAAGTTGATAAGGAGAGACCCATTCACTCGGAAGAGGAAATACCATTCACAATGCAAGAATACTTGACAGCGGTCAAGTCATCTAAGGAGAAGGCACCAGGAATAAGTGGCATAACAAAGGCACACCTGATTAATGCCTTAAACAACGTGCATGAAGCACTTTTGAAGATTTTCAATGCCTGTTTGAATACTGGATACTATCCCCAGGCCTTCAAAAGGGCAAAGATGATCTTCTTGCCGAAACCAGGTAAACTAAAACACCAAATCGAGTTCCTCGGCAAACTACTTGAAAATCCCCTAAACAAAAGGATAAAAAGATACCTCGAGACTAATAACCTCTATAACCCACAACAGCACGGGTTCAGGAGCAAGCTGGCAATTATTGCCAGCTTGCTCCTGAACCCGTGCAATTATTCCCAGGAAGAAATGAGTAAGATTACCGTACCAAATAATGAAACGCATCAGATATAGACAAAGATTTGACGGAAGTAGGAAGAATGAAAGGATAAACATAAGCCCTATCTATAAATGAAACGATGTAAACAACTAAATAAATTTACCCATATTAACAACTGAAATGGAAAAAAATAAAATAAACCCAACAATAATGACTCACTAATGGGAATATGGACAGCAAATAAGAATGATAAATTCAAAATAAAGGAAGGAAAAGTAAAATGAATATATATGTATATATATAAATATAACCATTATACTAATAAAAGCAAAAAAAAAAACACAAATGAAAAGCTCAAATAAGCATATGATAACAAAGGCTCGAATGCTTAAATTACAAACTCAAAAAAT
Organism: Ceratothoa steindachneri; assembly: GCA_963969495.1. Lineage (NCBI taxonomy): Eukaryota > Metazoa > Arthropoda > Malacostraca > Isopoda > Cymothoidae > Ceratothoa > Ceratothoa steindachneri. Next base: position 100,995,470 of record OZ018335.1, on the reverse strand, counting down.
AATTAAGTAAACAAAAGGCAAAATTAATGAAAAACGAAAGCGTGCGTCTGCCTGGCAACCTGGCACAATTCATTATCACCTCTACCGTATCATCTTCCTATATCATCCTACATTCATAACCATCTCATCAACACACATACACACTAAACACAATATATCTACCTTTTATATCTCTCTCCTACACTTTCACTTCTTATATTATCCCATTCCCAAAGTTCTAAACAAAATAGAACCACTTTACATCTAAAACTCAAGCAAGAAAAACGTGAAAAACAACAAAAGAATAAATAAAAATAAAAATGAATAAAACCAAATATGTTTGTACAGCTATTGCAGAAGAGAAAAACAGACATAAACAGCACATGAGTGCTCCAACATTACAAAAACAAAGGATCGAATGCTAAACTAAATGAAACCTAATATAAACCCCAAAAATAACAACAAGAAAAACCAAAAACCGGAGAACAAGGGCTTCTATGCTGTAAATAAAAAATAATATAACTAAAAAGCAAAACACAATGTAAAACGAAAGCGTTAGCCAGGCAACCTGGCACATATCATCATCACCCTCATTATAATCATATATCACAATCACCGTTTCTCATCCATATCATTAACACCACTCATCCCTCACTTACACAATCTTTTCTACCTTTTCTATCTCTCTCCCACACTTTCACCTCTTCTTTTTTCCCGATCCCGAAGCGGATTATTGTCATCCACATAACTCTCTCGCTGCCGCTATCGCTCCACACCAAGTGACAACCTTTACATCTACCTCCAAAATCTCTCCTTCCATGCGAGCTGCAAGGACCCTGACTTGAGGCAACCAAGAAGAATTCAAATCATAGCCTTTGTTAATAAAGATAAATTGTGAGCGTGTTTATTTAACCAACCGCTTCAGTAGGAAAAGATAGAATTTTCAACCTTAATATATAAACAAATCATATAATAAAGTATAACATGTTTAAAACGACATGTGTGAGATTCCTTGTATTAGCGTAGAATACGTGTTGAAAGTGCAGTGGGAATTGAAGCTCTTTTATAAGAAACAGCTTTTATTTGTATTGAAATTATATGAAAATTTTTTAGTAGAGACAATGACGTGAAATTGGATGAAACAATTTAAAAAAAAAACTGTTCAAGAGCTATTTGAAAAAGGATCCCTTATTCTGAATAACTGTGAAGTCTCTTGTCTGCTGATGATTTTGATGCAATCGGCAGAAACATTTTTTTCAGAAAATTGGAATGTTTCCCAAAGGCTATTTTTGTTGTTAAATTGTGTCATCTGCGCAACTCTCTTTTTCTCTCCCTATAATGTTTTAAAGATTTCTATTCGATTTAAGTTGCAGCTCTTGTGAAGCCCACCCAGGATTGAGTCTCCTCCAAATCCTTTAGACTTTAATCAATTCTTAGAGAACTTGGAGACATAACTATGAGCATTATCGTGCATTAAGACAAGTGATTTCTTCACTTTGAAGCGTACTACTAGTAAGTTTATCTCTAACACTATAAGTTAAAATCATCAATCCTCCTTCTTCGCCTCCTTGTTGTTGCTTGGTGAACTGCCTCACCCGATGTCAATTGACAACCAGGAATATTGCCCAACCAACTAGACCATCCAGAATGACTCTTAATTCGTCTGTAAAGATAAATTTGCTAAACTCCGTTTTCATGAAATGTTTGGGCCCACCAGAGACGTTTTACTTTGCTTTGGAAGAGATTAGGAACGGGATTCTGGTCCTATTACTAACGATATAAAATGTTTCAAAGCTTTACAATTTGTTTTCTCCAGACGAAAGGAGCCCCATCGCTTTGAAAAATGGCTTTGGTGCTAGGATGAGGGTTTAACGCCACTTCCTTTTTGACTTGAGTAAGATTTTTAGGGGTAAAAGCTTGAAATTCTGGTTGAACCCCCTTTTTTATGAGCCGAATGTCATCCTCTACAATTTTCTTCACATTGCGATGATCACGTTTCTAAATCCTTTGGAATTTGCAGCGAAGACTTTCCTTTATCTAATTCCTTCACGATTTATTTCTTCCCTTCCTGGAAATCTTCAATTTTTCTGACCATCATTTTACCAGAAAATGCTTCCTGCTAAAGATGTCTGGAAGGTCTTTGTGATCGGATTTCAGAAAATCAAATATAAACAATGTAATATCTGAGTTAAATAATGTAATTATATATTAAATTATGCTTATTACATTTCTATATGTATCCAGAACAAAAAAAAAACAAAGTCGCGTGCCCTCACTTATTCTGATTTACAACAAAGAGTAACAAAAAGGAAAGAAGGTACCCTAGGAGACCTTACGGTTCATTCAAAGAGGGTAACTTTGGACTAGCAATCGAGCGGGCACAAGGCTGCTCAATTGTTTTGCGTCCCTAAACGGCCACTTTTCAAGACCTTGTCTAGTCTTGACTTGAACTGGTCAACAGATTCACTGTTGACAACTGCCACTGGAAGTGCGTTCCACATACCGCAGATACTGTAAGTGAAAAAATTTCCACACAGATTGCGGTTGTAACGCTTCAGTTCAAGTTTGAAGCCGTGATTGCGCGTTCTGTTCTCACTCAGTGTGAAAATATCCCGGTAGTCAACATTGTCGAACCCTCGAAGTATTTTGAAAACCTCGATGAGCTGACCACGCAGTCTACGGGTTTCCAACGAGAACAGATCTAATTCCCTTAGTCTATCCTCATAACTTTTATGTCGGATAGAGGGAATCAGCTTGGTTGCCCTGGCTTGTACGCGTTCCAATCTCGCGATGTCCTTTCGCAATGAAGGACTCCAAAATTGTACGGCATACTCCAGGTGCGGTTGGACAAGTGAGTTGTACAGGCACACTACAATCTCCTGGTTCCGATAACCAAACTGGCGCTTAATATAGCCTAGCATCCTTTGGGCCTTTTCTCCGCCTTAATGCACTGTTTCGAGAACTTGAGGGCACTAGTGATTGTTACACCCAAGTCCTTCTCAGTGACGGTGGATTCAATAGCAGTGCCCTTAGGGATATACTGAGATTGGGGGTTTCTGTGGCCGATATGCATCACTTTGCATTTCCCCACATTAAAAGGCATTTGCCACGTGTCCAACCACTCCCCAATCTTCCCAAGATCTTCCTGCAGGCGGGCAGTATTTCCATTCATTGCAACGTTTATACCAAGCTTGGTATCGTCGGCAAATTTGGAAATCTTGGCAACCATGTCACCGTCCATGTCGTTGACGTAGATGATGAATAGTAGTGATCCCAGGACAGAACCTTGAGGCACCCCGCTAGTAACGGGCACCCACTCAGAAGACTGTCCATTTACCACCACCCGTTGCCGTCTGCCACTTAGCCAGTTCTCGATCCAGCCAGCTACCTTTCCGTCTATGCCAAGCGCTCGCACTTTCCGGAGAAGGCGGCGGTGTGGTACCTTATCAAAGGCTTTCTGAAAGTCTAGGTAGACCACATCCACCGCCTTGTCCCGATCGTCCTCACTGAAAACGAAGTGGAAGAATTCTACAAGGTTCGTCAGGCATGACCGTTGCCTTCGGAAGCCGTGCTGGGAACACCTTAGTAGCAGGTTTGACTCTAAATACGACGTCACTTTGTCCACCATGATGCTTTCCATGAGTTTACCGACTATCGAAGTCAGACTGATAGGTCGGTAGTTCTACGGTTGGTTAAGATCTCCTTTCTTGAAGATTGGAGTCACCTCCGCCTCACGCCAGTCTCTAGGAACGCATTTGGTCCGAATTGACATGCTGAAGATTGCGCTCAGGTGTCGTGACACTTGATCGCGCACTTCTTTCAACACTTCAGGTAAAAACCCATCCGGGCCAGGTGACTTATTCGTCATTAGGTCACTGATCTTCTTTTTGATTTCAACTTCGGTGAAGTCCATATCCTCCAGCTTTTCTTCCGAGTAGGAATCCGTCGGCTGGGGGATGGGACCACATTCTTCAGTAAACACTGAAGAGAAGTAGTCGTTGAGGAGGTTAGCATTTTCTGCATCTGAATGCTTTAATGTCCCCTCCTCGTTCCTCAAAGGGCCAATCGTTCGACGGATTGGTTTACGGCTGTTTACATATCCAAAGAACTCCTTAGGATTCTCTTTACAGAGTCTCGCCACTCGGAGTTCCTCAGACCGCTTAGCCGCCCTTATGCTGGACTTCACTCTCCTGGTTAGCCTTCGGTATTCGTCAAAGTCACCCGAGATCTTCGATTGCCGGTACATAGTTCTCTTCTCCCTAAGCAGTTGGCCGATTTCTCGATTAAACCACTTAGGTTGAACAGAAGACAGACGGGTAATTTCAGAGGGATGAAACGCGATTGAAGGCTCATGAATGTGGTTTTGAAACTATTCCACGAGTCTTCAACGGCATCGCACACTTCTAGCCTCACGTCAGTCAGTCCAGCTCGAAGGCTTGCAAAGTCTGCTTTTCTCAAGTCAAGTTTCTTTGATTGACTGGCAACAGACCTTACCTTCGGGATCTTGACGCTAAATCTAACTAGCTGGTGATCACTGCCACCGAGCTCTTCGCCTACAGAGATATCCTCAACGATATCATCCTCAGAGGTGAAGACCAAGTCGAGGATATTGTCTCCTCTCGTCGGTTCTCTGACCCATTGAGTGAGGAACTCGTTGTTGGCGAACTCCAGGAGTAGCACGCTCTCGCCACAGGCTGCTATGGTTTCCCAGTCAACTTGGCTGTTGAAATCGCCCATAACGATGCACACTCTGCCTTGAATCAGCTCACCCAGCAGCTGGTACAGTCTTCTGTCCTTCTCAACGGGCTGGGAAGGGGGTCTGTAAAGCAGCAGGGTCCTGTATCTGACAGGACCGATCTCTAGGTCAACGCCTAGGAGCTCGTGGTCGGATATAACGTTGGAGTTCGGAAATTTGATTGTATCCCTAACATACAACATTACACTGCCACCCTCTCTGTCTGGCCTATCTTTGTGGAAGAGTTGGTAGCCAGGAACCGTGAATTCGCCTTCAAAGTCTTGGTTTGAGGTTTTTATCCACCATTCTGTTATGGCTACCATTTCGGGTTCTTCCGTCGCTACGAGGCCACGGAGCTCAGGAAACTTGTTCCTGATTGACCTCGCATTGAACAGAAGAACTTTCAGGGAGTCCCCTAATGTAGGACTCCCTATACTCTTCCGTTTCCCGGCTTCTTGTTTGTCGTGGTGGCACCATTTTTGACAACCTCCGAGAAGGTTGTTTGGGGAGTGACTCGGGTGTACTGGCGTACGTCCGCCTTCCCAATGGGCCGGACACTCCTTTGGGTGCGCTCCACGACATCCTGGATGAGGTTGGCTAGGAACGCCTTGCCATTAAAGGAGAGATGCACCCCGTCCCTTTGGTAGAGGTCTTTTCTACCATAGAATACGGCGTACGGGTCCACAAAAAAGACACCCTCAGCCGTACAGAGGTCTGCAAGGCGCCTGTTTAGCGACATGTTCCTCAAGTGGGCAGTCCGGCTTGGACCCCACCTCGGGAGCATCCCCACCACGACGCGTTTTTCAATCCACAGTCGTCGGGAGCGCCCATAACTGTCCTCATAATCTCACCTGTAGGGCCTACCCTACCTCCTCTGAGGTAGAGGTCGTTGCCACTTACCATAAGGGCAACGACTGAAGTCTCTGAAATCTGAGACTTCTCGGCCTCAGCTCTTTCCTGCTTATTCCCAAAGCCTGGGATGCAGCTCACCTTAACGCTTGTGCGAAGGTGGGCCGCTAGCAGGGGCTTCAGACCCCGTGCTTGAGAATCACCAATAAGGGTGACTCTTGCACATTTGTCTGCGGATGACTTAGTCTTTCCTTTCGGAGGCGACTTGCCGCTTTTCTCTTGTATCTCTAAAATTTTTTTCTTCTTCTTCTTATTCTTCCTCTTATTCTTCTTCTTGACCTTCTTTGTTATCTCTTCGTTTGTTTCCCGTTTCTCTTCTTCTGCTTCTACTTTCTCTTCTTCTGTTTCCAGTTTCTTTTCTTCTCTTTCTACTTTCTCTTATTCTCCTTTTACTTTCTCTTCTTCTATTTCTACTTTCTCTTCTTTCTTCTTTCTTTTCTTCTTTTTGGCTCGTTGAGGAAGCCCTTCAGCAGAAGAAATCGGCTGTTGGACGTCGGGAGCCTTCTCGCCTGAGCATCTGCATCTCTCTGTTTTTAAGAGTTGAACTTCCCTTTTAAGGAGGGAGTTCTCCTCTCTCAGTTGAGCGATGCTCTCGCCCAGGTGCTTCTCGAGTTCGCAGAAGTCACAGACACTGACGCCATCTGTGAGTCCCTTGCAACTTCTTCCCCCGAAGTCTTCACTCCATCTGTAGACTTTGCATATTTTACAGGTTAGCTTTCGAAACGGAGGACCATTCTTCTTCACCATCTTACAAAAATCTCGGACCATACGCATTAAGAAAGGGGTTTTTGGTTGTGTTTTTCTCTCGCACTAATCACATCCGCCTATTTCCAGGAGGTTTTCGGTCGTTCGGCGAACAGAAACCCTTTGATCAAGCACACCAACCCTAAGGTCTCCCCTGGGCCGCACGTCCCCAATCGTGCCGCAGCTCCCAACTGAGCAGCCCGAGAGCCCCAGTGAACTGGTTCTCTGATTTTTCGACAGGGGTGCTTGAGGTGTAACTGTCTTCCTACTAAGCTCTACTAATCAACTAAAAACGGCCAGACTTGAGGAAAATAGTAAAGCTAAGTGCCCACGACTTCATCCGAGATCTTTAGCTGATCTGGCAACCAGCAAGGCACAAAAGATCTCTCTCCAAAGATCAGTTGAGCCTTTATTCACCAAGTAGCGGTCACAGGGAGCTGGTCAGGCAATTACACGTTAGGAGAAAGCTTCTAAGGGGTACATAGAATTTCTCCATTAATCGTACCCCAAACGCCTAAGATCCCTTCAATCTCAGTCTCTTGTAATCTATGAGTGCTCCAAGGCGTTATTTAAAGAGGTTCCAAAGCCTCTCTTCTCACGCGGCATAAGGGAGCTGGTGAGGCTCTTATTAATAAACAACTTATGTGTAATAGAGATGAAGATTTTTTTTTTGTTATTGGGTTTTTGTTTTGATTTTTTGACAGTTGAAGAGAGTTGGTGAAACTTAGTACTTAGTACTTTGGTAGGGGGATGCAAGGAGACGCATCAAAGAAGGGGTAGAGAAGTTTGACAACCATTAGTCTGGATCCTACTACAGCTACCTTACTGGCATGGGTGACCCTACCAGACTAAAAGTCCCCCAGCTTAGCTAGCTTAACTCAGGCAGATCACGCAAGCTCTCTCACTGACGACCTTACGGCCTACAAAACTTTCAATAATTCCCAGAGTAACCTTGGGAGGACCTTGGCAATTCTATCATTCAAAAGAAAATGTAAACAGCTAAAGGGTTTCAACGTTCGTTAGAATCGGCCAAATAGTTATGATATTATTGCCAAAACAAAATAATTCCCGGGCTAACCTTGGTACAAGGTCATCGTCATCTGCGACGGACCACATTAAGCATAAGCGTGCGATGCGCAAGTTCTTTCTAAAACATGATAAAATCAATGTAGATCAGCTTAGAGAATAAAAAAACGAATCAAACGGATCTCGCAGCAGCGGGAGGCACCAGAGGTTTTGGACCATGGCCCGCCAACGTGTGGACACACCCTGGTCCTTAGCCAACTCAACCTCTGACCCAAATGTAAAATCTGCTGTGGCGACCCGCACTGGGCGAGCGTTATTAGACCGACGATTCTGCAGTCTCCTGCAATATTCCACAATGGCTGGTCATCTTGGACCACCTTGCCAGCAGCCTAACTATGGAGTGCCAGGATCGTGGAGTGAGGAATGCACACCCCCTTCCCACCTTAAGCATCTTTTGTGCAAGTTTCTCAATATGCCCAACTTATTCTTTTTAAGGGCATGAAGTAACATCATCGGCGAAATCGACGGACTACCTATTACTACTACTAGTGACAAAAAAACAAACAATACCTGAGTTTCTTTTTAATGGGATTTGAAGATGTGGTTGGTATTTTTAATGTTATTTCATAAATTCAATCCTTTCCATCTTTAACATCAGCTATTTGTTCTTCATTTTAACGAGGAAAGAAAATTATTTCACTTGATTGCAACTCTTCTTCCTTCACCTTCTTGTCGCTTTTACTTATTGACTTGTCTATTTTACTCAAGTTAATCTCGAAAGCAAACCTGATGTCGTCCCAAAGAAATAATCATTTCTCTCTGACCTCTAATGAAACTAAGTTCCTTCACCGAGATCTTCATCTCCATAGGGGATTTAAATTAATTGGAGTTTCGTTGTTGAAACCAGAGCAGCCAAATTCAGACCAAAACACAATTACACCTGAGGATATCAACAGGTTGTCTAGTTTTGTAAGGAAAATGTCTTAGGCCTGTAGCTCTCCTCTCCCAAGGGATATGTTTTTGTCCTGCTCTCAGTCCTTTTGGATCTGTTTAAGATTGTGACTCATGAATTTACAACGTGGGCTAGAAAATAACTGTTCCTTCGTTCCCAGCTTTCAAGCACTTTAGGGTAAATATCCTTTGCAAGATTGGCTGCTGTGTGGTTTCTCACATTCACATTTAAGAACGTCAATCAAAGTTTGGAATTGAGATGGCAACAACTCTGCTATTTTCAATTTAGATGTTCAAATGTCTGAATGTCGCCAGTCTTGTCCTAATTTTAAAAGCGATTATTTTTTAAATCCGACTGGTAGGATGGTAGTACTGAAGGCCACGTAATCTTCAGCACACTGAGGAATATGTTTCAAACGTGAAATAAGAAAAAAAGTGGAAAAGATATAATTATTAATATAATAATAGTCATTTAATTCCCTAAGATGACAAAAATAAGTTAAAACTTTAAGTAACTAACCAAGTAAAACTAAAATTATATTAAAAAAAATATAACTTTAGAATTCATAATTAGGGCTGCAAATTTTGAGCACCCCTCATTTATGTCATTAGAACGTTGAAAAGATTGACACACACTAATAGCACAGTATTCCATAGTATAGCAGAATATACTATAGCAGATTAGAACATAGTATATTATAGAATATTATTGCATATCATAGTATAGCATAGCACTGTATTGCATAATATAGCACAGCATAGCATAACATAACATAGTATAACATAGTATATTATAGCATAGCATAGCACAGAATAGTATAGCATAGCATAGCACAGAATAGTATAGCATAGCATAGTCTAGCCTAAGATAGCATAATATAACCACATACTTTAGCATAGCATAGTAGAGAATAGCCAAGCCTAGCATAACCTAGTATTGTCTAGCATAGCATAGCCTAGTATAGCCTAGAATAGACTAGCCTACCTTGCCTAGTATAGCATAGCATATCATAGCCAAGCATAGCATAGTATAACCTACCCTGTTTTAGCCTAGTATAACCAAGCCTAGCAAAACATAGTATAGCCTAGCCTAAAGTAGATTAGCCTAGCTGTGCCGGGCCTAACCTATCTTAGCTTAGTATGATCTAGCTAGCTTATTATAACCTAGATTAGTATAGCCTCGTTTACCTACCTTAGCTTAGTATAGCATAGCATATCGTATCCTAGTATAGCCTATCCTAGCTTAGTAGACCCTAGCCTAACCTAGCATATTATAGTATAGTATAGCTTAGCCTAGTATATCATTTCCTAGCGTAGCATTGCCTAGTGTAGCCTAGCTTACTGTAGCCTCGCCTAACCAGGTATGGCTTAGCATTGCATGCCAGAGCCTAGCCTAGCGTCGCCTAGAGTAGCCTAGCCTATATAGTAAAGAGAGAATAGGCTACTACAGCATAGCCAATATATCCTTGCATACGATAGTCTAGCCTAGCATACTATAGGCTAGCTTGGTATAGCCTATACTAGCATAACCACCCTAATAAAATATAGCCAAGCGTATCATAGTATATCCTATAATGATATAGCATATCATAACCTAGACTAGAATAACCTTGCACAGCTTAGCCTATTATAGCCTTGGTTAGCTAGCCTATCGTAGCCTAACATAGTATTGCCTAGCATAGCCTAACATAGCATAGCATAGCAGAACAAGCCGTCCCTATCCTATTATACTTTAACTTACCCTAGCATAGCATAGTATAGCCCTATCTAGCCTAGTATATTTAGCATAGCTTAGCCTAGCATAGTATAACCTAGCTTAGCACTTTATAGCCTAACATACTTAATGCGATCCTAGCATAGCATTTTATAGCCTAAATTAGCATAGTATATCTTATCATTGTACATTATATCTTAGCATACCTTATCATATTATAGCCTAGCCTATAATAGCCTAGCATAGTGTAGCCTATTCTAGGCTTGCCTAGCAGAGTATAGTATATTATAGCTTATTCTAGTCTAGCAGAGTATCGGCCGAATAGTTATGATGTTATTGCCAAAACAAAATAATTTATTGGTTAACCTTTGGAAGACTTTGGCAATTATATCATTTGAAAGAGAATTTAAAACAACATCAGGTTTTAAAATTTCGTTAGAATCGGACGAATAGTTTTGATGTTATTGCCAAAACAAAATAACTCCCGGGCTATACTTGGGCGTACCTTGGTAATTAAATTATTCGAAAGAGAATGTAAAACAACATAGGGTTTTTAAATTTCGCGAGAATCGGCCGAATAGTTATGATGTTATTACAAAAAAAAAAGCCAAACGTGGACCGACCTACAACTCGACTGGCATAGTGAGATGTAGAGTCGCTAGCGACTAAATCTCAGAAACTTTTTCTGAAAATGAAGAGAAGCTAAAAAAGAATTACATATAATCTCTAGACACATTTTACTTCTGTTTGTAGTGTCTAAATAAAAATAAATAAACAAGGGTATGGTAGGTGACAGTTACGGGTTTATGTGTCCCCCTGGCCCAACCACTTTAGTTTGCCCTGTCAAGCCAAATGCCAGAAAGGGGATCTATGGCTATATATCTTCTACAAATTTCCACTTGCCCCAGCTTTCCCACTTTCTTGACAGATTTCTCCTTACAAAAAGCGCATGATATGGCATCGTTGCTATTAAGGTATATATTCGAGAGGAACAAATACTTGGTAAAATAATGTTTCTGTCTAGTTTCTTATGCGTGCCATGCTCGAGTGTAGACACAATTTTGCAGCTAGAGTAATCACTTTGTTCAGCCAATCAAAACCACGTTTCTTGGATAGCAGTCTCATGCAGGCGTCTATGCGGCACTGACGGTTGAACTCCGTCAATTTATGTTCAACTCATGTGTACATCCATTTTGCTGGCTTTGCCCTTTTCCTCTAAATGATGCAAAATGGTGTATGGCTGACGTTAAACTTTTCAGCCAGCTCACGTGATGTTAGATGTGGATCAGCTTTGACACAGGTGCACAAACGGTCATTGTCAATAAGTGAGGGTCGAGTACTTCTTGCCTGATCTTGGAGATCGAATTAGCCACGCTGAAACTTCTTAAACCAATCGTAGTCTGTGCGACGACTTATTGTGTCTTCTCCAAATGCTTGGTTGATAAGATATGGCAATTGGGAAGTGTTTAGGCAGCACTTGTAAGCATGCAATAAGAGTACGTTGCTGTTCACAAGAAAGAGTCATTTTAAGGGTAATTTTTGAAACTTAGTCTTAGAAAAGACAAAGCCACTACAAATTAACTATTCGTACACCCTGTATAACTCTATAAATAAATAAACTTTCTAAAAAGGTTTGCGCGGGCCCTTTGTTTCCGACCTAATAATACCCATCAAATGGCTTCTTTGCAATTCACAAATTGAGGTTTTGGCAAGTGCGGTCTTATCAAGTGGCCTCCAAACCCATTTTTAAAATTTGGGATCATTTGTATTACTCATATATCAAAAAATATGAAAATAATTTACTATAATATTATCCCAGTAAAAAATGAAATAACTTTGAATGAAATAATTAAATCTATGAGATTCATGTATAATATTAAAAGAATATTTTTCGTGATTAATTGAAGCACATTTGTTCACATGAGCCCAATCAAACATTTATGGCACATAGTGGCAATGTCTATTCACAACCAATATCCGGCACCTAAAAATACCAGTGAACTTAGGATAGCTATCAAGACGGCATAGATCAATGTCTCTCCAGGGATCTTCCGTTCCCTTGTGGAATTATAGTCACATCGAGTTGCTGCCTTCGCCGTGCTACGGGGTAGGAGCCTCTCCACGATACTCGGCCCACATTTCATGAGTTTTGTACTTCAGTGTATGCATATGAACAGTGACTTTCATATTTGTCAAAAATTTGGTATCCCTGTGCTGTCTGAAATTCTTATTCAATGTCCCTCATGCATATAATTTTTTCTAAAAGGTTTAATTATTTTCCCTGTCAGTCAAGTATGTCCCTTAAAAAATGAATGATTCAGACGTAAGATTTATTTTTTGCCTTTATTTTAACCTTCTTAAAATCCATGTCTCGTAAATCAATTTAATAGGAGAGCCTTACGAGCTCCCTATTCATTTATTAATGCCCAATATCCCATAGCACTCATCTGCGATTTTTGGAATTAAGAACATTAGGGCGAGTTGATGCAGGCCTTCATCAAAATGAGCCTCGGGCGTTATAATGGTCTCAATTTCTGAGCTTAGCAATTTCGCAAGGCGAGGATTGGATGATTTAGGCAAATTAAGATGCAAATTAACTATGAAATTTCTCGGTAATTTTAATATAACGAAATTGCTTCTTCCAAATATTAGACTAGATGTGAAAATGGAGGATTTTTTTTAAGATTCTAACCTTCTAATTATCAGCTAGTATAGCTTTCGATTTGCTCTTTGCTCTTATTCCTACTTTATAGCATATTCTGAACCCTCTTTAATACTCCCTAGGGTAGCTAAATACTTTCCCAACTTCCCCAGCTCAGGAAATGTGTGCAGTATTTCAGAGTTCATTTTCTACTCTAAATAATGAATTTTGCCATTATAAACCACGAAATCCACTCGATCTAGACAAGCGTCTTGGATAAATAAAAAGATTGAAGAATGTTTACGGCAACGTATCTGGTGCTAGAAAATATTGAAGTGTACTAATGTAAACCAGAACAGGTATAATTTTTAGTGCAATCTGGGAAAATTGAGTGCATAGGAGAACTGAGAGGAACCATGAAAAGGAACGAGTAATATCGAAACACGAGCCTAAGAGATTTTCGAGCTACGTTAATAACACTGACCAACAAATTTGAACTTTTTTTTAATCATCAGAGACCTGAGCAAACTTTTCTTATGGCCTTCTTCTCGCTGATATATAATCTGACTTTAGTTTTTCTTTAGCATATCAGGTATTCGAGATATTCAAAAATGCAATATGATCGCCGTCGCTGATAGAATGTAGCGTTTTACTCTGATTTCTTTGCCAAAACTGGTGATATATGGTTGCATAGCGCCATTGCTAGAAAAAAAATTGACTTCTTTATATTTCCATGTGCATTGAGAAGTTGAAATGACACAGAATGATTCATTTAACATATAGAAACTCTAAAATTTTTCATTCTCTTTAGGCGTAAACATATGATAAAGATAAATAGCCATGTTTTGCTTATTCCACAAGCATCATAAAGTTAATGGTACTTACGAGTATATTGCATGTATAAGAATGGTAAACAATGATTGAAGGGCTAATAAGTGAAAACTCGAATTCATAAACGTTGTGCATGGGATTTGCGTTTGAATTTTTTTCTCAGGATTATCACGATACAACATCCAACAATGATCTCCCATCATGCTCGTATTCCAAAATCCTTGATAGTGAGTTTCCATAGTCTTGATATCCTGGTGGAAACGTTCACCTTGCTCGTCACTTACGGCTCCAAGATTTTCCGGGAAAAAGTCTAGATGCGAATGCAGGAAATGGATTTTAAGTGACATACGGCATCCCATTTCTTTATAAGATTGAAGAAGGTTTTCCACGCCATCTCTATATGCAGCTGACTTGTTGATGCTCACAAATTTTCACATAACCACTTGAAGGTTAGCCATGCATTTAGTTCAAGAGTTACAAGGAGTTACAAGGAAATAAAGTACCCTAGGAGACCTTACAGGCCATTCAAAGAGGGTACCTTTGGACTAGCAATTGAGTAGGCACATAGCTGCTCAATTGTTTTGAGTCCCTAAACGGCTACTTTTCAAGACTTTGTCTAGTCTTCTCGAAGTCAGGGTCTGCTAAAACCTCCCTGATTTGTAGTCCCACAAATATGCCTTCTTTTATTTATGCCGCGTTCAGTTGCGGATATGTTTTGCAAAGATATTGGAATCCTTGAGAATCGTTCTTAGTCATTGCTTTCATGAAGTTTTTCATTAGACCTACGAGGGCGGTCAATAGGTTTTGCGAATCGGTAGGGCAAAACAGAGGAAGGAGGATGGCTGTTTGTGAGGGTGGTAGGACAAGTTATGACTAGTCAGGACCTGCAGCCGCACGCTCCTGCCTCATCTATTTAACAAAGCAGTAGCTGATCACAGATCGTCAGTCACAAATATTTCAACAATGGAGAAGGTTGAGCGCCGCGCAGTGATCAAATTTTTGACAAAGGAAGGCAAGAATGCAAAAGAGATCCATGAACGCATGGTTGCAGTGTACACCGACACCGCTCCTTCCTATGCAACCATTGCTCGATGGAACAGGGAGTTCCGCCATGGTCGTGAGTCCCTTAAAGATGACTCCGCCCAGGACGCCCGTCAGACGTGACCAACGAGGACAATGTGGCTCGTGTGGAGAGGATGATCCTCGAAAATCGACGGGTGAAGGTCGAAGAAATTGAGCAAGAACTTGGAATATCACATGGAAGTGATATAAACATTATCCACGACAATTTTGCCATGACCAACGTCTATTCCCGTTGAGTCCCTAGAAACCTCACGAAAGCTCATGCCCCATGATCGACTTCAACGTCGTCAAAGTTCGGAGGAGCTTCTGCTCCTGTACAACCAAAACCCGGCAGGATTCGAGTCACGCATAGTGACAGGTGATGAAACGTGGGTCCATCACTGGGATCCAGAGACCAACCACGAAAGCATGGCCTGGAAGCACAGGGGCTCTCCAATCCCCATCAAGTTCCAGGCCCAACCCTCAGCCGGAAAGATCATGGCCACCATCTTCTGGGATTCTGAGGGAGTGTTGATGTTGGACTATGTACCTCGTGGAAGGACCATCCCAGGCCAATATTACGCCGAGGAACTGGCTGGGTTGAAGAAGTGCATCCGTCAGAAGCGGCGCGGCAAGTTGACACGCGGTTTCCTGCTCCTCCACGACAATGCCCCTGTCCACAAGTCCAGAGTTGCACAAGCTGCATTACGTGAGTGCGGATTCAAGGAGCTCAACCATCCCCCCTACTTTCCAGACTGGCCCCTAGTGACTACTTTTTATTCGGCCAGCTTAAGGCTGCACTGCGTGCACGCCGGTTCGGGGACGATGAAGATGTCCAGCTCGCCGTCCAGGAGTGGATTAAACAGTAGTCGGGAGATTTCTGGTTGTCAGGAATTCGAAGCCTCAGGGACAAGTGGCGCAAGTGCATTGAAGTCGAGGGTAGTTATATTGGAAAATAATAAAACACTTTTCCTCATATCTCGTTTCCTTATATCCGAATTGCAAAACTTATTTACCGCCCCTCGTAGTTTCAAATGAAGAGATAGCACATATATTTTCTGAGGCTCTACCAGGGAGACAGACAGAACACTGCTTATTCCAGGCTCATGTGTAGATTGAAGTGGCTAGTCACGCTTATCATAATGTTTTGCAGTAGCACGGCTATCCCACAGGCAGAGGAAGTAACAGTAATTCGTTAATCTTCATTGCATATCCATTAGTATGCCTATAACTTTTAGTTAACCACAGATGTATCACTGATGGGCTTGGTAGTTTATGGCTTTAAGAAGCATATTCATATTGCCAAATATCTCCTTAATTTGGACAGAATGGCCAATAGGAATTGTGCAGGAGGACAGCTTTCAGACTTGTCTTAGAAGCAACAATAAAGAGACGCTAGTCAGAAGCCTCATACTCGTATGTCTGTGACAAGGCTTCGAACAATCAATTTATTGGGTTGAGGAATATGTTCTTGTGGGTTTATCAAATTTATTCATTCCCATTAACAATTTTAGAAAAACTTCATTTTTAATTGATGACAATATGCAATTTAATCAATAATGTATTCTCCGTTGTTATTTACGACTTCTTCCCAACGTTCAACTAGTTTTTCGATGCCCTGCAATAAAAGTCTCTGGTTTTGACTCGAAGAATTCGTCTAACCAAGTTTTTAATTCCACATCAGTATTGAACGAAACGCTTCACAAATTGTTGGAGAGCGATCGGAGCAGATGGTAATCCGATGGAACCAAGTCTGGCGAATAGGGAGGATGCGGCAGGATTTCCCAATTAGGCGTTTGGATGGCGTTTTTTGTCATATCGGCAATGTGAGAACGAGAATTGTCGTGTTGCAGAAGGACTCCATAATGTCGATGAGGTCACTTTTCACGAATAGCTTCGGCGAGTCGATACATATGTTGAACGTAGAGTTCTGCATTGACAATATCGTTGTTCGCAAGGAGCTCATAAAGAATGATGCCTTCACAATAGCACCACACACACAGCATCATCTTTCGTGGATGAAGTCCGTGCTTTAATCGCGGAAGTGTTTTTTTTATTGGGGCTAAGCCATTGTTTTCGATGGTTCATGTTGACATAAACACACCACTTTGCGTCGCCAGTAATGATGCCGTGAAGAAATTTGTCCTTATATCCACGAGTAGCGTTGTGACGAGCAAGCAAAATGGCGGCAATCGTGGAGCGGTGAAGTTTGTTGCTTTCACTCAAAGCGGGCGGAACCCATGCACTGAGTTTTTGAACTTTTCCCATCGAATGAAGGTGATTCACTACAGTTTTATGATCACACGCCAATTATTCAGCCAATTTTCTAGTCGATTAACGAGGATTTTCATGAAGAAGGTCGTTCACTCGATTTTCATCCAACTTAATGAGGCGACCAGGACGTTCTTCGTCATTAAGATTGAAATGACCGTTTTTGAAACGTGAAAACCACCATTGAGCTGTCCTTTCTGATAAAGCATTTTCTCCGTACACAGCACAGATATCGCGACGAGCTTTGGCTGCGTTTACATTGTTCCCGTCTCGATTAAAAATGAATAACAAGTGTTGAAAATGAGCCTTCTTTCAACTTGACATTCCATTTTGAGGGTACAAAACTTCAAGACGTAGCCTAAGCAAAAGTCTAATAGTCTACGCTGTTAAGAGACGTAGCCTAACCTTTGCAAATTTTGCTCTCATTATTTCTTATTGTTTCTTAATATGTGCACAAAACTTAAATCAACACATTAAAAAAAACGCAAGAACTTATTCCTTAACCTAATATATCATGGCAGTAGCAGAGAGGTCCATTAACTGTGAAGAATGAAGTTAAATCACTATTACACTTTCTAACTCATATGCACATTTTTCGCAAGTAAGAATGTTTCTTGTAGTCGAGATGCTAGAAATTCTGCTTCTCCTTTGACAGTGACATATTTCTCAAAGATCATTAAAATCTTCCTGAGTAAATAACTTTGACTCAGAGTTACCATCCTCATATTCAATATCCACATCTAATGTGCATGCACCTTCAGTACTGCTATCATCACTGATATCATCAGGTACGAGGCCATCATCAGTTGGAACTGGAATTGGCAAAGATACATCGTGTGAAAATGATCTGCATGCCGAATCTATGGTTGGATAAACAATTTGGTGCTTGTTCTTTGTAGAAAATCCTTTTATAGCCACACTGCAGAAATATCAATCTTCGAGATGATCTCTGGGCACTTCTCATATCATAGGAACAGCGAAGGGTATTGAAGCTTTCTTTTTGTTAATCCAGTCACGTAATCCATTAGAGCAGGAAGTAAAAATTTGGTCTGGTGCCCATGCTTTATCTTGGTCATCTAGAGGAAAACCGAAATAGAGTATGTACATTTTCTTTATATCATTTGTGATAGTACGCTGCTGAGATTTTGTTGTAAAATGTCCACATAAATAACAGAAAAAGCAAATCACATGAGGAACCTGAAAACATAAAACAGAATTATAAATAATTGCGCAAAATATGCATGAGGGTTACAAATGTAAATGAATTCTTCTTTATACCCCTTTAACCACCAAGAACTAACGAAGCATCTAGTTTGCTCATCTTAGCAGTACAATAATGATGCATGCAAGAGAGCAGTAGTCGGGTAACAGGAGGAAATTACCCCAAATGGGGTAATTTAGAAAAATTGGGGGGGTAATGGGTGTGCTATGGATGTGGATGTGCTAAGTAAGGGAAACAAATATAAAAGTTGGAGAAAAAGAATGCATCGAGGAGCCTTTCTTCTATTTTTAGGTAAAATTTGGCAACATTTCTCTTAATTAAGTGTCATTTTGCCATGTTTTGAACATGTCTCTTTCACAGTAGTTGATGAATTAGTAGAGCTGATCAAGGATATAATAATTATTTACATTAGGTGAGTTATGATATAATCTTTAATATTTACGTTTCTGTATGGACTTTTTTTATTAAAATTCAACAAAAGTTAAATATATAAATATAAGATTAGTTTAGACTTTAGGATATTTTAGTTTATTTTTAAGGGGCCTAATTATCCCATCAGCTGTTTAGTTGCCATTTCTCACTTTTTTAGGGGTAACTATTATATTTTTCATTTATTCATTTTTTTTATTTCAACAAATTATTTTATATTAAAAGTAAGTTTCTTAAAGAGTTTATCTCTATTTAAGAAGATTTTCTTTCAGCCCCTACAGATGTAATGCTCACTCTTTTTAAGTCTTATTGTTTGAATTTTTATGGTTGTGAGTTATAGTTTGATTTTATGTTATGTTATTTTAAAGTTTTAATTTAAACTCTTAAATTCGTCACTAAATAATTTTTTAGCTTTCAAAAATAGAAGTCAAAAGACCTTAAAAAAGTGATAGATTTGTCTTTAATTTTCAGATGGCATCAGCAAGGAAAAGGACATATCAGGAAGAGTTCCTTAATTATGGTTTCACAGAAATAGAGAACAAAGGACAAATGAAACCTCAATGTGTCATCTGCATGAAAATACTGACTGCTGAGTCTTTCAAAAACAATCAACTGAAGAGACACTTGGACAAGCTTCAGTCACATCTGTCTTGCAAACCACGGGAATACTTTGAGAATCTGGAAAAAAAACAGTCAAAAGACACAGATTGGAAAATAACAAGAGTGCAACGTTTGACCAAGGTTCAGCAGCAATAGCTAGTTTTGAAGTGGCATGGTTGGTTGCTCGAAACAACAAACCACATACTATTGATGCTCTTAAAACCGAAATTGAAATATTTCTGACTGATCAAAAACACACACTTGCAGAGAAGTTCCGAAAAACAACCTGGCTAGCTCTTCTTGCATACTTAGCTCACATTTTTGGGTATGTAAATGCGCTTGTCGTAGAAAAGGCTCCCGACAATATATATATATATATATATATATATATATATATATATATATATATATATATATATATATATATATATATATATATATATATATATATATATATATATATCTATTCTTTGTGGGGATTATTCTATATTCGAGTGAGGGTTGATTAGATGGCCGAGAATGACTCTACGTAGTAAATAGGCCTGGAGAGGGCTTATTTATCTTCAATATACTTAAGAAGTGGAATGGAGCCCAAGGATAAATAATATTGCAAACATTAATAAAATAGAATTTTATTAATTAATCTAACTAACAACACATGGAAAATATTTACATTACCCGGAAATAAAATGGGAGATACAAAAGAAACGAAAAAGGTCATGGGAATATTTTTGACTAAGCGGAGGATCAAGATTTGGAGGGATTAAAAAAGACAAAACAAACACGAAGGGAAAGGGTTGGTTAAATCCGTTTAAAGCACAGAGTTACGCTGGCACAAAGTTAAATAGTTAATTGCAATGCGTAGCTTACGTATTTATAAGGAATCTTCGGTCCAACTGGCGATTTCTTTTCCAGGAGAAGGGGTTTTTAGGGGGGTTGTCCTTAACGAGGGGGAAGGACGGACTTCGAGGAGCGAGAGCGAAGTGGGGCTTGAGACAGGATATCGGAGATGTTCTGGATGAACAATTGAGGTTATTCGTGTAACCAAGCGTTCTCTGGAAGAACGTTAAAAGGGGGGAATTAAATTACCACTGACGTGATATCATGGGAACGAGAACCGTTTCTTGTCGAACGGGTCCGAAGAACAATCACTGTTCTAAAGTTTTTCTTTTTATGAAGAACAGTGGGGTGAGAACCGTTTCTTGTCGAACGGGCTCGAAGAACAATGACTGTTCTAAAGTTGTTCTCTTTCTGAACAACAGGGGGGCCCTGTTGACTTGGCGTCTCGAGGAGCACGAATTTTGGCCCTTGAGGATATTGTCCTTCCAGTGTTTAATTCACATACTGTCAACTGGGTTTTAAATCCCTTCAAATGTGAACTGTCTGATTTGCCTGAAGAGCCTGAAAAATTGGCAGAAGAGCTTATTGAACTGCGTTCCAACAGTGAAACAAGCATGAAATTTGAGACCAAGGATGACCTTTCTAGTTTTTTGATGTCAAAAGCTGCAAAGGCTTATAAAACGGCACATTTAGAAGCTACTAAAATGCTACTACCTTTTGCAGCAGCCTACCTTTGCGAACAAGGTTTTTCTACCCTTGTAAATCTAAAAGCAAAATAAAGAAACCGGTTGGATCCTGAAGACAGCATCAAAGTAGCAGTGACATCAAAAATCCCTGATATTTAAATTGTTGTATCAAAGATCAAACAGTATCATTTTTCCAAAGCCTGAGGGAGCTGATATATTCAAGTTTTCAATAATTTTTTCATTAGTTTTATTTGTGTACCATTCTCATGCCGGAAGGGTAAACATTTTTTCCCCATAATAGTGGATTCAATAACATATTCCTACTTTGTTTTTGTACGAATTTTAAATACATGAGAGTGACATAGTCAATAATTTTGCTTGTGTCATGTAATGCTAAAAAGTGACTGTTTTATTTCTGTTTAGAAATATATAATTTCCTACATTTTTTTTCTTGTGTGCTATTTCCATGACAAAAAGACGGACTTTTATTTCCTAATGATAGATGAAATAAAAAATTAAACATTATCCCAATATAAATTTTTTGTGCTAGGAGTAAATTTATTTTACTACAAATTCTTTTGGGGTAACACCCAAAAAAGTTACCCGACCCCTGCAATAGAGCAATACCCGTAATATACTACATTTTCTAATCGCAGGCGGCCATTTTGAATTTTTGGCATATCTCTAAAACGGTATATGCTAGGGCAAAGCCGAAGGCAGATTTGGATTCTTTCTGGAAAATGCATCTAGAAAAGTATAGTAAGGTCTCTGATGAAAAATGTGTGTTAACCATTGTAATTAATATAAATCAATCAGGGTACTAGAAGATTCTGACGTTGTGCTAAGTGACGAAACTGCTCACTAAGTGAAGGCCTTAAATTAACATTTTTCAAAGTTCATTAACGTAGAAGACACCATAAATCTCTGGCGTAATTGCTTTTGAGATCAATATGTTTTTTTTTTCATTCTATGTAAAGATTTAAGTGAGAGGAATACTTATTTTAATATTTTAATTATTGCAGGTTTATTATAAAGTCAGTATTTAAAAAGTTACAAAAAAAAGTTTAAAAAGTTTTATATATATATATATATATATATATATCAGAGGCGACTCCAGGTCATCAGCGTCACTCGGGCTCATCACAGATTTCGCATAAGACACATGTATAAAAATAGATAAGAGACATAATGCACTCCGCATAATTATATGTGCACTGATAATTTATAATTTAACAATAAGACAGAAATATAGTTTTAATATGAAAATTACTCACTTCATTTATACATGAACTTCAGTCGTCTTGATTTGATAGCGAACTCGTATAATATCCTCTAGTGCAGATCCTTCTTCCTGTCCAAGTCATTAAAAAGGTGTTTCTCTATTTCTAAGTTAAGTTTAAAAATAAAGCAACCCAGCAAAACACAATTGATCTAACAAACACCCGCACAGAATAACAGCAATCAAATAACGACAGCGGCGTGCACAACAAACATTAGCCATAAACTGATCTGACTGTCGTCTCTGCTGTACTCTTGACAACAGATGCCAGTTAGTCTTTTACACCTACCAGGCTCGTTCTTATTAGCCCGAGTTGCTGGATAATTTATTGTTCCTTTAAGAATATTGCAGAACGAAAACCTTTCATAAATTGGAATTTAAACCCTAATCTCTATAGAAATTTATTGTTTCAAGAAAACATTGAATTTTAATTACTTTTACTTTTTACGATTATAGATAACAACTCGGGCTGTAACTTATGAGACCGAGTTATTGAAGACAATTACTTACTTAAGTCAGTGTTGGCAAAAATTAAATCAGCTTGCAAATACACGTTCATTTTACTAAATTTATACTCAGGATAAGCCCGAATAACAGCCTGAGTGCTGGAGTTGCCACTGATATATATATATATATATATATATATATATATATATATATATATATATATATATATATATATATATATATATATATATATATATATATATATATATTGAATTGTTTTAATACCTAGTTTACTTAGTTAGGCCACCTTATTCTATGGATTTCATAAAAAAATCACAAATATTTAACAATTTTTCCACTCAGACTGTAATTTTGTATACATTTCTATTTTATTTGTACTTCTGATATTTCTCATTGCTTTTGCAAGCACTTCCCACAAGTGTTATATTTGATTTGAGTATAGGTCCTTGTATTGTAATTATTACCTACACTCGTTATACAGAGATTTTATAATTATTCCTCCTAAAATATTATATTACACTTTTGATATCTTTTTTAAAAAATGGTACTAAAGTTTCTTGAGTTAACTGGAAAAATAATTTAGCCATGAACAAAAGAATGAACTGCTTACAAAAATGATATCAACTTGGAAAAATATGACTGAGGCTGTTTATTCTTTGACGTTAGGGGACATATTGATTATAATATTGACAGTATTTGTTTGTATACAGTTTACTAATTACTTTTGTGCCGAACTTAAACTTCAGGAGAGTGGTGCTTTTACCTCACACCTCCGAAACCCACCACATTCTCTCTTGATTTCTTTAAGGGGTATGGCAGTATGTATAGACGCTCGTTATTGCGTTTGTAGTTTGTATTTTAACTAATTTTAGTTACAATGGTTACATAGTTCGCACCAGAATTGTGAACAAAATAATAACCGGATTATTTGACCACTGTCCATTTTGACAGTTCCAGTATAGAAGGAATACGACTTTGGGGACAACTGCTCTTTTTAGACCACTATTATCCACTTGGACTTCCTTAAGTCAAATGTTATTTTTGATCGACGTGAAGAAAAAAAAGTTCTGAAAATACATCAAAGTACTCATTATTAAGGTTTCTTTGATTCTCCTTTTCACGTAAACGGAGTTTACAAGGTAATGTAAGTATTTAGAAATAAACATTTTCCTAACATTTGTTATACACACATTAATTTCATATTAATCAGAGGTCTTAGGTTCTTTGGATAATTTATTTTGCTAAACTTTTAATACTTAAATATGAGCGTTCGCACGCAAGAGCTGCAACTTCCCATTGTGAACAAAATTTATTATTTAAGGAAACATTGGTTTGTGCGTATGTGTACACCACAACTTTAATATTTCTATTTTTATATTTTTCTTCTTACTTCAATTTTATTCATGACTGCATCATAAATTTCAAAGTGTTCAGTGATTCTGAGGCTGTTGTATAATCTTTAGTTATGCATGCACTTCTTTTTTGCGCGCGCTAAACTTTATATTTACCGTCTTATTTCATTTTTTTTATTCCTGACTCCCCAACTAAATTTCAGAATGTTCAGCAAATCTGAGGTTATTTGCGTAATTTATGTTTTGCCAAGTGTTTAACATTTAGTTGAGCGTGTGCACACAGGTGCAGACCCTCCTCATCGCGAACAAAACTTATTTTTGTGAAGTCACTCTGTATGTATGCAATAGACGACTTCTCTCTAACTAGACGGAGCTTAAGGGATACGGAATTAAATCTATGTAAAAATAATAATAAGTCGGATTTTTTGGCTAGATAATAATAAGACGGAGTTTGGTCCAAAAGAATTTTTCATACACCGGGCAGAGGATTTGGCACTATTTACATTATATACATTGTTAAAACTGAATAGGCACTGAATTTACCCTGGGATTTCTTTTCGCTATTATTGGCATTCGGAACACTACTATGATTATTGTTATTATATTGAAGCACTGTGCCAAAACGAACAACGTGAATTCTTCTACAGATTTTATCTTGATCCAATGTTATGTCTTGTTGAGCGGGGAGGATGAGTAATGTATTAGTAGGGAAAGATTGGACCAACTTATGTTGGATTAGGTCTTCACCTACATCTAGTTGATTAGCGATTCACCGTAGCTCTTCCAGGTTGCTTGAAGGTCGACCAGTGAGTAGAAATGAGCTTCTCAGATAATTTTTGCTTCGGAGTCTCAAAGAGCCCAGTGATTTTCTTTATTAGATGAAGATCTGAGGTAACCCTCCACTAAGACATTCTAAAATGAAAGAGATTAGCATGACCTCCATGCAATTTAGCATTGAATTGCCCCCTTACTATTTCTTTCTACTTCTCCCTACATTTTCCTTCTATCATTCACACCTAAAGAGATAAACACTGTATACGTGGGACAGGGGCACTATAGTAAGAAGGAATATTAAAAGGATATATTACACACCGTGATTCAGGGCCCACGTAAAACTGTAGGTCCACCGACCAACTAGGTCAACTATCAAGTCTACTACGCTATTTCAACCTTTGCTATCTCTACCTTTTACTCTCCTCTCCCTCTCTAACGTCTGGCCTACTTCTCGCTCCTCCGGTAGTCCCGACCGGACTATGTAGGGGCGGGGGGGAGTCCGGGGAGGATGAGTTCCCTTCTCCCCTCCGGTCGTCTCAGGATGTCTGGAGTAGGCCCTGGGATAGGACTGGCAATCTTTCTCTATATCTCCTCCCAGACCTTTCCCTTAAAAAACGGTAACCTTCTTCGAGAGTGGTGTGATTACCGAGAAAGTTTTTGGTATCACCCTTGGAGAGCGAAATGGGTTTCTTAATTCGGCTTGGCGGCTGCCTGTTTGCTTATATTGTGACTATGTAGCGCCTAAATGCAAGGTGGAGTAGATCCAATAAGGAACTTTACAAATGAGCCCTGAGCTAACCCTTTTAAAATCTCGAAATTGGGCATACAAATCGAACACTGAAATAATATGCCATGTTGTAACGATGAACTAATGTAGAACAAAGCAAATATTTGTAAGTAATGTTAAATCGCAATAAAATGTATCAATGCAAAATTGAATATGTTTTTATAAGGCAAGTGAAATCGTTGAAGTTCCCACATGAATATACAAACATACACACATTAGGAAACAGATGTGAGCCGAAAGTATGGACACAGATAACGGAGGCAGTGGAAAAGAGCTTAACACATAGAACGGAGCATGTTCTTACTAGACAAATTTTACATGAACCTGTGAAACGACGAAATCAATCTTGCTATGGATGTCGGATTGATAATCCCGATCAGGTGGCCAAAATGCAAATACTCTTTTGGTGCACACGTGCCTACACTTAACATGCACACTCTTTGACTCCGCCCAACAGTCTAAGTAGACAACACACACACATACTTCTAACCCTATAAGCTCCGCCCCTCGTCCAGATTAAGAGAAAATAAGTTACACCCCCTTAATTGGAGTTGTATAAATAGATGGGCTGAAACATTCTCATTATTATTATTCATTATTCTCATACTGATTTGTATATATGAGTAGCGTCACGAGTCCGTCCCTCGTCCTCAATCTATCTGTCCGTAGTCCTCACAATCTGTCGCAGAAGGAGACTTACAGGAAACACAAAACATTAACACTGATAGTCAGCCCAGAGGCGTTAACGCACAAAAGAACCACTGAAAACTCAACTATTTCGCTTGCCCGAAATGAGGTTGCCCAAAGCCGAGATTAAAGCCTGCAAAACCGCCATTTTTCTCCCGAGTCCTTCCTTCTATCAAGCAATAACCAGTTTACCATTCGAACTCAGCCTACAAGCGGATTAACTGAAAGAACCCTTTTGAGTCAGACCTAACTCGACTATAAGGCCGCCTTAATCGCTTTAACCAGACACCCATATACTGGTAACTCATCGTCACCTCAAAACTGGTGACTATTTTGATTTTTAGACAAGATAGCGGCAATGGAGTATTTAATACATGCAGCACAAATTATAAATATCGTGATATGATCTAAGAGTTTATGAAATTGGGTGTTTTAGAGAAATTGAGTTGCGTAAATTTCATCAAAAGATAATTTACGTGTGGTTCCGAAACCTTGACAAGAAGTGATAAAGTGTATAGGATATATCTGGCTTGACGAAACATTTTTAACCGGCAAAGATCCAGCTATCCAAGTGTTTTCCTGGGTTCTATCGGTGGTTCATACCATAAAAGTAAACCTATTTTATGGCTTCTTACATAACATGTGGCATCCGAGCAAGCTCTGTTCATGGTTCTGGTGTCTAACCCGGCTCCCATTAGAATTAAGCGAGGAGCAATAGCTGATGCACCTGATATGAGCACTATGATTTATTATTGAGCAGACTTTCTTAATTTTAAAATATTTTCTTACTTAGCGATATATTTTTTAATTTTACGATCTCATCTGATGATCCCCAGCAAGAGCAGAACAGTCGAACTCACAAATTCAGCCTATCTTTAGACTATTTTAAATAAAAACAAGATAAAAAAACAAAAGGACAGATAATAACAAGCTAATAAACTAACAAACCTCAGGACAAAGCAAAAAAATTAAAATGGCTTGCTTAGGTACCTGATGGTAGCCCGAATCTCTCCGTGGCCCGAGCATGCAACCCTCTGTTTAAATATTTAAATAATATGGAGGAGGCCTACCTCCTCCAAGAAATATATCAAAGCGCATTCCGATAGGCTGGATTTCCGTCAAAGGACACGGGATAGGTGGCACTGACCCCGAGACAAGGAAATTCCACTAAAATATGTTTACTGTCTCGAAGACCAAGCAGTATTGAAAAAAATCAGGGGAGCAATCCATTATATAGCGAAACATTTCACAATATGTTCGTTTCTGAGGTGTCAAAAACGACCTGAATCCATCTAGGTATTGGAGGATGGACCCACGGGAAATGTTGAGGAGCATGGTACAAATTTTAAACTCCAGTTTGACATATCCCATATTCTTTGGTATGCAGCCGAAAGGGCTATCATATTCCTGCCAGGTAGTCGGAGTGGAGTAAGAGCAAAACGCTGGTCTTGTCTCTCAGTCTGAGAAGTCAGTCTGGTTCCCTCGTCAGCGTGCTTATTTTCCGAAACTCCTACAAGTCTAGTAGAATCCTAGCAAAAGACAAAATGGCTCGCATTGGGCGTGGTGCCACGGATATTGAGAACTATGGGGTAACGCGATTACAATTACTCGAAGGCCCAGCGCGCTCTATCAGTAGCTAAAAATCACAATTCTGTCCCAAAATAATACATGCTGCGTAATCTCGTGAGCCCAGCGGTGTATTCTAGTAAGCTTGGCTGTGAAGATATATGCACCGATTAGACGAACCCCGCCATCTTCAAAAGGGTGATGTGAGGCAATGAGTCATCGATGTACAGTGGCACGACTACAATGTTGCACGATATGTGTTCCAAGAAATACGAATACAGTATTTCCTGTAATATAAAAGCTTTAGAAGCAGATGCGTGGCGACAAACGTTTAAATGTTATAGCCTTCATAATGGCAGCTTTGGCAAAAGCAAATGCCCGAGAGTTTGGACTGAATTTCTGAGCCATAAACGCAAAAGGGTTAGGGGATGATTGGTGTCTCACGCCAGTATACCCACTGTCGAGATCAGCCACTAACGAAATCTAAGCCTTTAGAGAATGGAGGAGACACTGCAGTTGCATATGCAACCTCATAGTGTAATGTTCTGGTAAGGGTGGTCGTGGGGGATTTGATATTATTTTGAATATAATTTAACTTATTTTTTATTCTTCACCATATGAAAAGCTATGGTGACACTAACTCAGAAGATGAAAGATAACATTAAAGACGCTTTACGATTTATTAAAGGCTCACAGCTCAGCAAAATGTTCTGTTTACGTCAATTGGCTTGCTTCTATTGGATTTCAATTTTACCAAATACCATATTATCATTACGAAGCATGGCATTTTCCTTATTTCATGGACCTAATTCAAAATAGGCATGTCACATGGCTTCAGGGAACGAGCATCGATATTCTGTGGCCCTTTCCCCATTGAATGGGAAAACAGCTGAAGGTGGGGATTTCTCTGGCTTGACGTTTCTTGCCATTCCAGTTCTGGGCAATATATAGCCATTGGGTTTACTGGTGTTGGGAATCTTCCTGTTGGGACTTTCTGAGACATTCCTGTGCATAGATAATTATACCTATTAGAGTTCCCGCTATTTTCCTTGTGCGAATTGCTAATTCCTAATATATAACTTAGTCTCTTATTGTTCCAACGTTAGATACTGTGCTAAGGGAAAAATATGCCAGCATACTATTTAGTCTCCATGCTTGCGCTCCACATCAGCAAACAGTCTGTCTGGGTTTCTCGTATTTTTCATGTGTGACGTCAGTCGCTGTCTTGCCTGTTCTGGTGCCTCACTATTACTGTGAGTTGTGTGGAATTTTTTCAACAAATAGCTTTTTGTCTGTGTCAAATAGTCTGTATGTAGAAATTCCGTTAAACGAATTTTTACAGGGAAAAAGTTCTAATAGCGATTTAGAAAATATAGATTTACATATTTTATCATTTTCTTTTTGGTACAATACTACCAGTAAATGGTGAGAAATTAGGCAATGACGATCTTTTCTAACATTTACTTTTGAAAAAAGCTCATTATATTCACAATTAGGTGTTAATTATTATATTATATATCTTTTAATACTATGTAATTTAGTAATTTACTACAATGTCACTGTCATTGATATATATATATATATATATATATATATATATATATATATATACGATTCTTCTGAGTGTCCTGAACGTTACAAGAGATCAGTCATCAATGCCTTCGTTAACAGGGCAATTTCTCATTCATCTTCGTGGACGGCTGTTGATCACGAGCTTAAGAGAGTTTCCCGAGTTCTCGTTAACAACGGCTACCCACAAGAATCCATCGACGCCATCATGAAAGAGAAAATGAACTTGGCTGCTGGCCCTAGCGTTAAGGCTACTCCAAAGAAGAGTAACATCGACTTTTATTACAAGGCCAATATGAACACCAGCTACCGTGAAGACGAAAAGGCTCTTAATGCCATTCTCCATCGTAACGTGACCCCAACCGACCCTATTACGGATATTAATCTAATTATATAGTACAGGCACAAAAAAAAGTAGTTGCATCATGAAGAACAGCTGTCTTCCTCCAACGAGCGAACTCCAGGAGACTAACGTTGTGTACGAATATTCGTGCAAAGTCGGTGACTGAGAACACCGCAATTCAAAGTACATCGGCGTAACCTCCACAACCTTGTCAAGGCGACTGACAACTCACCTTCAAGATAGCGCGATTAAAAACACGCCCACTCTCATGGCACTACTCTAACCCGTGAAAAACTCAATCAGGACACCTACATCATCCTGAGACTCCAAAATCGCAGAAGATTGCGGATGGCTGAAGCCGACACCATTCAAATGAAGAAACCGGCAATTACATCCGGAAACCATACTCCCAACCTCTCGGCGTCCCCGAGTTGACCACCGTTAAAAGAAGCACGTTTTCAAACTTTATTTTCCTTTGCCTCCTTTGCTAGAGAACTAGATCGGAGCGACAAATAGTCAGAAATGAAATGAAATGAAAGGGAAAGTGGGAGAAAAGTTCTAGATCCCCGTACGCCTCCCAAACCCCACAATTAGTCCCTCCCGGAGGAGGGATCCGGTCGGGGAGGGGGCAAGGCCTGGTTCCTCCGAGTTTCTCCGGCGTCTTCCTCCCTCATGGCCTGAAGGCACCGAGGGAAAAGAGTTCCGGAGAGGGGGAGAGAGGGAGGGGAAGAAGAAACAAGTAAGGATAGGACAGACTGAAATAAAGTCAAAGGCTTGAAAGTTGACCAAGTTGGCCTGTGGACCTGCTTAAAGAAGGACACGGACCACGGTGTATGTAGGTTTTCCTAGCTTTTAATTTTGTCGATTTTCTGTACCTGTCCCTGGTGTTAGTGTTTGGCCCATCTTTGGATAGCGGTAAAGGAGGAAGATGATTGAAGTGGAAGGAAGTTGCAGGTTTGCAGAGAGGTGCAAGTTGAGGGGAAGCCACGCTAATCTCTGTACTATAAACTAATTTTAGAGTTAAATTCGAAATAAGTTAAGGTGAAAGTGGGTCTGTTTGTTTATTTGTGGTTGTTTTTTATTATTTTATGTGTGTATGAGATAGGCATTCAAACCGTTGTTAGCGTTATTTGTTTTCCTGCTATGTTAATAACTCAAGTTTCTGTGATTTATGTTGCCTACTTCTCGTATTTGTATCTGCTGTGTGGGTTCATGTTCCTTGGGTATTTATTTGTTTAATTCTCTTTTTTATTCATGTTGTTTTTCCTTTTTCGTTCATTTGCACTTTTTGATTAGTTTTGTCATTCCTTGTGGGTATCAAGTCCAATCCGGTGAGTTTGTCATTATTAGGGAATTTTTTGTCACAATCGGGTTTCCTTATTTGGTTTACACGTAAATCTCCTCCTCTTCCCTTTGGTTCGCTTTGTTTTTAGCAATAGGGAACAGCATATGTTGTCTCCATCCTGCCCCTCGTGCTATTTGATTATTTAGTTCCTCTACTATTTCTTCTTGTGTTTTTTCTAGGATTTTGGGGGCTCTTTTTTCAATTATTTTGTTTAATGGCTTTATTTTCGCTTCGAGGTGTAAGTCTCTTTGTTGTTTCCTCTCTAATCGTCGCATGTTCGTAATTATGTATACTGCCTAATTCTGTAAACGTTGCATTCTTAATAGATTGCTTCTTGAAATCGTATACATGGCAATTGTTGGATATATCACTGTAGGACGTATCATGGCCTGGTAGATCTTTCTCTTATTTTTCATGTTTAGATTTCTTAATCTGTAGAGTAAAGATAGGCTAAAATCTTGCCTTCACCATTATACCTGACTCGCTCTCTATTTACGTAAGTGTCGGATAGTTTTTTGCGATACATAGGTATAATTTCAAATTTATCTTTATTCGTTTTAATTTTCCATTTGCGTTCATACTCGTTTAGATTTTCTATTTCTGTTGCCGTTACTCTGACCTGCATCTGAGGGTTCCGATAAACACAGGTAATTAATTGAGTGAAATCATCTGCGTATTGTATGTTCACTCAGCCCTCGTTCCTGGGCGGGAAAATGTCCGAGGTATACACTGAGTATAGCGAAAGACTTAAACACCCTCCCTAAGTAAGGCCTGCATTAAGCTTAAATCTTTCACCTTGTCTATGTATGAATATCTTTCCATGACGTATTTGCATAAAATTCTTTCCAAATAGTTGTTCATTTCTAGATTTAGAATTTTATGTTGTATGCCTCTTTGCCAGAATTTATCCAATGCTTTCGATACGTCCCGGTATACAATGTCCATACTGCATTTCTCTCCTTTCACTTTGTTTATTTTTTTCTGTAATCACGCTGAGGGCCATCTCCGTATTCCGGTTCTTTCTGAAGCCAAATTGTTGATTGTTCCAGAGATTATTTCCTTGAGATATTCATTTAATCTTGTGTTCAGGATTTTTTCAAACACCTTCTTGATGAAGTCGAGAAGGGATATAGGTCAGAAGGTTTCGACCTCCGAAGGTGGTTTTCCCTGCTTCGGTATGAATATCATTTTGGCTATTTTTTACTCATCGGGGAAGTATCCAGTGTTTATACGGCGTTAAACACGTTCTTTATCCCTTCGAGTATATTATCCGATGCCTCTATATATTTTTTCTGGTGAGACCCGATTTCCCAGGGGTCTTTTGTTTAAAATTTGAAATGGTATTCTTAAATTCCTCGATTGTGATTTTGGCGTTAAACCCTTCGTTCGCATACCGTTTCTCTTCTACGTAGTAATAAGGGAAAGTCCTCTCAATCCGTTCATTTAGTTCGTCAATTATTTGGTTTTCGAAGTTTTCGTTTTCCCCTTCGCCGTAGTTGGACACTCCTTTCTGAATAACTTTTCAATCTCGCGTTTATCTTCGATTAATTTCCCGTTTATGTCCTTAATATTTATTTTTTTCTTTTTATCTTTTTCCAAAATTCTCAGGGCAATAGCTCGTTGTCAATATTTTGAACGGCTATGTCCCAGTATTCTCTTTGTTTGTCCATTATTGCGCTTAGTAGTTCTCTCTTCTTCGTTCTCAGATTGCGGTATTTTTCTCTTGATGTTTCGTTTATTATTATGGCCTCGTTTATCGCTTTTATTTCTGTATTCTTAGTTTCTATTTTGTCTGTCCATATAAAGTATTTAACTGTTTTGTATGTGTTTCTGTGTATTAAAATCTCATCAGCTGTTTGTATTCGCGTCCTTATTTTTTCCAGCTCGACGTCGATTTCTTCTAAAGTAGCTTCATTTAGTCTATTTGGTGCGTAGTCATTCAATTCTTGTTTGTATTTTTCCCAGTCTGTTCTATGGTATGCCTTCCATTTTTAGCGGATATTTGTATTGGTTGCTGATTCACGGTGAGTAGTGTTGCTGTATGGTCACTGAAAATAACATCTACCGGTTCCATGTGTTAGTTAAAAGGAATGTTATTGTTTGCTAGACAAATGTCTGAAGTTGTCCCTCTTTTATCTTTAATTAGCGTTGGGTACTCTGGTCCTAGTCTTCTTATTATCCGCCTGTCTATTAGAGCTTGTAGGTCTTTTCCTGTTTGGTTTCTGTTCCTATATCCTGTGTACGTGCATCTTGCGTTTAGGTCTCCCAAAAACGAAGTTGGAAGTTTATTGTTAAATATTCTCACAAAGATATTTATTGGGAGTCCCGGTCGTCGCGGTGGTTGGTATCCCGTCGCGATTATTATATTGGCGAATTCTATTTTGATCTCAATTGCGAGGTAAGATTCGGTTAGTCCTTGATTTGTTTTGTACTTTATTCCTTTCTTTATTGCTATTCCTGCTCCGTCGTAGGCTTCGTTTGTGTGATTAGTCGCTATTACGTCGTAGTTCAATATTTTTTGTTTGTGAGTCTCAAGGTTAATCTCGTGACCTGAAATTAAAAGGATGTCGGGATCTATCTCTCTAAAGATATTTCCGTAATTTTTTTTTATCCTTCGAGCCATTCGTATTTATCTGTAGAGTTCTTATTTACTATTATCTATTTGTTTGTATGTTCTTAAGCGGTTCTTCTTTTCAGGAGAGTGGTGGTATTACGTAAATTTATTTGTATATTTTCTTATTATTTCTGCCGTTCATCACTGTCCCTGCTGAGTTCTGACTTTTATCCGTTTCACATTTCGCGGTTTGTTTTTCCGGTATTTGGTCGCATGGCGAAGTGTCCCTAGTCGATTTTCTTTTTTGTTCTTTTGTTTTTGCGTGTGTGCCTTTTTACGTTTTTCTTATTATTCTCGTCGGGGCTGCTCTCAGATTCTGTTTCCTCGCTTTCTGTGGCTTCCTCTTGTTCAGTTTCGCTTTCCTTTCTTTGTGTTTCTTCCAAGAGTTTCTTATTTGTACCTTCTGACTTTTGTTAGGTAAATATAGCCGATGAATCTATATTTTAAGGAATTTCATTGGCTCCAGCCTATTTTCCTTGCGCATGGATTTCAACGTGGTGGCATATGTTCCTGGTTGGGCAATGTTTAAGACGTGTGAGTGTAGAATGCATGTTAGTATTTTTACGTTCAGGGTTCCGTCAAGCATAATTTGAGTGGTTGTTCCATTGTTTTTCGTTGCTGCTGCCGCCGCATATGAGGTGTTTTTTGTTCCTTCTTTTCTTTGTTGTGTGTCAATTTTTCTTCTTTTTATTATTTCTTTTCGCTTCAGACATGTCATTGCCATTGTTTTGTGGCTCCCTCCACAATTAACACATTTTTTCGTGGAGTTTGTGCATCTCCTCCAAGAATGTGGGCCATTGCATTCTGAACATATTTATCCTTCCTTTCTTGGGCAGTTTGCGGTGATGTGGTCTTCCATTTTGTAGCATCTAAAACAGATTTGTATATTGTGATACTGGTCCCTTTGAATGTTATGGGTTGGGATTCTCATACTGTATGCGACAATTCCCTTCTGTAGTGCCTTTGTTGCAATCTCAGTTGACTCGCACACTATTTTGATCACATGTGTGTGTTCCTTAAATTTGATTATGGTGTGTATCTTCATCCAGGGTTGTTGTTCCATTATTTTATGTTTTATTTTGTCTGAGAGTGTTTCCCCACCCATGATTCTACCTTACAGCATATGATGCTTCAGTTGGCAATAATCTGGGGTGATACTTTAGCCTCTAATTCGATTTTCTTTAAAGTGATGGTTCCTGCCGATGAAAGTAGCAGTTCAACATCGTTGTTTTCTGCACATATGACAACAAATCCATTAGCTGTTTCTATGCATTTGATCAGGGAGATTTGTAAATCCTTAAAAATGCTTTGTGCTACACCCTGCGGTCTCCGTTTTATCTCGTTCTGAATTAGCCGAAGTGGGAGCTTTTTGGTCCTGTGGGTCCATGTTCAATTTTTCATGCCCCCCTAAGGGGAGAGAGTTCTCTGTAAAAATGAGGTAGTAGATTATTTACCCCACTCATTAGTGGGAGAAGCCCCCTATCTGTTCCTTATACTTTCTCGCCTGCCTGCTCTGGAGCGCACCCTCCCTGACCACCCTACGGAATTAGGCCTAGCCCTATAAGCGGTCCTGCATTTAGATTCGGGCTTGTCACCGATAACTGGGCTCCTTCTCTGGCACCCTAACGGGGTCTCCTTCGGGAGTTCACTACACCCTACTACTGACTGCTTATGAGACCTTTCTGGTGGTCAGGTTATACTGTGCTAGATGGAAATAAAGTAGGAGAGTTTCAGATATAAAAAGTTATAGTATGAGATATGAAAATTTAAGGAGAGCTTCACTTTGGGGTGATTCCCCGTGAATCAGAAACAGGAGGTCTCTCCAATCAGTGTGATTCGCGCATATATTTCTTCTTTCTTCTTTTTCGTATACACCTAAACGTATATAGAAAATGCTCTCTTCGCAAAGTATTTCAAGTTAAAAGATTGATGTAACTTAGCAGTGCGTAGATCGCTGTGAGTTGTCAGATGAACTGAGCCGTCCAATATTCAGACAATCTCAGCCTTCCAATTTTATATGTTTCTCCTTAAAAATTTCCCGCGCTATGATTGACCAATTTTTTTATTATTTATGTTTGCGTAGAAATACTATATATAATGTAGCAATATTTGAATAATTCATAATTCCATGTCTGTTCATTCCCTGAAGATGACCTAATATGGTCGAGAGACGTCTAGTAATAAAGAATGTCATTCGCGGATGTTTTTTCTCGCCTCGAAGATCCCGTTAAAAAAATTGTAAGAAATATGAGGAAAATACAAGTTAAAATTAATAACGCTGCCACAGCTGTGGAATTCAATAGAACCTGCATACAACATGGCCTTTTACCTAATAATATATATATATATATATATATATATATATATATATATATATATATATATATATATATATATATATATATATATATATATCCTTTTACAAAAACTTATTCATCATTCGAAAGAGGATAGTTACAAGTTTATGCAGGTTTGTACAGGTTTTATCAATACAAGACAAGATAAGTTAAGACAAAACAAAATTAAAGTGTTAGTCTAACTCTAAACTAACCCTTAAAGATGACTGCATAGACTGTGAAACATCTCCATTTCATAACTAAGTAATATTATGAGCATGGAAAAAAGAGTACTTTTAGCTCATAGAGCTCTCGTGACAAATTTTGGATTGTCAGATTCCGTCGGCGTGTTAGAATCTTTTTCCTAACTGGTAGCATTGTAACAAGAGGGAAAGTCCCACCAATGATATGCGGCGTTTTGTGATAAGATGATAAATGGTTATTGCATTGATGGTTTCCCATGGTTCAAATCACGTACAAGTGCCTTTGAATGGCTAAATAAGGCTTCTGCCATTAGATGCCCCTCCCCCACCGCCAAATCCGATTCCAGATTTTAAATCTGAAGGTGAATAACCATATGTCTCATGGTCATATGAATCATTTCATGGCTCTTAATGGGTACAATTTAACTTTACTCCTTTTGAAAAAAAAGTGACGCCTAGACCTGGCGCTTCGCCGCAGGTAAATAGACAACCAACTGGAAGAGTGCGCACAGCGCGGACAGACGAGCTCATTAACATAACTCATGGCATTATACGGAATAACCCCAAAATAAGTATCCGGCCTTCTTCTCAGCTGTTAGGAGTTAGTTATCGAAAGACACCTCGTATATTTAAGCAGAATTTAATGCTCTTTCCATATAAAATTCAAACAGTACAACAACTAAGCGATGGAAATTTCCCACGAAGACTACAATTCTGCTAAAGGATGTAACAGAAGGTAAATGACACCACCAATTTTCAAGCAACTTTGAGTATGCCAGACGAAGCCTATTTTTACTTGAATAAAACTGTAAACAAACGAAATTGTCGTTACTGGACAACATAAAATCCTTAGAATATTAACCGTTGCATAGTCAGTGCGTAACTGTTTGTTGTAGTCCTACTGCATCTCAGATCATTGGGCCATACTTTTTCGTAGATTCCTCAAGAAACACGGTGACTGTAAATAGTGATAACTATGAAGAGATGTTGAACGAGTTCTTTACCCCTAAATTAAGAGTTCTCCGTCTAGAAAACCACTGGTTCGAACATAATAGAGCTACGGTTTTACTTCAAATGTTTCTACTCAAGTTGATCTCAAGGTTTGGAGACGTTGAATGGCTTGCAAGGTCTCCAGATATTTATCCCATTGATTATTATCTCTGGGAATTTTTAAAGAGTATGAGTGTACAGAAATAAGCTAACGACCTTGCAGGAATTAAGGATCGCCATTACCAATGAGATACAGGCCAAACCACCGCTCACACTTGCAAAAGTGATACAGAACTCACAAGCAAGAACAGTGAAATACTTAGCAACTAATGGAGCACATTTGAAAAGTGTCATTTCTAAAATATATATATTTCATAGCAAACTTGTAACTATCCTCTTCTTAACAGTTTAACCAAATAATTATTATTATGCTAATTTAGTATTTGAATTACTATTCAACGAGTTTATCGATATCGCTTTGTACTTACTTCTGACTTATTATGAAAACACCCATTAAGAATTTCTAAGGTGAATCCAAAACTGTATTTCTATGAGGTTTTGGCGGATGTAGTAGTCGTAAATTATGACAAGAATTAACGAGCTTTTTCCTTTATCGGTTTTTAATATTTTCCTTCATTTATAATTATTCATTTGTTTACCTCTGTTCCCAATTCTTTCCAGTGTATTTCGCTATCTAGATTACACTTCTGCCTTTTCCTTCTCAATAATTAATAGCGACAACGTGGAAGTGGGGAAAGGTGTAAAAAGGAAACCCACTTTTGAACACCAACTTAGAACCAACAGATTGATTCACCTTTTCAAGGAATTCAGGATACAAGCTAGTCTTTGTTTTGCTCTTTGCTCCTAATTAAATTTCAAGCGAATAAAGGGATTCCTTAATATGATTTCTAGCGCCTTCTTTGTTTACAATTGCTTGGCATTTGAGTCTTTCGATGCAGGGAAGAGGGTGACATTCTGTGTACAGGTATGCCTCATGGTGCGTATTGATGTTTGCATGTTTATGTGGATCAAGTATTAGTGTTCGTTTGTAGGGAATTTCATGTTGGTAAGGAGGATTAAATGAATATTTTTGTAGGGATGCTTAATGAATTGAGTCTTGCTTCGCCAGCACTCTGAAAAGAGGATTTTCTTTAATACTAAAGCTTTCACTTATATACCCACAATACATCTGTTCTCCGCATTCATTCACAATTTCAGTCTTAACTCTATTTTTTAGCCCTTACTATTTTTCATTCTTTCATTTCTTTCTTACACTTAAATTTTTCCCGAATAAAAAACGCGAAACTGTATTAATGACGCAATCTCTTCGTCTCACTGGATGGTAGCATGGTAATTGTGTTATCAGCTTTAAATTCACTAAGTTCCCTCATGAATTTATATCTTTGTTCTTATCGATTGCAATACACCGTCGTATAGAGTCATTCCATTTATCCAATAGTAAACATTGCACTTCTACCAAGTAAATCCCAGCAGATTCTCGGAGTGTTGTGCGTCGTTTGATCCAAGAATAACAAAAATAAGATCAACAGACCTAAGTTTCGTGCTCTTATTATTCTGCTTTATGACCTTACGACCTTCAAAACTTTCAATAACTCCCGTACTGACCTTGGGAGGACCTTGGCTATTATATCGTTCGAAAGAGAAAGCAAAACAACATAAATGTTTCAAATTTCGTTAGAATCAGACGAATATTACGATGTCATTGGCAAAGAAACTCATCGAAAATTAAAATGGTTAACTTACGACCTTACGAATCAAGACATAGATTATAGAGTCGCGTGAATTGAAAAAGGTCTCCTTGACACGTTTATTCCTACCTAGTATATATATAGATATGTTACCTACCTCCACAGATCCACAAATACTCGTCCAAATACTCCTGAATTCTAACATAGATATGTTATGGAACGCGGAAATATATGCTAGTCACTGTATTTACATACTTGTACTGTACATGCTACATACCTTATCATTAGTT
This sequence comes from Ceratothoa steindachneri, assembly GCA_963969495.1. NCBI lineage: Eukaryota > Metazoa > Arthropoda > Malacostraca > Isopoda > Cymothoidae > Ceratothoa > Ceratothoa steindachneri. Next base: position 100,956,518 of record OZ018335.1, on the reverse strand, counting down.
GTTTGTCAATCGATTGTTATTACTTCTAAGCTTGCACGTGATGTCAAAAATAGTTCTACAGGAAAATAAGAGAAAATATAAAGAAACAGCAGAGAAATAAATCTTAAATTAATTTTTAGAACAAATCTCTGCCTAATAAATGGATGGGCTAGTTTTCAACTATGAGGGAGATTTTAATTACAAAAACAAAAAACTGGGTCTATTTGCCACATAATTTTCTTTAAAAGAAGTTCATAATGTGGTGTATTTACGAAATCGTAAATATTAGTATTGTACATATTATGTTGACGCGATTTTGTGTCCCTTCTTCTAGCTTTGTATCCCTGTAACTATGGTTATAACATCAATGACCTCCGTCGGTAGATGGGGCACAACGTTTAGGTGATCAGGCAGTCAGCGCAACAGAATCCTTCTTGGTGAGAAAGGACTGCCTGTAGTTTGGTACACGGTGCAATCTAATGTTAAGGGATGATTCTTGCAAGGGGGTTGATTGTAGAAGAGGGCGGTGATCCTCAGTGATCACAAAATTCAACGTAATGCTTGTGTTGCCCTGAGTGGCGACAACGTTTTGCTTGCCCGTCTTAGAAACCTGATACGACGCAGTAGCGGATAGCAAAATGAACTGTAGCGCTTTAGCTTTATTCAAAATAAAGGATATGCTTAAAATGCCTGCTGACCTAAAGTCTACAAGGGCTTTATATTATGAAGGGGGGGGCTGACCTCCAAAGGGGTTTATCAAGAGGATACTACTTAAGGAAGAGCTATGGGATAGTTTAATGGAAGTCTACCAATGTTAACATAAAAACGGCAGGTTGCTATCCAACTCTGCCTGTTTATTTGCTATTTTTACGACCAGTGCTTGGGCTTACAACGTATCTTAGAAGTGGGTGACACCAGAGGATAGAAAAGGATCTTTTATAACAGATTCCTAAGCATTTTTCTCAGCAGTGTTTTCGTTCTTTTGTTTACATTATTCTTACAGCATTACCATTGAGAAAGGTGGAAAGGTTAATTAAAAAGATTATTAAACTCGAGAGTGGGATATTGAGAACATCTGAAAACATTTAACCATACTGTAGTTACTTTCCTTTTTTAAGGCACTTAACAATTATGTCCCCAACTAAATGCAGCAATGCAGCCTGTAGGGCACGCAACTATGATTCTTCTTCACTTAAGTTTGACAGGAATCCTGGGTAAAATGATGTACGACATGGGTTTGTGATATTAAAAGTGAAAACCATTTTCCTATCATCGATCAAAAATAGTGATGAAATATTTGGTGGAAATACGGGATGAAACAAAAGTGTCGGTACAAATATTGGCTTGTTTTCGATAACTAGTTCTAAGTATTTTAAACTTTTTATTTTTTAAGTTTGTATGGGATACTTTGTTTTACCCTGCAATCGGAACTTACTTTTCAGTGGAGTTGCAATAAAGATCCCCCCAAAATTTGAATATAAAATGTTGGTTTCTGTCTATAGATTTTGTTGAGCACATACCTGCAAAGAAAAAAAAGAATCAATAAATCTGTGAATATTGTGCTCATTTTGTGCTCTTATGTAGTATGTTATTGCTTAGTCAGGATTTATATTTTAAAAGAAAAAAAGAGAGGATATAAATCCATACAGTCAAAGTCCATATGTTTTAATGTAAATTCTAAAAGGCTCCCAATAAACATCTTGTATCCTTCTGGTCCTTCGGTTTCCCCATGTTGTTCTTCTTCTATCTTTCACTCCAAATGGTATCAATATAGACTCCACTTTGCGCCTAGACGCACAATCTAATCCCCTCACGTGCATTAAATGCCCTTTTCCTAATCCAATGAAATCCATCTCCTCTGCTATTCCTTTTCGCTTCTCCTCATTTTCCGCTTTTCCGAATCTTTATGTTTTTCTGCTCAGCGCCGTCGGCGGAATTCCGTGATGCCTTCTCCTGACTTCCACGCGTCTCACCGCTGAATTCAGAATATTGCCACAAGACTATTATATGTTTTACCTTGGGTGATAAACTCACTCTTGACAAATCATTTCACCGTTCACTCTCACAGTCAGGCATTACATAGACGCGTATCGACTTCAAAAATAACTATTATTTGCTTTATAATCAACTACATCTGAGGATTAAGAGGAATAATATGTTTTCATGAGGTCAGGTACCTGATAAGAGCCAAACTTCGTAATAAATTAATCTCTAGTTAGCCCATTTTCCCCCTATTTTATTTATCTAGGTATGAAAGCTTTCATTATGGGTAGATTCAGTCTGTCCGCCTAAATACAGTCAGTCCTACACTTACATAGAAGGAAGATTTAGAGGGGTGGAGGATGCTCAGATGGCCAGTCTAGAGGTAGGATGCTCAAGTGATCCAAAATATTAAACTCTTTTTCAAGTGAGTTACACGTAAATTAAATTAAACTGAAAAAGCTTCGACAAGCATGCGTTTATTTATAAAGAAAACAGAGGATATCGTGTCCTCAGTACTCCTTTGTGATCATTTTAAATTAGTTTTTCTTTGCACAACCATTGAACATATTACTACCCATATTAACATTTTTACTTATTTCTTTTCATTTACATTTGCAATGTAACATATAATAAAAAAAATGTAACAACCGAATCTAGGTTAGGTTAGCTTAAAGTAGAATATTTTAAGCCTTGTAACAATATCCATAATAAATATTTACATCCTCCCCATCTAATACAACGCTTTAACACATTGTTTGCCACTGGAACTGGGAAGCAGCAAGTTAAAATCAACCTTTCTTTTCTTCGCATTCATGACAAACACTTGGTAATTTACCGTAAAAGCTGAGACGAATATTTGCCAAGATGGATATAAACTAACAGCCATTTGCAACATCATTTCCAATATTCCGTTCCCTCTTTAGTCTTCATTTCTTTACATGTTCCTCTCTCCACATCATCTTTATTTCAAGAGGAATAATTATTTGGTAGACGCTTGAGGCGGTTTTCTTCGTTTCTTTAGATAAAATATATTTTATACTTTTTCCCAAACACTTTACCAATCGAGAAAGAAGTTTCTACTTTTCAGAAATTGGGTACGAAAAGAATCAGCAATGATTAGCCACACCCACTCTTTTCCTATTGGTCAAAAAGAATTTGGGGAAGTTCTGGGTTACAAAAATGATTGGCAAGGAGCAACTGCCCAAAACTGCACATCATATACTTCACATTTTTTCCTCTTCAAAACTTCGGATTCAAAATAAAAGATTCTCTAATAAGGATACATCAAAAGGAAACTTCAATAGCTTTTTATTTCAAACCTAGTTTTTCTTCTGTAAGCAAGGTAGACTAGCTCCAAATAAACAAAATCGAATTAAGCATACAGAATCTTCGCATATGAATATATTTATACAGGTGATTGAACTTGCATTTGTGTCTTTTCCTCCTTTCAAGATTAATAGAAAAAGTCCGCTATTTTGATAATACCTTGTTTTTTCTGTCTGCATGAAATCGATTGAAAGGAATTCAAAGAAACACAAAGATAAAAGGTACACATACCTCTGAGCAGAAGGCATTTTTAAATTGTCAAATCAGAGAAATGATAGAATGAGTAAATATTGATATAAAAATAGATTTAGGAGAAATATTATTAAAAATTCAAATCAAACTAAATTTATATGAAGTTTCCTTACCGACTACAATCCAATCATATAACGGGCCAAAAATTCGTTTTGATGTCATACTAGGGAGAGAAAATAAAGAAAGCTTACTCGTATAGTGATCAAATTCAAAGAAAAGTGACTGGAGAATACAAATACTTCAATCAGACATTATATAAACTAAACAAGAGGGGAAGTCCCTCCAATGACATGCCGAATTTTGTGATAAGAGGATAAATGGTTATTGCATTGATGGTTTCCCATGGTTCAAATCACTTACAAGTGCCTTTGAATGGCTAAATGAGGCTTCTGTCATTCGATGGCATCACCCAACGTCAAATTTGATGTCAGATTTGAAATCTTCAGGGTTAATAACCGTATGTCCCATGGCCATATGGGTCATTTCATGGCTCTAAATGGGTACAATTGAACTTTACTCCTTTTGAAAAAAGAGCGGCGCCTTAACCGGGCGCTTCGCCGCAGGTGAAAATAAGAAACACAAATGTATTATTATTTTTTATCTTTGAAATAATTTATATTTATTCTATTAAAATTCGTATCGATAGAAGAAATGCCAGGAAGTTTTGGAAAAGATATGTCAAAATATTTTGTAGTTATGTGAAGAGAAAATATAAAGATAACGTAGGCCATAAGTAGGCTAATTTGAATGTTACAAAAACCATCCTCAGTGGCGCCAAGAAAAGAATGAGTCATGTAACATGTGACTGTGAGTTAGGCTTAGTGACAACGAGTTTGTAAACTCTGGATAATCGATGATAAACACGCAGACAAAATTAGAAAAATAAAGAAAAATGAAAATAGCTAAATAAAGTTAAATACAGGGTGGAAATGACTAAGACATATAGTAAGTACGGAGACAAAATACTATTCCCTTCTTCTGGAATTGTTAGAACATTCGGCCAGTCAAGTCTGTGCGGTAACCAAATATGGGAACAATATTAATGGCAACAATTTGCAAGAAATGAATAGGATGAAATAATATAAAAAATGTAATTAGTCTAAGATATAAAAAAAAATAGTAAAAATTAGGTAGGGAATATGGATTGAAACGTATCCATTTTATTTTATTTTTCTTTCCCTCCTTCTTTTAATTCCATCTTTCCATTCCTTCTTTCTTTCCTTCCTTTGATTTTTATTTTATTTCATTCCCTTCATATTTCATTCCCTTCTTCTTTCTATCTAATCCTTCTTTCTATTCTTTGCATCCTTCGTTTAGTCTTTCCATTCTTTCTTTCCTCTCCCTCATTAACAATTATTTTCTTCATTCCTTCGTTCGAAGCTTTCTTTCCTAAATTCCTTCCTTCCTTCCTTATTTGCATTTTTCTTTCCTTCCTTTCATTCTTTATTTTATAGTTTCATTTATTCCTTTGTTCCATTCAATCCTTCTATCTATTCTCTTCCCTCGTTCCATTTTTCCTACTTTGCTTCTTTTAATTCTTACCTCCTTTCGATTTTTTTAATTTCCCTTTCCATTCTTTCTTTCATTTTTTCCTCATTTGCCTCCTTTTATTCTTCTCTCCCTGGTCTCTCTCAATTCTTTAAGCATTTCTTTCTTTCCATTTTTCATTTCTTCTTTCTATTTTCTCTTTCATTCTTTCTATTCCTTCCTACTTTGCTTCGTTCCATTTTCTTCTTTTGGCTCATTTTATTCTTTTCTCTTTGACTTCTTTCGATTCTTTTCTTCCTTCTTTACATTCTCTCCATTCTTCTTTCCATTCTCCTCTCCTTTGCCCCTTTCGATTCTTTTCCCCATTCTTTCTTTCCACATTTTCCTCCTTTCCACCCAACTTCCTTGCTTTCTTTCTGACACCACTTCTCTCTTTTCCTTCTTTATATTCTTTAATTCCTCCCTTCTGTCTATTATTTCGTTCCTTCTTGCCATTTGGGACGATCAAAAGTGAACTCAGTATTCGCGAACAGATGGCATAAAGCTCCATAAGTCTTTTAATAAAAGACAAAACATTAGTGTTTCAATGATGTTTTGGGCACACGCGCGTTTTGGTCTACCTCAAACAACCAAGTGAGGCGGATAATTTAACAAAGTTTTAAAAAGCCGAATACACTTTCAAGTCTGATTTTTCCGGTGGTTAAGTTAAGAAGAGAAACGGAGATTCAATCCCCTACTGAGCTTTAAAGCTCAGAGACCAGGGAATTGAAAGCTTTATGTACTGATCCGGTATGATATTTCCTCTCGTAAAGGCTTGCACTCCTGTTTAAGAAGATAGATCGCGTAGTTTTTGAGTGACCCCTTTAATCTAAATTCATTTACTTGTACTCCGGAGAAGAAGTTGGATTACAAATGGAAAAAAAGATGAAAGAGAAACAGTTCACTGACATGAAAAAGAACATAGAAGTATCAAGATGTATACCGCTATACATTTTTGCATATCCTTATCTTCTCTTGGAATTAATTCCATTTTGTTTTCCTTAAATTACGTGGAAAATTATGCTCTTTAATAAGTCCTTCCTTGGACAGTCAACCATTCACGCAAGGAATTTGCTTCCTCCGTCGGTAAAAAGAGAGATTAGTGATTTCAGTCCTTCTATCCTTAGAGGCTCATTTTTACCCGAATGTTGAGCTCAGAAGCGCGTTACTTTTGGGATGATCATGGTCAAGGTTAGTGGAAAATCGGTTGCTTCTTTGAGTTCAAATAAGTTTTTGTACTCAAATTTTACCATTGATTTACGTTCCTGCAAATAAATCTCTCGAGGAAATATTAAAATAAGTTCACAGAATGCAGCTCATTCGAAGGATAGAAACCTGATGTTTTTAAACCAAATTATAACTGCCTAATTGTTTTTTCAGGGTTAGTTTAGATGATCACAAAATCGTTTTGTTATGTATGTATATGTGAGAATAAAGGAAATAAAAAAGAAATCTAGAGGCGGATCAATGGTGGTAAAATAATAATACAACGAAATAAACAAAAGAATTCCTATTACACGAATTAATTTTCCTTATATAAACCTCATTCACACGCATACCCGTACACTCACACGAGCAAACTCACGTATACAGACACACACATCTGTGATTTCCCACCGTCAGGAATCATTGAGAATTGAGAGCTATTAAAAATCTTTCTAATTTCCTTTTGCTCAAGTTTTGCCTTCAAACTAATTGAAGGTCGAAATTTAATTCAGAAGTTCGACAAAATGATTTTCGGCGAATTCCGAGTCAAGGAAATGAGGGGAAGACAAATTGCCGCCATTTACATTTTCCTCTTTCTGTAACGTTTCCTGAGGGGGAAAGAAACATCCAGGGGCAATAATGGAATTCAGATGTTCCTGGTGCGAGTGGTTTCGTCGCACCCAAAGGAAACCCAAGCCTTCTTATGGGAAAAGGAGCGCTCTCAGGCTGAGGAATTGACCGAAGAGGATATTGGGATGGTTCGAATAAAGTGGAATACAGCGAGAAAATAAAAATGGGGATGGAAAAAACTTTACTAGAAAGATATATTAGAGGCGAGTGTCCAGTAAACCAGGAAAAAGCAGGACGAATGTGATCTAGGAATTGAGGCGTAGTTGAAGAGAATTGATTATGTTGATTTGATGGTGAAGAAATTTGGAGGGGAAGAGGCTGGAGGATGAAGCATTCATTCTAGCCGACTAGAAATACTTTATATTTTTATCAAAGTTAAGCCACATCGGAGTTGGTTAGTCGCTGGATGGCGCTACGATTTGCTTCGAATTTTTGTCGTAATCATTGAGGTTAGCAGAACTTAATGAAAGTGAAAATTATTGGTAAAACAGCAGTAAATACAAAGCTTCAAAAATGGTCAAGTTAGGGAATGGCAATTACATATATGAAACATACAAACAAACGATTTACCTAATGATAAGAGTGGTTAGAGAGCCACTGCCATACAATACAATACAATACAAAATCTATAATTTTTTTATATAGATAAAAAAAAGGAAATAAGATAAAGACAACGAAAGAAACAAAGTGACACGCGCCCTTTTTTTCTCCCTAAATAAATTAGGTTAAAACTAAACTGGTGTTTTTTAGTTTGCTCATAGATCAAAGAACATTTGCGAATCCCTTGATCCAGAATAAATCTCGCTTCGTTAGAAGGGGACCTAAAACTTTTCTGAAAATAGAGAGAAGATTGGCTTTCACACTTTTTTCTTCTGCCAAAAAAGTAACCGCCCCTATTTCAAAGTGAAGGAGAAAAAGAATGGATTCGTTTTTGGCAAATGATGAAAAGAAATCGGTAGAAATCAGTTTTCGTCAATATTTTAGGAAAAACGTGATAACTATACTTATAATAAAAATTATTTTACAATCTATTTCCTTTATAAAAATATGAAATTTACTGCTATTCCTTTATAAGCAAAAAAATCCTTATAATACTTGTCGTGATATAGGAAGGACCGAGGGATGGAAGGAGTTCGTACGTATGGGTTGTTTACGTATTACACCCCCCAAAAAATACGTGATTAATGTTATATCTCTCTAAGAGTGCTATATAAGTGATTATTATTATCTTGATTATTGATTTCTTTAAACATTGAGGGTTCCTTGTGCCATACTTAGCGTTTCGAGGATAGAATAAATTTTTTTTAAAACAAACTAAAACTTTAATTAAAACACAAAAAAATAAACATGAACCAAAGAAATATTACGCACTAAATACACAGTAAGGACTTCAATAATTTTTAAGTAAGGCTTTCTAACAGGACCTAATTGACATTATAGTGATGGTTGATCCACCACTCACTTCAATATATAAAAAATTCTAACGGCCTTTACCGGCCGGTTACTAAAGTTTAAATACCTTTGTAGATCCCCCTTGAAACGGGTTGAGTCTGACCTTAAACTCAATGAGTTACGTTACATCAAGAATGTTATTGTTTGAAAGACGAGTGCCACAGAAGACTTTGGCGAGCGTGACAGATGGGGGAGTCACACGCCTTCGGCATGAAATGATATCACCACCGGATAGTGAAAGAATGTCCCTTTCTTCTCTTCGGATTACTCTGGGGAATAATTTGCATTAGCTAGCGATGAGTCAAGACTTGAATACTTTGACTCAGGGGAGTGCGGGATGGCGTGCACTCGGAATCTTCCTCAAGGGTGAGGACTATCTTTGTGCATTAGGCTGCACCAGAATAGGAGGGGTTTCTCTGACGAGAGTAACTTGAACTTGATTCTTAAATCAAGTTAACTTAAAGTTCAGTGTGACTACCTGGAACTAGCTCGAGGATGATCTTCTTCTTCTTAGTTCCAGTCTTCCTCGAGGGTGAGGACTATCTCGGTGCTTTGGGTTGTGGTGGGGCGAATGTGAGTGTGTGTAAAAGGGCCATTCTCCCACCCCTTTTCTCAGTACCCTCTCCCTCCCTCTGCAAGAATGTGTGTGAATGGGAATGGGTTTGTTTTTTTTGTTTATTTTATGTATAAAATATGATTACCATGTTTTTTTTCTTTCTTTCCAGGCCTCATATTCTGGAAAGATAGGACTTAGTTTCGTATATCCTTATATTACAAACAAAGCGTTATATCCTGGAAAGCTATATTATCATTAATAAATAAGGCCATTAGTATAGCTTAATGAAGGAGGGCTTATAATAGCCACGTAAGCTTTTTTTTAAAGTCATTATCTTCCATCAAGCGCAGAGGCGCCACACTTGTAAGTCCTAGGCATTTTGCTCGCTCGAGTGGCAGGTGGCTGGACATCTTCCCATCCTCTTTGTATAAAGTGAGGCCTTGATTGTTGTTTATATATTGACTGTTGTATTCAGGATTTTTTTTTTTGGTTGTTTGATTTTTATGTTTATTAGGATAGATTAAATAGTATTCATATATATAGGATTTTCTTTTTGTATTTTTGGCCAAAAAGTAAGATCTCCAATATAATCGCCCCCTCTCTATTGTAGATATTTTGTAAATTTTTTTTGTAAGTAAAGGGACTGTATATACAATCCGTTTCATTCTCCTTCGATTTCTCACGTCCGGATAGTGTAGGAAGCGGGTTGGATCGATTGGGGGTTAGTTTAGATTTTCGGCCCGCTACATTTGGCACCCGAATAGGGACGTGAGACTTCGAAACTGGGAGCGTGACTGGATTGGATTGCAGTCCATACCCAATTAGTGTGACAAGTAGTTTGATTGATTTTTCCCTTCTCCTATCTTTTTTACTAACTTGGGAACAATGGCTGTAGCGGAAACGTTGAATGAAGAAGTAGTGCGATTGAGACTGGAGTTGAGAAAGAAAGAAGAGGAGTGTGAAATGTTACGGGGAATGATGGAGGGAATGGAGAATAAAATAAAAGGGATGAATGAAAAGACTGATAGGATGAAGAAGGAAATGGGAGACCGACAGGATCAGACGGACCGACGGATGCAGGACCTGTATGACATGATGAAGGGGTCAGGACCGGCCCTAGGACCCTCGACCTTGACCCCTGCTCCGACTGAAGGGAATAAGACTAATGGGATCAATGGGAGTGTGTGCGAGTCTAGAGAGGATAGGGTGATTATGAGTGATAGGAAGGACGGAGAATGGAAGAGAGTTGAATGCAAGAGAAGAAGGAAGAGTGGTGCAAAGGGGAAGGATAGGAAGGTAAGAGGCAAGAGTGTGGACTCATTGTACTCGGATGAAGGAGAGAGTGATGGTATGATTGATATGAGTGAGAGTGAAGGCAGCTCAAGTGAGAGTGAAGTGAATGTGGGAAAGGGTATTTTGATAAGGGAAGTGCCAAAGATAGATAGATTTAGGTTACATGGTGGGAAAAGTGTGGAAGAATTCTTCGGGGAATTTGAGCGATATTGTAAGCTCAAGTACCCGGAGAATAAGGGATACTGGATGAATGTTTTGGGGGAATGTTTGAAGGGAAAAGTATTGGAGTTTTTCCGCGTGATTACAAGTGTGGGGGAACCAAGGTACGATGTGGTGAAGAAGCGGATGATTGGACAGGTGAAACGAATGAAAGAGAGTGTGAAGTATAAAAGGGTAAATGAATTTGAGAAGGCTCGAATGGGGAAGAGTGAAAGTGTGAATATGTATGCACATAGGCTTGAGAGTATGGCAAGAACGAGGTATGGTGATGATGATGTAAATGAATGTAAACCACTCATGAGGAAGTTTTTGGACACGATCCCACGAAAGGTGAGTGAATGGCTGGGTGGAAAGAGAAAGGAGAGAGTGAGACTGACAGGTGAACGGTTGATGTGGGAGGATGTGTTGGAACTGTTAGAAGATGGACGATTTGATGATGAAAGCGATCTAGAAGAGGATGGATGGTACAGTGTGAATGTTGGGGGTAAGAAGCCCAGGAGCTTTCATCCACCCCAGCAGTTTGTCAGCTACAGGGAGGCCCTGAAGGCTGCACCAGCTGGAGTGATGTCAAACTTCCTGGGCCGGCAGAATGGATGGGCAAATGGAGGGTGGTCGAATGGAAGGGGGCAGATGAATTTCAAGCGTGGGAACGGATATATGAGAGAGAAACCGAGGTATGTCCCAGCAAATGAGAGACCGAATGGTGGGAGAAAGATTGTGGAATGTCGTCGGTGTGGAAGGAAAGGTCATATGTTGGCAGAATGTAGGTGGACATCTGGTGCGTGTTTTGGGTGTGGTAAGAAAGGGCATATGATAAAGGATTGCCAGGAAAGTGTGAAAGAGTGCTTCGAGTGTAAAGAAATAGGCCATTTAAAGAAAGATTGTCCGAGGTTGAATGGTGGAGCAACTGCTGGGGAAAGTATGAAATATGCATGTGGTAATTGTGGAAAGGCTGGTCATTATGCAAGGATGTGTCGTGACCAGAGGAATGTATGTAGCTATTGTGCGATGGAAGGACATTCAAGTGAAAAGTGTTGGATTAGACTGAGAGCGCAAGGTGTGAATGGAAAGTCTGAAGCGGGAAACTGAATGGTAAGAGGGTACCTGCTGAAGTATCCTCTGGGTGCATGAGTGTGAGTAATGTGTTGGCAAGTCTGTCTAGTGTGAAAGTGCTGTCTGGTAGGAAGTATGAGTGTCTGAGTGTGAAGGTGGAGTTGAATGGAATTGAGTGTTTGGCTTTAATAGATTCTGGATGCAAGGCGAGCTTGGTGTATAAAGATGTGTATGACAAGTTTAGCGAGAAAGCCCTCCTGTCTGAGTGCAAGGGTAGTTTAGTAGGTATTGGTAATAGGAGAGTGCCTGTGATTGGAATGATAAGGTCAGCTGTTCGAATGCATGGTATGATGATGAATGAATGTGAATTTTCTGTGATTGATAAGGTGAGTAGTGAGTATGGTGTGATTTTGGGCTATGATTTTATGAAAATGAATCGTATGGTTGTGCATCCTGCGAGTGATCAGATTGAGAGAAAGATTGGTAAAAATGGGGGTTATAAGTTGTATGTAGGGAAAGATGGTAGCGTTTTGAGGAGTGTGTTTACTGGTATTGAGGTGACTGCTATGGAGAGTGTAAGGCTTGTGAAGGGTGAAAGGGTGTCTGTTAGAGTGAGTTGGAGTAAGGATGTTAGTTTGAATGTGAGTGAGAACACTGTGATATTGAATGGAAAGGATGCGTGTTATAAGGTAAGGCGTGTTGCTTGTGTGTTTGATGGCTTGATGAGAATGAATGATCCTTTTGTATGTGTGCAGGCAGACCCCAGTGTGAAAGGGCAGGTGAGGGGAATCCAAGTCGGAGATGTACTGGGCCACCTCTCCACTGTCAATGAGGTAGGTATGGATGATAGTACGGATATCAGGGTGAATGTTGCGAATAAAAAGACATGTGAATGGATGTATAATGAGGTGAAGGACATGGTGAAATTGGATGGATGTTTGACTGAGTATGAAAGGGAGGATGTGTATCGAATGATATTTGAGCGAAAGGGAGCCCTCAGTAAGGGTGATCTGGATTTCGGGGTTGCAAAGCTCCCGGAATTCAAGATTGTCCTGAAGGAGGACTCCCCAATCTATCAGCGGCCGAGGCATTTCCCACGTCCGGTTGCTGAAGAGATTGAGGAGCAGTGTTTGGAATTGGAGCAATTGGGGGTGATTGAGGAGAGTGAGAGTGCATGGAATAGTCCAATTGTACCTGTACGTAAGCCGGATGGAAGATTGCGTCTGTGTGTGGATTATCGAAAGGTGAATGAAAGGACTGTGAAAGAAAGGTTTCCGATGTGTGTGGTATCTGAGTGTGTGTATAGTATGCATGGGATGGAGTGGTTTACGAAGCTGGATCTGGTACGGGGGCATTACCAGATGCCCATTGCTGAGGAGAGCCGGCCAGTAACTGCCTTCTCTTCCTCAAAGAGGCATTACCAGTTCCGGAACCTCAGCTTTGGGTTGGCTAATGCTCCCGGAGCCTTCCAGCGGGCAATGAATGTTGTGTTGAGTAAGTTTGCGAGTAAGAATGTGATTGCGTTTATAGATGATATTTTGATTATGACTGAGACTTTTGAGGAGCATATGAGATTGGTGAATGATGTGTTGAGAACGTTGGAGAGTGTTGGTGTGAAGGTGAAAGTGGCGAAGTGTGAATGGTTTGCGAAAGAAGTGGAATTCCTTGGGCATATGGTGAGTGAGAATGGATTGCGTAAATCATCGAAGTATGTTGAGAAGGTGCGAATGTTTCCTAAACCGGTGACTGTGAAGCAACTGAAGTCATTTTTGGGTTTGATTGAGTTCCAGCGAAAGTTTATACGTGATTGTTCTGGTGTGAGTAAGCCTCTGACTGAGTGGATGGGCAAGAAAGGTAGTACGGTTGTCAAGTGGAATGATAAGATGAATGAGGCGTATGAGAGACTGAAGGAGGCAGCGGCTGAAGATGTTGAATTAGCTTACCCAGATTATAGTGTAAATGCTAAAATGCTTGAATTGTATACAGATGCGAGTGGGTATTGTATGGGAGGTTTTCTGATGCAAGAGCAGCGTTTGAATGGAGAGAATGTCAGGCGAATAATTGGGTATGTATCCAAGGCTATGAATGTTGCAGAACGAAAGTATTCGACTGTGGAACGAGAGCTGGCTGCGATAAGATATTGTTTGAAAGTGTTGCGTCCATTTTTGTATGGTGTGAGGTTTGTGATAAAAACCGATCATCAACCTCTTGTGTATCTGCAGCGTATGAAGTGGGCTGATAGTAGGATTGCAAGGACTTTGGAAGATTTGAGTGACTTTGACTATGTGATTGAGTATGTGCCTGGTGAACGGAATGGAGTGGCTGATTTGATGTCAAGGTATCCTGGTACGAATGATGAAAATGTGTGTGGAGTGAGTGATCCTGAGTATTTGCCCAAAGGAATTATGAATGGAAAAGAGAGTAAGGGTGGTGGTGATTCCTTGTTTGAGAGTGTATGGAATGGTTTACAAGATTTGAAGAGTGATGGAGTAGATGTGAGAGTGCCCGATAGTGTAGATGATTTAAGGAAGGAGGTAATGAATGAAGTGTGTAGGAAGCCTGAAAGCATTGGTATGGCAAAGGTGCGGAACTTCATGAAAGAATTGAGAGCGATGTGTATGCAAGGGGTCCCGCCATTTCAGGAAGTGTTGATTGTAGTGAGTCGTTTGTATGGAGTGATTGTATATGTGCACTTTGGTGGTGAGAGGCCGATTGTGTACAAGGATGGGAAGATGAAGGGTTTGAATCCTAATGTGGTACATCTGCAATGTTTGAGCGGTGTGCACTACAATTGGGTAATTGAAAAGTGTTCATATATAAGAGAGAAGAATGATTGTCTGGATGAAGATGAGTGTGTGTTGAGTGATGATATGGGAGTTGATGACAGTGTGGATATCAGTGCTGATGTTGGTGTGCTTGTTCCTTCTGTGTATTGCGAACATGGTGGACCTGATATGATGGAAGCGAGAGTGAAAGTAAGTGAAAGGTTGTTCTGTGGTTTGATTGATACTGGAGCGCAAGTGTCTTTAGTGAATGAGAATATTCTGAGTAAGTATGAAGAGTTTAGATGTTGCGAGCATAAACCTGTGAAGTTACGGATAAGTGGATTAGGGAATGGCATGATAGTGGCATGGGAACAGGTTAGTCTGAAAGTGAGTTTGGGTAATGGTGTGAATGTGAAGCATGACTTTGTGATTCTGAAAGGTGAGCAAATGCCTTGTTGTTTCTTGCTTGGTGTAGACTTTATGAGATTAAATGATTTGTCTTTGGATGCTGATAAGGATTGTCTTATGAAAGGTGAATGTGAGGTGATGAAGTTGAATGAGTGTGCAAAGAATGTTGTCAAGTTTTGCGGTATGATTGAGTTGGTCATGGATGATGAGAATGAGATTTTAAGTGATGATGATATTCTAGAGATGCAAGAGATGTGTCCTTTTCTTAGTGAGTTGAAGAGGTGTGTAATGATGCGTGTTGATTTGAATGAATAGCCAGAGTGTTTAAGTGATTTTAAAAGGTATGCTAAGGATTTTGTTGTTTGTATGGATGTTGTATATTTTGTGAGGCATGTGAAGGGTGGTGATGATATGTATGTACCTGTGATGTCCTTAGTTGGTATGATTGGTCTGGTGAAGGTTGTGCATGATAATTATGGGCATATGGGTAGGTTTAAGCTGTGGGAGTGTATGAAGGAGCATGTGTTCCACCCGTTTCTGAGAACTGTTGTGAATGATGTTGCAACTACGTGTGAAAGGTGTCAGAAGCGAAAGGTGCAAGGTGTGCAAGTGAAACCACCGATGTTGAAAGTTGATGCGAAAGAACCGTTTGAATTGGTAGTGATTGATTGTGTGTCTTTGCCGCGTACGAGTGCTGGGAATGTTGGTATGGTTGTGATGGTTGACCATAAAAGTAAGTTTGTGTATGCAGCGCCTGTGAGAGATAAAAGGAGTGTGACTGTTGCGCGTGTGGTTGAGCAGTTGTTTTTTCCTATGTGTGTATGGAAGCCTAGAAGATGTCTGAGTGATAATGGGCCTGAATTTGTAGGGGAAGTGTTTGAGCAAATGTTGAGAGAGAATGGTGTGGAGCATGTGAGAACAACTCCGTATGTACCGTCTTCAAATGGATTGGCTGAACGGACTATAAGAACCTTGTGTGAGATGTTGAGAATGATGAGTACGACAGTGAATGACTGGGATGTGTGTCTGGGGAGAGTGTTGTGGGCGTATAATTCAACTGTGCATAGTGCAACTGGAATGTCCCCATGTCAGTTTGTGATGAATTTTGAAAGGCGAGTGAAAGATAGGTTTCGTTTGAGTGAAAGTGAGCAGAGTGTATGGCGTGAGGCGCATGAAAGGTTCCGTTCATTTGAATTAGGTACAAAAGTATTGAAGGTGAAAGAAGTGAAGGGTAGGTTGAATGTATCAAAGATGAGTGAGAAGTTTGATGGACCTTATAGAGTTGTGAGGGTTTGGGAAAATGGAGTGACATATGTTTTGGAGAGTTTGAATGACGGCATGACTGAGAGAGTGCGGGCTCATCAGAGTCAGTTAAGGAGATGGAGAGAACCTCCTGACTACCTGGTGAGCCATCCGGTGTATGGACTGTGTAGAGAGAGAGGTAAAGTGCATGCTGATGAGATTGAATGTGAGAGTATGGATCTGTCTGGGAAAGAGCTAGTCTTAGTCTCGAGGAGTAGAAAGCGTACAAAGAAGAGTGAAAAGAAGAATGCAAGTACGAATGAAAGTAAGTCTGAGCAGAGTGTTTCTGGTATGGGGGATCTTGAAAGGGAGATTGAGTTTTTGCGTAAACAGGTGAGTGATTTGGCTGGTATAAGTAGACGACTGAGTGAGCTGCCTGTGCCAAATTTTTCTGGTTTTGGGAACAGTATGAATGATAGTGTGTTTGGGCAGAATGAACCTAGTGTGGCTGATTTTTCGGGTTTTACGAATGGTAATAGTAGGAATGAGTTTGATGTAGTGAATGATGAAGTGGCTGATTTTTCAGGTTTCTGGTGGGAACCAGTCGAAGGGGTTTCTGGTATGCCTGTTGAGAATACAGGGGATGTGAGTGACCTGTCTGTTTCGCAAGAATGTACCTTGAGTTGGATGAGAGCTGTGAGTGAGGAGCTGATGAATGGGGGTATGAAGAGTGAGGGTTCTGAACGGAAGAGTATGAAAGAATTCTGTCGTGAGATGGGAGAACTGGTAATGAGGGCTAAGAGTATGGTTGATGAGATGATAAATAGTGACGATGAGACTGACAGGACGACTGACGAACAACCCCGACTAATTGCTACGCGTAGCCAGGGACCAGTAGACGAGTGTGAATGGGTGCAGAAGGGTGCGATTGAGCACAAGTGGTACCGTGAAGAGTGATTGAAAGGGTTTAGTGAGTGGCTTGTCGAATGGCTTAAGGAAGGAGGGGTGTGGTGGGGCGAATGTGAGTGTGTGTAAAAGGGCCATTCTCCCACCCCTTTTCTCAGTACCCTCTCCCTCCCTCTGTAAGAATGTGTGTGAATGGGAATGGGTTTGTTTTTTTTGTTTATTTTATGTATAAAATATGATTACCATGTTTTTTTTCTTTCTTTCCAGGCCTCATATTCTGGAAAGATAGGACTTAGTTTCGTATATCCTTATATTACAAACAAAGCGACATATCCTGGAAAGCTATTTTATCATTAATAAATAAAGGCCATTAGTATAGCTTAATGAAGGAGGGCTTATAATAGCCACGTAAGCTTTTTTTTAAAGTCATTATCTTCCATCAAGCGCAGAGGCGCCACACTTGTAAGTCCTAGGCATTTTGCTCGCTCGAGTGGCAGGTGGCTGGACATCTTCCCATCCTCTTTGTATAAAGTGAGGCCTTGATTGTTGTTTATATATTGACTGTTGTATTCAGGATTTTTTTTTGGGTTGTTTGATTTTTATGTTTATTAGGATAGATTAAATAGTATTCATATATATAGGATTTTCTTTTTGTATTTTTGGCCAAAAAGTAAGATCTCCAATATAATCGCCCCCTCTCTATTGTAGATATTTTGTAAATTTTTTTTGTAAGTAAAGGGACTGTATATACAATCCGTTTCATTCTCCTTCAATTTCTCACGTCCGGATAGTGTAGGAAGCGGGTTGGATCGATTGGGGGTTAGTTTAGATTTTCGGCCCGCTACAGGGTTACACCAGGATACGGAGGGGGAGAGGTTCTCTGACGAGAGTAAGTTGAACTTGATTCTTAAATCAAGTTCGCTTAAAGTTCGGTGTGACCACCGGGAACTAGCAGGAGGATAAGCTTCTTCTTAGCTCCAGTCTCCCTCAAGGGCGAGGCCTATCTCGGCGCTTTGTGATAGACCAGGATAGAGGGGTGGTCTCTGACGAGAGTAAGTTGAACTTGATCAAGTTAACTTAAAGTTCGGTGTGATCACCAGGAACTAGCTCGAGGATGAGCTGCTTCTTAGTCCCTTTTCTTGGTAGCCCAGCCTATTGCCGGGGATTTCATAGCTTGCTGACTCACGTAGTCTACCTCGTTTTTCCAAAGTTTTTGGTATATACATGTCGTGAGCCCACTGGAATAGGGGTAAGAGGGAAGGGGGGGGGGCGGATTTGTGGACAGGCCGCATGAAGGTTCCTCTTCCAACGGTTTTTCTCAGGGCATCTTACTTCTGGTCCTTATGGACCTTCGGGCATGCGGGAGCCGCGTCCCTACTTTTGAATTCGAGGTGAAATTGAATATCCGCTCTTAGGGGAAATCTTGCAGTTTTAAACCGATGTTAGGATCTCCAGTCCGGCCTGAGCTGATTATTGCCATCTGTGGTCTCGGAATATCGTTCAGATTCTAACTGGGAGGAGGGGCGAGAGCGACGTGGTTAAGAGTTTGAACCATGGCGTCTACACTGCCAGGATGTTTGTGGTGAACATCCCGTGGCTCAACTGGGAGAGGAGGGAGCGTATCGATTCCCCTACGATACTGTTACTCATGAGCAGAGTTAAAGAACCGGTCGAACCAGTGGATGATTTCACAAATGGATCTATTCAAGACACTTCTTATATTATGTATGAAGAAAGTGAGAAGGTTTTATCTAGAATACTCAAGGAAATCATGGCAAGGTAACGACAACTGATGAGAAAGCTGAAGGAAAAGAATAGGACCGTAGCTTTTACAGATCAGCTGCGGCGAATGTTTTATATGGAAGTGATTCATCTATTAACAAATCTCGTAGCATTCTATGCCAAGAAGAAGTGGTGCACTTCATCAATCTATGGAACGAGTTTTACGAGCACGGTGAACTATTCTGGAGAGAGGGGCAGTAGTTGAACGGGGTAGGCTTGGCGAATTGTGAAAAATTTTGAATTATGATTGATGCATTGTCAGACAGGATTGTAAAATTGATTGGAAAATACATATAAGATTTTTTTCGCGACAATTGGATTTCTAGAAATCAAATACGGAATGTACTATATTTTTACACAAACGCGCGCAGTTGAGAAACAGGATCGAAGAAATGAAGGTCTTAGTTCTGTCATAAGATATTTATATTATTGCAGTCACGGAGACATGTATGGAAAGTTCTGAAAATGTAAATTAGTGAATACTTTAACATCACTTAAATTTGAATATGGATATATCTAGAGCAAACGATATAGGCTTTATTTTATACATAAAAACTAACTAATCGCGATGATGAATGACATCAAATTAGATATTGCGTCTGAGAATATACATAGCTGTCGAGTTCGAAATAAATAGCAATAAAATAAATTCGTCGTGGTTTAAAGGCCAACAAAGCAATGGGAAGTGTTCGATATCATTCCTTATGGAACGTTTTAGTCTTTAATTTGACAAAATATTTACGGCTATATGCGCTACTTTAATTTTACTAACGTATATTTTTTTGTAAATGAAACGGCGATAATACACTAAAACGAATTAAAGAATTTCTAGATGAAAACTTTCTGTAGAAAAAAATAGAAGAACCGTCACGTGAACATAATATAATAATATATGTACATATTTTTTTTACAAATGAAGAGAAATTATTAGGTTGAACACATGTTGACGAAACACGAGAACAACGCTCATAACCTAATTCGATTTCTAAATATTCTCAATCTCATCCCGAACTTTAAATCTTGTAATTATCTTTTTTACTCCTCCTTAAAAGTTGTAAATTGAGATGAAATACATGGGCATGGGTACTAAGACAAATTATACTTGGATAGAATAGCCAAATTGTTGGAAAGAAGGTAGATGAAATTAAAGTTGGACGGAGACAAGTAATGCATATACTCGTAGGTCATGATAGTCTCCAAAAAGATTACAATATGGATGGTCAAAATTTAAACAGTCGAAATGGAAAAGAATTTAGGTGTCATAATCTCAAATGATCTTAAATTTTCGCAACAATGCACTTTAGGCTCGAAAAGGGCGAATAAGGTTCTAAAGTACATAACTAGAACATATGGCGTTTAAATCGAGAGATTTACTTCTTTCCTCATATATAGCACTTGTAATACCTCGTTTGGAGTAGGTGGTGTAAATTTGGTGCCCATACATGCAAAAGGACATTTTAATATTGGAACGCGTCGAGCGACCAAATTAATTCCTCAACTTAGAAATAGATCGTACGAAGAAAGACTGAGACACTTCGATTTACTTTGACTGAGAGATGGGCATCCACGGGGCCCAACTTATTGGTCTTTCACTTATAAAACAGGTTTACTTACATAAATTATGACTCAATATTTGAACTTAGATAACCGAATGGCGCTATATATAATGTTTGCAGGCGCTAGTAAACAAATGACACTGGGCACAATTTTTTTTTTATTATAAAATAACACCAACTTGAAATGTCTTATCCTTGAGTGTCATTGAAATTACTAAAATAAATATATTTAAGAATAAAATTGATAAATATTACTTTAAATATGACCTTGCAGAAATAAGGCTTGTGAAATTAATTTTCCCTATACTCTCTCTTTCTTTTATCTGCCATTTACCTATCACATACACAGTTTCTCCTTTTTTATTTTACGATTCTCAAGAGGATTTTAGGGTCTTTGTTGCCTCATAATTCTGTAATAATGGAAATTCTTCTGAACATCTTTAACATTTTATTTAATATACTTCAACTGATTTCTTGCTGCATTATTGTAACTAAAATTATGTAGTTTTGAAAATGTAGATTAGATCAGTGGATTTCAACCGGAATGCCGCGAGAGCCAACTAAGGGTGCTACGAGAGCGACCAAGAAATCATTTTTATAATGCCTAAATGGCCCCCCCAAAGATATGTATTTCAAACATTTATAAAAATCTAGCCCCCCTTGAAAGTATTTTGAAACGAGCTTCTCTGCTTTTGTGCAACATAAAAACAACGAACAGAGAAAGATTGTAGAGAGTGAATGAAGAAATAAGAGTTTCCTGGTCAACTCTACCTCCCAATATTCAAGAATTATGTGATACTCATCAAGCTCAAATTTCCGTTAAGCTTTGAAAGGTAAGAGTTTTTATTTTTGATCTCTTATTTCGATTAAATTAAGTTGAATTTCAATCGTGGTTAATTTTGAAATGCTTTCCGCGTAATTATGTATTCATACAAACTAATACAAACTTATAAATCTATAGTAGCGTTTCAATTGTACTTGAACTTTTCTTCTTACTCCTCTTTAGAGTTCAGATGATTCATATCAGTGAGCCTTGAATTCAGTCTCTTCCCCTCAATCTTACTTTCCTCTTCTTTTTTTCTATATAAGTGTTTGGAATACATCCTTATATAATCAAACTCTAACTGTACTATGTTACAATAATATTAATAATTATAATAATAATGATGATAACACTGGTCTGCGTTGTTTTCAAGGTCAAATATATAATACCTGATTTTGGTTCAGTTTTTGCACTGAATCTGAAAATCATGCTCATTTTACCCAATCAGGTCAGGTTTTTGAAATATGAGCACATACCAAAGATTCGTATATTTCCAAATATTTGTTGTGAATGAAACATAATAGCAAATATTGGACCGATTTCCTCACAGAAGGTTTACAGAATATTTTTAATAGATATCATGAATAGTACAATGCACAAAATAAGCTACTCATGGATGAATGGTCTCTTCAGTGACCTCCGATTGTGCCGAGCAGACACCACATCCCTCTTAAGGCACCAACAGTAGTCAGCCAGAAAGTTCACATCCCATTAGCCTTGATAGTGTTCCTCTTTGACCCGGATGTCTTGGTGAAAGCGCTCACCTTGTTCTTCACTGAAATCTCCGGAATTTTCGGGAAAATAGCCCAGCTGGGACCGAAGAAAGTGCATTTTCACTGAAATAGGCGCACCAAGTTTGCAGAAATTCTCCATCAAGTCATCAACCATCTTCTGGTACTGAGGACTTCTGTCGTTACCAAGGAAGTTTGCAATGACTAACTTAAGGGACAGCCAGGCAGAGTTCAGTAGGATCTAATGAATCATCAAAACTAGAGTCTTTAATGAGTTCTCTTATCTGAGGACCATGAAATATACCTGCCTTAAGCTTCTCCATGCGGATTCGTTTGAACTTGTGGTGGAAGAAGGCAAATCCTCCACCTTCCCTGTCCAGTGTTTTTACAAAGTTCTTTCTTAGGTCGAGTTTGATGTGTGGTCGTGGAAGTAACACCTTGCTCGTTTCAACCAGAGGGTGGGACAGAACATTGTGTGACCCGAGTTCTAATCCTTGTCTTGATGGCCACTCTTGTCTGACATAATGCTGGTCGTCATCCCGACCACAAGCACAAAAAGCATGGATACTTTGTGTACCCACCTTGAAGTCTTAAGATGAGTACAACAACTTTAAGACCTCCAAAAATCAACCATTTATGTTCCTGCTGATTGAGAGTAGACAACAGACGTTCCATGCTGTTGTGGGATTCTCTCATTTCAGCCGAGTGTCCAACAGGAATTGATGAAACCTTATTTCCGTTATTCAGAAGAACTAGTTGCCTTGAGACTTCTGTTAGATGAGTCAATAAAAAGTCTGCATTCCATGGCAACATACTTCATACTCATTAATTTCATCAGTTCAGCAATATTGTTACAGTAGATCAGTGAAAACGCTGCATCGAACATAAAGAATTTTCTGAATTCGCTCTCGCGTTCCCGATACCAAAATAACGTTGCTCCTGGGGCAAGTAGATGTTTTTCTCGAAGACGAGAACCCAGCAGCTGGGTAGACTCCTTAGATAGGTTCAGGTCTCGTGTCAAGTCTTTGAGTTCGGCTTGGGTCAATGGCACCGATCGGTCGTCCTCTTCTGAACATGGTGCTTGTTCTTGCGATTGATGCCTTTTAAATTTTTCATGCAGAAGTAGCAGTCGGTAACGTGATCTTTCCCTTCCCTCCACACCATTGGGACACCAAATGGCATACTCTTTCTTTTCCTATTACCCCCTCCCGTAAGTTCTCCACACATGTCTTGCAGCAGATAAGAGGAACAAATGCCTTATCCTGGTCCCCTAGTTTGACTCCAAAATAAGCGTAATAGGCCTTCTTCACAAAATCTGTAATTTTCTCTTGACGGTCTGGAAGAACCACGTGTCCGCAGATGAAACAAAATTTGTTAGGATGGTTCTTACACTTCCGATCCATCGTACTGCACAACTAGACCTGAAAATAGAAAGAATAACTAGTTATTTAAGGTAACCCACGACTAGCTGTGGCAAAAGCAAAGCCCATATACGCTTGGATGATAGCGCTATTCGGGAAAAATAGGCTGTAATAAAAATCGAGTGTATCTTAGAAACCAGACCTGACCAAAGAAAATGAATGATATTTTTGAATTCAGCAAAAAGGATCCTAAATCAGTTGGAACACCCTTGACCTTTGAAAAAAGTTTTTAAACGCAGGCCAGTGTAATAATAATAATAATGTTAATAATAATAATTAAAAGATTATCATATAGGCATGAAATAACAGCTCAGAATTTCACACAAATATACATTATCTTCCGAAGCTAAAAAGTGCAGTATATGACGCATTCCATTTTCCCAACCCCTTTCATGCTGACACAGCCTCCCTGCTTAGCTACTCATATTGAAAGAACAAGCAATATCCCCCCTTAAGTAACCAAACTCTTTAATACCACCCACTAATTTCATGTGGTTTCACTGTTTTTTTGCAAAAGACTTTCTTAGGTGAACCCTCTCGGGCTCCCCCTTTAATCATCTCAAATTATACGAGGGGCGGTCAATAAGTTTTGCAATTCAGATATAAGGAAACGAGATATGAGGAAAAGTGTTTTATTATTTTTCAATATAACTACCCTCGACTTCAATGCACTTGCGCCACTTGTCCCTGAGGCTTCGAATTCCCGACAACCAGAAATCTCCCGACTGCTGTTCAATCCACGCCTGGACCGTGAGCGGGACATCTTCATCGTCCCCAAACCGGCGTCCATGCAGTGCGGCATTGAACTGGCGGAATAAAAAGTAGTCGCTAGGGGCCAGATCTAGAGTGTAGGGGGGATGGTTGAGCTCCTCGAATCCGCACTCGCGGAGGGCAGCTTGTACAACTTTGGCCTTGTGGACTTTGACGACGTTGAAGTCGATAATCGGGCGTGAGGTTTCTAGGGATCCAAAGGGTAGAGACCTTGCTCATGTGCAATTGTCGTGGATGATGTTGATAACACTTCCATGTGATATTCCAAGTTGTCGCTCGATTTCTTCGACCTTCACCCGTCGATTTTCGAGGATCATATTCTCCACACGGGCCACATTGTCCTCGTTGGTCATGTCTGACGAGCATCCTGGACGGAGGTCATCTTCAAGGAACTCATGACCATGGCGGAACTCCCTATTCCAGCGAGCAATGGTTGCATAGGAAGGGGCGGTGTCGGTGTACACTGTAATCATGCGTTCATGGATCTCTTTTGCATTCTTGCCTTCCTTGGTCAAAAATATGATCACTGCGCGGTGCTCAACCTTCTCCATTGTTGAAAAATTTGTGACTGACGATCTGCGATCAGCTACTGCTTCTTAAATAGAAGAGGCAGGAGCGTGCGGCTGCAGGTCCTGACTTGTCATGAATTTTCCTAACACCCCCACAAACAGCCATCTCCCTTGCTCTGTTTTGCCCGACCGATTCGCAAAACTTATTGACCGCCCCTCGTATACTATTGATTAATAGTAAGGTAGGAGTATCATTTATCTTCAAAATGTAGTCACATTGGCTTTGTTGTAATAAATTTCTCCCCATTAACCTTATGATAAAGTTAACTGTAGAGTTTTTGTAAAAACCATCCCACTGTGTTCATTGTTCTATATAATTATTGGCTCACTTGTAAAAATCTAAAAAAACTTAGTAATTACACAAATATAACTGGACCATTATTATAACCCACTCCTACTATATTTAATAATTTATGTAACAACACCCACTTGAAATGAGCATGTAAAAAATTATAAAACTTCTTGTGAGAGGGAAGAGTCTCTGACATGTGTCAATCCACCACCTTAAAGTTGTCTCATCGCGTCGTTCTGTCTCGTGTGATTCGACCTAACCGATTAACATCTTCAAGCGACTGGTAGTCTCCTCCTCCGTCGAGCACCGTGCCTTCTCCAGTCGTATAAGACGACGTTACTAGCCGTAAACTGGCGTGACCTTCCAGTCGTAACATAAGTACACGCACATTTTTCCTTCACACATTATGAACTGAAAATAGGTGCAAAATGATATTTTACAATTTGTAGTAACAAAATAATACATACTTTTATTTTTTCCTTTACTTAAAGCCCTAAAATGCGAATTGATTTTCCTCTTTTGAAAGAGCTAAGTATATATATGGATAATATGAATGGTCAATTGGTGTTAGGACTGTTTCAAGAAGATTCAGGGTTAAATTTATTATGACCTTTACACTTTGAGGAGAAATTTGCCTTTGTTACTAAAAATAAATATCATAAGAGAACGATATAAATCCCACCAAGCAAAAATAAAATCAATGATTCAAATGGTCTTGAAACATTTTGGAAATCAAAAGAAGTTATGTTCAATTTTCAATCAGTGTTTACATCAGAATGAGCAAAAAAAAACTATGCACCTTTCCTTGTCTATATGATCGGACTGCATTTCAAGGAAGGTATTACTACATAAAAGCATCCTTATTAGCCTAAACAAATTAATCCAATCAAAGAAAAGCCCATTCAACATTATAAATGCATGTGATTAAATGCTACCATAAAATATGGGCAAGGGAGGCAAATTTCTGCCCACTCCATGTATTTTTAAGCAAGATGTTTCATGCCTCATTGCCAAAGAAAGACGTCGAGGCAAGTACTGAAGGCGAGCATGCCCTACCAAAGAGCTATTCCTGAAATAGATAGCTAATAACAACTAGCCCAAAAGAGAGAGTTGATCAAAACAGCTCCTCCCAAAATCGCTAGACCAGAAAGAGGTAGGGAAACAAAAAGGCTGGTGAAAAAATTACTAGTACCTAAATATTTTATACTGATAAAACTAATAAGATTAAAATTAAAACAAATGCAAAAACAATTATCAAAATATATAAAAATGATAGCATGACTACCATTAAATCTTGGGAACAAACGTTAGTCACTTATTTTGTAGTTAAAACCTCGCAAAATACATTGAAGAAATTTCGTTGTTTGTGTCCCTTTCAATTAAGCTTACGTTACTCTAGAATAACGGTATTCTACGTAAGATTAGCAATTGACAAATATAATTTCAATAATTATGCTTCGTTTTAGGTCTCGTCATTAGGAGAAAGAGTTTGGGATATCTAGCATTTTGGTACCAGCTCTATAGGAACAAATTATTATACCCCACTAGCCGTTTTGTCGTAGTATCTATTTTTGGACTAGTTATTCCGGGACTAGCTGTCTTTTCCAAATAACACTTTTGGACCCGCTGTTTTGGGCCTAACGCTTTTGTCGTATAATCTAAAGCGAACTTTAATAGAAGGTTGGGGGAGTTTACCAAATATGGCCGCCATGAATACCTGCTTTAAAGATATGAAAATTTAGGGGACCCTTGGTACGAAAAACTTAGCTACAATATAAAGACATTGATGAGTGAAAAAACAGGTGGGAATTTCCAGATTACAATGTTCTTGATACATTTTATATTTAATAATTTTCACTGAGTCATAAAGAGTGGTGTATTCCAGAGCTACCTTCTGAAATATACTAAGAAGTGATATAATCTGAATGCGTAAATAATAAAAAAGAAGCACGGGCTAATCACCACTGCAACCTACATTGCTAAAATTTTCAACTCGAAGGTGAAGGGAAGATGAAGGTGTTAATATTAAGTTGACTGAGCCACTTATGTCTTGCTCAGAGCAATGACAAAGAGATGGAATGAGTGTCTGTAAACTTTCCGTTGTTGGTGGTTTCCCATAAAATTACATGCGTGCTATTAAGGAGTAATAGACGAGCCTATTGCTATACAGTTGGCGAATTTTTCTAGTAATTGCTCAGAGCTGCTCACTTAATCCTCCTTCTAGGAGTGTAAAAACATTAAAGCATCCCATACCTGAAGCCCCTTAACCGAGTTTCCCCAATCACTAGAAACACTCCATTCCACAACATCTCTGCACATTGTCTGTGTTGTTTGAGGTGTAAAGGACGAATCTCATGCTTTTTATGTATTGAATTGAGAAATATCAGATAAAATAAAGATAAAGCTACATCTATTACAAAATAAGTGATGCAAAATTTTCGGATAAGATGCATGAGGATGCATAGGATTGCCTACAAAGCTTTGACCGATAAATAATAATCAAGAAAAGGAACCATAGAATCTTATATTTTTTAAACAAAGCTGCCTAATAAAATCCTATTTCTCGTGAATTTTTGTTTCATTACAATTAACTGGTGGAGAAAACTCAATAAATATCTTTCTAGTACTTTGACAGCGCAAAAGAATGTACCAGGTGTACCAGGGCCAACTATGCTGCAGTTGACCTTTGTAAGATTACGTGCTCTCGTCTACAACGCCCACAGATGGATCTGCGGTGATTTATGCTCCAGGAATTTTTACTTCCTCTATATTCATCATTTTTTTTTACATATCTATACAAATTTGGGGGCGGCAAACCATTCAGTGGTTTTCGCTTATTAGTTGTAAACCAGTAACGACAAGGACTACTTTAGCAATCTTATTTCAAAATACTCCATAGCAGACATTCCACAGTTAGATTAGGACGTTTTTACAGTCCTTGAAATTTGTTCATCAGCGAGAGAATCTTCAGCAGATTGTCATCTGAATCTTCTCCACACGAAATTAACAGCTATTATGTTAACATCTAGTTTAAAACAATCTTTTATTTCGTTGTTAATTTAATTCCTTGTGCATTTTGTATTTACACAACAATTATAATAATCAACTTCATTTCGCAACAATAACCTTCATTTCATTTCACAAATATAATGATCTACATCATTTCACAACACTAATTATCACCCACTTCACTTCACAAATATAATGATCACCCACTTCATTTCACAACAATAGTCCTCCACTTCATTTCATAACAATAGTCTTTCACTTCATTTCAAAACAATGATAACTCACTTCATTTCACCACATTAATTAGCATCCACTACATTTCACAAAGCTAATCATACACTTCATTTCACAATAATAATAATAATCAAATTCATTTCACATCAATAATCTTCCACTTCATTTCACAACAATAATGATCCACTTCATTACACAACGCTAATCATTCCTTTCATTTCACAACAATAACCATCCCTTCCATTTCTTCTCACAGAAATTACCATCCAGTACGTGATGCGAGAAGAGCACCGTTGGTCAGTTTCGTCTTCTCGCCGGCTACATTAAAAGCAACGGTGTCCACACACACTTCGACCAAACAGGGAAGGGATAAATTTCTCATAAATACGAGTATTGTTAAATTCAATGAGGTCCATTAAGTTAGGTCCTAATTTATTTTTGGTTGAATGTCGGGGTATTTGGAAGTTTTAATTTTCTATTATTTAACTTCTATTTTTTAACCATTGTCATTATATCCCTGAGTTTTTAGTCCTTATTCTTACCAAATTTCTTTCCTTCTGGTGCTTCAGTGCTGGTTGATATTGGATTTTTCCATCAAGATGGCAATTCGTTAGTAAAAACCTCATTAAATAAATCAAATATCTGAAAATGCTTGCCTTAATTAGGTTAAAAGTCTATTTACTTTGCTCTCAGAGCGCTTCGTATTTAATGAACTTCAAAAGTTAATTTTTTTTAACAGAATTAAACAATCAAACGAAATTTTGATAATAGGAAATGAGGAAAGTTTTAACTAATAATTCATTACGAACCTCCTGATTACTCATCAAAACTTCTGTCGTACAACATAACACCTTACAATGCGAAGCTCACTTAAAGCGAAGCATAAATGCCCTTTTTCCATATTAGAATATCTCTTATAAACTAATCCCATCTTGATAGAATTAATTTCGTCATAAATTTTTCATATGAAAAAAAGTAGCTGTGCAAATCGACAGATTTTAAAACTGTGTTATATATCCAAATATTGCATTTCTTGGCTCTCTGGAGTGGATTATATTTGCGCGATTTTCCTCGTCGAGCGTTGAAAATGAGATTAAAGCAGCTAAACTAATTTGAAATAATTTAGCAAGTTAATATAGCAAAATATTCTAGCCACTTAGTTCTTTCTGCGAAGTTAAGAAAAATTTTATGCAATTCTAATCTACAGACTAGAAATAAATGACGTTTTATGCAAAGCAAACTCAAGTTAAACAGTTGTATGAAGGAAAACTTCTCAGAGAAAAAACCTGACTATTGAAAAAGCTTAAATCTCGTAAGGACTATCAACCTAAAACACTGGTTAGACTTATTTAAATCCTATCATGAGCAAATTCGTACCAATGATTAAAGAATCTATTAAATGCAAATATGATAATACATAGTTGAATAAAATTCTAAAATAGGAAATACAGGGTGACCCCCAAAAAACTGGCCTGCACACACTTATTGTGATATATCCTTCATTCATTCACTAATCACCCTTACTTTGCAGGACATGACGACAGAAGCAACGACTGTGAACACAACTAGATCTCAATGGTAGCTTCAGCAAAGAATTTACTGCGTCAAACATTACTACAAGACAGGCTCGTTCAAGAAAGTACAGGACACTTTCGTACATCAGTTCGAATGTGAAAAAAAACTCCAAGAGCAAAATTCAGGACAGGGTGGACCACTTCGAGAACTATGAG
Source organism: Ceratothoa steindachneri (assembly GCA_963969495.1). Lineage (NCBI taxonomy): Eukaryota > Metazoa > Arthropoda > Malacostraca > Isopoda > Cymothoidae > Ceratothoa > Ceratothoa steindachneri. Next base: position 100,926,803 of record OZ018335.1, on the reverse strand, counting down.
ACAGTGTAAAACCTCAATGCAGCCAGTGATAACCGTCCAAGTCATTCAGGACGCCCTGGGAAGCCTACAGCTGAGCTGGTTAAGAGCGTGAGAGAGTCAATTCAACAGAGTCCAAAACGCTCTGTGCGCAAACGAAGTCATTCCATCAGTATATCCCGTGAGACTTGCAGGAGAGTGCTAGTAATGGATGTAAAGGCCTACCCACACAGAATACAGACGAAGCAGACTCTTACAGCCTCCGACAAGGAACAAAGAAAGGCTATGGCAGTCAAGATACTGGAGAAGATTCAGGAGACCCCAACTTTCCTTAAACTCCTTTGGACCTCAGATGAAGACAAATGTCTTTTGGGGGACCTCCAGACCAAATGAAGTAGCCACCAAGCTCCTACACTCCCCTAAGTGCATGATATGGACTGCAATTTTAGCCAGAGGAATCATCGGACCATTCTTCTTCGATGAATCTGATGCGACAGTAACAGTCAATAAGGAGCGGTATGTTGAGGTCTTCAAAACCTTCAAGAGGGAGATGCATGTCCTGTTTCCGTCGCTTATGGGGAAGTTCTGGTTCCAGTAAGATGGAGCAAACTTTCACACCTCAAACCTGTCCCGAGATTGGCTGAAAGAGAACCTTGGTGGCCGTGTGATCAGTCTCAAGACTGATTTTGAGTAGGCACCTCACAGCCCAGACCTTATTCCCCCAGATTTCTTTCTCTGGGGCTACTTTAAAGACAAAGTCTACGCAGGGAGACCCAGGACCATCACGGAACTCAAGTAAGTCATCAGGGAAGAGATCAAAGCCATTAGTCACTCGTTTTGTAAGGACGTAACGGACAACTTTGAGATGCGCCTAAAGAAATGCACAGAGATAAGTGAAGGTCATCTTGAACACGTGCTCTAGAATAAAGGAGAAAAGTTCAAAGACTTTCATGTTTTTATATGGTGCTTTTAAACACAATAAACTAGTTATCACCAAAGTTTCATTCAATCTTGGAAGAAAATTAAGAAATGAGGCTTATCGAAAGTTGGGGCACGTTTTTGGGGTGTCACCCTGTTTAATAGGTGGGTGAGCAAAATGAAAAGATATTAAAATAACAAGAGTATGAAAATTCTGGCGATGCCATCGGAGTTCGCCAGTTCGTGTCACAATTGCAAGGCACCTCTGTACAAACCGAGACAGGGTAATAATGAAAAGGAAACAGTAACATTCCAGAGGAAAAATAGCTCTTATGTATAAAAGAGCCTGTCGTAGAGCATACGAAATTATAGGGTGCATTTCTTTGTACTCAGAATTGCTGCAAATGGACCAGAGAAAAATATCACCAGACAATAAGGAAACAAACGGGTTGAGGTCACTTCCATGAAATATTGTCCTACTTTATTTCTTTGAATCTCAGTTTTGAAACTCTCAGCTCATTCTCGACTGACAAGATACGGGAGCACAAAAGAGTAGTCATATCTCCACCCAACTCTACATAAACTCCTCACACGATAAAGACCTCCTGAGAAATATTCTAACAAGTAAATCTTCCTGAGTTATTTCTTTCCCTTCCTGACCACCACACCAAGGCAATTTATCTAACGATTATATCGTCTGCTGACACCACAGCTCTTTCTCCTAACGAATTTACCACGATAAAATTGCACCCATTAATCTCATGGCCTCTCACCACAACCGTAACCAGCGCTTTGGCGGGAGGCCGCTGACTCCTAATGGCCTTTCCATGGCGGAGTCACAGCTCGTGCAAATTCTTCCACCAACCCCTCGCCGTTGTCAAACTGCGTGAGTTTTTACTATCCATCTTACTCCGTTGCAACCACGGGTAGCGTCCACTCTCGAATTAATCGCCATTCCTAGGCTTCATTGCACTTTATTCTTAACTGTTTCTCAGGCAAATGCAGACTGATGGTCAGACAAACTAGCATCTCTTTTCAAACTTTTTATTTCCTTCAGTTTCAGCCACTATTCTTTATTAGCTATCAAATTTACACAAGAGACTCACAATAGATACGAGGGACAGAGGGTACGATAAATAGCAACGATCTAGAAAAGTTATTAGCTACAGATCGTGGTTCGGATTCCAGGTTAACCTGTAGGTCCCAAGACTAACTAAGTCCACCTTGTTGTTTCCTACTCTATTTCCTCGCTGTCCTATCCTTAAAATTTCTTCTTCCCCTCCCATTCTCTCCTACATACCCTACGCACAGTGCCTGGAGGCTACTTACATAGACTCTAGACACTGTGGCTGTGGGGGAATACAAAACAGTAACGGGTCTCCCCCCCCTTGTCTTTGGCATCTGTTTAGAGGGCCAAAAAAGGAGGGGGAGGGGGTCTGTTCCTTTTCTCCCACTTCTCTTTTATTTCATTTTATTTCATTCATACCCTATCCACTGCGTCCAGAGATATTCTTTTCTAGTCCACTACTCTCTATGCCCTTATTTCTTCTGTACCTTTAGCTTGTTTTATACGCAAAACATCTTTACTTATACTAATTAGTTATTCTGTTTATCACTTGTGCAATTAACCTCATTTATTCCCTTATGTATACTTCAGTTTATATGTAAACAAACCATTAAGATGGGTGTATCATATTTCACCTTAGAAAAAGCAATTGCACATTCTCTTCTTCATGTCATGAAACGACAATTATCATTTTCTTCAGACATCATTCCAATTCAGGAAAAATAAATAAATGGTAAAAATAATGACATAAACGAGCCTTGATAAGGACCCATCACCATTCCTAGGAGCTCTAAGGGAGGATGGAGTAAGGGGTACCCAAAGGAGAACTTTGCGAGCTAAAACTCAAAGTCAAATCGAGCTGAAGTACAATGAACGTCCACTTATTCATTGCTCCTTCCCCATATAACCAAATTTGCTTGAATTTTATTGATAGTTGATTTGACTTTAGAGAAATTAGTGATCTTAACTCCCGTGGACGGAAATAGTATACTCACTAGCGATGTATATTTAAAATCTGTTAAAATACGTACAATAGAAAGAGTACAAACAGGCGTAAAGGAAAAAGAATAGAGAATACAAATGGTAAATTAACTGGATCTCTCGATTTCATTTTCATGTGACGACCAAACTAAGATGCAAAGATGCCGTTCAAAGTCACCGATGCCTTATTGGATTTCTCCTTCTTTTAACTTCGTATTAATATATTCCGGAGTTTCCTTATTTCTCTAAAGCTCGGCAAGATATTTCCATTAACACTGAATTTATTGTTAAAACTTTTCTTTTGCAGTTATTAGTTTCTGGAGCTCAGGAATTCTGCTTTGTTTTCATACAGTTTTTAATGGAGATTAACTTTTAGCTATTGTATTGATTTAAATATTTATTACCTTTTACGTATTTATTGACAATATTGAGGCCAAGAGTACGGATTAGGATCTCTTTATAGCATAGTAAACAGACTTATAGTGAATTATTCACTAAAGTCCAACAAAAAGGTTTCTTTACATGGAAAGCAGACGACATTTTTTTTCATACGCGCGCTTTCTTTGAGAGAAATTTTTATCTCCCCTTGCTTCCCCTGTTATTTTACTATGCAAATTAGATAAACTTTTTTCAAATACACTGTGTACCGACGCAGATGTATTTGCTTTTCGGCGCCACTTGTCTCCCCTCCTTTCCTGCGATAACGCCGTGCGCAGCCATCCTAACCCTACACACATATCACGAAGCAGGTTTCACCGTCTGGACCGTCTCGTTATCACGAAGTGTGTTTGCTTATACTGGCGCTGAGAATCCTCTAGGGACGGCCAGGCCCTGAGGATATCTATCGGACCAGTTACCCGGCTATTTAACCCGAAGCTCGCCATTGGTCGAGGAGATTGAAAGCCAGCCATTTCCTCAGTTCAGACTGCCTGCCTGTTTCCCGTGAAGCCCTGTAACCCGTGTACGAGTCGTACCTTGTCCAAGATCTCGCCAGCAGATCTACCTTTGTTAGGCTTTGCAACTGTTCAGAGTAGAGCTATCAAGCCCCCTTCTTCCAGGAGAGTTGTGCGGCCCTCTCATCTTTACCACCCCTTTAAGATTCCCGTTCTTTCGAGACTGAGACTCCCTGTCGATCTGCAGAATCGTCTCGAGTTGAGATTACGTCTCTCTGGAGAAGATAAAATCTCATTTTTCATTGCGAAGTAATCAAACCCCACCTTCGAGTCCTCCTCGTCAGGACTCCCCGAAGTATCTTCTTGAAGACCTGCACCGTTGTCTTCCACCCCCACCCCCCTCCAATTCTGCCGCGCTTGAAGGTAAAGCGATCTTGTATTGTCATCCCCAGATTAGCTCGTTAATTTTCACCCGCATTCACCTTAAATTGGACTTCCCGCTAAATTGTAATTAATACCCCTTCATTAAGTAATTTGCTCTCCCCTTATATATATATATATATATATATATATATATATATATATATATATATATATATATATATATTGCCCCATTTATTATATATATATATTAAAATTATATTTTGGGATCTTGTTCTTTATATATCTTTTGAACTGCAACTTGGCAAGCCAGTAGTTAAGTCCCGTTCAACCGCTAATCGCAGTCTCTATTAGTTGCGACCTTATGTCAGCTGTTTGTTCGTGCTGTGTACGCCCTTGTACCTCGACATACATTATTTATAATTTATGAATATTGAATTATTTTGAAGAAAAAAAACTGTACTATTATATTTTTTTTAGTTAACACAAACATGAAATTCCCGCCAGTTCTTCCGCACACAAGAGTCACCCTTATCTTAAATGATTCACTTATCAATTTCACCCAATGTTAGTTTATCCCAGCTCTCAATTATTTTTTTATTCTTTTTCACTAAACTTTTGCGTTTGCTCTTTATAAAACCATTTCTTCGTGTGTGTTCCAAATGCAATAGTACATGAGATTGCAATTAGGCGATTGAATGGACCAATTATTTTTCCCCCAAAAGGTGATTTCAGTGATTTTTACATATGTTTGTGTTAATGCACTTGTGTAATAGGTTGCACTATCTTTTTCAGTATAAAATATGATTAGAGCGTTTTTTGCTCTCTTTATAGGTCAGAAATTTGTTGCACGCTTTTTCCCAAAAGTTTTTAAAAATATTTTTAATGAAATTTTATGGAGTTTTTTGTGATACGATGGAAATAAATTGATGAAGGAGTTAAACTTCGGTTGCCTAGATTTCATACCTAATAGTATATTTAAATTTAAATAAAATCCAAAGAACTTTCAGTTATCCGATCACATGCCATAACATTGTGATGGAGCGAATGTGAGTGTGTGTAAAAGGGCCATTCTCTTACCCATTTTCTCAGTACTCTCTCCCTCCCTCTGTAAGAATGTTTGTGTGAATGGGAATGGGTTTGTTTTGTTTTTGTTTATTTTATGTATAAAATGATTACCATGTTTTTCTTTCTTTCCAGGCGTCATATTCTGGAAAGATAGTAGCTAGTTTTTAGATATCACTATAATTAAAACAAGATTGTACTTTGTTTAAAATAATCTTTTATCAAAGCGTCATATTCTGGAAAGATAGTAGCTAGTTTTGAGATATCACTATAATTAAAACAAGATTGTACTTTGTTTATAATATTCTTTTAGCAAAGCGCCATATTCTGGAAAGAGAGAGTGGAAGCTTGGACAGACTGCAAGAAAGGTTCTCTAGACGAGTGCTCCGCACAGCCCTGAGACGGAGGGCTTTCATACCTCGCTAAACACCTGGACCACCATACCCGCCTTCGTTGACAATCCTGCCTCCTTCTAAGTTAGCCTACTACCACCCACCTCCAGCACACAAGTGATAGCGCGTGCCCCTTTTCGTTCGGTTGTTGTTGTGTTTTTTTATGTTTTGTGTAGATATATAAGTAAATTTGTTGTATTCGCCTGTTATAAAATTCTCTTTTAGTATCGTATTTGGATTGGGGAATTTGGCCTCATTTTGATGTGTGCACACTTCCCTTGTAAATATAAATTGCTGTAAATATAACTGTAACTATCATTGTACTTTTTTTGTAAGTAAAGGGACAGTATATACAATCCGTTTCATTCTCCCTCGATTTCTCACGTCCGCACAGTGTAGGAAGCGGGTTGGATCGATTGGGATTAGAGATATATTTTTGGCCCGCTACATTTGGCGCCCGAATAGGGACGTGAGACTTCGAAACCGGGAGTGTGGCGAGATTGGATTGCAGTCCATACCCAATTAGTGTGACAAGTAGTTTGACTGATTTTTCCCTCCTCCTATCTTTTTACTAACTTGGGAACAATGGCTGTAGCGAAAACATTAAATGAAGAAGTAGTGCGATTGAGACTGGAGTTGAGAAAGAAAGAAGAGGAGTGTGAAATGTTGCGGGGAATGATGGAGGGAATGGAGAATAAAATAAAAGGGATAAATGAAAAGACTGATAGGATGAAGAAGGAAATGGGAGACCGACAGGATCAGACGGACCGACGGATGCAGGACCTGTATAACATGATGACAGGGGCTGGATCAGTCCCAGGACCTACAACCCTGACCCCTGCTCCTACTGAAGGGACTCCGCTAAATGGAATGGATGGCAGTATGATTGAGTCTAAAGAAGATACTGTGAGCGGTAGGAAAGGGGGTGAATGGAAGAGAGTGGAAAGTAAGAGAGGAAGTAAGCATGGTTCTAAGGTTAAGGATACGAAGGCAAGAGGGAAGAGTGTGGATTCGCTATACTCAGATGAGGGGGAGAGTGACGATATGATTGGAATGAGTGAGACCGAGAGTAGCTCTTCGGAGAGTGAAGTGAATGTTGGAAAAGGAATTTTGATTAGGGAAGTGCCAAGGATTGATAAGTTTAGATTGCATGGGGGAAAGAGTATGGATGAGTTCTTCGGGGATTTTGAGCTGTACTGCAAGCTCAAGTACCCGCAAAACAAGGGTCACTGGGTGAGTGTTCTGGGAGATTGTTTAGATGGGAAAGTGTTGGAGTTCTTGCGAGGGATAACGAGTGTGGGAGAGCCAAAGTACGATGTAGTGAAGAAGAGATTGATTGGGCAGGTGAAACGAATGAAAGAGAGTGTGAAGTATAAGAGGGTGAATGAATTTGAGAAGGCTCGAATGGGAAAGAGTGAAAGTGTGAATATGTATGCACATAGGCTTGAGAGTATGGCAAGAACGAGGTATGGTGATGATGAAGTAAATGAATGTAAACCACTCATGAGGAAGTTTTTGGACACGATCCCGCGAAAGGTGAGTGAATAAGTGAGTGGAAAGAGAAAGGAGAGAGTGAGACTGACAGGTGAACGGTTGATGTGGGAGGATGTGTTGAAACTGTTAGAAGATGGACGATTTGATGATGAAAGCGATCTAGAAGAGGATGGATGGTACAGTGTGAATGTTGGAGGTAAGAAGCCCAGGAGCTTTCATCCACCCCAGCAGTTTGTCAGCTACAGGGATGCCCTGAAGGCTGCACCAGCTGGAGTGATGTCAAACTTCCTGGGCAGGCCGAATGGATGGGCAAATGGAGGGTGGTCGAATGGAAGGGGGCAGATGAATTTCAAGCGTGGGAACGGATAAATGAGAGAGAAACCGAGATGTGTCCCAGCAAATGAGAGACCGAATGGTGGGAGAAAGATTGTGGAATGTCGTCGGTGTAACAGGAAAGGTCATATGTTGGCAGAATGTAGGTGGACATCTGGTGCATGTTTTGGGTGTGGTAAGAAAGGGCATATGATAAAGGATTGCCAGGAAAGTGTGAAAGAGTGCTTCGAGTGTAAAGAAATAGGCCATTTGAAGAAAGATTGTCCGAGGTTGAATGGTGGAGCAACTGGTGGGGAAAGTATGAAATATGCATGTGGTAATTGTGGAAAGGCTGGTCATTATGCAATGATGTGTCGTGACCAGAGGAATGTATGTAGCTATTGTGCGATGGAAGGACATTCGATTGAAAAGTGTTGGATTAGACTGAGAGCGCAAGGTGTGAATGGAAAGTCTAAAGCGGGAAACTGAAGAGGGTACCTGCTGAAGTATCCTCTGGGTGCATGAGTGTGAGTAATGTGTTGGTAAGTCTGTCTAGTGTGAAAGTGCTGTCTGGTAGGAAGTATGAGTGTCTGAGTGTGAAGGTGGATTTGAATGGAATTGAGTGTTTGGCTTTAATAGATTCTGGATGCAAGGCGAGCTTGGTGTATAAAGATGTGTATGACAAGGTTAGCGAGAAAGCCCTCCTGTCTGAGTGAAAGGGTAGTTTGGTAGGTATTGGTAATAGGAGAGTGCCTGTGATTGGAATGATAAGGTCAGCTGTTCGAATGCACGGTATGATGATGAATGAATGTGAATTTTCTGTGATTGATAAGGTGAGTAGTGAGTATGGTGTGATTTTGGGGTATGATTTTATGAAAATGAATCGTATGGTTGTGCATCCTGCGAGTGATCAGATTGAGAGAAAGATTGGTAAAAATGGGGTGTATAAGTTGTATGTAGGGAAAGATGGTAGCATTTTGAGGAGTGTGTTTACTGGTATTGAGGTGACTGCTATGGAGAATGTAAGGCTTGTGAAGGGTGAAAGGGTGTCTGTTAGAGTGAATTGGAGTAAGGATGTTAATTTGAATGTGAGTGAGAACACTGTGATATTGGATGGAAAGGATGCGTGTTATAAGGTAAGGCGTGTTGCTTGTGTGTTTAAAGAGAATGAATGATCCTTTTGTATGTGTGCAGGCGGACCCCAGTGTGAAAGGGTAGGTGAGGGGAATCCAAGTCGGAGATGTACTGGGCCACCTCTCCACTGTCAATGAGGTAGGTATGGATGATAGTACGGATGTCAGGGGGAATGTTGCAGGTGAAGAGACGTGTGAATGGACGTATAAGGATGTGAAGAGCATGGTGGAATTGGATGGATGTTTAACTGAGTATGAAAGGGAGGATGTGTATCGAATGATATTTGAACGAAAGGGAGCCCTCAGTAAGGGTGATCTGGATTTCGGGGTTGCAAAGCTCCCGGAATTCAAGATTATCCTGAAGGAGGACTCCCCAATCTATCAGCGGCCAAGGCATTTCCCACGTCCGGTTGCTGATGAGATTGAGGAGCAGTGCCTGGAATTGGAGCAATTGGGGGTGATTGAAGAGAGCGAGAGTGCATGGAATAGTCAAATTGTACCTATACGTAAGCTGGATGGAAGATTGCGTCTGTGTGTGGATTATCGAAAGGTGAATGAAAGGACTGTGAAAGAAAGGTTTCCGATGTGTGTGGTATCTGAGTGTGTGTATAGTATGCATGGGATGGAGTGGTTTACGAAGTTGGATCTGGTACGGGGGTATTACCAGATGCCCATTGCTGAGGAGAGCCGGCCGGTAACTGCCTTCTCTTCCTCAAAGAGGCATTACCAGTTCCGGAACCTCAGCTTTGGGTTGGCTAATGCTCTCGGAGCCTTCCAGCGGGCAATGAATGTTGTGTTAAGTAATTTTGGGAGTAAGAATGTGAGTGCGTTTATAGATGATATTTTGATTATGACTGAGACTTTTGAGGAACATATGAGATTGGTGAATGCTGTGTTGAGAACGTTGGAGAGTGTTGGTGTGAAGGTGAAAGTGGCGAAGTGTGAATGGTTTGCGAAAGAAGTGGAATTCCTTGGGCATATGGTGAGTGAGAATGGGTTGCGAAAATCACCGAAGTATGTTGAGAAGGTGCGAATGTTTCCTAAACCGGTGACTGTGAAGCAACTGAAGTCGTTTTTGGGTTTGATTGAGTTCCAGCAAAAGTTTATACGTGATTGTTCTGGTGTGAGTAAGCCTCTGACTGAGTGGATGGGCAAGAAAGGTAGTACGGTTGTCAAGTAGAATGATAAGATGAATGAGGCGTATGAGAGACTGAAAGAGGCAGCGGCTGAAGATGTTGAATTGGCTTACCCAGATTATAGTATAAATGCTAAAATGCTTGAACTGTATACAGATGCGAGTGGGTATTGTATGGGGGGTTTTCTGATGCAAGAGCAGCGTTTGAATGGAGAGAATGTCAGGCGAATAATTGGGTATGTATCCAAGGCTATGAATGTTGCAGAACGAAAGTATTCGACTGTGGAGCGAGAGTTGGCTGCGATAAGGTATTGTTTGAAAGTGTTGCGTCCGTTTTTGTATGGTGTGAGGTTTGTGATCAAAACAGATCATCAACCTCTTGTGTATCTGCAGCGTATGAAGTGGGCTGATAGTAGGATTGCAAGGACTTTGGAAGATTTGAGTGACTTTGACTATGTGATTGAGTATGTGCCTGGTGAATGGAATGGAGTGGCTGATTTGATGTCAAGGTATCCTGGTACGAATGATGAAAATATGTGTGGAGTGAGTGATCCTGAGTATTTGCCGAAAGGGATTATGAATGGAAAAGAGAGTAAGGGTGGTGGTGATTCCTCGTTTGAGAGTGTATGGAATGGTTTGCAAGATTTGAAGAGTGATGGAGTAGACGTGAGTGTGCCCGATAGTGTGGATGATTTAAGGAAGGAGGTAATGAATGAAGTGTGTAGGAAGCCTGAAAGCATTGGTATGGCAAAGGTGCGGAACTTCATAAAAGAATTGAGAGCAATGTGTATGCAAGGGGTCCCGCCATTTCAGGAAGTGTTGATTGTAGTGAGTCGTTTGTATGGAGTGATTGTTTATGTGCACTTTGGTGCTGAGAGGCCGATTGTGTACAAGGATGAGAAGATGAAGGGTTTGAATCCTAATGTGGTACATCTGCAATGTTTGAGCGGTGTGCACTACAATTGGGTGATTGAAAAGTGTTCATATATAAGAGAGAAGAATGATTGTCTGGATGAAGATGACCGTGTGGTGAGTGATGATATGGGAGTTAATGACAGTGTGGATATCAATGCTGATGTTGGTGTGCTTGTTCCTTCGGTGTATTGCGAACATGGTGGACCTGATATGATGGAAGCAAGAGTGAAAGTTGGTGAAAGGTTGTTCTGTGGTTTGATTGATACTGGAGCGCAGGTGTCTTTAGTGAATGAGAGGATTCTGAGTAAGTATGATGAGTTTAAATGTTGCGAGCATAAACCTGTGAAGTTACGGATAAGTGGATTAGGGAATGGCTTGATAGTGGCATTGGAACAGGTTAGTCTGAAAGTGAGTTTGGGTAATGGTGTGAATGTGAAGCATGACTTTGTGATTCTGAAGGATGAGCAAATGCCGTGTTGTTTCTTGCTTGGTGTAGACTTTATGAGATTAAATGATTTGTCTTTGGATGCTGATAAGGATTGTTTTATGAAAGGTGAATGTGAGGTGATGAAGTGGAATGAGTGGGCGAAGAATATTGTCAAATTTTGTGGCATGATTGAGTTGGTCATGGATGATGAGAATGAGATTTTAAGTGATGATGATATTCTAGAGATGCAAGAGATGTGTCCTTTTGTTAGTGAGTAGAAGAGGTGTGTAATGATGCGTGTTGATTTGAATGAATGGCCAGAGTGTTTAAGTGATTTTAAAAGGTATGCTAAGGATTTTGTTGTTTGTATGGATGTTGTATATTTTGTGAGGCATGTGAAGGGTGGTGATGATATGTATGTACCTGTGATGTCCTTAGTTGGTATGATTGGTCTGGTGAAGGTTGTGCATGATAATTATGGGCATATGGGTAAGTTTAAGCTGTGGGAGTGTATGAAGGAGCGTGTGTTCCATCCGTTTCTGAGAACTGTTGTGAATGATGTTGCAACTACGTGTGAAAGGTGTCAGAAGCAAAAGGTGCAAGGTGTGCAAGTGAAACCACCCATGTTGAAAGTTGATGCGAAAGAACCGTTTGAATTGGTAGTGATTGATTGTGTGTCTTTGCCGCGTACGAGTGCTGGGAATGTTGGTATGGTTGTTATGGTTGATCATAAAAGTAAGTGTGTGTATGCAGCGCCTGTGAGAGATAAAAGGAGTGTGACTGTTGCGCGTGTGGTTGAGCAGTTGTTTTTTCCTATGTGTGTATGGAAGCCTAGAAGATGTCTGAGTGATAATGGGCCTGAATTTGTAGAGGAAGTGTTTGAGCAAATGTGGAGAGAGAATGGTGTGGAGCATGTGAGAACAACTCCGTATGTACCATCTTCAAATGGATTGGCTGAACGGACTATAAGAACCTTGTGTGAGATGTTGAGAATGATGAGTACGACAGTGAATGACTGGGATGTGTGTCTGGGGAGAGTGTTGTGGGCGTATAATTCAACTGTGCATAGTGCAACTGGAATGTCCCCATGTCAGTTTGTGATGAATTTTGAAAGGCGAGTGAAAGATAGGTTTCATTTGAGTGAAAGTGAGCAGAGTGTATGGCGTGAGGCGCATGAAAGGTTCCATTCATTTGAATTAGGTGCAAAAGTATTGAAGGTGAAAGAAGTGAAGGGTAGGTTGAATGTGTCAAAGATGAGTGAGAAGTTTGATGGACCTTATAGAGTTGTGAGGGTTTGGGAAAATGGGGTGACGTATGTTTTGGAAAGTTTGAATGACGGTATGACTGAGAGAGTGCGGACTCATCAGAGTCAGTTAAGGAGATGGAGAGAACCTCCTGACTACCTAGTGAGCCATCCGGTGTATGGACTGTGTAGAGAGAGAGGTAAAGTGCATGATGATGAGATTGAATGTGAGAGTATGGATCTGTCTGGGAAAGAGCTAGTCTTAGTCTCGAGGAGTAGAAAGCGTACAAAGAAGAGTGAAAAGAAGAATGCAAGTACGAATGAAAGTAAGTCTGAGCAGAGTGTTTCTGGTATGGGGGATCTTGAAAGGGAGATTGAGTTTTTGCGTAAACAGTTGAGTGATTTGGCTGGTATAAGTAGACGACTGAGTGAGCTGCCTGTGCCAAATTTTTCTGGTTTTGGGAACAGTATGAATGATAGTGTGTTTGGGCAGAATGAACCTAGTGTGGCTGATTTTTCGGGTTTTACGAATGATAATAGTAGGGATGAGTTTGATGTAGTGAATGATGAAGTGGCTGATTTTTCAGGTTTCTGGTGGGAACCAGTCGAAGAGGTTTCTGGTATGCCTGGTGAGAATACAGGGGATGTGAGTGACCTGTCTGTGGGATGAGAGCTGTGAGTGAGGAGCTGATGAATGGGGGTATAAAGAGTGAAGGTTCTGAACGGAAGAGTATGAAAGAATTCTGTCGTGAGATGGGAGAACTGGTAATGAGGGCTAAGAGTATGGTTGATGAGATGATCAATAGTGACGATGAGACTGACAGGACGACTGACGAACAACCACGACTAATTGCTACGCGTAGCCAGGGACCAGTAGAAGAGTGTGAATGGGTGCAAAAGGGTGCGATGGCTCACAAGTGGTACCGTGAAGAGTGATTGAAAGGGTTTTGTGAGTGGCTGGTCGAATGGCTTAAGGAAGGAGGGGTGTGATGGAGCGAATGTGAGTGTGTGTAAAAGGGCCATTCTCCCACCCCTTTTCTCAGTACCCTCTCCCTCCCTCTGTAAGAATGTGTGTGAATGGGAATGGGTTTGTTTTGTTTTTGTTTATTTTATGTATAAAATGATTACCATGTTTTTCTTTCTTTCCAGGCGTCATATTCTGGAAAGATAGTAGCTAGTTTTTAGATATCACTATAATTAAAACAAGATTGTACTTTGTTTAAAATAATCTTTTATCAAAGCGTCATATTCTGGAAAGATAGTAGCTAGTTTTGAGATATCACTATAATTAAAACAAGATTGTACTTTGTTTATAATATTCTTTTAGCAAAGCGCCATATTCTGGAAAGAGAGAGTGGAAGCTTGGACAGACTGCAAGAAGGGTTCTCTAGACGAGTGCTCCGCCCAGCCCTGAGACGGAGGGCTTTCATACCTCGCTAAACACCTGGACCACCATACTCGCCTTCGTTGACAATCCTGCCTCCTTCTAAGTTAGCCTACTACCACCCACCTCCAGCACACAAGTGATAGCGCGTGCCCCTTTTCGTTCGGTTGTTGTTGTGTTTTTTTATGTTTTGTGTAGATATATAAGTAAATTTGTTGTATTCGCCTGTTATAAAATTCTCTTTTAGTATCGTATTTGGATTGGGGAATTTGGCCTCATTTTGATGTGTGCACACTTCCCTTGTAAATATAAATTGCTGTAAATATAACTGTAACTATCATTGTACTTTTTTTGTAAGTAAAGGGACTGTATATACAATCCGTTTCATTCTCCCTCGATTTCTCACGTCCGCACAGTGTAGGAAGCGGGTTGGATCGATTGGGATTAGAGATATATTTTCGGCCCGCTACAACATGTAAGACAGAAGTTAACTTACGGCATTTAGATAATATACATAAGAACGAAGCATTCCTAAGAATTCAGGTATCTATCTAGCTACAACAAAAAATAAGCACTTCACCCTTGACTTCACCTCTATCTCTGTTCCCTTTCAACCATCAAAATTGATCTTGTCCTCTTTTCTATACACAGAAGGAAGGTAAGCTTAATTTTTTTTTATTTTTATGTCTTCTCCAAGACTTTAGCAAACTTTTAATCGGTTTCCTCTTTTTATGTAAATAATTGATATAGATGCAATATTAATACATAACCTCAGCAAGACAAAACTGCTGCATACTTATGAAACATTACTTCTTTACGAACGTAGACAAAAGAGACAAAACTACAGTTAGAAAATACCCCCGTAACCAAAGACACAGTTCCTACATTCTCTCCTGAAAACGTTCATTTAGCCATTGTCAGAGAGAGAAGGTTTACCCCCCCCCCCACCTCCTTAGAACCCAACGTCTATATGTAGCGGCTAAAAAGATGCACCTGTACTATCAGACAGCCCTAAGGGAACATAGAGACTTCGCGCTGTCGGCTGACCCGGGTTGGGTTCTCTTTATCTTCTTGTCTCATCGTATGACTGACGCCATACCCATGTCGCCAAGGACCTTTGCGCAAAGCTGTGAGGCCGCTGAGACTATCCTCTCTCCCATGGCGCGCCAATTCTAATGAGATTCCCGTCCCCCTTTAGGGGCCTCCGGGCGACCCGCTTCCGCCGAGGCAGTATAAACACTTCGGGAAAAACTTTGAGAAAGTAGTACCAGACAGACCCGTCCTGGTCAGCAGCCACGTACAGTCTCGTACACCTTGCTTAGCCTCCCAACGGCTTCGAACGCGATGCGTTATCTCTAGCCGGCCTCGCTCGTATCTAAGGCGAGAGTTCCCGCCGATAGACGATAGACACGGTTATCGACTTCGTTCAACGACTGGAGTATTCCCTCACTCATTTCTCAGCGAGGCTAAAGAAGAAGGAATCTTGCAAGTTGAACTTTACAGCGCCCCGTTTACTCGCCGTATTCAAGCCTCCAGTCAATTAGGCTTTAAGTGAGTCTCCCCGATAATTGCACTTTCCCATTTTCTCTGCAAGAAATCACCGTGCATCCTCTCTCGGACTCTAGTACCTGTTGAGTCATTTGTATGTCCCCACCCGTTTGGTAACCCGGGTCTCATTTTATTTATTATCATTTATTTAATTGTGCTATTAATATTTTTTTTATATATAGTAAAGTTATATATTTTTCTACCATTAGTTTCTTTAATCCCAGAACCTCTAAGAATTGATTATTTAGGCCAACCGCACTCAACTTTGTTTATTTAACCCTCGCACTGGGATCGGTATCCCGATGCCCTGGCGTGCTCTCTTCACGGTCACCCGACGACAACTATTAACACTCTCAATCACCCATGGTCCTGAATCATAGCAATCTCAGCGATGACAGACTTTTTCAACTACTCCGACTCCCAAATATAATTCTCTTACTCTGGAAAACGCCACACATCATAGCAATACTCAAATGCAAGTTGCCAACACAACCTAACTCATACCCACCAATCTTATTAATGTGCACATTATCGCAAACTTTTGCAAAACTAACACATTAAAGGAACGGATCTACACATACCCATCTTGAAAAAATAATTATTCAACCCAAACTCTCCTACCTAGCTTCACGCAGCATATTTTTATTATTATTATTATTATTATTATTATTATTATTATTATTATTATTATTATTATTATTCTGAGAGCTACCAAAGCCTCCCTCAAGGGTGCAAAAACAACTGCTAAATTGATTCCACACAAAATACCGAACTGGTATTGAAGAGAGGCAAAGGCAGCCATGAAAAAAGTAAAGGGCTAATAGTAAACCAGATGAATAAGAAATATAAGAAGATGAGAAAAGTCTACCGTTTCAAGAATGCATTCACACGGGACTTAAATGAAAAAATATCCCTTAAGTGTACAATCCCGCTTGGTAAAGCATTCCAACTTTTAATTAGCGATGGTATAAAACGCAGTGAAAACTGTGTCGTGCTAACATTCATAAAATTCATAGCAAAGTCATTAAGATTAAGAGTAAACCTTGTCACACGAACTGGATTAAAAGAATCAGGCAGATCTGCGTGCAACGGATGCTGAATAATATCAAATACCTTAAAAAAATGATAAGGGCACCAACCAGACGCCGATAATCTAAATCACGGGAAAGAGCTGGTGATATAAATTTAATTGAGTGCAACACTCTGAAATCCAAACAGAATGAAGGCATAAAAAGACTTAATAATTGTAGAGTCACAAGCAAAAGTTCTGTAACACTTACGAATAAGCCAGTCTTCTGTGAAAGTGAGGAGCACAAGAAACGAATGTGCTTCTCAAAAGTTAGCTTCGAGTCAAGAATTACTCCAAGAGGACGTAAATCATCTACTTCCTCAATAAGTTCACCTGATATGTACAAACTGGGATAAGCTGGATACAGTGTACGGGATCTACTAATGGTAATAGAATGCATCTTATTAGCATTCAGCTTCATGCCCCAAAGTTTACACCAAGAGGTAATCTTGGTTAAATCCCTATTTAGAGATGCTGCAACTTCTCTTCTGTTACATGGAGACCGAATTAAAGAGTATAAAGTTGTGTCATCGGCATACGATATCAGTTTATTTTCAAGGTTAATGCCCAAGTCAGAGGTGAAAATTATAAAAAATAAGGGACCAAGAACGTTTCCTTGTGGAACTCCTGAGACCATAGGCACAAACTCACCCTCTCAGAATTCATCTTCGACAGACAAAGCACAAATCGCGCATGCTACCACTCCATAACTGCGTCACCCAGGAAGCCAATCTATCATCTCTAGTCTTCAATTCATTTACTCACGATATTCCCTAAGCTAAATCTCAAATAATTATCTAAACAAAGATATATACAGACCACATTTCTTTAACAGCACAATATCCCAGAACCAACACATTAACGAGACCACAAAAAAAGATAAATACACACAATAGAACCATTGATCACACAAAATCGAATGACAGTCTCCATCCACATCTAATCAATGACACTTCACACCTGACAAAAGCGAACCAAAACCACACTTAAGAATCCTATTGAACAGACAAGTCTTACCTTTAAACAAAACTCATATCCTCATGAAAGTCAAAATAAATACATTATCTTCACTATGCAGATACTAAACATAACATAATTAGAAAAAAATGCTCTAAAGGCACTGGAAAACATCATTTTTGGAAAATAAAAAGTCAATATCATTATATACCAAAAATTCATCTGAGCATCCATAGCTATATCTAGGTGATTAATACTGTCCAAAAAAATAGCGCAGAAAATATCATAACAGTGCAAAGTAAAGCAATTAAAATTATCAAAGGACTCACTGTGGGGGAATTCCATGTGGAATTTGTTTTACAGCAGGGAAGTAATGTCCTTGCGTTGGAGAAGATTCCAGAAGTGGGTTAGGTTTAAATAGGTAAGGCCCCCCCTCCTTGTACAAGCGATAGCCTCGAACCGCGTCCACTACGGACCACCTTTACGCGATTTAGAATCGCCTCAGCGTGAAGATTCGAGGCCATTCAAGAGTAGCGCTGTTTTCCCAAACCCCGCGGGAAGAGCCTGGGATATATATAGGGCTCGTCTTCCATGTGGCAGCACAGAGTTGAGGAGTCTCGGCCGGACCCAAGAAGATTTCCCTAGTTCCAAGTCAGGTGCTAACAACAAAGCAAAGTGACGGCTGAACTTTTTGCGTGTTGAAATTAGCCCCAGCCAGCGAGGTAATTCCATTTGACGATCGCTACCAAGCGATTTTTCCGACTAGACTCATCAACTCCTGTCGAAGCCCTCCTCGTTCGCCCCTCGTTTTCGGGGGCCGAAATACTTTTCCCTGGACCGGACGTTACCCCCCCCCTTCCTTTTGGAGAACCGTCATTACGTTAACTTCTCGCTCAGAAGCTCCAAGCGCCCTCGCCTCACGTTTATTGCATGCAGAAGACATCCGTGAAGTCATACCATGACGTCTCACCTGAAATCCTGCGTAAGCCAACCCCTCCTCTCCTTCAGCAACCCAATTGAGTTAATCCTCCCCATTTGAATAGTCTCCTTCTATAATACATTAATTTTTAACTTCATAGTCTGACGCATAACTCTGCAATTCCCCCCTCGTTTACCGATGTAATTTTTCCCATTAATTCTCTTATTTTTATGTTAATAAAATTATATTTTTGTAATGCCTCTTTAAATAACCTTGAGCTTTGCCATTGCCCAAATTTTACCTGACCTCATTGCACTGTTTCCCGCTCTTCCGCGCGTCGAAATTTGTGACGTTCCGTCCCTTGTTGGTTCGCCTTTAAGTTATTAGTCCCTCCCCCATAGATATAATATGGTATTGATATAATGTAATGTCATGCCACGACACTCACCTAAATTAAACTCATTTTACCGTTATACGCAGAAACCAAAATCTATCATGGGTGTGCACTTAGACATGACGGGAACCAAACTCTTTAGCAGAGCACTAAAACCAATCCCATTCAAACCAGCACCCTTACCTAGACTAAATAAAGAATCTCAGGTGAATTACTACCAACACCAGTACAATAACTTACTCCCTTCTCCTCTAAATCATAACTTAGTTAAACAAATCCACGTTACGCTCACCTACTTAAATAATCTCCTACCAAAC
Source organism: Ceratothoa steindachneri (assembly GCA_963969495.1). Classification (NCBI taxonomy): domain Eukaryota; kingdom Metazoa; phylum Arthropoda; class Malacostraca; order Isopoda; family Cymothoidae; genus Ceratothoa; species Ceratothoa steindachneri. Next base: position 100,907,884 of record OZ018335.1, on the reverse strand, counting down.
AACATCATAAGATCTCATTGAACCACCTCTCCAAATAGACAAATGAGAAAATCCTTGCACAAGATACACACAGTATTCCTAACCTAACTTAAACTAGGCTATGCTTTTATTCACCACGAATAGACAAACGCAATAAACCTTAGCTCAACTCTAAAATGGATCAGATGCAACCAAAACCAAGAAGATACTAAACACCTTCTCCACTCCCCTAACCTCGCACATTCACAGACACCCACCCTATTACGTCACTTAAGACCAATGGAACATTCAGGGTGATGTAATGAAATTTCTGGCGGCCATTACCTCAATGAAGAGAGTTAGGGAGGCTACAAATGTAAGGTTTGTAAAACAAAATAAAAAAAAAAAGTGATCAAAATGCTTTGATATACCAAAATGAGAATAACTCACAGACAAGACTAAGCGCTCTCTTCCGGAGAAGAGAAAGGATAAAGAAGAGAATAAAACCTAAGGTTTAAAGGAAAAACATGACGTTATTCAAACAAACAGGCGAACAAACAAACACGTTAGATCATATTAACTTGAATTGCAAACACATATAAAATAAGAATTGATTTTAAAAAATGATGCTTACGATAAATATATATTGCCCAAAAATTATATTGATTATACAGTTGTCTAATTTAAATAAAATTCAACCCTAAATTGAAGTTTATTTCTTGTGAGAATTTGATGATGAACTACTAAACTAAATTTCTTTTAGAAGTTCTTTCAAGAAAATAAATTATTTCTATTTGAACGGATCAAATTAGTGATTTAAGGTAGACTGATAGATTTCCTTATCTTATTACTGTATTTATTCCATTTTATTCCCTGAATAAGAAAATACAGAAAGTCGCATCAAAACAGCGGTACCTATTAATATTCCTAGGAAGAATAGGAGGAAGGAGTTTAAACTCAAACCTCCACATATGTACAGCTCCACAAAATGCAGAAGTGAGTTTCCTATGGCCATTTCGGAGCGCTAAAGAAAGCATTCCCATTTGAAACTAAATGAACATTTTTGGAAACAAACTTTGATTAATTCCATGCATAAATGAACAGAAATAGAAAAAAATGTTTAATGGAGTTCAGTGACCACACAAGCAGATCATTACAGGGAACTTTAATAAACAAGAAGACCGTCTAAAATTAACATTATAAATTTAGAGGTAAGAGATTAAGTTTTATTATTATCAACAAAATCGCAATGATTTTTCGTATAAGTTGTAAAAAATAAATCCAGAGAACTAATAATGGGACTCATTGGATGATTCACTTTGTGACTCTAAACTAGGCCATATAAAGAACGTAAAGAAGAGGAATATATATCTAACTTACGCAATGAATTTATATACTAAGTGCAATATTTTTGTGGGTTTTTTTATTAAAGAAGGTAATAGAGGAGGCCAGAGAGTCTTTATTTAATTTATACACAAATGAATTCATTGTTCAACAAACTACCCATCTTCTTGTATATAACCCACCCCCTCTATTTACGAAGGAATTAAATTTATCACCTTTCGTGAGTCAATACATATATTATGAACGGTTTTTCATCGGTTTGTTTGAGCGACGTCATATTTTCGTTAAAACAAATTTTTCCTCCTTTGTTTATTCTTTCTTGAGTTTATCTAAGTTATTTCCTTCTGGATATTCAAACAAATATATGTATATGGCGTTTACCACTGACTTTCACTCAAACTACCATGCACAGAAGCATACACAAATACATACACACACATACAAGCTTACAAATATTTGGTTTGGCTAATTAGCCAAAAATAAATAGTCCATCAAGGGAAACGATGGTGTAAACAAGACTGGGAAAGATAAATCGCCGGGGCCTGTGTTTGAATTAGAGCTGTCACCCGCCCTGGGAGTTCCTTGGCTCAGCCAGACACTGCTTTAAATATTTAGTCTGGAGGAAAGACTCTTGAGTAAACACTTGAGGTGCAACGCCCGGTGGAAACGAACCTTTCGACTGAGGGGAAGGATCACACCTTCGCCATAGCAACGCAAAGATTATTTGGAACGAGCCAATTCATTGCTAGTAGGATATAAGTTAAGGTAAGATAGATACAATTAGATATAAACCATTTTAGTCACCTGCACGCGACTCTATAAGTTACTATGTCGGTCCGTAAGTCGGTTGATCGGTCGGATGGTAACTATTTTACTTTTCAATGAGTTTTTTGGCAATAACATCGTAACTATTTGGACGATTTTAACGGAATTTGAAACCCTTATGTTGTTTTACCTTCTCTTTCGAATGGTATAATTGGCAAGGTCCGCCCAAGGTTAGGTTGGGGATTATTGAACATTTAGTAGGTCGTAACGCCATATGATCATACGGTCATAAGCCAGAATAATTGACAGACGCGACCTATGTCTGTTGACTTTGTTTAGTAAAAATAAAAGCAAAATAGAATTAAAATTTGTGACCAATACCGCGTAAGTATTCAATTGAGTGTCAAACTTTTAAACTATTCTAACAATTCTAGCATCCATTGGCATCACGATATGTTGTTTTTTTTTAAATAAGCTGCATTGATGCGGTTAGGATATGTTGTTATGGTAGCAACCCATTGGTTTCGCATCAGAGCTGTTTGATTGGTCCATTGTATACAGTTACTTGCTTGCTTTGCATGCGGAGTCCCCCCCTCCCCTAGCGTGCCCGATTCAGAATCAATGGGGCGAGAGATTACTATCGTAACTATATCACGATATTTCTTCAACTTTAGTGGCAATTTAAATTTTGTTTTTGTTTCTTTATGCTGTAATAAGTTTCCAAATAATTGGATCATTCATTTTCATTTACACTAGAAGCCTATTTACACTAGAAGCCTACGATTTGCATTCAGTCCAGTTTCATAGAAAGGGATTTCGTCAGGTGACGCCAAATAACAAGAAAACTATTAGATTTGGTGCGTGGACACCAATTTCATTTAGTATTCGGACAAAAGTTTTTTTTTAATTACAAAAGCATTACTTGGAAACGAACCATGCATCGGTTGTGGAATACTGAGTAAGACTTCATTAATTACCACACGTCTATGGGTATAGGCGTGTGATAATTAAATGCTGAAGAATAATGAGAATTATGATTAATGTATTGACTCAGCACCATACTTGGTGTGGATTCTGGTTTTACGTTTTCCCATTTGATCGAAAAACCAAAGCAACAAATCACTGTATATTTTTAGATTAAGTATAAATCTTCTTTACTAAGTGATAATTTTAGCCAATGATGAGTCGAACCGGCTATGCAATGAGGTCAGACTAGCGGTGATTTATGGTTCCCAAACCCCTTTACAAGCGGTCATATAAGCAAATTTTAGTGTTTCTTGTAGAAGTCTCATTTCAGCACATCTGAATTCATTAGAACACATGGAATCAATGTGACTGAGGGTTTATTTCTTAGGGGAAACCACCTCTTTTTCCATTGGTTGGGGTTAAATGGACTTAGGGGGAATGATGGAGAACACCCATCGAATCTGAAAAAGGCAAAGGTAGAGAAAAATAAAAGTAGAAAATATTATAGAAGAACTCGAATGCCACATTAGAAGGCAGCGACTCTAAAAGTAGGAGCCGAGAGAGAGAGAGAGAGAGAGAGAAAGAGAGAGAGCAACAAATCCCTTCATCCAAAAGTTATATATATATATATATATATATATATATATTAACTTTTTAGCCAGCCTACATATTGTCTTGATTTTAAACAAAATAATGTCCCATTTCATTAGTTGTATTAAATATATATTTTGGGGGTAGGTGTTTGGCCTTGCCTCACTTTTTTTTCTTTACTGTCATATCGTTTATTAACCGACTTTAATTAATTTATATTCCTTTTAAACTTTATAGTATGTCAATGCCTGAAGATGAGCGAGTAAACTCGAAACGTTGCAAAATAAAGATCAGGCTCCAGAATGGCAACCGTGTTTGACTATATATACATATATATATATATATATATATATATATATATATATATATATATATATATAAAGCATGAAAGTTCGGAAATATCGCTTACGGTGAGACCATTAGATTGGCTCAATAGCAAGAACATCGGGACAGAATCAAGCGTTCGATCCTGATCAAATCTCACTTGTATCCTCTCCAAATGAGTGTCCCATTTTAGCATAATGTATGTATGTGGAGGATGTTAAGCAAACGGAAACGAGCGAAACTTGGTAGTTGGAATGGCATTTGCATTCTAATTTCAGGCGATAAAATTTACTGATCCAACAGATCCTCGAAATGCTCGCTCGTCACTCAAGTTTCCTAAGAACAACACCGGTGAAAGTAAATGTAGGATCTCCAGCGCTCCGTAATCTGAGAGCCTCAATGAAAGTGATATCTCGTTAGCCCGAGTCATCCATCAAGGCAGATCCTTCACTTTATGTGAGGGGAAGGCAAATTGCTTCTGTAGAAAGGGCATGGAACTTCTTCGAAAAAGGGTAAAGGTGTGGGGGAGAGTCATTGATTAGGGGAAGGAATGAAAGGAGTGAATCTGGGTATTCGAAATGCTTAGAAAGCGAGATAGAACATTGCATAACATCGATGGAACTGTGCAAGAGACTGCACGATGCTGGAAACGTGTAGGAGTAGAAAAACACAATTAGTTATAAAAGAGAATTAGAAGGGAAAGTATTTATGTGAATTTGAAGCGAGATAAGTGGGGAAAGATGAATCAAATTAGTTTGAAGGAGCTTCTTAGTGCCAATCAAAACATGATTAAAACTTGAGCTATTTCTCGAATGACAACTACGATTCTTCTTGGTTCTTTTATTTATGTTTTGACTAATTTATGTAAAATACCAAATAACATACACTTATCAAAATATTTCTTCACTATCTTTCCATCCAAACGAGAATCAGCCCCTAGTTACCTCGGACTCGCAAGCGATTTCCATGCTGATCTTTATGTTGCTTTCATTATCTGGTCAGGAGGTGCTGTCATGGTTAATAGATGATTGGCATTACTTAATTATTGCATGGATCTTCATTCAATTAAATGAGATATTGACAGGCCATTACTAAATTGTGTGAATGGGTAAACCATATACTTATCGAAAAAAAATTGGTGTGATTCCAACCCCTCCTTAAAAGATTACACTATGTAGCAAAATTTCACTTTTTTCTTGTCCCAGGGTTAAAAATATTTTCCAGTTTTTCCCAACTAAGGTAAATTATTATTTTTTTATATCCCATAACTTTGAATTTGTAAGTAGGAAACTAAATTTCGAAATTTGCCCATTTTGAAAAAATAATGCTAGGGTATTATTAATTTCGAAAAAAAATTGGGAATATATAAAAGGTTGTAGGCTTTCATTTTTTAAAAACATGATCGAAAATCGAAAATCTTATTTTCAAATGTTGGAGAATAATATTTGTTTTAAGGAAACCTTCCAAAAATTCTAGATTTAAGAGAAATTGCTATTATTAGGTTGAGGAATAAGTTCTTGCTTTTTCTTTAGTGTTGTGTTGATTTAAGTTCTGTTGAAGTGATTTGTGCACATATTAAGAAACAATAATAAATAATGAGAGCAAAATTTGCAAAGGCTAGGCTATGTCTCTTAATAGCGTAGAGTATTAGGCTTTTGCTTAAGCTACGTCTTGAAGTTGGGTAATAAGTCATTGAGGTTTATTTAAAAGTTGTGTTAATTTAATTTTTGTTCTGTACCCTCAAAATGGAATGTCAAGTTGAAAGAAAGGCGCATTTTTGATAATTGTTGTTATTCATTTTTAATCGAGACTGGAACAATGCAAACGCAGCCAAAGCTCGTCGCTATATCTGTGCTGTGTACAGAGAAAATGCTTTATCAGAAAGGACAGCTCAATGGTGGTTTTCACGTTTTAAAAACAGTCATTTCAATCTTAATGACGAAGAACGTTCTGGTTGCCCCATTAAGTTGGATGAAGATCGATTGAACGACCTTGTTCATGAAAATCCTCGTCAATTGGCGTGTGATCAGAAAATTGTAGTGAATCACCTTCATTCGATGGGAAAAGTTAAAAAACTCGGTGCATGGGTTCCGCACGCTTTGAGCGAAAGCAACAAATTTCAACGCTCCACGATTGCCGCAGGTTTGCTTGCTCGTCACAAGGCTACTTGTGGATATAATGACAGATTTCTCCCCCACATCATCACTGGCGACGAAAAGTGGTGTGTTTATGTCAACATGAACCATCGAAAACAATGGCTTAGCCCCAATAAAAACCACTTCCGCGATTAAAGCAAGGACTTCATCCACGAAAGACGATGCTGAGTGTGTGGTGAGATTGTGAAGGCATCATTCTTTATGAGCTCCTTGCGAACAACGAGATTTTCAATGCAGAACTCAACGTTCAACAAATGTATCGACTCACCGAAGCTATTCGTGAAAAGCGACCTCATCGACGTTATGGAGTCTTTCTGCAACACGACAATGATCGTCCTCGCATTGCCAATATGACAAAAGACGCCATCCAAACGCTTAATTGGGAAATCTTGCCGCATCCTCCATATTCGCCAGACTTGGCTCCATCAGATTTCCATCTGTTCCGATCGCTCTCCAACAATTTGCGCGGAGTTTCGTTCAATACTGATGTGGAATTAAGAACCTGGTTAGACGAATTCTTTGAGTCAAAATCCAGAGATTTTTATTGTAGAGGCATCGAAAAACTAGTTAAACGTTGGGATAAAGTCGTAAATAACAACGGAGAATACATTATTGATTAAATTTCATAGTGTTATCAATTAAAAATGAAGTTTTTCGAAAATTGTTAATCGTAATGAATAAATTTGATAAACCCGCAAGAATTTATTCCTCAACCCATTATTTAGTAGAATTTTATTAAGTTTCAAGAATGTTTCAGAACTTGCCAGCACAACCCCCTGGAAGCTTCTAGAAATTTCTGGAATATTAGTTCAGACATATCTCTACGGGAATTCACAGTTCTGCTATTATTTCAGCTCTATCTACCATTAGTGAAGACATTGGTAGAAATGGTTCTCTGCTAATCCTCGGTGATTTCAACCTTCCTGGCCACAATCCTAATTTTAAAGCCTTTTCTGAAATCCTTGATCTCGTTTCCCTCACCCAACACGTTTCTTCCCATACCCACTCTCACGGTAACATTTTAGACCTTGTAATCTCTGATTGTCTTATTTCCAACCTGACGAATACAAATTTGTCCAATGCTATATCTGATCACTTCCTTATTAACTTCAACTTCTCTATCCCATTCCATATACCTCCCCAGCTGTCTCATAATCCTAAGCCTTTCCGTCGACTTGCCTCTATTGATATTCCCTCCCTATCTAATGATGTGGCCTCCAAACTTCCTCCCATTGATGCTTCTGCCTCTCCTGACCAGATTCTCTCTTCTTTGGAGCAACCCCCTCTCACTTGTCTTGATGCCCACTCTCCCTTTGTCACCCCTTTGAACTCCCGTTATCACCGTGCTCCTTGGTACTCTATGGAACTCCTCCGTGCTGGGCATTCCATGCGTGCCCATGAAAGAGTCCTTAGAAAGGCTCACACCCGTAGGCAAGACACGACCCCTCTCTCGCTGGCGTTCCGACTTGCGACAGCTTCCTACGTGGCAAAATTAAAATCTGCTCGTAAAGACTACTCACGTAATCGCTTACTGATAATAGGAATGATCCCCGTACCGTCTTCCGCCTGCTCTCCCGTCTTACTTACCCAGCCTAGGTCTCCCCACCCATTAGCCCTGTTACTCTCTCGAATTTCTTCACAGATAAGGTCACTAACCTCCGTGCCTCCCTCCCTCAGCCTTCTGTCCCGGCTCCTGCCATTCTCCCTGACTTCCCGCTCAGCCACTTATCGTTTTCCCTGCTGTGACCGCGTTGGAGCTTAGAGCCCTGCTCTCGCGTTCTAAGAAATCGGGCTTCCCAAAGGACATTTTTCCGCCTAAACTGTAAAATTCTGCCTGCTATCCTCCCAACGCTTCTTTACCTGTTCAACACTTCACTTGCAACTGGTCTTGTTCCCTCTTCCTTCAAACGTGCCCACATCCGTCCGATTCTTAAAAAGTCTCAACTGAACCCCACTAACCCTTCCAATTATGCCCGATTTCGCAACTTCCTTTTCTCTCTAAGGTTCTGGAGAGAGTGGTTGCTCCACGCATCAACAGTCACATGGTGGCCTGTAACACTGATGAAACATATCAATCTGGCTTCAAGTCAGGTCACTCCACAGAAACCGCCCTTCTAAATGTGTCCGATTGCTTACGAAGAGCCGCGGACAGGGGTTGTGCCTCCATCCTCGTTCTACTCGACCTCTCCTCTGCCTTCGATACTATTGACCATACCGTCCTACTTGATCGTGTTCACTCTTTCCTCGGCATATCAGGCACCGTGCTTGACTGGTTCCGCTCTTATTTCTCGTTTCGTACCCAATCCGTTGGGATTGACGACGTTTCATCCGACTCTATCCCCTTTCTCTTTGGAGTGCCACAAGGCTCTGTCCTTGGCCCTCTACTATTTCGTATCTACCTTCTCCCTCTTAGTTTCCTTATCCGTATTCTCGGTCTATCCTTCCACCTATATGCTGATGACACTAAAATTTTCGTTTTCTCATCCCCCACGTCTCTTGCCTACTCTATCACTGACCTTCTGGCTGCCTAATCCTCCATTTCTGACTGGCTCTCTACCAACTTCCTCGGGCTTAATCACTCCAAAACTGAGGTCCTCCTCATCAGCACCCCTGCTCTTGTCAAAAAATCTAAATCTCTCTTTCCCTCGCTTACTCTGGGAGGTAATACTATCATTTTCTCTGACTGCGTTAGGAATCTAAGTGTTGTTTTTGATGAGCATCTCTCCTTTAAGCCTCATATCCGCAATGTCAGCAAATCCTCTCTATGTTTCCTTCGTAACTTCTCTCGCATTCGCTCTCACTTTGATGGCCAAAGTCTTAAGACTGCTGTTCATGCCTTCGTCACCTCACGCATTGACTACTGTAACTCTCTGCTTGTGAATCTGCCATCCTCCTCTTTCCGCCCCCTTCAACTTGTACAGAACTATGCCGCCTGGCTTCTCCTCCGTCGCCCTCGTTTCTCTCCCTCGAAACCCTTGCTGCATGAACTGCACTGGCTCCCTGTTAGATCCCGTACTCACTTCAAGATACTTCTCTTCACATTTAAGGCCCTAAACAACAAGGCCCCGTCTTACCTCTCTTTTGCCCTCTCACCACGCCATGTCCCTCGGGCCCTTCGATCATCACATGCATCTCTTTTAAATATTCCCCGTTCATCCCTTCTGCTCAATGGGGGACTGCACCTTCTCAATCTGTGCCCCTAAGATGTGGAATGCTCTTCCTGCTAAAATAAGGTCTTCTCCCTCTCTACCACATTTAAGCGTCTCCTGAAAACGCATCTTTTCAGTATTGCCTTCTTCCCCTTCTTGAATTTCCATTGAATTTCCATTCTCATCTCAGCACAACGTGCGCTCTGGGAAGGCCTGAGGCCTTGAAGAGCGCATTACAAAAGACTTATTATTATTATTATTATTAAGAGGGTGCAATCATTCTACAGATGCATTCTTTTATAACTGCAGACAGTTTATCAAGAAACTAGCAAAAGGCTTCAGTGTGACAACATCTATGAGAACGAGTAAAGCTTGAAAATCACAGTTTGTTGCAATGAGTAAAATATCAAATGTCACAAGTATTTAAGCTATTGTGTTTGTTTGTAAGTCAAAGAGTAGTAAAGTATATGTTTTGTTTTACTTTCAAAAGATGATATAGAGGGGAAAGAAGAACCATGAAGTTTGCCATTCTCAGGATTTGGCGTGAATCCAATGACCACTAAAGCAACTGGTACTTCTACATGGTGGACCCTTCCAAATGTCGAAGTGGAAAAATGCACCTGCTATTTGCTATCCCGATCTTTGCTCCCTCTATTGCACCAGTATCTCACAGTCGGATCTTTATGTACCTACCCTTCTCTAGAAAGGAATAATCTACACTCAGAAGAAAGATATAATTCAGAAGCTGAATATAAAGCTGAAGGTGTAGACTGCAGTGTCTGAGATTATCATTATTATTATCATCAAGCTACCAAAGCCTCACACCAGGGTTCAGATACAACAGAATTGAATTCGCACAAAATACCAGGGGTAGTTGAGAAAGGCAGAGGCTACAAATGGATACGCATTTTTTATGCGTATCCATGGATGTTTTACTTGGTTTCCATGGCATCTGTCTTTGGGAGAGTAGAGATACTGCAACACATTACCACAAGCAGCACTAGTCACAAACGATTAAGTTCTCCGTTGGAAGGTATAATGACAAGCATTTGTTTTTGATAGACCCTCAAAAGGTGTGGTTCCCTCCATTGCATTTAAAACTAAGTCTCATTCAGCATTTTGTTAGAGCTCTTAACAAAGAGTCTGCAGCTTTCAAGTAACTTCAAAATTTATTTACAAAACTCTCATATAAATGATGAAAACTGATGTCTTTATTGGCATACAAATTAGGAAAATTATAGTGTGTTCAGAATTTCCTGAAAAGTTTACTAAAAATGACAAAGAAGCCTGTGAGATTTTTGTTTCGGTGTCAGGGATTTGGGGACAACCACTAGGCTTTCAGTTATGTGGAACCTGTTAAGAACTTAGTGAAAAGCTATGGCCAAATAAGCTGCCGGATGAAAGTGCACATGTTTGATGCCCGTCTGACACAAGTTCAAGAAGAATATGGGATCATACTCAGAGAAGCAAGGGGACCGATTCCATCATGATATACTCAAACTTGAAAATATATACCAAGGAGCATACAATAAAAACAGGATGGGAGACTACATTTGGGTGATTGTACGGGAAAATGATTTACTTTACACAGAAATCGAGGAAAACTTCACTTCCAACTTTTTTTACTTGTTTGTATTTATTTCTTGTGTAAGTTTCAATAAAATTGTAAAAATTGTATTTTTGTTTTTAGCCCTACAATAGATTTAAAAACAAAAGTTACCTATTTTTAGTAAATAGTTCATCATACAGGACACAAGGGCAAAGTTTAAAACAAATACTGGCTATTTTCTATTGTTTCGCCATAAAAGAAGTTGGAAAATAACACTTACTGGCTCAAAGTTTTGTTCCATAGTGAATTAGTGAATAGGTGAAAATGCTTAAATTGGATGAATTTGTTTACTTAAGAGATGGAATTCAAAATAATTTGTTCGCTTTCTGTAAATGACAACAGAAAATTTTTTAGATTCGCAATTGCATGAAATTTTAGACAAAGAAATTATATATTTCAATTAATTGCCAAACTTCCTCCGTCAGAAAGAACTACATGTACACTTTGGGAAGAAAATGTGGATGGATATACAAATAGAAAATGCTAACATAATACAATTACAAGAAAACTCGTGATATTCTATTTTTCAGATTTATATAAAGAATAAATAAAAAGAACAATAGAACACATAGACAACAGATTTAAGGTATCCGAACTATTTTCCATTGATCAATTATTGTAAATCGTAGATTAATCATCGTCACTAGTAAATAGTTCTGGTTAGTAACTAAAAAACAATTTGAAAATGAGGAAAGAATTCAAAGCCTTCTACTCGAGTCCCTGATGCATTTTGAGGTACTCTTTGAGCAGTAGCATTATACCCTAAGATTGCAATTACATTTTAGATAAAAGCTAGACTATAAGGGACCAAATTTTGTAATTTAAATCGACGTTAGCCATTTTTATAATTAACTCTACCCAAGTCTAGGATGGTGATTAATTTTAAAAGAAACATAGATGGTTATGAGCGCTTCTTTCAAGTATCTTTATATTACCACTCATATTATCTCTTAAATTTAGATAAGATCGTTTTTCGATACCTTTTGAGAATATCATTAGGACGACCTAATCCGGTTGAGGCTCAAAGACTATCATTTTTGCTTCCCATTCTACCTAGTCATGATCCAGATCTTTTTCACTCTCTCAATACTGCCCTGTATCCCATTAGTTACCTTTCTTCTTCTTTTTTTTTGCCTAACGATACAATCGTTATGGAGGCAAATTTATTTGCATGTGATCCCAAAACTGAATCGATCCATTCTTCTTTTAATATATAAGTAGGTGTAAGGGGTCTCAAACCTGCACCTACCTCTGCTTTCTTCATCCGTTTGCAAAGAAATGGATGTGGCCCACTAAACCTTTACATGCCTGCCCGTGCGGTCATTAATGCCGTTTCTTCATGTTGCTGAGCCTTGACTTTGGAGAATAAAAATAGAAAAATAGAGGCAAAAAAGCACTCGCCTTTCCATTGAGGCGTGGACTGACCGGTACTTCTTTGTTAAGCAAAAGGAGAAGCCAGTGTGTCACATCTTCCTTGAGGGGATAGCACATTTTTTCATTAGTCACTTTCCAAATTCTTTCGTTCAAAATTCGCATTTTTTGGTTTTGTATATCATTATATTGCAAATTTTATGCATTATTTTATGGTATAATTATTTTTAGAGCAACATGAGTAGAACATAGAGAAAATTAAGATAATGCAAAATTGTATACTTTCGTGGAAACATTTCTTAGATATTTAAAGTTAATTTGTGAAAAAAAAACTACAACATTGATTTTTATATCATTTTATTGCAAATTTTATGCACTTTTTATACTACATATTTTGTTTTAGCAACATGAATAGAACATAGTTAAAACTATGATAATGGAAAATTTTATACATTGGTGGAAATTTGTCTGTAGATTTTTAAAATTGATTTGTGAACAAAACGCAAAAATATACCATGCGATTTTAAATATTTGCTAAAGAAAACGGCGCCTGAGACTTAGTTTATATTTTTAGCATCATTTGAATATAGATTGAACTAGATTCCAGGGCATTCATAACACCACTACTATTCATCTAACACCCCCTTTTGAACCTGAGAACAAACCTATAGTTGACCTTGTCCGAAAAATATATGTTTTAGTCCACCATTAAGCCAAATCTTAATGGAACTAAAGAAAACTGATTTTAAATGATAATTAAATCATATGTGCATCTTTTTCTCGTGAATTCAGTCCGATTTTAAATTAACATAACCTAATTCCATGATTTTGCATTGATTAGTTCCCTTACAATGTTTTATCTAGCTTGATCAACCGTATGCAAAATCGGTTCAAACTCCAATTGCGGGTTTGCTCTCACTCCTGGCCCCAACGTTTGTGGGTGAATCTGTGGTTATATATCTTACAAAGATTTTTTCATCCTCTATTTTCATCACTTTCTTTACAGAACCCTCCTAACAAATTTTCTGCGGGAGATGGCCTTGTGGGATTTCATTTTCAATTTAAAAAGTATCTCCTATTTTCGTGTTGTGAGAGAATTTTACAAATAATACCAAGCAAATCGTTATCCGAGTTATTTATATATACTACGAGCAAAAGTACCCGGCGTTGCCCGGGCATAAAAAACTATCTTAAACAAATTAAATTCTCTGCCTGAGTTAAATTACGCAATTAAAATCTGGTAGGTATAAGAATATAAGGTTTATTTTAACTTTTGAGTAATTGAGTAATGTATCATGAAAGACTAACAGAGAACTATTTTCACATTACCGTGACATTCCATCTTTAACTTCTGAGGCTTGGATTCTTAGTTCTCTAGGGCTTCTAGATAAACTACGTTTCTTGTCTGTTGGTGTTTTAATTGCAACTTTTAGCCGCGATTACGTGTCCAAAGAAACGGAGAAAGGACAAAAATTTTGATTTTTTTTAATTCGTGTTTTTTTTTTAGTCACGTGCACACAACTCTACAAGTTCTTATTTCGGTCCATATGTTGGACGGTCAGATGGTAACCATTTTAATTTTCAATGAGTTTTGTGGCAATAACATCGTAACTACTCGGCCGATTCTAACGAAATTTGAAACCCTTATGTTGTTTGTTTTAAATTTTCTTTCAAATTAAATAAGTGTCAAGGTCATGCCAAGACTAGTCTGGGAATTATTGAAAGTTTAGAAGATCCTAAGGTCATATGGTCATAAATAAGTCAGAATAATTCAGAGCACGTGATTTAGATCAGTTGACCTTGTTTAAACAACAAATACGTGGAACTCCTAAACACTGACGTGCTGATGTCAAATCTGCAAAACTTTCAGTCTGGCCTCAATACTTTTTTTAATTATGGAGAAGCAAACATTTTTGGGTGCGCACACGACGGGTTTATATATACTATAAACACTATTGGGCCTAACAAAGAGCTTTGCAGAACAGGATTTAACAGTTCGAATGTGAACTGTGGCTGACTACATATTGTGAACGATCAGTAAGCTATAGTCTTCTATCCAATTGAGTATTTTACCTCTTCGTCCAAGGGCTTTAAGTTTCAGTAAAACCCACTTATTAGCAGTAGTGTCAAGAACCTTTGAGATGCATGAATACATAATATATATGGCTTCCTGTTCATACGGTACCGCCCAAAATATCAGAACGTATATATTTCTATCACAACTATAACTTTTGCTAGAGAGAATTCAAGGTTTTAAAAATTGATGCCCGATAACCTACAGGTGTAAAGTTTCTGCAATTTGGAGGAATACAACTAAAATTATCATTAGATAAACAATTTACGAGAAAATTTGGTGTCCAGAATGATTCGAAAGCTTAGGTTTCTTGTGGAGAGAACCAGAATTGCTTGCATAGCAACTACTCTTGTCTAGGTAACATGCTAAAGAAATCTATCATATTTTTTCTCTCTGCGGGCGGATCGTAAAGCTGCACTACCAGGATGTTCTTTATATTGGAGCCATTAAATAAAATGTCAAGCGCTATAAAAGGATAGACAATAATGTTCTCTTAACCTATTTCTTGGGAGGCCAAGAAATAGCTAAAAGAGAAGACAGAGCCATTGGAGAGATTTTGGCCATGAATGTCTTCTGGCACAAGGGAATGCACTTGTGTAGAAGGATGTGCTGCAACAGCAAGCTTTACCACATCTCCTAGCCTCCAAGTCCCAACATGCAATTTTCCTGCAGGGTAAAGCCACCTGCCATACGACCAAGTCATTAAAGAGCTTCCTGGACGATGATAACTTCATTGTTAAGACTGCCTTTCACAGAGTCCTGACCTGAAACCCATTGGAAATGTTTGAAAGGCACTCAGAGTTGGAGAAAGGTCTAAGCGAGACTCCAAAACAGTTAAAGAACTCTGGAAATTTTTGATAATAAATGTAGCAAGATTACTACGCAAGAGTGTTTGTTTACAGTTGGTTCGTTCCTTTGTCAGGATATGCCAAAGCATCATCGAGAATAAAGGTCTCCACACAAAATACTAATTATTTATAACTTGTACAAATGTTTCCCACTAATAACTTAATCTTTATACACAAATATAAATTTTTTTCCGCCGTAGTTCGGAATATTTCTTGTAAATTGATTATCTGCTGATAACTCGTTTTATTCATGCAAATACGCATGACCTTTATTCCTACCTTGTTCATGTAGGAAGGTTATCGTAACGAATTTTGAATACCTTGAATTTTCTCTGGTAAAATTATGGTGAAGTTTAACTTTAAATCCATTATTTATTATTATTTATTCTCTTATCTATAAGTACGGATTCAAAAATATTACCAATAATTGAGGTTAGACACGATTGTTACCAGAATTACGTTTTCTCAATTTTGAAGATCGGTGCGCCATTAGTCCTTGTAAAATCTGCCAGTGCCATTCCGCTTTTAAGGTACCTTTAAAAATCATTTAATTCTCAATATGACTTCGGAGGAAAAAGATATAATATAAAAAAGCCAGGAAGATGAATAAAAGGGACGGATGACTAGGAAAAAAATAAAAGAGTGGGAAAGGTTTAGGATGATAAAGACTACAACAACAAACTCATTAACCTTTCATACCGGGGACGGATAGATGTATTATAATCCAGCAGGAACAAGTAATGAAAGAGAGCACAGATTCCGGCAGCAAAGACTTTTAACAAACTATATGACCATTTCTCCCAACACAACATCCACTATAACTGTTGGTCGAAAAACTTCATTGCGCCGTGATTCATGGTATAGCTGCAATCTCTAAACCTCTGCTCTCTTGTTTAGATTCGGCGAAGCGTAAACACCCGCGTTATGAGGACAGCGAATAGCCACTGAAGCAATGGAAGCGTCTTATCAACCTAGATAAGGCCTCATTTTCACAATTTCCAAACTCGGGCCGGCTGGATTTTTGGCGAACAAGTATGAAAGTCATTATCAAGACATCTTGGCATAGACGTTGAGGTATGGTGAGTAGGGTGATGAAGTTTAAAACGGGGAATCGTGAATCTTGCAGGTCTATCAGCCGATAGCAACATGGCACGGGAAAGGCTCTTTCTATAAGTTTTTTCACTTCAGATACAATGAGGGCTTTATATGTTGCAAGCATTTCTCTCTAATAGAGAATCAATTTTCCAACACAACAATATACCTTTATCTACTTCCCACACAGTTGAAAATGCTAAACAAATTTGCTCAAAATAAAGTTGGTGAGAATCAATTATATTTATCTCCATAGGTTACCAGATTTTGCTATCAACTTAGTCTTTATGGCTGAAACAAATTAAGCCAAAAAACTATTCCGAAATTTGGTTCTCGAGTCCAACATCACCCGAGAAGTAGAGCGCCATTCATGCAACAATGACTCAGGATCCCATTAAATGCTATTTAGAACTTTTATGAGTCAGTTTCTTGCCAAATGGATAAAATATTTGGCATTTGAAAGCTATCCTTCTGCATATAAATAATAAAACTACTCTCTTCCATAGATGTTTCCATTATTTTTCCCTGGCTCCGTAATTACAATAATCATAATTAGAAATATATTTACATTTACTTTGTACAAAACATCTTTCATCAAATTAAGATAAATCAAATGTAGGTCCAGAATTCGTCTCGTAGATCATTATTATTATTATATAGATAAAGTATATTAGTCAATAACTGTTTTTTACCATATGTTACTTCTATAGGATGAAAGGAATTTACCCACCCTGAATTTATCGAAAAAAAGGACAGTAATATTCAGTATCTGCTTTTATAGTTTATAGGAATAGATCATTGCTCTTTCCCTACGAGAGTCCCACGTATACGAGCAATGAATGGAATCAAATAGATATCGACGGTAAGCAGACTTTAGATCGACCACTGAGCTATCAGGATATTAAAGAAGTCATCTTTGAAACAAATCCTTGATAGCAGAATCCAACACCCTTTTATTTATAACGTGATATATTTCGTAGTTGAAGAGGACCAAAAATTGCACCTTTTTGAACTACGAAGTATATGTATAGTGACATCCTAATTTAAGGGAAAATACGACACTAAATATATTTCTTATCTTCCTCGCTTTTCGAATATTCAAAATGACGTGATTAGATTTCGTCGCTTCATGATAGAATATTATATCCGACAGTTTAGAAAAAGAACAAGAATAGTATTCATAAGGCAAAAATATGGCAACCAGTTTGCGGAGTTACAAGTTAATCGGTAAAGTGTTTACGGTACATTAAAAGGTTTTTGGAATTTTAGTATGTTCGAGAATGGAGGACGGTGATTAGCTGGAACAGCTTAATGGCATAAATGCTCAAAGCATATCCATCAGGCCCCGTTTGGATGCTGTTAGTATCATAGGAACCTTGTGATTAGCTAGTCTTAGTGTGTTTGAGATTGATTTTTTAATGGAAATAGTCGAAGGTGCATTAGAGTTTGATGTTAGAAATAAGGTAAAAAGGGCAAATAGCAATAGTACGGCCAATTTACCTGAAAAATAGCAGATATAATTATAACACGGAAATGGGTAGTGCAAGAAGTGAGGGAGCGGTGGGAGCTTCCATAGATTACGGCAAGTAGACAAGTAAAACCCCAAAAGTCTCATAGGCTGAAGTTATTAAACCTAAATATATGCGTTTTGAGTAAGTTCGGGGTTAATAAAGATTTTAGTTGGGTTCGAAACTCGGTCGAGAAGGGTCTCAAGTTAAACAAATTTAGAGTAGTTTTGTCACTCCTTGCAGGTATTCTTGTAGAGCCTAGATAATGACTGCGGGATGCGCTTTCCATATTCCAGAAATAAATGGACGTCGGAGCTGGAGATAAACCTCGAGGGAGCCATTTATTGGATGTACGATAGGTTTTTGGCACAGCATTAGGTTTACGATGCAGTAAAAAGTAAGTTAACGGCTTGGTGATGGTGGAAAAGAAATCTACTTGCTACCATATAAGCCATTTCCATGTATTTTGGAAGCGAGTCTATCTCAAAGTACCCGCCTAGATTTGAGGTATACTTCCAGAGAGAAAAGTCAGGAGTTGATTTTAACGGATCTGAGGAACTTTTGAAAGGTTCATGGAGGGGATAAAACGGGAAGTGGTTAGAGGACATAGGACAGCATATGGACATAGCCAACTCCTTTGCGGGGAAGCCAATGGCGTGAAATGCAGCTATAATCTTTCTGTCCGACAGGAAGACTGCCATGGTGACTGGAAATGAGGTAGACCATTTATGGCTTTTAATCAGCAAATATGGATGGAGACTCCCTGGGAACTTCATATTAATCTCTTGTGTGAGTTGCACTAGAAATGTCTCGGCTAATTTGCCAATGTGAAAGAAAGGGCTAAGGCTATTAAATAATATCCAGGATGGTGAATTTAGCACCATATCTTGAAGCAATTAAGGTATGTTGAGGATTCAGAAAAGAGGCAGATTGGTAACTTGTCACTATTGCGTGAAGTCGGGTCGCGTCCATAGTATTTCCAATCTAAGAGGCTTAACTTATTGCTCTTGTGAGAAGAAAGGTCATACAGTGAGAAATTACGCTCAGGATCAAGCGTAAATAGGGCGTGGGGTATTAAGTATGTGGTAAGTAAAGGCCTATTGGTAGATATTGAATAAGGGCCTCTTGGTGGCCAGAGGATTTCTGGTTTTAATGGGGTCAATTTCGGAAAATTTGGGACCATGGCAATTAGAACAGTAGGCTGCTGTGGGATCCCCTCTGGTAAGAGATGCGGTAATGAGTAAAAATAAGGATTTAATAAAAGGGAGAGTTGGCCGCAGCACTAGGGAAACTAGGAAGGCAAGCTCGACATGATGTATGGAGGTCTGAGCTTACTTTAGTTAACTGGACTCTTTCCTTGATAAAGAATAATATAATTCGAGTTGGTGAGTGGCAGGAAATGGCAAGGCGTGAAACTAAGCGTTTGAACTTGTAGTATTAGTGTGTTGAAAAGAGAAAAATGATAGTACACATGATTTTGTTTGGGGGCTCGTGTAATAATAGTGCGACCGAATGAAGTTACTGTTATTGAAAAGGGGATCGTGTTTTTCTTTTGTAAGGAAATTTTGCTGCTTCCCACTGTTTTTTCCTCATTCGGGAAATAGTTTAAATTCGAAAAATCAGTGTTTCGTGTCGTTACTTCAGTACTTCAGTTACTTCAGGTTGTTTGTTGGATGATTAACGTGTCATATTTTGCAGTTGGCTCGATTAAAAATTGCATATAGAAATTCATTTGATTATGATTCAATACTTCGTGTGATTCGGGAGAGTGGTGCTGTGAGAATGCATTTTTAACTGAATTTTTGAAAATTATAAAGTCAGCTTAAATTTGCATTTGAATAAAATGAGTTTTCATCAGGCGAGTGGGCATAGTTTACATGTGTAACATATATTGGACAGGGGTGGATGATTTTAAGGTTATCAGGGTGGATATTTTGGAGAATGAATTAGGAATTGGTGATTATTGCAAGTCCTTTTTGGATGTATAGCCATATGATGGGGCTCACATAAGAACAGAATAATATATACTGTAGGCGAGATGAGTTCAGATTTGATCACCTTACGCATGGAAGCGTACGCGAGGTGATGACTAGAGTTTGGAGTAAAGTTTTCTGTGTTTAACTGGGTTGTTTGGGATATAGGACATGCTTAAACGCAATCAATTGATATTGAATTAATTAGACAGATAAGTAAACCAAAAACCCCGAATTGCTCCACCACACTCCGGTGTTTCACGCCTTAAATTGGGAAATAAAATTTTAAGGGATAATGTCATTATACTTGAGGATCACGGGTGCTTTTCTATGATAGTTCCAAGGTACCAGTTAGGAAGAAAGAGGGACAGTCTATTAGGATAGGCCTGTATTTTAAGAGGCTGAACCGATAGCTCAGAGTGTAATCATATCCGTTCCCTAATATAATTAACATTGTTCATAAAATTCGTCGAGTGAGGTGGCATTAATGGTATATTTGGTACAGCCATAGCTCCGAATCCCTCTCATGACTCAATGTCAAAGCAACACGGTATTTATTTTTATGGGAAATATAAATTTTGTGGTTACTTAAAGGTTTAGTTTGTAGTTTGGTTAGTCTTCCGGGAGGCAAAAGATACGATAATGGTTAAACTGGACGTAAGTTTGAGATGATGTTATGATCAGGAGGGAGAAATCTGATATACTATTGGGTGCGATAAGGCTAATATTATTTGAAGATGAAGGTGAAATTGAGACGGATGAATGATGTAAAAATGAAGTGTTTTTTTCTCGGGAATATAATCGGTATTTAAGGGGCCTAGACTTTGGGGAAAAAAGTGCGTTACTCCTCGGTCAAGCAATTTAAAGGAAATGCGATGTTTTATGTTTGATTAATTCTCATCGAAATTTTATTGACTACTGTTGGGGCCATCACCCTTAACATAACTGATCTTCTAACTCTAGGAAAGAAATATAAAATTCCTTGGGCTCTGAATTAGAACCTGCGTTCGAGGAAACAAAGGGTCCCCGAGGGGAAGCTCATGGCTCCGGATTGGTTGGAAGATGGGAGTTTGTGTAAGATATGGGTTGAGAGAGTGTATATGGTATGGGTGCTAAACTCGTGCAAAATCATGGGACAACCGAAAACACGCAATTAGGTAACCACCTAAGAAATTATCTTCGGCGCATAGCAGAGGGGACGGAATAGTGCTACGGAAAGGGAGTATGTGCAAAACAGTGCGCCTGGAGGCATTTGAGTTTGTTTTTTATTAAATTTAAAGACCACCTTCTCTTGGGGCACTGGGTTCGAGAGGGCGTGACACTACTCCACGTTTGAGTGTTAGCGAGGGTATTTATTGCCCCTGATAAACCATCTACCCACTTGCGGTTTAACCGATCATGGGGCACTAATAATGCCACCAGTAGGATTTAGGGCTCAGGGAGTCCCTTCTTGGTGAATCGGAATTATCAGGGTTGGAATTAAATGAGGGTAAAATGAAACAGTTGAAAGAGGTGGCGAGTTCTAGGAAATTTTTTTTATGTGTATTAATGCAAGCTTTGTGTGTAAAGTTAAAAATGTATTGTAGACACGCTTGAGTCCGGTAGATTGTTTAGAGGGACCGGAGGTTATAGGAACCATGGCACCATAATTGCTTGATGGTTGCCATTTTAAACCACTTTTATAAATGTCGTCTAGAGTTTAATGCAAACTTAATTATGAATAAAATGAGTTATGATTTACAGCCGGGAATTATTTTTAATTAAATTTAAAGCGAAAACGTACGAAAGCCACTATTA
Source organism: Ceratothoa steindachneri (assembly GCA_963969495.1). NCBI lineage: Eukaryota > Metazoa > Arthropoda > Malacostraca > Isopoda > Cymothoidae > Ceratothoa > Ceratothoa steindachneri. Next base: position 100,886,359 of record OZ018335.1, on the reverse strand, counting down.
TAGAAAATGGTAAGAATAGATTAGTAAAGAAGGTGGGGAAGATAGAAAGTGAAATAAGTGATTAAACAGAGTAGGAAAGTAGCAAATGAAGCATTTAGACATAAGGTGAATGAGGTTTGGGATGGAAACAGAGAGAAATTTTGAAAAGAAGTGAGAATGGTGTGGAAATGGGAGACGAATAAGTGTGAACATCAAGGACAAGAATGGCAGCGTACTTGTGAGGAATGATGTCAAAAAAAGAGGGTAAGAATACTTTGATGAATTGTTTGGGATTTTTTAAAATTATGGAAATGTAAATATGATTGGCTTAGTGGGTGTAAGTCGACTGATGAATCAGAGTATGTAAAAGAATAAGCATGCAAGATGTTTTTCCACTGCTATGGAAGATAAGAAAATCGAAAAGCATCTGGAGTAGATGATATAATCGCTGCGATGTGGTAGTAATTGTGTTGTTTAAGGCGTCTTGTGGCTGTGATGTTAGGAATCTGAAAGTGGAAGAGTGCTTGATTACTTGAATCCAGTAATAGTGACGTTGTAGAAGGGTAAAGGGAAGAAAAGTGAATACAAGTACTACAGAGGGATAACTCTGTTGAATATTGTAGATAAAGTGTAATTGGGCTTATAAAAAAGATAAATACGGATTGAGAGAGGCTGATCAAAGGGTGTTTACAGTGGGTAATGGTGTTCGGATAAAGTATTTGCAATGAAATCAAATAAACAAGAGATAAGAGATGTAAAGTGTATGTTGATTTCTTGGAACTTGAAAAGGTTTATGATCGTATACCTAGAGAAACATTATGGGAGGTTCTGGTAATGGAGGCAGTGAGTTATAAACCACTAGATGGTATGAAGAGTATTTACGTTGGAACCAAGGTTTACCTCAAGATAAAAGATCACCACAGTAAGTGGTTTGACATCCTAGAGGCTGTATGACATGTTTGTGTGATGTCGCCATAGCTATTTAATATCTTTATAGATGAGGTACAGAAAAATTTAGCATGGAAATGAAGGAAAGTGATGTCGGATTTATGAGGTTTGTTAATTTGGATTGCATATCAGAGTTCGTCTTCTTACCGTGGAACAAGTGCCAAGTTGTAAGTATCGAAGCTGTATTGTAAATGAAGGTGCAGATTGTAACAAAAAATTTAAATAGTAGGGAAGTCTCTGAGGTGATTAGTGTGTTAGTGTATGGGATTTGAGTGTGTAAGGTGCCAGGAAGCTGCATGAGAGTATGCTGGTGCTAACTTTGGAGTGTGTGAGTGAGATTATGAAGATAGGAAGGAGAAGGAAAGATCTTGAGTGAGAGCAGCGCAAATTAACAACATGAGAGATGTATATGGTGAGAAAAATGATGTGAACGAAGTTTTTGAGGTGGTATGGACATAAAAGAAGAATAGATGGAAAGAAGCTTGTAAAAGGGCATATACGAGAGTGAATGTCATGGTGTGAGAAGAGTTATAAAATCGCGTATTAGGTGGGTTGAGTACTTGTATGAGTATCTGACAGGGAGATGGCTGACATAGGAAGAGATGGATGATATTGAGTATGTTAGGTGTGCATAGGGAAGGGTTATGAAGGGGATTTTGCCTAATTGCTGAACCCATCGCTACCAAAGGTGAATTTTCGTAGAGAGTTGTGGTATTTTTTAGTGGGGTTGAAGTGCTGCAACCCAACTTAGTGGCGTGAATTTTCTACAATCCTACTTAGTGGAATGTTAAATTCCTGAAATCTTGAATTTTATTATCAAGTTTAAACTTTGTGAAATTCAGATTCTGTAATAAAAATAATGAGTTAATATCTTAAAACGTCCTTTATGGAGACAGTCATCCACCCACTTACAATTACACTCCAAGTAGTCATTGAATGACTTGTGATTATCACATTTGGTAAAAAAAATCAAAATTTAACCATTCATTAGGTTAAAGATGATTAAGGATATGCTTCAGTATCTTATTCATGTCTGGATAATAAGCAATTGAATTTATTTAAATTGCTATGGTAATATATGCGTTTGCATTCATAAACAAAGTGTTACGGCCACTTTGTGTATTTTGACAAATATTTTATATTTCAGACCATATGTTATGAAAGACGCAAATTTCATTTGCGAAACAGTCTCGAATACTTCATAGAATTACTTCCTTGTTCTCGGTGTTGTATTGGGAATTCAATCGTTTAAGATTCAGAGGAAATGGGATAGAGGAGGAAGCGTGGAAAATACGCCGAATTAGCGTTAGACAAAGGGAAACCATTTGTTGTTTTCGGTCATTTGTCATTTTCTTCAGGAATTTAAATACACCTAAAAGTGTTGTCCAATTTAGTAATATATATTTATTACTCACCATACAATATACTTACAATATGGTTTATGTTATATATATAAAACATGATAAATTTTCTATTTAATATATGTATCAATTTTCACTATTAATATATATAGTTAGTTACTTAGTATCAATCTCTCCTGATGTAAATGGGGCTAGTATTTACTGATTTAAAAGGGCTTCAGGGTTGGCAACAAACTCAAATTAATAGTTTGGAAAAACTTTAGAGACGAGAGCTTTAAGAGAGTTGATTCCAAAATTCGCTCGTTAGCTGCGAATTGTAGAAAGGGATAACAAAACTTAAGTATTTGAATAAAGTGTAAAAGTTTGATAGGAAGAATGAATTTGAAAAATTCTGCATGATGCAATCGGAATTGAATTTTATTGATTTGACGGTACGTAGAATGGAAACAAAGTTTGCTGCAACACAAATTATTTGAGTACAAAGTGACAGCACTACAAATAATTAAACAAACACTTACTTTATTCTCCCAAACAGGCTAAATTAATTTGCCGTTAATTCAGAACAACTTCAAAAATATTATACTTAAGAGGAAAGAAGTTAATTTGAAAAGGTGAGATAAGATTGCTAAAATAAACGAAACCATAGATCTTTTCCAATTTTTGTGAAAGGAGGCCCGTCAAAAATTAGTTTATCCTTCCTGTAAAACTGTAATTGTTAAAGAGGACCCAAAGCAACCAATCAAAAATGGATATAGCAGGATCAAGAGAACACCCTTACTGATCGGAAGCTTCTAAAATGTGTTTACACCCCAGCCTAACACCAAATAGAGGAAGGGAGGCGTAACTTCTTTAAGAATCTGAAAGAGTCAGCGAAAATAAGAAAATGTGGGCGCATTGACCTATCTAAGGTGACGAACTCGTCTCAATTTTCCACCACAGAATTACTAAACACTCACCGAATGTCTCTAAACAAAAGATGGATAGCCAGATTATTGAAAAATAAAAAGAGAAAGAGTAATAGAGAGACGAAAGACGGGTAGATAGACAAAAGAGGGAAAGAGAAAATCTACTGATCGAAAAATTTTCTAAAAATATATCTATATAATAAAAGTGAAGTCTGTTTCTGTCCATTTATAGGAATAAAAATATCCCGGTCTAAGTCTCCCCCCTCTATCCCCTTCTCTCTCCTCTCCACCCTATATATCTTTCTATTTCCTCCACTCTCTCTCCTCCTCCCCTCTATCCCCATCTCTTTCACCCCATTCTCTCTCCTCTCTCCCCCCCCTATATCCCCTTCTCTTTCCCTCGCTGACCTAAAGACGATTAAGTCCCCTGCACCGGACGGGTTTTTATCCAAGGTGTTGAAGGAAGTGTGCGATGAAGTATCACGACATCTGTGTGCTATCTTTAACATGTCAATCCGGACCGGATGCGTTCCTAGAGACTAGCGTGAGGCGGAGGTGACTCCGATCTTCAAGAAAGGAGACCCCAGCCATCCGTCAAACTACCGACCCATCAGTTTGACTTCGATAGTCGGTAAACTCATGGAAAGCATGATAGTGGACAAGATAACGTCTCATTTAGAGTCAAACCTGCTACTGAAGAGTTCGCAGCACGGCTTCCGAAGGCAACGGTCATGCCTAACGAACCTTGTGAAATTCTTCCACTTCGTGTTCGGTGAGCATGATCGGGATAAAGCGGTGGATGTTGTGTACCTTGACTTCCAAATGGCCTTTGACAAGGTACCACACCGCTGCCTTCTCCGGAAAGTGCGTGAGCAGGGCATAGACGGCAAAGTAGCAGGTTATATAGAGAGCTGGCTAAGTGACAGACGGCAACGAGTAGTGGTGAATGGACAGGCCTCTGAATGTGCGCCCGTATCTAGCGGTGTCCTTCAAGGTTACGTCCTGGGACCACTACTGTTTATTATCTATTTCAACGACATGGACGGTGACATGGTTGCCAAAATCTCTAAATTTACCGACGACACCAAGCTTGGTATTAATGTGGCAAAGGAAGAGAACCCTGCCCGCCTCCAAGAAGGCCTTCAAAGGATTGGGGAGTGGTCAGACACGTAGCAAATGCCTTTCAACGTGGGAAAATGCAAAGTAATGCATATCAGCCACCGAAGCCCCTAATCTCAGTAGATCGTTGAGGGCACTGCTCTTGAATCGAGTGACACTGAGAAGGACTTTGGTGTAACTATCACTAGCGACCTCAAGTTCTCGAAACAGTGCATCGAGGCAGAGAAGAAAGCCCAAAGGATGTTAGGCTACATAAAGCGCCAGTTTGGATACCGCAGCTTTGTCTGTACAACTCCCTCGTTCGGCCGCACCTGGAGTATGCCGTACAATTTTGGAGTCCTTTGTTTCGAAAGGACATCGCAAGTTTGGAACGCGTACAAGCCAGGGCAACCAAGCTGATACCCTCTATCCGACATAAAAGTTATGAGGATAGACTAAAGGAATCAGATCTATTTTCGCTGGAAACCGGTAGACTGCGTGGTCAGCTCATCGAAGTTTTCAAAATACTTCGAGGGTTCGACAATGTTGACTACCGGGATTTTTTCACACTGAGTGAGAACAGAACGCTCAATCATGGCTTCAAACTTGAACTGAAGCGTTACAACCGCAATCTGTGTGGAAATTTTTTCACTTACAGTATCTGCGTTAAGTGGAACGTACTTCCAGTGGAAGTTGTCAACAGTGAATCTGTTGGCCAGTTCAAGTCAAGACTAGACAAAGTCTTGAAAAGTGGCCGTTTAGAGACGCAAAACAATTGAGCAGCCATGTGCCCGCTCGATTGCTAGTCCAAAGGTACCCTCTTTGAATGAACCGTAAGGTCTCCTAGGGTGCTTCCTTTAGTTTTTACTCGTTGTTACTCTCTCACCCTCTCTCCTCTTCTCAAACCAAGGGAAAAATTCCCCCTTCCCCATTCCCTTTCCTCTCTCTCCTACCTTCCCATTCTCTTTCCCCTTTCCCCTTTTCTCCACCCATTCCGCTCCCTCTGTCCCTATCCCCCCAATTTGCCCTCACACTATCCGCTCTCCCCTCTCTCTTGCCTTCTCTTAACATCTCTCTTTCCCCCTCTTCCTCCACTTCTGTCCCACCTCTTCCAACTTTCTCTCCCCCATCCTCTTTCCCCACTTTCTCCCCCTTCCCCACCTATTCCTACCCCATCTCCCCTCCCCCTCTTTCTTCCCTGTAATTTACAACTAATCTATCCGCTCTCTTTCCCTCCCCCTCCCCCTCCAACCTCTACGCATGCCCTCCCCCCCTCTCCCATCTCTCCCTACCCTCTCTTTCTATCTCATCCCACCCCTCTCTCCACTCTCTCTTTCCCCCTACTATCTTCCTTCCATCCAACCCTCTCCCCTCCTACAAAAGGACATTCAATCCAAGAGAAAAAAAATCTAAATATTCTGTTCTTAAAATATAGTTATAGATAAGACGCTAGATCTGTTTCTGTGACAACAACGTTTTTTGCTCATGACTACGGTCAGTCACGCGTGAGCGTAAACTGCCGGCACGCGCGGTGAAACGCTTATTCATTTTAAATATATTATACTATAAGGAGAGTGCGCACCTCTCATGAATCTGCATTAAATGGCACTTTGCTGGTGGTAAAAAATTTAATGCGACATGTCATAGAGGCAACCATTCATACTGGACGTGGAAAAGGAGAGGAGGTTTACATTCATGGAATAACCTTAAATCCATCAGGGTAAGAATTGCTATTTACGCTCAGAAGACTACATTTCCCAATCCTCTTAAGTTTTGCAATGTGATTTAAAAAAATAGTAAGGTGAGATTTTATTAGAGGCATATTTGCAATTAGACGAACTCTGTCTTTCTTATGGTCGATTCTATGTTGATTGCTCTAGAGTTGGAAACAAAAGTTATCTCTTTTGTATATGCTCCACAAGGAAAAGCTAAGAATATTGTGTACCAAGAATTTCTTTATCATTGCTGAGAATGAGAATATTGTTTGTGGAGAATAAAAAAAGAAAAATATCATATCCGTCATAATTAATTTCCGAACGCATATTTTATTGAGAATGAGAATATTGTTTGTGGAGAATAAAAAAAGAAAATATCATATCCGTCTTAATTAATTTCCGAACGCATATTTTACTCAGGCAAAGACGGGTATCTCTGCTAGTATATATATATATATATATATATATATATATATATATATATATATATATATATATATATATATATATATATATATTTGAAGCAAGATGATTCGTTAATGCTTTGATTGTGGCAGGGGTCACCAGTTCCGGGTTGGATAAATATTCCTTCTCTGCTACATGATTCGAATTCGTTCTTGAGGGTGTCCACCAAATAAGTTCGTATGTGGATTTTATAAACGACTTTATAAAGAATAACTTTATTTTCGAACTTAATATTTAATGATGAAGGGCTGTAGATTGGTGAATCCTATCCACCGCAGGTGGATGGATCACAGTGACGAAGATGGTTATGTAATCAACTGTGTGAAATGTGTCTGAATGAATCTATTGAATAATGTGTGCTTATTTTATATCTATAAAGAAGGTGGGCGTGACCAATGAGTTTCCAGGGAAGGAGCTTTTTGTTTGCAGTCAATGTTTGTTCGAGAGAGAGCGAGAGAGAGAGAGAGAGGAGGAGAGAAAGAAAAAGAGAGAGAGAGAGCAGAAATTTTCTATCAAAAGAATTTCACTGAGAGGTGGAGGAAAAAAGAAATTTATGATAACGAAGTTGGGAGGCAAAATTATCAGTGCCATAAACTGGCGTAAATAAACAAATGGTTGAATGACAGTTCTGTTGCGACTGAATTTGTTGACCTAAACGAAGATAACTGAACAAAGCCAGCTCAAAATGTTCGCTATAATTTTTCTCATTCCTTAGCCATGTCGTACAAGCTTGCTTTAACATTTCTTTTTAAATATCTAAAATGTGAATGGCGATGATATTGGAATGTATAAATTTACGTTATCAGTAAATATGTAATATGCTACAGTTAAAATGTCTTAATATAACGCATCATATTTGCTTATTAATATGATATTCCATGTCGAGGAGAGAAGTTTGGTAAAACATTATGGAAAAAGCACAATCACGGCCGGGCAGCGGGTCTTCAGTTTTTCCTGATAAATCACCTGGAGACTCGGAAGATTATATTCCGTTATTGCAGGAGTATTAAAGAGGATCCGAGAAAAAGGGAGCATCCAAGACCGAACTCGTTCTGGACGACTCAGGTCAATGCGCAATGTGACGACAGGTCTCTGCTTCTGATGATCCTTCGAGATCGTAAGAAAACCACAATCCGGGTTCAACATGAATGGAAAGAAGGGAGCCAGGTTACAAATCTGCGTCCACAATACAGTGTTTCCCAGACAACAACATCACGGTGATGGACTGACAACATCAGTCCTTGGATATGAATCTAATGGAAATCTCGGGTAGGAACTGAAAGAGGCCGTAATATGTCGTCAGCCAACCTCCAATGAGCAACTGATGTGTGGACCAGCATCACACCCTCGTGCATACTATTCGAGTAAGAATAAATGCTCTTATTACTGCCAAATGACTCTCGGCACGCTAGTGAGCTTCTGTATAAGTGTTGTGTTGCGTTAATTTTCACATAGTTTCATCGGTTTATCTGTTTTGTGCTTGATTTTACATGTTTTAGCAAATTTTTATTTTTATTTATTCCTGTAGATTGTTTGGAGCATATATAACTTATTGCTATTTATTTTTCCCTATTTCATTGTCATATTCGTAGTAATAAACAAATAAAAACTTTACCACCCTGTATCTTTCTAATTTCAGAAATTTTCAGAGGTGTCTGAGAAAATTTTGATACTGGTTCTATATAAAATTTCCTCCACACTAAATTTGGTCTTCGTCATTTTTTCCTACAAATCTTAATATAATTATAAAGAACACCTCTGAGAGTTTTACTTTCGCATCTTAAAGCTGTTTCTTTTTACCTCTAATCTCTAAGAAAGAATCTCATCTTTTTCATTACTTTCCTTTAAGTTAATTTGCCTTTACATCATCGTAAGTATACAGTCGATATATTTACAATTCGGACATTTCTGAGCTCTCTATAAGTCATTTCACTTTGCATGTTTGATGGAAGTCAGCTCCATTCGCTTAAAGGAAAATGTGTTCAATCATCTAAATCGAATGTTATTCTTCTGCCAGTGGCAAAAATATTGTCATCTATTCTATGGAGAGGAGATTTGTTTAATGGTTTTGTTTGTTAGCCGGGTTTAAAAGGTAAAAGGGGGTCGTCGGTGATCTTATGGGCTTAAGTAACGGTATTTAAAGACCTTTAAAGGCTTGGTCAGATTTCGGTTGGCGTGACGGGTCACTATATTTTGATCTCCCGTCGAGTTTGCCCTGACTCCAAATGTTTACTAGATTCTGCTTCTAGGCTGGGTTCCAAAAGGTGCCTTGGTTACTTCTTGGTTAAAGGAAAGGACTCAAAGGGAAAGCGACGATAAATAGGTTTTTATAATTAGAATGGCGTCTACCTTATTAGGCGTAGCGAAATAAATTGAGTTCTGTGCGGCTGTATGTAAGTTTTACAAATGTTGGTGTAGCCGAAGCAAGGTGACAGGACAAATGAGCTAGAGACGGACCCGTGATGCCAATAATACTAAACAGACGAGGCAGGTGCCTTTAATTGAGTCTAACCTGCTGAATGCCTTAACTGATCTTCCCTTGACTGCCCATAATGTCCTTCTTCGTTTATTTATAACTCCTTGGCTTATGGGGGCGTGATCTCTTTTCTCTTCTTAAAGCCTGATGCGCAGCTAACTATAGGATACTCACTTGTTAGCCTCTCCGCCAACCGTTGGGTCGAGTTCAGAGGTGTGTGTGCTCCTCGAGTATCTGTGCACACTGCACAATCTTAGACCGAGCTGGCAGATCTTATTCAAGAAATGACTGTTTATTTTTCTTTTGACACCTTCATGAAAACTCGACCTGCCAAATCATATCTCACTCTGTATTTGATCGGCTTCGTTAATTATCAAGCATCGGTATCTTTCCGTCTGGCAGCTGTTCCTTTCTGTATGCATGTGTGTGTATGTGTGTGTGTGTGAAGTATAGCTGCGTAGGAACCAGTTATTTTCTCGCCTTTCTTATTCATTTCTAATAAATATACAGTTATGTTATTAGTATTTCTCTATTTTTACAATGATTTATTACTTATTAAATGTCATATTACCTAATTAGTTAATACTCGTATGTGTGTTCAATCTTAGGATTTCATAGATCCATTGAGCACCCATTTGTGGGGGTTCCTCACTGGGCCTATTTATCCTGCAATATGGGTGCCACACTTTGAGCGCCACAATTCTACCTGTTCAGTTGTTTCCATTTCAATGGAATGATTGCTGTCCTCAGCGGATACGAAGCTTTTCTCTTACATTGACTGTTGATGATTTATTTCTAACTCCTGGCAATAGGACCTACCTTATATCTCTTCATCTGTATAGAATTATTTTCATCTTAAGTCGTTAAAATTCATCGCCGCACAATTCATTATTATGTGCTAAGAATGGGGTTTGCATTAATTTTCCACTGAAACAAGATTTTAGCTTTCTGAAGATTTTGCGCATAATGAACAACCAAACGAAATGGAGAAGTACAAAATCAAAGTGTTTACACGATGATCTTGATGGAGTTGTAAATTTTGTCCACTAAAATCATCTATTGTTTCGATTAGACTGGAACTTTAAGGAAAGATATTTTACTTAGGGAGGCCAGAAATAATTTTTCAAAATCTATATTTCGGCTTTTTTTCTTCTAACGTCGTGGTCTAAATTATTGATGAAGTTATCAATGTTTTTTTGCTCTTTTTGTAAAAAAAAATATAAATCATGCTCACTAATAGCGAGCATGATTTATATTTATATTTATTTTTTTTTTTCTCCAATAAAGAGAAAGCATAGTGAGTCACTATGCTTTCTCTTTATTCGAGAATTCAATGCATTGATTTTTTTAGATTGTCAAGAAATTAATGTCATTTTTATACAAAGCAAATGATATCTTTTTAATATACAAAATGAATACATTTATTTAGAAATGTCTGTAGTTTCCATTATTATTTACATCCGTTTAACTATGCAATGGATTCATTCTTAAGGAATTCATTCGAGTGTGATACAATATTTGGTTAAATATTCTTTTCTACCTCCATATCTGAGCAAACTTTGCCATTTAGGTCGTTATAATGACTTGAATAAATGGAAGCTACATAGTGCAAGGTCCGGTAATAAGTGGAAGGTAAGGAAGAACTTCAAAACCTAAAATATCATTTATTTTATTGGGTCAAATCTGTCACCTATGGTCGTGCTTTGGCATAAAGGAGGAAGATACATGTTTATTTGACCTATGAAGGAAGTTTTTGCTCGAGAGGTTCATTTAAACGTTGAAATTATTAAACAAATAGTTATGAAGTAACTGTTTGAAAAGTATTGATGAGCTCATGATAAATTACTCCTTTCACATCCCACCAAATGCAAAGCATATCTTTTTGCTGTAGGAGCCTATTTCTAGGAATAGGAATGGTTGTTGTTTGTGTGATCAAGCCATTGTTGTTTGCTAAGCCCCACCTCTTCCGGCCATCCTATGATGGCCGAAGGAAGAAGGGGCGGGAGACCCAGCCTCAAACCCCCTCTTAGCTACCTCGAGTTTCTTAAACAGGCAATGGAAGAAACGGCGAGGAGGCCAGGGTAGAGAGATGGAGATGATGCATTCACAACCAATACATATATAACCATATTCTCCCATAAGAATTTCTTCTGACAGTTCATGTGGGCCCAAACACCATTTCTGTAGATTTTCTTATGTTTATAAGATGTCTAGGCCCCTTTTAACTACAAACAGTTAAAATTCTTTCTTTCTTTTACGAGTGTTGTTTGGAGAATTAGACTCCACAAGAGCCTTAAGACCATCGATATCAATTACAGTATGGCAGCGTCTACTCTCGGATTTTTTTTTTTATCCAAAATCGCAAGAGCGGAATTTCTTGAACCAACTCTGAAAATTACGAATATTCGACAAATTTCAATAAACTTTTGTTATGTTTCTTTACTAATAAGGCTGAGGCATTACGTAATTGAAAAAAATATGATAAACACTAAAGATAACAGGAGCAAACGGCTGATTAAGATTGTCGTCATATCAAATTTAACTAAATAATTTGATAAGGAAATTACCGAGCGAAAGCCCTAAAGATCCCAATAAATCGGCTGGAATAATTCATCAATACGATTTCATAAACTTTCTCAATACGTTGAGACAATTTTTGAGAAAGGGAAAGTAGTAAACTATTTGTTGTCCTATTAATATGAATGCCTTGGACGTAAATTATTTGAAACCATCCCTGCCCCAAATTTGGCCAACGTGTTAAAGCACAGGAAAGTTTGATCCTAATATTCCAACAACCTATGTCTAAGATGGTCTTGGACAAATTTCAACCTCTACCATTTCATGAATAGGAGGGGTCTTGGTTAAACCTTATCCTCTAATAAATCATAGATAGGAAGGGTCTTGATCAAACCTCATCCTCCAATAATTCATGTCATGGAGGTGTCGTGGTCAAACCTCATCTTCTAACAATTAATGTCTTATGCGACTCTTGGTCAACTCTCATCCTCCAACTATTCATGCCTGAAAGGCAATACTCCCTGCCTATGAGAGATCTTGGTCAAACCTTTTCATCCAACAATTCATGTCTATGTTGGGTCTTTCTCTAACCACATCCTGTGATAATTAATGTCAAGGTTGGGTCTTTATCAAACATCATCCTTCAACTATTCATCTCTAGGAGGGGTCTTAGTTAAACTTCTTCCTCCAATAGTTCATGTCTAGGAGAGTTCTTGGCTAAAACTCATCCACCAATAATTCAAGTCTTGAAGGGGTCTCGGTCAAACATCTTCTTCCAATAATTCATGTCTAGGATGGGTCATATTTAAACTTTATCCTCCAACAATTCACATCTAGGAGGGGTCTTGATTAAATCTCCTCCTCTAATAATTCATGTCTAGAAAAGGTTTTGTTGAAACCTAATCCTTCATTAATTCACCTTTTAGAGGGTTCATGGTCAAACCTCCTCCTCCAAAATTCCACGTCTTAGAGAGGTCTTGCTTAAACCTCATCCTCCAATAATTTAGGTTAAGAAGAGGTCTTATATAGCCAAACATCATCCTCCAATAATTCATGTTAAGGAGAGTTTTAAGTCAAACCTCATCTTGCAACAATTCATGTATATGAGGAGACCTGGTCCTAACTTATTTTACAACAATTCATGTCTAGGAAAGGTTTTGGTCAAACCTAATCCTCAAACATTCTATATCTAGAAAGAATCATGGTGAAAACACATCCTTTAATAATTCATGTCTAGAAGGGGCCTTATTCAAACCTCATTCTCCAATCATTCATTTCAATGAGGAGTCTTATTCAAACACCTTTCAACATTTAACGTCTATCAATATCCTCCTTGACAATTCCTGTCTAGGAGGAGTCTTTTCTAACCTCATCAATGGGAGCTGTCAGGTCAAATCTCATCTTCCAAAAATTCATGTCTATGGTGGTTCTTGGTCATACCTCATAATATAATAATTCATGTCCATGAGAGGTTTGGGTTAAACTTCATCCTTGTTCAAAATATCCCTCAACAATTGATGTTTAGGAGGGGTCTAGTTCAAAATATCCGTCAACAATTCATAGCTAGGAGGGGTCTGGGTCAAACCTCATCCTGACCAATTCATGCCTAACAGGAATCTCGGTAAAAATTCCTCCTCCCAAAATTCATGTGAATGAGAAATCTTCATCAAACCTCGTCCTGTAACGATTCATGTCTAGGAGAGGTCTTTTTCAAACCACCTCCTCAAATAATTCATGTCTATGTCGAGTCTTCTTCAAACACTTTCCTTCAACATTTCATGTCTAGTAACGGTCTTAGTCAAAGAAGGATCTTGGTAAACCTCATCCATTAACAATTCATGTCCAGGAGGGATCTTGGGAATCCTCATCCTCTAACGATTCATCTTTAAGAGGGGTCTTTTGCAAACAAAATCCTTCAATTATTCACGTTTTGGTGGGATCTTAGGTAAACCTCCTCCTCCAAATAATTCATACCTAGGAAGCGTGTGGTTAGAAATCATCTTCCAACAATTCGGGCTAGGGGTAGGGGCTTGGTTTAACATCAAACAATCAATCATTTCATGTGGCACCCACGGGGATGCCTATTGCCTCAATGAACTCACGCCACCACGCTCTATCTTGAGCTAATGCGTCAAGATCTTCCCAACAATCATCTCCTGCTTCTCGCCTCATAGTGCTTATCCAAGTCTTCCTAGGCCTACTTCTACCTCTTCTACCAGGGGCCACCAACACTGATGTATCCCGAACTATACGCTGCTTTCTATAAAGATGACCTAAACATTTCCAACGGAAAAATCTAACAAACTCATCGACCGGTTGCACCCCCATTATTTCTCTGATTTTGGTATTTGACACTCTTCTATCCCACCATTTAACTCCCAATATTCGTCGCAGAGTCTTATTTTCAAATGCCAATAGTTTTTTTTATCTTTAGTCACATTGTTGTACCAAGACTCATGTCCATAAATCAAAATACTTCTAACCATTACTTTATAAATTTTGATTTTAGTATGAACAGAAAAGTTGCTATTATTCCAAACATTCTTAAGCATTCCCATTGGCTGATGGGCACGTCTTAGTCTTTCCTCAAATTCCGAATTTAGAGAACCATTCTTTACTAAATAAGTACCTAAATATTTGAACCTATCAGCTTGCTTTATAGCAATTCCTTCTATCGAGCAATTCTGCGCATTTTCTATATTCATATTTATGATTTCAGTTTTTCTGCTATTAATTACCAAACCAGCCTTTCGTCCTTCCCAAACTAAACAGTCCAGCACTCTTTGTATCTATTCTGGCCCATTACAAATAAGAACTATATCATCAGCATAACATCATCCTGCATTAATTCACTTCATCGATGTCTTGATGAAACCATCTCTCAACAATTTATGTCCAAGAGGGGACTTTCTCAATCCTCATCCTCCGCAATTTATGTCTAGAAGGGCTCTTGTTCAAAATTCCTCCTCCAAAAATTTAGGCCTATGAGAAGTATTGGGCAAACAGCATCCTCCAACAAATCATGACTAGGAGGGATATTGGTCAAACTTCATTCTCCATTAATTCATGTCCTAGAGGACTCTTGCTCAAACATGATCTTTCAATAGTTCATGTTTAGTAGGGATCCTTTTCAAACCTCATCCTTCAATAATTGATGTCTTGTAAAAGACTTTTTCAAATCTCCTCTTCCAATAATTCATGTCTACTAATAGTTTTCGTTAAACATAATCATTTAACTATTCTTATCCTCGTGGGGTCTTGGACAAAGTTTTTCTTCCAAAAAATAACCTCTAGGAGGGGTCTTACTCAAATCTCATTCCCCAACGCATTTCACATGTAGAAGGGATCTTCGTTAAACCTCATCCTCCAATAATTCATGCCTGGGTGGTTTCTTGGATATACCTCATCCTCCAAAAAATTATGTCTTGGTGAGGTCTGGGTCAAACCTTATACGAAACTTTATAACTAAATAACCCAATTTTCTAACACTGTAATTTTGTATGCTAGCGACAATGTTATAAATTGGAAACCAGTAATTATGCATAATTAACTGCATGTTTGGTGAATGAGGCATACTTTTTATAATTATTCTACAAGAGGAGCTTACGCTTCGCAGGCAGCCCTTTGACCTATTTGGCTCTAGCAACAGAGTTTTGATCTAAAACAAGGTCTGCTGACCAAAATGTCGTGTGCCCTCACTTATTTTGATTTATGTCCTTACGACTTTGAATAATTCCCTAAGTAACCTGAGAAGACATTGGCAATTCCATCACTCGAAAGAGAATGTAAACACCTTAAGGGTTTTTTATTTCGTTAGAATCGGCCGAATAGTTATGATGTCATTGCCAAAAAAATATTTTCCTGGCTAACCTTGGGTGACTTTGGCAATTATATTATTTGAAAGGGAATGTAAAACAATATAAAGGTTTCATATTTCGTTAGAATCAGCTGAATAATTATGTTTTTTGCCAAAACAAAATAATTCCATGGCTAACCTTGGGAGAACTTTGGCAATTTTATCATTCAAAATATAATGTAAAACGACATAAGAGTTTCGAATTTCGTTAGAATGGTCGAAATAGTTATGATGTTATTACCAAAAGAAAATAATTCCCTGGTTAACCTTGGGAGGACTTTGACAATTGTATCATTCGAAAGAGAATGTAAAACAACATAAGGGTTTCAAATTTCATTAGAATTGGCTGAATTGTTACAATGTAATATAAAAAGGCAAAACATGGACCGACCGAACGACCGACCGTCCCACATAGTGAGATGTAGAGTCACCCGTGACTAAAAAGTCACAACTTTCTAAAGGCTTCTAAAAAAAGCAGAACTAAATTATATTAAAATATATATATTTTAATTCGAATGGCGGGCCTTAACATTTTGTCACACCTCATTTATGGAATTGGAAAGGCGAAAAAATGGCCACACCCTAATTGCATAGTCTAGAATAGTATAGCATAGTATAACATAGCATATTATTGCATAGTAGTGCTTATCATATTTTAGCATAGTATAGTATAGTATAGTATAGCATAGCAAAACATAGTATAGTAAAGTATAATACAGTATAGTATATGTAGTATATTATCTCCTAGCATAGTATAGCCTAGCATAGCATATCCTAGTATAGCCTAGTGTTGTCTAGAATAGTATAACATTTTATAGCATAGCCTAATATAGTCTCAAATAGTAGTCTGGCAAAACCTAGCTTACCGTAGGATAACCTACCATAGTATTACTTCACATAGCATAGTATAGACTAGCCTAGATTGCCTAACATAGTAAATCCTGCCAAGCCTAGCCTAGATTAGTATATCATAGCATAGGATAGTATAGTATATGATAGTACCATAGTATAGCCTAACTAAGCATCGGATAGCCTAGTCTAGCCTAGCCTAGTATAACCAAGTCTAGCCTATGATTCCCTATAATAGTAGAACTTACCATACCATACTCTAGCGTAGCTAGCATAATATAGCATAGCCTTACATAGTATGACTTAGCCTGGCATAGTATAACTTAGCTTAGACTAATCTATCCTAGCATAGCAGAGAATGTGTATAGTATGGCCTATCTTAGCCTATAAACTATAGTAAAGCCTAGCCTATCATTGCCTAGTACAGCCTAGCATATATAAGATAGTAAAGCTTACCATAGTATAGCTTATCATAGTATAGCCTAGCCTAACCTAGTATAGTAAAGAATAGTATAACATAGTATCGCCTAGCCAATCCTCGTATAGCCTAGGCTAGCCTAGCCTTGCAAAGCCTAGCATAGTATAGCCTATCTACCATAGCATACCTTACCCTAATATAGCTTAGCATAATATAGTATGCGCATAGTATAACCTTACCTAGCCTAGTATATACTAGTCTAGCATAGTATAGCCTAGCTTAGCATAGTATATCCTATCCTATTCTATCATGGTATATTTTGGCATAGCACACCCAACCATTGTCTAGCCTAACCTAGCCTACCCTAGCCTATGCTAGCTTAGCATGGTACACTATGATTTAGCCTAGTCTAGCGTAGTATAGTCCAGCATAGCCTTGCATAGCATAGCATACCCTCGTATAGCCCAGCATTGTATATCATTGCATAGAATGGCCTAGAATAGCATAGTATACCCTAGAGTAGCATAGTATACCCTAGCCTAGCCTAGTATATACGTGCATATATAGCCTAGCATAGAATATATTAGTATAACTCAGACTATCACAGTGCATCCTACCCTAGCCTAGCCTGCCTAGCAGAGTATAACCTAGCCTAGCTTAGCGCAGCCTACAATTGTATATTAAAACAGTCTAGCCTAGCATAGCTTACCCTTGTCTAGTATAGCCTAGCTTAGTTCACTGGAGCTTAGCCTAGTTTTTTTATCCTAGCCTAGTTAGCATATTCTAGCTTAGACTAGCATAGCCTATTCTAGTATATCATAGCCTACCTTACCCTAACCTAGTTAGTATAGCATATCAAAGTATTGCCTAGCCTAGAATATACTGTTAGATCTTAGCCTAGGCTTTCATAGCATGCATAACATATCCTAGCCTACCCTAGCAAAGCCTCGCTTATCCTACCCTAGCCTAACATACACTATGCTATTATAGCATAGCATATTATAGCTTAAATTAGCATAGTATATCTTACCCTTGTACGTTATATCTTAGCTAGCCTATAATAGCATAGCATATCATAGCCTATTTTAGGCTTGTTCAGCAGAGTATAACAAATTATAGCCTAGTCTAGTCTAGCAGAGTATTGACCTAAAAGTTATGATGTTATTGACCAAAACATAATAATTCCCGGGATAACCTTGATAGGACTTTAGCAATAATATTATTTGAAAGAGAATGAAAAACAACATAAAGGTTTTTAATTTCGTTAAAATTGGCAGAATAGATATGATGTCATTGCCAAAACAAAATAATTTCAGGGCTAAACTTGGGAGGACTTTGGCAATTATATCAATAGAAAGAGAATGTAAAACAACATAATAGTTTTGAATTTCGTTAGAATCGGTAAAATATTAATGATGTTATTGCCCAAACAAAATAATTACCTGGCTAACCTTGGGAGGACTTTGGCAATTATAGCAGTCGAAAGAAAATGTTAAAAAACATAAGGGTGTCAAATTTCGTTAGAATCAGCCGAATAGTTAGAATGTTATTATAAAAACAAAAGAAAAAGCAAAACGGGGAAAGACCGACATAGTGAGGAGATGTAGAGTCGCTTGCGATTTGACTCACACGCGACTAACAATTTAAAAGGTTTCCAGTAAATATCTTTTTGTCGTGGCATAGCAATTATATATATATATATATATATATATATATATATATATATATATATATATATATATATATATATATATATATATATATATTTATATAGTTGAACCTTGATTAGCTTCTTTCTTTGCTTTTCTAATTTCCTTATTATTCTTTTTTCGTCGTGCGAAAGGTTAAAGATAAGTGTTGCGATATTCATGGTTTATTAGCTGAGCTTTCGGTCACGTTTGACCATCTTCGGAGCGAATTAATTTTACACTGGTTAAACATTTAAAGGCATTACATTTATATACTAAAGATAAGTAGTTAGATAATGAAAAGAAAGGGGAATGTGGTTGACAGGAAGTAGTTAGAAAAAGTACATTTGGGAATGGGATTTCGGTCATTATTGACCGTTAATCCGTAAAGTGTTTTATGGTTCTCTGGGTGTCGGTCAATTAGGCAATTATTCTTCGGTTTTTCTTCGTGGATTAGGATCGCTTTCCAGGATATGAAGGCGTATGCGGTCACTTCTCCTTTTGATAATGGTGTTTTGTACTAAAATTTCTCGTGTTAGTTGAATTCCATGTTGCATGTAGTGGTTCTTGATGGCGCCGTTTTGCAGATGCATGGTGAGTCTACGAGATAGGAATGCGGTTGTCATTCCAATGTATTTATTTGAATTATGAAACTTGCAATCTTCATGCGGACAGGTGGATTCATAAATTACATTGGAAGTTTTCAATTCTTTTTTCGTACTTGTGTCGTTGATAATCAGGTGATTACTTATTATTTTGGTTTTATAATATATTGTGACTTGTAGCGTTTCTTCTGGATTCGTGCATTTTGTATTTTGGTGTAGAATATTTTTGATTATTCTTTCGTCGATTTTATACGATTCACTCAATTAGTTCATATAAAAGATATTTATTGGGTGTTTCTTACTTATTGTCTTCATTTTTATTATTGTTATTTTCATGTAAGTTTTTCAGGAATGTATTTGTTTCTTTGTCCACCCTAGTTTTGAAGAAACCATTATTGATGAGGACTTGCTTTATTCTTTGAATTTCATTATGGAACAATGCCCATGATGAACTGTATTTGTATGTGCGTCTAATGTATGTTCTTATGACACTTTTTTGATATCTTTCTGGACATTCGCAGTCTCCAATGAGACAATTCCCAGAATTCGTTGGTTTAGTATATACCTGGGTTGTGTATTTATTTTCACTTGCTGTCACTTCAATACCAAAAACGGTAATTTTCCGTTAGAATCGAATTCATACGTAAATTTTAGTACAGAGTGCTCTTCCATTCTTGTTTTAAGTCTTTTCAGTTGATTTTCATCTTTAATTACAAAATATATATCGTCAACGAAACGGGAGTAGGTTGAAGGTTTGAGATGATTCTCCGTCAATATTTCTCTTTCTAGGCGACCCATGTAGAAGTTTGCAAAAGTGGGTCCGAGTGGTGAGCCCAGTGCAATTCCATTTATTTGTTTGTAGAGTTTTCCATTAGGTGCGCGAAATATTGCTTCCATTGGGCACGCCTTCAAAAGATTCTTCAATATGTTGGGGTGTAATTTAGGAGCAAGTTTGTTCGAGTTTTTATATACTTCGTCAATTATTATGTTTATTGTTTCTTCGGTGGGTACGTTTGTGAAGAGGCTTTCTACGTCCAGATAGATAAAAAAAAGTGTCATAAGAACATACATTAGACGCACATACAAATACAGTTCATCATGGGCATTGTTCCATAACGAAATTCAAAGAATAAACCAAGTCCTCATCAATAATGGTTTCTCCAACACTATGGTGGACAAAGAAACAAATAAATTCTTGAAAAACTTACATGAAAAAACAATAATAAAAATGAAGACAATAAGAAACACCCAATAAATATCTTTTATATGAACCAAATGAGTAAATCGTATAAAATCGACGAAAGAACAATCAAAAATATTTTACTTTTTTTTCTTTTTTTTAAGTGCTCATCTGGAGACTGCCTACTTGGTCATTAGTCACCGCATTGAAAACTGCCTAGTACTAGGCTACTTTAAAATCTAATGCAATAATACACAAAGACAAAAACGACCCCAAAAACACCAGAAATTGAAAAAAGGGAAAAGGAAACGAGTAGTAAGCAAGCTCCTGCATTGGGGGAGGTCCCCCCCCCCCGGTGCAGGAGCGTGCAACCTATAAGGGAAAAAAACACAAAACAAAAAAAAAAAATCTGCTTAAATAATAGGGAGAAAGCCGGCCTCCCCCCAAAAGTCAACAAGTCCACCAGTCAAAGCGAACGCACTCGTCCCGAGTACAAGAGACAGGCGGTTGGGATCCCACCCATCTCGGAAACGGGACAGGTAACGTGCGCGAAGATCACCCAGACTGGGACACTCGACAAGAATGTGCCGAACAGTCTGGAGGACGACGCAGTCGTCACAATAGGGCGCAGGCGAGTGTTCCATCAAATAGGGATGAGTCACACGAGTATGTCCGATTCGGAGACGACAGAAAGCGACCTGAAGCCGTCGCGGCATTGGGGGATAGGTCCATAAAAAAGTAAGGCAGTAGCCCTATCAGCACCTCAAGCGCTGAACGTCACGGAACGGAATATCCATGGCGCGGGTACAAGAGACCCTAAGGCTACGAATATGAGCCTCCCAGGTGAGGCGTCGGTCAAATACAAGATGAAGGAAACGGTGCGATTCAACCACTTCCAGGCGCACCCCATTAAGAAACAAATCTGGATCGAAGTGGACCCGTGAGTGGCGGCAGAAGTGCACCACCTTAGTCTTTGTCAAAGAAAACCGAAACCTGTGTGCTTCGGCATAGCGAGAGACCGTAGCGTAGTGCTGTCTACGAAGGAAGGCCTCGGAAACGGCATTTTCCAGTCGGAGCAGAGGATCCGACGTGGAGTGGAACTTGCGGAACTTGCACAGTGGAGAAGACAAATGCCCTCCGCTGTCCAGGAAAAAGGCTAGTCTAACATTTACCAATTTCTCCATCAACTTGCATGGGCAAGAGGTTAGAGAGATTGGGCGAAAACCGGTCGGAGTAGAGTGATCTCTCCCCGGCTTGCGAAAGGCGAGCACAGTAGCGATTCGCCAGGAATCTGTGAGAAGACCCTCCACCCAGATCCTGTTTAACAAATCTAACAGAAAGGACATGCCTCGCTCACCTAGGTGTCGAAGCATGGCGTACGGGACATCGTCCGGACCATGGTCGGTGTCCGCGCACGAAGCGAGAGCGGAGCGCAACTCACTCACAGTAAACCTGTCGTTGAAGGGTTCCCCGCTTCTGGAGGTAAATTCCAGCGGGCAGCCTTCCAAGACATCACGACGTGCATTTAATGGTGGCGGAGCAGCATCCTGGCTAGAGAGTGCGAAGAAAGGGGTCGCGAAGGTTTCCGCCACGGACGCGGGGTCCGAGATTGCGGTCCCATTCTCCTGGAGAACGAGAGGGGAGTCCTGCGAGAACTTGCCCTGAATCCTTTTGACTCGCTTCCACACCTCTGCTAGAGGGTTCTTCCCGTTAAGTGAAGACACGTATCTCCGCCAAGAAGAGCGGCGGGCGTGCTCCGAAATATACGGGAACTTAGCCCTAGCCCGACGAAATTCAGCGACAGTGAAATCGTTCGGGCGGCGCTTATAGCGCATGTAGGCATAACGCTGCAGTTTGAAGGCCGTCTCACACTCAGCCGACCACCATGGGAGCGTTCGTCGTGCAAAACGGCTAGACGTTCTAGGAATAGTAGTCAGGCTCGAGGCGATGAGGTTGCCGAATAAGAACTCAACACCCTCATTAACTGACCTAAACTCCTCGACTGAGATAGAGAATTCAGTCATTTCCTGAATTGC
Source organism: Ceratothoa steindachneri (assembly GCA_963969495.1). Classification (NCBI taxonomy): domain Eukaryota; kingdom Metazoa; phylum Arthropoda; class Malacostraca; order Isopoda; family Cymothoidae; genus Ceratothoa; species Ceratothoa steindachneri. Next base: position 100,864,263 of record OZ018335.1, on the reverse strand, counting down.
TGGCCACCGCGCCCGTGCCAAGCACCATCGAGGTGGGCTCTCAGGCAGCAGTTGCCTTGAAAATGATATTTGAATGGGAAAGTGATCACTACCATGGAGTTCATCGACCACCCCCCAATCAAAAACAGGCTATGCATCAGAAGAGCACAAAAATAGGTCAAGGCAGGAAAATGAAGCGATTCTCGGGCAATGATGCGTAAACTCATTTAAATTTAGGACACCTATCTCCAGCTCTTCGATCAGATCGGCAAGAACATGTCCCCTGGGATTTATTAAGTAATCTCCACACAGAGGATGCCCATTCAGATCTCTAAGCAAGAGAAAGGGCCTCTGCAACCGTGCTACGACGCGGCAGAAGTCCCCCGCGTCGAAGTCAGCTGACGGTGGAATGTACGCAGAAATGATAGTATACCTCTTATCCAGGTGAAGCTGCACAGCCACTGCCTGAAAGGAGGTATATAAAGTGAAAGGAAGAACGGAGACATCATGCTGGATGTAAACCGCGCATTTCCCAGCCCGGCCATCCCGCGGTGGTTGGGTCACAAGACCCTTATTCCCAGGGCCGGCAGGCATGGGGCAAGCGCCTAGCATGGTCTCAAGCAGAAAAATAGCTAACGGAGAACGGGACGAGACGAGCCTCAGCAGCTCCTCATAGTTGGCCTGAAGTCCACGGCAATTCCATTGAAGAAATATGCTCTCTAGGCCTAGCTCGAAGGAGACGCGGGGTCCTCTTCGAACAGAAGACACACACGGGAATGGCTGTACGCTTCCCGGAGGCAGAACCTCGGGCGCTCTTTGCCGAACAAAGCGCTGAAGGCGCCTCTTTTCGAGGAACCACCGTCTCCGAGCCACTGAGCCCACCACTAGGGATGGGCGAAGGAGCCTCCACCGAGTCTAACGACTCGGTGGAGGCGCGTAGCCGTTTCGCCTTACGGGAAACGGTCACGCTAGGGGAAGAAAAGGGAGCCATGGTTTTAGCCGGGGCTGGTTAGGAACCCTTTTTGCCGCTAGCTTTAGCAGGGGAGCGCCCAGATTGAGTAGAGCCGGCAGAAGGGCTCCGAATGGGCGCGGAAACAACCGTGCTCGTTGGCCTGGATGGGCCAGGAGCAGAGGCTGCCTTTCTAACTATTGAGGCATAAGACATCCCAGGCAGAGCCGGGCACGCCAGGACCAAGTCATTAGCCTCGTGGAATGAGAGTCGATCCTGGGCCTGAACAGCCAGGATTTCTTTCTCAAGGAAATATGCACCACATTGCTCCGAAGAAGCGGGGTGCGGCTCTCCGCAATTGACACACTTGGCCACACACGATTTAGACTTGTCGTGCGCGGCCTTGGAGCAATTTACACAGACCTCGGGTGACCCCAACTTTGCACGTCTACAAGAACGATTCATATGGCCGAAGCGGTAACAGTAATAGCACAGCCGCGGCAGTGGCACGAATGCCTTCACGCGGTAGCGGTACCAATCGGAACGCACTGACTCAGGGAGCTTGTCACAGTCGAACGTTACGAAGAGTGTAGGGGTGGGTCTCGAGGCCTCTCCCTGTTTTCTCATCACACGTTCGACCTTGACCGCCCCATGGTTGGCCAGCTCTAAGGTGATGTCCTCTATGGAGTAGTCAACGAGTTCCCTCGGATAAACTACTCTTTTCACAAAGTTCATGGTAGAGTGCGGCGTCACACTCACCGGGGTGCCATGAAGTGTCCGAAGAGCACTTATCTTGGCCGCCTCAGAGTGATTCGCCGCATTTGCCAGAAGGCTTGCGTCCGAGAAAAGTGTCACCTTCGGCTCTCTACCAATTGCACTAGCTAATGCTCTCCTCTGATGGATCATGTTGCCTTTGGCCAACATGGTGCCATCAGTGGATCGAATAACGAGGAAGCGTTTGAAGCCAGAGGGCTCGAAAACGCCACGTAACCTCTGAATGAGGGGCCCCGATGTTATCGAGGCTCTGCCCTGTGCACTTTTGGTGTTAATCATAGTAAGGGGCTCTGCACATGGAGGGGTTGAGGGGACGGATGTGCCGATCTTGGCTTAGTCACTTGTCAACGTGGCAGCAGACGTATTCGTCTCTCAGCGTCCGCGGATGGAGAGGAGCCCGAGTCTTTTTCGTCTTTTTCCTGTTCTTGCCTTTCCTTTTTAGGAGAGGAGGGCGCGGAATCAACCCGCTTTTCCCCTCCTCCAGCAGGAGCCCCAAAGCCAGATGGACAGGCCTCAGCCAGGTCCTTCTCCAAAATAGAGAAGGTCCTGGTGGTCGCAGGCGCACCGGTTGGAGGAGATCTTTCCCCTCCTTGTACTGCCTCAGAGATCCCAGCCGTTTGAGGAGGACCTTGCATAGGGGCGGATTCGGGTTTGGTGCTTGGCATCGAGCCCGGATTCTTCCCCTTGGAAAGCCCTACCATCTGAGGCTGGGTTGCCTCAAGGACCATGTCTATCTCAGGAGGGGCCTCAGTTGGCCATCCCCTTCCAGGAAATCGTAGGTTCCGTTGGTAGCGTCACCGGTCATGTGTGGGAAGGCACGGGCCTTAACCCCTGCCTGGTTTAGTATTCTTGCCAGCAGGTCTTTTGAGGGAAGCGACCTAAGGGGACTGGCTTCCCTCTTTTCCCTAAGGGGGTTTGCCCTACCGAGCCGCTTCAATGAGGGGCGGTCGGCAATGGGTAGCCTGCTGGCTTTCTTGGTAGTCCCCTTAGAAAGAAAAGGAAGGACTGCTGCTGGAAATAGAAAGGTGCCCAAAAGCACCTCCAGAGAAGTAGGTGAGGGGGAGTCCCCTCCACCCGTAGTCGTAGGAGAGGAGTAAGCCTCCTCTCCGGTTAGAGAAATATGGATGGTCCCCTGCGCAAGCACAGGGTGGGGAGACCTCCATATTTTCGGTGGAGCTGCCCGAGGGCGGCTCCGTCGATGGTACAGGGGGAATTAAAAAGGGTGGGGGGTTGACACATTATTGGGCATGGTGACCCTCTTTTTATTGCGAGATGCAATAGCGCATTACCCCTCGCAGTAGCCGGCATTGCAAGAGGTACTTACAGGCCTGGCAGAGCCAGGTGCCGCCATTCAGGACCACTCCTCCTGCCCTGCCTGGTGGCCTGGCAGTCTATCGGCATGGCGGCTCCACCTTAGAAATGGCGTAAAATTGAAAAGGAAAGGAAAAGGGATGTGAGGAAGGTATGAGTGGGGATGAAGCAGGTTGTTAAAAAAAAACATCCCGGACGGGAGTTCAGGGGTTAGGGAACATTTTCCCCTCCCCCCTTAGCCCCGATCCGGGATGGTTGGCTGAGAAGAAGGTCAGCATCTACCCTGTGAAATTAGAGGCTGACCGGAGAAAGTTGTGGGAGAGGTTGTATGAAAGGTGAAGAAACAAGTGTTTGAAGGAAGGAGAAAAGGCTAAGCTGGGGTCGGACGGGGTGCCGAATCCTGTCAGCACGGCGGCCAGGATGGCAAATCGCCGCGCCCCTTACAGGGTAAAAAAAAAATAATATATACTAAATTACAGAATGCACGAATCCAGATGAAACTCTACAAGTCATAATATATTATAAAACCCACCAAAAAATAAGTAAGCACCTCATTATCAACGACACAAGTACGAAAAAAAGAATTGAAAACTTCCAATGTAATTTATGAATTCACCTGTCCGCATGAAGATTGCAAGCTTCATAATTCAAATAAATACATTGGAATGACAACCGCATCCCTATCTCGTAGACTCACCATGCATCTGCAAAACGGCGCCATCAAGAACCACTACCTGCAACATGGAATTCAACTAACACGAGAAATTTTAGTACAAAACACCATTATCAAAAGGAGAAGTGACCGCATACGCCTTCATATCCTGGAAAGCGATCCTAATCCACGAAGAAAAACCGAAGAATAATTGCCTAATTGACCGACACCCAGAGAACCATAAAACACTTTACGGATTAACGGTCAATAATGACCGAAATCCCATTCCCAAATGTACTTTTTCTAACTACTTCCTGTCAACCACATTCCCCTTTCTTTTCATTATCTAACTACTTATTTTTAGTATATAAATGTAATGCCTTTAAATGTTTAACCAGTGTAAAATTAATTCGCTCCAAAGATGGTCAAACGTGACCGAAAGCTCAGCTAGCTAAAATAAACCATGAATATCGCAACACTTATCTTTAACCTTTCGCAAGACGAAAAGAGAATAATAAGGAAATTAGAAAAGCAAAGAAAGAAGCTAATCAAGGTTCAACTAGACCTGGTCTTTAATAAAACCTCCATAAAAGAAAAACTTCTACCTAAATATACATATATATATATATATATATATATATATATATATATATATATATATATATATATATATATAGATAGATATATATAGATATATGTGTGTGTGTGTATATATAAGGGGACAATGACACGCTAATGGATTATTCTGACCATTTGGGGAGGGTATAATGAGAATGGCGGCGAAATTCGTTCCCCGAGTGTGTGGGTAATAATTATAAAAAAATAAGTGAGTGCAGATTGGCTTAAAGGTTAGTAATGGCCGATAGTCGTTCAGGGTTATTTAAAGAATGCAACAAAAATAAACCTAATAACAAAAAAACATATTAAATATATATACAAACAAGCCATACTTCGTATTCTTTCTTACAGAAAGAACTTGCTTCCACAGGCACTCCTTCGGCGTGTGGCCTACGGCCTATTTTTTATTCTAAGCCCCTTTTTTTATTCCCCTTTATAGACTTTATTTTAACACTCCGAACACCTTTTTCGACATAGATACCCTGAAAAAAAATTTAATGTTATTTCACCTTTTATTATATTGTCTTTATCCCTTGAAGATTAATATATAGTTGAGAATTTTCCAAACCCTTTTTTCAACCGAGACACCCTGAAACCTTTTATTTAAGTTATTTCACCCGGTTTGATTATAGAAAAACCTTCGTCAGATCTCTTTTTTCATCTAAATTGGTTTTATATACGAAAAGATAGTAAAAAAGCGCCAAAGCCCTAATTTTAATACATTTTTTTTCTGAACTCTTAGAAAGAACTTTGATATAAGCTCGAAACATACAAAAAACAGCCCTGCAAATAAAAGTTTCGAATAAACCTAAACTCAAAAACATCAAAGGTTACTTGTCCACTAAGTAAAAAAAAAAAAAGGAACTTCAAAAATTCACCAAGTTAAATTAGCGAGTTAAGGAAGAGGGTTAATTGAGATATATGATCAAACAAATAACGGAGACATTCGGTCTCAGCAAAGGGGCAAATCCAAGGGATTAGAGAGGTTAATTACCTGACTGGGATCAGAGTCTTAAATCAGAGTCTTAAAAGGGGCTACACTAAGCCGCAATGTAAATAATACAATTTGTTCAGGGAAACCCAGCTTATAGCGAGGTCCGCGGCTTCGACGTCTTGCACGAGGTAAGCGTCGAAGGGGAGGTAACTGAGGGAAGCGAGGATGCAATCCAAGGAATAGGTTTTACTTCAGAGTTCTCGATAAGGGAGGACTGGGTTTACCTCAGGGTTCTGATAAAGGAGGACAGGTTTTACCTTAGGGTTCTTGATGAGGGATAACTGGTGTGAATACTTGGTAGAACGGCCGTTGTAAGGAGCTACCAATTGACTGGGGCGATGTCCATGGTGGAGATATTTCCGCCGTCGGTACGCGAATAATCTACAGAGGATCCGAATTCTCGGACGTAATGCGTCTTCGTGCGCGGGCGTACTGTACTGCCGATCCAGCATGAAACCTCCGGTTATATAGGTAGTCGGCGGGCGGAGAAATTGCCTCGGGTCACGGCGTGCTCTCATGTATCTGAAGTCGCCGGCTTCGGCTGGAGGGATGAGGGGATGGTCGGAGATAAGGAGTCGGTCGAATAGCCCTTCGGGCTCTTTCGTGTCCCGAGTAGGGAAAGCGAGTTTAAATCGTCTCGGGCGAAGGAAATAGGCCTCGTAAGATAAACACAGCTGGTTTGATAAAGCCATGTTCACCCGATTCCTTCCTTGCTTCTCACGCTTTTTGTTGCAGGGTTAAGGCCACGTAGCTCTTTTAAGGGTTCAAGGTGGACCTCCAGATCATATTAGACTATTCTTTCACACTCTCAATAATTTACTCTTGCTCATGGGAATTCTTTGGATATACGGAAAAAACAATAGTCAGAGCTCTTTCTTTCCCATTTAAATTTGCATTTATATACGCAAAAATAAAAAAAATAACAGCCTTGGTTTAGTTTTAAGGCATTTTCTGAACTTTACGATTTACTTTTCTTTTTAATTCTAAAACATTGATAATCATTTTATTTTTTCTAAACTCTTAGAAAGAACTTTGATAAAAGCTTCAAATATAAGAAAACCCAGGCAATGGCTTCGCCACTCTCCCCTACGGGGCAGCTTACGTTTCGCTACTAACGGCCGTATGCTAAAACAAATGTGAAATGCACATTTGAGCAAAAAACCTTTTTTCTTTATGTATTTTACATTTTAGCCTTTTGCATATAATAAATTTATAAATAATTGTGAAGCTACACTAAATCTGATAAAAGTACATTTCACATTTTTCTTATCATACGGTCTACTAAGATTCAAATTTAAAATCTACAAAAAAGCAGCCATGGTTATTTTTTTTATAAATTTTCTGAACTTCGCCAATTATAATAATTTTAAAAAGGAAATCTAAACTAAATTTCCCTTCTTTTCAAAATATCACGGTGCTAAGATATAGTTATAGAAGAAGATATATAAAAATACATTTTCTGAACTTCACCATTTTTAATTCTTTGGGTTTAAAAAATTTCACAAAATTTCGATACTTATGACCGTATGCTAAGAAAAATGTGAAATGCACTTTTATCAGATTTAGTGTAGCTTCACAATTATTTATAAAATTATTATATGCAAGAGGCTAAAATGTAAAATATTAAAAAACAAAATAGGTTTTTTCTTCAAATGTGCATTTCACATTTGTTTTAGCATACGGCCGTTATATTTATTTCTGAACTTTGATAAAAAAATTGTCATAACCAAACTAAGATGAAATTATTATTCAAATAGTCAAAAAATCCCCTTCTTAAATTATAGAGTTAGTGACCAGCCTTAATTTTAATAATTTGGGGAAATCTTTTTGACTCTTTATATTTTATTTTTTTATTTTAAAAAACTACAAAACATTCAATAATAGATGTTTTGGTAACTAGAATTACCGGTGAACTTGTTTAATTTAGTAGAATTTGTTACTTCTACGAAGGAAGCGTGGTAATATAAAAAATTACAAGTTTATATGAATAATTTGCTAAAGTATGTCACATTAACCAAAGTTACCAGTAGTTAGGCATAAATATAGGAAATTACTTATAATTTTCTGATTTTTCACATTTACCCCAACATATACAGCTTCAATCTCTTAGATAAAAAAAGTGGCCGCGGCGCTATATTTGGTATCCTAAAAAGAAATCCACGCAATTGGAAAATTTGCTCTAAGGTAAATATCTCCTGAAGTCATCTCCACTGCGTCAGATCCTTCTTAGCTCTTCCTTCTTCGTTTACGACACTGAGTTATTATTTAAAGTGGAAAAGGCAGCAAATAGCTTCGAGTGTGCACGAGGAATTTGGTGCAAGATAAGATTTCACAAATAGTTTAAGGTCCCACTTACCAAAATAAGTGAGAGACGATTGCATGCCCTCTTCTAACCTCTCCCAATACAGAGAGAGAAAGATAGAGAACGTAAGTACTTTTAACCTTTAAAGCTCATTTAGTCACACTAGCAGCTGCATTTTGGTTACGTCATCAGTATTCGAACGCTTACCTACTTTGAGTTATTCTTTATTGTATGTATGTAAGTTGATCTATGTCGTCCTATTGTGCTTTCCATTTTTAAAATATTTTTTATCAATTTAAAAATCTTGTCTAAACAGTAGAAAGGGTGCAATGGCTACCCGGAGGGGCACGCAGCGTATATTTACACTACAATAAAAAATATAAAGACAACAACAAAAAAAGCTATAAGCCAAAAATCCGTCCTCCAAAGAAAATCCCCCACGAATAGACGGTCAGGAACTTCAGCACACATCTAGCAGCGCCCAAATTTAAATACTATGAATTAAGAACGCCTCGTCCAGAAACTATGTCGGGTGTGCTCGAACTCGTCCCGAGTAGATGGAACAAGCGGTATTGACACTGCTTGTCCCGGTAGCCAAACAACTAGCGCACGCAAAGTTCCCCCAGGGTAAGGTTCAAGAGAGCCTTATTCCATGGACACTACCAATTGCACAACCTGGGAATTCATCAGAAAATAAGCTCAACATCGTTCTTGCACGCAGCAGCTGTGTCGCCATGGCTACTGCGAAAGAGGGAGTACTAAGATGAAATGCCTCAAAAGACCACAGCGAGCTCTGTAACACTCTATTTAACACAATTAGGTCTTCAAACCAGGCACAGCAATTAATCTCTCATACCAAAGGTATATTGCAACCAGCTAAGCTGTTAAGAAAGACTATTGCCGTGATAAGTTCGCAGACATCAATTATTAGAGAGAAGGCATAAAAGTATACCATCTCTTACGATTAGTAACCATCCATGTACACTAGCATGGCTCTAACATGACACAAAATGTGCTCCTTGAAATACCGTAGAAGCTTTGTGAACAAAATCGTGGCGAAAAAATTTCAGATGTGATATTCTTAATGTTGGTGTGCTTGGAAGAAAGATGGCATGCCCAGCTCGAGGGCTAAGTCAAGGAATCGAAGTCGTTTTCTTGTGGCAAAAGCCAAAATCTTGAGGTTGTGAATGGTATCTCACAACGACCTAGTAAATGTAGAGATCGTCTAAGAACGAAATGAGAGTGTTGGTGATCTAGGGATACGCTGGTTTCGTGAGTACATATGCATTTGGACTAGGGGTGTAACAGTCCCGCAATTTTTTATCCCGGGAGCAATTTCGAGATTGACGATTTTTTTAATTGATTTTTCCATTCATTTCATATTTATTTTTATCATACTCTAGAATCAATTACAGGATCAGGGCTACACAGAGCATATGACTCGTAAGTTGCGGCTCTGCCGGGTAAATTGATTCGGGAAACTAAATATGCATTTTTAAATTTATATACCCATACGTAATTACATTTTTCTTTGCTCTTTGTTAATCCTCAGAATTAATTCATCGCAAATTTTTTAAATTAATATTTTTCATTCATTTTTAAGTGGACTAAAAGGAAATTTATAATAAAAAGAAATTTATTCAAAATATTACATTTGTAACTTTAAAAAATTGATATTTATGACAGACAAGCTATTAATTGATATCACTAAGACTGTTTCTTATTTTACACAAATAGAAACCCGCGACGGAGAAAGCTCGCTTTGCCTCGACGCTTGTAGGATTTATTGTTATGAAAGCGTTATACAATATATCCAAATTTTATGTTCCTTTTAGTGTCCATTCAAAGGTTTTAAATTCCAAATTTGGAACAAAACAACTACTCAAACCTTTGTCATTTGGTGGACATTTTGCAAGTTTCTTCATTTCTTGAATATACTCTGAAAATAATTGATTTTCATACTCACTTGGCAAATCCTGAGATTCATTTAAATTTTCTGTTCAACTTCTTAATGTAAGTCAAGATCACTTTTATTTTTAAAAATTCTTTTATACAGATTCTCTTTTAAAATTTTTGGATTATGTAAAAAATTAAGCTAAAATATCATTATTGCTTCTTCTTGAATAGATTTCAGTAAAGCAATTTTTTAGTTTAAGAGTCAATTAAGTACCTTTTTTAAAAAGCTTTTTGATAAAGAATTGAATCAGGTAATCAGCTGTTAATAGGGTTAAAGTATGTCGCATATATCTTCGAAAAGTTCCCATTCACAGGATGAAATTGCTTCAACAGAAAGAGTCGCTTTCAAAGCTTTTGGTGTACCCTCTTTTAGTTTCACGAACCTTACAATCATAGAAAGGAAACTACTCCATCTTGTTTTGCAATTAAAATGTGTCTTACAAATTTTATAATTGCTCATTGTTTGCGGAGATTTGCAAGATATTCTGCGAATCTTTCTCATTATGGTGACGAGAATATTGTCTTTTAAAACATTTTGGCTTACAATTTCATACATATCCTCCAGAATTAAGTGTAAAAATATACTTTTATAGGATTGTTTTCCTCATCTTCTAGATCGTATTTATTCTCTTCGTTATGGCTTTCCTTTGATCTTTGCTCTTCAATTCGATTCATCTCTTCATTTTCAAACTTTTCATCATTCACATAAACCTTTTCATTCTTTTAATACAAAACTCAGCAAACTGTATGATGGATAACATGAACAATGCATTGATGATGTTCAGCTACCATTTATCTGCCAAATACTATAATAATAGTAGCACTATCTGTGTTCCATTCTATTTTATGTTCATCTAAATCAAGACCAAAAATCAGACATTTATTGTTTCACAACTTCTTCTACTTTGACACCAGTATAATCCCGATATTTTGTGGAACCCAGAGGTTAATCCCGGGATTCACCCCTAATTTTCACTATATACGCCGGAATTCGGGCATCATATATCCAGAGAGAGAGAGAGAGAGGCTCTCAAATAAAAACGCGCAGAATGCACCATTAGCAATACAAGCTCTGATGAGGGTGTTGTTAAACTCGTATCCTTAGTCTAACTTAGAACAAAAAAATGACCGGTAAAATATAGAAGAGAAACCATATTATCAGTCCAGGTGCTAAATGCCGCAGAGCGAAGAATGTCCTTGGCACGAGTACAGGTTGCTCTAAGTCTGCGAATGTGCGCGCGTCCCACTTCATACGTTAGTCAAAATAAGATCAAGGAAACAGTGTGAGTCTACTATATCGAGGCGAGCCCCATTTGAGGATAAATCTAGTTTAGAAAAAAGCTGTAGATGGTGGAAGAAGTGCACCACTTTAGTCTCAGACAAAGAAACCTAAGCCACTGCGCTTAGGCCTAGCGAATGATGCAGTTCATATCCTGTTGGAGTCGACGCTGTAGGGCAGCACCAAAAGAGATAGGATCGTTTTCTACGTAGAGCGTCGCAAAAACATCTTTCAACAGCACCGAGGTGGTAGCTTTGATTTCCATAAAAAAAATAGTGGAAATGAGAACAATTTCTTGTGACATCTCTTCTTAACATATAAATGTGTTTAAATTGTAATATTAATCAATGTGGCTACCTTTAACGACGCTGAGCATCATCAAGGAGGCCTGTGCTTACCACTCGGTCGTTCTGTTTTTTGATGATCTTATCGACCGTGAATGTTTTTTTTATCAGTAAAAAATAAGAAGCCGATTGCGATGGCTCTTCAAGTCATTGAGAAGGCCACAACAACGCTCCTAACGTTGTTCTGTCATAGAATCGGTGAACAGAGAAATTTCCACGCATTTCTAGCTCTTGCTGCCCTCCTCTTTGACGGCCCTAGACACCGTGGTTACTGAGATGTTCTTTTTCGCGAATATCGGCCATGCTAACCCTCGGCAAAACTACTCTTTGCTACGAAAACAACTTGATACCACTGACCTTGAGAAAAATTTAGGCGTGCTAATCAGCAGTGACCTAAAGTTCTCTAGGTGGAAAAGAGGGCTAGCGAATGTTAGAGTACATAAAGAGGCATTTTCGCTTCCGAAATAAGCAGATTATTATCGCCTTGTATAGCTCTCGAGTGTGGTCACACCTTGAATACGTCGTACAATTCTGGTCCCTAACCTTGAGGAAAGACATTGAACGACTGGAAAGGGTACAGGCCAGAGCCACAAAATTGATCCCTTTCCTTAGACATACAAGATATCAGCATCGGCTACGAGAACTGGGGATGTTCTCCTTGGAGACGCGCCGGTTAAGAGGCCAGCTGATTGGAACTTTTAAGATAATACGAGGAGTTGAAAACATAGGCCACAGGAGGCTGTTCACGTTGAACGCAAATGCTACAAGTAACCACGGTTACAAACTGGAATTACCGCAATTCCATACTAGCATTTGCGGGAACTTCTTCTCGTACAAAATCTGCGGAACGTGGAAGCGTCTACCGCCAGAAGTGGTGAACAGTACCTCAGTCGAATAATTCAAATCTTGACTTGACAAGATAATCCACACCTTGACCTAGATGGTACCACTTTAGTATAGATTATATATTTGAGGCAAGTAGATAAGTTCAAACTTTTCTATAAAAAATTCCTGATTGTGTTATTTTTTTCAGCACATTCAGGTATAAATGGGAAAGGTGGGTGGGGAGAGCCTTCATCTATGCTACGATTTCTCTTATGCTATAGGTTAGGGCGTTCCCCAAATCGTACCTCCACGCTATGGACAGCAATGTCCTTTGAGATACTATATTCTTTGTGACTCCTTGTAACTGACTCTCTGTCTCTCTCTCTCTCCTTCCCTCTTTCTCTCTCTCTCTTTCTCTCTCTCTCTAACTATCTCTCTCCAACTCTCTCTCTCTCTCTAACTCTCTCTAACTCTCTCTCTATCTCTCTCTCTCTCTCTCTCTCTCTCTCTCTCTCTCTCTCTCTCTCTCTCTCTCTCTACCTTAGTAACAAATTAGGCTCATACCAACCAGGGTTTTCAGGAAGTTAGAAATAATTCAAAAAAGGTAAGGAGAGCAGATAACCCCCGAACAATCACTCTGACTAACAGGTTCGCTGCTATAGGTGAGGCAAGCTCCTTAAGGGTAAAGTCGCATAACGGAGAAAAGCAGGTTAGGAAATCCAGCAGCAATGAAGGTAACACCTATGTCTTGTCTGACTCTCTTTTAAGGGGTCAGGGTGTAGCATTTGCCATGGTGAGGAAGAACAGAATGATCAAGGTAATACCAGGTGGTACTTTAGACATAATTACTGAAGACCTTAGAAAAGCAAAAGTCCCCAGGAGTTCATGCTTACTAGTTAACGTGGGTAGTAACGATGCATATGACGGTGGTAAAGCCACAAGTAGGGAAATACTAGGCAAGTATAACTAGCTAATAAAAGAAATGAGATCCAAGACAAATAAATGCATAGTTAATGGAATACTGCCACGTATGAGAGCCAACAATCACTACAGTAACATCAGAGCTCTAGGAATCAATGAATCTCTAAAAGAAATGTGTGAGAAAGAACATGTGTTATATAACGACACATGGAGTAGCTTCCATAATAAGCCTTGGCTAACAAACAGAGATGCTTTCCATTTGTTACAAGCAGGAGTACAGTTAATGAGTAAATTACTAAACAACGCTGTATATAATATACATAAGAGATGCCAGAGTCAAACAAATCACTCTTCCACACCTGCCCCAGAACGGGTTTTCCCTGCCTCACCTGACCGAAGGCACAGGGTAGGGACCCCCTCAACCCTAGCTAACCCAACCCAGATGTCCAATGCGCCCTCCCAAGCCACACCTCCAAACTCATTTAATTTCCATGTAACTCCTCGCCCTACCGACAACCCATTTAATTTCCATATCACTCCTCGCCGTGTTGCAAATCCCTTTAATCCTCGTGGCTACGCTCAAGCAGCTGCCTTCCCTCTCCGATATCCCCCGGCCCTGACCCCCACCCCCACCCACAAACAGGGAAACTAATGAATAGTCTCACCTCCTTACCTTCAAAAGAAATCAGGAAAATCAAAATAATAACTTTTAATGCACGTAGCCTTACAAAACATATTACAGAACTTAAATGTCTAATAGCAACGGAAGAGGTTGACATCATGGCCATAACTGAGACCCATCTACAAATTGGTATAAAAGACTTAATATGTGAATACATGCTAGAAGGCTATAGATTATTTTACAAAAACAGGGCCAATGGAAGGCTTGGAGGAGGCGTGGGACTATATATAAGATCAGAATTAAAGGTAACTGAGGTAGAACTTACAAATAATGAAGTGGAGCTGATCTGTGTTAAACTACATTTACGAGATTTTAAAATAAACATAAACACTGTTTACCGTCGCCCAAATGCTACCGTTAATGAGGACCTGGAATTATATAGAATCTTATAAGAAACATTACACGAGGAACAAACGCTATTACTGGGAGATTTTAATTTACCTAATATCTGCTGGGACATAAATATAGGGACTAGCCAACAAGAAAAATTAATTACAAATTTCATCGATACTAATTCTTTACACCAATGCGTAAGGGAGCCAACCAGAGGAAATAATATACTAGACCTAGTTATTGCATCCCAGGAAAATTTAATATCAACTCTGGCCGTAGCGGAACATATAGGTACATGTGACCATAAACTAATCCGCTTTGATCTAAATGCCAGCTATTCAACTACCAATAACTATTCCAAAGTACCAGACTACAGTAAAGCTAACTTAGAGGGCCTCAGAGAAGCCCTGGGAAATATTCACGAGCAGCTGATAGAAATAGAAGATGAAAATCAACTTTGGAATAAATTTAAAGAACTATTTTTTATAGCCCAAGAAAACCATGTTCCTCTTAAGACAAGGAATACTAACGCGAATAGAGGCAAGCCGCCGTGGTTTAATAATGATATCAAACGAGCAATTAGAGATAGAAGCCGTCTCCACACATTATTGAAACACAATAGAAGCTATCAAGTTAACCAACAATATAACACTAGCAGAAGAAAGGTTAAAACACTCATAAGATCAACGAAACGTCAATACGAAATCGAGATAGCGAAAGCAAGCACCACTAATCCCAAACACTTTTATACTTATATCAATAGAAATAGGCAAATGAGAAGCGGGATTGGCCCCTTGAAAAACCAGTTGGGTGAAATTATTTCAGATGATATGGGTATGGCTAATATCTTAAACGAGTGTTTTAGTTCAGTCTTCACCTTAGGATATACTAATAACGATAACAACGAGTCTATACAGGTCAGACACCCATCACTAAGGAGCCTGGAAGTAAATCCGCAACTAGTAATTGATAAATTAAAGAAAATGAACTCGTACAAGACTCCTGGTCCTGATCAATTTTACCCGAAAATCTTAAAACATGTCCATAATGAGTTAGCAGAGTCACTTGCTCTCATTTTTAACAAATCTCTCGAGCATGGGGTCGTCCCTGATGATTGGAGGGAAGCTAACGTCACACCTATCTTTAAGAAGGGATGTAAAAACTAGGCCAGTGATTACAGACCCATTAGCTTAACCTCAATAGTGGAAAGTTGCTCGAAACGATCACTAGAGACAAGCTAGTAGAGTTCCTCGAAAACAATAACCTTATACGAGATAGCCAGCATGGTTTTAGGTCTAAAAGATCGTGCTTAACAAACCTAATTGACTTTTACCATAACCTTTTCAACCTATATAACGACACTAAATCATTAGATATAATTTACCTAGATTTCAAAAAGGCATTTGACAAAATTCCCCATCAGAAACTCATGAACAAAGTGCGTACGCTAGGAATTAACTGTAATATATACGGCTGGATTAGTAGCTGGTTAAAAAACAGGAAGCAGAGAGTGATAATAAATGGCGTGGAATCGGACTGGGTATCTGTTACCAGCGGTGTTCCCCAGGGATCAGTCCTGGAGCTTTTTTTATTAACTATATACATCAATGACATAGACGTTGGAATTAATAATATCATATCTAAATTTGCAGATGACACGTAAATAGGTAACTCAGTATTATGCAAAGAGGACAGGGCTAGCCTGCAAGCTGATATAAATAAAATTACCGAATGGTCTGAGAAATGGCAAATGCCATTTAATATCGACAAATGCCAAATCCTTCAGTGGAGAACAAAAAACAAAAAATACACCTATACAATGCAAGGCGGCTTAATAAACACAACCCCGCAGGTTAAAGATTTAGGAGTAATAATGACAGAAAACTTAAAAACATCAAACCAATGCGCAGCTGCTGCAAACAAAGCTAACACAGCACTAGGATTTATAAAAAGAAACTTTACTTATAAAAGCGAGGAGATAATTATGCCACTATATAAAAGTATTGTCAGGCCCCATCTCGAATACGCTGTACAGTTCTGGGCCCCTTACTTAATAAAAGACATAGATAAATTAGAAGCTGTACAACACAGAGCGACAAAACTTATCCCGTCAGTACGTAACAAACCTTACCACGAGAGGCTAAAAAAACTCAATCTATTTTCCGTCAGAAAACGAAGACTAAGGGGGCAGCTTATACAGTGCTTCAAAATACTTCAAGGATTTAACAACGTTAATGCCAATAACTTGTTCACACTGACAGGGGAGTGTCCCACCCGTGGACATGATTCAAAACTTCAGGGTAAAAGAGCCACTATGGATGTAATAAAAAACTTCTTCACTTACTCGATTATTAATGATTGGAATAATTTGCCAAACGAGGTAGTGGACAGCAGAACTGTAGAATCATTTAAAATGAGATTAGACAAACACTTAACAAATATTGAAATTGTTTAGCATAAGCTACAAAATAAAATAATATTACAAAAATATAACTCTTTCGGGTGTATGTAAGTGGTTTTCATATTCATTTAATTTAATTACTATTCAATGCAAATTTCCTTCAGGTACTGTCTTCTTACACCTGTAAGGTACTTTTGCCAAATTATTTCATGTACGGCTTTTGCCGGAGGGAGTGGAGGGTGGGGAGAGCCTAAAACTTTTCTATCCTTTACTTCTACTATTCTATGTGTAAGTGGCAGTAGATTTAAGGCCAGACCACCTTAGTCTGGGCCGTAAGGCCCGTGTGATCTGTGTATCTATGTAACTCCCTAACTATTTTTCACTCGCTCTCTCTTTATATCTTTTTCTTTATCTCTCTCTTTATCTTTCTCTCTTCATCCCTCTGTATTTATCTCTCTCTTTATCCCTCCATTCATCTAGCTTTTTATATCTCTCTTTATCACTTTCTTTATCTCTCTCTCTTTCAATTTCTCCTTTTCTATCACTTTATCTCTCTCCCCATATTTCTATTACTTTCATTTTATCTATATTTCTCCCTCTCTTCCTTTCTCTTTATCTCTATTTCTCTCTTTCATTTTCTTTCTCCCTATGGCACTATTAATCTCTTCTCTCTCTCTCTCTCTCTCTCTCTCTCTATATATATATATATATATATATATATATATATATATATATATATATATATATATATATATATATATATATATAAGTATAACTGAATCACGAAAATAAGGAACGTGAGGAATTTATGAATAACGTTACAGCCACGAGGAAAATGAAACAACGGAGAACTGCGAGGCCTCGCAGTCGAAAGGCCTCGCAGTTCTCTGTTGTTTCATTTTCCTCGTGGCTGTAACGTTATTCATATATATATATATATATATATATATATATATATATATATATATATCCTTCTCTATCTAGGTAATTCTCTCTCTCTCTCTCTCTCTCTGATGCGAGGCTAGAAATGTGCGAGGATGTTGAAGATTCGTGGAATAGATTCAAAACTATTGTTCATGAGTCTTCAATCACGTTTCACCCTTTGAAAAGCCTTCGTCGGTCTTCCGTTCAAACAATGTGGTTGAATCGAGAAATCTTTTAACTGCTGAGAGAGAAGAGAACGGTGTACCGGCAGTCAAAGATTTCTGGAGAATTTGAGGAGTTCCGTAGGCTAGCTAGAAGGGTGAAGTCTAGTATAAGGGCGGCAAAGCGTGCGGAGAAGCTCCGAGTGGCAAGACTCTGCAAGGAGAATCCCAAGGAGTTCTTTGTTAATGTAAATAGCCGTCAACCAATCCATCGCACGAATGGCCCTTTAGTGAATGAGGAGGAGGCATTAAAGCACTCAAATGCAGAAAATGCTAACCTCATCAACGACTACTTCTCTTCAGTGTTTACTGAAGAATGTGGTCCCATCCCCCAGCCCACGGATTCTTACTTGGGGAAAAGCTGAAGGAAATGGACTTCAGCCAAGGATAAATAGAAAAAAAAGATCACTGGTCTAATACGAATAAGTCCCCTGGTCTGGACAGGTTTCTACCTGAAGTGTTGAAACAAGTGCGCGATGAAGTGTCACGACATCTGAGCACAATCTTCAACATGTCAATCCCGACCGGATGCGTTCCTAGAGACTGGCGTGAAGCAGAGGTGACTCCTATCTTCAAGAAAGAAAACCCTAGCCAGGTGTCAAACTAGCGACCTATTAGCTTAACCTCAATAGTCGGTAAAATCATGGAACAAAATGAAGTCATATTTAAAGTCCAACTTGCGATGGAGGAGTTCCCAGCATGGGTTCCAAGGCACCAGTCATGCCTAACGAATCTTGTGGAATTCTTCCACTTCGTTTTTACTGAGCACGACCAGCATAAGGCGGTGTATCTTATCTACTTAGACTTTCAAAAAGCTTTAGATAAGGTACCACACCGCCGCCTCCTTTGGAAAGTGCGTGCGCTAGGCGTAGACTAAAATGTAGCAAATTGGATAGAGAACTGGCTAAACGGCAGACGGCAACGGGTAGTGTTGAATGGACAGGCTTCTGAGTGGGTGCCCGTTACTAGTGGTGTTCCTCAAGGTTCTTTCCTGGGACCACTACTATTCATCATCTACGTCAACGAAATGGACGGTGATATGGCTGCAAAGATTTTTAAATTTTCCGATGATACCAACCTTTGTATGAATGTCGCAAAGGAAGAAAATACTTCCCGCTTTCAAGATGATCTTGGGAAGATTGGAGAGTTGTAGGACACGTGGCAAATGCCAGTTAACGGGAACAAATGCAAAGTGATGCATATTGGCCACCGAAACCCCCAATCTCACTATGTTCTTAAGGGCAGTGCTATTGAATCCACCGACACTGAGAAGGACTTGGGTGTAACAATCACTAGTGATCTCAAGTTCTTAAATCAGTGCATAGAGGTGGAGAAAAAGGCCCAAAGGATGCTAGGCTACATAAAGCGCCAGTTTGGATATCGGAACAAGGAAATTGTACTGTGTTTGTACAACTCACTCGTCCGAGCACACCTGGAGTATGCCGTACAATTTTGGAGTCCTTCATTTCGAAAGGATATTGCGTGATTGGAACGTGTGAAAGCCAGGGTAACTAAACTGATTCCCTCTATCAGATGCAAAAGGTACGATAAATTAAGGGAATTAGATCTGTTCTCGAGGGAAACCCGGAGACTGCGTGGTCAGCTTATCAAAGTGTTTAAAATATTTCGAGATTCGATTATGTAGACTACATGAATATTTTCCAACTTAGTGAGGACAGAACGAGAAATCATGGCTACAAACTTGAACTGAAGCGTTATAACCGTGATCTGTGTGGTAAATTTTTCACATACAGCATCTGCGGTAGCTGGAACGCACTTCCAGTGGAAGTTTTCAACAGCAATTCTGTTGGTCAGTTCAAGTCAAGACTTGACAAAGTCTTGAAAAGTGGCCGTTTGGGCATTTAAGTTGTTGTGCAGAACTGTGCCTGCTCAACTGTTAGCCCAAAGGTACCCTCTTTGAATGGACCGTAAGGTCTCCTAGGGTACTCCTTTTGCTTGTAGCTCCTCCTTGTAGCTTGTAGCTATCTCTCTCTCTCTTTCAGTACCTCCAGCTTCCACACTCATCACCATCAACGCAGCTGTTTTGTTTTGTTTTTTGGTTTATGAAGCAAAAATCAAATAATTGATGTCTATGTTTCTGTTTCATTAAATGCACCCAAAGAGTTTTGGATGTGTTCGAATGAAAAAAAAGATGGGTTTCAAGTTCTTTCAGTCTTGTATCTCTTTCATATTTTTTTCGTAGAGAACGTGTTTCTTTTGTTAGAATCCGGTATAATTTAATTCAACACCTTAATATTTAGAGTTTAGTGAGCCCTATTCCGAAGATTTTAAATTTTCATTAGTTTCAAATTTGATGTTTGTCTTAGGATGATTTTTTCCTGGAGTCTTCCATGGAAAAGCCATTGGAAGGGGAGGGAAACTTTTTAACAGTAATTTTAAGAAAGAATCAGTATACAAACCTTATTTATGCTGAATTAGGGAATAATAATGGAAACCCTGTTGGCTTTGTAGGATTAACTTTAAGAATACGGGTAAAAGAATCACGGCAAGTATAATTTTTATATAGAAAAAGTTACGCATTTCTATTCTCATTTAATGCAGGGAAAATACGGTTGGTAACAATTAGTTTTTTTTATTTTATCCTTTAGGTTAACAATATGTAAGATGCCTTGTCAGGTTATATCTCCCTTCCCCACCTACGGCCTTGACTTCTGCATGTCTCTTTTTGCTGGATCCCAGGCTTCCACTCTTTGACCTCTACAATTGTTTCGAAACTATGCAGCCACTTGTTCTACTCAGACGAGAAGAGCAGGTGGCTCACTGCTTCGCGATCTACAATGGTTCCTCATTCGATAGAGAATCGATAGATAGAGAATCACCTTTAAGCTCTTTCTTAAATATAATACCTTAAACACCAGATTAGCCTCCTAACTGTCTTTCTCACTGACCTTAGCTCAGATTCTGACCCTACATCTTGCACCTCTTAATCGTCTATGCTTTCTCTATATTTGCCTAGAGAATGTGAAATAATTTAATTGCCTCGATACACTCATTCCCCTCCCTTGGTGTTTCTAAACGTACCTTGAAGGCCTAATTTTTCTATCAAGCCTTCGCTCAATTCATTATTAGGCGCTTTGTCAACACTTATGGCCTTGAATAGCGCCAGACAAAAATCTATTTTATCATTTTATTATAATTACCTAGAACTTCAACTGCCAAAAACGAATTATAATATTAAAATTTAAGCCTCGATCGGATAGAACCTTCCCGTATTAACAAAATAAAATAAAAATATCAGTAAAACTTAAAATAAGCATGAGAGTAGACCTAGGGAACTAGACACCCTACATTCTTTTAACTCTTTTTCTCCCAAACGTGTTGATCAAGAATTAAAGGTAGAATATCATAAAAGAAGTGTAATAATAACCATCTGGAAAATAGGAACATTATGAAATCTAATTACTCGTGTAATGTAAATAAGAACCAAACAATGCCCAAAGGTAAAGAAAGACATTGGCACGGATAATCATCTTTGAATTTTCAATCTTCGAGCTTGAGTAGAGGTAGCCAAAGGAGGGCTTCTATTGCAAATACTTTATTGCAACACTATCGTGGGAATTGCAGTATTTAGAGCAACAATAAACTATTATGAATATATCATTTATATTAATAATTGATTTAAACAGATGATGAGAGTATATCAGGATAAAACTCAAATAAAACACATCTGCTAACAAGTGGATTAAGATATTAAGCATTGATTGCTAATATTTTGCATGCGGCTTATGGAATAGGGTTGGTGGCTTGGTACAGTTCATGATTGTCTGAGTCCGATGACATTTCATAGGCCCTGATAGCTTTAATAATCTTTCAAATATCTTATTATGAACGGATTTATGCACAATTACAAGATTTCATAGGTCCAACAGGGTGCTCATTGGGAGGTTCCTCGTTGAGTCTAATTCACCTTGCAATTTGGGCGTCGCTATATTATATTATGATTCTATTCTTCGACTAATATAAGCTCCTTTAGGGAACTCTCTATTAATAGTTAAAATCATCAATCCAAAAGGTAAATTCATATCACGATCTCCATTAACAATATAATGGAGATTATTGACCTTGAAAGGTAGAGATAAAAGCATGAGCGGCTTTTCAATGAAATATTTCTCTCCCAAAATAAATCTAATTCTTACCGACTCGTGCCATTTTATGGAGTCGTTTTGCAAACACAAACTTTGCAAGCCCTTCCCTCGTATCAAACCCCAATGGATGGAAAAGGAGCAATGGCCATTTTATCTGTTATTTGAGTAAGGATTTGAGTCCTCTAAAGCAAGATTTGATTATGTACTTTTATAATAGTAATGATCGTTTTGCATTGGAAATACTTTATAAAATTAAAATTCTGCATTTTAACCCAGCATTTACAGTTTACTAGTTTTACTAGAGTAAATAAAGTTTTCTAATTATCCTCTCCTTTCTGCATACATTTCTCTTAATTCACTGTCGTATACATCATTCTTTTAAAGGAATATGTTTTCGAAGGATTACACAAATCTTTGTGAAGAAATGAAAATTTAATCTTAGTTGATTAAATAATATTAATATATTGTTCTTAGACGTGGTGCATGTCTAAAGTACCTTTAAGTATATTAGAAAAAATGCTAAAAAGCTCAGCAGCTCATAAGTCACCAAAGGACAGTGCAGACATTTAAATTTATATATGATGAGAAAAGAATATGAGTGAGCAGCGACTTCATTATTACTATAAACGTTGAACATGGAGTCAATTAATACTATTACATTAGTGTAGTAATATATTAAGTACCAAAATCTTCATATGGAATTTAAATGCAAACAATTTAACTCAATTATATCATTTTATCATAAAAAATCTTGAAATAATATTGCGCAAAGTAATAATATAGCAGTCTTTTCTATATGTAATTTACTGATGAAATTAAGTGTCTGTCTTGTCTACTAATGATGTGTGTTAGTAATGATATGTAAGTGATAATCAATAGAGGTGGAAAACTTTTATTAAAATTTACAAATCTTAAATATGAAATTTTATCAATAATACCAAATAAATATAATTTTTACAAGTGACATGAAAGTTCTTGAATTCTTTCTAAAAAAACTATATAATTTTAACTATTAATTTTATTGCTATATTATATTGATATTATGAATAAATTTAGCCTGAACTTACTGTAAAATAATTTATTAATTAATTTAAAGAAAATTAAATTATTAATAAATTACAAGTTTCAGTATTGTTTTAACCTCATATTGTAAACAAATATGTGGTTTGTTCTAGATAACTTTTTACTCTACTCTATTTTATTATATCTATAGCAAGTCTACATAGTATCACTATATCCTAGAGTACATATTCCTATATAATTTACAGTAATATACTGGAAGCACAGCTACCAGTAAGTAGCTGTAATAATTATTTTTCTTTCTTTTTTCTTGAAATTTAAGCACATTAGAAACGAGGCCGTATCGAGCGGAGAGATTGTGAGGAAAGATTTGTAAAGAAAGTGATGAGGATAGAGCAAGTGAAATATTTGGAAGATTTATAACCACATATGTCCCTGTAGGCATTGAGATGGAGAGAGCAAATTGCGTGCGTTGGAGCCGAGAGGACGCACAAACCACCAATTTGTACCTGACATCCCCTTGAGGGTGCATAAAAGTATAGTCAAGGAAAAGATGAGGGGAGGGTAGGGGGTAGTAGAAGGGGCAATCATAGAGGGGAGAATCCCCTCCCCCTCTTCCCGAACCACTGGTGAATAGACAAAAGCTGGTTGACGAATAGCCTATGATTTTAATCACTGGCCAAGAAAAAAAGGTGAGGAAAGAGCTTGTAAATAAATTGGGAATAAAATGGCTAAATGGAAATATCTAAATAAATAAAACTGCGCCAGTAACACACTGTATAAAATATTACAGTAATATGCATTGCTAGTGTAAAAAACCCTCAGTAAATTCGTAAACAAATTATATTAAATATTGTACAGAGATTTATTGGAATAAAATTTGAATACTAGTTCAGTTAAGTATTGGCTCACATGTTGGGCAGTAGTAAAAGGCAGTAGAAATTGTCACTATGAAAAGGAAACGAGGGGGGCAAAGTATAGAATTGCTTGATAATTAACTGGTAATGGCGCTAAATTCGATCTTACTTAGTTTTAGGATCCAGTAGAGGTGCTCGCTACCCAGTTCCATTCGCCTCAAGTGATCGCCTTCCTAGACACTTCTCGTCCGATGCCTTCCCCGCATTCCCACGTCAACAATTTCCAAACGACATTTAAAATTTTTTTATAATGAATGTTCTCTAAATTCCTCCCTGATTTACAATAAATTGCGGGCGTAGGTAAGTCCTAGGCGATTGGAGTTCATTATTTTCGTATTAGGGAAACTCTATTAACTCCGCTCGAATATTTGGCCTAAGAATATTGTGATCATCCTTGTATGTATATAGGCGTGTTGGTGTATAAGATATCTCAAAAGGTCATTGACGGATTTTGATAAAATTTTATAGAGCGATGGAATTGATTAGATATGGGTATGGATTCCTTCTTAGGATGTGGATTCTGAATCACATATTCGCTTTCTTTAACGTTGCGAGATAGTGCATTTTCTGGTATTTGGCGGTGCTTTCTAATTTCCTTTTTGATACCTATTATTTATTTATAAATAGCTCACTTCTCCGGGGAAAATCAAATATAGATAAGAAGGATAATCGATGGCAAGCCAAAGGCACAAAAACCCGGTCTTCTTTTGGGAAGGGAAAGGCGAAGGAAGCTTAGTAATTTTCACGCAGCTGGAGATTTTCCATAAAATTCAGAAAGAATGTAAAAAAGATATGTAAAGTGAGCATCTAGTGACTGGCGTTGTATGAAGGGCGTGGGAAAAACTAATATGATACCTATATTTAAGAAGGGAGATAAAACAATATTGTCTAATTACCGACCAGTGAAATTGGCATCAGTGTTGAGGAAAATGATGGAAACTAAATAGCGGAATATATTAGGGATCACTTAGATAACATAAGTTGATTAAAGAATTTCAACACAGTTCTACTAGAGTAAAATCATGCATGACTAATTTGCTGTCTTTTTATAAACATGTGTACGATGCTATTGATAGAGATAAGAATTACGCTTTTGTTTATTTGGATTTTAGTGAGGTTTTCGACAAGGTAAAGATAAAACGCATGAGATCGATGGAAGGATTTTTAGGTGGATTCAGTCGTGGCTTAGTGACAGAGAGTATAGGGTTACTTTAGATGGGATTAAATGTGAGTGGATGAATGTTACCAGTGAGGTTCCACTGGGGTCGGTTGTGGGGCCGCTGGTGTTTTTGAATTATATTAATTATCTTGATTTAGGTATACACCACCGAGCGAAATAAGAGAATGATTTTCAAAAATATGATAATTAGGTAAATGAATTTTCTATGCTACATAAAGGGCATGCGTTTATTATATTTTATGAAGATTTCATATCATAAAATCGAATATTCAAGAAATTATACTAAATAAACTAACAAAATAAAATACTGACACGTGCAAAATAGGAAAACAATTCTTTCAGGAACATTCTAGAAGTTTCTTCAAAGAATCTGGTAACATTTTGCTCAGTAGGTAATAATTGTACAACCGACATTGTTGCCTCGATCTTGAATATGTGGTCACCGTATTATAGGATGGATATTGATTTGCTTGAGTCTGTGCCAAGGAGACTAAATCTACATACATTAGAGGAGAAGAGTTCGAGAGGAGCTACTTGAGGTCTTCAAGTGGGAAGAAGAATAAAATAGGGGAGACATAGGTGAGGTTCTTATTTTTAATGAACATGATAGGACACCTAGCAATGGGTTTAGGCTGGACAAGTTTAGATTTAGAATAGAGAAAGTTAGAATGTGGTTTACAAATCGAGTGGTAGGTGAATGGGATAGGCTCAGGAATCATGTGATAAAAGCGATTTCCCTGAGGTCCTTTAAGAAGATATTGGATAGATTTATGGATGAGGGTGCTTAGGTGGGACTGAAGTGAGTGACGGAAAAAGGAGTTGCCTCTTATAGGCAGCAAGCCAGCGGGCGACCAGCCAACTATTCATGGTCCAAGGTAGGACAAATTCAGAGGTTGGTTGGTGCACATTTTTACACTGATTTTACCACCGATTTACCATATATATATATATATATATATATATATATATATATATATATATATATATATATATATATATATATATATATATATATATATATATATATATACACATATATACATATATATATATATATATATATATACACATATATACATATATATATATATATATA
The DNA here is from genome assembly GCA_963969495.1 of Ceratothoa steindachneri. Classification (NCBI taxonomy): domain Eukaryota; kingdom Metazoa; phylum Arthropoda; class Malacostraca; order Isopoda; family Cymothoidae; genus Ceratothoa; species Ceratothoa steindachneri. Next base: position 100,838,479 of record OZ018335.1, on the reverse strand, counting down.
TATATATATATATATATATATATATATATATATATATATATATATATATATATATATATATATATATATATATATATATATATATATATATATATATATATATATATATATATATATATATATATATATATATCTTTGTTTCAGGTTTTACTTTCTCAATCGGGAGCTACTTTTTAACCCGGGATTCGAACCATGGGTCTTTACAGGAAAGGTGAGATACCCGGGCGAACTCGATCGAAATCGGAACTACACCCGTCGATGTCATCATGTGGTCCTTTTATTTATTTGAAAAGTGAAAACAACGAGAAAATCACAAGAGTATTTGTTTAAAATGTTGGTAGTAAATGTCCAGACGTTAGTGGTAAATGACTTGAAAGTGGCGGTTATTGCCGTAATGGTGGTGGTAAATCTCCCAAGTCGGTGGGGAATTCCTTGAATTGGTGGTAAATGTCCTTAATTGTAATGATAAATGTCCGAAAAATGCTGGGAAATATCCGGATGTTTGTGGAAAATGTTCTGAAAGTGTTTGGAAATTTCCTAAATCGCTGGCAAAAGTCCTGAATTGGTGATAAGTATCCTGAAGGCAAGGAAAATGCAAGGAAAGAACGCACACTGAATAGTTCAAAGAGAAGACTCCATGTGGTGGTATGGATCGGGAGGGTCCCCAACTCTCCTATCCACGCCCACGGCAGAAATGAGGACAGGATGCCTTAAGGTTTCACCTTCACTCTTATTTTACATTTTCCCTTTCCTTTACCTTTATTCTTTCCCTTAATTTATCCTTCCTCTTTCGTTTACTCTTAGCCTTTCCTTTGTCTCTAGCTCTCGAAGGCGTGGCGGGGGTAATACCGCTTCGCCTAGCGAAAAAAAACGCTCTCAATTACAGTTAAGTTAAGCCACATTGGCTTTGGTAATTAGCTGGATGGAGTCCATATTCTGGTCCCTTTCTCGTGGGTTGCCATACGCGACGCTGTACATATTCATGGTTCGGATCCCACGTTAATCAGTAGGTGCCCTAAAAAGGAACAAAAGGCTTCTTAAATGATTTGCAGATTGGTTTGTAAAACCTTTACCATTTTTTTAGCTTTACCCGTATCTTTTACTCTTAGCTTTACTCTTTATTCTTACCTTAACCTTTATTTAGCCTTCTCTTTACCTCTTCTTCTGTTCATTATTTGTCTACGACGAGGCGTTCCAAGTTCGTAGCCGTGAGCCCATGAACACCTGTATGTATGACCTGATTCGTACCGATAGAAAATACTTTCTCCCTGGTCTTTAAATTGACCATGTGTGGGGGAAACCAGTCTTTGACTCTTGTTTCTATTTTGCGTCCTTTTTATTAAACCTTTTGCCTGTCATCTCCAGCTTTGGCCGCAGAATGAATATTTCACTGCTGATTTGCACCAGATTCTTTTTTCCCTTTAATCGTATCTTTTCGAAGTCTTCTTTATTACTGAGAGCCATTACGATGTCATGGTTTCAAAGAGGTAATCTCCCTTCCCCCACATAAAGTGTAATAAAAGTCCTTCGAGGTGACAAAAGCAGGTTTATATTAGAAGGATAGGCATACTCGAAGGTTTCTATTAGTAGGCTTGAACGAGAAGCAAACTTCAAAATAATTATGGGACGGGGTGCACTCAGCAGACTTTAACGAAAATGTATTTAGTAGTTGGCTTTTACAAGAAGGTTTTGCGAGTAGGCTTTTAACTGACACTTCCAAAAATAAGCTTTGCAGGAAATATTTTTTAGTATGTATTCAAGAGAAGGCGTTCGTTAATAGGTCTTTATGAGTTGTATACTGCTTATAGTCTTTGAGGAGAAAGATTTCACCAGTCACCAGTAGAATTTTACGTCAAGCCATTAATAGAAGACTTATTTCCATAAGAGCTTTTAAATATTAGGCTTTTCCGATACGGCTTTCTTATGCTGGTTTTAAGAATAATAGAATAATCCTTTCAGAAGTAGGCTTCTCTTATTAAGCCTAGGCCGCTCCTGTGATCTATTTTCCGACAGTCCGAAAGTGTTTCTTTGTCTTAACACAAGCGAGGCTTATGGTTTATCCACATCTATTGAAAGGGCGTGCCTCTGAACTCGCACCAATTCTTGCTCGTTTATTATATTTCTGTTTAAAAAACGAAACTTTCCCTTCCTCTTAGAAACATCCAATCTCTAAGGTTGACCATTCTGGTCCTTTTGCTTCGACATCTACCATTTCCAGTCATTGAATCAGTCATCAATTCCCATATACCTAAACATCTTGAAAGTCTGTCTCTTATCTGATCACCAGTATGATCATGTAAGGCAAGATCAACTGATGATATTCTTTCCTCTCTCACGGTTTGGTCAATATCCTTGAAAGTTTCAGTGGTCATATGTAGTGACCTAGACTTTTTCGAGGTTTTTGACATGGTATGGCATCCTGGTCTCATCTCGAAGCTGCCCTCTTTTGGTTCCTTCTTTACTATGCTCCTTGATTTCTAGCTTTTTCTCCGGCGGATCAATCTACGGTTGTCTTTAGATCAACTTTCCCCCTTTTTTCCATCGAGGGCGGAGTCCATCAAGGCTGGGTCCTTTGCCATATACGAGTGGCGGTCGATAAGTTTTATTATTTTTCAATATAACTACCCTCGACTTCAATGCACTTGCGCCACTTGTCCCTGAGGCTTCGAATTCCCAACAACCAGAAATCTTCCGACTGCTGTTCAATCCACTCCTGGACGGCAAGCTGGACATCTTCATCGTCCCAACACCGGCGTCCACACAGTGCAACCTTGAGCTGGCGGAATAAAAAGTAGTCGCTGGGGGATAGATCTGGACTGTAGGGTGATGGTTCAGCTCCTCTAATCCGCACTCGCGCAGGGCAGCTTGTGCAACTCTGGCCCTGTGGGCAAAGGCATTGTCGTGGAGGAGCAGGACACCGCGTGTCAACTTGCCGCGCCGCTTCTGACGGATGCACTTTTTGAACCCAGCTAGTTCCTCGGTTTAATATTGGCCTGTGATGGTCCTGCCACGAGACGCATAGTTCACCATCAACACTCCCTCAGAATCCCAGAAGATGGTGGCCATTAACTTCCCGGCTGAGGGTTGGGTCCGAACTTTGATGACGTTGAAGTCAATCATGGGACGTTAGGTTTCTAGGGACCCAACGGGCAGAGACCTTGGTCATGGCCAAATTGTCGTGGATGATGTTGATAACACTTTCACGTGATATTCCAAGTTTTCGCTCGATTTCTGCGACCTTCACCCGTCGATTTTCGAGGATCATCCTCTCCACACGGGCCACATTGTACTCGTTGGTCACGTCTGACGGGCTTTCTAGACGGGGGTCATCTTCAAGGGACTCACGACCATGGTGGAACTCCCTATTCCAGTGAGCAATGGTTACATAGGAAGGGGCGGTGAAGGCGTACACTGCAACCATGCGTTCATGGATCTCTTTTGCATTCCTGCCTTCCTTGGTCAAATATTTGATCAATGCGCGGTGCTCAACCTTCTCCACTGTTGAAAAATTTGTGCCTGACGATCTGGGATCAGGTAATGCTTCTTAAATAGACTAGGCAGGAGCGTGCGGCTGCAGGTCCTGACTTGTCATAACTTGTCTTAATTCTCCCACAAACAGCCATCCTCCTTCCTCTGTTTTGCCCTACCGATTCGCAAAACATATTGACCACCCCTCGTACTTTTCCTTTTTTCATTCAACGATTTGATCTCCTCCATAAATAACTCATACACTCATGTACAGATAAATAAACAGTGCATTCATCGACCTCATTCAATTCTGCTTCCTCTTCTCTTACTTGTTGTGCTTCTCGTTTTGTTGTAATTACCTCAATAACTTGGTTTGAGCAGGAATTCTCAATGGGCTAAACAAAATCTTATTAGGTTTAATACCTCATAGACCCATTTTATACACAACTCGATATCAACAACTCTCACCTCTTCTTTGGCTATTCTGTAATTACACCTCTTGACTTAATTAACTTCTCTGTGTTACTGTAACGTCCACTCTTTCTTGGAAATCCCACATCACAGGAATAGCTAAGTCTGCCACTTAGAAACTGATTCTCCTCTCTAGATGTAACTGCTTCTCTTCTGAAAAGTTGCCTCGTTTATACAAGGTACTGTTTTATCCCCGTATAGAGTATTGTTCTTACATTTAGGGGTGGTTCCGATGTATATCCCTCTTCTACGGGTATTAGTTTGCTGACTGCTTTTATGTTCCAACTAATAGCTCGAACACACAATTCTCGGCGGTTTGCTTATTCGCATGCTTATTGTGTGGCCTTTGGGCACTGAAAAGGTTGGCCTTTTGGTGTCCATTTCTTTCCTTGTACGTCGAAGCATTAAAACTCTCTACATTCTCTTGTCTTTCCTAATAATTATAATCTGGCACTTAATGAAATATGTTTATCACTTTCATAAACACCCCGCTGTCTTTCTTTACCGTTTCCTATCTCTATTTCAATTTGGGCCCGGCCTTGATTTGGATTTGTTCCGTGCCTGAGCTTTACTGCTCAGACAGATTTTAAAAGAAATTTTACTGTTATTTTACGAGAAACTACAATTAGGTGTATACGATATGCAGACTTTTACGACAGTGCTTTACTAATAAGCAATTCCAGAAGGCTTTTCTAGTAGGCTTTTACGAAAATCAAACTCATCAATTCTAAGTCTGTACTTACAGATTATTTAGAACTTGGGCGTAAAAAAAGCCGAGTCACTGAGTTAGGAATTCACTGCCATATATAATAATGGTATGAATGCCACCAATGGTCTTGAATCTAAGTATATATTCACTGCCCAGTTTTTCCTTAAGGAGACCTATTTCATTCCTTGCCCTTTTTTATACTCACAAACTTTCTGGTATTGCGCTTTAAATTCGAGAGTCTTGTGGAACTGGCTCGTTTTTTACCGCGCAGATGGGGTTCCCATTCGATGACTAGACCTAGCCAACGTGGCTTAACTTAGCCCAACGTGTTAAAAAAACATGGGTATGCTCGAGAAGGGCATAGCCCAAAGAATATTGTTATCCTTAATATTATTATTAAAGGGTTTATTCCACTTGAGGGCATTGCAACGACCTTAAAAATACCACTCACATGCACAGGCAAACATCCATGCATCCACACATCTCACAGAAGTGAAACAAAAGGAGACAAAAAATCATTCCCTTTATCATTTTTTTCAATCGTTTTCATTTCATCATTTTAACCTTTAAAAAAATAATAATAAACAACCACATTCAATGAACGAATCCCCCTTCGTTCAGAAAATACACAACGGTTCCCTTGGCCGCCCCAACTAAATCAATAAAGAGACCCATTAACATCAAATTAAGACAAAGAAGGATTAGATCTGAGCTGATGAGAGCCTCCGATACCGCACGATTTGTGTACGGACGGAACTCTTGTCTTCGCTATTGAATCCACAGGTGTTTATGACGTCCAATTTTCGGTAATGATAATAGATCAAAACATTCATTAAAAGGAGCTGCCATACTGAAGGATTGGATGAAGCCAGAATTTAATAAAGGACAGCATCGTAACCTGCCATAAGTCTTTGATTTATGAATTTTGTTATTGGAGTCTGGTTTACAGTTTCGTAGTCGAATAAAGTGGTAGATGTTTATCGATAAACTAGAGGAAAGGTTTTTGTTCTGATTTTGTTGTTTTTTTCAAGATCCCTGTTGATGGGTGATAAAAAAGTCACAACCGTCGAAATTACAAATATAGGACTATTTTTAGGTTATTTTAAAATAAAAATAAAACTAAACTAGAGAGCACTCAAAGAACATACTCCACCAACTTCATTATAATTAAAGCTCGAACAATCCTGAAATCGTTTCGAACGGAGCCGATAAATATTTATTTGCTGTCCAAAGGTATCTAATACTATAGTGCTTTAATATATGCATAACATATTTCACCTCTGCCTCAGACAGAAATTAAATACCATCTAATCCATCGACCATGAAAACACCTCAGGCATTTGGAATCATATTTTTGCCATATGATTTTTCGTTATGGCAGAATGAATAGAGATTTCTACCTGGGATCAATCATAGGCCAAATTAAGTAACATCATGGAATTCATTCACCCTGGAAACCTACCCGTTGCATTATGAGTCATGTGTCGTTCTTCCTTAATTTGGGAACTATCAACAAGAAGATGATTTTACATAATGGCAGATCCGGGCCTCGCATTCGTATAGATATAATTTTTTTTACCCTTAACATATATGCAAAATTTGTTTGAAGCTTAATAATTCAACATTATCTCAGCTTTATTTTAGCGGCAGTCGTATGTTTCTGCTTTCTTCGATTACTATAATGTGACTCGGTAAATAATGTTCCTCCAAATATATATTTTTATCTAACATATCAGGTTCAAATAATTTGTTGGCAGAACGTCATAACCTATCCATTTTGAGGTTATTAGAATTTGACTATATTGTTATTTTTTTAGGATATTGTAAAAATGCCTAGAAAATACATTATCTCGTAATGTTAAAGAAAGTGAAAAGTGACCCAGAATCCACATCTAGAATTAGATCCACCCTGAAATCTAATAAACTTTTCTTCGTAGTCCCCCTACTACCCAAAATTCATCAGAGTCACTTAATGGCTTCTTTTTTCAAATACAATTTACACTAACAGACGGATAAAAAGAAAAATATATGTGGGTTATCACATAACCTCCAGAAAATTATGTTAGCGGAGGAAATCACAATAAAAGCAATCACAGAAAGAAAAAACTAAAAACAAAATAATAATAAATAAAAAGTATACCTAGATGCCACAGGGGGAGGCCTGCCTCCCTCAGGGATCTAAGTGACCCTCCACCGATTTAAAACACTCCATCCTAGTACATTCGGATGTGCAAGGGCACGGTCGAAGCACAAAAGACATGCTGTACTACCCGTCTCATCACGGTATAATGGTATGGCTTCGTTATGACAAGTACATGCTCCAAGATATACCGACACAGTACTCTCAGTGTTGGGAAGCTTTGGGAGCAAAGGCGACACGATAATTGTTTAAAGGTGCATTCTCCATTGTGGCGTCATGATGAGTGTTACATAGAACTTTCAAAGATTTTTGGATACATTAAACCCGAAATGTTTAAAATTTGATTGGTGCAACCTGGCAGAAAAGCCATCTTCAAAATTCGCGGCGTAATAAGTGTGAGCTGTTGGCGAGTGGGAGAGACGCTGAACCCTCGTGAACAAGGACCTTATGCACTGTACACGAGGTAAAACAAGTGGCTTTGCTTCTCACTTGTATCGACAAGGAGGCTCTCTTAGGGCATGTGGAGAATTCACCAGTCGCCAACTGGAGAACGGCTTGGTAGAGCAAATCCACCATTCGCAATGTACTTTCGGATACATAGGAATAAATCTTACAACGGTAATCAAAGTTTGAGCGAACACAGGAGCGGTAAAATCGAGTAGCCCTTTCAGAACCTCATGATCTGAAAGCGACAGAATGTAGATCGAAAGTGACACGCAACAAGATGCCATAATGCTGCAAATATGCGACTCCCATGTGAGGCGTCGAATGAATACAATACCAAGTTTGAGGACGGGGGGGGTAATTTTAAGTGGAGGACCTGGCGGCTACTAGCAGGGACATAGTCGCCGAAATTAGGAATCATTAGGTTATACATTTTAGCCTCAAGATAAGCTAAATAAGTTTAAGAAAAAAATCACAAACAAGCAACTTAAAACACGATAACAAACGAGCAACCAAGATTAAATAACAATATAAACACAAATACTAGCAAAAGTATAATGCAAGATAATGTGTCGAAAGGAGGTCTGCTCACTCCGTAGCCCGAGTACCCAACCTCTAACCCGTCCAAAGAGCAAGAGACAAGCGGTAGTAACCGTGCTCGTCTCGGTACGCAGATAAGTAACATACACAAAGATCTCCCGAATGAAAAAGTCTACGAGAATATGCCGGACAGGCTTGGTGGGTCAAGCAGACTTCACAATAAGGTTCAAGGAAGCGCTCCATCAAATGGCGTTACGTTTCGTGAGTTTACCCGATTAGGAAGCAGCAGTAAACGACCTTATACTGTCGTGGAGTTCTTTAAAAAGTAGGTTCACGGGAAATGTTTTAGCGCAAATGGCTCGCAACTTTAAACTACCGTCGATCGTATCCCATGTTCTTTGTCATGTAGAGCGAAAGGCTGAACTAACTTATGTCATGTAGTTAGAATAGGGAAGCGCAAACCATTAGTCTGATCGCCCATTCCTAGCATATTGTTTGGCACCCTCACCAGTGCTCTGATTTCTCGCAATCCATACATATACAGGACCAACCAGAAGACAATCTAGACATCCTAACAGCTCTCAGCTGCCGTGGCTTACATATACCGAAAACAATGGGTTGGGAGATTCCAATCTTTTATGGCACTCAGTGCGCTCTGTGCATCGAATAAATCACAATCAAGTCTCTGAACCAAATACAATGCGGGATATCTAGTATTGTGTGGTGTTATTCAACCAGTTCGGCCGTGAAAAGAGGGGCAGCGCCAGGAAAAGCCCCGTCAGGTTTAAACAAGAGATATAAAACGCAAAACCCGACTTTCTCGTCGGATGTGAGGCCATCAGTGTACACTGGCACGAATTCAACGGATCATGGAGGATGCTCCAAAGAGGTCAAACGCAATACTGCTGGTAATCTGGAAGCTTTGGAAACAGAAACGTAGTGATAATCGTTATAATTTGATAACCTCCTGTGTGGTGTCATGGACTGAAACAGATGCGTCAACGGCACGAGGGCTACACCGAAATATCGAAGGAGTTTGCTTGCCCTAAACCCAAAAGACTTATGCTACGAGGGGCGTCTAATGTTTGTATAGGCACCGTTTAGATCTGCCGAAGATGAATTGACAGTCGTTGGTTGTCAATTCTCCTAATTATAAGTTGGAAATATATTAGGTTGAGGAATAAGTTCTTGCAGGGTTTTTTTAATGTTGTGTCGATTTAAGTTTTATTGACGTGATTTGTGCACATATTAAGAAACAATAATAAATAATGAGAGCAAAATTTGCAAAGGTTAAGCTACGTCTATTAACAGCGTAGACTATTAGGCTTTTGCTTAAGCTACGTTTTGAAGTTGGGTAATAAGTCATTGCGGTTTATTTAAAAGTTATGTTAATTTAATTTTTGTTCTTTACCCTCAAAATGGAATGTCAAGTTGAAAGAAAGCCGCATTTTTGACACTTGTTATTCATTTTCAATGGAGATGGGAACAATGCAAATGCAGCCAAAGCTCGTCGCGATATTTGTGCTGTGTACGGAGAAAATGCTTTATCAGAAAGGACATCTCAATGGTGGTTTTCACTTTTCAAAAACGGTCATTTCAATCTCAATGACAAAGAACGTTCTGGTCGCCCCAATAAGTTGGATTAAGATCGATTGAACGACCTTCTTCATGAAAATCCTCGTCAATCGACTAGAGAATTGGCTGTATAATTGGCGTGTGATCAGAAAAATGTAGTGAATCACCTTCATTCGATGGAGAAAGTTCAAAAACTCGGTGCATGGGTTCCGCACGCTTTGAGCAAAAGCAACAAACTTCAACGCTCCACGATTGCTGCAGGTTTGCTTTCTCGTCACAAGGCTACTCGTGGATATAATGACAGATTTCTTCACCATGTCATCACTGGCGACGAAAAGTGGTGTGTTTATGTCAACATGAACCATCGAAAACAATGGCTTAGCCCCAACGAAAACCACTTCCGCGATTAAAGCAAGGACTTCATCCATGATGACGATGCTGTGTGTGTGGTGGTATTGTGAAGGCATCATTCTTTATGAGCTCCTTGCGAATAACGAGATTGTGAATGCAGAAATCTACGTTCAACAAATGTATCGACTCGCCGAAGCTATTCGTAAAAAGCGACTTCATCGACGTTATGGAATCCTTCTGCAACACGACAATGCTCGTCCTCACATTGCCAATATGATAAAAGACGCCATCTAAACGCTTAATTTGAAAATCCTGCCGCATCCTCCATATTCACCAGACTTGACTCCGTCAGATTTCCATCTGTTTCGATCGCTCTCCAACAATTTGCGCGGAGTTTCTTTCAATACCGATGTGGAATTAAGAACCTGGTTAGACAAATTCTTCGAGTCAAAATCTAGAGATTTTTATTGCAGAAGCATCGAAAAACTAGTTGAACGTTGGGATGAAGTCGTAAATAACAACGGAGAATACATTATTGATTAAATTGGATATTGTTATCAATTAAAAATGAAGTCTCTCTAAAATTGTTAATGGTAATGAATAAATTTGATAAACCCACAAGAACTTATTCCTCAACCCATTAGAAGAGAATATATGTGCCTTTATCTTTTTCTTTTTCCTTGAATATGGTTGAAAAGGAATGGCTCTATTTTATGGCAAACAAATTTTCTAAATTCTTTTTAAAGTTAACTCGATAGGTTGTTTGTTGATATTGGAATGGTTTAGATTAGTTCGATATAGTTTGGATTGAGAACTATACACATTATTGCACTCTATATACCGGGATTTACAAAAGTTCCGTTACATTCGTTTTTTTAATCTTTCGAAAGGCTTACGTGTGGGAGAGAAAAATTTCCGTCAAACAAACTCAAAGTTCTACTTTTCCTGCACGTGTCCTTGAAACGTATTTTCCATTGTCTGCAGGAGTATCGAGGGGATAGTCAAAAGAATCGAGATCTCTGCTCTCCTACGCGTGAGCCACAACAAGTCTGACATCGTTAAACGGCTCCAAGTCAGCCGCATGACCTTCCACAGAGTCGTGGAGAAACTCAAGAAAGGGAAAAACGTCAAAGATCGACGTCTTTGAGGTAGAACTCAAGTTGTCAACACTTTGGCTGTAGAGAAAGGCCCCCGAAAGTGCTGCGAAGCTCAAAATGACTGCCCTCACGAAGAATAAGAATATTTCGGTGACCACAGTGGCCATGGTGTCAAGAGCCCTTAATGAAGAGGACGGCAAGAGCTTAAGGTACGTGGAAAGACCTCGGCTCACCAATGTCAGGGACGCTGTCGTCACCTTCTCAACGACTGCAAAAATCATGGTAATCGAGCTCTCCATTTTTTATGATCAAAAAACATTCACGCTCGATTCGGCCATCAACAAACTGAACGAAATTATGGTAAGCTTAGGCCAGGATGTTCCAAAGGTCCACGTACGTCTTCATGACCAAGCACCCAACCTCCGCGAAGATGCTCGGTATCGTGGCTTCGAATGGCGAGAAGATGCCGCCAGTGTAGTTTCCGGCCGGTTAAAAACTAGGTTTTTCAGCCGGATGGTGCAAAATTGTTTGGGGGTTGAACATGAACTTATGGTAGAAGGAGTTTTGGCTGCCGCAGTTGCCCGACCTCAATCTCCTCGAATACAGTGTGTCAGTGCATGTTGAAGACAAGGCCTGCAATGTCCGCACCACAAAAACAGAGACGAGCTGAAGTCCTTCGTCAACTGCGTGTGGGTCAACATGAGGAAGGACTTCGTCTGCAACGTGTACGAAGCCTTCAGGTCTCGCGTGGAGTGGGTGCTCGCCGACACGGGCAGCTACATTGAATGATATTACAATTGTAACATATATATATATATATATATATATATATATATATATATATATATATATATATATATATATATATATATATATATATATATATATATATATATATGTCTTCCTGCATCAAAACTATTTTTTTTCCTTTGTTGAGAGGGACGTAACGAGTGTAACCGGACTGATATATGTTTGCTTGGTACAAGAAAGGTGACACGACTGATGTTAATTGTTTGGATCTCGGTGTCCTTACTATTTTAGTCATTCAATTGTGCTACCTGTCCCTTATACATCGTAGACGAGATCATCTGCCAAGATGATGAAATTTGCATAAAAATCAGAAAGACAATTAATAGCAAGTTCGAGGATAAGAGAGGCCATCCGTCGTTGGAAAGAGGTAGTCAGAAAGAGGGGCACTATTGTAGTTTGCTACCAAGACTCCCGTTCAGCATCAGAAATGAAAAAAAAAACAATTTGAAAATAATCTAAATATAGACATAACCTAAAAATCTAAAAAGAAACAATCTGAAAAAGCGAAAACACTCCATCAGGAAATGCAAAAACAAACATAATAATAAAAAAGCCATACACAGACAATTTGAAAACCTTAAAACAGACATATTCTGAAAAAAGCTATAAACAGACAACTTGAAAAACTATAAACATACATAATTTGAACAAAATATGATAATAGCATGTAATTTTTCAATAGTAACATGTATTGTTACTATCAAAAAATTAATTACCACGAATTTATTTAGTTTCCAAACAACAGCTTAATCCGGACATGAACTCAACCAATTTTAGTTCCTCCTTCGGTTTACTGCACGGACTACATTTAGTACTGAGGTATTTTTCGATACAAATTTTATGACATTCGTCTCCTTCTGCAATATATTTTTAGTTATTATATTTTTCACTTTAGCATGTTTCTTATTACTGGGTATCTTTTATCATTTCTCTGTTTCGCCATTTCTTCTAGTTAATTATTCAGCCCTAGTCGTAGGAGGTCTTGCACTAGTTCATGGCTACTAAATTTGTTCATATCTCTGAGTAAAGAAAGAAAGAGAAAAAATTGGTCTAGCCAACAGAGATACTTTCACTCACGGGAAAAAGTAAGGAGAGGAAGAGAGAGGTAAAGAAAAAGTAGATAAGAGAAAGAACAAGGGGAGTGAAATAAGGTCAAAGAAGATAAAAACTAAAACATACTCTATTTTTATCTTCAAAGAGCAACTTTGTTAAAAGAGGACATACATTCCTGAGTACGAACTTAAAACCTCCCTGGCTGCAATTATGAAGCTCTGGTAATTTCAGATTCAGCAGGGCTCCGTTCGATATTCGGTGCAGTGAAACGTGTTAAAAAAATAATTCCATTTTGTCGCGAAACGCCATGAATATGCATAAAGGCGAAATCTGACTCGAACACTGAGGGAGAAAAATTTGTCCTCTTTTTATTAGGATGAAATCAACGGTGAAGTGAGGAAGTAAATTTCAATCGGCATTGTAGCGGGATTAAATCGGCGAAACGTTTAAAAATGCAGGACTCGATTATGCCCATTACTTGTGAAGGATAGTCAAGTATAGGTGAGAGTTAAGTATATCGGAGAGTCAAGTATAGGTGCCACTAAGATGATTCCAGGACTCCGCAAAAATTCATACGAATATATCTTAAAAATTATATTTTTCATCTCTAAAATGCATAGATTGCTGGAGGACTGATCTAAGTTTTAAAGATTGTAAAAAGTTTTTGATAAAGTTACCCCCGGCCATTTTTTTACCTCGAACAACGAAGGTGTTCCTAGAAATAATGGCTTTAAGTTGTCTCATCGAAGGATCAATAAAGAAATTACAAAAAATTCTTTTCATATAAGAAAATAACCACTTGGAATAGCTTGCATGCTACAGTAATTTCTAATATTTTAGTAAAGATGTTTAAGAATAGGCTGGATAATTACTTTGCAAACGATAACATTACATAAAATAAAACTGGGCATATCTGCGAGGGTCTGGGTACTGGGATTGATGACAATGTAACCTTAGAGCTCATGGCTGGTATCGTGTGAACCCGAGGGCCTTTTCCAGTTTCTTGTACTGTAAAATTGTAAAAAAGCTTACTGCATTTGATTTCTCTAGCTGCAAGCCGAATGGCTTAGTTAACAGACGCATCCTTAATTATCCTTATTTTAATACATTTTAAGCAAAAGTCACGAAGCTTTTCAGAAGTATATTTAGATGTTCAACATTCTAGATTTTCCTCGGAGATAATCCATAACTCTTTGATAAAGTAAATTTTGAATTTCAAAAATGAAAAAAAATGGAGAAAACAAGAATTGGCAGTCTAGATCTAATGAATAAATACGCGAAAGAATTTATTTCATCAACATTACAAAATTAAGCAGACATTTAAATAGGACAATGGAAAATAATATTGTATTACATGAAATTTATTAGCATTTGCTCCATTCTACCTCACAGTACGTCAACAAGTAATATTTATTTGTTTGGTTCTTTGATGGGTTTGGCATTCCAGATCTGAGTTTGCTAAAGCCCATTTCAAAGTAAAGATTTTAGAATCTTCAAAGCATTTCTTCACTAATTTTATGGATCGGTTATTTTTTTTTTTTAAATAGCAAAATAAATAATTTGTTTTCATTTCACTATTAGCAGCAAAGTAGTCTCATAATATTATCCTCCCTACAAGGTGTTTCACGTTTGTTTTGTTTTACTTTGTAGGGAACACTTCGCCAACCTTTTAAAAAACGTTCTCTGCATTTAGTTTTTCTTGCCAAAATAGAAAAATAAATAATTGTTTCTTGCTTAGAGTAAAGTTTCCTCGTAATCACAGCTTCACTCATCCAACTCTTAACTGATCCTCTGAACCGTCCTCAGATTGACACCCAAATACTCGGATCTCTCCGCATTGGAGCTCCCGGCATGAATCTCAAGCAGCACAAATTGCCTTTTCCAAACTTTTGAAGGAATAAATTCAGTCATGGAAATAAATTCAACTCATTTCATCACGGCAGGTTTATACCTTTCAAAAGATGAACCTTGTTGCTACGTGAATTCTACGACCATATTCTTGTCCAGTAGCTCCCGACAGCATTGCCTGTAAGAAAAGCCTGGGGAAGTTGGTGTGTTCTCACGCTCCTTAAATGCACCCATTTTATCTGAGACTATCCCCTATTTTGTCTTCCCCGCAGGCAGGAACCCTGTAGGGACTGCTTCATCTTTCACCTGGAGAGATGCGCGCCCTACGGGACCTAGTGCCTGATGGTTAAGCACCCTATTGCACTGACTCCTGATCCCAATAACCTTAGTTGTACTATATCGCTGCTCGCTGTTTTCAGGACCTGCGGCTTTATATCTTCAAATATTTTCTTGTAAGATGGGGAGGAGGGGGATATTCTAAATGGAGATAACGGCCCTGTTGCACCTGAACTTGGAAGACTGGTACTCCCTCCCGTTGCCAGTGCTTGGGTATTATAATTATAATGGATCAACAACCCTACTGCTTACTGGACCGCCAATCTGGTTATTCGGTGCACTTTCGGCCTCTTACCTGAACCTAGCCGAGTAGCATTATATACCGTGAGGTCCTTAGCTGCTGCGAGGGCCAAAATTCCGGTGGCTGGGAGAGGTATTAGGTGCGGAGTGTGCTGGATTAGCAACTCTCCTCACCTCTTCCAGTGCACATATGAAGTAACTACTCCAGCCCCATCCATCATGGGTTGAAGCGCAAGAACAAGAGCGCAGACTGCGGCAAGTTGGGTTGTCAAGGCCCATCTTAGCTCACATCCCCAAGCCAAGTATATGTAAATGAGCATATTCTGAATGTCTCTAGGCCTATGGGGACTTTTATTTTTGTCTCTTAAGGCATTAGGAAAGCATAGTATATTTCAACATGCGTCATTTCGTATATTTAAACTGTCACTAGTCACAGATGAAGAAAGTATAGTGAAGGGCCTAGGATTCAGGGGAGGGCGGATGGCAAGGTGATAAGAGGCACCCCTTCGACTGGTGGAGAAGCTCCCTTCCCACCACACCCAACTGTTAAAGGTATTTTCCCTTTACTACTTTCTGAGCCGCCCGTGGGCTTGCTCCTTTCTATAGAAGAAAGGTCTTCTTCTATGCTTTAGCAGGGTCTACACCAAACGCTTTCTAGCAGAGAGGAGCTTTCCTCTCAACCTATTTATACGGGTAAGGATGTTTCCACCTTGCACCTTTTCTTAAGGCAACTCACGGGAAACTCCATAGTTGCGTTAGCAGAGCCTCCCTTTTCTTTTCCATGGTGCACTGAAAAGGACAAAAAATACAGGAAACCAGCGCAACAGGGCCGTGCACTCCAGAAGGCATCTTGTAGATATGACGAAATCGCTTTGAAGCGCGAGGAGTGGCGGGATTCACTTGGCCATGCACTCTCTCTCTCTAATTGATCCGCGTACTATGTATGACCTTCTTTGGGGCCAGTGTGCTCGACCCCATTTTTTTCCGATTAAGGTCGGCTCTTTAGCCTCCCTGACTTAGGCAATATCAGTTGGTCATTGGTCTAGCGAGTCCCCCATTGGATCCCCGAAACTTTGGCGGTACTACCGGATGAGGGCAGGGCTGGTGTATACGTGGATGTGTAATTTATACTCGACAGGATGTATGCTTAGACTCTTTGTTTTAAATGACCCCCTTTCAGACAGTGTTGGCGTAGCTTCATCTGGATTTGTGGTATAAATTTGTTTCAGTTTATATTCTTCCGCCAGCAGATCTTGACTTTACAAACTTCCACCGACGAGGCCCTTTCTTCTCCTTAGGGACTTAAACTAGATATCGGTGCCTTAAACGGCTATGAATTCACCCATTACTCTCTGAGAGCAGCTTCATTTTCCTGCCTTGATCTATTATTGTGCTCACCAGATGCATATCTTCTATTCTAGAATGCTGTTCCGCATGCATTTAAACATGAAGTGGTCCCGATACGATATCATAAAGACCCTCCACACAATAGGAGCAAGGGAAAGTTTTCCAAGTTTTCCCTTCAAGGTGGTCCATTCTGCCTAATGGTGTGGTGGGAGGGAGTTCTCCCTGGTCTAATAGGCAGGAAATGGTGTTGCGCAGGAAAGCGTCTTCAGTGTTACTTTACCTTTGACAGCAAAGGTATCACCTAGGTGCTGCATCGAAGATATTCCCGGTACGTTCTTTGTAGATGATCTTTCGATCTATTTTGGTGTGGCCGATATGCTTACTTTGAATCATCGATTCCAACAAACTACGAACCGCATATATTGCTATGACTAAATACACAGGCTTAGTTTGTTTTCCCAAGCCTAAGGAAGTACTTCGGGCCGCCATACACGGCTTCATCTCAAACGAAACCTTTTGTTAAAGCGATTTCTCCTTGATGTGTAGACTAGCACCGTTTCCTTTTTCTTACTTTTTACGCTCACCTCACGTGGAAAGCGTACATTTTCAGTCTTATGGTCTCTTTTACGATGGCGTTTAGCACTTGTAATCCTGATAGACCCTCGCTTCTACATTTACACTGATGCTTTGCTCGTTCAAAGTTAGACTACGGACGCGAGTTCTACACATCCTCAGTCGACCGTGAATTGTGGAATGTGGACTCAATCTACCAAATGGGTTCGATTTGGCGATCCGCGCATTCCGCACGTCAGCTGAAGAAAGCCTCTTTGTCGATTACTGGGATATGTCGGTGGTACTGCTTGTTATGACAAGAAATCCACACTAGAAGTTACCACACCACACCAAGCCTCTCAGTGTACATTGTCAGTGTACACAGATGGCTATAAATCCACTGCGGGAGTTTCTTCCATGCCTTTTCCACCTGTTTGATGCCAGCAGGGCTTTTCTAGATGCTTTATCTGGCAAGCTGGTTGCAATACACCTATCAACACTGGATTTAATAGGGTGTTGAGTGCCTTTTGAGACATTGGAATCTTCACAACCCCTGATTCGCAGTATCCGTGACACCACGGCCTCTACAAGCCAGAAGTATCTCAATATTTCTTGCTCTTGTGCACGCTGTTAGGCCCCGTAAATTCGGAGAACAAACATGGAAAAGACTCCAGAGTAGGATCGATCAGCTTAGAAGAGCTTACCGAAGAAATGATCCACTCTCAGATATTGCAACTCATTCCACTTCTAAGAGACACGAGATAGAGTGGGAAGGAACCAGACTCTACCGGAGAAGAACAAACATAAAGTGTAGAGAATTCTTGGAACTCTGGATCTCTCACAGAGACTACATCAATAGACATCTAGAGATAATCAATGAATACAATTGATTAAAGTAACACTTCCCTCTAATAATTTACATTTATTAATTAGACTTTATTTGTGGGTTTATATTCTTGGATGCCTGACTCTCAGATGGAGACGGCGTTAATAGACATAAACAATGTATAGAATTGCTTAAACTAACACTTACTTGTAATTATTCTTTATTTATTAATATATATTCATTGCGTTCATATACATGTTTAGTTTATTATTTATTAGCTTTTTAAAATTTTATTTTCTAGTCATATTTAATTTCCCCATGTGGTATACCTTTACTTATTTGTATTTGGCTCTTTCTGAGGTGCTATATCTTATCCGCGCTCTCAGTTTTCTACCTCCTATACCCAGCTTTTTTCTTCTCCTGGAGTGAGTTCATCTTTAGTGCTACTTTACCGAGAGCAAGTCGAGCACTTAACGCAAATGAAGATGGCTCTGATAGAAGACTAAACGGAAGAATAAACGGAAGACGGTAAAGAAACAGAAGAAGATGAAGAAACGGAAGAAGAAGTACAGAAGAAACCAAGCTGTCAAACATAAAAAACACCAACACAGTCCCCTGAAAGGGAAAACAATGACAAACAGGAAAATAAAAAGGAAAAATAGCTTGACCCAACAACAAGCAAGCAGCCTCCAAAAGAACCAACCAAAGAAGGAAGCAAAGAAGAATCGAGTGCCAGTAACACTAAATTCGGAAAGCTTAGGGAAAGACTATCTTTTCGAGGGTGAGTATATTGGCCTCAAACTACTCATTAACCCGATCGACAGAAATGAGGACAAAATGATACATGGAATAACCAGATGCAAGTTAAAGTGAACATACGAGACTCCATACTCAAGGGCCGACCGATTTTGTTCAAGATTCCAAGCAATAGAAAGTCAACTCAGACACTCTCAAGGTCATCAAAAGCAGCCAGAAGTCATCGGAAATTGAAAAATTAAAACCCAAAACTGTAAAGAGTTAATAGTGAAATATAAATATGCGTAGTTAAAGTCAAATTTAAATAATCACAAATTATTGTAAATAATAGTTAACAGTGCGCAAAATGATAATTATTAAAAGCGGGAAAAATATAAATACAGTAAAGGTGAGTAAAAATGTAATAGGGAATCCAATGTAGCGAAATCAACAAGTGTATAAGTGTGAATAAGTAACAATGATGTGTAATATAAATCAGAACCATAAAATTATATAACAATATGCCAGTTAATGGAATAAAAGAAATAACGATACTAGAAAAGTTAAATTAATGTAAAATGAATTAACAAATTAAATTATTAGCTATATTGTGTAAACTATTAATAGTAATGATAACAAGAATAAACATGAAGATGAACATCGAATGTAACACAACCGCAAATAATGTAAAAATGAACCATAATAAAACTAAAAACAGCAAAATAAATTATGGTACACCAGTTTTGGAAACCCCGGATTTACTCTGCCCATTAAGGCCGGGGTAGTGGACAGGTTAAAGTTGGGAAACTTCCGGCCGACGGGAAATGGCAGAGGTTAAGCTCTGCCCTAATGGGATTTAGTTCGCTAAGGCACTTCCATTTTTTGTTTGTTACTAAGTCTATAACCCCATATTGTAATATATAAGCCCATTTCTTGTAACATTTGTCCCCTTTGTCTCCAAAGATGATATGTGCCGTATCGAAACGCGCAGTTTAATAAAATATTGGGAAAGGTACATTAATTTACTCCTACCTTCATTAAGATCGAACCAATAAGATTTTAAGGAATTTTGGAGAGCTTTTTCACGAGTTGAAAAGAAAAGATATGGCGAATATACCAAAAATCGAGAGAAGTGAAAAGAAAATGATCAATGAACATATACTGCTCAATTTCATATATATATATATATATATATATATATATATATATATATATATATATATATGAGGAATTAAACCACATTCTCCGAAGACAATTTAATTCAGAACAGTTTCGGTGTATCTCACACCCTTTTTCAACTGACACTGGGCAGAAAATATAAGAGAAATGCATATAAGCATAACACAAGATCCCCTCTTTTTTCCCCCAATCCCCTACTTGCGGCTAATCTGGGGGGGGATGGTAGGCCTAAACATATTGAAGGGCTGGCATTTTACTATTTTGTTTATTTGCGATCTTATTACAGGATTAAAAGAAAATTGACCCTCAGATAGATTTAAATTAGGAACTGACGATATCAAGCTCGATTCTACGATTCTTCTCTTAATATAGTTAGCCGATTTAAATAACATTTTACTTCCATTGAAATCGATCGTATGATTCTTGTCTCTAACATGGCAAAATATTCCACTACTTTCGCTGCCCACTCTAATATCTCTTTTGTGTTCGTACAATCTCCTGTCTAGATTTCTCCCCGTTTCCCCTATATAAACTTTATGGCAATCGTTGCATGGTACTGCATATACTCCTATGTTATGATGTTCTTTGGGTTTCCTGGCAATCATCAATTGGTTTAAGGAATTATTATATTTAAAGGCTAGATTAATACCCGCTTTTCCAAATATGTCCTTTAAACCATTTAATTTATTATTAAATGGCAATGTTATACATTTGTTGAAGTAGTTAGTGCGGGAAGGCTTATTACCATAGAATGTTTTCCTAGCTGCAAAATAGGCAGACGATATGATCCAATCGGGGTAATACAAATTAGAAGAAATGGTCCTGATAATGACAATTTCTTCATCTAAATAGGAAGAATGACATATTTTGTATGCTCTAAGGAAAAGGTTAGAAATTACCGATTTTTTAACACTATTATCGTGAAACGAAAAATAATGTATATAGGCATTCGAGTGGGTTGGTTCCTATACACATCAAGTTTTAATTCATGGTGATCTTTATTAATGAGGACATCTAAAAAGGGTAATCTATTATCATATTCCCATTCATATTTAAATTTGATGGAGACATGCAAATTATTCAAATTATTAAAAAAGGTATCAAAATCATGGCCATTAGGCCATACAGAAAATACATCGTCAATGTACCTTAACCATATAAAGTTAGGGGGAGAAATTGTGGGAAGGAGTTCAGTCTCCAAATATTCCATGGCTCGCCAAGCATTTATCTCCAGCAGTTGGAAGAAGCTCATCTGCACACATTATGAACACTCAAGATTTCGTTTACCGCCTCAACCACTTGCAATTACTGGATGGAAAACTTTTGAGCTTTGATGTAAACTCTTTGTTTACCAAAGTTCCGGTTGCCTAAACCATGGGCCTTCTGCGGGAAATCATGCCTAGACTTAATTTGGATCTTCCCATTTCTACGAGTAAATTTATCGATTTAGTTGAATTATGTCTCTCTGACAATGTGTTTCTAGGAAATAATAAGTTTTATAGACAAATATTTGGCCTTAGCATGGGAAATAGTTTATCTCCGATATTGGCATGTCTCTTCATGGAATATTTTGAGACTGAACTCCTTCCCACAATTTCTCCCCCTAACTTTATATGGTTAAGGTACATTGACGATGTATTGTCTGTATGGCCTAATGGCCATGATTTTGATACCTTTTTTAATAATTTGAATAATTTGCATGTCTCCATCAAATTTAAATATGAATGGGAATATGATAATAGATTACCCTTTTTAGATGTCCTCATTAATAAAGATCACCATGAATTAAAACTTGATGTGTATAGGAAACCAACCCACTCGAATGCCTATATACATTATTTTTCGTTTCACGATAATAGTGTTAAAAAATCGGTAATTTCTAACCTTTTCCTTAGAGCATACAAAATATGTCATCCTTCCTATTTAGATGAAGAAATTGTCATTATCAGGACCATTTTTTCTAATTTGTATTACCCCGATTGGTTCATATCGTCTGCCCATTTTGCAGCTAGGAAAACATTCTATGGTAATAAGCCTTCCCGCACTAACGACTTCAACAAATGTATAACATTGCCATTTAATAATAAATTAAATAGTTTAAAGGACATATTTGGAAAAGCGGGTATTAATCTAGCCTTTAAATATAATAATTCCTTAAACCAATTGATGATGGCCAGGAAACCCAAAGAACATCATAACATAGGAGTATATGCAGTACCATGCAACGATTGCCATAAAGTTTATATAGGGAAAACGGGGAGAAATCTAGACAAGAAATGGTACGAACACAAAAGAGATATTAGAGTGGGCAGCGAAAGTAGTGGAATATTTTGCCATGTTAGAGACAAGAATCATACGATCGATTTCAAGGGAAGTAAAATGTTATTTAAATCGGCAACTATGTTAAGAGAAGAATCGTAGAATCGAGCTTGATATCGTCAGTTCCTAATTTAAATCTATCTGAGGGTCAATTTTCTTTTAATCCTGTAATAAGATCGCAAATAAACAAAATAGTAAAATGCTAGCCCTTCAATATGTTTAGGCCTATCTGCCCCCCCCCCCCGATTAGCCACGAGTAGGGGATTGGGGGAAAAAAGAGGGGATCTTGTGTTATGCTTATATGCATTTTACTTATATTTTCTGCCCAGTGTCAGTTGAAAAAGGGTGTGAGATACACCGAAACTGTTCTGAATTAAATTGTCTTCAGAGAATGTGGTTTAATTCCTCATCTTTTCTTGCGATATTGCATTAATTTTCATCATATATATATATATATATATATATATATATATATATATATATATATATATATATATATATATATATATATATATATATATATATATATATATATATATTATGTGTGTGTGAAAATATCAGGAAATACAATATTGATAATGATTTCTTCCTTCCTTTTAAGTGAGCTTTACCTCCTCTACTTATCCCATCGGGGCTATTTTCAACACTTTCGAACTATTTGAATGTTTGCCATTTTTATGTTCTTAATTAACAGTAATCGGTTGAGTGCAACCTTTATAGGGAACCATCATGCAACTAAACCAGACATCGTTCTCGTGACCACGCAGATGCACTACATCATCCCTATGAGCGAACACAGGGCTTAAGATCACCTTGAAGATAAGCCATCATCCAGATTCCAATTAAGAAGAGAAAGTACTATCATAAGATGAATCCGAGAGCCTACAGTGAGAAACTAGAAGCCTACCAATCATGATCCTTGGAAGCAAAATTACTCAATAAAAATCATTTTAATAAAATAATGAAGAAGACGAAGAACATGTCTCAGTAATTACCCACGGAACTTTACCACACCGCCTTAAATTGACTGACGAGATGAAAAGAAAAATCACGGAAACTAAATAAATTTATCAGGGACAACGGACTAGGACTGAACAACAATCGAGAGGAAGAGCAACTGAAAGAAGTCATGAACAGAACTCATCACTAAATTAGACCAAGAAAAAGACCCTCCCCCATGCTTGAAAAATTATTAATACGATCAAAAGAACCTTTTTACTTATAGGAAAGTTTTAAGAAAAACGAAAGAGAGGAGGAGCTGAATGACGCACAGAGGTGACAGGAACTCAGAGCACACAAGGAAAATGTTTTTTTCAATCCTTAAGGGAAAATAACATATTGTTGGATGCCGAGATTCAAGACATCGTGGAAGGGTTCATAATTAACAATGGCCACCGGATAACCTCGAGAAATACAGTTGAAAGAGAATTAGAAGAGCACTTTGGCACAGGGGCTGCAATTCCTGAGGATGAAATCAGGAGAACCCTTAATTCCTTCGAAACTAAAATCCAGGGCCTAAGTGCTATCAATAAGAATAACTTCCAGAACGCATCGGGGAATAATAGCATAAAAAAGGCAAAAAAAAAAACAACAACATCCAAACGCTTGCCTTAACGCCAGGTACTTTCCTAGTTTTTAAAACTAACGAGATACAGAACGATTTCGCTGCTTAACTTCACAAGAAAATTATTTGAAATTATTCTTAATCGCAGATTAGCCGATCATCGAGAAAACACCAATGTACACAATGATTTCTAAATATGTTTTTGAGAAAAGAGAAACAATCATGTCCCTGGTCATCCTGGTAGAGAAAAGAGCCAAGACCAGGGCAACAAATTACTACATTGACCTAGTCCTCAGAAAAGTCGAAAAGGCGTTCGACAAGGTATAATACTAATGGGTCCAATTAAAAATCCTTACGCTTTAAATGAATAACTTGCAGGGAATCTTATTACCTCGAAGACAGAGAAGCATTTATGTGTTTGGACAATTATAACGGCCAAAAATTCAAATTAAAAGCGGGCTAACCACAACGGGAGACTGGCCTCAACCCTCCGTTCAGATTGTCTACATATCAGATATGCCTTTCCCCCCCCCCCTCTCCCTTCTCCAGGTTGACGATGTAACTCTGCCAAACGCAACACCCTACAGTGCCGCTGCGTTCCAAGCCTAAACTATGCAGCTGAGATCATTAACATTAACAATTATGGAAGTAAATTTGAAATTCGCGATAATCCCCATCAAATGAAGGAAGAGTTTATCAGGAGGAGTATACTTGGCCTGAAAATAACCGGATACGGTTACGTTGCCCATCCCAAGAGACGTTTTTAAAAAGCAGGAAGGGGAATGAGACTTGTCTACGGACTTAAGAATCGGAGACAAAAGATAATTAATCTAAGAAAAATTTGTATAACATTAATTAGATAATTCTTTGTATACCCTTCTATTCCGTTGCACATCTCCAAGAAATTGAAAATGAAACTACAGTGAATACAGAGCAAAGCGATCCTTTAATAATTAAAATCAAAAGAAGAGAAAGGAGGAAGATGAGTGAAGTTCATCAACAGGCCAAATTCACTTAGTAAACGTAGTTCTAGAAAATGAGGACGCAAGAATTCGGTTCAGATTCCAGGAAATATACGTTAACCTCGACGACCACATAAACATACTTTATGATAACACTCTAAAGACACACCGAGCAGTAGAAATACTCTTCATATGCGAGATGAACTTATTTTGACCTCTCACTTAAAATATGGAGATAATACGAGAGCAAAGAAAATCAGGCACTGCCGGCACGAATACCGGACAAAATCAAATTATAAAAATATAGACAAAAACAAACAAAAGAAAAAGAAGCAAAAATCAAAATAAATGAGACAGAGAGGCCACCTCTCCTGACAAACTTTATACACAGACCACTACACTTAAGTTATTCCCCTTCAATATCAACCTACTCTTCTATACTCCTCACTTTACCTCCTCTTTCTTCTCTTACCAAAGATTAAAACTAGGAAGAATAATAAAGATTTCCCTTCAGTTGTGCCTCTAATTCTCTATACATTGTATCTTGACCTACAAGTTGTTCAATGCGTAAATCATTTTATATGCAATTTCATATTAAGAAATGGATGAAAACTACTAGAGTGGACAATGCTGCTAGATGTATTTAAACTGTATGAAAAAGAAAATTGCATTATCCTATAACGAAGGGGAAAATAAGCAATATATGGTACTTTATAGTTTTAAAAGAGTTAGCAATTGTTTGAATAAAAGAAAAAATTATCAAATTATATAATTAAATTCTTAAGAGAAATCTTTATTCAGCACACTTGAGGGCGAAATCGCTAGAATTAATATATATTAGGGTTAAATGTGAGTTTTCTTGTATGTGTCTACCGGGTTATTTTTATCTTTCGATAGGTTTACATGTGTGATAGATAAAGTTCCGTCCAACAAATTAAAGTTCTACTTTTCCATCACGGGAGATTAAAATGACTTTACCATTGTGTGCAGATTTGTCGAGATAGAAGTAAACAGAATCGAGATCTCTGCTCTCCTGCGCGCGGGCAACAGAGTAGCGGAGAGGCTAAAGAAGGCGAAAGACCAACTTGAGGGCGGCCTGAAGGCTGGCCCTTGAAAGTGGTCCGAAGCTCAAAATGACTGAGCTCGCGAAAAAGAAAGGCATCTTAGTGGCCACAGTGTCCAGGACTGTCAAGAGCAGGGCGGCAAGAGCTTTAAGTGCGTGGAAAGACCATCTGCTCACCGACGGTATTTGAGAACAAGGTCTGGTGTGTTTTAGACGCCTTCTCAACGACTTGAATAATCCTGGTAATCTAATTCTCATTTTTTTATTATGAAAAAATCCCCACGGTCGATGCGGTCATCAACAAGCAGAACGAGCGTGTGGTAAGCTTTGGCTAGGACGTCTCTGAGCTCGTTACGTGTCCACGCCCCGGTCTCCGTGATGATGCTCTGCGTCGTGGCTTCGAATGGTGAGAAGATGCCCCTGGTGTAGTTCGTGGGCAGTTACAGGCTTACCGCGGCTGATTATAGGAACATTTAGCCTCAAAAGTCCTGCCCTGGATGAGAAAGATCAACCAGGAGGCGGACTAAGTCTTTCAGCAGGACGGTGTCTCGGCCCACACGCCCGAAGCCGTGCAAGAGTGTTTGGGGTCGAAAATGAACTTCTGGTCAAAGGAGTTTTGACCGCCACGGTCGCACGACCACAATTCCCTCGAAGACAGCGCGTAGACGCATGTCGAGGGTAAGGCCTTCAGGGTCCCCCACAGCAACATCGGCGAGCCTTAAATCTTCCGTTAATCGCATATGAGGCAGCATGATGAAGGACTTCGTCCCGAACGTGGCTGCTGCCTTCAGCTCTAGCCTGAAGCGCGTGCTTGCCGCCGAGGGCTGCCACATTGACTAATATTACAATGTAAACACAGACCTAAGTCGCGTGCTCTAAAGTATTTTAATAATTTTGAAAAAAGATTTAATTAATAAAAGTATTATCAAAAATATCATCTGACCTTACGACCTTCAAAACTTTAAAAAACTCATTGAAAAGTAAAATGGTTACATCCGACCGACATAGTAACTTTTAGAGTGGCAGCGACTAAAAGCGTGTTTAACTGCATCAAAACTATCCTTGTGTCTTTTGTCGAGAGCGTCATAACGAGTGTAACAGGACTTTTGAAATACTTCGTATGTATATATGGTTCTATGATGGTATGGACTGAATGTTTTCATCAAGACCAGGGCAGATGCTATGGAAGAATGAAGTCCACAACTTAGCTAACTATGATGTCACTAGTACACATCAACTTTAGCTTCTTCTTCGTTTTTATTTTAAGGACACGAAAGAATGAGATTAAAATGGATAAACAAAAGTATTGATTATATAAAAAATAAGACTTAAAGACATCGGATTGATTCTGCGGACAAAGATGTTTTTACGTAATTTAAACACATTATCAAAGGAGTCTGCATCAAGTTTTGAAAGGAGATATCATTCTTAAACCGTGGAATGGCCGAATCAGCAAAGTCCCCTCCCCCCATTAAATAATTACCAACAGACTTAATGAACTCATAATGATACGATTATTCGCGAAACTGTGTGAAAAAAATGTATGGTTACTCTTTAACCTTGAGTGTTTAGTTCAAGACTTATTTGTTTAGTCCAGGAAACAACGATTGCAATTTATTAAATTTCTAAGTAAATTTATTTTTTTCTCACTTAAAGAAAGAGCAAAAGAGAAATTTAAGAAAAAAAACAAGAAAAATGCTCATTTTACGCTCGGGTATAAGAAACTTAAAATAAAATTTATATATCCTAAGAAGACTACAATCCATCTTATAACATTGCATTATAACATTATCTACACATTACATTCCATTTGAAAATTACTCTCAATTTTATTCTACAGGACGCGACAAAAATCTGCGTACAAACATAAAATCAAGGAAAATTCCTTTAACAAAAAGCGATAACTTTTTCATTTATATACTCCGAGGTCCACCATTAAAATCAACCCAACAAATATTCATGGCAGTGCGATTTAAATAGTATTGTAACTAGGTATAGGGCTTTATATATATATATATATATATATATATATATATATATATATATATATATATATATATGACCCCCCCTCCCCAATTACATTCCGACTTATAATTTGTGTGCCCCTAAGTGAGCATCTCTGTATTCATTAGTTCACCAGTGATTGAAGATGGCGTTCTCCGTCGAAACCTGGTTTCGCAAATAAATTGAACTGTGGTTTTTCTTCTGCATTTAATGTACTTCGTTGGATATATATATATAAATATATATATATATATATATATATATATATATATATATATATATATATATATATATATATATATATATATATATATATATATATATATATATATATATATCAGGAATATGAAGACATATGCGATGGTTTTGAACATTTAATTTTCTGGACGTTTCGGTCATTAACGATGACCATCATCAGCGAATTATGTTGAGAGAAATTGGACATCCAGTTTGGCCTTCTCAAGTTTTTGAAGGTGGATTCTAAGCTGTGAAATCGACAATCGACGGACAACGTCTTCATTGTATCTCTTCCTCAATGTATTAGTGATGGAGTCGTTCCTTGGGAACGACTCCATCACTATAAATAAGCCTAATAATATGCACAGATTTAACTATACAAAGAAAGTTTTGTAATCTGTGTTAATTTACGCTACAATATTATACAGATGTTAAAAGAGACCAACTTTTATCTCCACTAGGAAAATGCTTGGATCTGTTGTCCTTCGTTCCTTGTGTGATTGTCCTAGGCGTAATGGAGATCATTTAAAATATTATTTAGAAAAAATAAAAAAATAAACTTACATTTTCGTTCCCTTTAATTGTCTACGTATTTTTCTGTTATATAACTTTTTTCGGGTTCCATGAGTACTTGACGCCCTGTATTAACTAGTGAATGAAGTAATAGCATGGCTCTGAGTGTAGTAAGATATTTATATTTATATGATTGAATTCTTAATGAATTTCCAGAATTACCTTAAAAAGAGTCACTGAAGGAGGGTGAGTCTTCTATCAGGGCAAATGGCCAAAATTGTGACATTAAATGATCTCCAGACAAGTAATTTGGTCAACGCTCATGGGAAGTCAGCGGGCGTTGACCGGTGAATTATTTATTGCCCGTTCCAATGCGAGGTAATGGCGTCTTTCAATCTCACGTATTCTCGAAATGTATTGGCAAGATTCTGTCATATTATTCCATGATTAAAAACCATTCACAAAAAAATAGGAGATATATCTTAAAGTTTATCACTGGATAAAGGAAAAACAACCGATTAACACTGTTCATCCCTTTCAGCAAAATCCTCCGTTTTTTGATGACTTCCATGTCAACATTACCTTGAAGAGTCATTTTAAAAGTCATTTTTCTTTCATAGATGTTCTCAACCACGAAAAATATTGAATCTCCCCACCATCGTTTGAGGGTTACATAAAACAACAATTTGAAATTCATGATGTGTAAACATTTCAAGTAAACTTCCTTTGTTGTCTAAAATATCCTATGAATCACTTCATTTTTGGTTTTATATTCTCTTCATCTCTTCTGCACTTTCCTCAACCTCTATACATATTGATGTATATACATATTGGCTCGGATTGCCAGAGGGAAGGTATTTCAGTAGAAGGATTTGGGGTAAAAGAACCAAGATTGACTTTCAGTTCTGAAGACCTGAGATTTTATAGAAATGGGTAAATATACATTTAAATGAAAGTTTTAGAGCCGGGAGGTCGTTCTATTTAAGAATTT
The DNA here is from genome assembly GCA_963969495.1 of Ceratothoa steindachneri. Taxonomy (NCBI): domain Eukaryota; kingdom Metazoa; phylum Arthropoda; class Malacostraca; order Isopoda; family Cymothoidae; genus Ceratothoa; species Ceratothoa steindachneri. The sequence continues at coordinate 100,809,105 of OZ018335.1, read as the reverse complement.
ATTTTTTTAGTAATTGATATGAAGCAGAGCAAAGAGACTCAAAGAGGAGACTATAAAAAGTCCTATCCTCCTTCATCGTTTGAATTCTTCCTCAATCGTTGAGAGAAGTCTTCTAAAAGGTTCCCGGAAAATGCGAAGTCAGAAGAGACTATACCTCAGATTTGAATTCTTGTCCATAAGAAAAAAAATGTTATGATATGTATGAAGAGGGAATGATTTGATGGATTAATAAGAATTAAAGGTAAATACCATTCCTTTCACTTCATTACAAGGAAACCCCACTGCCTTGCCTTCAATACAGGGAAATTTAACCCCTTAGATTGATTAAGGGAAATCTTATCCCTTCTCATTAAAAGGGAAATCTCCTCACTTCCCATCATTAAAGGGGAGTACACCCTTCCTAGATTGAATCGCTTTACGTCCATTGATAAAAAATAAGAAATTTCCCGTTTGATCCTCAATTTTTGTACATAGTAAAATGTGTAACTAAATTATGTTTCAAATTCAATTATTTAAATATGTCTTCTCATAAGTTGGGGTCTGCACACAAAAACGTTTTCTCCCCTATTTAAGCCTTATTAGCACAATTATACCTATTATTTGAATAATGATCAAAAAATCATCTTCGATATTGACCGTTTCTCACAAGGTGGTGGCGGTGGTAACTATCAACGCTGCAATTGTTACCACCCCTTTCTCCGACTTTAGGAAAATAGCGATATTATTGTATCATGCTCCCAATTTTATAACTAGCACTTTTGCCACAATGTCAAGTTGGTGCGCATCAATGCCAAATATAGAGCCTTTTCTCTCCTACCGTTTCAAGCCTTTTTAGACACCTAAGCACTTTTTTCCTCCCTGCCATTGGTCGTCCGTCTTGGCTACGAATCTATCAGTTGAAATTCTTTTTTTTTACCTATACCTAAAATACCCATGGCCTTATTAATGGTTTCCCAACATCTGCCGCGAAATTACCTGGTGAGAAAGAGGAAAGGGAAGCTATGGTCTTAACGCGGAGGTAGTTTGCTTGAGAAGAGGAAAAAAGAAAAAAGAAAAAGAAAATGAGCAAAAAAGAGCGGGATTATGTAGGGATACAATAGCCAGCATTTAGAACCGTAGGAACCAGGACGAAAGGCTGTGTGAAAGGCGCCTAGAAGGAAAAGAAAAAAATATTCAGGGAACAATTCGAAACCATTTGCTCGATAGATATCCAAAATTTTAAAACAAACTTGAATGTATAAAGGCACTTTATTCACAAAGATCGACAATGTTGATAAAAGATCTTACCGTCTTAATATCTTAATATATTCACGGGTAAAGAGAGAATGCAGAAGAAAAAGAACACAAGCGTTAAAGAAAAAGCTAGGAAGTCACCCACACAAGCAACGAACAAACTCATTAGCTCAAAAGAAAAATAAATAAACATTTATACTACGCAAATACAATATTATGTGAAATTAACCCGATAAATTAAATCTATATTTAGTGAAAATTTGATTTATTATGAAGCTTATTATGAGTTTTATTATGCCTAAATTAACTTAATTTTTTCTTTCAATAGCGTCTAGCATATATATAAACTATTTTGCGTTAGCCCAATTAATTTGGTAATTAAAGATATACTAGGGGATAAACAGAGCATTAGAAGTTTGCACAGTCTTGTAAATGTACGATTGCTGTTTAGTTCTCTTACCTAATCCATTGGTGGTTTTTCTGATTTAAAAACTTCTACATGACTTTCAAGAGACCCCATATATACACTCTGCTCCATTGGGAAAGGAATTTATAAGTAAGTGGTTTAGAAGCAATTTGGGGAGGGGGGCAAAAAAACAACATTAAAATAAAAGCATTTAATTAAATTTAATGAAATATTTTACTGTTAATTGTTTTTAAAGTCAAGTGACGCGTTTCCCACCCTTAAGCCGTTTCAAATTAAACATCATCGAGTGTGTTTAATCACACGATAGAGTTCCTATTCTGATAGGCTCGGTGGCGGCCGCATCATTAGATTAAACTGTTGATACCCTCAAAGAAGGAATGAGGGATGGAGTTTAAATCTGAATTAAGGGCCCCTGCCACAAACAAGTAACAAATATGTTGAAGTACTATAGAAGCCAGTTGGTATAAATATCGTAATGGACGTCCAAAAAGGTCCTTCGACAACGTACCACACTGTAGGTCGATGGCCAATGTGCGACAGTTGGAATTTGTCAGGCAAAGTCCATTGGAACTAAAAGTGTTGTCCTGAATGTTTTTAATTTTAATTAAGTCATCTGACGGTCGCCAGGAAGGGCTCAGGCGGCGCAAAAGTTACAAATCTACATATCTTTAGGCGATGTTTAAAAAATAAAAACAAGCACCAGACGAGAACAAAACAACAAAAAACTACCAAAAAGACAAGAATACAAAAAGCACATAAAAAGACATGCTAAGACAGACGCCGGACAGGGACTGCCTCTCTCAGGGGCATGAACATAAAACAAGCAACCACCAAATTCAGATAGTATGGACGAGAACCGCCACCTCCAGAAACTCCATCAATCCACAATCGGTTATGCACGAACTCATCCTGAATACAAGGGACAAGTGGTAGTGATCCCACTTGTCCCGGTAGGAGAACAGGTAGCGCGCACAAAGCTACCCTAGACAGGAACATTGAACAAGAATGTGCTAGACTGTCGTGATGAACAAACAGTTATCACAGTAAGATTTAGGAAAACGTTCCATCAAATGGTGCGGCGTCCCGCGATTGTGACCGATTTAGAATTTACAACCTACACCTGAAGCGGTCAAGGCTTGCGGGGGGATGTGAACCACGGGAAAAATCCCTGCGTAATGTCATGTAACATTAAATTTACGGTCGATGGTTTGGTATCTTCTTTTCCATATATCCCGAAGAGCTGTCATGATTTCTGACATATCTTCAGAGATGGAATGAGTGAAATGCTGTTTTGGTCACCCATTACATGCAGACTGTTTGGTGCGCTCATTTTCTATAGCTACTACAAGTCCAGGAACCAAGAACAAGACAATCTCGACATCATCTTGGCTCGCAGCAGCCGTAACATTAAGCATCTTGCGAGCCAGGGTGAGTGGAGTTGTTTCTATTACATAGAGAGCATTCAGCGCTCTCTGTGAGTCACGATAAATCACTCTTCGTTTTCTGAAACGGACATGGCACGTAATATCCCGTACCCACCAGGGCATTGCAACTAGCTCGGCCGTCAACACAGATGCAGTGCTTGGAAGAGTCCCGCCGGCATCAAATGAAGAAGTGGGGGTGGGGTGAAGGCACGGAAGCCTAGCCCCATCTAATTTGAAACCATCAGTGGCATGGCTCAAGCGTGGCAGGACTTATGCATTAAGAAACACAAACGCAATATTCCCGGTGGTGTAGAAACTTTGGGAGCAGAGAGGTGGCAAGAGGCAAGAAACGTTGAGCAAAAGTAACCCCATTTTTTATTTTTTATTTTAAAGTTCTCTGTTTATGGTTGCCCGTAAGTTCATAGCCGCCGAAATTACGAATTGAGCTTTTTTTTCCTTCTTTCATTAGCCTAAAAATAGGCAAAATAAATTCAAAACAACAACCAACCTTAACTCACAGAAAGCCTATAGCTATGTAATAATAAAAGAAAGTTGCGAGAGGAAGGCCCACTCAATAAGGGGCCCGGGCATTCACCTTCGGGTAATCGGACACTCTCGGGTACCAAGTATTCGTCAGATTAAGGTTAAATGGATTGTTTAGTCAAATGTTGTTACGTTGAACGAGTGCGCCCGATTCGGGGCGTCGACAAAATACTTGCTAGAACCTTCGAGGCATTGGGAAGAAAATCACCTAAAGAAGTTGCGGCGCAATGACAAAAAAAATGTAACTTCCCGTCACCCATCTTATTTGCCATGTAGCCCGAATGGCTGACCTAATTCTGCCATGTAGTAAGAGTGAGGAAGACCGGAACACTGGTGCGATTGCTCAGAACGTGCTGACTGTTTAGCACCCTTTTAATACGTTCATTTATAGAACCCTAGAAGCCATGGGGGTACGGAGAGTACGAACCAGGGTTGTGGGAAATTACAATGTCTCTAGTCTACCCAACACTCTCTACACCCCCTGCCAGACTTCGAGCCTGGCACGGGTCGTAATTTCCCTCGCTAGCGCTGTATTGAAGCCATCACGTCACTAAAGAGAGAGGAAGACTCCTGAAGTGTCCTGCCGGCATCAAAGAGTGGGAGTGGCATAGAAACCGACTCCCTAAAAAACAAAACAAGGGACAGGGTGCGACTCTTCCTCATTCATGCGACCCAATTTAGGAACAGGTCCTTTTCGGGGTGACTTGTTTTTAAGTGGTTCTCACCTTTCACCTGCCTGCAGTAGTAAGGCGGGTCATACTTTGTGGCAACCATATTTTTCATTAAATCCTTTAATAAGGAGTGCTTAAATGATAGATTTTTCAGTGTAGATTTTGAAAAATAACTTTATTTTGTTATACAATTGCTCCTACCTACATCAATTTCCATTTAAATAAAAGTAAATTTTTCCCTTTCATCACGAGCTTATGTAACCTATTTTTATTTAATCCAAGTACACACAGCACAAAGTAACCTTAAATTTACATGTTTATTGAGTGAGAAAAGTGTATTCAAAGCTCCACATATAACTGCATGGCTTACTTTTGGTCATATTAAAAAGTTAAACTTCACCAGAGCGCACAAATCGATAAATCTTTTAAACATTAACGGTTTATATTCAACGGGACAGTCCCTTAACCAATTTTTTTCGTGGTAGGATAAAAAAGCATTAGCGAAACTGGGACCCAATTGAGAGCCCATGGCCATTCCATCGTGTGGAATGTACACAACCTCATTAAAAAAGAACACTGTATTTTTTACGGACAATTTTAGTAAGGTAGAAAACAGAGACTTGGTTAGACTTAAAATGCTATCATTTGATTGAAAAAGGGTATCGGTTATGATTTTGCAAGTTTCCATGACAGGTACATTAGTAAATAAAGACTCTACATCGATTGAAGTCATAAACGAGTGGTTTAAATCTAATTGAGAAACGTAGCTGACAAATTCGAATGAATCTTTCAAAGTGAATTCGTTGCGAGTGAGAGGTTCAATTATGGGGACTAGAAACTTTGCTAAGTTAAAGCTAGGGGTGTTAATGGCAGATAATATTGGACGGAGAGGTAATCCTACCTTGTGAGTTTTTGGTAAACCATTTGTCTATATATATATATATATATATATATATATATATATATATATATGATTCATGCAGGGTTCTAATATGTATATCTAAAGGCATTCACCAAATCATACAAAAGAGAGGATATGAAAGACCTCTTTCTCCTACAGAGCCTCGCCTTGTAGTTTTTAAAGGAATATAGAGAAAGGAATAGAGAAAAGCATTTATTGAACGCTTTCAGCAGTGCCTGTCACTAGATAATATTTGCATTCGAAAGTTACTCGTCACTCGATTTTTAAACATACTTTATGGCTAGATTTACATAAAGTAAACGTGGCAATGCTTAGCATTGCCACGTTTGCTTGATTTAACAAGTAAAAGTATTTTTGACCGCTTGTTTACTAATTTCGATCTATTTTTGACGATATTTTGCCATATCCTCTATCCTGAACATTAAATTCAAATTTATTTTAGTTAATCTTTTTTTAAGATTTCAAACATTTGGATCAGTTTTCCACCTATTTGATTACTTACAGATGATAATAAGTTTAAAGATCGAAGTCTTTCTTCGAACGGCTTATATCTTAGTTCAGGAATTAGTTTGGTTGTCCAATGTTGCACACGTTCTAGCAGCACAACATTTTTAACAGGAAACAGAGACCAGAATTGCACTGCGTACTCGAAATGAGTGCGGAAAAGTGACCGTAGGTCCTTTTCTAAGGTAAGCGAGTCAAGAATTTGGCCTATAAATTTTTGCAGTCCGCATTTAAATTTCGACATCCTGAGTGCATGAACTGGCATTTTTATGCATGTTAAAATTCATCTGCCAATTATCATCCCAATCGACAATTTTATCTTAGTTTTGTTGTAGTTCTGCAACATCACATGTTAAAGATGATGTTTTTCCTACTTTCGTCTCCTTCGTAAATTTGATGATTTTAATAACACTGGGGAAGAATGTATTTGATGAATTGACAAAAGTACATTTTCCTACCTAATTCGAGCATACTGAATTCAAATCTGAAATCAGATTCTCTCTAAATGCTACAGATTTTTCTTAATATCAATAACTAATATTTTACAATAATTTTCATTTTATCACGCCTATCATCATGCCCTGAAGTAATTTTAAATCATCCTTTTGCGTTATTTATAGTAAAGCGGTTTTTTTGGCACAAACATTTTGTTGCATATGAGCATAAACTTGAATTACACATTAGGATTACAAATACTGTAATCAAATAGATGCTAATTTATTAATGACCGTACATCAGGCTGGAGGACCTCTTCTGGATTCCAATCGGGCAAAATTTGCGTTTTTAACTCTTTCTCTTGTAAGTCTTCTCTGTCTGATCTCTTCTAATCGTCCATCAGTAGTCCGCCATCATTTGTCTATCCCAGTAACCTTGGTAGCGCTCTTCCATCGTCATCAAATCCTGATGGAAGCGTTCCCCTTGTTTGTCGCTTACGGCTCCCAGATTCTCTGGGAATCGGTCGAGGTGGCTATTTAGGAAATACAGCTTTACACTCATGTTGCATCCCAGATCACGATACGCTAAAAGCATATTAGTAACCAGATCCTCGTAGTTATGTGCTTTTTTATTTCCCAAAAAGTTACGAACAACGGCAGAAAATGAGAGCCAGGCTGCCTTCACTTTTTCATTCATGGTACTCACGAATCTAGTGTCACTCGGAAGTCTTCGGATTTGGGGACCATCAAATACTCCTGCTTTTATTTTTTCGTATGACAAAGCAGGAAACGCTGATACTATGTACTGAAAACAATCATTTTGTCAGTACTCAACGCCTTGACATACTACTTCATCAACCTCAGTTTGAGATGAAGTGGAGGGAAAACGATCTTCTCTTGACTTAAGATTGGCTCATTAACAATGTTTGGCATTCCTGCTTCCAAAGTTTTCCGAATTGGCCAATCTTTTGGGGACCAGTGTTTGTTACGGGCTCGACTGTCCCGCATACAGATATAGCATGGAAACTTTGTATATCCCTTCTGCTGACCAAGGAGGAAGTTGATCCTCTTAAGGTCTACACATATGATCCAATTGTGTTCATGGTACTTAGGTAAATCCATGACCATTCTTATATCATCGTGCGTTTCTCGCAGATGGACAGGGTGACCGCGAGGAACTGCACGAAAGTTATTGCCATTATGCAAAAGGACACACTTGAGGCTATGCTTGGAGCTACCCAATAACAGTCTATAAATGCCAAGTTCCAACTCGGTAAACTCCCAGGAACATCGTGGCAGTATACAAATTGTTTGTCCTCAGAGAAATACCTAACAAATGTACTCTCCCTTGTTCGATAATATGATACCCGTACTGACATGTCAAGCATATGTCTTTCACTTAACCTGGTGGCTGCAGCTTTCTTGGAGAGCACCAAATGGCGTATCAAGTCATTCAAATTCTCTTGATTGAAACAGTGAGTAGCTAATGACTGTTCAGCATGTAATGATGAATCTGCAGACTAAATCCATTCCGTATACGTCCATATCAGGTACATCATTTTCATCCTCGGAGGAAGCATATCCACTGAAAATCGGAACTGGTAAAGACTCAGAATGAGGTACTGGCCGGATCGCCGAGTGAATGTTGGGGTAGTCGATCTTGAGTCAATTTTTCTTGCCAATCCCTTTAGTATTCATCAGACAGAAATAATAGTCCGATACATGATCCTTTGGCTCTCGCCACACCATGGAATTCCAAAAGTAAGACCATTTATCTTTCCTTTACTCCACTCACGAAGATGTTCTACACAACTATGGCAAACAGCATGCAGGGCCTATTTCTTATCTTGATCACCAAGAAGAACATCAACATATGCCTTATAAGTGCGGATCACAAAGTTTGATATATTGCGCCTTTGACGAACTAGCATATAACAGCCACATATGTAGCAGAAGGCGTCCGGATCATTAACGCAATTTCCTCTTGACGAATCCATCACTCTAACATGAGACCTGAAAAAAAAACAATAATGTCAATATTTTGCACAATAACACTTATTACTATCTTGCTACTATGTACTGTGAAGTATCTGCTTTCTACAAGCACCCTCTCTGTCCGTCCGGAGGTCAGTTTTCGGGGAAACGAGAAAATATAAATTACAGAATAACTATAGCATGTAGGTAAAAATTGATTATATATTTGAAATCAGCATGCAAAAATTAATTAAATTTGGCAGAGAAATCTAAGTCACAGGAAAATATAATTAAAATTATTTCCCTGTGTAATAAATTCTTAATTAAGTTCCTTAATATAAACAATGAACAACATTGAACCCAGTACTGATTTCCTAGGTACTGCGCTAAAGACCACAGTCCGAGCTTGCCCCGTTTATGACAATTTGAGAGCCGATTTTCAATTAAAATATACTTAATAGGGAAAACAGGTAAGAGGGGAAGGGGCTACGATGCTTAAGATCTCAAATGTAAGGAGGAACTTGAAAGTGATTCTTAATTGAATTAGCAATAATTGCGTTGTATTCCTCAAACAGCAAGTGACAGCTCACCTACAACGACAAAAAACCCAGTGTATAAAGAATATGCAAAAAAGTTCCAGTCACTAAGCGGAGGGCAGTGTGGTGGATAGAGTTCAACTTCTGCACTTCACGCTCGCTGAGGATCCGTAGAACTCGCAAGCCTATTCTAGTTAGAACGAACAAAAAGGCTTTAGAAGAGCATAAGTATAGAATTATTGGAGCCCGAGCCGCCGAACGCCACAGAGCAAAGAATTTGCATTGTATTGGGGCTAAATACCCTACGGCTGCGAATATGCGTTTTCCAGGTAAGGCGTCATTCATAAACAAGGCCAAGAAATCGATGGGAATCCACCAACTCCAGGAAAACCTCATTTAGCAAAATCACGACGGATCGGGGTGGTGCCTCTTTCAGCAGCAGAATTCCACTTAGGTTTTGGTCAAAGAGACCCGAAACCTGTGCACTTAAGCATAATGAGGAATGCGGTCTAGAGACTGTTTGAGTCCGCGTTTCATTGTAGGTATTCGCGGATTGCCAAAAGCGATCAAAATGTCATCAACGTGTAGCGTCGCTATAACATCATCCGGAAGCACCAACGTGATAACGTCGATGCTCAAGCAAAATGGAGTAACACTAAGGACACTTTATTTCGGTAAACTGCAGCCACCATTACGCAATAAAAAACGACTTCGTAAGAACTTAAGTGGCACATAAGCCTTTTACATACTCGGAACGAAAAACACCGTGGCTAATCCCAGGAGGAAAAATCCAGTCGGGGAGCGTTAGCGATCGTGTGAGGTGCTTTAAATGCTGGTGTAACAATATCCCGTATTGAGAATGCCGAGTAAGCGGATTTGAAGGAACGTGCCACGGATGATGGTTATCCAGTGTGCTTGCCAATAAGATCGGCGTGTGTCCTTCGTAATAAAACGGAATCTGCTCTTCAGCCAGGAAAATTCAGACGGAAGCCACTTGAATCGCTTAAAGGCATATGGCTCCTCTTGGAGATCCGTCTCACACACAACCAACAATTATTGCAATCACCGAAGAGTTAGGCATGCAAAGTGGGTAGATAGAAGAGAAAGAGAAGCCAAGCCAGCAGAGATGATGATGCTGGCAAAGAACTCAGCGGTCACATTTACCGACATAAACTCTTGAGACAGAGAAATCAGTCCTTTCCTCGATTTACTCAAGCCAAGAACCATCAAGGTGGTGTTCCGAGGGGCGGCGTCTCCTTCAAATAGGTCCGAACGATCTGGCGATCATTTCCATACAGGTCATCGATCACCTCTATCCCAAATTCCGTTTGTGCTTTGGGAGAGGATAATGAGATATAAAAAAATTAACATGAAACTGTTCGTAGACAGAGATGAGTGAACTTTTCCCCATAAATTATTCCCATCTTCAGCTCTTCTCCAAGTCCACTACTACCCTATCCCTGGGAATAGTTCTGTACCTTCCCTTGAAGAGCTTTTTTTAGAACGTTTAATACCCTATTTCACCCTTTGGTGTATCTAAAGAGGCGCGGAAAAGATTTATAAGAGGCGTAAAAGATGACCGGAGATAGAGCACCACTTTCTCTTACGGCTCTAGGGTCGGGAGAGCGTGCTGCTACTCCAGTTATCAGTTGTAGCAGGGGGATTTCCCCTGCTACACGATCTAACCTCTTACCTGTCTCTGAAGATGTATCTACCGTTCAGGATCCGTACAGGAGGATGGGACCTAAGCAGCCGTGTTAGCACGCAGCAAAACTCTACCTTATCAATTTGGGCTGATTTAGGATGGTATATTGAAACAACATAATTCGCCATGTCTAGGTATACAAAATGTACTCTGCACTTCCACTGGCCTGGCCCTAATATGGAGAGAGTGGGTGAAACCTCGATGTCGCGCGAGAGAAATTAGGAAATAAGCACCTAACATGGTCTCTACATGGCAGAAAGCTAGAGAGGAGTGAACCCTCCGCAGCTTCTCACAATTAGCCCGGAGTCCACGACAATTCTTTTGAAGAAAAATATCTTCCAGGTATACTTTAGAGGTGTTGAGGTCTACTACAAGGAGAAAGACCCTCACACAATAGCCTCTAAACGCTTGAAGGCAGAACTCTAAGCATATTTGGATTTCCACTGTACTTTTGGCACTGATGCCTTCAACAACTTACAGGATGAAATTGAGCTCAGAGTACGAGTCTTCTCTTCCTGACTCAAAGCCGTGGATTTTTGAGAGAGCTTTCCCTCTTCCTTTTTAGTGGGTCGCCGCTTCGTTTTCAGGTGGGAGGTCTGCCATAGCTTTTCTTGAACCTTTTCATCTGTCTTGAGGTAATGGAACCCTTTAAAGGTTGTTTGATGGGCTACTGGAGGGGCCAATAGCAAAGAGTGCCTTTACCTTAGAGACATAGAAGGATCTAAGTAATGCAGCTTGGACTTCTTTTTCGACCAAATACGAATCGCCTTGCTTAGATAAGCAGGGTGCGATCCAATACAATTAAAGCACTTTGCCGCGCAGAAGAGAGTTTCTGCAAGTCGTTTTCTCATGACCAAATAGTTGGCAGTCGTAATACGATGACAATGGCACGAATACCTCCTTGCGGTTGCAATACCATCCAGCACGTGTCTTTCAACCAGCCTATCTCGGTCGAATATGACGAAGAGTTTAATGGTGTGTCTTGAGACAACCTCTTATTTCCTCGCCGCACGCTCAAATTTTACTGTCCACTGGGCGACCTTCTCTTATTTTATCTCTTTTTATGGACTAGACCAGCTGTTCTCTTGCATATAATATCCCGTTTGAAATAATTCGTGGTAGTGTAGTTTCACCTGCACAGGTTTTCCCTTGCCCCTAGGCAGGATCAGCTGCGTTGCCCAGAAGACTTCCATTCAATAAACTGAATACATTCAGTTCTCTACCTATAAGACTAGCTAATAACCAGGATACGTTTTGAAACCACCCGACTGGAGGACGCGCCACTTACGTTTTTTTCTTATGGGGGGGGGGATTTAGATGGGTTTATAAAAGTTCCCCTTTAAGACCAGAAACATCCAGTGTATGATCATTTATAAATACAAGGCCTAAGATATGACATAAGTTGGAATTTGCCAATCCGAACAAATATGACCTTGAATTTATGACAATAAGGCTGTCCGTTGGACAACCTTGCTCCATCTATCGATACCCTCCGGCCACACCACCAACCCTACCTCAGGTCAGGAAAACCTTCCTCCTTAGGACTTCATCAGCCTGTCTCCGCACTTCCCGTGGGGGCGATGCAAGGCTCGAATCCATGCTTCTCCATCCTGAATCCAGTTACTGGACATAACTTCATCGTTGACAGAGGCTCTACTATATCCATATCTCCGGCTTTGCCTCATGACAGAAGTTGACGTGCTACAAACTATGTCAGGTCATCCTATTCCAGTCTATCGAAAAAAAATTATTTACATTTCTATCTTTCTCGGACGGTCACTCCCTTGAATGTACTTAGTTGTTAACGTCAGTCACCACCTTCTTAGGGATGATTTCCTAAAAAGCTTCTAGCTTTTCCTAGGCTTAAAAAGGCGTGCTCTCACGGACTGAGTGTCCGTAAAGTTTCTTACCGGTACTTCTTCCTCCCGCGTTCACCGGTTCACTCTTACCGCGCCTATTCAGGGACTCGACTTGCCAAATTTCACAGGCCTCCATTTAGCCGTGAATCCAACAATACATGCTAAATACACCGCAATAATATCATGCCTCCCTGACCTAAACGAGACCTCTCACAGCCGACCGCAGACATCATCTCCTGGTCAAAATTTCCATTCCCATCCGGGAATGTTTGACTGTAGGCCACTCATACAAACTCCTCTAGGGACTGCCACTTCAATTTTCCCGTCCTTTCAAATGGTCGACTATACCTTGCTACCCGTAGACCAAATTACCTGCCCAGTCATTCCCTGTTTTCTTTAAAAAATACAACACAAACTTTCACTCATCCTTCCTCAGTCTGCCAAATACTGACCGCAATCCCAAGATAGCACGGCTTGCACTGGACCCTTAAATGACCAAAAAGTTCATTCTAAAGTGTGTCTCAAAGTTAACGCTACAACGGCAGGTGCCCTTTTCCACCAAAATGCGCCTCAGGTTTCTAATAAACGGCATCCTTTAGTGACACTCACAGACTTTCCCCCACAACAGGCTACTGCAAAATTTCATTCATTCCCTGGCAGGAGTAGTACGTTAATATCTTATTTGCGGGAAGGTGTTTATGCAGCATGTTATTCGAAATCTGCTTCTAACTTTCACTTTTACATTTTAAGTTGAAAATCAACAGTCTAACCGCAATGCAGTTTGTTCTCCTGGCACAGCCAGCGACCGCTAGCAACCGTGTGATGTTTACATATTCAACCTCGCGTCATCCGTAAGTCATTTCTGCTTGTGTATACGATAGTGGGAGATTATGATAATTCGCACAAGTGCCAGTCTTCACATCAACATCTATGAAGATTTCCATCCACGCGAGCCGCGAGCCCCCTGACTTGAAGCAGCCAAGAAGAATTCCAACCATAGACTTTGTTAATAAAGATAAATTGCGAGCGTGTTTATCTAACAAACAGCTCCAGATTGTACCGACAGAGCAATACACTACTCTACTTACATCACACAAGTACTAGTTTTGTAAGAACGTAGATACGCAGGAGAGTGCGTAGAAGCACTTACATTCACATGGCCCACTTACACTCAAGTAACTAGTTCAACCTTAGAGACATGTCTCTATCGGCTTACTCGTACAAACCTAACCAACATTCAAAGAATTCACGAAAGTTTTCAGGCAATTGAAGTGTGCAAGCCATAATTTATTTGCTACTGAACTCCTAGGCCGCCAAATATTTCGGGTGACTATTACCTACATCGGTCTTTCACAGGGAAAATAGTTGTCTCTAGAATAGTACCAAAAATAACGGTAGTGAAATTAAGCTAATCATTCTCCAAACGGTTTATCTTTGAAGTCGACAGCCTTATTTTGACTGAAACTAATGGTTTTATGTAAATTATATATATATATATATATATATATATATATATTTATATATATGTGTGTGTGTGTGTGTGTGTGTGTGAATCCATTAAACCAAATTGAAAGAGAAAACGGAATAATATTTCCTTGCAGTAATATTTTTATTACCTTTTTTCGAAAAAATCCGTGCAGGGAAGCGATTCGAACCAGGCACACTGAGGCAGCGAGCACCGCTTTGATCACAGTTAAATAGTATATATGCACATTTTGTTGAAGATCATGCTGTAGTTAATCGCCTTAGTTAATTTCTTTTGGCAACTTTCTATTCTTCTAACTGTCTTTTTGATTCCATCTTTGAGATGGTAGATCACTTGTCCTGTATTCATCTCACTTTTAAATATTGAATGGGTTTGTTAAAAACTAAACTAAATTGCTGAGCTTTCGAACTTATTCGATCAACTTCGGAGCGTCATGATATATTCTTTCCTCCTTTACCAATGAAATGTGGAGTCGGAATAAGACTGAATGAAAGAAAACTGACTGACATGTATATAAAAAGAACAGAGAGGGATCACTGTGTGACACAGGCGATCAGGTAGTTGTAGAGGAAAATGGTACGGAAATAACTTGAAAAGGGATAGGAAGAGTTGATAGGTCGGTGGCTAGCACCGATGTATGGTGTAGTTGGGAGTGTCTCCGGGTGTTCGTTTCTGGACGACGGGTGGGGAGTGGTCAGGAAGGAGATCGTGTCTGCATTATCGGAAACGCGTTATTCATGATGCTCTTAACTTATGCGTAAAACGGTATAGGTTGCGGGTGGTCATGGGCTGAGGGGTATCGCAGTGCCATCGCAACATACTGTCTCGCGTGTAGTGCAGTGTATATGTGGTCTCTGGCGAGTTTCCCCGAGTTGTTTTGTTAGTCTAGTGTGAGCGTATGTGTTGGGGGGTGCTAATTTGTTGTTGTCGTGTAGTGTGGACATTCTCGCGTCGAAGGAAGAGCAGCAAGAAAACGGTTTTTAAGGGGTATTTTTTCCGCCTGGTTGATCATAACGTTAGAGGAAACGAGCCAATCCGGTGAGTGGAATTTTAAAACAACTTTAATGTTCGATTCCAGCTTAACGCTTGACTATTGATGGCCGGTTTTTCTTCGTTTATTAAAATGGCTCCTAAGATGTTCATCCTAGTTTTATTTCCCTCTTTTCTTTTAATTACGGTGTTGTCAACTAGAATATCTTTCGTTAGGTTGATGTTATGGGCGCTCTCCATATTATTTTTAGGTCCTCCGCTGTGCAGATGCCTCGTTAAACGTCTAAAATGTGTGTTAGTTGTCATGCCAATATATTTAGAGTTATTATAAAGCTTGCAGTCTTTATTTGGGCAGATGAACTCGTAAACTATATTGGTTGAGTTGAGATTCGAGGAGTTTTGGCAGTTGTTGCTTTTCATAGGGAGATTGTTGGCTTTTGTTGTTTTGTAGTAAATAATCAGTTGAATTTTATCCATTTGATTCATAACCTTGATTTTACGGTTAATAATATCCTTGATGTTTTTTTCATCTATTTTATAGGCCGTGAACATCTGATTTTTGAAAGTACAGTTTGATGTTGTTTACTTCGTCCTGATTACTTTTCGTTGTATCCGTATCTTTGAAGCGATTATTTAAAAGTGATTGGAGTTGTTTGTCAATCATGCTGTTCGAGAAACCGTTGTTCACGAGTGTTTGTTTCACACGTGAGATCTCTTAGGGGAAAAGTTCCCACGTAGAGCAGCATTTATATGATCGTGGAAGTATGAGCCGATTACACTTATTTTATATCTTTCAGGGCATTCACTTTTCGCATTGAGGCATCTTCCCATGTCCGTACTTTTTCTATATACTTTTGTGATATAGCTACCATTGATGTTTTGAACCTCAATGTCCAAAAGAGGCAGTTTATTGCCCGTGCTCAATTTATAAGTGAATTTTAACACGGAGTTCACCCCAAATTGCTCTTTGATGTTTATCAGATGTTCTTCGTTTTTGACGTTGATGTAGATGTCGTGTACGTATCGGCAATATGTGTTTGGCTGGCCAATAATCTCTCTTCAAGTTAAACCATATAGTAGTTGGTAAAGGTCAGCCCTAAGGGAGACCCCATAGCCAATCCATCCATCCAATTGCGTGTATAGATTACCGTCCGGTGTTCTAAACCGAGCCTCTGATGTGCATGAACGTAACATGTTCCTTAGATGTTAGGATTTTGGGGGCGAGATTTGAAGAAGACATTGTACGATGGTAGTACACGGTTTTTTTTAATGATGTCGATGGTCTGAGCGATAGGCACGTTTGTAAACAGGTTTTCCGCATCAAGGGATGCTATTAGTCCTGCCGGTCTTGTAGAGTGGAGTATATCAATGAATTCCTCCGTGGATTTTATGTTGTACTTCGGAGGGATGTACGGTTTTATTACTTCATTTAAGGTTTTAACTAAACGGTACGTTGATGTCGTGACTTGAGAGATGATGAGTCTTAATAGGTTGTTTGGTTTATGAATTTTTACATTCAATACAGATATCCTGGTGTGTAATCGCCGATGATCTTTTTTTCGAAGTTAAGTCCTCCGATAAGCGCATTAGCTTTAGTTATTTGTCCATTTATTTTCTTTTTTAAGTCTTCTGTTTGATCTTTTTCATACGTTTAAATTTAGTAGTGTAACTTAGGGTGGTATTCAATTTGTTGCTATATCCTTCTTTGTTTAGAATGACGTATATGTTGGATTTGTCAGCTTTTCTTATGACTATTTCTTTGTTGTTTTTTAAAGAGCTAATGGCCTTACGTATCTCTGGTTATAAATGAGCGGCCAATAAAGCACCTTCCCTCGCACCCATTCAGATCCCGGTTTAGACAAGGAAGTCCTTCGCCCGAGTCAACTGGGAGAGGTACCTGGAAATGCTGAGAGAATACCAGCCAGCTAATCTGAACGAGGCAATACTCGAAGAAATAGACGAATAGCTAGAACTATTGACAGACTTGATCATCAGGGAAGACAGGGAGAGCGTCCCAACAACATCATACAGAATGTTCCCCCAGCCAAGATGGATAAACGAGATGAAAAATATAGCTAGGGAACATAGGGAGAGCTATGCGTACGGGAACGTGCAAGTAATTAGTGGCCGAGATGCATCTCCTCGAAGCTGAGCTAGCACGAATAATCAGGAAAAAACAGACAGAGATATGATAACAGCTCATTGACAACATTTAGGACGAAGACAATCCAAATAAATTTTGGAGACAGATAAAGAGACTCAGGGGTACTAACATAAGGGAAAAACACGAATCAATGAGGACGAATCGTATATTGAGGATCCAATAGAACTCGAAGAACGGTTCAGGGAGCACTGGAGAGAAGTCTTCTCAATAACACCAGAGGACAACGAAGACTTCGACTTAGAGTTTGAGGGTAAGATCATTGACGAGCTGAGTAAAGTTATCAAGCGACCTTCCCGTACCCGCACGTCTCCGAAGAAAGGTTGATGATGGGTTACAGAAGGGCAATAACTATGCAGGAACTTGCTGATGCCATCAAAAACTTTAAACAAAAGGCTCCAGGTGTGTCGGGAATAACAAAAATACATATAACCAACGCTCAACCGCAAGTGCATCAGGGAATGTTGAACGTACTGAACGCAGCCATGAACACCGGTTACTTTCCCGATGCGTTTAAACTTGCAAATGTTATATTCATCCCGAAGGGGAACAGACCTCCCGACCAGCTCCTAAACTATAGGACAATCTCCCTCCTGAAATTCATAGACCAGATCTTCGAAAAGATCGTAGCCGACAGGCTACAGAGCTAGCTAGCTTGCGAACTATGCGCTTAACTACCATCAGCACGGATTCCGTAGAGGAAGAGGAACCGACACCTCGCTCGCACTCCTCTCAAAAAAGCTAGCAAAATCCAGAGCGGAGGGATATTACATCAACGTAGTCCTCAGAGGCGTACAGAATGCCTTTGACAAGGTTTGGCTAAAGGGTCTGCAATTCTTGATCGTAAGCCTTCGGCTAAACCCAGTCATTGAGAAGATCCTCCGCGATTATGTGATGGAAAGAAGAGCGCAGATACAGATCGAGGGCCACAAGAGACCGGAATTTAGCCTCGAGGCTATTGTGTGGCAAGGTAGCTGCCTCAGCCCTCTACTGTATAGCGTTTCCACGATATACCTTCCATCACCAATCAAGGATGATGCTATGTATCTGCAATACGCAGATGACATTACGCAGATTGTACCTAACACTTACAAAAACCACCTAATGCAAGCTGCAGAGACGGCGGTGGAGATCGAAAAATAAGAGTCGTACGAGCTTAAATGGAAGATAAAGACGAACGTCCAAAAGTTCGTCATTATGCCCATGAACCACACGATACACGATACTACTACTCTCTGGAGGGCACAGTGATCGGGCTCAAGCTTACCGTCCGGGGATATAAGCATCATGTTGTAAACCAGATCAACTTAGCGAAAGTGGAATTGGTGAAACTGTTCCGCTTCCGTAAACTGAGCAGGGGTACCTTAAGGAAACTCTACCTTTGCTACTTTAGACCCAAGCTTATATACCCAGCGATAATCGCACCAACCCAGGGATCAAGACGCAGAGATCAATGCAGAGGGTACAAAATAAAGCCTCCTTGATTATTAACCACACAAGAAGACGGGAACGCATACCACAGAGAACACTACACAGAAGAGTTGGACTAGAACCAATCAACACTTTAGTACAATCGCAAGCAAAGAAGACATGGGAAAAAGTAGAAACTAAAATACTGCCAAGTCTGGACCTCGACTTAGTCATTGACATGACAAGACTAAAACGGAAAATCTCACAACGGACTAACTTCCCAAGTTGCAATCGAACTGCTGTTGGGAAATTGACAGAATGATTTAAATAGACTATCTTTTTATGTATTGTTTAACCCTAAGATTATACAGAAACATCGTAATTATGACAAAAGCACCAACAAAAGCACTTAAAAATAACAACTTATGTCCTAAATCCTTAATCTGTCTTAAATTACTTAGGTTGAAGAGTTTTTCAATAGGTACTTGAAAATGTAATTAATTCAGCTACAACTAAAATATAAAGGCTTGAACGCCGTAAAAATGTATAATTATTTAAAATATGTTTATATAAAGTAAATAAAACGAATATGTAAATGTATATATGGAATTCAAAGTAAACAGATTGTGTATGTAGGAATTTGTATAAAAGTATAAAAGTTAGAATAAATATATATGTTAAAAAAGTAAATAAAAAATAAATAAATACATAATACATAAATAAAAATAATACTAAAAAGGAAAAAAAACAATATAAATAAACAATAGAATATATATATATATATATATATAAAAAGAGTTTATCAAAAAGCAAGAATTGCTAAAGCATGAAGATACAAAGGAGTGAGAAGAACAAAGCAAAACAAAAATGCAAGAGATGCCCCAATCACCAGGGCAAAATAACAACGGTGTGTTTTCACCAAACTATCTCTACCACTATCTATCTTTCTATTTCAAAAAACTTTGAACATTATCATTTTTTTTCTTTCATTCATTCTGATTCCGACTCCACATTTCATTGGTAAAGGAGGAAAGAGTACATAAAGACGCTCTGAAGATGATCGAAAGCTCAGCAATTTAGTTTGGTTCTTACCAAACCCATTCATTTAAAAAGAGATGAATACAAGACAAGTGATCTACCATCTACAAGATGGAATAAAAACGATAGTTAGAAGAATTAGAAAGTTGCCAAAGGAAATTAACTAAGGCGAAATACAGCATGGTCTTCAAAAAAATTTGCATTCAGGAAAGACTGCTACCCATCTACACTAATATATATATATATATATATATATATATATATATATATATATATATATATATATATATATATATATATATATATATATATATATATATATATATATATATATACTTTCCTAAAAGAGGGTACATTATTGCAAAGCTCTCGTGAGCTTTCGTAATACGGATAAGTGTTAGAATTATATCATAAAAATGTTTTTTTCTGGCGGCTCACTGAATCGAGCGTTTGTGTTGGCACCAATTTGTATTTACTATATGTAACATTATTTTAGAAACAATTTTATCCGATACTTCAGCTACTTTTACCGTTTGATTAAATTGTATAAAAAATAATTCGCTACTCTAGCAAAAGATTGTATATCAGTGAATTGACATAAACTACCTAAAATAACTGTAACTCTTAATAATTCCTTATGCGAAACGTAAGACGACCCAGTAACACGATTACATTTGTTGAATGTCTTTGGGAAAACAAGATTGGAAGGATTTCATGCTCCAATTTCAAAACTTATTTCCCAAGTTTACGAAAGTTTGCTTCTCTTATATCAATTAAAGTAAAGATAACAAAGTATTAAATACTAAACCATTCACTTGAAAATCTGCTTTGTATTTTAAAATTCTACCTACATTTAGTTAGGTGAATCTAAGGGCCTATGTCGGGTGTCCCACGAAAATGCAAACCGAAATTTTAATGCTTATAATTGAAGGATTGGGAAAGGGGGGGGGGGGTAATCTATGTGATTTTGTTTGTTGAAAAACTCTATACAAATCGGTTTTTCATTAAATTTTCTCTAATCATGACGAAGGTGAATTGACAAAATATTTTAACCACAAAATTAACACTAGCAAAGACCCTGGGATTTATTCAATGCTAACCCTTCAAAAATAAAGAAAACCTCTAGTAATAAAACTACATCAGAAGAATACCAAATTAGTACATTACAATTTAAAGGTGCCCGTCTAACATGCCTGGTATTAGGAAATGATTCACCCCCCTTCCCCCTTGTCTAGAAGAAACGGAATAGAATGAAAAAAATACAAAACCAGGCAAAAGAGCGTTGAATTTTGAATAAAAAACGTTCTGTTTTAATATGAGTTGCTGCATCCATTTCATTTTCTTAGTCTCCTTCCTGATCTTCAGTGGACAAATACGCTTCCTACTTTGAATATTAATATTTTAAAAATACTTGTCAATTCCATTTTTAAATATAGTAACTGAGGTTCTCAATTGTGCTTCCTACTAGGTACTAATTGGATTTAAGAAATAGTCAATTTTTAACCATGTTAACTAACGTACTTTCAAATAGTCAGTTAGATAGACTATTCCACGTTTGTGTGATTTTATAACTGAAGTAATTTTGAACTATGACCGTGGTGAATGGCTCGCTTACAAATTTAAAACCATTTTGATGTATTTGATCTATCATCTATCTTGAAAAATAGTCTACAATTAATATTACTGAATCCTTTTAGTATTTTAAAAGTAATAGCGAGACTACGGATGAAAGTCTTTCGTCTTTCTTGTGCAGTATGTTGTTGAGCTCTAGAATTAGTTTGGTTGTTTTGCGTTGCATCCGTCCTCACGACTGAGGACCAAATCTCCACTGCATATTCAAGATGAGAACGGACGAGAGATATATATAGAGCAAAAATAATATCGTTCGACTTGCACATGATGTTGCAGGCAATGTCTCATAGCCTCCTATTTACTTTCTTTGTGGTAGTGACGCATTAAAACTGCTGGGTCTCTTTCTAACGTAGCCGACTCTAGAATTTGGCTCTTTATTTTGTAATCCACCTCTAGATTTCGACATCATATGACATTAACAGGCGTTTTGTATGTTAAAGCTCATTGGCCATTTAGTGTTCCAAGCAATGGGGCCCTTGAGATAGCCCACTAGTGAATGGATCCCAATCCACATTTGCACAATGTACAACCCGCTGTGAACGATTTGAGAGCCACTTTTCAATCCGCTTAAGAATTTACACTTTTATTCCGTGCGCTTTAATTTTCAGTAAGAGCCTCTGATGAGGAACAGTATAAAAAGTTTTTTAAATATCCAGATAAATTATATTCACTACTGTCTGCTCATGCTAGATAGAAATAATTATAAGTAAAAAAAACGTTAAACAGGAGAGTCCAAGCTGAAATACATGATGTATGGCTATGAATAGTTAATTTGACTCTAGATGACTCATTATCGTATATCTATTAATCAATTTCAAGAGCTTAATAATTATTGGCGTTAACCTAATAAGAGAAATAACTAGGAGTGAATTTACTAAGTTTTGAAGAATGGGGTAACATTAACTCTTTTGAACTTATTAGAACTATCCAATCTATAATAAACCGCTTAAAGATCGTACACAGCGATTTTATTGAGTTGTTCTTTAACCCCTTTTATGAATTGGTATTTATGGCGGGACGGCTGCGTTCGATCCGTTCATATTGCTTATTTAATCATTTTCCCCTCATTTTCTTACGTGTCGGAGAGAATTGGTTTTATCCAAAAATAGATTCAATATCTTAAATTAGATAGATGTGACAAGTCATCAACAGCAAAAAGAATTAAGAAGAGTTCTTTAAATATATTAACATTTTGTTCAGGTTTTTCGGCAAGAAGTCGTTTACTCCTAAATAATTACATTTCTTTTTTAATTAGGGAATATAAAAAAATGAGCAGGGGGGAGGGGGCTTCTCCAGCGCTCCTCCCGCTCATTTTTTTTTTACTATGTGTTGATTTGAGACGATGTGGCATTTTTTTATGGATGAATAGGCGAATTACCATAATAGTAGGCACTATTAAAAATCCTTATGAACATGATTAAAGATCAAATCATTTTAGAACTACATTGTACAACGCAATATTCACAATGGATTCAATTTTCTCTGGTGGATTTAGGACTTTGCTCCAGCACATACGCAGATTGAGGTGAGAGAAAAATGACAGAATATTTTAACAATCGCCTTATTGCGCTAAATTATTTAATTGAGTGGCCCCCAAATACACTGAATTTAACACCTTGAGGATGCAAAAGTCTTCTTGAAATTCTCCTTTTAGGGAAACGGATAATTGCCTATGTAGGCGTATATCTAACGCTCTTGAAGAGGGTTGAGGAACTCCAGGAGACTTTCTAGCATATAAGGCGTATTAAGGAATTGTTATCATTACCCTTACCTAGCCGCATATATATATACGAGTATGTATGTAGACGACATTCAGGGTACCCATCTAATGTGCCTAAAAACACACATTTCAATAGATTCCCTTATATTTCGTCTAGTTTACTGTCATAGAATATTTAAAATTTATTAAACATTTCAACGTTTTCTTGGTTAAATACATTTTAAAGGTGGAAAAATTTCGAGAAGTCTCGAGAAGAATTGATGTGTTTAATGTATAGCAGAATTCGACAACCGACACTGCATTAGTTCCTGGGGTCTGGGCATCGTTTATATATCCAAGAAGACTGTTAAAAAATATAAAAATCTATGAAGAAAATGCTCCTTTTCTGGTGATATCAATTAAAACTTATTTGATTTTGTGATATATAACATGAAACCCCTAAAGAATACACCTCTTCGCCTGTTCGACACGGCCAAAATAATTATTGTTTAGCAGCGACGACGACCTAATGAGTTGGAACAGCTTTGAATGCGAATGAAGTCAAACCACTTGAGGTGTTGCAAGTCGCCAGATGGAATCTCGTTTTAGGTTAACTTTGTCGTGTTTGGAATGGATTGTAGCGACTCGCAGAGCTCATCCCACTTTTTATATTGTAGGTCCTGTCTCAATTACATTAATTATAATAAAATAAGCCCTGAATCTCATTAATAGGAGGTAGGAAATTGAGGTACTCCCAAGTATTTAAGAAGCCATAATTACAGAAGTGATAAATAGAAGAGAGCTGTCATAATATCCATTGAAAACAGTGTGTTGAATTCCATCTCCATTGCATGATTTTAAAATACCACTTAATAAACTTCTCCAAATAGCATCCTAATAAATTATTTTTTGAATCTCTTGTGTTTGACCATCGGTGTCTTTTACACTGACTTCAACCATAAATTTTTCGTAAGAATAGCTTGGTAGCCTCCTTCTCGTTTATATTGTTTGACCATCAGAATTTCTTTGACCTTCGTGATAAACATTAGCGTATTATTCCTCTTTAAATATAAATTACACCTCTAAAAGTACAACTTCTGAAATTGTCTCCAAATTTACGATGTATTCATAAATTTCCTTCGCCGTCGATTTTATTTTGCCAGAATTAACTATTCCCATTTCTTTGTCTTTCCATAAATAAGCCATTTATATAAGATTGGGCCGTTTTTTCTTAAAGAAAAATGGAACTAACGCAAATAAACACCGCTCCACGAACAGCATTAGATATCATTTCTCGAGGAGGAAGATTAATGCTGTCTGGAAAGGGGGCGATGAACAAGGAAAGTTAAAAGACGAGAATTAACATTCCATTAGACAGTCGCGACAATTTCAATGAATTCAACAGTCTACAAAGCGAAGTGTCGTGCCTTGGTGATTAAGTGCAGTTCAACATGCTAATCTCAACATATATGTTGGAGTATATGTGATAAACTGTAATTACAAAAAAAGTGCCAAAAGTCAGGGGATAGGTATCTACAGTAGTATCCTGAAGGACGCCTCCCCCTCCCCCCTCGCCCGGCTAATTGGAACAACTCGACGTGGCATCGAATCAAAACCAGAACACAAGATATCTAAACAGATGTTTACCCATCCCAACTCGATATCTTCCACAGTTACCTAATTATTTTAGGTGCAAGATCTTGTGCTTTGATGAGAATTGGGGCCAATAGTCGGATGAACTGTGCACCACACATGAACCCAACATTCAACTCAAAACAACAAGAATGGTGACTCATCAGACCACGCAACATGGTGTCAGTCTTCTAGGTTCTAATTAGCAACGTCACGAGAAAAGATGTGCTCCTGTGTCCTGTGCCGTGGTGTTAACTGAAGAACTCTGGTAGATATAACGTTCGGTAGCTCTTGCATTAGATGTGGATGCGTTTTGAGGCTGTATTGCTTGTCTTTTGTCATTGACAATTCTAGCCAGACGCCGCTGGTCACGATTCTTAAAGTGTTTACCCGTGATGGGCCACTGCGCTGTCCACAGTGACACCGTAGATCGATGGATCAGTTTCCGAAATGGAATCTCGCATCTGCCACGCACACACCACCATGTCCCTTCGAACTTCGATAATTGGCGTCGCCTTGCCATGTGCAACCTCATCGGTGTTCACACTGACGCATCAAATGTTAGATCAGAATTGATACAGCTCTTGGAATTTCTATGACGTTACCTTTACATACAGCTAACGTATGATTTTTGGCACTTCATTGTATTAAGGTCACTAATTATGAATAATTACAACACGTTTGGTAAATACGATATACTTTTGCAAATGATTCAAATTAACGATTAATATTTCATAATAACCAAACTTTTTTTGGTAGAAGTGATAAAATTAACGAGATTGAGCGAATTTAGGCTAAGTTAGGTTAGGTAAGAATGTTTGTCAGCTATGTAAAATTTCTAATGAATTTGATTAATTTATATAAATTTCTCACTTCTTCTAAAGAAATTGATAACAATGAAAATGATCTATTTATAAGACTAATTAATTATAGTTTGTTATTGTTTATAGCTCCAAGGGAGCGTATGGAATCTCTGCTCCCTCAGACCGATCCTACAGCCTGTGCTGTAGGCGTCCTCCAACGTTACCACAATTAAGTGAAGCCAGTGCTTTATCTCAGGCTGTTCTGAGGGACCAGGTTAGATTGTAGGGAAGGATATTGCATGCTGTGGGAATTTTATAGCATTCCCCTGTGCTAGCGGTCCAATCAACAGTTAGGTGTCAAGAATATCTTCCGGTACCACTGAGGTGATACTCTTGATGCTCCTAGAAAAGAATGTGACACTGAGGACCCTTCCTTGCGGGAAACCCTCTCACTACCCTAATGGCCTTTCCCGTACCACCTTAAAGAAACTTTTTTAAATCAAAGTTAAACAATTTGTGAAAACATGGTATTGAAATGGTAATAGAAAGATTGATACTAGTGGGAAAAACCGAGGGAAATTATATTATAAAATTATTAAATAAATGCTTATTTAAATATAAATAACTTCAAAAAGGTTGTTTGAGATCTATCAATAAAATAATGATAGCCATGAAAGGGCGTGGGAAGGGCATCTGTCTGTAAAGTCTCTGCCAAAACCTTAATGGATGAGTCCTTTACCGAATTAGAAACGACTCTAGTGGAGATTGCAGTCCATGCCGTGCACTTAGGGGAGTATAGGGGCTTGGTGGCTACCTCATTTGGTCTGGAGGTCCCCTAGAAGACATTTGTCTTCGAGTTAACCTTTCCTTCAAGATGGAAGTGAGCTTCATCTGAGGTCCAAAGGAGGTTAAGGAAAGTTAGGGTCTCCTGCATCTTCTCCAGTATCTTCACTTCCCTAGCCTTTCTCTGCTCCTTGTTTGAGGCTATAATGGCCTGCTTTGTCTGTATTCGGTCTTGGTAGGCCTTTACATCTATTACTAGCACTCTTCTGCAAGTCTCACGGAAAAAAACCGAGGGACTGATTTCGCTTGCGCACAGAGATTTTTGGACTCTGCTGAACTATCTCTCACGCTCTCGGCCAGCTCAGCTGTACGCTTCCTGGGGCGTCTTGAATGGCTTGGACGGTTGTCACTGGTTGCATTGAGGTTCTCCACTGTCCCATAGTTCTCAAAGTGGTCCACCCAGTCTTGATTTCTGCCCTTGGAGGGGGCTTTTTCACATTCGAACTGATGCACGAAAGTGTCCTGCACTTTCTTGAACGAGCCTGTCTTGAAGTAATGTTTGACGCAATATATTTTTTTCTGTAGAATGTCCTGAATGGATTATAATGCGGGCCTGGCTAAGTCTGCCAGTAAACCAGGCAAGGTGTACCGTTCAAATATAGCAATACTTCTCTGATCATCTTCTCTGGATCCATGTGGGACCTTTTCATCGTTTGTACAGAATATTGTTCCCCTGTCTGGTGGGGGATCATATTTCACTTTTATTCTAACCTTGATTCAATTGAACCAAAAAACTACCGTATCATCAGCAACCCTCTTCTCACTTGAAATTACACTCACTTTATCTCCGCTGTAAGTTTGCTGCACTCTCTCTCTCTCTCACTATTTTACACATAATCTTTTGGGCAATATTCTACTGAATTACAAAAGTGTCTACCAACTCTACTCTCTTGCCCATGCAATAGCCACCAAGCTTCACATTCACATGATTACTGGGTTAAAAAAAAGTTCACTCCAAGATAAACCAAGTTGATAATTGATCTTATTCCCTTCGTACCTAGAGTATGGAACTAATTAACCCCACTGTTTTTCTTTAATCTTATAACCTGCCTCTTTTTATAAGGCAGGTCTGCCATCACTTGCAGAGTCCAGTCCTGTAACACTTATTTGTTGCTTTTCCATCTTTTCTGGTTTATGTTTTTGTTTTTCACAGGGTCTGAACTTGATTTGGACATCTTATGCCTAAGTCTCTACAATATTAAAAATAAAACTTAGGCTGCAAACGCTCAGAATTATGAATGCGTTCTATCAAATGGAAAATTTTTCGCTCTCCGATTATTATTATATAGAAACTTGAAACTTATAGGATCTCGTAGAAGTGAAAACAAAAAAAAAAATTATCCCACATAAAGAAAACATGCAGTAGGTGAAATGATGAAGAAATGCATACAAGAAAAATTGTGAAAGAGATGACCATTGAATGAGAATGAAATGACAAACTCAGACAAGTGCCTAGAGTAAATTTTCAGATAAGAAAGGTGGGAAAAGGTTTAATGTTGGACCTCCATCTTTTCTAAATTTCTTTGATTTCTGTTAATTTCCAAATGATAGAATTCCAGTTTTTCTTTGCTATTCTCTCTTCGGCTTTATCCTTCCTCTCAGTTTTCTTTAATTACCTACCTTTTAGTACCATTTCACACGATGACTAGTTTCGCCGTTTGCTTCAATAAGCTTAGTTTGAAAAATTTGGCTATAGTATAATTTTTGGCAACACATTGCACCATCAGATGCCTCTCACACTTATGACCAACAGTTTTATGCGGTCTGCAAACCATCCCCTACATAGATGTCATCTCAAACGTGCAGTGGGTAATTTGTCCCCGTTAGCAACTCTGAATTCCGCGCATGCGTGTTGTTTGGTGTCAGTTCTATCTTCTTCCTCTCGTAGTAGACTCAGTTGTGCATCGTCTGTAAGGAAGCAATACCATAGCTAAAATCATCAATTTAGAAAAAGCAAACTGTGCTGCTTTGGATTCATACCAGGAGTTCTAATGTGAAGATCTCCGAGTACTTGGGTGGCAATTTGAGGACGGTGCAGAGGATCAAGGAAGAGTTGGGTGAGTCAGGCTGTGATTACGAGACTAATAAACCTAAAACCTTAACTTCTGGCATTTTGATACGAAAATAACCCCAGAATCTATGGTGAAGATCCATGCCATCATTGACAACGATCTCAGCGAGTCAATGAGGTCAATCGCCAGAGAGTGTCAGAGTCTCTCATCAGGCAGTTTGTACATGAGAACATTTGCTCCTACTCATACAAGGTGTGCAAGGGCCAGCTTCTATAGCAGAAGGTGAAGGACAAGCGGAATGAAAGTGCTGCGAAGTTTGTGAACAAACTGAAGCATCTCCTCAAGCCTGGTTCTTTTCAGACGAGAAGAATTTCTGCCATGACCAGGTGGTGAACTCCCAAAGCAAACACTGGCTTGTTGTGTCCCCCAAAGATGTACTGAGAGTCATAAAGATTAAGTTTCTGGTCCCACATAATGGTATTTTTGGTGGTTAATAGGGCAGGCAACGTTATGCCCCCGTTTATCTTCCTGGAGGGCCTCAGAGTCAATCAGGATGGTTATATCAAGTGTCTGGAAAAGGTGGTGTTGCCCTGTTCCAGGAAATGTCCCTGGAAGTGTAGCAGGAGGACTATACACCATGCCACACAAGCAGGAGGATACAGTCTTGGCTTTCAAAATATTTCTTTAATCACATCTATCCGAACATTTGGCCTTCCAACTCCACAGACTACAACCCCCCGGACTATCATATGGGCATGATTGATAGATAGACCAACAAGTCGCTTAAATCCAGGATCAACAGAGTTTTTACCTAGTTAAACCCGGGAACTGTCGTAGAAGCTGCAGCATGTGCCGACGCCACCTGGCGGCTGTTGTTGAGACCAACGGCTATTTTATTTAATAAAATGTATACTATATTCCGTCAACTCTTTAACATGGAACTTTATTAAATATATTTGTATATATGAACTATTATTTTCTTATATATTGAAGTCAAGGAACAGATTACACACCACACCCTGCATTATTAACGATCTTACAATATTAGAGGGTAATAAACTTTGCGACGATAGTAGTATTCCTAAAACGTTATAAACAGTATAAAATAGCACACTTATTTTTGATCTTTCATAGTATATTTGTTAACCTAACCTATATTCCACTGTATTATTATCATTACAAACTTTCGGTGTGATTTGACCTCGTTGCTATTGCGCTATAAATTTTAGGCCAAAACTATTATAAGGACATTAAAGTTTAATAGTGCGCAGTTATCGACCTTCAAATGATATCACTGTACGATAGAGTTCTCTGTTCAGAAGAAATTCACATTTTAGAGATTAATGGACAAAAATTTAATACAATTTAATTAAGTAGATTTAGAAGAGGAAAGTAAAAACATTCTAGGGGGGAAGGTGAAGATTTGGAGGATCAGCTAAAGAATGCTTTCTTCGTGAACACTAACTGAAGAATGCGCAATTGAATCGTATCTAATGTAGAATACGATACTTTCTTTAATCGTCTTATTTACATTCTATTTTCAAACCTTTAATTCACTTAATCTAACCTAACCTTGTTTCGCCACCACTAAATATATATATATATATATATATATATATATATATATATATATATATATATATATATATATATATATATATTTATCGACGCATCTAAAGTGCGTGGTAATGACAATGAATACACATCAGTTCAAATTATCCTTTTTGGCAGTAAATAATTAATAGATGACAATCCAAATACCTTTATCATTGATTAGATGTTGAATAACATCGTCATAGAAACTTTATGCCTTATTTGGGGGTTTGAGTTTCCCTCTACACTTGTGGTAACAGCTGCATAAATTAAACTAAAACTCTAAATTGAAGAACGTTCGCTTCAAATTTATACAACTGAAGAGTGGTTAAAGTAAAACTCTGAACCGATGAACGCGCGTTTCGAAGTTACCAACTGAAAAATTATCAAACTAAAATTCTATACTGAAGAACGCGCGCTTCAAAGTAATCCAACTGAAGAGTGATTATACTAAAACTCTAAACTGAAGAATTCGAGCTTCAATTTTATCTAACTGAAGAGGGAGCTCATTTCAATCCTTTGGTTATTATATAGAAGCGGATGGTAGTGGACATATTTTGGATAGGGTAAGGCATAGTACGACTTCAGGGGTTTCCCCTCCTCCCTCTCCGTTCCATCCATGGTAGGAGAGGTAGGAAGGGACCGACCCAGGCCGACCTCTCTCCACGATCTCCGTTCCCCGCTCACATCTGCTATATTTTTGTCTATTGAGAGCAAGGTACAGGCGGAAGACGGGAGAGGTTTAAGAGAGGGTTAGACATAGAAAAAAGGTGAAATGTGAAAAGTTTTGATTTGTACTGGAGGTTAATAGTTGACTCTAGTTGTTCTGCACAAAGAAAAGGTGGGAAGAGTGGGATAGGGGGAGGGGGAGCAGAGCCAGATTTCTCTGAATAATCTACAGTTTATGATCTTTTAAGTACCAAACCTGATGTGGCTAAACTTCTGAAGTGATATTTCTATTTGGATCGGCCCTCCAAATACTAGAAATTACTAATTATTAGCGAATTACATTTGCCCTAATTCAATCATCTGTTAGCGCACATGATTACAATTATATTTATTTTTATCATCCGTTCATACCTGCCCTACTTTTCAAACTTAAAAATAAGAAATTTAAATACTCCAGTTATGGAGCGCCACCTTGCATGTCCACTGGCTACCTCTCGCCGAGCGTAATTATCATTATTCTTCGAATCCTCACGAACCTTTGGTCTCGCACGATGCGTTTTCAGGTCACCCATGCGACCCATTTACATTGCCCCCACGCTACCATTTACTGCGAGAAAAAAAAAGGCCCTATTTCCTTACTTTCAAGAAACTCCCCCCCATTGAGAACCGAACCCCCATCTGTTCTTGCCTCCTCCCCCTCCTTATAGCCCTGACCCAAATTAGGATTTGACGTCACTTACGACGACTGGAAAGTCCTCTTTGAATGAACAAGTTTGTAATTATCCTACAGAGAGTCTTATAAAGCAATTGTCGCATTAAATCTTGAGTAGAGAATGAAGCTCACGATGGCCATTACCTGCTTGTGTTCCAGAAAGCAATGCATCACAATATAACTCAACAGTTAGACATGGAAGGGCAATCTAGAGGTGGGGCAGATATTGACATCAGGGTATTACAGGCGTAGGGCAATGAAGTCAGTGCGGTGATAATTAAAGGGGGATTAATTATCCAGTTGATTTACTAAAATATGATGGGGAATATCCCAAATTTGCGATTGGGATTAAAGTAATATGAAATGATAAGAATAGACATCAATAAACAACTGCTATCCAACCAACCAACCAACCAACCAACCAACCAACCAACAATAGATAAGTGGGCATCGTGCTATCGCCTAGCAAAGTGCCTGTTCAAGTCGACCTTTGTGTTCTCATTTTAAACTGTAGATTGCCCCTGAGATCCATCTTATGGTACGAAAAGGTGGAAAAACAAGCAAAAAAGACGCGTTATCCATTGCATTACACCTGACCTTAAGGGTTCTATTAAGGTCGGGTTATATGTTTTGATGACAGGAACAAACGCCTCTCATGAGCGAGGTCATGGGGCGTATGCTAAAAATGGCTACTATAAAGTGATAAGGATCGAGTAAATGGGGTCAAGGATGTTAAGAGATAAGAGACACTCAACTGAGGCTGCTGGGAAGAATGAAAATACCCCCACCCCCGCAGAAAAATAGAAAAAAGAGAAGTAATAAAGAGAGAAATGATCAAGTAAAGATAAGTTATTTTTTATAAACAAGAGGAGGGCTCTTATTTACTAGATCAACTTGGAGATAGCTCGTCGTTACTAACGATTAAGTGAACTAGCTTGTTTGTGTTGCATGACTCTTTGCTTTCCTTGACCTTAGAATATTACTTATACTTGATTGGACTTTGGAAAATTAGACTTAGTAAAGATCTACTTGGAAATTGAGAATTTATTTTGTTCTTCATATTTGCGCAAAAATCTTTACTTGCTCAGCTTATAGATGGCTTATCTTTGTGGGTCATCTTAGATTTATTTGGCTTATCTATATTATCTTTAGTAGCTCAATTTAGAGATGACTTGTTTTTCCTAGTTACAATGAAATGGCTTATCTTTACTAGCTCAAATTAGAAGTGGCTTATATTTACTAGCTTAATTTAGAAGTGGTTTATCTTTACAATTTCAATTTAGAAGTGGCTTATCTTAACTTAACCTTCATGACAATTGCTGAGTGGTATACCAGATAGCATTCAAAGATATTGAAGTCATCTAAAGCATGGACGCAGAGATGTTAAGTTATGACTTCAATTTTTTATTTCAAGGGGGGAGAGAATAACCAACATTCAGAGAAGTTGAATTTAGCTCTAGGGCTAAAATTAAATGGAAAAGACATTAGTACTAGGGTCAAAATCCAAAATTTGGATAGTGTAGTCTGGAAGGAGATATAACACTAGTACTAGGGCCAAATTTCAAAGGAGTGTACTATAGGACTAGAGCCTAAATTCCAGAGAGATGATACTGATACTAAGAATAGATAAGAAAGGGTAATCAAACCTAGTACATGAACCTTCAGAATTGTATTTAACTGAGGCCTGCTCAATCCAATTACCAAGATCTTTCCAAAAATTATGCTGAATAAAGCCACAAAAATTCAAATGGAGAACGTTAATATTACATTTTCAAGGAGGGAAAAAAAAAAAGATTTAGACACCAATTTGCACCTGCTGATGCATATCTAAGTTGGAAATTCAGCTATTGGGGCAGGACAATCCGACTCAAATCGTCAACCGAACTCCCTCTTACAACTAACCATTCCCATTGTGGCTCGATTTCACTCAGGATAGGAATGAACGAATTCACTCGACTAGGGCGTACCTTCAACTCGTGGGATTTGCAGAGTGCTTTAAAAGGGTCCTTCAAGATACTGGCTCTCTATTGAAAAATGTCTCTACGCGTTTTTTGGTCTAACTAATTCGACTCTGAGCAGTCGGGTCCGCTCCCCGTCACCGCGTTCCTTTGCCTCGATGATTAACTTTGCTTGCGGTGTGTTGCTGCTGCGTGGGTTTATTGGTGCTTATTGTCCCCCGATATCAAACCTGTGCTATTCCAGAAGACAGCATACCAAAGAGTTGTTCTTTCACTGTGTTCTTATTCATGAGTGAATTTTAAGCTTCACATTTTCAGACCGAAAAACACGATCGGATCTGCTCGAGGTCAGCCCAGGAAAGGCAAAAATAGATGGGAGAAAATCTGAATGAAGGGAAGAGTGGATATAAATTTTTTATCCATTATGTGCAATGTTGGTCTTTATAGTAGTTTTATATGGTAAAGTGAGGTTTAACACTTTATTCTTAAATATAACTGAAGGTAAACATGAACGATGGTAAATAATTCTATATAAGAGTAAATTTGTCGGAGAAAAAGTTCTGAATTATGTCAGTTTTCAATATCTTTTGTTAATAAACTTGAAGCCGTTATTTTTACTGGCCGCACCTAATTAAAATAACAACTGTTACTTTATTTTAGTGGAACCGTTTAATATTTGAAATGCCTTATATGAGCTTCACGCGCAAACGACGATTTTACAGTGCTGATGGAAGCCAGCCACTCCCAAAACCTGTCTCCTACCTAAATTATAAAAAACACCTCTTTTAACAGCGTCTTACTACTCAAATTAAGCTTCCTTCGTTAGGCTTTATATGATTTATTTTCTAAGTTCCAGGATTAGTTTCGTCGCTCAGGTTGACCGAGTTCTAAGGTTAAGATATATTTTCAAATATTAGCAGAACAAAATTGAACCGCATATTCCAAGTGAGGAATGACAAGCGCTCTATATAAGGGTACAATATTATCTTTGGATTTAAACACAAAACAATTGGCGCTGTAACTCCGAATTGTGTTCACTTTGGGGGCTAAACCAACACTTTTGAAACTTTTAGCTCGCTCAAAATTAATACCCCAAATATATTTTACTAAATTAACAATAACCATGCTTAGATTATACCAAGGCATACTATACATTTAATGGAGATTTTGGTGACCTAAGTGCATTACCTTACATTTATCTAAACTGAAATTCATCGGCCATTGTTCAACCAATTCCCCTACTCTTAGTCGAGTTGTAAATTTACTACAGAACTGAGGCTGTAGTCAGCAAGAAGTAATTTCAGCCATCCCATTAAGTGACTAAATGACTAAAGAAAGGAACTTTCAAGTTACCATTCATTTATGTTATTTGTGTTATTAAGCAAGTAAATTTTGTCTACATGGAAGAAATCAGGGACCCACATTCAAAAAATATAGTAAAATAAAATAATTTTACATATAAACAAAAGGAAGGGATCTCCATAATTAACAATCGAAATGTTAAAATCAATTACATATCGAAATGAATTTCTTATCGAGTGAAAGGTTGACAGGTGCAAGCCCTTCATCTCCTTGACTGTGATCACAACATAATTTCTGACATCCTTAAGATTTCTGCCGAGGAATTTAACGTTACGCTGCTCCACTTTGTTAGCTGCCGTTCCCCTAAAATGAATTAAATGAATAATGCAAATTCCTCTATCCTCATTCACTTCACCTCATTTAACTTTACCCTTTATTAACTAAGGTAGAATGCGTAATTTTCGTTTGGATATGCGCTCTTTTAGCCAATGTGGCGACGAGTTATTTACTTATCTTAACACAAATTGATGTACAACTTGATAAAGTAATTCTTACCGAAACCCGAATCTTGCACATTTATCTCCCTGATACAGCAGAGATTGAGGGGTCTCTGTTTATGTATTATCCTAGTATAAAGCTTACTAAAAAGTTGATTAGTTATTTATTTATGAGATAATTGAACTCTCTACTGCTCAAATGCCTGAAAACTCAAACTTAAAAATTGTAAGTGTATACCGTCCACCATTTGTTCTCTTATTCTTCCTTCAATAACACTCTATATAATTTCTGACAATAATACTAAGCAACAAGCCATATTGGTTGCCTACTTAAATATTGACCTCATTAATCCTTCCAAGTGTGAACTTGATTTCATTGATCTTTGCCATAGCTTCACTGTCCTTACTCTTATTTAACTTATTTAACACGCTAGTCGTTTCTCTTCTTGTATTTAACCATATCTGGTACAGTGCAGCTTCGAACGTCTTCTCAGAAATATTCGCAGCCGACCTAATCGACCAAATGCCAAGTTTAGCCTTTTCCATACACAAAATGAAGCATAACTTATCGCCAGTAAATTATTTTGCCCCTTCGAGCCCCCCAAAAGGGCTCGGAAATTTTTTCATAGGATTGAAAACTTACAGGACCTTATTATGTCCAAAGTTAGAGAGCTAAAATTAAATGAGGCAACTAACCAGGTCAAATCTGACCTTGAAGGTCATGTGTCTGATGGACATATGCATAATTGTGTGCTCTCCGACCCCAACACACGCAGCTATTATATATTATCCACACATTTTCACTTACTTTGGTTTTAGGGATGTCCTCCCATCCTCCCTCAGGCAACTTGATTCCATTTCTATAGAAGCAATTTGATATCATTTTATAATGCAATTATAAATGTCATTATTTTTCCTTGTTCTAATTTCTCATTCACAAAACTAATTGATTTGAAAATGGTGATGTCAGTTAATTCATTTCTTATATCAGCAAAAGATTACTCACACCACATTTTTTATTAGTATTCTATTTTATATTATTTTTTCTATGTGTGGTAATTTTCGCTCACCCTGTAGTAAGTGGGATAATGGGTTAATGGGTTACGTGGGATCCGTCCGAAAAAGGAGCAAGGTTTGCCATGGCTCTGGTGTAGGGTTTAATGACATCTGATCTTTGACCTTGGATCGACCTCAGAATCCTGCGTGTGTGGATCGTGAGGGACCCCTCCTCTACTAGACACCTCGGGTTCTGATTGACTACCCTAGGCACCGTAGGAAGGAGAGTTGTGCAGAGCGGTTCTTCCTTTGCCGCGCCCCCTGTCTATGGCTAATGAAAATTGTTCTATTCTAATCTCATTCAGCTCATTTAACTTTCTTTACCCGTTCTAAATAAGTTTGAATATGTCATTTTCATTTGTATCTACGCTCTTTTAATTCCTCTCCTGTTAGGAGGGAGTAATTGGAGGATCAATTAAGCGATGATCCCCACCTTAAACTAATCAAATCCAATTTCATTTTTATCAGGTAAATATCCTTTGTCGGCGTCTTTGCTTCACTTTGATGTCACAATTAATCGGCACACCTAGTCATAAAAACATTCCCTTAAAAGCACAGACACTACAAACAAAGAAAATTCAAACTCCTAAAAAATACTTTAAAAATTTACTTCCTGTGCCCCCTCTCCCCTCCCCAACTTTCCAATTTCACTTTCGTTTCATTTCCAGCGCCGAGAACGTAAAAATGAGCCGGCACGCATTGAGCGCCAATCTGGCTTAAC
Source organism: Ceratothoa steindachneri (assembly GCA_963969495.1). Classification (NCBI taxonomy): domain Eukaryota; kingdom Metazoa; phylum Arthropoda; class Malacostraca; order Isopoda; family Cymothoidae; genus Ceratothoa; species Ceratothoa steindachneri. The sequence continues at coordinate 100,772,659 of OZ018335.1, read as the reverse complement.
GGTCGGCTTCCAGCATCCGTTGACAGGAAAGGGGATCGATTATCTGTAATTAAGGAGTTTTAAAAGGAAGGAATTAAAGGATACGGCTCATTCCTCAAGAAAGAAATCCTTTCCCCCGCCCTGTTTATACCCGAACGAAAACCGCCTTAGCTTTAGACCCCAAGTATGAAATCTATGATATGTAAATGAAAACACAAACATCCACGTATACTGTGCCTTATGAAACGCACACAAACATGCGAATAGAAAAAAAACCTCGAAAAGCACACAGATATGTGGGTGTACAGAGGGTTTATGCTATCTACACAAATATGCGCGTACATAGGGCCTTTTACAACACACACCAAGCTACGCCTATACAGAATATTTTTCACTCCACACAAACTCAAATAGTGAAACTTTCTTTAAACGTAGGAATGTACACATATGAAGTGCCTTTTGCAATCAAACGAACATGCAAGTTTGTATAGGGCTTTCACATGGCACACAAACACGCACAAAGGTGCAGGGTCACATAAAATCGAAACGCCGTGTCGTATTAAATTCAGTACCTCATTTTGCCTTTCCGTTTTACACTTGCATTCATGCCCCAAATTTCTTCCCCCAATTTCAAAGTCATAAAGTCAGCTCATTCCTCCCCTTACTGCTTTGGCTTGATACATAAATTTTCATCATTACAGACATATTGCCCCCCAGAGACTAAGAATTGTAAGTATGTGAACATGACCGTATATCTATATAGACATTTACTCTTATATGGGGCAGATTTTTGTAGCTATGAATGTATGCGTTTATTTTTACTATTAGAGGGGCATCTTTTGTTTCATATAGTGAGTTTACAAAAAAAGAAGCTTTAACATCTCTTTAGTAACCAAGATAGCACTGGTTTCTGTTGTAGAGTGTTCATTAAAAGAGCACTGGTCCTGGTCGTTGAAGGTCCATTAAAAGAGTACTAGTCCCTTTTTGGAATGTCCATTAAAAGAGCACTGATCCCGGTTGGATAATGTCCATTAAGATAGCACTTATCACGGTTGTTGAAGGTTGATTTGGTTGCAGAAAGTAGATTAAAAAAGCACTATTCTCGGTTATGGAAAGTCCATTAAAATACCACTGGTCGCGATTGCTGAAGGTTCATTAAAAGAACACTAGTCTTGGTTGTTGAAGGACAATTAAAAGAAAACTAGTCTTGTTTGCACTAGATCCATTAAAATAGCACTGGTCTCGATTGTCGAAGGATCTTTAAAAGAACACTAGTTTGATTGCAGAAGGTGCATTAAAAGAGCACTGATCTTCCTTGTGGAGGTTTATTAAAATAGCACTGATGCCGATTGTAGTAGTTCCATTAAAAGATTATTGGTCCAAGTTATAGAAGGTTCGTTAAAATATTATTGGTCCCTGTTGTTGAAGGTGCATTAAAAGAACACTGGCCATCGTTACAGAAGGTCCATTGAAATAGCACTGGTTTCGCTTGTTGGAGCTGCATTAAAATATCACTGCGCTTGTTTACAGAATGTACATTAAAATAGCACTATTATCGGTTGTTGAAATTCTATTAAAAGAGCACTGGTTCCGATTGTTGAAGGTCTATTCAAAATCACTGGTCCAGGTTGTTGAAGGACCCTTCATTGAACACTAGTCTCGCTTGCAGAATGTTATTACAAGGGCATTTGTCTCGGTTGTTGAAGGTCCATAAAAACAGCACTGATCCAGGTCGTAGGAGGTCCATTAAAACAAGAATGATCTCGGTTATTGAAGGTTCCTAAAAAAAAACACTGGTCCCGTTTTTTAAAGATTCATTAAATGAATATTGGTCCTTATTGTATAGAATGGGTAAAAATTTACTAACCTCTTTTGAAAATAGCCCGTCAAAAAAGGACTGGACTCTGTTGTAGAGAGTCTAGTGAAAGAGTACTGGGTCATACCATAGAGTCCATCAAACGAAACCTTCTGTTGCAAAAGGCTAGAACAAATGTAAGCCAGTAAATTCAATACAGTGTTAGGGATCTAACCCATGTAAATAAGAAATTATATTACCCCTGCATTTACGGCAGAATCCCTTATACACGAGAGATTGAGGCACTTAAACCCTTTCCTCTAAGATCTTCATTCGAAAAAATTTCACATGGGTAAAATAAATATCTCTCATTTTTGTAATACGTGTCTTCCAACGTCTTCCACTACATTTAGCGGAACTCGAAGAAAATTGAGTGCCTTTGCAGGAAAGACGTTTTGTTGTCACAGGCTGTTTACCTACATGTAACTATATTGATACTCTTGCTTTACTACATTTTTTCATAATTATTTGATGTAGGGCAATGCAAATAAAATCAAGGATCGAAACCCGCTTCCTGTGTGTACCATTTTAGAATGTTAATGACCTTGCAAATGGAAGCTGCTACAAAGTCATTTAAAAATTCTTTGCTAAATGGCACCTATCATGGAGGTCACGAGAACTATAAAATAGAGTTAGGTATAAAGAAATGAGAGAGAAGAAAACAAGGAAATGTTAATGATAACAATGAATTTTAGAGAAATATGAAAAGAAACAAAATGAATGAAGATGAGGTCAATGGATGTTACGGGAAAGTTATAAGAATGTATTATTATTTAAAACAATACAGCGCAAACCAACGAGGGACTCGCGCAATAAAGTTAATAAGAAAAGGTTGATAAAGAAAGTGTCGAATGTAAAGTGAAAATCTGCGTAAAGTTACATGGACCGACTAGTCTGAAGAGGAGACTACTTGGCACGATGGAAACCGACTTAATGGGTAGAGAAAGGATTGTAACGATGAAGGACGGCACATGGTGCCTCAATATGACAATAAAGAGATACATCATCCTTGAGAGAGACAGATATTGGGAAATTACCTTTTTTTTCTTAAAGCGAAAGCCGCCAACGAGGGCATTTTCAACAGAGGGTTTGTAAGATGGGCTATGTAAAGAAATGGGTTAAGATAGAATCAGTAAAACTATGTGGATAAGATATAGTAACAAATCCTCAGTGGGCATTTGTGCCCAGAAGGCACGCGATCTTACAGATGCCAGCTGCAGCATGTTGGCAAACGCTACATTTGACCCTTGCTTGTAAGTTAAACGCCAGAGACAGAGGCAGGAAACAAAAGGTCATCAAATACAAACAAACTCAGACAAATAGACAATAATTACGATAAAATAAAATAGCAATTATTGTTATTATTAATTAATTTTTATTCTGGCCCCTGCCAACAAGTGCACAGCCTTCGTAATTACAGAAATCAATCTAAGTTTGGTCATCTTAAAGTTAATATAACTGCCAAAAGCAAAATAACAATAAAAATTAAACTATAACAATAAACAACTGCGTATAAAGAAAACAACAATGAAAAAGCACGCCTGGGCGCCCAAGGGGAACTAAACAAACAACCAAAAATTTGAAAAATAAATACAATAGAAGAGGGCATGCGCCTACTCTAAAGGGTCTCTCACAATGCAGTCCGGCGTGCAGGAGATCCCCCAGAAAAGTGTTCCTGGAAACACTCCATCCGTGGACGTAGCGTTGGGCGAATGTGTCCAATTAAAGAGACGGGACGAAAGGGCCTACAACTTTAAATTCCCCCATGCTATCTTCTATCTTCTTTGCTATGAAACTCTGCTCCCTACCATTTATTCTGTGTGATGAAGAGAAAAACGTCGGTTCGGTGTAGACAGCCTAAATCCATCACCAGTGAGCTCAATTCCAGCAATCTCGACATGTCCAGGAACGAAGTAGCAGGCAATCTCGACGTCCTCCAGACTCGCACCAGCCATGGCGTGACGAATACCGCAAAAAAATGAATTTGGAGACTTCAATGACTCAAAAGTATTTAGTGCGGTCTATGAGTCTTCACGAATCACACAACTGTCTCTAAAATACGTAAGGTGCGTAAACTCACATACCAAAGCATATAATACCACCATTTCGGCCCTAAGGAGAAACGCAGCACCTAAACGAGCAACGAGCACATCGGCTTCAAACAAGGAGTAGGAATCATGGAAGCAATTTCCCTTCAGATTTGGAGATATCTGTGTACACTGTCAATGCTCAAGTATGGTGCAATATGTGCTCAAAGAAATATGAACGCAGTACTCCCGGTGTTGTGGAAGATTTTAGATAAGATGCGTGGCGGCAAACGTTCAAAAGGGGTATCATTAAGGATGGCGCCCTAGCTAGAACCATGGATGCCACCGGCCTAAGACTTACAATCTACTCTCGCAATGGTTTTCTAGCCCTTAACTCAAAATCATTAGATAATTTTTGGCTTCCTTTGAGTCATAGACATCGTCAAGATCGGGCGAGGACAAAATAAAAGCCTTTAGTGCCTGGAGGTGACGCCGAACTCTCGCGTTAAAGCGCATGGCACACTGTCAACAAGATCAAACTAATGCCATCCACTCGGCTTTGACAAGAATACTTGCTATAAGAGACGTTCGGAAAGGACTAGTCGCCAAATTGAGATTGGTGATGTGAATCGAATAAACCTTCCGCAATAGATGCTCGGATGGAAAAAAATAAAACTGGCACCACTAATCAAGCATTGAGCTTACAAAAGATTGATAAAACAAGAGAAGGGTAGCATTTTCAGAGCCCCACGTGGTAGGACCACAAAGTGCGCAATTTCCTATACGGATCATACAAGAGGTCCAATGGCTGCGAGAATGAGTTTCCCAAGTGAGGCACTAGTCAAATACAAGACAAAAGAGTGCCCACCACTTTCAGAAGTATCACGTCTAGGAACAGGTCCGAATCACTATAAAGCCTGCGTATGCAGCGGATGTGCACCAGCTTTGTCTTGAGCAAATATAAATTGAACCCATGTGTTCAGGGAACGTTGTCCCCAACACTCCAGAGTAGGCATCTGAGACTGGCCCAAAGAGATAAAAAAATGGTCAATATGGAGGGTGGCAAGAATATCTTTCGGTGCCACCAAGGAGACCGTTAAAGTTTACGGCAAAAAAAGTGACGCTGAAGACACTTTCCTGGTGCAAAACCTCCTCTTGATTTGCAGCCTGGAAAGCTCTACTCTCATTTGAATGCTGGATCAACGTTCTCGTAAAAATCCAAACATAAAAATAGGGAGATATCCATTCGCTGTAAAATAATGGAGGGTCTCTATGATGCCGTATCGCCACGCCATATTCGAGGCATTCATTTTCCAAATCAAATAATACTGTGTCAAAATGCTGTCTGCGAGGTAAAGCCACGCCGATAGCACTTTCCAGTTGGAGCAGAGATCCGATGTTGAGTAAAACTTAAGGAAATGGCAATATGTCAAAGGCAGGGGACCTCTGTAACACGAAATATAAGTTAACCTAACATTTAGCAATCTCTCCATCAACTTGCAGACAGTACAGCTTAAAAAAAATTGGTTAAGAAACAGACATAGCGGTGTGATCCACACCGGCTCTCAAAAAACAAGCAAGGTAGCTATTGGACAACAATCTGAGAAGATACCCTTCAAACAGTTCAAGAAAGGCTCGGTCCCTGGGATTGATCGTGTAGTTTCCCCAGAGTATGTCCATGTTCAGGTGTTTGAGAAGGAGAAAGTTACTCGGCAACCGCATTACAATGCTGCAATATTTCACCTTGCTAAATTTGATAAAGCGAAGTTCAGATTCCTCGTAATACGGTTGCTGAAGCATTTTATCCGTCTCGAAGAAAATAACTGTAAATAGGGCCTACATAACTCCATTACGATGTGGCTGAACTCCGTATTATTTGCTTTTATAAAATGGAGTTCGGACGAGGCGTCGTGCAGTTGCCTAGGATCTTCGCCCTTATATGAGAGTTGAACAGTAGAGTCCCCCTCTGGGTGAACGACTCGATCAATCCCAGGGGCCTAACTCTTACAAATGACTGAATACAGTATTCAGAAAGATTAGAGATCAGGATCTATATAGTACCAAGAGTTAGAGAGCCAGAGTAAAAACAGAAAATTCATATCTGATATACTGTGTCAAGTAAAAGTGTCACTTAAGGTGCCAAAAGCCATAGGATAGGTACCTCATTTAACCATGGGAATTTAAAAAAACTCGACGTGTCATCAATTCAACAAGTAGACGGAAGACCCTGGGAGAGAAGTCGATGCATACAGTCCCAATAAATGTTCATAATTCCCTGATGTTTGTTTCTGTCATATCTTGGGTGCCAAACAACCTAGCCACCACGTCCCTTAAATACTCGATTTGATTTATTTACAGTGAACGTGGTGGTCACAACTTCGTTGACAACTGTGGTCTTACTAAGATCTCCACCATACCTTAACCATACTATCCGCACAAAACAACTGGAAGTATGACTAATTGTAACATGCCACATGTTGCTAGTGATACCAGGGTCTAATTAACGAAGTCACGATCCCACGTGCGGCAAAATTTCAGCTTTCTTGGTATTAAAATGGGAGGGCGCATTGAAACCAACCCCTTTGAACCAGTACAGCTCGAGTGAGACATGATGTGTTCCAAGTACGCACTACTCTCAGTGCTGTGGAAGTTTGTGGAACAGAGGCATGATGACAAGCTAGCGCAGGTGGTATTATCAAGGGTGGCTTCCTTGGTAGAACTAGGAATTCAAAGGTGTTTCTTAATCTTTTATCAGAAAATTGTACAATATAATTTGTCTAACGTTAGCATAGGCCATATCAAGATAGAAGTGAACAAAATGAATGTGGTTTATGACTGTGGAAGGTTAACCTGCGCACGTAAGTGCATCATGTACTGTGTACGAACAAAAGTAGGTGCCATCTGCTCAGTGTTGACAAGGAAGCCCTCTATAAGGTACGTACGGAAGGCACCGGTCACCAGCCGGACATTAGTGTGTTAAATCGAATCCAAATTCCGCAGTAAACGTAGCGATGTGGGTGAATAAATATCGCCCCAGAATGAATGCTTAAAGAAAGGTAAGAGGGTAACTCGATAGCAACCAACGTGATGAACGCCACAGAGCGATGAATTTGAATAGCACGGGTACAAAACAAAACAAAGTATGTGATATGCGTTTCCCAGGGATGTGTCGGTCGGATTCCATGCCAAGAGATCGGAATGACTCCACCAAGAACAGGCGAGTCCCAGTCAGGAAGGGCCCTCCTATTACGACAAAACATGTATTACCTCCAAGAAGTGCTGCGAGAGGGCTTTGAAATGAAAAGAAATTTGGCGTTCGCTCGACAAAATTCACATAGAGTGAACTCACACAGAATGGCTTTTGTAGCGCTTCTAAGCGTAACATTCCTCTCCGAGGAGCATCTCACGTTCGGTTAACCACCAAGAGAGTGCACTGCATTCAAAAATATCAGACGTTAGAAGAAAGCAAACCAGTTCCACGGCAATGAGAGCAACTAAATAAGCTCAATGGAATCGCCTGCCGAGCTATACACCTCGAGCAAAATAGAGAAGTCACTAATTTCCTCGAATGCTGACACCGTGCCTGATCCATACACTACATATGTAGCCTCTCGTATGGCAGCACCCCAGCTGAAGATATTTAAATTGAAACGTGATCAATACCATAAAGGTCATCAACCATCCTCCATCCAAAGTCCGTTGTGGCATCTAGAAAGCCCAGAGACAAATTGATACAAGAAAATAAAGCTGTTCTTTAACAATGTCTGCGGACCAAAAAGTCATGTGCTCTCACTTATTCTGATTTATGACCTTACGACCTTCAAAGCTTTCAATAATTCCCGGACTAACCTTAGGAGGACCTTAGAAATTCTATAATTCGAAAGAGAATGTAAAACAACATGAGGATTTCAAATTTCGTTAGAATCGGCCGAATAGTTATGATGTGATTGACACATGATAACTATTCGGCCGATTCTAACGAAATTTAAAATCCTTGGAAGGACTTTGGCAATTATATTATTCGAAAGAGAATTCAAATGGTTTGAGCGTTATTTACCTTTTAAATCTATCGTGATACTGATTGGACAATTATTGCAGTGCTTATGTCTAAAAGCTGATGGGTCAATTTGTTAACGCTAAGGTCTGTTATTCCAAAAAATGAACATAAGTATGACAATTAAATGTATCTCAATCCTCATTGGTTCAATTTTGTATAATTATATTTAGATAGAATGACTATTTATATAGGTGTATTTTTGTGAAAAAATAGAGTTAGCAATCCTTATTAGTCAAGAAGAAAGAAGTTGTAATATCTGTTTACCATTTCCAGTCTTGTTCCAGTTGTTTACCAATGAATAAAAGAATCCAGCTCAATATTTTCCTTTATCCTAAGGAAGCGTTTGATTACTTAACCCAACCTACTAAACAATGAGAGAGAAATCATTCTCGAACCCCTAGAAGGCTACTGGAAATTAATTTTCATTGGCCTCATCTACCAATCTAAAATCCCTTGACCGAGATAAAAATATCAGTAATTTCATTGAAAGAGCAAAATTGTGCTCGATCGAGGTGGCTACTTGAGATGTGGCAGCTAAGCTAGAGATTTGAATGGAAAAGTGATCGACTCCATTGAAGCTATCAATCACCTTTCATCCAAAGAACGCTTGATCATCAGGACGGAGCAGTGTCAAGTCAATGAAATAAAGTAAACCAGTCTTAAAACATGTGTGAACTCTTTTTCATTAAAGCCATGCATTTCAAATTCATCGACCAGGTCCACTAATACCCGGCTCCTGGACCTGATTGTATAGGTACCAGCAATCTTATTATCACGCGATAGAACTCCACTTCATCGAAATTAGCTTGAATGCTACCGCCTAAAGGGTAGTATTAATATTCAAAGAGAAAATATACCTCATATCGGGTGCACAGAGAACACACGCCAGTCAAGCCTCTATCTAGTAGGAGGCGTATCGCAAAGGAATTATAGCTCGGGTGGTTTAGCAGCGGCGATACACTCAACATTTTCTTGTGTGAGCAATAAAATTAAAAAAGGGTGTTCTCGACTATATTTGATGTCCATCCACTTCCAACTACCCCTCCTTGGAATTTTTAACCTTTCAGGGGTTTCAACTCTGGGCCCATTAGAGTGTGGTGGTCGCTACCTCTTCGAACGCATACCACCCGGAAGTTATCCATCGGTCGAACACTTCCTTAAGGCTGTAGCTCCCAAATGAGGATCTCAGAGAAGCAAGGATCCGAAATTTTTAGTTGGTCTGGCAGCCAACAAAGGAGTAAAGACTACCCGCCACATGCAGTACAGCCTTATGTAACCAAGAACGTTCGCAGGGGTGGTTAGCCCATTGCACGCAGGGAATTTGTTCTTAAGGTGTAAACCACTCATGTCATTATTCGTGCTCCAGTGCCCAGGACCACTCAAGCTTGATCTCTAGCAACCTCTTCAGACACAGCATAATCTAGCTAGTCAGGCCCTGAAGCCCAGAGAGAATAACAAAAAGACACGGGCGTTACAGATAAGGAAGGCAGAGTGCAAGCATGTTCAAAATAAACATCACCTACCGGGGCCAGGGGGCAAGGATGGGGTAGGAATTCACTTTCGACCATTCTTCTCATAAAAACCTTCTTCGCATTCAACACTTCTTTTCATACAAGCCATCTTCTCATACAACCATTCTTCTCATACAACCCATCTTCTCATACAACGCTTCTCCAAATAGAACCATTGTTCTCATATAAACCTTCTTCACATTCAACCCTGCTTCTCATACAACCCATCTTCTCATACAACCCTTCTTCACATTCGACCCTTTTTCTCATATAAACCTTCTTCGCATTCAACACTTCTTCTCATACAACCCATCTTTGCATACAGCCATTCTTCTCATACAACCCTTCTTTTCACGCCCTCCTTATTGTTAATCAATCCTTCTTCATATTAAACCCTTATTCTTAGACAACCCTTCTTCTCATACAACCATTCTTCTCATACAACCATTCTTATCATACAACCCTTCTTGTCAAACAACTTTTCTTGTCAAACAACCCATCTTGTCATACAACCCTTCTTCTCATACAACCCTTCTTCACATTAAACCCCTCTGCTCATACAACCCTTTTTTCTCATACAACTCTTCCCATACACACTTTCTTCTCATACAACCCATCTTCTCATACAGCCTTTCTCATCCAACCCTTCTCATACAAAACTTTTTCTTATACACTTCGTATTCTCAATCAATCCTTCTTCATATTAAACCCTCCTTCTCATACAACCCTTCTTCTTAGACAACCCATCTTCTCATACAACCCTTCTTCTCATACAATCCTTCTTCACATTAAACATCTCTGCTCATACAACCCTTTTTCTCATGAAACCCTTCTTATCATACAAACCTTCTTCTCATACATCCCATCTCTCATACAGCCTTTCTCATACAACCCTTCTTCTTCTACAACCCTTCTTATACAACGCTTCTTCCCATACAACCCTTCTTCTCAGACAACCCATCTTCTCATACAACCATTCTTTTTATTTCAGGGTAAATCTCACACGCACAAGAAACGCCAACAACCTCAAACTCCGTTCCCTACGTCGATCTAGATGTAAAGCGTCCGAGCGCGTAACCTTGACTGCCGGCCGCCTCGCGACCGAGTCATAAATATTGCAGCTCTATCGATTATCGCGCTGTTTCGTGAACAGCGTCGAGCACCACGCACGCACTGTCAATACGTGAAACATTAAATCCATCACGACACATGGAACTGGCACCTTGCCCTAAATTCGTGTGTGTATAAGCGCGCATGCATTAAAATATATATATTGACTTAGGACTACCCATGAGTAATACAATTTTGTTAATAATGCTAAAATGATTTTGTCCCTACTAACGCATAAAAGGTTTGGGAAAAGTACTTTTGTGGAGCTGATGCTTGCCGGCCACACTCGAAAGAAAATCAGCTTATCTTCTTTTTGCTAACAATATGTTGTAGAGGAAGAAGCAGCAACAGCATACGTTTGAATTTTATTGGTGTTTCACATTGTTCAGGTGCAGACTACTCTTCATTTTCCTTAGGGTAGAGCAGCTAAAATTTAATTTTGGGGGACAAAATTGCTTCCACGGCCTTGGTGAAGATCCTGCACTTCCTTCTGAACAAAACTCTGAGCAGAAGTCAAATATATTGGTGTCAAGACTTTACTATTACAGTACGCGTGATAGTGCCCCTTCTGATTGCATACCACACGGACACACATCTCTCGTGAAGAGGGGGTCGTTGGTATCTTGGATCCCTAATTCAAGTAGAAGTCAGGGATTTAGTGAAAACAGAAATAAATTACAGCGGTTACTCTGACCACGAATTTAAATTCTAAGGTCGGTGCCATCGATTCTTTTATATCTTTTTATGCTCTTTGGTCATGATTTTCCTCTTGAAATTAAGAAAGAGCTGCTCTCGCTTTGGGGAGAATGTGAATATATAGGAAAGCTTGAGCTATGGATTCGCTCTTTCTTGGATGAGAGATAACTCAATAACTGTTCAGAGACTAAATGCAATAGGAGAGGGGTTAAGCAGTACAAAAGCTACGATTGCAGGAAATAAAACTGCTTGTTGCAAGGTTCATTATTATTATTTAAAAATAAGAAGATAGAAACAAACGAGGCATCTCCACCAGAAGGTTCGTAACAAGACATCTGTAAAGAAAGTGATGAACAAAGAGAAATAAAAATGTGTGTAAGATCCAATGCTCTTGAGTTTAGTAGCTGCCTGTATCACTGAACGCTGATCCTCCTTTAGCATCGATGAAACCTTCCACTCCGGCTTCAAGGCAGGTCACAGCTTAGAATTGGTTCACTTACATGTGACTGACCGACTCTGCCGGAAGACCGACTCTCGGAGGCCTTCAATTCTGGTGCTTATCGATGTCTCGTCAGCATTTGACATTGTTAACCACTCAGTTCTTCTTCACAACCTTCGTAACTTTATGGGTGTATCTGAAATTGCTATAAACTGGTATCTCTCATATGTGTCATTTCGTACTCATTCTGTTCTCATCGTAGGTGTGGTACCTCTGCCAGCTGTAGTGTCATATGGTGTTTCTCAGTGCTCTGTCCTTGGCCCGCTCCTCTTTTGTATCTACTTTCTTTCCCCTTACCTTCTTCTGCGTTGCCTAAGTTTATCCTTCTATTTCAATACTGATGCGACGCAAATATTTCTCTCCTCCTCTCCAAACTCGTTCGACCTGACCGCATAGGACATGATTACTGAATGACTATCGGATAACTTCCTCAAACTCAATCCTGAAAAAACTGGGGTTCTTTTGATTTGCACCTCAGCAGATGTCAATCGATTTCAAAATGTAGACTCCCTCCTCTCAATCTGACAACATTGAATATCTCAGTATTTCCTTTGACAGTCACCCAGATTTCAAATTGCATGTTGCTAATATCAGCAAACCGTGTCTCTGCTTCGTAACCACTCCTATCCGGTCCCACTTTTACCGAAACAGTTTCGAGATAGCCATACATGCGGTTGTTACCTCCCGCCTTGATTACTATTACTCTATTTTAAGTCTTCTTTCTCACATTTAAAATCCTAAACACCGTAACTTTCCTTTACCTGCCCTCCACACTGGCTGTGTACAAACAATAAAGAGCCCTTTACTAGGGACGAGCCATCCGGCTTTCAGTTCCTCGCACTCGTCTCTCCTAAATGGATGATAGTGCCTTGTCTGTATTTGCTCCCAAGATTTCGAATGGTCTGCCTGCTGGCATACTCTCTTCTTCCTAGCCTGGCGCTTTCAAGCAGGCTAGGAATGGCAGAAATATAAAGAGGAGAATCGCCGTGACAAATTCGTCAGACGACTGAGTGAATGCTGGCAAAACCAGGTTCGGCAGGAGTGGAAATGAAACGACGATGACACACGACAAACAGATACCATCATCTAACTTCTCCTTTAGAGGGTTGTCATTAAAGGAAGCAGCTTCAAGTCGAAGCAATAAAAGCGGCTACTCCCTGTGTCCAGCTGAAGGAGAAAGAGCAGACTGTTGTCAACATGGCCTGGTAATGTAATGTTAAGGCAGATGATGAGTAACAACCAAGGCCCATGCTTGTTTGTTTATTTGTTGTATGCTAGTAGTCTCTCTTTGGTCCTGGCGTCAACAATCTTCAGTGAGCCATATCATATGTGTACGTCATTCCAGCTCAGATAAAGTAGGGCCTCACCCAAACATGGCCCTGTGCTGTTCTCTTTTCTTTTATCAAGTAGAGTCCTTGGTGGAATAAGGGAATCTAAGGTTAAATACCAGTAAAAGCTAGTCAGGTTGCTTATCGCTAGAGTACGTTTATTCCACAACATTACGTACTGTAGTGACGAGATAAATACGAAGCTCGTGGAATAAAACTTATCCTTATCGAGCAGCCTCTGTATGGTCATATATGTTTAACTTATTGAAACTTCTTGTTCCTTTCCAACTACAGTATATTACATTTTTCTCTACTTTTATATTTATAATTTCTCATATTTCCCTTTTCCGCCAACTTTCGTTGTTTGTCTATTTTTGGCCCCCACGGAATGAGTAGCTTCTGATTCTCCTCAACAATAGAGGTAAATACAAATATCGAATATATATATATATATGTATGTATATATACTCTTTCATATCATCATATACAGAAACTTACAACAGATAATTCCAGCACATAAACAATAACTCAAAAGTAATTCCTTGCTAATTACTTCTCTAAATTTATTCTTTTAAATAATAATATTTCTCTGGCAAATTTTCTAGTACTTGTTATCACTCTAGCAGTTTAATGCGTACTTTCATTATCGACCTCGAACTTGGGATAAAGTATTCTATCAGTAATGTGTCATACAGAAATTGGGCCAAATGGCTTTGTAATTTCAATGGGAAATTCAGGTCAAGTCGAAGAAAGAGCCATAAAAGGACGATAGAAATGGGAGCTAGAGCGCATAGCTAAACAGGTCTCCGAAGCAAGACATTTTTAGAAAACTACGGAAATCTACGGGATGTGTCGGGTGTGTTGTGTGAATAAATACATAAAAGTATTTAAAAAAAAATAGTAAAGCCTAGTTGTATTTCCTTCTTAAGATGAATTGCTCACTGCCAAAACAGAAATAGAAAAGTGAGTTAATTCAGCCGACGTCGTTTATTCAATAAAGAGAACGCGGAGAAGAGACAAAAATTGTGAAAAAACTAAAATTGCAAGAAGAGTGATAGAGAGTACTGACAAGGATGAAATATTATAACTAGGCAACCAGGAATTGCCGGGCTAGGAGAGCTTATATATGGCCACCAGGAACAAGCTTATTAAAAGAAATCATAAATTATGTATTCGTACAGGTGACTTTAGCTTTTCCCTTGTAATATCAACTTACAGTTTTCGCACTCCACTGTAGACCCCCGTAAATGAAGTGTCAGGAGTACCATGGACAACCCTATCACTATTGAAATCTGGATGATTGCATGCACTCTCTGTCTCACACAAGCAGTAATATCCATCCACCTCAGTCCGCAATTCTGCAAAGTAACGCATCCTCCTGGATCAGAGCGCTCTAAGGAGTTGAATCCTTCGACTGATCAGGACCCCCATCTTCTCCTCACATACACGAATCTTTTCTCACAAACCTCTGGTAAAGGCGCCCCCGTTGTTGTTTTATTCAATTTCCATTCAATAACGAGCCTGGAGGTGACTGAGAGCACTGAGTTTCGGGCCTGTTTTTTCTAACTTTTGATTAGCAGCTTAAAAGAGTGAATTGGGGTGTAGCTTTAACAGCACGCGAAAAGCCAACGAAGATGTCATGTGGGAATTCATTCCACAAATGAGGAGCAGTGTAATATAAAGCCAAATGTGGATCAGATGAATTGAACCCTTTCTTCTTGAGTCTTGAACGTCTAAAACAATACCAAATATTTCAATGCATCATCTCTTTCTCGGAATATAATGCTGAAATATATTTATAAGAATTTACTTTGGGGTAATCTTGACTCTAGAACGTCTAAAAAAATATCTGGAGTATATGGATCTAATCCTAGGTCATCTTGAGTCTAGAACGAATCATTTTTAATGTATTATTTCTTGCTTCAAATCTGGATTAAATGGATTTAATCCTGGATCATCTTGAGTTTATTTCTTGCTCAGAATCTGATTACAAAGATTTAATCTTGGGTAATCTTGAGTCTAAAACATTTAATTTTGCAGTATATCACTCCTTTCCTTGCTTACTTATATAACCGTATTTGCTATGCCTGTTATTAACTGGGACCAAACAGTTATTTTATATGGGACAAAATACCTGAATTGATTTATCAGGCAATTTGTTCGAGTCCTTAAAATAAATATTATATCCAAATAGCAGGAATTCGGTTTAGTATTTTAATTTTCGTAGGTTATTTTACAGTGGTAAAATTTGGAAATATTGGCATTTCCTCTTTATTTTAGCTACGGCTTTAAAATTAAGTACTAAAATTTAATGAAATAAAATTAATAAGCTATTTGTCCTCTAGATTTGTTTGAATGCAGACGAAATGATTCTTTCACAATGGAGTACACAAACATTTTTACTTGCAATCAGGCACATTCCGACAGCCTGGCCACCCACTCCACTTCACTCCCACCCGTTCACTCCCAGATGCCCTTCACGAAACCGTAATTTCTTTTCTTCACCAATTTGTCACGCAACCCATTTTTCCTAATTATTGTTTGGGTCTCGTGCTCGAAGTAACTCAATCGACCATTTTGCCCTATTTTCAGATGACCTTGACGCTATTTATGATCTATTTTCAGAGGTGGTTTAAAACCATCTTTCACTCTGGGGTCTAATTAAATATGTAAGGAAAGAAGCAGACAGACAGGAGACAAAAATAGCAGAAAAACTATTGAAAAAGATCAAGAAAGAAAATTAGTGGTAAAACAATTCTCTCCAACTCAGAGCGCTGGGAGGACAGAGGGCCACTCAAAGCTTCCAGGAGCAAATGTGTAGAAATGTAAAATAGTCTAATGTCATGGAAAATGATTTAGCCCAAATATAAAATGACAATGTAAAAGCTGTAGTGTATGTGGTGGTTTAAAAAAAAATAACGTAAGGTGATATCATTATGAACTAGAAAAAGAGAAAAGTGGAGCTGGATGGTGCAAGACGAATAGAAATGGGTCTTATTGTAATGGTAGGCAGTGTATTACCACCTCACACGTTCTGATACATATCTCTTTAGAGAGCTAGAGTCCAACGGTAATATAACTCATGGAGGAGCGGCAAAATATGGCAGCTCCTGTTAAAAAATTATGGCAAAAAATAAATAGATAATTTGCTAGAGTTTTATACCACCCATCTGCACTTCTTCTGAGGCCTTTTAGGGGGGGGGGTGTTTTACGTGAGGTTCGTGCCATGGGTATCTACAGCGTATAGCATCAATCGAGAAGTTAACCATGGTCGGCCCTCCCTCTATCCGAAGAATTACCACAAAATTGATGTGACTCAAGTTTGATATAATCTGGACTTGTAGCGTTCACAAGTATCATTTAGATACTGATCATAAAAATGCTAAAACTTTGCATATAAACTCATAAACTTACATGATCTATATATAGTCACATTAGGCTACTCCTTATTACATCAAATCTCCCAAAAAATAATTATGCCTTGCACAAACATATAATATACACGCAAACAGTTATCCATGTACAATTATCCGTAATATTAACACATAAGAATCATGATGACCACATAAACAATCGTACTGAACATCTCATTATATCTTGCGTTCTGGAAGAAAAGTTTAGAATTTCCTAGTAAATAAAAAGTTTGAGGTATTTAAGAAAGTTAGACTAAAGATTTGGAGTAAATCTGTCTTCAAAGACAAATGAGGTTGATTCTAAAATCCTATAAATCTTTCATTATCTTTATGCAAATTTTCGACATAATTCCATCGACCAATGCGCTGTACAATACATTTACGCGCTTCTTCAAGAAGAGTAATTATTCTAATCATTCATTTTTGTAGTGAGTTAACGCTTTCTTAGTCATTGCTTGAGTCTTTATAGGCGTGGAAATGAATGAAAGAAAAACGAAACAAAATATGAATAAACAAAAAACACTAGAGGAAAAAACGTAAGTATGGGCACGACCAAGGATGAAACTAGTTGTTGTAGTAAAACAGATCCTCCACTCATAAAAGCTGTGGTTGGTGAACGCATTAAGATCCATAGTAGTAGATGAGTGAATTTTAGTGGAATTTCTTCATCGAAACCCCGTACAAAATGATACGAATCATTTAATTATATGTAATTATCTGTTCTGCGGCTCCCACAAGAACTAGAAGCGAACAAATAAAAAAAGTCTTTCAGCGCTCATCATCCACGCAATGCTTACCATCCACGCAGAGACCACCAGCCACGCAACGCTAACCAACCACGCAACACCCATCATCCAGGCAACGCTCAACATCCAAGCAACGCTTATCATCCATGAAACGTTCACCATCTACGCGACGCTCACCATTCATGTAACGGTCACCATCCACACAACGTCACCATGCATGCAACAATTAGCATCCACGCAACATTCACAATCCACGCAACGCTTACCATTCACGCACGCTCACAATTCAGGCATCGCTTACCACCTACGCAATGCTCACCATCCACGCAACGCATATAATCCACACAACGCTCTTTATCCACACAATCCTTGCATTTCATACAGTGCTCACCATCCACGCAACGCTCAACATTCATACAACGCTCATCATCCATGAAACGCTCAAAATGTAAGCAACCTTCACAATCTAGGTGACGTTCATCATTAACAACACGGTCACTTTCCACGCAACGGTTATCATCCCCACAACGCTATCCACCCACGCCATGCTCCCCATACTTGCAACGCTCAACACCCATGCACGCTTAACATCCACGCAACGCTTACCATCCACACAACGCTCATCATCCATGCAACGTTTTCTATTTACACAACTATCACCATCCCCTCAATGCTAAACAACCACGCAACATTCATCATCCAGGCAACGTTTACCATCCATGCAACGCTCACCATGTACGCAACGCTCATCATCCACGCAACGCTTACAAACCACGCAACGCAACTCTTCCAGGCAAAGCTCAACATCCAAGCAATGCTTATCATCCATCCAACGCTCACCATCTACGTAACGCTCACGAATCATGCAACAGTCACCATCCACACATCGACTACCATCCAGCAACGCTCACCATCAACGGGACACTCACCATCCACGCAAGTCTTTTTATAAACGCAACGTTCACCATCCACACGACACTCATCATCGACGCAAACCTTACCATCCAGTCAACGCTCATCTTCCACACAACGCTTACCATCCACGCAACACTCTTCAACCACGCAAAGCTCACACATCCACGCAAATCTCACCACCCACGGATCTGTTATTTTACAGGCAACGCTCAAAAACTACGCAAAGTTAGCCATCCACGCAACGCTCACCATCCATCATCCACGCGACACCACCTTGCACGCAACGCTCACCATCCACGCAACGCTCATCATCCAAACAACACACCATCCATGCAACGTTTATCATCCGGCCAACTCTTACCATCTTCACAACGCTCATCATCCATGTAACGCTCACCATTCTCGCCACGCTCACCATCCACGTAACGCTTAGAATCCATACAACGCTTACCATTCAAACAAGGCTTATCATCAACGTAATGCTTACCATCTCCGCGATGCTAACCATCCACACAACGTTCATCATCCACGCAACACTCACCAAGCGCGCAAAACTCATCATCTACACAACGCTTACCATCCATGCAACGCTCACCATCTTTCTATGCAACGCTCATCACCCACGAAACGCTCACTATCTACGCAACGCTCACCATCCATGCAACGCTCAAATTCCACACAACACTCAAAATCCACGCATTGCTCGCCATCCATTTAATGCTCACTATCCACGCAACGCTTACCATCCACGCAACGCTCATAATCCAAGCATCGCTAATCACCCATGCAATGCTCACCATCCACGCAACGTTTACCATCCACACAACGCTCATTATCCACGCAACCCTTGCAATTCATACAGCGCTCACCATCCCCGCAACGCTTATCCAGGCAAAAAAGTGTCTTCATCTATTTAATTTTGTTCGGATTTTCTTCGGTTCTTCTCTGATTTGTAGATAGAATCACATCGATCTTTTGCTGCCATCGGTATTTTAACTTTCGTAAAATGTATTTTGAGCTTCGCTTCATCCGAAATTTCGTTTTTTTTTAGAATAATCGAATTTTGTAAACAAACTTAAATATTCCTCTTCACCGCTGGAAAACCCTTGAAGTTATTTATCACACAAAATTTATTTCGTCAGAATGAGCCATTAAGTTTGAATTCCTGGACGGAAAACCTAAAGATGTTAAACGCCACCAAAATCCAGCTGTGGCCCGTATTTATATCCGAGCTCCATTTATTTATAAAACCGAATCAAACTATTCCCGCTTCATTTGGGGAAAAACTTATAAGTAATGTAGAACATAATTTCTCTACTAGATTCCGAATACGTGTTCAGAGAGTCAGGAAAGCCAGATCAGTTTACTCACAAATGGAATTAATGAATTAAGGGAGTTAATGAAGACTATCGGGAAGAAAAAGCTGACAGCGAAGATTGGAAAAATTCGAAAAAGTTCAATGTGAAAGATAGGAAAGTGGGAGAGAAAAGAAAAAAACAAATAGGTTGTCAAATTATTACAAACACTCAAAAATGAATAACTAAAATGGACGAACTAACTATTGACCCCGCTTGCAACAACTGTACTATTGAAATAGTTCTAACTATTTTTTTAACAAAATAATTCCCTTATAATATAAATTTACTGTTATTATTGATAGTGTTCGAAATAAAATCTTTAATTGTGTTTCTATTTTAATTTTTTACTAGTTTATTATATAAACATCTACTTTTACCACAAAATATACCATTCTCTAAGTCAGGAGCCTCCAAACATTTTGTTACGAGAGACACATCATATATTTAACATATTTTTTATGTCCAATGAAATAAAACTTGCTTTATAAATTAATATATACGTTTTACTTAAATTTCGAAGCATGAAAATGATATTCAGAACAAAATATTAAGGTTACAATTTATAATTCACTGTTGGTGTGGGCCGTAGTTTAGAGACTACTGCTCTCATAACTCTTTGGGATGCTCCATATTTTTTGAAAACTTTTAAATTAAGTTTTAAAGTATTAAGAGATTTGGGTTTTCCATCTAATGAATGTTTTTTAATTGAATTTTCTCTTTTTTAGATCCAATATAATTTTAATTCCCGCAAGCCAATTGAGAATAGATTCTGATTGTTATGAATTATGCAGTTTTAAATTTGGTAACCTAAATACACTAATAAACAATCATCACTTTGGTAATATTTTCTAATCACTAAGGAACCCCGAAGGATCAGGAGGGTGTAGTAATAAATAAAGAAATTGGCGAAACTGGACAAAATCCTGTGAAAACGATACATTTGTATTGAAATGTTCAATAGGTAAACAAATAGATCTCTCATTGTAAATGTGCTCATACACTACTAATAGTTGTTTTTCGCGCAGCCTTTACCACACCTTCACAGCGGCTAATGCCTATCTCATTGGAGATCTACACGCGAGATCCGAGTGACGACTCAAATCGAGTTCCTATAGCTAATTTATGTCTTAGCACAATATACATTTTAAACGTGTGACTAAATATCATTAAATAGATATTAATCCATATGAAATCGATAGAAATATGATTAGATTCATTTGGCCTACCTCAAAATCCATTGGTTTTCGAAGATTAGAAAAAGAGGCATAAAAGAAACCACAAATGTATGTGCAAATAAAATATATTAAGACT
Source organism: Ceratothoa steindachneri (assembly GCA_963969495.1). NCBI lineage: Eukaryota > Metazoa > Arthropoda > Malacostraca > Isopoda > Cymothoidae > Ceratothoa > Ceratothoa steindachneri. The sequence goes on along the minus strand of OZ018335.1, from coordinate 100,751,854 downwards.
GTTGTATAAAGAATAAATTGAGTTGTCATGCCCTGTGTCAATATTTCACGCGGGAAAGGAGAAAAGGAGACATCCTCAAGCATCGTCCATGTAGGATCGCGCCACGAAACACGCAAGCGGGGTATTAATCAATAAACCACTGTAATTTTTTAAAAGTGTTTGATTTTTAGAAATTACGATTCAGTTGATTCAGGAATTGAGTTACTTTTATCTATTTACTTAAAAATAAAACGAGAAAACTAACGAGGGTTTTACTTCAGAAAGTTTGCGAAGGTTTCTAAAAAGATAAAGTTTATGGAATTGGAGATAAATGCAAAGTAAATAATCTTCATCAGAAATGGGTCATAAAGAAAGCGATGAGGTTAAGCAAAGTGAAAATGTGTGAAAGGTACACAATCTGAGGGGGGAAAAATAAAGCGTAACTCTCCTATCCCTACTTCAATCTCCCACCCTCTTCCCCAAGGGCCAGTGGGTTTCTGGAGTAAATTACAATGGGAGTCAAGTATGTTGTGGATGCCCGAGTCATTGGGATCTTTTGCAAATTCTTGTTCCAAAAGTGCTTTTGGTTTTAGGATTTTGGATTCATGATATTATTCACTTTTTCGTGTTTCTCCCACTTTGGTGGCTACCCGTCACCTTCTTTTCTACCCATTCCCCTCCTAGTAGGAAGTTAGGCTCCATTACCAAGAAATAAAAATTCATTCTCGAAAAAATCAAATAGATTTCACGTTCAGATTGATGATTTAGACGTAGATGAAATTGCTCTAGGTTACCTAGATTAGGATCGGTTAAGTTAGTTTTGGAAGGTTAAGGTTGGTTACGTTAGGTTAGTTTAAGTCAGACTAGGTTAGATTAGTCTAGATTAGGTTATGTGAGGTTGGGTCAGAAGAGATTAGGATTGGATCGGTTGGATTCGTTTAGGTTAAGTTTGTTCGATTAGTCTAGGTTAAGTTAAGCTTGGTTTGGTTCAGTTAGGTTAAGTTTGGTTAAACATAGAATTATAAAATTATAAATTTTGACTAACGTTATCCAACTCTTCCAGTAATAAGCATGAAAATAAGAGAGTAAGAGAGGGGAACTATGAGGAGAAAGCACGTAGCAACCTAAGAAATAGAATAGGAAAAAAGGAAGAAAGAAATGGGAAGAAACCAAATGAGAGAGATAAAAGAAAAAAACATCTCCCAACCAGGGCCAAATATACAAAGTAACCAGAAATAAGGGAACAGTGGTGATTAAAAAGATGAACTCACGAGATACAAAAGGATCAATTCATAGGAAGATGAGCAAAGCTAGAATTTGCTTTACGCCCGCTCCCCCCACCTACCCAACAAAGGCCTGCAATAAAATGAAATTCACCCCTTCAGGGGGAGTAAAACAAACAACTACACGGTATGCTAAACATTTACTCCTCCTCCCCATCTTTCTTTACCCCCTCCCCCAATCTCAATGTCTCTCAGTCAAATAGTAAACAAAACCCTTCCAAAATATTTCTTTCAAATCGATAAACCCTAAATTTTATGAACGTCTTAAACAACAGCATTTATTAAAACCTACTTCCTCACGACTGATTAATGAACCGAATTTTTTTCCATTCCACACAGCCCCCAAATCTTTTAAGTTCAAAATTAACTTTGTAGAGATTAGTTTTATTGGGGAAGAATTATCTTTATAAGCCTTACCTAAAAAAAATGCTGATAAACGGAGAGGTTTTGTGATTACTCTTCCTTAAAGATTGTTTCTTAAAAAAAAACACAATTTTCATTAGGAATTTTGTCTCGGCATTGTTTTTACTCACTCTTGGTTAAAATTCTAAAGAAAAAAATATTTCTTTATGAGCGATTCCGGACAAACAATAAGAAACATTGGGCCAAAATAACTCCAGAACAAAGCGGGTTGACTCACGGAAAAATATCGGTAAAGTGAAAGAATTTTTGCCGCGTGTTGCTTTTTTCCCCCCGTTTGTCATTTTGTACTGTGCCATGATTGTTTTGCACTGTACCAGAGTTGGTTGGCACCATGGTATAAATATTATCTTAGTTTTCACCTTTTCAATCTCATTTACTGAAAAGGTGGGGAATAGAGGGTGGGGGATTGCGATCAATATGCGTTTGATTTTTTGTCTTGGGGCGGATATGATACCATAGAAAGAACTTTCCTTGTATCTTGAAGATCTTTTGAGTAAGAGTTTTTATTTACTTGTTTTAGCCTCAATTTTTTTCACTCGAATTATATATTGTTTAAAAATTTAATCATCATCATCTAATGTCCATTTGTTCGTAGGATTTAATTTACGAGTCTTTTAATCTTAGAAGTTGAATAGGGGTTTTCATTTTCACAATGTGAGCTCACCTTTAGAATTACTTCGACACTTTGATTTCGTTTATGGATTTACTTTTTAACATCGGAAGTCGTTTGGACTCTCTTTTTCTCTCTCACCCTTGAATTACTTCACTATCAAAAATATTACAAGTAACTACCAGGTCCGATATTCACTCAACTCCCTCAGCTTCTGTGAAATCTTATTTTTTTGTGTATTTACTCGAATTAATATTTGTATTATCTTTAACTATCACATCTTTCTGGTGTTTTTGCATGTTCGTGAAGACATTAAAGTAATGGTATTGAATATATTTGAGCTTCTTTCCGTCCTTTAATTATTTATATTAAATCCCTATTTTTTAATTAAAATCATGGTCATTGTATTTAATAAAAATATAATGGTATTCTCAGAGTAGTGAAAAAAGCCTTGATAGTTTGAATAATGGATTAACTCCATTTTATGTTTGTACTTATGGCAACAAAATCTTCTTTTGCAAACTATTGATGCCCCCCCCCCCCAAAAAAAAAAAATAATCGCTCTAATATATTTTATTCTTCCATGTGAATTTACATAAACATTACCTAAACAATTTATTTAAAATAGTGCTAGAAAATGAGAAATAATGCAATCCATAACATTATACGAACGTAACGCAATTAATACAGGCTATTTCACACTTGGACAGTTCAATAAATAACAGCGTTTGATTATAAACTGACAAACCATCTGCGGCATTTCTACATTACTAAATTAAATATGATCTCCATTATTTTTAATTAATAATTGTAGTAAATACGAATGCTTTTGAATACTTATTTTCAAGCGCCCCTCACCCTGACCCTACCAAATTTACTGTTAAATATTTAGGGGCTTTGGAAGTTTGAGTATATAAATATATATATATATATATATATATATATATATATATATATATATATTTCCCCTGAATTAGTAAAACTCTAATTCCTCCAAAATAAAACAACAATAACAACAACAAAAAATAAGAATAAACGCAAAATCAGGAACTAAAATCGTAAATACAAAAACTCTTCACCAGCAGTAGGGGCCAAAAAATCCCCTGCTATAAAGCTTGAATGCCTTTTGTATGCGTATATATATACATATATATATATATATATATATATATATATATATATATATATATATATATATATATATATATATATAGCTATATTATATATACTCAATACAAAGAAAAACGCAAATAAAGCCAAAGCTACCCTTTCACCAGGGATCTGTCTTTCATTCTATTTTCATTTCACTTTCCTATTATTTCCCTAATTTTCCACACTATTTTCTCCTATTAAACACCTCTACTACTATATTTCTCACTTATATATTATGTCCAATGTCCAATGCCTACGCTTGGTGTAAGAAGTTTCAGTCTGGCCAATTCGATCTCCAAGATCAGCCAAGAAGTGGTCGAGTCTCACCTATTCACAATGACGGTTTGTATGCCTGTGTCAAAGTTAATCCATATCTGACATCAGGTGAGTTGTCTAAAAAGTTTACCGTTAGCCATACAGTCATTTTGAATCATTTAGTTGAAATGGTCAAAGTAAGCAAGCTGGACGTATGGAATTCACGTAAACTGACCCATTTCGAGCGTCAGGTTCTCATAGACGCCTGCATGACACTACTGTCCAAAAAGCGTCGTTTTGATTGGCACAACAAATTGCTTACTACAGAGGAAGGTGAAATGGCCTCTACATTCTAAAATTTCACGCAAAAAAAGCTGGACAGACAAAGGTGACCAACACAACCTTAGGAAAAAGCCGACCGACATCAGAAAAAGCTAACGGTTTGTATCTCATAGGATGTGAAGGGAGTGATTTACTGGGAAATTTGAACGTAATCAGTTATTGACCCTCAATTATACGATCAAGAACTGCAACAGGTGGCAAATGCAATTGCGCAGAAACGACTGAAATTGACTGATGTCACGTTACTTTATGATAACACCCGACCAAACGTTGCAAATCATACCCGTGAAAAACTCCTGGAGCTGGGATGAGAAGTTCTCCCTTACTCATTGGACTCGCTAGACCTGGCACCAACAGACAACCATCTTTCCTATGTACTGGAGAACTTATTCCTGTCACGTATTTTCACTTCTACCAAATTTACCACTTTTATCAACCTATCTCTTTTTAAAAAGTACCTGGTGCTGATTGTTACGTTGTTTTTTTTCTTTTTCAATATATATATAACTAGAAATTACCGTCATCATCATGAACCACTTTTCTACCATGTAGGGTCGGCACGCTTCAATTGGGTTAAAAAGGAAAAATGAAATTCAGGGACCCGGTTTCCCGGGCTAGAGGTCCCTATCCGGTCTGAATCGTGTTATAAGACACGCAGTGGAAGGCAGTTGGGGAATATTCCTTCCACACATACAGACAAAATAATTTCACTTTCAAGAGCAGCGTATATTATCAACATCGCTATTTTACAACAAAAAATTAATTAAAAAAGTAGGCCAAGACAATTGAAATAATATTAAAAAACACAATTATTTCAATGTTATTAAATTCCTTAAACACGATAGTAGGAATTAATGTTAAGATGCTATAATTATTTACATCATATATTGATTGTAGAATTGGGTAAGATAGAGGAAGATAGATCCAAACATATTCTGTAATTAAATAAGAACAAAATAGTGCTACTTTATAAAACATATAAAAAATAGTAATTTAACAATATAACTGGCTTACTATCAAGGCAATATTTCAGAAATATTGAAAAAGAGCTTCAAAAAATTCCATTAAATTTATTTGTATTCTTTAAGAGAATTTAAACTCGACCAAATCTAATTATATTTTTTATTTTTTTACAGAATATTTGGATTATTTAAAATGACTACAAAATATAAAAGCAATGGCAAAAAACTTTTTAACGGCCTTAATACTAATTTACAAATAAAAAATTTAAAAATTTGTGAACGATAATTGGCAGATGAAGTTCAAGTATAAAGTAATTCCCCTAAGATACCAAATGCACATGGAAGATTACCACATCGATAGTTATTATATCGTGATCACTGTGGATAATGATATTGGTGCCTGGATTTGGAACGACCTAAAAAGTTTGAAAGAAGAAATAAGAGACTTTAGCGATGCCTAGGCAGACGTTTTACATTTAAATGGAAAGCTATTATTCTCCCATTGTATAAAGTGGTTGCCAAACTTCACTTATGATATGCGGTTGAACTTTGATCTCCACATCTGCGTTCAACAAGAACGACGTAATTAATCTCTGAAGGAATAAATCATACTCAGCCTGACTAAAGAATATCCAATTTATATTCACCGGGAAATTGTAATTTGCGCTTTATAAATTGATATTTGAGTCAGATAACTGACTTGTCACTTTAATTTATCGACTTTGAGCTAATTAATAAAGGATTTAACAGGACGATAACACTGAATATTTTCTTGAATCAAATCCTTCATTTATGAAATAATTTACTCCTGTAAAATAATGATATCACCGCAGTGAATATTGTTAATGATAGAATTGATAAATATCACTTTAGATATAAATATTTTTAATCGGCATTGAGCTTTAAAATTGGAAGAAAGACGCAGTTTCTAGAAAAAGTTTTTTATAAATAGTATTTTTACTTGGGTTGACGTTTCCGAAGTAATTGATTTCTTTAACTAGTCCAAGAATTATATCAGAACTAGCTAAAGGTTTGCAACTTATATACGAGAAATAAAGTCAAGGGGGGAGGAAAATGTATAAAATGTATAAAGTCAAGAGCAGAGGGCTTTTAATAAGGCATAATAAAATGTGACGTTATAAATATAGATAATAGAATCCAATTAATTCCGCAACCTGTATCTCAAGTAAAAATTATATTTCCAAAACCTTTTGGCAGAAAACGCGTTTTTATTCTTACTTAACATATACATAATTATTATTATTATCATCAAGCTACCAAAGCCTTACACCAGGGTGCAGATACAACATAATTGAATTCGCACAAAATAACAGGGATAGTGGAGAAAGGCAGGGGCAACAAAAGGAAACAGGACCCTAGTAAACACAAATAATGAATAAGGAGTTACTGTAATCAATACACAGTTAATAGAGACTTAAGTGTAGAGATGTTAGGATAAGAGACAATATCATTGGGTAATTGATTTCAAATTTTGACCAATGAAGGAGCAAAACACCAAGAAAATTGCATAGTACAAAGCATTCATAGGATTCATAGCGAAATCATTAAGACTAAGAGTAAACCTTGTCACACGGACAGGATTGAAAGGTCCAGGCAAGACACTATGCAATGGATGCCGATTGTTATTAAAAACTAAATAAAACACTAAGTGCGCCAACTTGCCGCCGATGGTACAAATCAAGGAAAAGCTCATAAGAGATGAACTTAATAGAATTCAAAGCTCTATCCAGCAATGTCAAATGGGGGTTGGCCGCAGACATCTAAACAGGAGTAGAGTACTCAAAATGAGACAAGATGAAGGAATAACAAGATTTTATTAATATGAAGTCACGACCAAATGTTTTCAAGCATTTTCGAAGTAAGCCCGTCTTCTGGGCAATTGAAGAAGATAAGAAAAGGATGTGCTGCTCAAAAGTCAGCTTCGAGTCAAAAAATACCCCAAACAAACGCAAACTAGAAGCTTCCTCGATCTGTTCACCAGAAATATGCAAACGGGGATGAGGTGGATCCAATATACGGGATCTGTTGATAATAATAGAATACGTTTTGCTAGCATCAAGTTTCATGCGCCAAAGTTGACGCCAATAAGTGATCCTAGCCAAATCTCGGTTCAAGGACGCAGCAATTTCACCTCTGTTACTAGGAGAGTTTACAAAGGAGTAATTAAAGTGTAGTATCATCGACATAAGATACAGGATTATTTTCAAGAGTGCCCATATTGGAAGTAAAAATAATAAAAACCAAAGGACCAAGTATACTTCCCTGTGGAACACCAGAAACAACAGACACTAAAGCAGAAGAGATACCATCAACAATTACACACTGAGATCTATTATTTAAGAAGTCCGTAAAGATTTTAAAAGATTTAAATTCCGAAGAAAAAGTAACATTGCGTATATTTGATACACAAGTGTCATCCCTTTCTTTATTTCTTTTTTCTTCCATCGTCCACTGATCTCTCCATTTTTTTTAAACCTTGGACCGGGCTCAAGTGGATCTTGAGGTCTTAGCTGATTCATAAGTCCTTATTTATCCGTTTCTTAACAAAGTTCCTACCTAGGTCCACTTTCTTATAACTTCAGACATAAGGCAAACTGTCCATTTTCAGAGCCATTTCCAACTTTTTTGATTTATAAATCCACTCAAACATTGAAACTTCCCTGTTAATTTTACAAATTCCGATGCTAATTAGATAAAAGAAGAGAAAAATAAAACAATTAAGAAAGTGACAATGGGTTGTATAAAACACGAATACTATTGTCAAACACCTTAGAAAATCAGAACTAAGAGTTTCTGGAGTAATAACTCGACACCCCTCCCCCTTCTCCATAGAGAGGTTAATTTAAGAAGCGTAGAATCAATTAGACTTAAGGGGAAGATTAAAGCAGAAAATATAAGATTAAAGTTGAAGATAATTGAATAAATAAATAAGCGTAGGATGAAAAGGACTCAAACTTGCCCTGAATTATGAGCAGAAAGCTTTAAGAGAAAGAAATAGAAGGACGTACCTAAGAGGACAGAAAACTGCGAGTAAAAACTCAAAGAGAGAGAGAAAGAGAGACAGACAGACCACAGACAGAGAGAGTATGAGAAAGAAAGAGATGGGAGAGCAAGGAAACTACACCTGTTTTTCAAGATTTATCGGTCGCATCCTTTAAGAAACATCCCTTCAGATACCGTCAAATCAACTTTACAAACAAAGAGAAGTTTGGCTTTGCCGACCAGGATTAAGCAAGATGTTCTCTTCCACAAGCGTACACGGGTAGAGATGACCATTCATACGCTCACAACTCGTAAGGATCGATCGGTCTGGCAAGAAGTGTAAGCGGGTGGCGGTGGAGAAGTGGGGCCCCGTGGCTGTGAGGGGATTTCTTGGGCTCCGCTCCTCCCCAGGCCCAAATTCTGGAGTCGTCAGCTTTAAAGTCGCATTTTCAATTTTCCTTATGTTTTCTCTCCCCTCCATTTACCCGTTACTAAAACACTCATATATATATATATATATATATATATATATATATATATATATATATATATATATATATATAAAAAATATAAGTGAAGGTACTTTTGCACAATAAAATTGTCAATATTTCTGAAATGCCTTCTTCTGTTACAAAACTAACAGGAAACTCAGTAAATATATATTTAACAGAAGAAATACACATAAAACAAATTTTCTTTGCATATAACAAAAATTGCTAATAGACAAAATTTAGCAGATAATAAACTATTCAATCACTCTAATAAACGGCAATATGTTATAAATGAAAGAAATCTTATAAATTCGATAAAATAGATAAGAGTGAAGATTCTAGGCATTTTCAGAAACGAAATTGATGTAATCTACCCAATATTAGCATCCTCATTCGTCGATAAGCATCTATAGAAGAAGGACGTTTGCTCTGAGTAATGCCATAGCTCAAAGAAGTTCTTTAAGCAATTCGACAGCAAATAATTAAACCTAATTCAGAGGGATTATCATATAGGCCTATTTCTAAACTAGTTGAAGCGCCTTTGTCAACTGTAGGTTCTATAATTCGAAACGATTACAGAATCACCTCCAACTTGCCAAGAACCGGTGCTCTTTGCAAGATTACGATTGGTCTCTACGTTACATTCTTGGAAAGCTAAAAAATAATTTAATATTCTGAACACTAGAGAGCAATGAATATCCGTGGCCCATATAAAAGTGATCCTAAGGAAATGAATGTGCATTTCCGAGGTGTGACATTGGTTAAAACAAGCCCTGAGGAAAAGATCAGACCCTACCATATCCAGGCGAGCGCCATTTAGGAATAGTTCTTGGATGGTGGCATACTTCGCCATAAGAAGAAATGGGATTCAGAGCCTGTTCATGCATCTGGATCGCATTGAAAGTGATCAAAAGGTTGTCGAGGTGGAGCGTAGCAAGAACTATCTTCCGGTAGCACCGAAGTAATACCGATTATAATCAAGGCAAAGAGAACTCCGCAGCTCCTTTCAATTACTCCATATTCTAATGTAATTCCATTGAAAAAAATACCCTACATGCCTAATTAAAAGGAGATGTGAGGGCCATTTCAACGTGAAGACCCTCATGGAAATTGCCGTAGCCTTCCAGGAGATACAACTCTGGAGTTGCTTGTCTCAGAAAGTGCTAATGGCGGCAATGCATTTGAGGGCTTACTAGAGAAGGCTTGGCTCGACGTTCGAGCCTTTCTCTCCTCCTACCTCGAAACTTTTTGCTGGTGAGATTGCTTTGCGTACGGCGCTCTCTCTTCTTTGCAGGGACACGACTTTTTAGGCTCTCCATTCAGCCTATGACAGGCGCGAGGGAACCGAAACTCCTTTGTCCCTGCCCTCTTTTCAGAGAAAGACTTTAAAAGTGACGAGGAATGCCTAACGACTCGGTGGAAGCTCGCGGCCAAATCCTTATTCTGCTCAGGGGTCGCGTGACAGGAAGAGGAGCCATGTTTTTGGCAGTGATAGGATCGAGACAGTATTGTCGCCAGTTCTACTAGAGTGGCGCCTGAGAGGGGTAGAACCCACATAAGATTCCCATCGGTCCCAGTAGCTAGCGTACTCTTTATTAAGCTTAAAGGGACAATATAAGGCGTTTTTTATATTTAGAGGCGTAGAAAGTCCAAGGTCGTGCACACTGCGACAGGAGCAATTCCCTGTCTTCTCTGAAAACTGTTCAGTACGCAAGACAAGATAGCTAGCTAATATCTGGCGCTGATTAAACATGTATCCTCTGGACAACATGCTCCCATCTGTAGAGAGGATTACCAAAAACCGTTTGAAACCGTTGATCTCTATGATGCCCTTTATCCTATCGATGAAGTGTCCCTAAGTCACCGACGCTCCACTCAACTAATAATTCTGCTTGACAGTGCGGATCTTGTCATCTTCACTCGAGGACACCCCGAGGCAGGACGAGCTATTCTTGGTCTGATCACGTCTCAATCGGCAGAAGATTCGTCAGTTTCTAAACGTCCCGAAAATAGAGTATCTCCTGATTTTCTTATTATTTTTTCTCTTTTGATATATGAGATTTGTGTGAATCCTATTTTCTCTCCGAAACGAAAGGGTTCAAAATCAAACCGGCCAAAGTCGAACCGGTTCCTCTCTAAGGTGGCGAAAGATCGAGCCTTCTGTGGAACCCTCCTCTAGCTCCTACTCCTCGGGAGCCTGCGTTCTCATATGAGGAATTGTCCGGAAGTGGACCTAGGATCGGGGTGATTCCTACCAAGTTACTGTTTTCTATCAAAGAAACCTTCGCTCTCTGAAGCTATGACATATTGGGGTCCATGAATAATTAATTTGAAGCCTTCTTTTGGTCATTCCCACCACATATTGTTAGCGACTACGAACGGAAACATCATAGGCTGATGGCTTTTGGGGGAAATGCTAGTCCGGAGGGCCGGCGCGTCGGCCTCCAGTGGGAAGTTTCGAGGAACCGGTCACCAAAAAAGTCATTATTTGCATGCCGAAAAAGGAAGGCAGATCCCCATAGCTCTCCTTAGGGCGTCACGGAAGCTCCTATGCTTCTTTCTCCCTTCGGTAGCGGCCAATCCTGCATCAGGGGGCTTTCTGTCTATTCAGCGGCCCTGATAAAGCAAAGAGGGCCTCCACAATCCCGGACAGAGAGACTACTCTGAAGAGGCGGGTAAGAGGTAAGCTCACTTACCCAGAACTATAGAAGAGTGCAATTCCCTTGTTTAGAAGGAATTTAGTAGGGCTCTTGAGAAATTATGTGCAGCCGTATTCTTTTTATAGCTGGAGCTGCTCGATGAATGCTCCAGGAATGTAATGTGGAAACCTTTTTAACATATAAAGATGGTAGCAGGAGAAACCTCTCAACCAGACAGAGCCCTGTTGTAGGTTTCTGCGTTCCGACAACATCAAAATGTTGCGCAACTTTACTCTCTTTTTTCCATGTTTGAATTTTTATGACAAAGTGACCGAAATTCAGAAACTTGTGACCAATGAAATTAAAAAAATAGGGAGTCGGGTCTATGTATATCTCGCATCCAGTCACTCTAAACTATCCCGTCTCAGATTTTCGGACATTTCAGTGGCTCAAACACTTGGTGCGTTAAAGAGAGATGACCACGACTTGTGTCTCAATCACATCGAGCATGCTTAATTAAGTTCCCTAATGAAAGCCCACTCCCAAAGACCGCAGCTCACAGCTGAGCAGCGAGAAAGGCATGGCGACATGGTGAAATCGCTTAATATGTTGTACTAATCGTCTAAAAGAAATGCCATGATCTGAAATCTGAAGATCTTTCATTGACAGACTCATAGACAGAACCCAAAGACTTTTAGTTGACCTAGTAGCCAAAAAAGCATTAAAGCGTGCCCTATAAGCCGTAAGGCCTTATATGCACCCAAAATCAGCCGCATCCCACCCAATAATATTCCATATTTATTGACCAATGTGGGCTGTTTAGTGGCTAATCTTGAATACATTTTAACACTATGGACAATATGATTGCACTGTTTTTGTTTCCCCTTGATTACAAAAATGAAAAATGATGATTACTCTTATATCAAACCTCAAAATTTGGGGGCTCAATAATGGCTTTGGCATATGGTTTAGTTTTTCATTCTTGACTGGCCATTTATTAAAACTATTCATCTTATCGTCCAGAATCCAACTTCATCACAGGTCACAATTCTTGCAAAAATGGATTCATATTCTCCAGGGTGCGGCAGAAATACCTCCTACATTCGAAAGGTTTACAAAAGGAAGAAGAAACAATAATTATGAAAAATTAATTTTACTGTTGTTTAAAAAAAGGGTTACAGTTTTTGTTCATTTGGTTATAAAAATTACATCCACTAAATGGTGACCTCTATTCGCTATACACTGTTGGAGACGGTTTCTGAAGTTTTCCATGACTCGAAGGGTCATTGCAGACGGTATTTCTGCAATCTTTTGACGAATAGCATCCTTTAATTTCTCAATGGTACCCGATCAACCTTTGTAGACCTCAGTTTTTAAGTAACCCAAGAGAAAAAATCACAGGAGTTGAGATTGGGCGAGCGTGCTGGCCAATGAATGTCACCGCGTAAGGAAACCAAACGTCTTGGAAACATTTCTCTCAGAGCTTCCATTGATCTTCTTGCTGTGTGTGCGGTGGCTCTATCTTGTTGAAACTACACATTTTTATTGCGAAGGTCGTTTACTTTTGGTTCCAGAAATGTCTGCAGCATCTCTACATATAGGCCAGATGTTACTGTAACACAATGGTTTCTCTCCTCAAAAAAATAAGGACTCCATACACCTAATTTCGAAACTGCGCACCATACAGTCACTCCTTCACTGTGTAGAGGTCTTTCATGAAGCTGTCTAGGGTTACTTCCCGTCCAATAACGAAAATTTTTGCTTATTCACGAAGCCTGAGAGATGAAAGTAAGCTTCATCACTTGTGAGAAGAACAGCATTTACAGGAACATTTTGAAGGACATCGTCACAACATGACATGCGAGTTTCCCAGTCGCGTTCTTTCAGTTTCTGAGTAATTATTAATTTGTATGGATGGAAATTCAGATCAGTGTGTAGAATTCTTCTGACTCTTCGATCAGACAATCCCAAGGCAGAAGCATGTTTGCAAGCTGAACGTGTAGGAGACTGAGTAACAGAAAGTCTCACAGCTTGAACACTGTCTGGAGTTCGAGCGCTTTGAGGTCTTCCAGGTGGCTTTCTTTTAAGTGCTGAATCGGTGGCTCTAAAATTTGCAACCCATAGCAGTATTGATTTTCTATCCGGAACAGCATCATTCCGACCTAACATGTAATGAGCTCGAAAAGCTCTCTGTGTTGCAATTACAGATTCACCATTCTTCAAAAACGTTTCTACAGCAAAAGCACGATGTGCACCAGTCTAAACCATATTGCTTGATGAGGGTATCTGAAAAGAAAAATGGTAAGTCATTAGCTAAATGAAAACATCATTGGCACTTGCATAAGTTCATTAGCAACACATAGGTAAAAGTTTAAAATGTGGGAGGTATTTCTGCTGCACCCTGTATCTCACACAATACGATGTACATACTTTAATATGTCACAACTTCGAAATTTTGATCAATTATTATCAAACCCACTTTTTCATTTTTTGACCCTTTTCCTTTGCCATAGGAAAAGGATATAAATAATTATGGTACCGACCGGGCAAGTAGATTAAAATGTAAGATAGACAACTACTAATCTTGTCCCTTGCCCTTTGATAACACCAAATTGATACTTCTGGCGAGCATTGGATTAGCCGTGATACTCTCTAATTCCCCTTGTTAGTGAATCTACAATTTATGCAGTCATACTATAGGGTTGCCATACCAATGATTAGCCTCATTCCCCCTCCATCTGTATCTCTTCATTCAAACAAAACAAATCACTGCACTCATTAGAAGATTCCGTGTACTGCTGCGACAAAAGTAAAGGTTAAAGTAGCCAATTAAATGAGATGTTTGGACGACTTTTAGGGTGATCTATTTGGATAGAGTAATCTGTTTGGTGTGGATGAGGAGCATCTCCAAGGCAAGTTCAATGGGATGACAGCCGCGCTCACAATATTCTATTCCCCCATGTGTAACCACCATGATACCTACCCACAAGGCAAAGCTTCCTTTGAGGCATATAATACTCGTATACCGTTGATGATGTCCTGAAATAATAGTTCAGACAAATATGGCATTGTTACATTGTCTCTATCATTTTTTTGAGTAGTTTGTGATGTATCTGCTGCAATACCTTCTACAACTGAGCAAACTAAGCTGGACTGCGATATCTTAACCTTAATCTGTTGAATTTCATTTACAAAAGCCAAGCGAACAGATATACATATATGTGACAGTTAAAGTGGAATATCGACCTGGTTTTGGTCTCATACGCCTTCTTTGAAAACCGCGGTCTATTTCTGTCTGGAAAAATTCGAAGAATATTTTCGATTTTGCCTCAAGTCCCGTAATTCTGAAAAGAAGGAATTTTCTTTAAATTCTTCTCGAATTTTTTAGTCGGATGCGAAAAGTTACGCAAGTTTAATTCCTCAAGCTTCGTCCTTCTTCTCTATGAGTGTAGCAGCTGCCTTTTTTTAATTTGGTCTGACAAAGCTGGAATCTTTTGCTACAAGTTTTCGTTTTATCTCAAGTTGTGGAGATTTCGGTTCTATAATCGAAATTTTCATAAGGTAGATTGAATTTCCTCCTTGTGAAGTTGATACTTCCACGCTGATCTCTTGACTATGGAAAGCATTTTATTGTATCTGTCTCCTTGGATTCTTTTTTGTTTGAAATCTTTCCAAAGAGTGGTTTCCATGTCTATAATTATAGTTGTATACAGGATATTAAAAAGCATCAATCTGCTATAATCAATTTTCAGATCGCGAAAGTGTGAATATCACAGACCTCCATTGTTAATCTATTGCTACCATACAATTCTGACCACCAACTTACTTTGAGTGATTTGGACCAAACTGATAATCTCATCGTAATCCCATGCTATATCAGATGCTCACGTAACCAAAAAAAAAGAGTTGGTTGATGAAGATTTCATTCAGTCTTTTTTAAAAGTTGTATTAAGAAAAAGTAACACCTATTATTATTATCCTAGCATATTTCAGGTTGTCACTTGGGCATATAAAGTAAGGAACTAGCCCTAGCACTCACACAAGTAATATGGCTGGACGTTGTTCGGATTCGACATTTTACTCAAGGTCTACACCGAGATAGGCATCAATTTATCAGTATAATTATTATGTAAATCCTCCCCTTTTCTAATGAAGTTCTACCCAATCTGGCTGTTGGCTGCTGATAGCTCACCAGTACCAAACCTCACTCAAATTAACCATAAATCACATTTAAACAATAGTAAACACCCTGGAAATGTAAACGTTTGAGATTTCTCTCCATTGAACAGTAGGCCCTGTTACCAAAGTTAACCCATAATATATTAATTACTATGCTACATATTTTATAGTGGATTCATATACAGGGTAAAAACACAAAGTGTATACTGATATTTATTCAATTATTTTCACAACACAATTGTATGCTGCAAGTTGATGTAACTAATATTTAATTTGATCGCCTTTTGTGTCAATGACACGACGAAGTCTAGGTATTTTTCCAATTTTTACCTCAGAAATTCCACACTTTGATAAGATTTGGTATATGCCATCTGCTCAAGCATCGACAACACTCCAAAGTCCATGGAGTTCAAATCTGGCGAAGCGGGATGCCAAAGTTCCTTTGACAAACCCGTTCAAATTTACCTGGCACCAGTCTTGACATTTTTTTTCTGTGTGAGGTTGCTCATCTTTTTGAATGGTTACACCGACATTTCTTATGCTGGGATAACTTTCTCCTTCAACATGTAAACAAAAAAAAGTATTAATTTCCCCCTTCCCTTTGAACCCCTTCAAGGAATATGAGAGGTGTTGTTTGGCCCGTTGATGTTAGCCCCGCCTTCACCATCAGTGAAGCTGGTTTCTGTCTTTTAAAAGATACCCACTGTCCAACAGGAATTTTATTATTATTTTGTGCCCAAACACGATCATTCTGTACGTTGTGGGTGTCCTGGACAGTGGACAACTTCTCATCCATCCACAGAACTGGAAGTTGCGAGTCACTAAGGTGCCGTTGGAGTAGTAGCTTTGTTCATTCAATTGTCTACTTTTTGGTGGGGTTGAAAAGATGGGATTGAACTATCTTTAATGGACGAAGTTTCAGATTATCTTTCAACAATCTTTGCATTGTCATATGGGTCAATTTTACCTCCAAAGCAAGTTGTCTGGTACTCTTCCTTGATTTCGCCTGATCTTGTTTACCATGGTCTTTATGGGGTTTTCGGTCCTCACTGATAGGAACAGGGTGGTCGTCACTCTCGGAAGACATCTACTTGTCTCTTTAAATGATTTTAAAGTTTTAAAACTCCAGATCTGTTCACAGTGATGTCCAACATTATAAAAATATTGATCGTTGTCTTCCCGCTTCTATAAAGAAACACAATTGCGTCACATTTTTCAGTCATATTTGTAAACGGGTATTGTTTTTTTATGAATTACACTTTGTTTCACAAAATAGTAAATTACATTTAAAATGATTTCAAAAAGCAGTCTATATTTTGTGTTTCTACCCTGTAGTTTACATGTCATGAAACACGAAATCGTTTATTTGCGGAAGTACAAAAAATATTTAGAGTTAGGCAAAAGGAAAATTAAATAATAAATGAACCGGGATAAAAAGTCTCGTAGCAAATAAATAGATTCATATTGTTTGAAATTCTTATATTGTGGCACGAAAATATCTTTACCTGCTAATTATTATTATTATTTATGGGGTGAAGGCAGATTCAGGAGGGTTGCGCACTCTCCCTATCATATAATATTATATAATATGCTTACAATGGGTAAACGTTTCACCGCGCGCGCGCCCGGCAGTTTACGTCTATACGTGAACGACCATTAGTTATGAGCGAACACCATTAGGGCCGCAGGGACAATCGCGCATCTTATAGATACAGATTATATGATATATTATATGAAATGGAGAGTGCGCAACTCTCCTGAATCTGCACACACAAATCATAATAATAATAATCAAGTAAAGATATTTTTGTGCCGCAATATGAGAATTTCAAAAAATATGCATCTGTATTTATTTGCGACGATACTTTTTATCCCAGGCAATGGGGGCCCCTATGCTAGTTAAAAAGAGAGGGAAGAGTTAGTGGAGGGGGAAAACAAGTCCCACAACAATAGGACAACAGATGCATCGTAATTTTTTTTATAAAATTGAACACAAATTCTGGAATTTCAAACTTCTTTGTTAGTTTTTCGCTTCGTTTTGTATCTGAAATTCCTTATGATACTTCTTTATCCAGAGCAAAATTCATCAGTGCATTTATCCCCTAATAACCAGCAGTAGTAGTGTTTCTTAATTCTTTTTTATATTCCCATCAGTTCTACTCCTGATTTATTTATGTCGAAGTATGGCCAGTGTACGGGAATATGCGCACACAGGCTCTAAGGTAGGCTAAGCAAGGCGACAACTGTTATTGTTCTATGAGTGCGATTTGAATAGATAGCTGCAGCTGCGTGACCAAGGAATATACCAAACACAACGACAAAATAGATTTTTAATACACACTAAATAAGAGGCACACAATAAATATGGATATAGGACAAGTACATGAATAAGACGGAATTAAGTTCCGAATACTAATTAGATAACCGTGGTTAGAGAATGGTTATAATAGGAGATTGAGGGTAATGAGTGATTTAGTTCCTTTGAAACTCGATAGTAAAGCGGAGAAAACTTGGGGAAGGTCTTGGTGGCCTTGATTACTCAAGGGGGTAGCCCAAAAACCAGCAGCGGGTGGGGTTACTTTCTCGAACTAGTGTTTTGCGAGATGCGGGCCTCATGTCCTCAAGAGGTCACCGGACGAACTTCGAAGATGGGGAGGGAGATGACTTCTCCTAACTCGGGTCAAGTTAGCTATAGAGCCTCTTGTGCTTAAGAGGTCACCGGTCAAACTTCAAAATTGGAGGGGGTGACTTCTCCACACTCGGCTTGAGCGAGCTAACGGACCTCTTGTCCTCAAGAGGTCACCAGAAGAGCTTCGGAGGACGGCTTCTCCAACCCTTGATCCGAAGGCGATTGAGAAAGGCTAACGTTGCCTCACGAGACTCTTCTCCTTGACCCGAAGAAACGGGTGTGATGTCCAGCTCTTCCAGGGCTTGCGACCGTCATTCACACTTCTCGGGAGAGAGCTTCGTTGAAACTGAACTCCTCTCGGGTAAGTCTCGTCTAACCAAATCTGTCTGTAATCCTGGAGAGGGTGCATATATACCCGGAGTTCTCTAAAACAGGGAGAGAAAGAAAAGCCTTCTCAAACCCTCCTTATCGGCCGTGACAAACCGAGCGTCTCCTTACGGGAAAGAGCCAACGGCAGGGATCAGCTGGCCAGACGGATGACCAGCGGCTGTAGCTATAAAAGCTGTTCACGATGAACCTACATACAAAGTAACCTCCCGGCCCGAGGGGGGGAGTTGATTGTGACGGCGGGGAGGTAACCTCAATTTCAGCGTCATACCTCGGTGTGAATTTTGCGGAGACCTGGCGGCAAGTCCAAAAAGGGTGAAGTCGGAGGCGTGGGGCGGAGTAACGGCTCGCTTTCTCTCCCAAAGTAATATCTTACGAGGTGAAGAAATAATATTATTCTAGTGAATACCTCTAAAATTTATTTAATCCTAACTCTCAACAATGTTTAGCCAAACTTTAATTAAGTCACACTCTGCGTCTCTACTCTCTTCTGAAAGGAGCCATTTTTGTTCTGAAGTCATCAAACGCGGAAACGGAGCAAAGGACCCTTCGCCTGGAAATCAACTCGCGGGAAAACCGGCTTCCGTTGACAAAAAGGAGACGGGTTTGGCAGGTTAATCTACCCTCCACCCTCATAGCACTCCGAGTAATTTCTCTTTTCACTACTCAACATACTCGTACGTGACTACCACATATTTTCTCTATCAACATCTCCATGCTGCAGCTATCATCTGGGAGAGTGGGTGCCCTTTGGCTACCAATTTCACCTCAATAACCGCAGTGAGCACTATGGCTCTATATCTTACATACATTTTCCCTTCACCACTGTCTTTACAGATCCCTCCTTACAAACATTCTGAGGGAGATTCCCTCGTTAGTTTTCATTAAATTCAATTACAAAAGGATCATTCCCAAAACTTCACCACTTCACTCTTTAGTCCTATATGACACTAGCGGAGGTATTCCAGCCATCTTTATAAATTAATAAAATGAACAAATCCTGAATTTCTTCTCTCATACAGTCTCCTGATCCCCATCGCTTAAAGTACTTCTTCCGTAGCCCATTCGAGCTATCTACCTTCCATTCTCACTTCCAATAACTTCACCCCTTCGTTTCCAAACCTCATCAAATGATTTCTACCCTAGATGACCTCGTTTGCTTCCGTCATTATCAAATAAATGATGCCAAGCCCTTATTTTTTATGCGTCCAATTTTTGTGATTCCATTTTTATCTCCATTCAAATTTGTTTCTCTTCCAAGCTCAACCACCATAGCAAACTATCCATAGCATTAGAGCCCATATAATTCCGAGTTGGTTTCCTTCACTTCTATAGCTTCGTTTAGCCTCGGCACCTTCCTCCTCCTGCAAGGAAGCGCCCCGTTTAATTTGTTACCCTCGAGATTGAAAGCGCAATAGCAAAGAGGCCGCATCTCCAGAAAGATTGTAAGGGAGTTCATTAAGGAAAGTGGTGTAAATATTGGAAATAAAAATGTGTGAACACATACACATAGAATCACAGATATGCCTGCGGGTATTGGCAAGGAAGTGTGAACTGTGGGTGTTGGGGCTAGGAGTAACAAAGAGTAACAAGGAAAATAAGTACCCTAGAAGACCTTACAGTCCATTCAATAAGGGTACCTTTAGGCTAGCTGTCGAGCAGGCACACCCCCGCTCAATTGCCTTACGTCCTCCCTAAACGGCCACTTTTCAAGACATTGTCTTGTCTTGCCTTGAACTGGTCAACAGAATTGCTGTTGACAACCTCCATCGGAAGTGCGTTACACTTACCGCAGATACTGCACGTCAAAACTTTTCCACACAGATCGCGGTTGTAACGCTTCAGCTCAAGTTTGAAGCCGTTATTTCTTGTTCTGCTCTCATTAATGCTGAAAATATCCCTGTAGTCAACATTGTGGAACCTTCGAAGTATTTTGAAAACTTCAAGGAGCTGACCACGCAGTCTACGGGTTTCGAACGAGAACAGATCTAATTCCCTTAATCTACCTTCATAACTTTTATGTCTGATAGAGGGAATCAGTTTGGTTGCCCTGGCTTTCACGCGTTCCCCTGTGGGTTTGTAAAATGATACATAAGAATAAATCTGGGGTCTCGGTAGAATCTGAAACGGGTGGGAAGAGTGTGAGGATGTTAAACACAACCACTACAATCTCATATCAAAGGAAAGGCTGAAGTAGACACTTCCCCTCGTCCCGAGCAGGCATGACTAGACAAATGCCGGGCGGCGACTAGCCTGCCAAATTAGCAGCGGGCCACGAGAGAGAAGCGAGAAGAGGCCTACAAAGAAACTGACGAGAAAAGGGAAAATGCAAATGTCTAGAAAGATTAAAGGCGAGGTAGACTGAAACTAGTTTGAGACTCCCAGGGCACGTGGACAAAGAGGGTACTTTCTTTAAAACCACTTCTCACAATTATTTTAGGCCGTGTGTAAATACGAAGCTGGTCGCCAACTGTCTTTTGCCCAATCATCACTGATCGGAAATGGGAGATGAGGGGGTTAATTCTCCCCTTTTAATTAGATACGGTTGGTCACCAGATTATAACAGCGACTTATCTCCTTGGGGCAGTTGCAGGATTGGAGCTTAAAAAGTCACTAGATTATAGGATGGATATCCGTTTGCTTGACTGTGTGCAAGAAAGGATGACTGAGATTTTACTGAAATTTTAACTTTGTAAATCTGATAGCAAGCGATTTCCTTACCATGAAGCATGCATTCGTAAAATTTAGCAAAATACCTGTTTGATACGATACAATGCAGCTTGTCCTCAGAATTGCCAGATTTAGCGTTTTTAAGTTAGTGCAGAGTCAATATTATTATATATATTAAGTCCCGCAAAGACTCGTCTGTGCATACTCGTATTTGGATTTCGTGAGTCGGCCGCGACTCGGAGAATCGCTGCATGAACTCGGTGCTTCCAGCAATGTTAAAACAGCCTTATGACGTATTTATGTAAGTAAAATATATCAATTTAAAGAATGAAGATTATTAAATTGATTTATTTTATGATAAAGGGTTACTATATTGTTTTAAGTATTTTATAAAAAAATAGCAAGGATTCATTAGTAAATTTTCAAAATCTTATTTAAAATATACTGGTTAGTGTGCCGCATGCCCTTTGTTTGTTCGGTTCTTTTGATTAGTGGTGGCTGTTTATTAGCAATATCAATTAGATTCGATTTTTAAAGTTATTTTTCAACTATATTTTATTATTTTGATAATTCTTTATTAAAGCAAGAACTCATACCCTTTAATATGAACAAATGGTTAAAGACAAAGACTTAAAGAAAGTTAAGATAATTCAAAACAACAATTGTGGGTAGGCCAAGCGTTCATCTTGTTGCGAATTCTGCATGACAATTGAAAGTAATAAAGCTGTCGAGCACATTTCTAAGAAAACAAAATATAATGATTTGAATTTGGGCATTACTTGAACTGGAAACGAGGAAGAGCGAAATGGGCTTTGCGTTGAATGTAGAGTAGTTATTAATAATAGTTGTCTTTACCCAGCAACGCTCAGGTGACACCTGGAAAGTAAACACTCACAAGTTAAAACGAAAAGCATTGATTATTTTAGGAAAAAATTTCAGGAATTGAGGAAAGAGAAAGGATTTTCAATCGTTTGTCAGTGATAATAATAAAAATTCTCTTATTGCTTCTTATAAAATTAGCTTCAGGATAGCGCAGCAAGGACAGACTAACAACACGAACATATAATAAACCGAATGCAAAAGATTTAGGTTCATCATTGGTGAAAATTTCGTTAGCAACATAGAATGGGTATCCCTTTCTAATAGTATAGTTTCTAGGCACATTAATGACTTGGATATATATTGTCAAAAGTACTAATTAGGGGAGTAAAACTAAGTCAAACATATTCTCTTCAGATAGCGCAAATGGACAAATCTACAGACTTGCAGGCTAGCTATATTATTTGTATTTGTCTGTTACATATACGATTTTAGGATTGAGGAGAAATTGCTTTTGTGCAAGCCTTTGCAAACTCATACAAAAGTGGAAGATATATTTCAATTAGTAAAATATTTTTTGAGGAACATGAAATTTCATGGTGGGTAAATATTCAAACGTTGTGTCGCAGATAAAAAATAAAAACACGGAAAGTGTAAGCATTCATTGCATCCTACATCGACATACTCTAGCAGTTAAGCAAATGTTTTTTGTTTTAACTAAAGCGATTCAAGATGTGACACAGATTGTCAACTTTATTAAGGACAAACCACTTAATTCTAGGATTTTTAGCTTATATGAAGATTTGGTAAAGACATACAAAACACTATTGTTATATACTAAAGTTCGATTACTGTCATAGGGGAAATTGCTGGCAAGGGCCTATGAATTGAATGAAGAAATTTACATATTTTTATGAAGTCATCAACACAAATTACCACCTAAATTGAATGATTCATCTTGGTGTTAAAGACTAGTATATCTTTCAGATATATTCACTTACATAAATGGAACAAATGTTTCATTGATACACTTTAACGCAAACTGAAACTCTGGTGAAACTGCATTCTGGAGGGAAAATATGAATGCTTTGAATACCTTTGTGAGTATTTACTAGTCAACCAGCTCGCTTTTAATGAAGATATAAAAGCTTCCATTTCTCAGCATCTATACGCTTTGTCTGGCTCAGTTGGAAATACTTTGTTTCCAACACCGATAACTTCCTTTGGATTCAAGACCATTTCTTGAATCTTTAAATATAGAATTACTATCTTTAAAAGAAAAGAGGCAGTTCATAGATACTTCAACCAATTCTCAGTTAAAAATTAAATTTAAAACGACAACTATCGGAATTTTGAATAATGGCCCTTGAAGACTATCCCGATATTTCTACTCAAGCTTTAAATTTTTACTAAGATTTCCAACTACATACCTCTGTGAAAAAACATTCTCTTTGTATACAGCTACCAAAAATAAATATAGAAATAGGCTCGATGCTGCTGAAAACAATCTCGTAATATAAACGACATCAATTAAAGCAAGTTTTGAAGAGCTCTGCATCTCAAAGAAAGAGTTTCATCCAAGTTATTAAAAGCGAGATGATTTCCTGAGTTTTAAAATTAAATTTATTATTTTTAGGATTGTCTGATTATTTAAGATTGTATATAAATATAGAACTCCACGAAGAGTCTTTGACTTCTCCAAAGGCTCCGAAGCAGCAGCAGTTTGAGAAACCCTGACCTAGATGAGTGATGGTTTGAGGAGCTTGAACCAATACAAATAAAGATGAATTAGATGATTACGGGTTGGGGATCTTGCTTCAATAAAAAGAAGATGATTCGTGTGTTAAGGAGCGTGATACTTCAACCAATTCTCAGTTAAAAATTAAATTTAAAACGACAACTATCGGAATTTTGAATAATGGCCCTTGAAGACTATCCCGATATTTCTACTCAAGCTTTAAATTTTTACTAAGATTTCCAACTACATACCTCTGTGAAAAAACATTCTCTTTGTATACAGCTACCAAAAATAAATATAGAAATAGGCTCGATGCTGCTGAAAACAATCTCGTAATATAAACGACATCAATTAAAGCAAGTTTTGAAGAGCTCTGCATCTCAAAGAAAGAGTTTCATCCAAGTTATTAAAAGCGAGATGATTTCCTGAGTTTTAAAATTAAATTTATTATTTTTAGGATTGTCTGATTATTTAAGATTGTATATAAATATAGAACTCCACGAAGAGTCTTTGACTTCTCCAAAGGCTCCGAAGCAGCAGCAGTTTGAGAAACCCTGACCTAGATGAGTGATGGTTTGAGGAGCTTGAACCAATACAAATAAAGATGAATTAGATGATTACGGGTTGGGGATCTTGCTTCAATAAAAAGAAGATGATTCGTGTGTTAAGGAGCGTGATTCAATATAAATAAGGAAGACTAAGAGGATTCATGCGCTGGAAATCTTGCGTCACTATAAAAAAGAAGACAAAAGAGCTTTAGTCAATAAAAAGAAAGATGATTAAGATGATTCATGAATTTATGAGCTTGAGTTAATACAAATAATGATAACTAATATGATTTATAGCCTTAGAAGCATGAATCAATACAAAGGAGAATGACTAAGATGATTCATGGGCTGAAAGGCTAGAATCAATACAAATAAGTATGACTAAAATGATTCATGGGTTGAGGAGCTTGACTCACTACAAAGATGGGTATGGGATCCAGAGTCAATACCAAAGAAATGACAAGATTATTCGTTTTGTGGGGAGTTTGAGTCAATACAAATTAAGATGACTAAGATGATTCATGGTTGGTTGATGAGCTTGAGTTATTACAAAGAATAACTAAAATGATTTATGGCCTTAGGAGCTTGAATCAATAGTAAGAAGGATGACTAAGATGATTCCTGGGTATGTAATCATCTTAGAAGACTGACAAGATGATTCGTCGTGTGAGGAGCTTGACTCAATAAAAATAAGGATGACTAAAATGATTCTTGGGCTTATGAGCTTGACTCAATACACCCTTTGAAAAACTTGACTCAGTGCAAATAAAAATGACTAAATGATTCATGATTTTGAGATCTTCAGTCAAGAAAAAGGTGTAACAAGATAATTTATGGCCTGAGGAGCTTAACTCAATATTAAGGATGACTATGATGATTAATTGGTATGTGATATTGAGTCAATTCAAAGAAGAATCACAATATGATAGAGGCGATTGAGTCACTATAAAGAAGGGTGACTAAGATAATTCATGGGTGGAGCTGCTTAAGTCAATACAAATTGTGATCAGCAAGATGGTTCATGTGTTGAAGAGAATAAATGAATACAAATGAATAAGATGAGTCATGTGTTAAAGAGCTTGAATCAATTCAAAGAAGGATGAATAAGGTGTTAAAAGGGCTGAGAAGCTTGAGTCATTATCAAGAAGGATGACTATGATGATTCATGGATTGGATATCTTTAATCAAGCTTAAGTCAATACAAAGAATGACTAAGATGATTCAAAAGCTGAGGAGGTTGAGCCAATATAAATAAGAATGACTAAGATGATACATGGGTTGAGGAGCTTGAGTCAATAAAAAGAAGGATGACTAAGATGATTAATGATTTGGAAAGTTAGTATCAATCTGAAGAAGTGTGACTAAGATGTTTCATGGATTGAGATGTTTCATAGAATGACAAGATGATTTATTGGTTGAGGATCTATATTCAATAAAAATAAGTATGATCAAGATGATTCATGAGTTGTGGGTCTTGATTTTATTAAAGGAGAACTAAGATGATTCATGACTTTAAGAGCTTGAGTCAATACAAAGAAATATGTGTATGATGATTCATGGGTTGAAGAGCTTTAGGCAATAAAATAAAGGATGGCTAAGATGATCTATTGGTTGAGGAGCTTGAGTCAACACAAAGAAGGATGAGACATAGTTAATTTTCATATTTTTAGTGAATCAAATAGGACATGTTGCAATAAGTTTAAGCTAGACAAGTTTAGGTTTATGAAAGAAATCGGTCGAAATTTGCTTAAAATTGAGTGGTAGATGAATGGAATTGGCTGATCAGTCATATGATATAGCTTTGTCCTCCGTAGTTTTTAGAATAGATTCGACAGTATTAGGGATCAGAATGCTAGGTGGAACTGGACTTGTGGATGGGAAAAGGAGTTGCCTCATATATGCCATTTAACTTAGCCTTTAACAGACTTCTTCCTTTCCTATGTTCTTATGTACTGACCCCATTTTATCTTACTTATCTATCGTTTTACGAGCAGGCAAGCAGATCTCGCTTGTAGCATAGACAACCTTGCTGCGGCTCACATCTGTAGGATGGTTTGCACTCCCATTCTCAATGCTCGGAGGAGCATCTGTATTTTTCTTTCTTCTACACACTATCACTTCCTCTAGCTTCCCCACTTTCTTTACACAAGATCTCATTTTCCTAACTTTTCCCGTGATGTGTCCGCGTTGGTAAGCGCTTCTAGTTAAAGTTAAATAAAACCCAGAACTTTAATCGAGTCTTATCTTCCCTCCAGGATACTTTAAACCTATAAGCGCTAAACTTTCATCCCACTGAGATTAATCTACATTTGCGCTATATCTTACTCATAGAATGGGTGAAACTTGATGCTTCATCGTCTCCTCCAGGTGCGATATTGATGCTATAGCAAACCTCAATTGACTTTTAATCTCTCATTTTTTTAACTTTACCCAAATTGGTTAATAGGTAAAGCATAAAATGTGACCATCCTCTCGAAACCATGGAATTGAACATATTAGATTTTAATCACTGAATTTACAAAGAGTACGAGGAGCGGTCAATAGATTTCGCAATTTCGATAGAAGGAAACGAGATATGAGAAAAACTGTTTCATTATTTTTCAATATAACTAGCCTCGACTTCAATGCACTTGCGCCACTTGTCCCTGAGGCTTCGAATTCCAGACAACCAGAAATCTCCCGACTGCTGTTCAATCCACTCCAGGACGGCGAGCTGAACATTTTCCTCGTCCCCAAACCGGCGTCCACGCAGTGCAGCCTTGAGCTGACGGAATAAAACGTAGTCGCTAGGGGCCAGATCTGGACTGTAGAGGGGAAGGTTGAGCTCCTCGAATCCGCACTCGCGCAGGGCAGCTTGTGCAACTTTGGCCTTGTGGACTCTGATGACGTTGAATTCGATCATGGGGCGTGAGGTTTCTAGGGACCCGACGGGCAGAGACCTTAGGCATGCTCAAATTGTCGTCGATGATGTTTATAACACTTCCATGTGATATTCCAAGTTGTCGCTCGATTTCTTCGACCTTCACCCGTCGATTTTCGAGGATCATCCTCTCGACACGGGCCACATTGTCCTCGTTGGTCACGTCTGACGCGCGTCCTGGACGGGGGTCATCTTCAAGGAACTCACGACCATGGCGGAACTCCCTATTCCAGCGAGCAATGGTTGCCTAGGAAGGGGCGATGTCGGATTACACTGCAACCATTCGTTCATGGATCTCTTTTGCATCTTTGCCTTCCTTGGTCAAAGATTTGATCAGTGCGCGGTGCTCAACCTTCTCTGTTGTTAAAAAAATTGTGACTGACGATCTGAAATCAGCTACTGCTTCTTAAATAGACGAGGCAGGAGCGTGCGGTTTCAGGTCCTGACTTTTTATAACTTGTCCTAACACCCCCACAGACAGCCATCCCCCTTCCTCTGCTTTTCCCTACCGATTCGCAAAACTTATTGACCGCCCCTCGTAACTATGTTATTAGATCAACGCTACGAGAAGGCGTCGGTGTAAAATAAAAAAGTGCCGTTTCTCTACACGATGAATAAAGTTGCGGCGCTAAACCCAAACAAAAACGAGCACATCAAAAGTGACCACTCTCCATCTCCGCGCTAATTATTTTCTGAGGAGATTCCCAATCTCGTGAAGAGGACGATAAAATAGTCGAGCATAGGGGGTATCTATGCTTAGCTGTTCTGATACAACTCCTGAATGCGGATATGATAATTTTGGTGATGAAGGTAACATCCGATTATCACAAAGGGACACAGATTCAAACTCCTTCCTGGCAAGAAGTTTCATCCACATATGTCATCACGCCCATAACTAACTAAAACAACTTGTCTTTCACTCCTTTGTTCCGCATACACACAAAAAAAAATAAATCTTTTGTCTACGGAATTAGACACAGATATGTTAATCCACACTCCCATGGCTTCGAATGGTTGGCTCTCCCATGAGCTACGCAGTATTCCAGATCATGGCTAGTTGGTTACAAAACTCTATATTCTCGCTCTTTCTGATCTCCCTTCCCCCTTAAATGAGGACCAGGACCTGTTTCAATAAGCTAGTAGGGATTGCTATTATAACGTTTTATGTTGGTTTCACTATCCGGTTGGGGTCCCCAAATAAAGAAAAGATACGAGTGACCGTAATAAATAAATCATGAGTTAACAGTACAATTTGTTAAACACCAGCGAACAGTGAGTAGTGCCCTTTATTAAAACTTGGTAGCTACTGAGTAGTCCGCATTATATAATGAACTCTTTGGTACAAAGAGTTTAGACTTTTCTGGGCTTGATTTATTTGTAAGAGTTTACATGACGCCAGTCGACTAGTAACCAGGATTTCCCAAAGCAACTTTTCCCTAGCTCGGAGAGAGCCTTGAGGAACTCTCTCATACAATTGAAGCATCCTGATATAATGCCAATTTTAGCGCATTTATTAATTCTGCCCATTGTTTTTCATCGGTTTTAAACACACATTGCAGACTAAAAAGATTTAGGTCTAATATATGACTAAAATTAACACATTTAGGTTTGTAATGAATACCAGTAATCTAAAGAAGAAAATTGTTTTATTTAAATTATTAAAAAATCAAAATTCAACGAAAGTATCCATGGAGAAATTTGGCAAAAGGATGCCCTAAAGAAGGCGATAAAGTGAGAGAAGCCGAAATATACGCAAGTTAAATAATCCAAGTCAAAGGAATAAATTAGTGAATATGAATAAAAACATTGTAAATACTCGGCGAAATATTCGCAAGTTAAATAATCCAAGTCAAAGGAATAAATTAGTGAATATGAATAAAAACATTGTAAATACTCGGCGAAATATTCGCAAGTTAAATAATCCAAGTCAAAGGAATAAATTAGTGAATGTGAATAAAAACATTGTAAATACTCGGCAAATTAATTTTCTGATTTATGAACTTACGACCTTCACAACTTTCAATAATTCCCGGACTAACATTGGGAGGATCTTGGCAATTCTATAATTTGAAAGAAAATATAAAACAACATAAGGGTTTCAAATTTCAGAAGAATCAGCCGAATAGTTATGATGTTATTGTTAAAACAAAATAATTCCTGGGATAACCATGGGATGACTTTGGCAATTATATTATTCGTAAAAGAATGTACAACATAAGGGTTTCAAATTTCGTTAGAATCGGCGAAATAGTTATGATTTTTATTACAAAAACAAAAAGAAAGCAAAACGGGGACCGACCGATCGACCGACCGACATGGTGAGAAGTAGAGTCACACGCGACTAAAAACCTAAATGAATCTCGTTTCTCATCACTTGCGTTGGGTTTCTACATTCAACTCAATCAAGTCAATATACTATCCATTTATGCTATAATTATTATCTCTGAAAGAGGAAATAGTTAATGTTTACTCTTTTTCATAGTTACTGGTCAATATGGAAACATTATGAATGGCAACTTTTTCTGATTCCATTTAGGATCGCTCACAATTCACATTTCGAAGCTTCAAACGATTAAATCATCTTCCCATTTCATTTTCTATACGAAGTCGTCTTCTCCGTTGATATTATTTTTTATTTTGGGAGAAACCTAAGTAGATGGCGGAGAAAGATTGGAAAAATTAATAATAAAGTGGTCTAGAGACTAGTCAAGATGGATTCGCTCAATATCTTTTATAATAGAGCAAATCAATGTCCACTTAAACGACTCCTGCTCACCATCTTTAAGAGGGTGCGAGATCTCAGAAAAATAATGATTCGGGGATAGATTGTCGCCATTGTTGGCAAGCTCGTATTTCTTTTGTTTCAGATCAGACGCTGTATTTAAGCCGTATGTTCATTTAAAGAAAGGAAAAATTACACAACATTTTTAAATTACACCTAAATGTTCCCAGCGTGTTTTTTTTATCTAAGAATATATTTATATGTTATATAAACTGTTTTAGTAATATAGTTTCGAGCGGGTAGTCAAGTTTTATGGGTAATCCCAATCACTAGTTTGAATAAAGATAAATATGAAAACCATATCTCTCTGTGGAAATGGTGAGAACTAAAAGTTAAGCTTACAAACATTCCATGCTGGTTAGGACACCGCTGAGTCCCTCTTACATTGTTCTGGTTAGAAACACTCTAAAACCATTATTTTGCATGTATATATATTGTGTAAGTGGTTATAACGGTGGAATTAGAGGTTAGGAGAGCTTGAAGGACATATGCATTTATACATATATTAATCCGTAAATGATGTATAAGAGAACCATTTCAATTTAGTAAGGAATAGTAAGGTCAGAAATAGAGAGAACAGCTTGAGTTCGATTTGTTCCAAATATTTCGGGAGAATAAATCTCATGTTCAGTGGAATCTCTAAAAAGAAAATATGTACGAAATTAGATAAGGTAAAAACATCGGTAATACTAAGAATAAAAGTGATTGCTGAAAATAAAGTCACTATGATGTAACATTTAGTTTGATAGCTACCTGATTATAATTATTACAGCAGGGTTTTAATATAAATTATAAAGTGATTCTAGAATTTATAAATCACCTTCATAAGTGAACGTTCCCAAAACTTCGAAATTGTTACATTTTGATTACTTAGAATAATAATTTAACTTCTACTGACGATTGCTATTGCATCATATTGTTATTTTCTTTATGCATATATTAGGTATTTACACAAGAAATTGAGTTGTTAATAATTAAGTTAAATATCGGATCAAAAATAGAAATACCGAATGTTAAATCAAAATTGATATTTCTATTTGCAGCAAAATCACATTTCTAGAAAATTCTTTATCTCTTTTATTCTAAGTTCTCGAAAAACAAAATTTCCTCCCTACCTAGAAATTTCTAGGGTAATATCAGACGGATATGACGTATCCTTCTAAATTTTATATCCTAACACTCTAGGGTTAGATAGCACAGCCAGCTGAGAAGTGTGGGCCAGAGACAATGAGTTCATGGAGCACTATTGTTCCATCTCAATTGATCAATTCAGGCTGTTTGGTGACCAATCATGAATCCATTTCAACAACATGCAGAGAATACGGTTTCTCGGTCATTGTTTCCGAGGGTTCCAAAAGTGCAAAAATGGATGGTATCTCTACTAATCCACCAAACTTTAAACTACTATTTTGGAATGAAACAATGGCTTTGGCTTAAAACTTGGATTCTCACCCTTTAACTAGCCGTTCATGAGCGCTCTTCTTGTTATCGTATCGGATCAGTTTTTCATTACAGATAACAATTTTTCTCAAAAAAGAAAGAAAGTTTTGCATGTATGACCACATGACGTAAGAAATCGGATTTTTAAATGCAAGAAAAGAGACATTGGAAGACAAAGATTAAGGAGAGAAAAGGATAGTTCATTGAAAACCATCCATACAGAAAAGACAGGAAAAGTATCCTGGTCGGTACTCGAAACCAGGTCTCGCGAATGCTGGTCGGTTGCTTTACCACTAAGCTACCAAGCACAGCAAGTCAAACCTACTCAAAGCGTTACCCTATCAAATACAATATCTCCGCGGGATAAAGACATTCCAATGGCTTTTTATACGATATGTCTAGCCAGCGCACATTTAAAGGCTCATATCCATATTACAGAAAAAGAAGGATCAAATACATATATACAAGGTCTGCGGTTGGCAACAAACACCACAGGGCTTTCGCCATAATTAATTTCATGGTTTCAAAACTTTTTGAAGGCAGAAAGAAAGATAGAGACACCTGGATTGCAGACTATATTTCTATATAGTAAGAAATCGAAATAAATTTTGCGTGAATAAGCAAAAGATACAAAAAGCCAGAGCTTTTTAAAAACAAAGGAATGGATTGTCTTCAAAGGGGTGTCCTTTGCTCTCTTTATTTTTGTCTTATAAGGTCCTATTCGTTTGCCTTTAAAAAAACTCCGGGTCTTGTCCAATGTGCTCATTCATGCAGGTTTCTGCATCTTTCTTCCTGCCTTCAAAAAGTTCTGAAACGCAGAAAGTATATATGGCCAAAGTCTTGTAGTGGTTGTTCCAATAACTTGAACCGATTTTAAATCTGAGTTAAGTTTAGGCGTCTGATGATATTTTTCTTTTTCTTTCAGATTTAACAACTTCAGTCTTTGGCAATTTCAACCATGGAAAGATTAATAATCGAACAACGTCTTAAAGTTATCGAAGCCTATTACGAAAATGGACGTTCAAACAGAAACGCATTTCTGGCACTTCGCGATTGTTTTGGTCAACATAATCGACCAACCGAGAGTGCAATTGGGAAAATTGTTCGTAAATTCAAACAAACGGGGTCGGTGGCAGATAGGAAAACGCCATTGCGTGCTCGTTAAAGCCATTCAATTGAAAATATTGCTGCAGTTCGTGAGAATGTGGCCGAAGATCCAGACACCTCTATTCGTCATCGCGCGCAGGAATTGAACCTCTCCACAACAACGTTACATCGAATTTTGACAAAAGATTTGTCTCTATACGCTTACAAAATTCAATTAACACAAGAACTGAAGACTGCTGACCATTTTAGGCGCCGTACATTCGTCAATTGGGTGCACAAGCAAAGACAAGCCGATGATGATTTTTCGAAAAAAATCATCTTAAGTGATGAAGCCCATTTTCATCTTGGTGGACTCGTTAATAAGCAGAATTGTCGCATTTGGGCTGATGAAAATCCCAGGAAGATTGTTGAAAAGCCACTGCATCTACAAAAGGTCACTGTTTGGTGTGCATTTTTTCCTAGCGAAATCATTGGGCCGTATTTTTCGAAAATGATGCCGGGAATTCTGTTACGGTGACAGGCGAGCGATACCGTGCCATGATAACCAACTTTTTATGGCCTGAATTGAATTCTATGGATGTCGAAGATTTGTGGTTTCAACAGGACGGTGGCACATGCCGCACAGCCAATGCAACAATGGCTTTATTGAATGAGGAGTTCCCAGGTTGCATCATCTCTCGAAATAGCGAGGTCAATTGACCACCACGACCGTGTGACTTGACACCTTTAGATTCCTTTCTTTGGGCTCATCTCAAAGTAAGGTCTATGCCAACAAGCCAACAACAATTCAACAGCTGAAGGATGAGATAATAAGGCATATTTGTGAGATCGAGGAGCAACTATGAAGAGACGTCATGAAAAATTTTGACCATCGAGTGAAGGTGTGCCACCGAAGCCTTGGCGGGCATTTAGGCGATATTATTTTTCACACATAATTGCCATGACTCAAATAACATGATCCAATAGTGAAATCAATAAATTTTCACCAATAACTTCGATCCGTCTTAATGGGACACCCTTTATTTATATATATATATATATATATATATATATATGTGTGTGTGTTAAAAAAAACACTGTGGAGGAGCGTAGTATTTATTATCCTGAGACCAGTTTCGGCATGGAGTTTGTCATGCCAACCTCAGTCGAAATATATATAGTTTACAGAGATCCAATTGGAGTTCCTAATCAGGAGGTGTGAATTTAAGTTCATTAAGGATATCTTTTAAGGTTAGATCTGTGACGTAGGGGCTACATTTAAATTGCCCATCCGAAAGGTTAGAGTTGGAGACTTCATCTATAAGGGTGGATTCAATAACCTTTCTTTTGCGGAAGTCCTTACACGGATAGATTAGTTTTGCCTGTGGGAAGTTTATCGGGTGGTTAAAGTTATTAATGTGTGTGAAAAGACTAGAAGCTGTGTTTCCCCGTCTAATGTCTCCTCTGTGTTCGTTCACTCTCTTAATCAGGTTTCTCCCTGTTTTACCTATGTAAAATAAAGGGCAGTTAATTTCTTTACAGGGGATTAAATAGACTACTGCTTCTTTGGTTCCTTCTATAGGTTTGATGGTAGGAAATGATTTTTTAATGGTCGAAGGGTATTTAAAAGTGGTGCGGTTAGGGGAAAGGATACTATTTAAACCTTTCAGTAATGGATAAAATGGAAGGGGGAGGCAGTTTCTTTTAGTATCTGAGTTCCTACTTTTAGGGCAATAGAAGTTTGACTTGGCCTTGGATAAGCATTCATTGATTGGGGATATTCTAGTTCTATAAATGTACAAATGGTGAAAGTAATTTCATCGGACAAAAAACATGGGTCACAAAATCTAAAACCTCTCAAAAACATAGACATTACAATGGCTTTTTTAACTTTTATATCATGACAAGAGTAAAAACGGATGTAAGAATTGGAATTAGTGGTTTTACGGTATGCATAGAAGGTAGGTCGGTCATTTACTCTTACAATTTTGAAATCGAGAAAAGGTAAACAATTATTATTTTCCCATTCAAATTTGAATTTTATGGTAGGGTGTAGGTTATTGAGGTTGTTTAAGAAATCGTCAAAAGATTCCAGTTGATTTAAAGGCCACATCGATATGACGTCATCAACATATCTGTACCATACAAAATTTGGAGATGGGGTCACAGAGGGGAGTAGAGACATTTCAAAATGTTCCATAAAAAGATTGCACAGAATGGGTGACAAAGGATTTCCCATACTTAGCCCGTTTTGGGCGGAAGAAACTCATATCACTATTAAAAACATTTTCTTTGACGCAAAGTTTAGTTAAGTTAAAGATCTTTGTTTGGGGTAATGGGAAGTTTAATCTTGGGTTCCTTAATACATTAGATAATAGTTTAAGGGCCTCATCAACGGGTACATTGGTAAAAAGACTTTCTACATCAAAACTCATTAAGCTACTGCCTTTGATGTCAATTTTTCTAAATTTCTCGATGAAATCTGATGAGTGAACTATATGTGATGATGAGGTTAATCCAACGGCATATGAGAGAATATTGGCCAGCCACTTAGAGAAGGAATATGCATGGGAGCCATTGCATGATACAATTGGTCGAAAAGGTGTTCTAGGCTTATGGGTTTTCGGCAACCCATACATACGGGGAAGAGATGGATTAATTGGTTTGAAACGTCGAAGGAGATCGGGCCTTTCCCCTAACCGCACCACTTTTAAATACCCTTCGACCATTAAAAAATCATTCCCTACCATCAAACCTATAGAAAAAACCAACGAACCAGGAGTCTATTTAATCCCCTGTAAAGAAATTAACTGCTCCCTTTATTTTACATAGGCGAAACAGGAAGAAACCTGGATAAGAGAATGTACGAACACAGAGGAGACATTAGACGGGGAAACACAGCCTCTAGTCTTTTTACACACACATATTAGTTTAACCACCCAATAGACTTCCCACAGGTCAAAATAATCTACTCGTGTAAGGAATTCCGCAAAAGAAAGGTCATTGAATCCACCTTTATAGATGAAATCCCCAACTTTAACCTTTCGGATGGGCAATTTAAATATAGCCCCTACGTCACAGATCTAACCTTAAAAGATATCCTTAATAAAATTAAATCCACACCCAGTGATTAGAAACTCCCATTGGATCTCTTTAAACTATATATATATATATATATATATATATATATATATATATATAAATAAATATATATATATATATATTGTAAGCTTGGTGGGACTGCTTGTATTCTCAGTGTTTGACTGTGGCTGGCATGACAAACTCCATGCCAAAACTGGTTTCAAGATAATAAATACTACGCTCCTCCACAGTGGTTTTATTAACATATTTGGAATCTGTCATCCGATTTTACAATTGTTCTGATATATATATATATATATATATATATATATATATATATATATATATATATATATATATATATGATATATATATACGATATATACAGGGCGTGGCAGAACCGATTGAGCAGTTTTGAGGAGTCAATGCTTGGGGAGAAGAGGGGCAAGGAAGGTGTTCGTGGTTTCGCTCTGCTCTGTAGACATCCCTATTTCAGTAGCAAACATGGTGTGGACGGGATCACATCGTGGCTTTGCCATGCACGCGTATTTTGAGAACAATCAATCTGTGATTGCGACGCAAAGAGCTTTTCGGCGACGGTTCAATATTCCGCGCAACGATGTCGTTCCTCAGGCGAACACAATTTGGTCCTGAGTTCGGCAGTTGGAGGCAACTGGTAGCACACTAAGAAGAGATACACATGGCCGACGCAGGCCCATCAGAACACCAAACAATGTGGAGATGGTGAGAGCAGCATATTGTTGCTTTGGGAATTTCCAAGCGCAATTTAAGGAGGATTCTGCATATAGATTTGAATTTCCATCCCTACAAAATAATTTTTAAACGTCGCCCTCACACCCTACCACAGCTAAGGGAGAGGATTATTGAAGAAGTTAAAGCCATACCCCGCAGTATGTGCGAACGTGCTGTACGAAACTTCAGAGATCGACTCCAATAGTGCGTTGTTGTTAAGGGCCGCCATCTTCATGACATTATTTTCAGACCCTAGGAATTATAAATGGTGTACTGCTAACCTTGAGTATAATAACATTTCTTCTCTATATACCCCTCTTACTTTTTATAACTTCTTACAACTGCTCAATCGGTTCTGCCGCCCCCTGTATATTTATAATATATATATATATATATATATATATATATATATATATATATATATGTGTGTGTGTGTGTGTGTGTGTGTGTGATAAGTATGTAACCTATAAAGTAAAAGCCAATGACTCTCATTTAATTCATGACCTGTGGGGTATTCTACCCAATTTCTGGTCCGATATAATATAAAGATATATTAAAATTTAAAGTGATAACAAGCACTGATTGTAAAAATGGATAATTTGGCTCGAAGTAAAGAACTATAATAAACTGGTAATACAGATGGGGGTAGAAGCTCACATTCCATAACCATGTTTGGTTATTAAGTTTAGGGTAAAAAATACTAAATATTTAAGAAAGAAATGACACAGCTAACCTTCTGCGAAGGACAAGACCTAAAACTAAAGAGTCAATTATACATATTGCATCAAAGCATCGTATTGCCAAGTGGGAACAGACTCATGCCTTCAACGAGTGGACAGCCTAACGATATAGGTCACAGGGAAGAGTAAATTTATACACACCCGAGAAGCTCACCTCAGGAGGGTTCAGTCTTTACAACATAATAATTGCCCTATGTGAAAATTGTTAATTAATGATATTTTAGATGGAGTGTTTGTGAAGCATACTTTATGGAGTTTGCAGCGGATGTTTAAATAAAGGGAGCCAATGTCTGGGAGGAGGCAATAACGAAGATCCTTGGGAACAGTTACAATTGAGAGAGTTGGTGTGCATAGATAATGAGCAAGAAAGTTGAAAGCCATTCTTTCGAAATTAACCCTTGAGGAATTCAAATTCTTTGTGCTTAAGAAAATAGTCTGATGGAAGTTCGAAGCCAAAATAAAGGAAATTTTTAAAATTGCTAACTTTGTACTTCTTGCCCCAAAAATTAAATGTTCATGCATACCTAGATCTGTAAATGTGGATTTACGATAGACTGATTGAGGTTAATTACATAAGAACATAAGAAAAGAAGGAGACTGCAAAAGACCATTCATGGCGGGAGAGGAGAACATCAAGATATGTGGATTTGTGTTCTTTTCTTAATGTTAGAATGGAATTCATTTAGTTAATTGAAAAAGTAGGAAGACTAGTTTTACCATAATCGTATCGTCAACGAAATGGCGAGAATAAGATCGGTTTAAAGTCAGAGGGACAATCACAAAGATCGATTTTTCCAAAGTTGGACAGCAAGGAGAGGATCAATCGAAGATCCTATTCCATCTGTTTTTGTTTTTCTGCTTAGCAGAATAATTTTTTAAAAAGCGATTGTCCTTGACAGTAAGTTCAAGAACAGCTCGAAGCTAGAAAGGAGTAAAGTAATAGAAGTTAGAGTCTAGTTCAGGATAACCCCTTCGAAACATGAGGTCCGATTTAGTAATAATATTTTTTACCACAAACTCAATAACCAAACTTAGTTAGACAATGTGTGTGCATGCCCTCATTTGCGCTACCAATTTTTCGTACTTCTTGATTTCGATCCCAAAAAGCCATTTATCAATCAGTGCTTGTCATTACTTTTAATTTCAATATATCTTAGTAATTGATAGAACTAGATGTCGGATAGAATATAGGACACCTCGTTCAAAATATGAGAATCGTTGGCTTATTCCTTATCAATTTCATTCCTAATATATATATATATATATATATATATATATATATATATATATATATATATATATATATTATACTGGCACGTTTCGATAAGACATGTATCATCTGCAGAGTTAAAATGGGAAATTCATACATGTTTCCAGTTTATAGGTTATAAAAAATGTGTTAACAAACTGACGAACGAAACGTAGACACGTGTAGGCGAACTAGCGAGCTGACGAGGTGCAGGTAGGGACTGGTGAAAGAAAGGTAAGTGAGTGGTATGTGAGGGGAGAGAGGCGAAAGAGGGAAGTTTAAGCCCCTTGCCAAAGGTAATTTGCGGCTAGAGGCAGTGGTCCTAAATGTACCTGGTCCCTCTGTTTCCTCGTCTTGCATTTGGGAGTTTGACTGTATATTAAACCTTGGTTGTTTTTCTTGAATATGTATTGCTTCAGGGAGAATTAATTGGCGTCTGTTGAGAGCATAGTCTAAAATTTGGGGGTATTCACCGTCTGCAGACAGTGAATGCCATAAACGCTACCGAACAAGCGTGATCACATCGTATATTAACCGTGCCTTCCCCACTGCACTACATAGAAGGATACGCACAATGAACTTGAGAGAGCCAATAAAGAAATACAGACAGCTATAAGAATTAAAGTGGACTTAAAGTACCTGTCAGAACCCTAAAATAACCAAA
Source organism: Ceratothoa steindachneri (assembly GCA_963969495.1). Classification (NCBI taxonomy): domain Eukaryota; kingdom Metazoa; phylum Arthropoda; class Malacostraca; order Isopoda; family Cymothoidae; genus Ceratothoa; species Ceratothoa steindachneri. The sequence continues at coordinate 100,713,030 of OZ018335.1, read as the reverse complement.
ACACTGACAAAGAAAACATTATAGAACTCTTTTACAAGAACACTATGAGCATAGAACACCGTGAAGACGAGAGAGCAATCAAGGATATTATTAACCGAGGAATAAAACCCATGAATGCCGAAAAAAAGGTCGCACTAAGTATCTACTACCAAAATAGACGGACATCAACCCCTTTCATGAAAAATAACTTAAAACCTCCACCTCAACCCAAACAAAGGACCCGTCTGATATACAAGTACACATGTACCTTAGGAGACTGTGAGCTCTTACCTAACTCGTATATCGGAATGACCAAAACCACACTCTCAAGACGAATAACATACCATCTCAACAATGGAGCACCTAAAAACCATGCTCAAAAAATACATGCAACTTACCTTAAGAGGAAAATGATGGAAGAAAACACAAACAAATTTAGCCTATGCTCCCATCAGACGCCAATTACTCCTCCTTGAATGAATATATATTCAAGAAAAACAGCTAAGGTTAAATACACAATCTAACTTCCATGAAATCCTGCCATCTGCAAGACGAGGAAATCGAGGGACCAGGTACATTTAGAACCGCTGCCCCTATTAGCTAATCACCTTTAACAAGCATCTTAACCCTCCTCTTTTACCAGTCCCTACCTGCACCTCGTCATCTCGCTAGTTCACCTACACCTGTCTACGTTCCGTTCGTCAGTTTGTTAACGCATTTTTTATAACATTCAAACTCGAATACATGTATGAATTTCCTATTTTAACTCTGAAGATGATACATGTATCGAAACGCCTCAGTGTAGTAAAAGAATGAGCTAAAGTGTATTAATTTCCTTCCAGCTTTTTGCAATTAATAAATATCAGTCTCTAATGTACTTCGGTAGGTTTATTTCAGGGGTTGAACCACGAAGAAAAGGCGAACATGAGACAGATCGAGAAGATTGAAAAGAAAATTATTAATACTAGATTAGCAGTCGCTTTGAAAAAACTTGCCATTGTGAAAATATACTGCCCAAATTCATATGAGTAAAAAGTAAATGTTAATAAAACCATTGCATAAGAGCGTAATACTTATTCACAAGATCAGTTTTCAGTATCAAGTTTATCATACTTTTCTCATTCAAATAGTGAGAATAGACACAGACTTCCGAATGTTAAACGATGAGAAATAAAATCAATATCACTAATCAGGAGATAAGAAATTAAGCTGATTAAGAATGTCTTTTAAGATCAAATTTGGTGTAAAGCTGCATTTCAATTGGCCTTCCGAAAGGCGGAAATTTGGAATTTCTTTAAGCAATGAGGATTATTTGGGGTGTCGAAAAATGTATTACATTGTTCAAATTAATACAATCCTTAAAAATAGATGATATAAGTCTTGCTCATACACTCATATATCATATATTTCTAAACATCTTCCAATCTTCTCTTGATAGAAGGAGTGGCAATTAGTGAGTTTAATACGATCAGAAATACACCTGTTTCATTAGTTTCAGTTGGCTTAGTGGAAAGGAAAGATTTTATTAATGGTCAAATGGTATTTAAAGGTAGTGCGATTGGGGCAAAGGAGTCTGTTTAATCCTTTGAGTAATTGGTAAATGGAGGGGATTTACAATTTATATTAACATCTGGTTTTCTTGTTTTGGGGCAGTAATATGTGGATCTGGCTTTAGTTAAGCTTTTATTAATGAAGTACAAAGGTTATTTTAATTATATAAAAATAAAAGTAGTATATGTGATTTTATCAGACAAAAAACATGGATCGTAAATCCTAAACACTCTTAAAAGCAATGACATGGTAATAGACTTTTTTATCTTAACATCATGGCATGACAAAAAATTAATGTAGGAATTAGAATTTGTTGTTTTACGATAGAGAGTAAAAGTCACTTGGTCATTGAGTTTTAGGATTTATTTTAACGTCAAGGAAAGATAGGCAATTATCATTTTTCCATTCAACTTTGAAATTCATGGTAGAGTGGAGGTTATTAAAGAGTCTGGGCGATTTAATGGCCCCAATGAAATGACGTCATCAACACGTCAAATGAAAACCATTCAATTGAAATTAATTACGCATAAGAAAAAAATATATTTCCCACAACTCTATACATAGCCGTTTAATAGAATCAGCTCTTCTAAAGGAAGTTCCAAACTTTAATACTTCCGATGGGCAATTTAACACTAGTCCCTTGATAATCAGAAGACTCGTGTGGCGTCTCGTCAAAACTGCCAAAGCCCCATACCGCGCCGTCTCCCCACCCCCTAATTGCATTTCGACTTGTAAATTTGTCTTTAGGCTAAGCATCTCACTGTATTCATTAGTTTACCATCGATTGAAAATGACGGAAGTCTCCATCGAAACCTAGTTTCGCAAATAAATCGATCCTAACACTGTGGTTTCTTTCCTGCATATATATATATATATATATATATATATATATATATATATATATATATATGGGTAAAAATCACGAGAGGTAAAGTAAAACGTGAATAAGTAGAAATATTTGGTTGTAGCACGTAGGGAAAAAGAAAGATTGATTTGAGCTACAAATAACATTTTCGAACTTACAATGGTTTATGAAATAGAGAGACGCCGTATTTACACAAAACAATGTTTTTCCTATAAGGTCAAATGGTCAGATCTTTTTTATGACCTCTGATAAGTTTGATTTGAGGAAGAAAGATAGGACTGGATCTAAAGAAAACAAATCGGGACTAATATTTACATTTCTCTCCTTTGTGCTGGAGATTAGGAACGATTCAAAGATATTTCTGCTAATAAAATAATTTATATGCATTATGGTATCTGCTTTTGACCAGTTAATCTAGTGACCCATCTTAATCCTGTGGACGGCCAAAGCATTATTTCTATATCCCTTAGATACTGCATTTTGGTGTTGCTTAGTTCTTACAGAGATATTTTTAGAAGTTTGACCTACATAGAATAAATTGCAATCCAAACAAGGCATACTATATATTACTGTCGTGGTTTACGGCCGAGTACGGATGTACGTTGATTCATAGATGAATTAATCCGTTCCACTTTTCTCTAAGAGTGCTCTAATATAATTCTTTAACCAGGGAGGTTTCGTATTATGATATATCTATTGCCAGTGCTGCGTTTGAGAATCTAATCAAACAACTCAGACAAAATGTACTTTTAAACACATCAAAGAACGAAATATTAAATCTTTCAATACACTAATTCTATAGCAAGAGGGTCTAATAAAAATTAACACTACAAATGAGTAATACGAGATGGTTGACGCAAAAATCACTTCTAATACACGAGATTTAAGCTCAATTAATGCTAGTTATTAAGTCATTTTAAATTGAAATAGTATGGTTACGACTACCAGATTGAAATAGTTTTGTTGCGAATACACTTTCGCACGGAATGGAAAATAACAAAAAATGAATAAATTATGTATTAGTTTTACCTTTAACTCAGAGTGTGTCGACAGTTGGGTGACTTTGAAAGTGAGCACCCTCGCTGAGTTGGTTTGAAGCGAGTTTGACTGGAGACTTCCTTGCTGAGGTGAGGCGAGCGTGATGTGATTCGGGAAAACAGTTGATGCTTCTTCCGGGCTTAATTGAGGCTAGTGATGATGCTTCTCTCTCGACTTGAAGATATAAGTGAGATGATCTTGAATGAATGGAAGTTATCCCGATCCCTGTGTTACTCGTACCAATTCAACTTCTCGGCGACGAGACTTAACCAAGATGTGAATCTTTTCTCGAATGGGAATTCACTTTGTTCTTCTTCAGTGGTGAGGGATATCTGTGTTTTTTCAGCAAACTGAGATACTGGATTTTCTCTGGACGGGAATGGTAGGAGAGTTGGTCTCGATACCACTGGTCTGCTCTTTTAAGCGACCAAAGTAACAGCCTCGGGAGGGAAAGTCCTGCTTGGTTCCAACTATCTTTGTGATTCCCTGTTTGACTCAGGGACTCGTCTTCTTCTCTCGAGGGCTACACGGCTTCTCTCTAAATTTCTAAAGATTGAACTATATGTACGTCGATTATCCCCTGGGTGGAGGGGAGATGAGGGAGTTTAGGAGGGGCGAACCCTCACTAGCCCACAGTTCAGCCCCTCTCCTAGGGCATAAATTTTCAACGCTATGACACTTTGCCCCTTCAGGTTTACGCACGGGGAAGGTGAGGTTTCGTCTATTTGGAGAAAATAGACATAAACAATCGGAGGAGACAGTGAGCCTGTTCATAGGCTTTTGGTTGACGAAGACTTAGGCAGCAAGATTTTAATTCTAAAGGCTCTCACACCCTCTTATGTTTATATTAACGGATTACACCACCAGTCTCGTAAATTACGAAATCTGCTGACCGAAATCCTTCTTTGCGAGAGACTTTGAAGGGTCTTGGGGCAGTAGGGAAATGGGGGGGGGAAGTCTTGGCCCATGTGAACGTAACGGTTGACACTGTATAAACAAACTAGCATCTGCTTGTCCTTGTTATATTCATTCCTCCGCAATTACATTATTATCGTTCCTTGGGCTGTGTTTTATTGACATATTTTTTAATGTATAATTTTATTTAAAAATTACATTTATATCAAGTTGTTTTAACATTGATACCACATACAAAAAATTATCATGGTAAGGTAAAAGTAATATGTTGTGTAAAGGTTATGTTTTCCTTAACCTGTGGTTATAAAATGTTTTTTTAGCTTTATATATGCAGTTTTCGAAAAAATACTTCGGGTAACACAGATTGAAGGCAATCTTTTCAATTTTTGTAAATTCGTGGTCTATACAGTTAAGACTATATATTATGAGTGCCCTAAGTTACATGGAAAAAAATACTGATGTTTAAATATTTTTAGAATTACCTGAATAAAAATGGACTTAGGATAAATTATTTGTCGGTTTCCTGAAAATAAAAAAACTTAAACCTGTCTGGTTGTCTGATTATTAGAACATCTAGGAAAGGAAAGCTATTATTTTCTTCTTTTTCTAAATTAAATTTAATTGATGTAACTAATGAATTAATTAATAAAAGAAAAACATTGAGGTCAAAATCATCATTTAGAATTCCCAAGACATCGTCTACATAGCGTTACCAAACAATTTAAGTGGCCTAAACCGGTGGAATCAGCCTCGTTTGAAAATATTCCATATATATATTTTACAATAAGGGAGATAAGGGATTACCCATAGCCATGCCAAACACTTGTTTGTAGAACTTGCCATTGAAACTAAATTTACATTTTTTTAATGCATAAACAAATGAGTTGAATGATCGAGTTGGACGGTAAAGGCAAATCATAAGAATTAAGAATACCAGCTAGGAAATCCAATAAGGCATCAACGGGCACTTTAGTGAATAATGAGGTAACATCAAAACTGACTAATAAAACCCATAAGCTAGGCAATCCAAAGTTCCAAGTTTCAGTTTTTGTTGCTTTTTTCATGAATTTGAATCCTTCTTAATTTTAATCAATTTTGAGTGTACCCTTGAATAATCAGTTGTAACTAACTTGTTTAAATATCTGATAACTGATATTTCCTTCGGGAATTTTTATCTACATATTTTGGGAGGAGAGTATGTAATCGATCTCACTTTTGTTCATTTTACTCCCAAACGTGTTCCTCTCTTTCTTTGTCTCTTTTGAAAGAAGAAATTTATGATTTGAGAGTTGGCTCCTGCAAATTCTACTAATCCTTGTCCAAAATCATTTCCTTTTCCTGCACCGGGAAATTTTCCTACTGATCGACTATCGCTTCTTCGTTCACCAATCTTTGCAATCGAGTCCCCATAATGTATGGTTTTTGTGTGTACCTGCATTCCTGAGTACTGCATAAGTCTTAATTGTGGAGAATACCTAGTTAATATTTTAATTAATATTTTTGAGTGCTCTATCGGAAATTCTTATAATTTTTGGGGGGGATGATGCCATGCTTCGTTGTATGAGTAAACCTAAGCCACTTGTATGTGCGTGTTTCTACCTTTATAAAGATTATGTGACCGTTTTTAATTGTAAACTCCTTCTCCTTACCTTTTTATTTCGACTCTATTTTGTGCTCTTAAGTCCTTCCTTTCTTAGAGCCTATTGCCATTTGAGAGAGTCCGAATGTTGTACGTAACCAAGTGGAGGACATGTTCCCAGATAGGTACCTGAGGCTACCGAGTAGGTACCTGGTAGGTTCCTTGGTAAGTATTTGGCTGGTGCCGGTTAGTACCGAATGCAAAGGGTGATTCCGCCTAAATCCCGGAAGGGTATGACGGGCAAGGAGTAAACAATGGATGGGTATTTCACGGGTAACGAGGACACGGGATTATAGGTTAACTATTGATTGGCACCTTGTATTATCTAGGCATAACAGCTAAATACATACCAGTTAGGTACTAGGAAAGTACCAGAAAAGATTGTTGTATGAAACAATATTTTATATCTACATTGTGTGAAGAGCGACAAGCAAAAAAATAGTCAGAAGATGGATTTCAACTAACAGCAAGTTAATTAATGACGTGTATGAACGTGTACGTGTATGAAGCGTTTTTATAAAGATGGATGCACTCATCTGTGAGTGTGGTAGTGATGGCTAAAAAATGGAATCCAGTAGCTCAGCTTTCCTCTTAATTATACCATGGCAATTTTTAAGGATGATTTTAGACGAGGAAAATATAGTTAAAAATACATCTCGTATCCTGTATAGTCGGATAATATAATTACATTACAGTCTAAGAATACTTTTTTAATGTTTATTATGTATCTGTTAACATAAACTACTCTGATTTTAATTAATTACCCGTTGGCACCCACGATCCTATTCCATTTTTTAAAATATATTAGGAATGTCATGTTATTACATATTCGCTCAGTGCCCATGATCCCCAAATGGAGATACACAATATTAACAGTATTTTTTCATTTCATTAATGCATGTGCTGAGTTTAAATATATTAGATTGACACTAAAACGACAAAATGGAAAAAATGGGCACTAACGGGTGATGCTAAATGACATAGGATAGCCTTTTTTCACTAGGGTAGATGCGTACCAAATATTTGTTGGCAAACGTGTCTTTTATGGCAACGCTAAACTACACAATGATTTAAACTAGTGGTTTCTAATCTCTTTCTGATAGTGGCACCCTAATTGCTATTTAGAAGCTGCCGCGGCACCCCAATATAATATAATTTACGTATAAATACATAATTACGCGGAAAGCATTTCAAAATTAACCAGGATTGAAATTCAACTTAATTTAATCAAAATAAGAGATTAAAAATCAAAACTCTTACCTTTTAAAACTTAACGGAAATTTGAGCTTGATAAATATCACATAATTCTTGAATATTGGGAGGTAGAGTTGACCAGGAAACTCTTATTTCTTCATTCATTCTCTACAATCTTTCTCTGTTCGTTGTTTTTATGTTGCACAAAAGCAGATAAGCTCGTTTCAAAATACTTTCAAGGGGGGCTAGATTTTTATGAATGTTTGAAATAGATATCTTTGAAGGGGCCATTTAGGCATTATAAAAATGATTTCTTGGTCGCTCTCGTAGCACCCTTAGTTGGCTCTCGCGGCATTCCGGTTGAAAACCACTGATCTAATCTACATTTTCAAAACTACATAATTTTAGTTACAATAATGCAGCAAGAAATCAGTTGAAGTATATTAAATAAAATGTTAAAGATGTTCAGAAGAATTTCCATTATTACAGAATTATGAGGCAACAAAGACCCTAAAATCCTCTTGAGACTCGTAAAATAAAAAAGGAGAAACTGTGTATGTGATAGGTAAATGGCAGATAAAAGAAAGAGAGAGTATAGGGAAAATTAATTTCACAAGCCTTATTTCTGCAAGGTCATATTTAAAGTAATATTTATTAATTTTATTCTTAAATATATTTATTTTAGTAATTTCAATGACACTCGAGGATACGCCATTTCAAGTCTGTGTTATTTTATAATAAAAAATAAATTTGTGCCCAGTGTCATTTGTTTACTAGCACCTGCAAACATTATATATAGCGCCGTTCGGTTATCTAAGTTCAAATATTGAGTCATAATTTATGTAAGTAAACCTGTTTTATAAGTGAAAGACCAATAAGTTGGGCCCCGTGGATGCCCATCTCTCAGTCAAAGTAAATCGAAGTGTCTCAGTCTTTCTTCGTACGATCTATTTCTAAGTTGAGGAATTAATTTGGTCGCTCGACGCGTTCCAATATTAAAATGTCCTTTTGCATGTATGGGCACCAAATTTACACCACCTACTCCAAACGAGGTATTACAAGTGCTATATATGAGGAAAGAAGTAAATCTCTCGATTTAAACGCCATATGTTCTAGTTATGTACTTTAGAACCTTATTCGCCCTTTTCGAGCCTAAAGTGCATTGTTGCGAAAATTTAAGATCATTTGAGATTATGACACCTAAATTCTTTTCCATTTCGACTGTTTAAATTTTGACCATCCATATTGTAATCTTTTTGGAGACTATCATGACCTACGAGTATATGCATTACTTGTCCCCGTCCAACTTTAATTTCATCTACCTTCTTTCCAACAATTTGGCTATTCTATCCAAGTATAATTTGTCTTAGTACCCATGCCCATGTATTTCATCTCAATTTACAACTTTCAAGGAGGAGTAAAAAAGATAATTACAAGATTTAAAGTTCGGGATGAGATTGAGAATATTTAGAAATCGAATTAGGTTATGAGCGTTGTTCTCGTGTTTCGTCAACATGTGTACAACCTAATAATTTCTCTTCATTTGAAAAAAAAATATGTACATATATTATTATATTATGTTCACGTGACGGTTCTTCTATTTTTTTCAACAGAAAGTTTTCATCTAGAAATGGCAAATGATGTAGAGGAAAAACTGGTTAAACATTTACAAGTAAAGACCTTTGCATTACAAATTAATGAAACGTTATTACGTAATAACGAAAACCTTCTTATGGCGTATGTTAAGTTTTTGGATAAAAATCAATTCAGAGAAGAAATGCTTTTTTCCTGCAGCCTTATGACAGATACTAAAGGTGAAACAATTTTAAAAGAAGCAGTTACCTATTTCAAAGAAAATGATATTCCACTTGGGAATATTATGGTTTGTGCAACTGATAGCGCCGCTGCTATGATAGGTAGATATAGGGGATTTATTGCACATTTAAAAGAAGCTGTACCTAAAGTTTTTTGCATACACTGTGCTGTCCACTGTCAACATCTGATTGCAAAAAACCTAGGAGGACGTCTGAAAGATTCACTTGATAGTGTAATCAAGACAGTCAACCTTATCAAGTCAAATCCACTTCAAGAGCGTCTTTTCCGAAAACTCCGTGCTACCAATAAAGAAGGGTTTGAGCGCCTACTTTTGCATACAGAGGTGCGATGGCTTTCTAAGGGCAATTGTCTGAATCGCTTCATTGCACTTTGGGATAGTGTTGTGTTATTTCTGGATGGTAAGCAACTCGGAGTAAGAATCATTGCTGCCAAATGTGGCATATTCTACCTTACAGATATATTTGAAAAGCTTAATATCCTGAACAAACTGCTACAAGGTAAAAATGCAAATATTTTTACTTGCAAAGAGTCTATTTGTGCATTTATGGGGAAAATTAAGCTGTTCAAGACAAATATGAGGCGAAAAGAGTTGATACAGTTTCCAACCCTCCGTACTATTGAGAGTGAGCTGACAGAAGATGATATTTTAGTATACATTGATCATTTGGAGAAATTGCATAATGATATGGAAGTTAGGTTGAGAGATCTTCTACAACTGGACATTCCAGGTTTGGTGGTAGACCCATTTGGAATTAATGCAGCTGATGTTGATATCAGATTACAAGAAAGCCTCTTTGAGTTACAAAGGGATCAAACTTCTTTGACTAGATTTAATCATGGTGTCATGAACTTATAGACAAGTTATGAAATTGCTATGAAATACCCTTTGCTTTGGGACGAAGTAAAATCATATTTTATTGCTTTTCTTATCTGGTTGAGTCGAGTTTTAGTAAAGTGTCACACCTCCTATCAAAAGCTCGCAGCAGCTTAGAAATAGTAATAAGGGGTGATCTTCGTCTGTCTCTAACAACTATAGACCTTGATATTGAAAAACTTGTAAAACTGCATGAAGCACAAGGATCGCATTGAATGAATAAAGAGTTGATGATATATTTATTTCATTTTGATAAAGTATTTTATTTTTTGTAAGACTAATTATTTATTTTAAAAGAGTATTACATTTTTGTTAACTACTGTTTAATTTTTGCTATGTTTATAGTCTTATATATGTGACAAATATAATTGTACCTGAATACAAATAGCTGTTTTAATATCTTTTATCCTTTAAAGTAGAGTTAAACTGCATATTACCTACTGAAAATAATGATTATGGGCCACAGGAAAAAATGAGGTTCCTAAGGGGGCCATAAGCCAGAATCGGTTGGGAAACATTGATTTAAGCAACCAAATTACTGATAGGTAGGTATACGTCATCCTTAAAACCCCACCAAGTTGTTCTTGCTATGGAAATCGCATTAATTTAAAGCGATGAGACAGCTAACATTGGCGATACTTCAATTACAAGGTTCGATCCAAATCAATTTGGCGAAAACTAAATTACTTATAAATTCGTTAATAGCTAGTAGATTGGTTTAGCTGAAAAGGTTGTTGGTGTACTTAAATAAATTGTTTAGGAACTGTTGAGATGCCACTAAGAGTAAATTATCCTTTATAAACATCGATCAGGTAATCATATTTTTTATGATTGACTTCTTGCTACTTGAAATAAAGCAAATGCCTATACAAAGGCCAAGAAAGTTTGGAGATGTGATCAAAAATATTAGTAATTTTATCTAAGAAGGAAATGTTAAAAAATATTTTATTAATATGATTCCAAGTTAATGTCAAAAAAGTAGGTAAGGAAAAATTAGGAAAAAAAAGTTTACAATTATTTAGGGATATAAATCCTGCATCACCTTTGTTACTTGAAATTTTAAAAGTAAAACGGAAATGATTTACTATTTACTGTAAAACAACTCAAGAGGGAGAGGACAGTGTTGCATTCAACTAGATTTCATGTCAGATTTATATGACTATGCATATATAAGTTATTTAGTACACGAACTTACATAAGAGACCCACGGTCCACCTATGTAGAAATGACCCAATATCCGCACATGAAATACATAAGCTACCCAACTTTTACACTTCATGGCGTCACTGATACTGTGAATCAGGAGATGTGGAGATCCAAATACCTCAAAGGCATTTAGAGCACTCTGTAAGTCGCTATGAATTACAAAACGGTCTTCCAAGTGGTGTATTAGACCAAATTTAATAAAAGGGGGTCTAAACTGGTGAAGACTGGTCCAGGATAGCCTCATGGGTCTCAACACTGAAGAGTTAGTATGGACGCCAACTCCCCTCCTCTTCTTCGAAACTTGAGCCATCTTTGTACACCGGCAAGGTTTTCTGTGACAACAGATATGCTTTAAAAAAAACGTTCAAAGATCCCATCCTCCAAGGTGGCATCTACGGCAGAACTATCGGCGTAGCCTGTTTGCGAGTTACCTTGAACTCGCGAAAGTTTCCTTGCCCTATAGCCGAAAGGTTTAGAGCATTATTGGTATCTGTAGCATAAGCACTGTCGATATCAGCTGCGGACGAAATAAGAGCCACTCGCGACTCGGGTAGAAGTTTAGCCCGTGTGTTCAACTGCATGTTGGACTATACATGTCGTGCAGAGTGTAATATCCCTTTCCTTACACCATGAAGCTCTTTGTGTGGACATCGAAAGAACAATTAGACGTCGCCCGGAGACAGGTAGACAATAAAGCAGTAAAACATAGAATGCGCAGCTTTACTAGCATACAACGTGTTTAACGCTACATAGCATACATAGCCGGGAAGGCTACAAACCTGCGTCTTATAAGAGAGGTGTGTCGAATATAACACCAAGTAAAAGGTGAAAACGCTCCTCGTCCAGGCGAGACATATCTAGAAAAAGATACCATTTGAGGTGATGTAGCTGAAAGCGGCAAAAGTCTATTACTTCAGTCTTTGTCAAACAAATGAAACCCTTGTGTTTCAGTATACCAAAAGAGCTGTGAATGGCCTGTTGGACTGGGCATTCCCTGGTATAAGTCATAGCCGTGCCAAAAAAAATTGAGAGTCGTCATCTATGTAAAGCGTGCTGAGAACATTTGCCATCATAACCGAGATAATATCACTCATGCCATCTCAAAGAGACTGACACTAACGAAACGACTATGGGATCCCACCCCAACTCATTACTTACGGCTTGGATAGTCCTCTTCCATCCCCCTCATTCCACCAGCTCGTAAGAATTTAGATAAAAACATAGTGATTATCCCATCACTAAGTAGTATCATAGGTCTTCTCCAAATCAAAAGCAACGTGGCGAAATGCTGCCTGCAAAGGAACAAGCATAAAATCCGACGTGGAGTAGAACTTAAGAAAACGGGGCTGTGTGCGTATGACAGGTGATCTCAGAAGTCCAGAAATAATTTTTTTAAAATTGAAATTAGAATGAAACCAGTCGAAATGGAGTTATTTCTCTCTTCTTGCGAAAAGCCAACACAGTGGCCATTTGCAAAGAATATAGGAAAATACCTTTGGATCAGATCGCGTTAAGCAAATCTAACAGAAATAATATGCCTTACTCACCTAGGTGTTGGAGCATGATGTACGGAATATCATCCAAAACAGGGGCTGCATCTGCGCAATACGCGAAAGCGGAACGCAAGTTACTTAAAAAAATCAAGTCAGTAAAGGATTTCCAGGATATAGAGTTGAAGTCCAGTCGGTGCTCTTCAGCAAACAAGCGGCATGTTTGGAATGCTGGTAAAGCAGCAGCCTGGCTGAATATTGTGTAGAAAGCGGTCGGAAAAGATTCTGTTACGGACACGGGGTCCGATATGGTGATTTCGTCTTCATGGAAAAAGAGAAAAGAGTCAAGTGTGAACTTGCGCCGAATCCTTTTTACATGCTTACATACTTCAGCAAGAGGTATCCACACATTCAATAATGATACAAATAAAAAACAAAAAAAAGAGAGAGTACGCCAAACAAAACAGAATATTGCCCTCGTCCTAAGAAATTCATACATGTTCAAATCGTCCAGATTTCACTTGTAGCGTTCATAGACATATCTCTTTTCTCTTATGGCTATCTCAGCCCGAAATCAGACGGCGTACAACATCCCAGACGTTCTAAGAATGCACCCTTCGATTGAGATTGAAAACTCAGCAATTACCTCATATTCGGCCACTTTAATCGATCCAAGCAACCTCTAAGTCAATTTTCGAGAATAAGCGGCCCAGCAAAAGATATTTGAATCAGGAGGTGATTGCTGCCATGGGAGTAGTTGAATATTAGCCATGCAAAGTTTTCTTGGACATCAGGAGATGCACAGGCACAGGTCAAGTCAGGCAAATAAAACAATTCTTCGACACCGATATGTGATTTTTTACACATTAAGGACGCTGATTTCTAACTCTTTGATCAGTTTTGCAAGGGTCAAGCTGCTTAAATGGATTGTGTAATCTCTCAAGAGTTGGTGGTTAACATTTAGGTCACTGAGAAGAAGAAAGATCCTCTAAATTCGTATTACCATGCGACAGAACTCCACCATATCGAACCAACTGAGAGGGCAAAATAGTGAGTGACAATGGACTAGATGACCAAAAGTAGAACTGAACTGCTATCGCCTAGAGGAAGGTATGAAAACTTAGACGTCCCTTTTGTGAGCTTAGTATCCTATCTGTTCTCTGTGATGGTGGTATTGCGTGTCTGCTTTTCTTGTTTGTTTTTCGCCTATTCTTGTTTTTAGCCTATGAAACTCCAAGATTCAAGATTTATTAAGAAATAAAAAGATACAAGTAGATTTAAAAATAAAAGTAAAGTCTAAATAGTTCAAAGTGGGGAGACAAAAGGGAAAGTGCCTTCAATGACCTGTGGTGTTTTGTGATAAGGTGATAAATGGTTATGGCTTTGATGGTTTCCCATGGTTCAAATCACTTATAAAAGCCTTTGAATGGCTAATTGAGGCTTCTGCCACTAGATGGCGCCACCCAGTGCCAAATCTGATTTGAAATTTCCAGGGTGAATAACCATATGTCCCATGGTCATAGGGTTATTTCATCGCTCTAAATGGGTACAATTGAACTTTACTCCTTTTGGAAAAAAGGCGACGCCTTGACCTGGCGCTTCGCCGCAAGTAAAAGAGATGAGAGAAAGTACATAGGTTGAAGGATAAAAATAAAGTTTCCAGAAGAATGCATATTCAAATTCTTATTTAACTGTATATTTTAACATTAAGAAAATAAATAATTAAATAAATAAATCGATATTTCTTTGTTTAATTAAACTTCTAGTAACATTTATGCGAATTTTATTATTATTTAACCAGTTATAAAAAAAAATAACTCTGTCCATTCTTGCTACTTATTTGATCTTTTCAAAACTTACTGTTTCATTAATTTCTACTTGATTATTATATGAATAATTATAATAGACAGGTTTATTATCACTATTTTATTAATTTAATTTGCCGATTTCAAATAAGCTGTAATTCACTTACTATGTCATTAATTTCTACTTGATTATTATATTAATAATGATAATACACAGGTTCATTATCACTCTATATTATATTAATTTAATTTGCCGATTTCATATAAGCTGTAATTCACCTAAGAAAATTGTCACTCTTCCAATTCTTTGTTAATTTTACCTTTGATCACTTTTTATTCTGAACACTTTTTAAGTTTAACCACCTTTGTTTTATTCGTTATTTTCTAATTATCACTTGTTATTATATTATTAATTTATGTTTAATATTAGCACTTAAAAAACATTTTAACCATTTTTACTATTCCACTAATTGATCGTTATAATTATATTCACAGTTTGGTTATCATACATTGTCCATGTTTTTCACTTGCCAATGTCCACATTCTTTTGTCCGATTCATATTACTTTGAAGTTCTGTAGGTTGACGGTGTGGATATTGGATGCTGGGATGTAGATCGCTCCATCCAACAGCAGCCCCTCCACTTCTTCTTCGGTGTATGCTCCTTTGAATACCCACTTGATTTTCCCTCTATGTAGTCCTTGGAATAAGCCATGGCACACGGATAGCAACACAAAATATTGTCATCACCAACTCAGGGCCAAATCTAGAAGCACGGACTGGCGAGATCCCCGAAAAGTCTTTTCATTAATTTTTGATGTTCCAATCCTGTCAATGAGCCAACAAGAAGATGGAAGTTAAATCTAGGAACTGCATCACACAAAGAATTGGAACGAGATGAACTGTTGGCATTCATAAGGGTGCTGATATTTTCGGGATGCCGGAAGGATAATTACTTTTCAACCTCAGACATCGATGCACCACTGTACCGTGCTGCTATGTTTCAGGCCTGTTTTAAATTTATACTAAACCTTTTACGATTTTATGACCCTGCAACAAGAGAGGCAAGGAGGAAGGAAGAAAAATTTGCACCTGCAAGGGTAGTTTTTGATAATTTCATGGGGAACTACGAGTCTCACTACACATCTAATGAACACCTAACTCTCGAGGAGCAGCTGCTTGGTTTTCAAGGACAATGTCCTCTAGGGTTTACATCCCAAGTAAGTCAATCAAGTATAGAATAAACTTGTCCTCATCAATGATTTTAAGATAAAATACCTGCTTAGGGGTATACCTTACTTGGAAAAGGAGGCGAAACGGTTTTCAGCCGGATTGGAATTGGGACATTATTATACCAAGGAGCTCACAAGGGCATCTCTAATCAAAAAGAAGTGTAACCCCAGATAATTGGTTAACATCTGTGCCACTAGTAACAAACCATCTGGCAAACTGTCGTATGACACTAATAGGAACACTGAAGGCAAATAAGAAAGCGGTACCACATAGATAAGAAGCAAAGAAGGTCGTGAACCGGGGTCAAGTGCATTTGTGTACACCAAAGAGATGACCAAAGGTTTGACACCAAAGGTTTGATTGACGCATTTGACGAGATGTGTGACATTTACTCCTATAACAGAAAGACTAGGAGATCACCACTTTGTATTGTTTACTGGATGATTAATGCTGTTGTTATAAACTCCATGATAGTGCACACAGCAAATCAAGCCAGGACAGGAAAAGAAATTCCCAAGCGCCGTCACTTCAATTATCGACAATAATCGAAATTTAGCTCATCCAATGAATAATACTCAGGGGTAATTCTTGTTTGGGTCTATAACTTTCTTACCGCTACAGTATTTAAGATTGATAAGGATTTGGAATTCATAATTTCTCATACTTATCCTTCGTTCTTTCTTTGTCTAGCTCAGTAAGATTTCCCCATTAAAAAGATCAGACCTCAAATAAAAGAGTTAATGTTTTCACCTGGGTATAGTGGTAATAAGGATCTGCAAAGTTATTGCAATTTTATTAAGAAAGCGGTCGCGCGCCAACTCAATCGATAAGATTCAGCTTGTGATTATCATCCATTATTTCGGATCATCCAATCATACATCGAGATTATTAACAGAAGAGTATTGATTTCTCTCAACTTTGGTGAAATGTTTACATTCATGTAGTTCTGGTTATATATCTATTTTCTCTCCCTTCAAACCTATCTCGTGTTATAATATATTCGTAGGCGCTCCAGTCTCACAGAAACCAGTTTAACTTTCGTTCTCCTTACTATTTTACACGCTTTTTACCTCTTCTCATATATTTATTCCTCACTTTTAATTTATGCAGCCGTAAAATCAACTGCGTTATCACTTAAATTTCCCCCTCCCCATAACTGAGTGGTGAAATTCCTGTTACCTTTTCACACAACCTTTTAAGCAAATTCAGTGGAATGAAGTAACACACTCAACAGCAACCAAATAGGGGCTAAAAAATTTATAGCAGAAATATAAATAAAAAAGATAGAAAATAATACTGAAGTGTGAAAACAAAGGGCGACAATTGCGAGAATTGCCTTTAGCCATTCCTGAATAATTATTTGTAGGTTAACAACTTTAACGAAACGCCAACCAGCGAGTACATAGCGAGGATCCCAAGAATTTGAGGTTAAAAATCAATCGTGCCAAAAAGGATGATCGTGATTGAAGACAATTCAATATCTGTGAGCCGTTCAAGTTCATTCGAGGTGACTCCCAAGATTGATTGGAAGACCTTGATTTGGCACTTGGTACACTAAGTCTCCTTGGTAACAAGCACAACACAGTAACTTGATGCCACTATTTGACACGAATTTAGGCCCTTGGCTAAACCAGGCCTTGTTTTTCTTATCTGGTAATTAATTTCTTTCCTTTACCTACGTTTCTTATAATTTCTTGGTAACACTTCTTGTCTAGCACTCGACTAAAAGTGTCACTGAATGCAGCAGACGAGTAATTATTACTTTCTTTATACACAAATATAAATAGCTTTCCTCCAGTTCTACATTATGAATCAAAACTATTCTTATATACCTTTCGTGATACACAAACCTTGATGTGAGTCTTTTTAATTTAGGTCAATGAAGTCTTTTTTACCAGTGAATGTTTGTAAGCAAACATGGTTGCGTATATCAAACAGGTAATTCCATCAACTGTAACTTTATCATCTTATGATCTTAAAAGTAAGGGAGAACATTTCTTTATTAACGAATACTTTTCATCTAAACTACCCCTTAAGCTAACATGAAAAAATGCTTCATAACTTATAGGCTGCCTTTATAGAATCCATATTAATGAGAAAACTCTTCAATTTCAACCTGTCAGATGGGCGAGTTAAACTTAGCCCCTTTATTGCCCCAATTAGTGGCATTGATATAGTTTTTGTGTTATTTCAGTGGTTGTCTGCGCCTATTCTCATTACACGACGGAATATCATAAACTTCATACGAAAACTCGTCTCGAAAATAAATATTATTTTCGTATGCAGAGGTTTATTAACAATATATGTTTATAATAGTTTTGATGAGTAACGGAGAATGTTTTTTTTAATGCAGAGAGTACGAACGTATCATCATTAACTTAGAAATTGCTTAAAATCTTGACTGATATTAGGAATGAAACGGAACTGACGCCATGGCACCGGAAGATAAACAACCAGTTAATATTTGCAGATTTGCGCTGCCCAACTCAATTAACCATACCAAATGTGACCTAACTCTACTGATGTCGAAAGAACACTATCATATGCCAACTCCGTTATGGGCTTGAGGTCATCCCGCAACCCCAACTCCCTCTCCCCGAAAGATACTATCACCACCTCCTCACTTACTACACACACTCACACATTTTAGTCCCTCGTAACGCGACTTGCCTTTGTTACTTCGTTATAAGATGGACACTACTCTACTGAATCTCTTGCACACCAGGAAGTACATATACTTTTTAGCTATTTGAAATACGTAACTATCTTTCGCACATTTTCACTCTCTGTACTTCACTAATTTGTTTATTCACCTCATTTCCAAAAATTTGGAGTGGTAATACTAATGCTTTTTTTCATTTTATTTATTTTTTCTTTTTAACCCCGCCCTCTCTTTACCCGGGGGTTTGAAGCCAGGCAGAGGTTCGCTCCCAAAATTAACAGACTCCCAAATTTGCATTAATCAATTACCAATACCCACATTCCCGGTCTGGGGTCTTTTATGGGACATGCTGAGGCATGCGCTCCCACTTTCTCATGTGAATGGGGATTAAAAAGCTTGCCTTGGATTAAGAGGACTTTCAACATGTACTCCCTCCCTTATTCCTGTTACTGTCTCCATATTATCTCTCTGTTTTCCTTTCCCTTTTACACTTCCCCCTCCTTATCCATTGAGTTCTGCTCTAGCACCATTCGAGCCCTCCCAACAGCGACCTAGCGCAGATCTGGCCTCTTTTGTCTGACCTAATACCCACTGAGCCATCACTTAACAACCATTGAGCTCTCCCGTACCATTAGACTCCTGACAATTACTTAGCACGACCATCCCATATCACCTGGTGAGCGCCACCGTAATATCATATCACCCATCGCGTGCTTGTGTATTCTCGTAATACCCGGATAGCCTTCAGTAATAACTCATTGAGTCCTCCTTTGTGAGCTAGTAAGCACCCTTGCAAACCCATAACACCCATTGAGTACAGTTGAAAGTTTGTTAACGATATTTGTTTTGAGAATTATGTTAGATAATCATATTTGAGTTGGAATAAAGTCTGCATGATTGCAGTCTGAATAGTTTCAATGATTAGAAGTTTGTTACTAGAGCAACGAAATAGTTACTTGTAACGTTGTTTGACGATCATGGAGATGCGACCAATAATAAAAGTAAACACTTACCTTTCGGCTAGATACAAGTTGAATTGACTTACCATTAACACACACATTTGTAAACATACTTAATAGATTGGAAGTCAAAGGACAAGTTTGAAGTTGTTCGTTGTCTTCGTGAATTCTGCCCTCGTTGGAGGTGTCTGATAGTCTCAGAAAGCGAGAGGATGGGGAGGGGAGCTGATGGTCTGAAATCTCGCATCGTTTTAATTCAAAGTGAAATGGATGGAAAGACTCCCACACTCTCTCGAAGGGAGAGGACGGACTTCAACCTCAACCTTACCAACACCATAACCCCAGGATGGAGAGAAACCCCCTTTGCGGCAAAGATTCCTGAGCAAGGAAACAAAGCAGCAACATATCGCTATCAATCTTAGAGATTGAAAAACAAAGCCAGAAATTCCCAGAGCAGATATAAAAAGAAGTTCATTTAGACATATTTTAAATAAACAGAAAAGGAAGGTAGACAGATGAGAGCAGCGTAGAAATGAGGATGGAAAGGCGGGAAATTCACTGGTTCAAAATATAATTTTAACAAACCTTCGAGTTTTTATATTCTTGGTGCTATTACGTTCTTCATACTTGTTATGAGAACTCATTCGTTGTTTTGAATATCTGCATTCTTTGCATGAACTTGTTCGCACAGTGATCCCTGTGTCATGCGTACGAACTTTTCAGTACTTATATATATATATATATATATATATATATATATATATATATATATATATATATATATATATATAAATAGATAATTATGAGTCTTTGTGCCTGTTGTACTAGCTCGTTTGTACGTTTGTAGCAATACGCCCCCTTACCAACTGTTCGTACTTTATACGAACTTTAAATGAACTGCTACCAATATTTAGTATCGACAATATAGTGGAGACTTTATCACCCTTTTTAACCTTTTTCCGGCATTTCTTCTTTTTATTTATTCATCTTTCTCATTGATCTGTCGGTCCGCCCCTCCTTCCTTATCCCCTCATTTATCTGGGCCTGGTCCTACGAATGGATAGCGAAAACAACATAAAAATCAGAATGACAATCTCTGGCAAGGCTGACAACGCGAGAGACTAGTCAATATTAAGGACGAAGCGGCAGGTAGAACAGTGGTACTTTATTTTGCCACCAACCAGCGAGCGTTTAGAACCCTTCGTGGTTCCGGGATCAGCTACTAGTTCAACAGCAGAGAAGTGTAGAGTGAAAATTCCTTTGGTAATTCTCTAAATGGAAGAGTGATGTGTTATATGTGCGAAGGAGATAAGTGAAGCAGATAGCGATGTTGTGAGGGTTATTTTCGTGATTGCAATTTTAAAAGTATCAGCCTGTGCGCATGCACCAGATTAGGCGCGCTGCTCAATGGCGGGGATCGACCTCTGCACAAGGGCCTGGAAATCGAACGCCTTCTCCTCTCGCCCACGAGAGTGACCTTAGATTGAAAAATGTATCATATTAAGTTAACCAAATTAAAAGTGAGTGTCGTGTATGCGTTGGTGGCAAATTGTGAGCCAAAACCAAAGATGGCTTCGGAATTTTCGCCCCCAGAATGAGGAATTTTTGTCTCGGGTTGTGACAGGAAACGAGACTCATCCGCGGAAGCTTCTCTTCTGCGTTGGGTGGAATATGAAGGACATAAAGCCATATTAATTTCTCAACCCAAATCAGAAAATCACGAAAAAGGTTTACTGTGCTCTATTTGACCGTTTACACGCAGCGCTTGAAGAAAAGATCCGGCATTAATCGATGACAACGCTGGACCTCTTATCGCTAAAGATACCATACAAAAGATTAACAATTTTGATTAGCAATTAATGAGTTATCTTCCTAACTCATCCGACTTCGCCCCATCATATTACTATTCTTTTCGGTGCTTAGCGAGTCACCTGAAGAGAATGAAGAAGTCAACAACGGAAGAGGTTGAAGCAATCGTAAATAACCGTTTAAACTCGCAGACAAACGATTTTTATAAACATGGTATTGAAAGTTAGTATAAAAATGGAGACTAATGGTAGAAACGGGTAAAAATTATATTATTAAATTAATAAATAAATATATATTTAAATCAAAATAACTGCAAGGATTCGTTTGCTTTCTATCAATAAAATAATGATAAACATCAAAACAAGTTGCATTTATTAAGGGATGGCCTAATATATTGAATCCCAATAAAGGAGCCCCTAAATGGATACAAAAATGAACCCATTAGCAAAACGCGTGTATAATAAATCAATTTAAGGAATCCATTTTCAAATGGACAATTAAATGAAACCATTAAAGATATTCTATAATGAACCCATTAAGCTCTAAGTGTAGGGATATCGAATATCCAAACCCCCTATAACCCGTTGGTACAAAGAGAGATAGTTACTTAAATTTACGAACTTGATTCAAACATTCGAGTCTTGGCGATCAAATTTTACCTCTCGTCTTAGTCATTTTGCTCTGTTTATCAACCACTCGACACAGGTATACGAGTTCCTGTGCCACAGACTCCCATATGCGTCCATCACGTATCACCACTTAAACCATACCCAAAGATACGGCAGCAAATTTAAGTCGCTTTCTTCCTTCATGCACGATAAGCGCCTTACTCACTTCCCTTCTTCAATCTCATAAAATCTTTCAAACTCAAAAATATAGGCACCACTTTCCTCTCGATCATTTAAGTGAGTGTACATCATGTAAATGTTCAGGGCAACATGCTGCAACTAACAGCTGTTGCGTTCCCTACGGGCCCTAACGCATGTAGAAGGATCTGAAGCTATATATCTCTACGCATTATCACCTCCCCTCACTCCGCGACTTTCTTTAGAAAACTCTCCCTTGCATTTGTTTATCACAACTCCTTCACCCTGGGGAGGAAATTTACAGGATAAAAATTGAGTGAAAATGGAATGAAAGGGTGGCTACAGTAAACAGCACACCAACAAATAATTGTGCCCGTAGGGTATCACTAAACATTCTACGAACAAGGGTGTGAATACAAAATTGAACCTCATTGAGAAAAACTCTAGTTTTTCTTGCGTAGGTATATCTCTACTGTAGTTTATAAGTACGAACGTCTCATTGAAGGCAGTTGGTTGGGTGGTGATATCGAACAATAGTAATTATCGTGATAATATGGTGTCAATTGCAGAAATTAATAAATAATACATGGAATAATACATAAAAAATTGGCTGTTGTTCACGACCAAGATAATTCCAGCACGAAGTTACCGAAGCCAAGCCTAGAGTTAGGTACAGTAGAGATTTTGCCTAGCTTAAGTCAATCTCCACGCCGAACGTAATTAAGATATTTAAAAAACCGTTATCCGACTTTTACTCAAGTTTGAATCGAATCGATTGCTCGTCTTTTTTATGTGGTTTGTATGTTCGTCGATGATAAGATCAAATTGCATGTTAATACTCTCTATGTTCAAATATATAGAGAGATCCACGGCTAGTTTGTACCATTTTTTATCTAGGTTTATTTTTCAAAGTCTGTTATGGTAATTCCCCTAGAGGGATATTTTGGATAGTTTTATGGGCTTACTTTCTGTGGGGAAATCAATATCGCGAGGATAAAACAGACGCCAGCTTGGTTACACAGCATCAAGAGCTACGTGGCATGTGGGCCGATAATTTACCCCCCCCCCCCTCCTCCTCCTCCTCTTCCCCTTTTGCCCCGCTTGCACAACCATCCTCGATATTCCTCAGGAGGAAACTTAGAATCGGCAGATTTCGTAGCCTGTTAGTATAAACAAAGAAGGGTGGTAGAGTTTTTCGAATAAGAATCTATGAACAGGCCCACTGTCCCCTCCTATTGTTTAGGTCTAGTTTCGCAAAATAGACGAAATTTCATTCTCTCCGACGAAAACCAGAAGAGACCATTAGGGCTAAGGAAGACCACTCTGAAAAGTGATGCCCCTATGAGAGAGGCTTAAACATGGGCACTCATCCCCCCTCCCTTCTCCCCAGGGGATAAGTGAGGTATATATATACGTATATCTGGAGAAAAGAGGAGATATTGAGTTAGCGATCGAGAGAAGACGAAGACCGCCGTCAGTCCGAGCATTAAAGTGGAACCGTGCGGGAGTTAAGAAGAAAAAGTTTTCATCCCGAGGCTGTTCCTTTTGGTCACATTGAAGAGTAGACCATCGATATAGAGAATCACTCTCATACCCCTCTTGTCATAGAAACCCCCTATCTCATTTTTTAAATAAAACCAGAGATATCCCTCACCATTGAGGAATACCAAAAGTGAAGTCCCACTCGAGAAAGAATTCACCTCTTGGTCAACGCTCATCATCGAGAAGCCCAACAAGTGTAACCCCCAAAATAGAATAATCCTACATCCACGGTCCCTTCGCTTATATTGTCGAGTCAAGATACTTCTTCAAGCGCTCTTCTCACTCATCTCGAAATCAGCTATTTCCTCCAGTCAACCTCTCGTCTGGCAACACACTCGCCTGACCTCCTCACGAGATTCTCGGTCAAGGTCATTACTCGTCTAACGTCACTTACTTTTATAGGTAAAAGGATTCCCATTTAATTATGTTCTTTAATCAACCTTTGGTACTAAAGTGAACTTTGGGCGTCAACCATCGCGTAGAATTCATTGGTAATAGTAATTTTTATTTAGACACTTTTATTATATGCTGAGTAGATTTAAATTTTTTAATATTTAATTTTTTATGTAATTAAAAGTAGATTTTTTCTCTAGCGGTTTAATTAAATCCTCGAAATGCTGCAAATGGTAATAGATATATAAATTTACAAATCCTCCCTGGTTAAAGAATCAAATCAATATATAAATAGTAATATAGCACTCTTAGAGGAGAAAAAGAACGGAGTTATTTCTGTACGGAACAAACATACGTACATACTCGGCCGTATACCACGACATTAAATATTTGGTGTCAGGTTTTATGGGTATTTTAGCGAACTCAATAATAGTTAATAGTATTGCATCCCCTTGATTAGTAACAAATTTATGCATAAGCGTGCGAGGAAAATTAAATATAATAAGAGGATCAAGTCGGTCTATATTTTTTTGTTAATTGGCGGGGGTTAACCCGTTAATGGTACTAAGTAGCTTTTATGGTTTGGTGTTATTCCAATGTACAGAAAGTGGGGGTGGTAAGGGTGTTAGGCAGAGCGCTACTTGTTTCTTGGTTGCATAAGTACCTTTAGCATACATCGGTGAGTTTTAGACGACATAGGTAAAATGTCGGTGTTTGAAAGATTCCACCAACAAGGCCAAACTCTTGGACTAACAGGCCAAGAACTAGTTGCCTTTGTCCTGGAAGAACAGATGATAAAAAGAGAAGCAGAAAAGAGGGAGAGAACGAATACGCGCACATGAAAGGGAAATGAACAAGGATCAGGTGGAAGTCAATTCCGTTGGATCACGGTCTGGAGCTAAGCAGATACTCACTGTGCGACCTCCAGCATATAAAGATAACGAAGACCTGTGTTCGTACCTGGCACACTTCGAGTTGAATCATTGGGACATAGAAACAGAGGGAATCGCCAGAGAACTGCCTCTGCTCAATACCCGTCTCTGTGATATATTCATCTCGTTACCATCCGAGGCTTTTGTGGATCATACCACCCTTAAGCACGAGCTACTGTCCGCCGTTAATCTAAATCCCGAGGAGTATAGGATGAAGTTTAGACATGCTAGAATTCATCAAGGGCAAACATACCGTCAATTTGGCTTTATCCTGAGAAGACATATCCAATTCTGGCTAGATTCAGAACAAGTGGGGAATGAGTTAGAATCCCTCGCCGACTTCATGCTTAATGACCAATTGTTGTGTAACCTGCTTCCAGAGATATGAGCATTCGTCAAGGACAGGCGAGCCGCTACATTCAAGGACTGCGTGGAGGAAGCGGATCTGCATGCTGCCAACCATAAACTATATCCGCGAGAGTTTAAAAATAACTAGTCCTTGTCTCCAAAGAAAGGTGGGTATCCTCAGAAACCCCAACAAAACAACCCCCCCCTAGATTTGTCAAGAACTCCAGACACCCCAGAAACCCTGTAACGTGTTTTAATTGTGGCACCCCAAGTTACATTAGCCTCAATTGTCCCCAAAATTCGAGGCTTAGGTCGTCCTCAAGCCAACAAGTACACAACATCACCGCATCTCTTCCCCAAGAACAACCTCCTGCTTCAGCGTCTCCTTCGTCCACATTGAATCCCACTCACCAACGGATGAATTTTGTGTTTAATAAGAGTTCTCCTGGAGAACTAAAATTCGAAACTGGATCCGTAAATGGTCGAGGAGTCTCCACATTGGTACGCGATACGGGGTGCACCTGTATCGTAGTATCAGATAAATTGCTTTTCCCACTCAGTCAACCCCCAACACCAGAGGTTCGTGGGCGACCAGAATTTCCTGGGTAGATCAGACAAGTTCCCCGTCGTCAGATGCCATATCCAGTATCAGTATTTAACTGGCTGGACTGAGGTATTGGCAGCGCCTATTAAATTCTGTTCAGTCTTAATAGGCCAGAGCACGCAGCTCTCTCCAAATCCGGTGGCTCAGCCTGTAGTCACACAAATTCAAGCAACTAAGATGTCCACGGCCCCGACCCCTTTATCTTCTCGTGAGAACCCTGAATAAGAAGAGCTTAATTCTCAAGCCTTCGCTCCAGCCCCGAAGGACTGTCCGACTCCCCCACCCCTGGGGGAGAAGGCAGCGAAAAATGAAATCGAATCTGTTCGAGAGAACAATCGAACACGGTGTGTGGTGGAGAATTCACTACAATGCCGGACGACGGCTGAAGTAACCCCCCTGTCGGATAAAGTAGTGCATTCCACGGTGTTACGCCAGAAGGCCACCGCTAAAGGCCGGGTACCGCTGGCTCCCAGACTGAAAACCCACGTCATTTTCGAACCCTTCTTCAGAGTGGCTATATACGTGGTGTGTCCCCGCCATTCCCCGTCTAGTAAAGGAGCCTCTTATATCTCCATTTAGTAGACTGCGCCACTAGTTTTCCTGACGCAGTGGTCCTCAGGAAAATCGACAGTATTTCCTGTGCAGAAGCTCTCATCTCCATTTTTTTCCGAGTCGGCATCCCTAAAGAAATCCTCTCAGATCGAGGCTGTCAGTTAACCTCGGAACTGATGGAATACGTAGGCAAATTACTCCTCATCAAACCCCTCTTTACAACCCCTTTTTGCCCATCCGCAAGCATGGTGTGGGAAAAATTAAAGGGTACCCAAAAGGCAAAGTTAAGAAAGTTCTGTTAGCCACAGTCTCGAGAAGGGCCTCGGTATCCCCCACCATTGATCAATACCAGAGTGAAGTCCCACTCGAGAAAGGATTCACCTCTTGGTCAAGGCTCATCATCGAGAAGCCCCATAAGTGTTACCCAAGGATTGGCATAATCCTACATCCACGGTCCCTTCGCTTATATCGTCGAGTCAAGATACTTTGCCAAGCGCTCTTCTCACTCATCTCGAAGTCAGCTGTTTCCTCCAGTCAGCCTCTCGTCTGGCGACACACTCGGTTCCCCTCCTCACGAGAATTTCGGTCAAGGTCATTACTCACCAGAGGTCACTTACTTTTAAAGGTAAAAGGATTTCCATTTAATTATGTTATTTAATTAACATTCGGTACTAAAGTGAATTTTTGGACGTCAACCATCGCGTAGTATTCATTGGTAGTAGGAATTTTTATTTAAACACTTATTATATCCTAATTAGATTTATTAAAGTTTTCAATATTTAATTTTTTATGTAATTAAAAGTAGATTTTTTTCTCTAGTGGTTTAATTAAATCCTCGAAATGCTGCAAATGGCAATAGATATATAAATGTACAAATTCTTCCTGGTTAAAGAATCAAATCAAAAGATAAATAGTAATATAGCACTCTAAGAGGAAAAAAGAACGGAGTTATTTCTGTACGGAACAAATATACGTAAATGCTCGGCCGTATACCACGACACTTGCATTTTGCTGATAATTTTCGACCAATGACGAGGCTATAATTCTTCATTTATAATTATACACTTAATAACTGATTTTAGGCATTTTTCAAGCTGTAGCCGAAAATCATGCTCATTTTATCTAATCAGATCAAGTTTTTTAGATGTAAGCACACTCTAGAAATTCCCATATTCCGATCTATTTGTAGGCGAATGTACCCACAATAGTAATTTTGAAATGATTTATACACCGAAGGCTTACAGAATGTTCTAATTCATACCAGGAAGAGTACAACATACAAAAAAGCTACTCATAGGTGAATGGTCTCTTCAGGGACTTCCGAATGCACCTAGTAGACAATAAATCCTTTTGCAGGTACCAACAGTAGTCAGCCAAAAATTTGACATCCCAACACCCTTGGTAGAGTCCCTCCATCACATGGATATCTTGGTGAAAGCGCTCACCCTGTTGTTCACTGAAGACTCCACAATTCTGACGAAAATAGTCTAGGTGCGACCGAAGGAAATGTATTTTCCCTGAGTTTAGCGTACCAAGTTTGCGGAAGTTCCATATTAACTCATCTGAGAACTTCTGTTGTTGCCAATGAAGTTTTCAATGACTGACTTAAGGGATAACCAGGCAGAGAGTTCAGCAGGATTCAGTACTTCATCAAAACTGGTGTCCTTGATGAGCTCCTTTATTTGAGGAAAATCAAATACACCTGCCTTCAGTTTTTCCATCTGACTCGTGAAAACTTCTGACGGAGGGAAGCAAATCTTCTACCTTCGTTGCCCATTGCCCTGGCAAATTTCTTCATCAAACCGAGTTTGATGTATATGGGTGGAAGCAATATCTTGCTCGGTTCAACTAGAGAGTGGGACAGAACGTTGTGTGAACAGGATTCCAATCCTTGTCTTGGCGGTTAGTCTTGTCTGACATAATGCTGGTCGATAGCCTGACTGTCCCACAAGCAGATAAAGTATGGATACTCTGTTTACCCACCTTGAAGGCGTAGGATGAGTCCAACAACTTTAAGATCACAGATCAGCCGTTTGTGTTTGTGGTAGTTGAGAGCAGACAATAGACAGTTCGTTCTGTTGCAGGTTTCTTTCATTGCAGCTGAGTGTCCAACAGGGATTGAAGAAAACTTATTACCGTTATCAAGAACCTCCTTGAGACTTCTGTTAGATGAGTCAATGAAAATTCTCCATTACATAACATCACACTCCAGGCCCATTAAGTTGAGAAGGTCAGCAATGTTGTTACAATAGACCAGTAAAGAGACTTAATCAAACGTGAAAAATTTCCTAAATTCTTTTCGCAGTCCCGATACCAGCATACATTCTCGAAGACGTGGACCCAATAGCTGAGCAGATTCTTTGGAAAGGTTCAGGTCTGGTGTCAAGTCGTTGAGTTTGGCTTGCGGAAATGGCACCAGTTTGTCGCCCTGTTCTGGCTTGTATGCATCGAACTCAGTTGTATTGGTAGTGACACTGGCATCAAAATTAGAGCTAAAACCCATGGTAACATTAGGGTCAGGAACAGGAAGATCAAGGCTATGTGGGACTGCTTTTATAGTAGAAAAAATATTGAGGTATTTTACATGGTGCTTGTTCTTGCGATTGATGTCTTTCATATTTGTTATGCAGAAGTAGCAGTCAGTGACGTGATCTTTGCCTCCCCTTCACACCATTTTGACACCAAATGGCATATTCTTCTTTTTATTATTACTCCAATCTCGTAAATTTTCCACACATTTTTTAAAGCAATTGGCTTATCCTGGTCCCCTAGTTGCACTCCAAATTATACATGATATGCCTTTTTCACAAAATCCGTGTTTATGGCTTGACGGTCTGGAAGAGCTACATGTCTGCAGATGTAACAAAACCTATTCGGATAGTTCTTACACGTACGATCCATTGTAATGCAAACCTAGACCTGAAAAGATGAATAAAATAGGTAATGTATGGTTACTCATAACTAGATGTGACAAAACAGAATTAATAAACGGTTGGATGATAGCGCTATTTTGGAATATGCGTTCTAATATAAATCGAGCAAATCTTAGAAACCAGACTTGACCAATGAAAAGTAATTATATTCTTAAATTTAGGATGCAAAAATATTCTAAATCAGTTGGAAAACCTTGGAAAAGGGTTTTGAAACGTAGGCCAGTGTTAAAAGTAAATTATGGACTCATCAGGGGATGATTATTTGGCCAGCTTTCTGGCCTTACTTGCAATTTGTGGGGGGCTTTCTACTAATTTTGAGAATATGTACAATTTCAGAATTGAATTTCAGTTATACAGTGGAAATGGATATAATTGCATACTTCTTGAATTCTTAGGCCGTTATCACTAAATTAAAGAAAAAGATGAAGTAGCTTCTGTTATGCCACTGCTAAAGTCTGCCTGTCTTGTGATACGCAATAAGAATTAAAGAGTAAGGGGATATATTTTGCTGCCAGAGACAGAGCACCTGCCAGAAGACTAAATGGGTCAATAAATTCTCTTACAAAGCCTCGTTCTGCAAAGAGCCTGGTTTGAGCGGGTTCGTGGAAGCCCCAGTAAAAATATCTATTTCCTCAATATATTCCTCAGGAAATATTTCCCTAGGCTTAATGTGAACACAACTTGGAATATTTCCCGGACAAGGTCATCTACCTAGGAGGTTTGCCGAGTAAAATCAACCAGCAATTGGTGATGCAGGCATAATTGTTGAGATTGATGAGTCTGGAAATAGTAAGTACCACCGTGGGAAGCTAGTGAAAGGAATCTAGGTGTTTGGTGAATTGAACTCGAGTGTAAAAAGAGGTTGTTTGCTGTAGTAGAAAATGGTGACAAAGAAACATTGATCCCGCTCTCTCAAATAGGTGAAGGATCTTGTAAAGATGAGGTATGTCAAAGTTTGTTTGACCCTAATATAACCTAACCTAATCGAAGAGGGCGCCCTCCTAGAGCCCCCTCGCTTGGCCAACCAAGCCTATTCTAGATAAGTTAGTTAGTTAATTTAGGTTAGATTAGGTTAGGTTAAGTTATTTTAGGTTATATTAGGGTGGAAGAAGCCTTGGGATCCTCATCTTTAAAAGATCCTATGTATATTCCAGTTCAATTATCTATAACACTGGTCTGCGTCAAAAATGTGCCTTGGGATTTCTTTAGTGCTTCTTGATAAAATTGACCTCCTAAATCCGAATCTCGCATCCGTTTTTCTCTATCAGGTCCAGTTTTTGCGATACAGGGGGTAAAAATAATTTTATAGTTTATACATGTCCTATATTAAATCAAAATTTCAATAGTTTTTGCACTACTGTATTCGCAGTAAATTTTGTGTACATTTTAAGTAATTATGTTAATAAGTTTATATTTTTGCAGGTTATAAATTTCTTAGCATTATGATAATAATAATAATAATAATAATAATAGTGGTTGAGTTAAAATTGAACAGAAAATGTAAGAATAGCTCCGGCAAGGATTTAAGATTTCTGTTTTATACTCGCTACTGAAAATGTCATTATTATGCATAGACATGGCATAAAATTAAAAACTAACATAGTTTACTTCAGCATGAACATATCTTTTACTAAATATTTATGTACTATCTGCAACTCCAAATCAATTCCTTTATGTAATATGCAATTATATTTTTCACAGGTATAAATAAGAAGAATAAACATAGTGTGGCATATCCGGATGTTCCTTCTGCCATCAAATTCCTATACTTTCTCACCCTGAACATATAGAGGTCCATGAAGAGATTAATATGGAAGTTGATCAAGATTATGACACATCTGAGTCTTATCAGGTTTCCACACATGATATGGTCGCAAGACCATTCATCCAAGTTCAGTTTAATGACCTGACCAGGGATCTGGGGCTTTCAAAGGAGAATGCACAACTTCTTGGCTCTCGACTTCGTGAAAGTAATCTTCTCGTTAAAGAAACAACATTTTTTGGTACAGAAATAGAGAACAAGAGTTTCGAAGCTATTTTTTACAGCATTCTTTCAGCTCTTTAGTATACTGCGCCAATATTAAAGGACTTATTGGGGCCCTTGGAATTCCCTACAATCCATTAGAATGGAGACTTTTCATAGATTCCTCCAGTAGAAGTTTAAATGCTGTGTTACTGAATATTGGTAACTCTACCCTCAATTGGAGGATATATGGTGACTTAAAGGTAAAATCATTTTACACTTGGTATTTCTAAGCTCTTTGATATTGACATTTTCATTTTTAATTGTTAATACTTGTATACACCTTTTGGTCAACTTACATTTTAAAAGAAGCAAATCTGGAAATCATAAGTCATCTTTTAGTTATATTTTTTTGTTGAAGTGTGTCCTTATAGTTTAATGCATCCTTTTGTGTTAATGGGAAACTTATTCTAATTGAGAAGGGATACAACATACCTCAATAAACTCAAAATAAGATGTACATATATCCAATTAGTTCTAATACAATGATTTAATGCATCGGCATACAGGACTTTTCAGTACATATTCATATTCTTATTGTTTTAAGAAATATCACTTTAAATTTCTTTTTCGAAATATTGCACTTTGAATTTACATACCCTGCAAAATTTCTTTTCAGGTAGTGTCTCTTATACTTGGGATGCAAACAGGCTACATGAAGCATCCCTGTTTCCTATGTTTATGGGACAGTTGTGCAGATAGTATGCACTATGAGAAGAAGGTTTGGCCTCCACGAGAAGCATTTAGAATTGGATCAAACAATGTGATAGCTGAACCTTTAGTACCTCCTCACAAAATACTGCTTCTTCCACTGCATATACAGCTGGGCATAATGAAAAATTATGTAAAAACTCTTAATAAAGAAAAATAAGGCCAAGCTTTTAAATTTCCTCTTCAAATATTTCCACAAATCAGTGACGCTAAGTTCCATGCAGGAATTTTTGATGGACCTCAGATCAGGAACTTGATGAGAGATCAGCAGTTTGAGGCATCAATGATGGACATAGAAAAAGATGCCTGGAAAGCTTTCAAAGCTCTAGTTAACAATTTTCTAGGCAATAAAAGAAGCCCAGAATAGGATGCCCTGGTCAAGCAGTTCCTAACAAGTCTTAAACACTTGGAAGCTCGAATGTCTATAAAGATACACTTTTTACAGTCTCATCTGAATTATTTTCCCGACAACTGCGGGGATTAAAGTGAAGAACAGGGGGAAAGATCCCACCAGGACATAAAAACAACGGAATCCAAGTACCAGAGTAAATGGCACGTAAACATGCTTGCTGACTACTGTTGGTGTTTGAAGCGTGATGCACCAGATGAGAGGCACAAACGAAAATCGTCAAGGGCGTCATTTCTTAGAAATTAGAATTATTTTCTTTATTATGTTGCATTCTTTATTTTGTTGTTTTGTTAAAAGGATTATAGTTTACATACGTTTATTCCTGTTTATATGATATAACAATAATAAGGCATTATTAAATAGAGAAAGGTTTTTAAATTTTCTTTTCAGGAAAAATGAGGTAATCTCAATGAAAATGGTGTATTCTGTACTGAGAAAATCTGACCTGATTGAACAAAAATGCATTAATTTTCAGCTCAGGAGGTTTGATTGATTAAGAAACCACAAAGAAATCCTGAGGAAGATCAATTTTTTTTTCAAACGCAGGCTTGTGTAATGATTGCGGGAAGATGTATCATAGACTTGAGTGAACTAGGTTATGTGCACCACACTTCGAATCACAGTTAACACTTCAAAGATACAGAAAGTGGTGCGTGCGTACACGAACACATTAGAAAGAGTGTAAAATTATATTGACAGGGAAGAGTTATTTAGTTATGTGAGGAAGATATAGATATAATCTTCACAACAGACATGGCTAAATGAAACCAAATTTATTGTTAGTTGAAACGAATATGAAATAAATGGCCACATCATGTACATTAACCAGGGGACTGATAGCATTGGAGCAGGGTTAATTATTTACGTTAAAAGAAGCATCTAATCCACTCCAATCAAAATCATTCAATCGAGGGTGATAAATGATCGCTATGAGTAGATCTTCTTAAGTTACGAAAACTTGGGAATTACAGATGAAGCCTTTTTCGACCACCGAATCAATTCATTAAGATATGATAGAGGAAAGGAACTGGTGACGCAATTAAGGAAACTTATTCTTGAAGATCTGATTTAGCATCAATTTATTTAAAAAATTGATAAGTAGCAATATAGGTAGCTAGTCAAACTTTTATCGAATGTCTTCTGGATAACTTCCTTAAGCAGATGGTAAATTAGCCAACTCATGGAAGCAGTAGACCTGTTCTTAACCAATCAGGAATTTTAAGTTAGGGAACTTTCATTTAGGAAAGCAATAGGTACTAGTGACCATCAGATAGTTCGTTCTACTCTAAGTAATAAGATAAGAATTATTAGCAATAATGTAAAAATTCCAAATTTACATATGGGGAATTAGGACAGATTACGTAGCTTATTAAATCAAATTGACTGGGTTGAAGAGTTCAGAGTTAGGAATGTTTATGAGTTGTAGGATGCTTTGAAGGAAGTATCAAATATGGGGCAGGAGCAGTGTATTTCAAAGAAGTTCCATCTAAGAACAGGAACTATTATGGTAGGATAAACTGGCTTAATCAAGAGAAAGAGAGCAAGAAGATCAAAAGGAGTAAAATGATATCTGAAATTAGGTTAGCAGAGAATAATAATGATTAGACGAAGTTTTTTTTATTTATTATAAAATAAACAATACAGAACATTAAAACAAAAGAAGGAAAAATGGTTGAGGTGCTCAATAGCTATTTTATATCAGTGTTTACTAGAGAAGATTATGTAGGTAAGTTTTAATCCTAATGATGATAACACAAAAGCAAATGCTTTAAAAATAATGTAGTTAAGAGG
This sequence comes from Ceratothoa steindachneri, assembly GCA_963969495.1. Taxonomy (NCBI): domain Eukaryota; kingdom Metazoa; phylum Arthropoda; class Malacostraca; order Isopoda; family Cymothoidae; genus Ceratothoa; species Ceratothoa steindachneri. The sequence continues at coordinate 100,678,932 of OZ018335.1, read as the reverse complement.
GAAAGTATTAGGTTACCTAGGAATGGATTAGATCAGGGGTGGGGAACCTTTTTCTGCATAACGGCCATCTTACAGTTTTATAGAAATCGAAAGCATAATAATTTCAAATATTTCCATTTAAGTAAGTACTTTTTATACAAGTAATATGTAAATGAAAAATATTGGAAACGTAGAATTTTCAAATATTTTATTTATCTAAAAGGTTTTCAAAATAATAAGTAAATGAATAATATCGAAAGCATGACATTTCCAAATCATTTTAATTAAGAAAGAAGGTTCTTTGTATTCAAGGAACAAGCAAAGTAACAATAATCTCATAAAAAGATAGCATATAAACATCGAGAATATAACATTTTTAAATATTCAATATACAGTAGGCAAGCATGTACATTTTTTATACAAATTAATGACTTCTTTGAGTTTGCTTCTTTTGATAAAGCATTTTGACCTCAGGCTCTAACATAGTGGTTCTTAGTCTCAATAGGTCCTCCAAATGCTCGTCTGTCAACTGTGTTATCAGTGGATTCTTGATTTGCACCAAGTACGAAAATGTAGATTCACAACAGTATGTTCAGGAAAAACAGGAAATCAGACGTCGTGCATGTTCACGAAGACGAGGATATTCTATCGCGTTTTTCAAATTTCGACGCAATTTTCTTTCTTGTCAAACAGAAACTTCAGGATATTATCCTCAGACATTTCAATAAGCTCCACTTGTAACTCTTCAGGAGCCTCTGATACATCTACTAAGTGAGGTTGAAAAGCAAGTTTCAGAGTGGTGTTATGCTTTTCAAAATCATTGAATCTTTTATTGTATTCTTCTATCATGTGTCTAAAAACGACTCATATTTTTCAAAATATCCATAGATATCTTCATTTTCAATCATTACCTTCGTAAGCTGGGGAAAGTGTTCTTCTGAAAGTTTTGATTGAGCCAAAAGGGACTTGAAATACAACAATTTCTTTCTAAATGCCTAAAGTCTTTTGCCACATATCGTAAATACATTTATTTCTGCCTTACAATGACATGTTTAACTCATTTTGTTTGACATCACATCACATCAAAAGGCAACATCTCTGAAAAAATATGGATCTGATAAATCACAATACTTATTGTTTTCTTTGAAAAAGTCAATAATTTGCCTTCGTAAAGACAAAATTTTGACCAATACTTTCCCTTACGACAACCAGCATACTTTTGAGTGATGTGGCAAATCTACACTAATTACTTCGTCATCCATCATCAGCATGTTTTGAAATTGACAATGCTTTGAGGCATTCACTCGAATATAGTTAACAATGTTTATAACCTTTTGCAAATTGTCATTTAAAGTTACAGATTTTGCACAGAGATTTTGCTGATGTAAAATACAATGAAAAGAAATCAGTACATTTGTTTCTTGTGTTTCTCTATTAAGATGTCCAATAAATCCTTCATTTTTAGCCATCATAGCTGGGGTAGCATCAGTGCGCACACTTACCAAATCAGTAAAATTTAGTCCTATTTTATGATATTGCTCTTTAAGTTGTTAAAAATATCTATCCCCCGTGTCCTTCTTTTAAGGGTGCCTAAAGCAAGCAATTTTTCATATAATTGAAAATTATCTGTTATGGCACGAATAAAATATAATAATTGTGCTGAATCAGTGGAATCTGTTGATTCATCCAAAGCTACTGAGTAATATATATTCTCTTTTTTTATTGTATTTTTCAATTGTTCTGTTACTTTGCAGGCCAATTCATGTTCTCGATCTGTGTTAGTCCTTCTTGAAAGAGGCACGTCATTATACTTATTAACTTTATCAGGATCTATACATCCTACCACTTTTAAAATACATTCCTTTATGAGTTATGCATCGCTGAATGGCTTACCTTTTTTTCCAAGCAAATATGCAACTTTATAGCTTGCTTCTGTTGTAGCATTCCCTTGTTGTAACACAGACTGAAAAAATTGTCTTTGCTTCTGTTTTCCATCTTTCAGTTTCTGCAGTGCTATCTTTCGAAGCTCACCATCTAATTTGGCATATTTATTGTCTTTATAAAGAGCATAGTGTTGCTGTGCATTGAATTTCTTAACTGTTACGATTGCAGTATCACAAAGCAAGCAAGACATTCTGCTTCCAGTTTTCACTAAAAAAATATTGCAGTTCCCATTCATCATTAAAGATCCTCTTTTCTTCTTTCAAAGTCCGTTTTAACTTCTTTGACATAATTATGGGCCCAAAAGAAATGTATTAAATCTGAAAAGCCATAAAAAAGGTTAATAATGAATTAGTAAGGCCAGCCGCACACTGAGCCAGACAAAACAGTCTTAGAAAAGACATCGATAAACCTGCATCCACAACCATGTTATAATAATTATTATTATTATAACAACAACAATAATATAGATTTGTTATATTTTTCCTGTGATTAGTATTATTATTTATCATTGCCTAATTGTTTCAGAAACTAACTCAGTCTCACAAAACAAGTCGGTATGAAGTAAGCCACGACAACACAATTACTGAGTAGAGTACGTGGTTATTCGGAGTAGCACAAACCACAGTGAGGAGGCGGACGAGACAGGAGCTCTTCTTGTATCATACTTGAAAATCACTCACTCCCACTAGGCTAGTGTAGCTTACACGGAAACATTGCCTTTATATAGCAGTTGCTTTAAGTTTATATTCACTCAATTTAAGAAAAATGCTTCCAATCTCTGGGAGCGACATCAATAAATACATAACTTTCCTTTTATCGGTGTGTGTGCATAATGATTTTATACAAAATGTTCAATGTCAAAAAAGAAATGTATATCAAAAGGCCATAGAAGGCTGCACCTGATGGTCCAGAAGGCCGCATGTAGCCTTAAGGCCGCAGGTTCCCCATCCCTGGATTAGATGTTAAAAGAGCTATGAACGTTGATAATATTCTCTCCAGAATTCTCATGGAAGGATTGGATAGTGTTTCACTAGTACTTGAAAAGATATTAATTATAAGCTAGTAGTAGGTTGGAAACAAAGTTCCCGCACAATAAATTTTACAAAGTTTATTTATTTATTTAAAAAAATATTTAGAGATTTATACAGTCTTTCCTACGCTTCGTTTTAAAGTGAACAGTAACCAAGAGCGCTGGTAGGCTAGGTCACTATGTATGCCCTTTAAAGCCAAGCCTAGGAAAGCTTAGGTCACTACATAGTAATTATTCGGACGCCATATATGATATCTAAAGTTTCAAATATTAGCCATCAAATGGCTCTATCTCGTGAGCAACAAAGCACTCTTTTACTGTATAATTACAACTCCGGCCAAACGCAGCCCAATTGCAACGTCGTTTTAACCAAACATTTAGAGAAGAAACAATAAGTCGTCGCACAGCCTAGAATTCGATCTCCAATATCAGTCAAGAAGTGGTTGACGCTCACTTATTGGCAATGACTGTTTTGCACCATTTTGCATTATTCAGAGGAAATGGGCAAAGTCAGCAAACTGGACATATGGATTCCATGTAAACTGATCAGCTTCAACCGTCAGTTTTCAGAGATGACTGCATGACTCTACTGTCCCCAAAACATCGTTTTGATTGGCTGAAAAAAAATTGTAACCATAGATGACAAATGGTGTCTACACTCGAACATCAGACGCAAAAGTTGGACAAAGGTGCACCAGCACAATTTCAGGCAAAGGCCGACCGACATCAGAAGAAGCTTGTGGTTTGTGTCTGGTAGGATGTGAAGGGAGTGATTTACTGGGAAATTTGAACGCAATCAGTTATCGACGCTCAATTATACAATCAAGAATTGCAACAGGTGGCAGATACAATTGCGCAGAAACGACAAAAATTGATTGATGTCATGTTTCTTTATGATAACGCTCAAACACACGTTCCAAATCATATCCGTGAAAAACTCCTGGAGCTGGGATGGGAGGTTTTCCCTTACCCACGATACTCGCCAGACCTGGTGTCAACAGACTACTATATATCGCTGGCACTGTAGAACTTCTGAATGGCCAAACGTTCGCAAATGGTGACGAACTGAAAAATGCAATTGCAGACTTCTTTGATAGCAAACCAGTTAAATTTTACAACAAAGGCATCTATTCCGTCGTTGGAAGTAGCTGCTTGAAAATAATTATTATATTGTTCATTGATATGTTTCTTTTGTCGCATTGTTTCTTTGTAAATCATTGTCAATAAAAGTTATGCGATAACTTTGTTTCCATCCTAATATATTTAGAGAGCCAGATGGCTGAAAAATAACATGGTATTTCCAAACTTCGAAACGGGAAAAATGGATGATCTTCGGAACAATAGGACAATAAGTCTAACTTCAATAGTATTTAAATTACTTAGAAGGTATTTAAAAATGGATAGCAGACGTATTATAAAATGGGAGCTTGTTGAGTGATGGTCAGTATGGATTCAGTTCAGATAAACCTTTCTTGACAAAAATCTGCTTAAATTTCTAAATTAGGTCACAGGACAATTAGATAAAGGAAAGGACATAGATGTAGTTTCCTTAGACCTTAGTGTTCAATCGTAGATAACGACTCCCGACGATAACATCATTCCTAATTAATGTCCACCAAGAAACTTATAAGTATATTTAAAAAATAATTTGTAAAATAACTTTTCTTAAAGAACAAACAATTACACAAACAAATTAAACACAATTAAACTGACAAAAAGTAAAATATTAATCCAAGGGGTAACAAAGAGAAATATAATTCCAGAAATTTTCCAATTCACTCAAACCGAATCGATCCTACCATATAGGTTAGGTTAGATTAGGTCAGATTAAGTTAGCTTAGGCTAGCTTAGGTTAGGTTAGCTTAGGCTAGCTTAGGTTAGGTTATGTGAACCAAATTCAAGAACATTAATATTCCAAAATATTCAATCTGGTAGGATATTTTTAGCCCTTCAATTTCATTAATCTGATCTCTGCCATTTATAGTGAGGATATTACTCTTCTCTTTATTAATGCTCAACCCTAGATTCGAACCTATTATAATTCACTTTTTAATAGGTTTTACTGCGCTGGCTTTTCCTTCTGCCATTCCTCCATCATCTGCAAAAAATAATGAATTAGTTTGAATTTCTCATTTCTAAAAACGGCGCATTCTTTTTCTATCTCCTCTATGATAACATATATTATGCTCCATCTCCACCTCTATTAATTTTTCTCTCTCTATTGAGTCATAAGATTGGTCTTAACTCTACCAGTGTCCAAGAGAAATTAGAGGAGTCTACACAAAGTTTATTATCTGCGTTCACGAGACTAACATTCCTTTATTTGAGAGGAGTTGTGATTGCCACGTAGGACCCTCAAACGTATTACCAGAAACACTGAGAGCCAAGTCTGGCTCTCAAAACAGTGAAAATGTATTAAATAATCAATCAGAATAATGTATAAAAGTTTTTCCCTCTAAATCTTTCATTTGTATAATATTTATAGAATAAATAGATTATTATCTGCTATCATTCTATTCTCAGTAAAGCCCGTTTGGTTATCTAATATTTCTTGATTTATATTTTACTGATTTTCGATTTTCTCTTTTATCAATGATATAAATATTTTATATGACACATTTGTGAGTGAGATGAGCTTAAAGAGCTCTATTCTTTTTATTGTTTTTATCTTGACAATCGTTATTGTTATGTATTCTTATATTTTTCAAACTTTACATCATTTTGTTATGGTATTCAGGCTTAAAAAGATTCAAGCCTGAGTGAGTCTGCTCGCGAAGATTTTTGTTCTTTAATTTATTTAATTGATATATTAATTCTATTTATCTGATAGTGATCCTTCATATTTGATATTAAACGTTTCACTTTAAAGCATTGTTCATAATGCTATCAAAAATTTTTTCAGGAACTATTATACTGAAATTCCTTATGTAATTACTATGGTCATGTTCAATATCTTTATTATTACACATAGTCGAAATTTACTTTTCATGCATTTTGTATATTCTATTCTTAAAGGTAGTCATTTCTTCTAGTACTTTATCTTCTAGAATTATTACCTATTCCTTTTCATCATACATTTTTACTTTAATTATAGATTCATTTCTTTAAATTATATATCGTTAACCTTCTCTCTATTTCGGCTGTATTTAATACACTATTCACCTTTAGTTGATAGTGAATTATTTCTTCTTTAACCATTTTCTCCATTCTATTTATCTTTTTTAATATTTTTCTTGGCATTTTAATTTTTTTACATAGTCCCATAATTTTCTTTTCTCTTTACTTTTTGTCGATGTAATTTGATTTCATATCTGATTTCTTTGCTTATCCATGGAAAGATCTGACTACTCAATATTTGAATAATGAGGTGCTATAGATCATGCATGGGTAACTAGCCATGTTAATAAACTTTAATATAATATAGCAATTGATGAAAATAAGGAGATATTTGATTTAGGTGACGACTAGGGTGGATTTTAATGTATTATTAAAATTTACGATATTTTAGTTGGCGCTCTTTTAGCTTTAGTTTTAATTTATTTACAAGGGATATTAAGGCAACTTCTTCTGTATTATATGTTTTGAATATCCATTATTTTTCAATCTTTTCTCTTCCTCCTAATTTCACGTATTTATTATTATTAGGTGGTTGTCACTAAAATCAAATATCTCCTTATTTTCATCAATTTCTATATTATGATAAAGTTTATTGACATGGTTATTTACTAATGCATAGTCTATAATACCTCATTATTCACCTCTAGACTAAGTATAGAGCCAATGGCATTTTTCATCAGCGTTCAGCAATATAAGGTTAAAATTTTCCATTAGATCTATAACAATTCTGCCACTAAACTGAATTTCTTTTTTGATGTCTGAATTTATCATCCTTTTTATTCATTACTGATACATATGCTATAACCATTCTTATTTTCTGCTGGTTTAATTCTAGCTCAGATCTGCTAGTTACCACAATAGTAACAGGTTTGCGTTTTGGCTTAGGTTACAGGTTAGAATAGGTAAGCGAGAGTAAAGTTACGTTGGTTAGATTAAGTAGGTTAAGAACCATACCGTTTCTGAATATTTTTTTATTCTTTTCAAAGTGGTGATAATAACTTTATGTAAATTCGGGAGAAAAATTAAAAAATTTAAAGATATTTTCCCAAAACACTATTACCACGTAGATAAGGATGTAAAAAAAACAAGAAATAGTAAGCTGATCAACGAAAAGAGACAACCCATCAATCTATCTCTCTCTCTCTTTCTCTTTATTTATATATATATATATATATATATATATATATATATATATATATATATATATATATATATATATATATATATAATATATATATGCAATGTTCCGCAGGAAAAAATGAAATGATGTTTCCAAGTACTTTCTAAGGATAACTACAAGAAATAATATTCTATTAGAGTTATATATACGAAAGAAAAGTATGAAAGACCGCCTCATTTTTTCCTGCGGGACATTGCATTCATTTGCTACCCTCGCGTGATACTTTGTGAGTTTTTCATTTCCTAATATATATATATATATATATATATATATATATATATATATATATATATATATATATATATATATATATATATATCAAATGTATACATTCAACAGCACGCATCAACATGAATAAACTCATATTTTGCACACCGAAGCCAGACGGCAGACAGCCTTCTGTGGAGGGACTTCCAATTATCAATTATCTCCTGGGCTTAAGTTCAGTCAGGATGATTCAATGAACTTAGCTCTTAAATTCAAGATTAATCATTAATATTTTAATTGAACGAATACTGATTAGCTAATATGAATTCCTTTATAGCCAACTCCATTATTTAACTGTTCGTGTGTGGTTTTGTTAAAAAAAAGGACAAGGGTAGTTGCTTACCTTACTCATGATGGATTTTTCTTCACTCTTTCTTCCTTTTAGGATACATAGGAAACATTTAAGGTATCTTGAGTATACGAAAAATAGGGTAAATTTGAATTGCTTTAAAGCAAAGCTTTCTAAGGTCTGCAACTAAATAACTTTCTTTCAGAGTCTCGAACTTAGCCTTTTAGAAAATTGCTTATATTTACTAATTTAGGGATTCACAATAAAACTTATTAAAACATTTATGACTATACACACGCACTCTCAATTGTGCCCTTTAAACTAAACCGACCATTCTCATCTCATCACAATGCTCCCAAACCTTTTTTATTATTTAATCCCCTTGATATTAACGCACTAGAACACAAATCTTGCTATCATTGAACGAGATTTATAAGCTGTAAATCGCTAAAACCAAACTCTAGAATGGGTCAAATTTTACCGCACCTTCCCATTCCGTGTCTCTCACCATACTGATCTAACGGATCAAGAGCGCCATTTAATATACTAAACTCAGATAGCTAACTATCACGCGGAAGTTTTCAATTTTATGTAAACTTTCAATGTATTAGACACTTCTAAAACTACCTATACCAAATACCTTTCTAAGGTAGTGATGAGGTGGAAAAAATGCGAATTACGGAAGTGGGATGAGATATATCTTAAAGTTGGATCTAAAAGTTGAAATGAGATAATTCAAGGTTATATGCCCTAGAGTGCCTGTCTCTTCCCTCCATTTACCAGTTTAGATCTGTATTAAAATGAGGCTGCTATTACTATTGGTAGGTTCTAAATTACTTTAGAAACCTCTTGTTTGCAAGGAAACACGAATACCTCTAGTGATTAATTTCTGCTCCCCTTCTTAGAATACTATATTCTTACCATTTTTTTCCTCTCATAGAAGCAATTATATTCTTTGACGGATGCCATTTTTGCACTTGACAGCAAATCACCACAACTCTCCCGTATTTTTGATAATTTTAAGTCGATCTACAATTCATTTCCTTGTCAATGTTCCTGTTGGCGGTTTTGCAATAAATTACCGAGCCGATCATTCACATTTGCAACCAAATCATTCATAAACCAACAGGAAAATCACTTTACAATGAATAGAAATAAAGAAATAGATCAACGTAAACACAAAATTCCATCTGAACAATGAAGTAAACACTTTTGACTACGTGTTAATATTTTGACTATATACAAAAGTTGAAATTTTAATATAAATATTATATTTCCTTTGATTGTTTGGTATAGTAGAGTCGAACTAGGAAAAATTATATACGTGGCAATCTTTGTATCAATAGGATCAAGGAAATGAAGTAGATCAACATTTCAAATAAAGGGAAATGTGAAAATGTGAGAAAGAGGCGGAAGACCAACAAACAGGCAATTTTATACATGTTTATTCCACCCCTCCCCCGCATGGCCAGTATACACACAAAATTATGTGTACAAATAATCTTACACACACGCGTACACTAGTGTACGAATTTCCAGAATTTAAAGGGTTAACTTTGCTCATTTGTCACATGATTGTGTATAAGCAAACAGACCCCCTCACTCACAGTCTGGTCATTTCTGAGTATTTCTATGTAAATATATGTACATATGTATATGTGTAAACATACAAGATTTTAATGAATTTAAAATTCGAACAGAAAGTTAGAAATATAAAATAATAAAGAATTTGCACTTTAACTTCAGTTTTCTTGTAAATTGTAACCACCAAAGGAGTTGCCAAACGCCACCATAAAAGTCAATTTACTCTAATATGTAACTGATTATCATATTTTTATAGCTCAAAAAATGCATACTGGAGTATTTTCGAAAGATAATGGTGGTAAAATATGTGGTCGACCTTTATAATACAAAAGAGAGTAAAAAAGAGATGAGAAAAGATATGTGTAAGAGTACTGTGAATTATATCGTGCAGGCAAGTCTTCGAGTGTTGATTTTAGATGAATGCGCGTAAATTGCTTAAGAAGAAACCCTATCCCTATAAGGCGTATAACTCCCTTAATATACTGATACAGAAAATGAAACTGGTGTAAATAAACCAGTTGCAGATTGACTAAATGAAAAACTAATAAGTACGAGAGGAACGAAAGTACAGACCTGATAAAAATCGAATGAATAAAAAATGAAGGAGGAAAATCGAGAATGATGAGTATTAATGTTCAAATCTCCAAAACGCTGCATTTCAAAGCCCAGATGCAAGGTCCGAATAAGAAGAAAGAAGCTCCCCTTATGGAATGGAGACAAAAAAAGAGAAAAACACTTTAAATCAGAAGAGAATAAGATGAGAATCATGTACTAATAGAAGTGAGGATCTCGGAATAGTACACCCAATTTCCTGTCAATCGAATAATAGTCTGATTTTATAAAGAATGACATCACTCGAATTACCACTTAATCAACATATTTTTTTTGCATTACTGACTCAAAAATGCCCCAGTTTGCGATTTCAGAAGTTATTATGCCTAGGCGATTTCCTCGCGCTAAATATTTAATTGTTAAACTATATATTTCGTCCTCTGGATTTATGAATTGAGTTTCTCCAATAAATGCAAAGATGATTCTGTTTTTTAATACTTATATAGAAAACATTAAGTAAATATGTCCTCTATAGGGCCACTCTTTCATCTATTTCTGTCATTAATTTCAGTTCTTATTTACTGATTCGATCCATCACCCTTCATTTAAGTGTACCCTCTGTTGATGACTCGTAGCTTTATTCACACTTACCCTTGTATTTTTTCTTCCCCACACAAACCTCCTTATATCTCTATCTGTTTAAGGGAAAAGAAAATAGGTTAGCAATGTACCTGTTTGTGATAGAACGGGTTGAGGCAGCGTTAGTTTCAACTCCTATCACATATTATTTAAAACCACGATGCTCCCACGTGCATCTTCGTTTCGAAGCTTGGCGTCTTATCGCAGCCACCGGATGTCAATGTTTAAACAAGGAGGTTATCGTCCCCCCGTTCACCCCCATACGCCGACCTCGCCACATTGAGTTAGGCTTATGGGCAGATAAGGCATTGTTCCCAGCCTCGGCTGTGTATTCCCTCGAAGTTCCCACTCTATTGTCCCCCCACGCCAAGGGAGTGTCTCGACTATTTAGATGGAAACTTTACCACTAAGATCAGATTGGAGATCCAGATTTTCGTCGCGAAACATCACCACGACCCTCTCTCCCTTTGTGCGCCAAGGGACCTCGACCTCGAGATTCACCATCACTTGTCCAGAAGGAGGACAATATCCCTTCGAGGCCAAAGGTTCGAGCTTTTCGTGACGCCAAATCCTCAAGGCTTGCCCCTCGTTGTTCAGAAAGAGAACAACGTTAGAACAGCCATTGTTCGTTCGAGCCCCGTTGACAAGAAACGGTTCTCACCCTTCCCCCGTTGTTCAGAAAGAGAACAACGTAGAACAGCCATTGTTCTTTTGAGCCCTTCGCCAAGAAACGGTTCTCACCCTTCCCCCTTGTTGTTCAGAGGAGAACAACATTAGAACAGCCATTGTTCTTGAGCCCGTAGACAAGAGACGGTTCTCATCCCCCCCCCCCTGTTGTTCAGAAGAGAACAACGTAGAACAGCCATTGTTCTTTTGAGCCCTTCGCCAAGAAACGGTTCTCACCCTTCCCCTTTGTTGCTCAGAGGAGAACAACATTAGAACAGCCATTGTTCTTGAGCCCGTAGACAAGAGACGGTTCTCACCCCCCCCCCCCCTGTTGTTCAGAAGAGAACAACGTAGAACAGCCATTGTTCTTCAAGCCGTTCGTCGAGAAACGGTTCTCATTCCCAAGACGCCACGTCAGGATCCTTTTATTCCCCCCCCCCTTTCGGCTGGAACTCGCCAGCGGACCGAAAATTCCTTCACGTCGCCTTCCACTGCACCACTAGTATAAAACTACGTAAGCCCAGCGTCCTCTTTGAGTACCTAACCCTTTTGTCAATTTTATCCTGTGCTTTAAATGGTTTAGCGAACCATCCCATCCCTTTAACTCTATATTTGTTTTACCTTTTTAAATCCTTTAATCCTCGGATTAGCCCGAGCCCCCACGACCCTTTCCATTCTCTGTTTAATGTCAATATTTTCCGTTTTGTGTATTGTTGTTAGTTATTATTAATGAAACTCTATTTTATTAATGATAGCAATATTATTATCCTTGAGCTCAGTTCCACTTCTTAAGCATATCGAAGATACATAATATCGGCCCGCCAGACATTAACGCACTCTAAAGATAATTAAAGAAGTTCCCTCAACGAATAGTTATATACATATGGTATATCGTCGAGAGTCCATTCTACGATATATATATATGTATATATATATATATATATATATATATATATATATATATATATATATATATATATATATATATTATATAAATTTGGTATCAGGTGTGTAAGGTTTAACGCTATATCTTTGCAAACACTGGTCTCAGTCGAGTAAAGCATAGTGTTATTCGTTACAATAATAGAGTATAGTAGTTCCCTTTTGGTTAACGATTGCTATCCCTTTTTTTGAAACTTAAGAAGCTGGAGTATCTCAAGGAACTGTTATAATAATTTGTTTGTGTTTTTTTTGTGATTTTAGTCAGTGGTTATTTAGATCGAGAAACCAAGTACGAATAGGTCAGTGCCCATATTTAGGTAGGCTAATTTCTCTAGAGGCATAATTCTTGTTGCAAGGAATTTTAGTTGGTTGACTAGTGCGCCCCCAAGTGCAAAGATGACTCAGTTCGAAATCTTTAAAGCGCAAGGAGAATCCTTGGAGCTCTCCGGAAAAGAACTAATTGAGTACGTTCAAGAGGAGCAAAGAACAGAAAGAGAAAGAGAAAGAGAAATACAACGAGAAGAACGAGAGAGAGAAATACAACGAGAAGAACGAGAAAGAGAAATCCAACGAGAAGAAAGAGAAATCCAAAGAGAAGAAAGAGAAAGAGTAATCCAACGAGAAGAAAGAGAAAGAGAGAAACGGATAAGACAAGCTGAGCTTCACCATCAGATTGAATTAGCTTGTGTTGAAACAGAGATACAGTCTGCCAGTTCCCGTTCCGAAGCCCCCCCCAATCTCTCACTAAAGCTCCCCAATTTCAAGGATGGAGAGGATTTCGGAGCATTTTTAGCCCACTTCGAAAAGATCCTCGAAATCAATAACATGGATCTGGAGGCTGAAGGTGTAGCCAGATTATTTTCCCTGTTGAATTGCAAATTGGGCGAAATTTATATATCTTTACCATCTGAGTGTACAATCAACTACAGCACCTTAAAAGCTGAGTTATTGGCCGCTCATAATATGACTCCCGATTTCTACCGCCAAGAATTTCGAGGAGGTCGTATTAAACCCGGACAGACCTTCCGTCAATTCGGATACATTCTTCAGAGGAATTTTAAATTTTGGTTATAATCCTCAAAGGTTGATCCAAACAAAGAGTCCTTAACAGACTTCGTGTTGCAAGATCAATTTTTGGCGTCTCTCCCGACGGAAATCCGCGCGTTCGTCAAGGATCGTCGGTGCCAGACCTTTAAAGAATGTACCGAAGAAGCGGATGTCTATGCCGCCAGCCATAATTTATACCCAAAGGAGAATTGAACTTCTCACCAATCCCCCTACAAGGAAAGAAGGAAGGATTCGCGCCCCTTCACAGGAAAATCGACGAAGTTTCCGAGCCCCGTAAAACCCCAAAACTTCTTTCCCCAAAACCAAAAACGGGACTCCAAACTTCCCGTTAAGATTTCTCCTCCATCTCTCTTCCCGAAGCGACCAATCATATGCTTCACCTGTGGTGTAGAAAACCACATGAGCTGGAATTGCCCCCAAAATTCTAGGCTTAAAAGCGGACTAGCCCACCAAGTTAACCAGATTAATGCAACCCGGGCTCCCCCGGTGGTGCAGACCCAAGCAGCAACTTCTTCCCCTCCGTCAGGCCACCAGGTAAATTTTATTTTTGATAAAAGTTCATCGGGAACTTTGACATTTAGGGAGGGCAGCGTGAACGGCTGTCGAGTATCGACTCTCGTCAGGGACACAGGATGTACGTGTTTCATCGTGTCCGACGAACTCCTTCCCCCAGTGGACCCTAACCACGAAAAATTTGCGGTGGTACATGACTACCTTGGGCGGGCGAACCAATTCCCCGTCGTTAGATGTTACCTGCAGTGTCAATATTATGATGGCTGGGCTGAAGTCATTTCAGCACCCATACAATTTTGTTCCGTACTTATAGGACAAAGCCCCCAAGTAAGTTCTGATCCTGTGTCTCAGGCCGCCCTTCCTCGAGGCCGAGCTAAGAAGGAAGCCCAGGAGTCCGTTCCCCTCAGAACCCCGATAGCGTCCGAATTCTCGGAGATCCTTAACCAGGACTTTAGGACGGCACAAAAGGAGTGTAAAGCACTAACACCCTTGGGCGATAAGGCCCAAGACAAGGACACGGAGACTGTCCGTGGACCCGGAGAAAAAAAGAACCCCCAACGCGCCCATGGAGATACCTTCGTAGAACTGGACGGAACATCGGCGCTTGAAGAAGATTACCCCGCGGAGTTCCTTAATGTAATACAGATAGTGTGCACCTAACCTGATGCCGATTACCCTCCTCCTTCCCTACCAGGCGAGTCTTTGGAACCCTCTGACCTGGATATTGACGCGCAGCTGACACCAGATCAAAAGAGTCAGCTACAAGAACTATTTAAATGGAGTCACCATTTAACCACCCTATTAGCTCTTTTCGAGCGACTGCGCGAAAATGGTCTCACCATTGGCCCCAGCAAATGCCATTTTGCCCACGAAACCATAAAATATTTGGGTTTCAAAATAGGACAAAGCCAGTTGGGTCCCCAAGAGGATAAGATTAAGGCAATCGCCGACATGCCCCTCCCGATTACAAAGAAGCAATTTAGATCGTTCCTAGGATCAGCTTCGTACTATCGGCGATTCGTTCCGAATTTCGCTGCAATTTCGGCGCCCCTCAGCTCCCTTTTAAAAAAGAATTCACCCGATCGTCTACGTTGGAACGATGTCGCTATTTCCCATTTTAATCAGCTCAAGAGTAAGCTCATTTCTGCCCCCATTTTAAAGTTGCCCAACCCGGAAAAATCCTTTGGGATTAAGACCGACGCGTCCAACGAGGGCATTGGAGGTGTACTCCTTCAATACGAGGATGACGGAACAAGTCATCCAGTTGCATATCCTAGTCGTCAATTATTACCACGCGAAAAGAGATATGCGACTATAGAAAAGGAAGCTCTATCAATTATCTGGGTCATAGACAAATTCAAGATGTACTTGATAGGAAAAGAATTTCAGATAGGAACCGACCACCGTCCGTTAGCCTATATTAGGAATGTGCGACACCTCAACGGCCGCATCATGCGCTGGAGTTTACTCTTGCAAGAGTATCAATTTAAAATAAATTATATAAAAGGTTCCGATAACCAGGTCGCTGACGCACTCAGTAGGAATGCGTTACCGAATAGCGTAGAATAATTGTATTCATAGGATTAGTATCTCCATGTAGGTATATACCGTCTTGTACGACTTAAATTAGATTCTCTTGTATTATAATTATTAATGTATATGTCTGAATTTTGTAACGCTCAATGTCTATTTTTTTTTGTATGTATATATATTTGTACCCATTAATTTACGTATAAATTATTTTGTCCCATATGTACTATATTTATATCATTTCATTGTTCCATGCCTTTTTTTTTATCAAGTTTGGATTAGAGGTTATTTTCCCTTATAATCAAAAGATCAAAATAATCATATGTATTGAGGTAATAAGAGTTAGGTGCTGGAAGGTACGGTTGGTACAAGAAAACGAGTTCCCCACAACGGAGCTCTATCGTTGTCCCTTCTCTCTTTTTTTCAAAGTGACAACTTCCCCCCGGAATGGAGGGGTGTGAAGGAACGGGTTGAGGCAGCGTTAGTTTCAACTCCTATCACATATTATTTAAAACCACGATGCTTCCACGTGCATCTTCGCTTCGAAGCTTGGCATCTTATCGCAGCCACCGGATGTCAATGTTTAAACAAGGAGGTTATCGTCCCCCCGTTCACCCCCATACGCCGACCTCGCCACATTGAGTTAGGCTTATGGGCAGATAAGGCATTGTTCCCAGCCTCGGCTGTGCATTCCCTCGAAGCTCCCACTCCATTGCCCCCCCCACGCCAAGGGAGTGTCTCGACTATTAAGATGGAAACTTTACCACTAAGATCAGATTGGAGATCCAGATTTTCGTCGCGAAACATCACCACGACCCTCTCTCCCTTTGTGCGCCAAGGGACCTCGACCTCGAGATTCACCATCACTTGTCCATAAGGAGGACAATATACCTTGAGTGCCAAAGGTTCGAACCTTTCGTGACGCCAAGTCCTCAAGGCTTCCCCCTCGTTGTTCAGAAAGAGAACAACGTTAGAACAGCCATTGTTCGTTCGAGCCCCGTTGACAAGAAACGGTTCTCACCCTTCCCCCGTTGTTCAGAAAGAGAACAACGTAGAACAGCCATTGTTCTTTTGAGCCCTTCGCCAAGAAACGGTTCTCACCCTTCCCCCTTGTTGTTCAGAGGAGAACAACATTAGAACAGCCATTGTTCTTGAGCCCGTAGACAAGAGACGGTTCTCACCCCCCATCCTGTTGTTCAGAAGAGAACAACGTAGAACAGCCATTGTTCTTTTGAGCCCTTCACCAAGAAACGGTTCTCACCCTTTCCCTTTGTTGTTCAGAGGAGAACAACATTAGAACAGCCATTGTTTTTGAGCCCGTAGACAAGAGACGGTTCTCACCCCCCCCCCTGTTCAGAAGAGAACAACGTAGAACAGCCATTGTTCTTTAAGCCGTTCGTCGAGAAACGGTTCTCATTCCCAAGACGCCACGTCAGGATCCTTTTATTCCCCCCCTTCAGCTGGAACTCGCCAGCGGACCGAAAATTCCTTCACGTCGCCTTCCACTGCCCCACTAGTATAAAATTACGTAAGCCAAACGTCACCTTTGAGTACTTAACCCTTTTGTCAATTTTATCCTGTGCTTTAAATGGTTTAGCGAACCATCCCATCCCTTTAACTCTATATTTGTTTTACCATTTTAAATTCTTTAATCCTCGGATTAGTTCGAGCCCCCACGACCCTTTCCATTCTCTGTTTAATGTCAATATTTTCCGTTTTGTGTATTGTTGTTAGTTATTATTAATAAAACTCTATTTTATTAATGATAGCAATATTATTATCCTGAGCTCAATTCCACTTCTTAAGCATATCGAAGATACATAATATCGGCCCGCCAGACATTAACGCACTCTAAAGATAATTAAAGAAGTTCCCTCAACGAATAGTTATATATGGTATATCGTCGAGAGTCCATTCTACGACACTGTTGCACATGAAATATCCGTCTCACTCTGTGATTTTTATTTGAATAAGGTTGTTATGGTAGATGCCTTCAGGCTTGACCTCTTTCACTAATCTCCTTTATTTTCTTCTTTTTTGGTTCTGTTTGCCTCCCTCTCTGAGCAGTTTGAACGCTCCCTTTTTGGGTTTTAAGTATTCCGTCATTCACTACGTTAGGATTGAAATGGATCTTATTGCATGATATACATATAAAATTATTGTCACTTTATAGTCATTTCGCCCCCACTACCAACAGTCATTTCGTGATATTTCTTTCGCAGGAATTAATAGAATAATTATGTTGGTTCTGCTTAGCCTCCCTCTTAGCTTCCTGGATCCGCTATCTTGGTCTATGATTGGCACGCTCTGAAGCCTCGATGATGAATGAATGAGCTGCATTAATAAAGGAAACAGTTCAAATATTACTACTAAAATAAAATAAGGATCAGTTTAATATGTAAAATAGTGTTTCTCGTTCTTCTTGCATGGCTGAGGGAGATTTGTTCATACGGGGTTGGCATTGAGTGATGAGAGCAAGAGCACAGAGAGACAAACAAAAGCACTTCAAGAACAAAGGAAATTTGTATATCGATCTATATAGGTGAAACTAATTAAGGATGAATATTAGCGGGCATATTTGGCTAATAAAGGTAATCCGAAGGGTGAATGACAGGGTGATGGAGAAAGCCGAACTTTCCATTAAATGTCTTTACTTCATCCTTAAAGGTGTATGTGAAACCTGTACACGAGGAATCGGAGAAATGTGACCTAGTAAAACGGTTCTTATTGAAACGTTAAGGTTAGAGTGTCAAGAACTCGAGACCGATCCTATTTATCATTCAAGAGAATTCTCTCGCCCTGCAAAATTTGGCCGTTTAGAGTTGATTTAATCTCAATAGACATATGTGAAGGAAATTTGGGTTACAAGAGCCTAATTAAGGAATTGCTTTGATGATTGTATTTTCAAAGCTTGAGAATAGGGTGGAAAGGTATCGTTCTCCTACCTGACAAACATTTAAGAAAATTTGCCAACCAATTCTTTTTACTTAAATGAGAATCTCCCTGTAATCGACGTGCTGATAGATGTATCTTTTCAAAGGGTCGATATATGTATGTACCTCTTGTTGTTCGTCTCTTTGCCTAGAGACACCATTCTCGCGGCAAGTGGTTGCGTTCCAGGAGGGTTCCCAATTGTAAAAGATGAGATAAAAGGAATTTGTATCCTGTATAATTTCCAATTACAGCAAGTGAATCTATACTCAATCCATTATGTGTCAATACTTTTTGTACGAACTAGTTCCTAAAGGCTCTCTATTTATCCCCCTTCGCTTGCATCGGCCTTGTGGAGTAAAGAATTTCCTGTTCTTTATTGATGTTTTTATATCTCATTATTTTTTTCGTTCTTGCTTTCTTCTTACTTTATTTCCACTTCATCATACATACTCCTTAAATTAGGGGTTGGGGACCCCTTAACCGACGGAGAAATTTCGCCCGCCCACGGCTGCCTGACAGTCACTTAGAAACTCATCGGGACGAAGTAGTAATCCTGCACTTTAGATGCGCGTGTGAGCATTGGCTATAACTAATTTAATCCATTTATACCGGAAAAAATTGAAATTCATAGTTGAGTTACGAGTGTTATATATATTGAAATATATGCACAGAACAGCCATAAACCTATTTTATATGGTTATCCTATGTTTTGATAATGTGTTATATTAAAAAAACATGGTTGCAAAAATGCATGTGTCATCATTTAGCACGATTTGTTGCAAAAGATACAACGTCAGGAAGAGTAGGTTCAGGAGTTTACAGACATATTTCTAATAAAAACGTTTGTGAAACCTCTCTATATTTCCATTAAGGGGCGTTTACACTAGGCATGTGTGACACGATGCTATTGGAAGCGATGAAGCGATTGAGAATTTGAAGCATAGTGTAGATACAAAGAGTAATGCTTTATAGTTATTATGTAGCTCTGCTGTATACCTTTTTTGCGTTCTGTACTAGGTTACAAATTCTCAATCTTCCAATTGGTTGATCCAGACTAGCTGGACTAGCTTAGATTTACATTCTTTTGGATTTAGTTGTGTTTACTTAAAAAACCCTTTGTGTAATCTTATTAAACCAATTATCCATACTCGTAAGATTGCATGGAAGTTTCCACAGACCAATAGGTTGAAAATATTTTGCGACGCCTCCCTCAGGGGCATTGGCATAAAATTTGGACTTTCCAACCTTTTTTGGCCTGCCTCCAACTTTCCGTCACTTTCAAATATGCATTTTCTAGAGTATCTGGCCGCCCTGGTCTCCCTTATCCTTTATCCAAGGGCTCATTTTTATTCAAATGACATGGCAGTCCTTCATAATATTAGGCGAGGTAAACTTCCCAAAGAGATCCTACTGTTATTATCCTCTCTTACTTCTTTTATTGTACTTTCTAAAACCTTTTACTATTCCTCCATTAATTTTTCATATATTTAAACTACTAGAAATCCTGCTGACTGGGTATCCCGGACAGTCCTCCGGACCGTACCCTATTTAGCACTCTCCCTCTTAGGTCCTCTTATGACTATAAGAGGACCAAGGGAGCGGAAAACTCTATCAGTCTGTTCTTTGACCACCGGTGCACGATCAAAGTTTTTCGCTTCCCGGATCATCCTAACAAGATTCTACTCCCATGTTGCTTTCCGTGCAGTGAAAAAGGAACTATTCTTCTAAGACAGTGTCTTTTCCTTTCGCTAAATCGTTAATTTTTGGAACCCGTGAGAGTAACCCAAGCAACTAATCAGCCACCCAAGAAACTGGCACAGGAACACCATCTTCCGGAGGACTCGAACAGGCTATTGAGAGTGCAGAAACACCCATATCAACGTTGGTACCACATCTAACGAGGTCAGTCAAAAGCAGCCAGGACCATACTCCCAAAAAGTCCGCGCGGCCTTCGCTGCATCACCCCGTGTCTTCAACAGCGGTGGCAGGGGACCCGGTGGGCCCATAGCAACCTGAGCCTAGTAGGTCGCAGGTACCAGAAACTCCCGAGTCCTAGACCCAGGTAGGTCAGCTCTTAACATTTGCCAGCCCAATCAACTTGATTCACCTACCCACTACGATAATTTTGTTGCTCAACTGACGGAAAATTGGGGATCTGTCAGGTTCAAACGCAGGGACCGTGAGGACAGTGCCACACTCTTCACTTCTACAAATACAGATGGTACTTGAAGGACGAGGAGTACGACCATCTCTTCCAATGAATCCGTCTTTATTTTTTCGTACTCAATTACCATTGGGGTCCAGCACTGGTGGATGCCAGGGAGAGGGCAACGCTGGATACTAATATTACATTAAGCGAAAACGCGCATAAAGCTAGACTGATTTCCCAAATTACTAGTATGGGCAGCAACAACAATACCAGCAGAGAGGAAAACAATCCACAAGAGTAGATGACAGAGGCGGAACATGCTGTAGGGAGTGGCCTCCTGCTAGCCGAATGCGTGCTAAGGGAGCACACTCATACGTGTCAAACTACAGCGGAATTAGAAGACTTTAGTGCTTCCCTTGCAAAACTTCAACTTTCCCCTCCTTGGAGGGGCACTCCCCCGCTCTTCTCTCCGCCTATACCTATGATCTCTCCCCTAAAACACGACCTTCTAGTTCCCCTTCGTGCCGACGATTCCGCCGCTCGTGAAGACCGGCAGCTTCAGAATTTACAGCGTTTCTTCGAGTAAGCGGCCGCGCAACTCCGGGCCTACATCATTGAAAACCCAAACCAACATTGTGTGTTTCTACGCTCGCAAGTTTGGCCCGAAACGGACATGATATGGGTCATACCCCTCGCTGATATGTCCGTCTCTACGCTTCTCACTGTAGACAATCCTAAAATCTCGCTGGCCCGCGAATTCCCTATGGCAAGTGGTCATCAGTCTCCTCCAGACCCAGACCACTTCTGGGAGGGCGATATTCTTCAAGACGTCCCCATCAACGAAGACCATCCATTTGAGAACGACGACCCAGCGGAATACGTCGCAGAGGAACAACAACAGCGGGACCGTGACCAACTACAACAGGAGTAACAACGAGATCAACAGCAAGACCAGGACAAGGACGCCAACAGGGACAGAGAAGATATTCGTAGAAAGGATGCGGACTTCTCAGCTTGCATTGACCCTTTGGAACCCTCAGTGAAACCAGTGCGTAGTAAGCTTACGTCAGGGGATCTTAGTACAGGCACACTCCGTAACGTGCCTCAGGTTTCCAACCTTGTTAAAAGTGCTGGCAACAATGCCATTAAAGTGTTTTTCCCTAAATGGTATTCTTCCCGACAAAACTTATATTCGTACATATAATTCCTATCGTTGCATAACTGCAACAAGTGTGGTTTCCTATAGTGCTGTTTGTTGCGTTACTGTAACATCCATTTTTTTTAACTTTAGCTATCATAAAATGAACTTTATTAAGGATATAAATATTAATACAATAATCTACCATGTTCCTAAACCCTTAAAAATACACATACATAGCCTTCATTAGGGAAGTACACAAGATAAATAGTACATACCTTTTAAATGATGAAGACATGATATTCGAAAAAAAGTAGACGTGTCAAAATGGAGCTGAAGCTGCTCTTTCAATTGAAGAGAGCTGAAACATAGCAAACCCACTTCCCCTGACTTTCTGTTTGTAACTAATCGCTGTCTTTAGGTTGCCGCATTCGCCTGTTTGCATACATGTCCTGAACAGTATCGGCAGGTTTTGTGTTGCAAGAACGCAACGAGCGGTATAATTGGGTTTTAATTAAACTTCGAACATTATACTATGATGTCTTTGATGTTTTGGTGATTGAAACTGTTATTAATACTAGGTTATTTACCTTTATTAATTAATAATTAACTTAGAGTTATTTAGTTTGAGGGAGTACATATTTATGAATTTGTAACAGTGAAGGTTCTTTAGTTCTGCCGTGGCAGGATTTTAGGCACATGTAATTGGCCTTTGCTTTGAAAAAGTTCTCCACCCCTACCTTAACTGATCAGAAGGATAAGTTTAAATAGAATTAAACGAATTCTAAATAAAACTTTCATTAATTCCTTTCTTTTCAAAGTTATTTATTGAGGCAAAATTTTACTACTCTCCTTTATCCCCAAACTGAGCCGGAATCATAAAAAAATATTTTTCTCCAAATTTCTTGACATAAGGTTGATTTAGTGTGCGGTCAGTCTATATTTGGCTGAAGAGAGTTGTGACTTAACTGCAGCAAAGAAGAAAGTGTTAGTTCTTCGTGCTCTGTTTTCTCATGGAGAAGAGAGTGTTTATTTTTATTAAAGAGCCCATTTGGCGCCTGCCTAATTAAGCGAAAGTCCCCGTTATCATCTTATAGCCTAAGCGAAGCTAGATTATAATAAAACATGCCAAAACTAAATGAAATACAAAAAAAGAAGCAACAAAACAAAACAATCAGCAAAAAAGTAAAACGAAGAAGAAAGTATGCACCAGCCTCGGGGACGGGAGGGGGGACCTCCGACCTCTGGTGTAATAACATGCAACCTACAACAAAAATAGAGTCAAATGAAATGGAGGAAGCCAACAACCTACACATAAGTCAGATAGTCCACAAGTCTATTCACATGAACCCATCCCGAGTACGAGGGACAAGAGGTAGCGACCCCGCTTGTCCTGATACCGGGATAGGTAACATGAGCGAAGATCACCTAGACTGAGACATTCAGCAAAAATGTGCTGAACAGTCTGGGAGACAACGCAGTCATCGCAACAAAGTAGAGGCGAGGTCTCTAGGAAAGGGCGGTGCGTCGTGCAAGTGTGTCTAATTCGAAAGCGACAAAATGCGACCTAAAGTAGTCGTGTCATTAGGGGCAAGGTCTATGGAAACAGTCGCAGTGCAATGGCTTGCAACTTCAAGGTTCACTCGGCTGTCTGCCATCTTCTTTGCCAAGCAAACGGGAGAGCTGCCTTGATTACTGCCATGTAGTCGGTGTGAGGAAGAGCAAAACGCTGGTCTGGTCGCTCAGTACTCACAGACTATTTGCTGCCCTCCTCGGTGTGCTCATTCCTCATAATTCCCATAAACCAAACAAGAAAATCTCGACATCCACTAGGCTGGGGCAACCGTGGTGCTTTGTAAGTCGTTAAAAAAACAATCCGTTTCAAAACCGGGAACAAAACGTTATTTTTTTTGTACCGAGCAGTGTATTGCAACTAGCTGGGTGGTTAAGACAGGCGCAGGGCATGGTAGAGTCCTGTTTACTTCAAACAAAGGGGATACGGCCTGGAAACCGACCCTGCTGAGACTTAGAATCATCCGTATACACAGTCACAGATCTAGAGTGACACTAGGTATGCTCCAAAAAGGCCAAAAGCAATACTCCTGCTCTGGAGAAGCTTTGGAAGCAAAGGCGTAACAACAAGTAGTAAATGGTGGTACCATCCGGGATGGGGGCCTTGGCAAAACCAGAGGCGACACCTACTTAAGAGCAACACTAACCTCTCGAAGGAGTTTCCTAGCCCTGGTATGACTGGCGTCTCTCTGCGGCATAGTCGCCGGCTACGGGTGCAATGAGATCCGTTAGTGACTGAGAGAGGCACCAGGATCCAAGTACAGCATATAATGAACTGTGCATCGCAAAGAGCGAGTGTCGTCTCCCCAGAATCGACAAGTAGACTTTCAATGGGCAACGTGCAGAAGGCCCCGCTCACCAGGCAGAGACCGGTGCGGTGATTGAGTCCACCTTCCGCAATACATGCTTGGCTTTGGATACTCGTATATAAAACTTGCATCAGTAGTCGAGCTTCGAACTAATAAAAGAAAATGAGGCAGTCGCCCTATCAGCACCCTAGGTGCTGAACGTCACGGAGCAAAGAATATTCAAGAGATCTAAGGCTGCGAGTATGAGCCTCCCAGGGAAAGCGTCGGTCGAAAACAAGACCAAGGAAACAGTGCGAATCCAACACTTTCAGGCAAATCCCGTTTAGGAACAAGTCCGGTTCTGGTCGAGCCGTGGTTGGGGGCAGAAGTGCACCCGAAATCTGTGCCATTTGGCAAGAAGAAAGATGCGGTTGAAATCCCAGTTTGAGTGGACCGCACCAAAATAGATCGAAAGTCGTCCAACAGAGCGTAGCAAGAACATATTCCGGGAGCACAGAGATGATACCGCTAGTGTTCATGGATTAAAGTGTGACACTAAGGACACCCTCTTCCTGCTTAATTTTCCAGAAAGGGTTATTCAACCGTACGCGGAATCAACGATCTCATAAGAACTCATAAAAAAGACTGAAGTCATCCTTTCTTCCCCATCGAAGGTAGAGTCTCCATGATACCGTATCGCCATGCGATATCATAAGCTTTATCCAGATCGAAAAACACGGTGACGTAGTGCTGAATACAAACAAAGGCCTCGCAGATGACATTTTCCAGTCGGAGCAAAGCATTGTGCACAAGACCGGTAGCTTCCCTTGTCCAGAAAAGTGGCTAATCTAACATTTACTAATTTCTCAATCAACTTGTACTCGGAAGTTTAGAGAGATTTGGCGGAAAACGGCCGGGGCAAAGTGATCTCCCCCCGGTTTGCGAAAAGCGATCACGGTAGATCTTCGTCAGGAGTCTGGGAGGATACCCCCTTTTCTGATTTTATTGAACAAATCTAATAGAAAGGCCACGTTTCTTTCAATTAGATGTGGAAACATGACATACGAGACATCGTCAGAACCAGGGGCGGTGTCTGCGCACGAAGCGAGATATAAACTCATCTTACTCAATGTAAACATGTCGGCGAAGAATTCTCAGCCTCTGGTTCCAGTAAAATCCACTGGGCGAGCTTTGGCGTCATTACGATATGCAGTGAAAGCTGGCGGAGTATCATCTCGAATAGAAAATGCGGAGAAAGCGATCAAGAAGAATGCTGGAGTCTAAAATTGCAGTGGCCTTCTCTTCGAGAACGGAAAGAGGTCCTGCAAGAAATTGCCCTGAATCCGTTTGACTCGCTTCTACATTTCTGCTACAGGGGTTTTCCAGTTAAATGAAGACACGTATGCTAGCCAGAAAGAGGTGCAGGCGTGCTTCGAAACATACCGGAATCTAGCCCTAGCTTGAAGAAATTCAACAAAAGTGAAATCCTCAGGCGCATGTAAGCATAACGCCTCTGGTTGAGGACGTCTCAGTCTCGGTTAACCACCACGAAAGCGATCGGCATGCAAAACTACCAGACGATCTAGGAATAGTAGTTAGGACCACGGTGATGATGTTGCCGGAGAACTTAACGGACTCATCCACCTACATTTGAATGGGAAATGTATCACTACCATGGAGGTCATCGACCTCCTCCCACCTAAAATCAGTCAGTGCATCCGGAGCAGTAGAAAGGGCCTCTGCATATGTGCTACGATGCGTCGGAATTCCAGCGCGTCAAAGTTTGCGGACGGTTGAACGTACACAGAAATAACAGCATACCTCCTATTCAGGTGGAACTGCAATGCTACTGCCTTAAATTAGCTAATTAAAGCAATGGAAGTAGGGATATATCATGTCTCGTGTAAATGGTGAATCCTCCTTCCCTGTCCCCATCCCGTACTGGTGGGATCATAAAACTACTATAGCCCGGGAGAGTGGAAAGAGGACACGAGCCCAGCAGCGTCTCTTGTAAAAAGATAGCTAACGTAAAACGAGTGTAGACGAGTCCCCGTAGCTCTTGCCAGTTGGCCCGTTCTCCGAGGCAATTCTATTGAAGGAATATGACATCCTGACCTATCTCTGAGATGTGGTGCCTTCTTTGAAGAGAAGACCCTCACTGGGATGACCTTTCGCTTCCCAGAGGCAGAGATTCGGGCGCTGTTGGTTGAACAAAGCGCTGAATGTGCTGACGCCTTCGTGGACTATTCAGGGCAGGTTGGGCTCGCCATGCGAGTCTTTTCCTTCATCCGCCTCGAAACCTTCGACGAACGGGGCGGCCTCGGAAGCAGGGATATCTCCTTTGGAGGATCTACCGACTCCGAGCTACCCAGTTCAGGCTTGGATAGGGACGTAGAAGAGGAAGCTCCTTTGGTGCTATCCTGTTTTAGGGGAAACTGTAGGAATCGGGAAAACCAGCCTCACTACCATATTCTGGGGTCTTGCCCCCTGTGAGACTAACGACTTGGTTTAGGTGTGCGGCCGACTTGCCTTACGGAAAACGGTCATACTGTGAGAGGGGAGAGCCTTATTTTTATCCAAGGCTGAGTTTGAATCGTTTGTGCCTTCAGCTTTACCAGAGGAGCGGCTGGGGTGAGTAGCACACATATAAAGCTTCTGAATGGGCGCGAAAACGACCGTGCTCGTAGTACTGGAGCGGCCAGGAGCAGAGGGTGCCTCTTTTAAATTGAAGAATAAGAAATCTTAAGCAGTGACTTTCACGCCAGGACTAGGTACTTAGCCTTGCGGATTGAGAGACCATCCGTATCCAAAACGGCCAGGATTGCCTTTTCCATGAAATAAGGACCATATTGCTTCGAAGAAGCTCGGAGCTGTTCTTCAGAAATTACACGCTTGGTCATACACGCTACGGATTTATCGCGTCCGGCCTTGGAGCAACTTACACAGACTTCAGGTAAACCCATCTTTACACGTTTACGCGAGCGATTTGTATAGCCGAACCGTTGGCAGTAGTAGCACTTCCACAGAGGTGGTAAGAATGCCTTTACACAGTAGAGAAACAAACTGTCATGAACAAACTCAGGCAGCCTGTCACCGTAGAACATGACGAAGAGTGTATGGGGTGGGTCTCGAGGCCCCTCCTTGTTTTTCCATCACACGTTCAATCTTGACTGCTCCATACTTGGCCAGCTTTAAGGTGATGCCATCTATGGAGTAATCTACAAGTTCCCTCGCGTAAACCATTCCTTTGAATTTCAATGAAAAGTGCATCGTCACACTCACCAGCGTATCATTAAGTGTCTGAAGGGCACTAATCATAGCGGCCTCGGAGGAAACAGACGCATTCGCCAGAAGTCTCATGTCCGAGAAACTGCTCACCTTTGGCTCGCTTCCAATCAAACTAGCTAATGTGCTCCTTTGTTGGAACATGTTGCCCTTGCTCAAGATGCTAGCATCCTGAAGCGGGTAACCAGAAAACTTTTGAAGAAGGCCAGCTCTAAAATGTCAGGTATTCTCGAGGCTCCATTCACCGCACTTCCGACTTTGGTCTTGGTATGTGTCCCTTCACCCACCCACCCGAAGGCGCCTCATGGCTGGACGTGTCGATCTTTGCCTGTTTACTTGCCGAAATGGTAGTTGACCCGTGCGTCCCCGGAGCTCCCCCGGAAGGAGAAGAACCCTCATTCCTCTTTCTCTTCCTCTGAATTCTTTTCTTTTCAGGAGAGAAGGGTGGAGAATGAACCCGCTTCTCTTCACCGCCGGAATGATCGCCAATGCCGGACGGACCGGCCTTAGTAAGATCCATCTTCAAGATGCGGAAGATCTCGGCTGTCAAAGGGGCACCAGCAATGGGAAGCGGTCCCTCTTATCCTTGTGATTCCTTGGGGGCCCAAGCCACGTAAAAGGAAGCTTGAATAGTGGTGGATTCAGTTATGGTGTTTGACACCGAGCCAAGGTTAGCTGCCATGGAAGATCTTGACATCTCTGGCTGGGTCACCTCCTAAATAATTTTTAGCTCAGATGGGGCCTCCATATGGCCACCACCCTAGCCCCAAGGCGCCACAGTTCCTATTCGTGGTTCCTTCCGTCAGAGTCAAGTCTCTGGTCAACGTACCGACCTCAATCGGGAAAGAGAGGGGGGCAGGCTCGATGACTCCCCGCAATATCAAAATACATGACTGCGTAAGCGCAGAGGGCGCGACCAGACGGGCGCCGATTACCCTTGCCCCACTCAAGGAATTGGCCCTATCAAGTCGCTCCCACCGTGAGCGATCGATTTTGGGCAGCCTGCATACTCTCTTGGCAGTCACCTCTGATAGAATAGGAGGGAATGCCTTTGGTTGGAAAGAGAAGTTGTCCATGGGGGACTCCACAAACGGGGGTGAAGATATAGCCTTCGCACCCATGGGCCTAAGAGAGGAGTAAGCCTCCTCTCAGGTATAAGACGTTCGGGAGGGCGCCTGAGAATGCACAGGGAGGCTAGCTGCTTTTCAGAAATGGGACTGTTCGAGAACAGCTCTAAAGATAGTAAAGAGGAAGACCCTGTGCGACATTTAGATGGTAAGAGGGGAACCCCTCTGCAAGTGGAAGGGGTGTCTCATGTTATCTCGTCCTAACAGATATCTAGGAGGAACTAAGACGCACTTGGAGGCTGATCCCTCTGCGTAGTCCTATTATTTCCTTCTATTGTCACCATATTTATAGAAAGAAGAAAAAAGTAGATATTATGACTTCCAATGACTTCGAAGGTTAAGAGAAAAATCTCCATAGGATCAGAAAATTCTTGAATGTGATCATGTACACATACTCGGTCCACGGGTCCAGTTAAGATGGGCCTTGAAAACACGGCCTCCGTAAAAGCGAAATTTTCCTGGAACTTTAACCATAAATGAAAATGCCGTCGTAGCCACCTTATATGTGCCTTGGAGGAAGGAAAGTAGATTCGGCTACCCAACACACCCTGTACCTAGTATTTGGCTTCGCCAGTTGGCTTTCGGCTCATAAGAGGACTAAAGTGGGCGAGGGCAGCCAGAACCTCTGTGGATGAGAGAGCAAGTGCGGAAAAAGGTAGGAGGGTATGTAATAAAGTGAAGTAAAGATAGCCACGACGTTCACTAACCAGTATTGTGAGTGACTACCTATTATTATCATATCCTGTTGCTAGGTGATCCCAGGATGGCATGCAGTACAAAAAAAATAACAGTAATAAAAATAAATAATAATAAGAAAAAGAATGATAATAAATATAATAATGCTAATAATAATACCTAATAATTATAATATAATAATAAAAAGGTAAAGAAGTGCTAATTGGGGGCGAGGGAAAAGCACAAAAACAACTTTTCCAGGTCCCATCAGAGAGTTCATAACAACCCGCTTCCCCAGCAGGGGCAGTATTTATTAAAGAACACTCCGTTCTTCAGTAATATACAAGGAGCAGTCAATATGTTTTGCAATTCGGATATAAGGAAACGAGATATGAGGAAAAGTGTTCTATTATTTTTCAATATAACTACCCCCGACTTCAATGCACTTGCGCCACTTGTCCCTGAGGCTTCGAATTCCCGACAACCAGAAATCTCCCGACTGCTGTTCAATCCACTCCTAGACGGCGAGCTGGACATCTTCATCGTCCCCAAACCGGCGTCCACGCAGTGCAGCCTTGAGCTGGCGGAATAAGAAGTAGTCGCTAGGGGCCAGATCTGGACTGTAGGGCGGATGGTTGAGCTCCTCGAATCCGCACTCGCGCAGGGCAGCTTGTGCAACTCTGGCCTTGTGGACTTTGACGACGTTGAAGTCGATCATGAGGCGTAAGGTTTCTAGCGACCCAACGGGCAGAGACCTTGGCCATGGCCAAATTGTCGTGGATGTTGATAACACTTCCATGTGATATTCCAAGTTCTCGCTCGATTTCTTTTCGAGGATCATCCTCTCCACACGGGCCACATTGTTCTCGTTGGTCACGTCTTACGGGCGTCATCTTCAAGGGACTCACGACCATGGCGGAACTCCATATTTCAGCGAGCAATGGTTTCATAGGAAGGGGCGGTGTCGGTGTACACTGCGACCATGCGTTCATCGATCTCTTTTGCATTCTTGCCTTCCTTAGTCAAAAGTTTGATCACTGCGCGGTGCTCAACCTTCTCCATTGTTGAAAAATTTGTGACTGACGATCTGCGATCAGCTACTGCTTCTTAAATAGATGAGGCAGGAGCGTGCGGCTGCAGGTCCTGACTTGTCATAACTTGTCCTAACACCCCCACAAACAGCCGTCCCCCTTCGTCTGTTTTGCCCTACCGATTCGTAAAACTTATTGACCGCCCCTCATATTTTAAGGTTAAAATATACTTTTCCAGAAATAAATAAATTAGACTTTAGTGTCACATAAGACGTTTCCCTGTTAATTTCCCAGCTTAACTAGTGGAATACCGGAGTACGGAGTGAATATCCAAAATATGTAAATGGATATTTACATGAAGTTTTTTTGTAGCTATAAACCTGATTTCTGAGGAGGGGGGGGGGGCTTAAGTGATGTGTATATTTCTCATTGGTCATCACTTTTTATATCTTTATCCTTCATATTTACTGGCAATTGATTATAACTGTTAGGCATAGGTAATATATCATATCGTGCATAGACATATATATACAAACTATTCCTCTTTAACCCAATTATACATTAATTTAGCGCAAAAACTATTTGGTAAATTAATGGACAAAGACCTTGTCCACAAGTAGCTGAGAAGGAAAACGTCTGCCATGTTCATTTTCCTAAATTCTTATAATATCTTGATATCTCTAATAGAGTTGGAGGCTATGTAGAGATGCCAAATATTGGTAAGTGAAAACTTCTAAAAAAAAATGAGAATAAAATTAATTCTTTATTTTGCCTACGTTTATTATCGCCAAAAATAGTGCGTACAAAAGAAACTCACTGATTCGAAGAATGAATTTCAATTTTCAATAATGAACCAAGTTTCTTAAAAGTAAAAGATTAAAAAACTTGTACACCATTCTATACATATAGTAACGCAACAATTAGTTATTAAAAGTGAAGAAAAGGAAAAATATATACACTTTCATCATGTGAAGTGTACAACACCAAATCATAATTATGAATAATAAAACTATAATCAAACCTGCCTGGTAAACACTATAAAAAGTAAGTAGCCTTGAATAAACTTAAATTCAACACGATAATAACTCGAAAGCTTGAGATGAGCTCTAATAAGGACGTAATAATAATAATCCTGACTTATGAGACCATGAAAGCGAAAATTCTACCACGTAAGCGAGGTATAACCTTCTTATAAGAGAGCTCGTAAGTCATATCGCCATGATATGCCATAAGGACCCCATTAATAATCGTAAGTTCGCGACATGAAAAATGAGGAACGGTGTTTTCGCCATATAAATGCTTATTACGGAAGGATAAGGGCAGCAATGGGGGAAATTCTGCCGCCCTGCCTTTCTGCTATAAGATTCCTTTGCGTCACTGTACTCGTCACCTCAACTGTTATGAACGTGATATTTTTTGTCAGACACCAATTAAATGGTTCTTAAACGCCAATGCTTCTATGATAGTGGGAGGATCCCCGACCGGATAATGAAATATATATGTGGTCAGTATGACAATCACTGGTCGGCCCGAGGGCCCCGGGACCCGGTCCTCTTTTGGGGAGAGGTGCCAGGAAGTATTGACAGCAAACAGCGTTCAAATGGAAGCTTTCGTCACCTCGGGGGAAAGGGACCTGTTCCGCGTCAGAGGTATGTGGATATAGATACCCATCGGCAGGATTTGTTGGAACAGAGGGTGTGTGTGTGTGTGTGTGTGCGCGCGTGTTGTGCTGTGAAGGCGGGGGAGGAAAGAAAGCGGTGTTGTGATTGGCTATGTGTGAGGTGAGAGGTGTAAGACCTACTCACCCGATAACGGGGTGAGCACAGCGCGTCCACCAATCGGTAGCCAGATCTCTACGTGCGCTGACGTTTGTGTCCGCCCATGACGGGATTCAGAATCGAACTCGGTACCGCAACGTTGGGAGGCCAACGCCATATCCACTCGGCTAGCATTGACTAACTAACTAGTTCTTAAACTTTAAAAATACCTATGTAACCCGTTATATAATTTGTAATTACGATTCAACGGTAGCATATTAAAACAAAAAGATATCTATAACTTTTATAGTTTTCTAGACTTTCACCTAAACGATAATCACAAACTCAATATTTACACTAATTGGTCTTCATGACCTTTGTGATTGCTGAATATCAAATTTACCAAAGCAAAGCAGTTAAACAGTGAATAGACCCTGAGTGCTCGTTCTAAGCTAAAACTAGAAGGACATGATCTAGTAGACTTGCAGCGAAAATCAATCAGATTTGGACTCAGAAACCTCAATTACCCCTTGTAACATTGGTTTAACCTTCATATGTCTAAAAATAGCCAATTTAGCACCTCTAGCCACTAGGTGGCGCCGCCTGATGATCAACTTATATCATATTTGAACTCAGTGACCTCAATTACCTTTGGCTATATCGAACCAGCGACTCTTTGCGGACAGAAGATGAACACAACACGAGATTTGCATGACTCATAGACCTACTTGCTTTTCCGCAGTTAATGATGAACACTGGCGTTTTAAGGTTTTATTTGATAGGAATAAAGTAACCATATTTTTGAAATGAAAGAAATAAATTACACAAAGAAATGATTCATTTACTAATTAATTACTAGTAAAATAATACTAATCCAAGCAAAAGCTCATTTCTGAGAGAGAACGAACGAATTACCTCCGCAAAGCCTAAAAATAAGAAATTAAATTTTCCGGAAAGCAAACTTGCGAGGTACAAAGTAAATGAATAGGAGGAAACTCCGATGACCATAGCCAATAATTTACACAGCAAAGTAATAGGAATGGTTGCAATTCAGTAAGCAATTGATTGTACTGAGTTGTAGCAATTTTATCAGATGTAATGTTTTTGGTAGTCAGGAAGCCGGCGTTTACTACCAATAGAGACTAAATGTGAAATAAAATCCCACTGACGTTGACGGTCACGATGATCTGAGAGCTGACATGGATTGGAACGCAAAATTAAGACTGGCTTCATGCTGAAACTTTAATCACAGCAGCTGAGCGACAGTTATAAACGCAACGGTGAGGCTGTGGGAAACGCCGTCAGGAGCAAATATCAGTAATGATATAAGCAGATGACAGTAAAAAGAATCAGTTCGAAACTGTACCGTGTAAATGTTCATCTATGCGTATGAATTGATGATAGGAAACTTTGTCATACGAGATGAAATGACAAGAGACGGCGGGAGAATAATGGGCTATAAAAACACCGTGGTCATGGATTACTCAGACAAGCCTGGTGTCAAGGCCAAGAAAAGAAGCAAACACTTGAGTGTTACATATAGATAAGTCACTAGTCGTATATCGTGAGATCATATGCACCTCATCAGATCGGTGTTAGTGCTCTCTTCATTAGGCTATAATGGGCTCTGTCTAGAAAGAACTTTAGTGAGAAAAAACTTAGCTTTATCACAGGAGAATTAGAGATGCCCCATCCTATGACATGATAAAACAGCTATCTTTGTTCATTTACTCTTTCCTAATATCACAATCAAAATGGATATTGTAACCTGTTCTCATAGGCCACGAGAATGCTATACCTAATAAACCGCAAACTAAAAAAAATGGTGTTTCATTTTTTCCTTAATAACGCTCGACGGTTGTCACAATTTTTAACCTTAGATTTTTCAGGTATGGGACGGATTGATCCCAGATTTTCGGCTGGATTATGATTAATGTATATACCAGGTCAAGCTCTCAATATGTTAATCCGATCGTGTTTGAGATTCTTTATAATAACCTGTACCTCATGTATCATTGTTAATTAATCACGTTGGAAAACATACGGATTATAGCTTTGTAGCTCTGGCAGAACATTTTGCTTGCATTATTTGTGCATTCTGGTGTTGTAGTGATATACACTAGTTTTTCATTGTTGCCTCAAGACACTTTATGTTCCTGAAATCAAAACCCCACAAAGGCAGCTTCATCATAGGAATTAGCTGTATATCAGTATTTTGCCACTAATCATTCAGCATTCTGTAGAATATACGCTTGTTGTTTATGATGCATTGATCTTTAGTGGTTTTACTTTAGATTTGTGGCCACGGCCACACAAATCTTTTTGTTATTGAACATGATTGGACAGCGAGAACTCTCCCTCAGCGCTCATGCACGAGGGAACATGGGCAATCAGGCAAACGGTTCTTGCAGGCGTTATTCAGAACTTTAGGAGTCAACGTCCGCACAGATGCACTCACATTTACATACCTCGCGACACTCTTAAGCAAATTGATCGCTAATGGTCCCACGACTCCAAAGCTGACTCAGTACGGGGCGATAGTTCTAGCGCTACTGCCCCGGTTGGACATCCTGAGGTATTCCTGTTTCCTTGAAATTCTTAACGATCCTGTAGGATGTTTTTATTGGCAGTATACAAATTGTTTGTCCTCAGAGAAATACTTAACAAATTTACTCTCCCTTGTTCGGTAATATGATACCCGTACCGACCTGTCAAGCAGATGTTTTTCACTCAACCTGGAGGCTAAAAGTTTTGCAGCTTTCTTGGAGAGCGCCAAATCACGTATCAATTCATTCAAATCCTCTTTATTGAAACAGTGAGCAGCTAATGACTGTTCAGCATCTGATGATGAATCTGCAGACTCTGAATCCATTCCATAATTTTCATATTCGGAGGAAGCATATCCACTGAAAATCAGAACTGCTGAAGACTCATAATGAGGCACTGGCCGGATCGCCGAGGGAATGTTGGAGTAGTCGATCTTGTGTTTATTTTTCTTGCCAATCCCTTTAGTATTCACCAGACAGAAATAACAGTCCGATACACGATCCTTTGGCTCTCGTCACACCATGGGGATTCCAAAAGGAAGACCATTTCTCTTTCCTTTCGTCCACTCACGAAGATGTTCAACATAATTATGGCAAACAGCATGTGGGGCCTACTTCTTGCCTTGATCGCCAAGAGGAACATCAAAATATGCCTTATAAGTGCGGATCACAAAGTTTGGTATATTTAGCCTTTGACGAACTAGCATGTAACAGCTACATATGTAGCAGAAGGTGCCTGGATCATTGACGCAATTTCCTCTTGACGAAGCCCTCACTCTAACATGAGATCTGAAAAAAGAAACAATAATGTCAATATTTTGCACAATAACACAGTATCAATCTGTGAAGCAAATACTGTGAAGTATTTGCTTTCTACAAGCACCCTCTCTGTCCGTCTGGAGAAAATAAAAAATACAGAATAACTATAGCATGTAGGTAAAAATGGATTATATATTTGAAATCAGCATGCAAAAAACGAATTCAAATTGGCAGATAAAACTAAGTCACTAGAAAATGTGATTAAAATTGTTCCCCTGTGCTATAATTATTGATTTTACGGCGTAAGTGAGAATTAAGGACATTTTTTTCAAATTAAGGACAGAGCCCTCCCCCCCCCCCCACCTTGAGATGAGTTTCTCGGTTGTTTATTGATTGATTTTCCCCAATGCTACCGGGGAACCTATATTGGAAGCACCGTCCGCTCATTGAAGGCTCGAGAGTTTGTTCTCACCTAGGCATAAGCCCGCGTATTGGCTCCGTTCTCACTAATAAAGAGATGTCCTCCATCCGTGATCACTCCATTCAATGTAAAATTGATATTTCTCACCTAAACTTTTGAATTTTAGGACATTATAAAGATCCTACCTCCCTTCGTATTCTTGAATCCCTGTTCATAGAGCAATTAAACCCCAGTCTCAATACTGATTCTACTGCATTACGCCTCCTAATCGCATAAATCTCCTAAAAAGGTTTACAACCTACCGATCCTATGACGTCGCATGAAAAAAAAACTCTCCCTCAGTTTTCAGTTTTTGCATTTAATGATTTCTAAGATCCCTTACATAACCTAATTCATTAATGTTTTCGTTTCATTGCTTTGTCAGTGTAAGCCCGCCCACATTTTACAGTATCAATTTTAATTGTTCTTTATTTTTATCATAATTACATTTTTTTGTGATCATACCTATTATGTTCTAACTCTATCTATTTTATAGAACCAGATGATGGATAGTGTACCCGAAACGTCGGTATGATCAAATGAGAACTCTTACCCGTTTCATTCTCGGATTCATCCTTAACTTATATATATATATATATATATAATTATAGTCTGTCAAAATATGCATCTCTGTCAAAACTTTGACCAACATCTGTAGTAATCACATAATTCTGTAGCTTATTAAGTACACATAGAGATTTTGTTGGTACGTCTCTCCTGTGCTTATTTTCCATACGTGAGAAGACACTTTGCCCTAAGACAATTTATGTTTGTCCAGTTTCTTTGAAAGTAATAATTATTAATAATACTTTGTTCTATATTTCACATAGTTCTGCTATTATTCACTAAGCAATATTGTATTTGATTGAAATCGATAACCTTATTGACAGTTTTGGAGAGAACAAAACAACTCGAATTTAGTTAGGGCAAAAATAGAATTTCTTTGCCTACAAAATATTCTGAAATTTAAGATAATTTAATTAGTCTCTTCTTTTATACCAACGTTTGAATAATTCATTTAAATTCGTATGACTAGAGAAAAGAGCTTAGAAGTTTCCAGAAGAATCTCTGAAGAGTTTTATGTACTCATCCCGATGTATGGAACCATCCGGATAAATTATTGTGTTTTATTAATCAATGATACGTTTTTTCTCATAGATTCAATTTTATAACAATGAACTTCATTGGAATTAATCAGAAATGGATTGAAAAGATCCAAAGGATTATAGCCATCTCTTTCTAATATCTGGATAAAAGAAGCTTGCTTCTAAAGGAGTCTTCTTACTTATGGTAATATATACCTCGATAACTCTTTTATATTTAAAATTGTTTATATAACATTTATCCTGCCTATACTCAAATAATCGCACTCAAAATTCGTATTTGGGCCAAAAAGGAGCTAAACTTTGCAGGAGTATAACTCGTTAGAGAAGTTAATTTGTACAAGGCTATTTGATGGCTTCGTAATTTCAACGGCAATTCTTTCCAAATTACATTTATAACACGTTGCATTGATTATTTTATAACATTTATAACTTTGGAAGATTCATCAAATTAGTTTTGTGTTTCTGAAAACTTTACTATTGCGCATCAGATTTGGGAGAAATAACTTTTGTTCTGATTCTGATTAAAAGTGTGAGTGCGTGTAGGGATTGGATGATAGGGAGTGTGGATAGATAGAGAAAATAGACAAGCGGT
Organism: Ceratothoa steindachneri; assembly: GCA_963969495.1. Taxonomy (NCBI): domain Eukaryota; kingdom Metazoa; phylum Arthropoda; class Malacostraca; order Isopoda; family Cymothoidae; genus Ceratothoa; species Ceratothoa steindachneri. The sequence goes on along the minus strand of OZ018335.1, from coordinate 100,641,713 downwards.
GAAAAGACAAAGAAGTGTGGTAGGGTGCAAAGGGATGCTAGAGCCTGGTGATCAGGCCTATCACTTTCATTATTTTTTTGTAGCGTATATTCTGTGTTGTTTCTATTGATTTTTTATTATTATTTATGGCGTTCAAGCCATTTGTCTTCATAACTTTAGTTTTAGCTTTGTGTGTGATATGCATTGCTTATTTGTTTATGTTTTTTTATACTTTTAAGTGCGTGCTTAATGTTTTGGTATTCTTTATATGCGTGTGTGTTTTAGTTTTTTTGTTTTTTCATAGTCGGTAGGGTTCTTGTCGTATTCGGGGTTTTCCTCTTTCTTGGTTATAGTTGTATTCTTCGGTGATTGTTTGTCGTAATTGTGAGTTTTTTGTCTTGCTTTGGTGGATTTATTTGGATAGGTTAGATAGTGCATCTCATCATGCGTAGAACGGCACTTCGTTCCCGCCAGCCACTCGGTTGGCGGAGCTCGGAAATCCGGCGCGACATTCTGCTCTTCTGTTCTGGTTAATCATCTGAGTAATTTCTTCACTCAGTTCTCGATTAACCAGATCCTGCATCTTCCGGGTCTGTTTTTCGATGACTTTGTTAATGGGAATTATCCCCGCCTCTCTGTGCAGGTCTTCTTGCCGTCTTCTTTCTTGCCTGCGTGTACCTGTGATTAGGTACATGCATTTATTTTACACTACTTGAAGTCGCCTCTTTTGTGTTTTCGAGACACAAGAGAGGGTGGAGGCGGGGTAAAGCAAGGTAGATCTTATAAGGGCATTGTATATCTTCTTGTTACTTTAACGAAGATTTCTAAACGAATATAGAGTTCTGACAGCGGACGTGGCTCGAGAAATTCTTTCTTCGACGTGCTTTTTGTACCCGTTAGAGGCGATTTTCATACCGAGTACATTACATTCGTTGGTGTAGGGGTATCGCGTATCCCCCACACGCACGTCTGCCTTTGAGGTGCGTCCGATGGGGACCACCTTGAATTTGTCTTGGTTTGTTCTAATTTTCCACTGAGCCTCGTAGTTGTTCAATTTCGAGATTTCTATCGCTGTCATGCGAGCTTGCCACGGTGCATTCCTCCATGGAGATATGATTATCTGGCTGAAATCATCGGCGTATTGAATATTTAGGGAAGAGGGGTACACAGGGGCTGGGACATCCGCGGTGCATATCGAGTAAAGGGTGGGTGACAGGCACTCATCCCCCTGCGGAAGGCCCGCAGTGAGCGGAAACTTTGGTCCGTCCGTGCAACCTAGACTGACATACGTCGCTCTCTCCATGACGTAGTCACAGAGAGTTCTTTCCAAGTTTTCACTTAGACCCAGCCGTAAGATCTTATACTGCATGCCCCGCTGCCACACCTTATCAAATGCCTTTGATACATCCCGACAAACAATATCCACGTAACTCCTGTCCCGTTTGGCTTGGGCAAGCTGTTCTGTAATGACATTGATTGCCATTTCCGTACTTCGCTTCTTTCTAAACCCGTATTGGCAAGGGTTGTAGAGGGAGTTCTCTTCCAGGTGGGACACCAGCCTCCCGTTGAGGATATTCTCAAAGAGTTTCCCGTCAAATTCCGAGAGTAAAATTGGGCGGTAGCTCTCTCTCAACGTTGGTTCCTTTCCATGATTGGGCAAGATCATCTTTGCCGTCTTGTAAGCATCTGGAAAGTACCCCGTATTCAGAAATGCGTTGAAAATTCGTTTCATTCCTTCGATGATGTTGGCTGATGCCTTTTCGAAGTTTGGCTTCGTAAGCCCCGATTGGCCTGGGGCATTTTTGGCTGAATGAGCGGAGTGCACCAAGGATATCTTCTTCGGTGATCTCGGCGTCTCCGTCACGCAGTCTGTCCACCTGGTGATGAGGATGCGTTCTATGTATTTCCGTGTTAAACTCGTCTACGATGTTATTTTCGAACTCTATGTCAAAATCTTCGTTTTCTTCTTCGGGTATACTGAGGATTCTTTCCCAATAACGCCGGAATATTAACTCGATGTTTCTGTCATCTGTCTCAATGGATCCATCTTCGTTTTGGATTTCCATTTTCTTCTTTTTTCCAGATGATCCTCTGACACTTCTGACTTTCTTCCAAAAGTCTTTGGGGGATGTATCTCGATCGAGGCTCTCGATCGCATCGTCCCGTTGTCTCTGTTTTTGTTCGAGGATCAGCTGGTTGAGCTTTTCCTTCATCTCTCTACTTCATTGTAGCGAGTCAACTGATGCGTTTCTGATATTTAATTCGTACATTACTCTCAATTCTCTGTAGAGTTTTTTCATGTACCCAGTCCATCTGCATGTTGAGATGGTTTTATACTGGGTTTGGGGGATGCAAGCCCTATCTGCATTTATAAGTTGTTCGTTGAGGTCGTCGAGTGCCTCGTCTATCTCCTCGAGAATTGCCTCGTCCAGATTTGGTGGACGGTAGGCTTCAAGAAGACCCGCGTACCGTGCCCAGTCTGCTCTCCTGTAGTCTTTTCTGACTGGAGCTAGTACTTGTATAGGGTTCTTGTTGATGGTAAGTAGGATCCCTATTTGATCACTACATGTTACCTGGACTGGTTCCATGTAGTAATTGAACGGCAGCTGACGATTAGCCAGACAAATGTCTGGTTTTGTGGCACTTCTTCCTCGAATATAGGTTGGGAAGTCCGGGCCTATTCTCTGGACCATATTTCGGTCCGTCATAGTCTCCAGGCACCTTCCAATTCCGTTGAAGGAACTGTACCCAGATTCCCGATATCTGGCATTAAGATCCCCCAATAATATGGTAGGGGCTCTTCTGCCAAATAGGCCAGAGAGAGAATGGATAGGCAAATATCCTCGTCTCGGAGGCTGGTACCCGGTGGCGATGACCAGCTTACCTATATCGAGTTCGACCTCTATTGCAAGATAGGATTCTTCGAGTTTTCTTACTGGCTTGTACTTGATCCCTCTTTTGATGGCGATGGCGCTCTTGAGAATAATTTGTGATTAACACGTCGGAGTTCCAGATCTTCATTTCGGAGCTACGAGTGTCAATCCCATGTTCAAAAATCAAGATGACATCTGCATCAATCTCCCTGAACAAATTTCGGTAGAGAATTCTTTTCGCTGTCCAGCCGTTTGTGTTGATTTCCAGAATTCTTAGTACGTTCCGTTCTATTGTGAGATGTATTTACCTGAGTTTCTTCGTCTTTTTGTTCTTTTTGGCCTGTGGGGCGGGTTTGGTGTGCCCAGGCTTTTCGCTTTTCGGGGGAGGACTAAGAGTTTTTGATTTACTCTTCGTCGCTCTAGTGCGAGTGCATAGGCCCTCGTCACTATCCGAAGATGTGGTTTCTTCTTCTTCCTTATTTTCGTTTTCATCATCATCTTCCTCTTCGGATTCCTCCAATGAGGGAGATTCGATTACTTCTTCCAGTCCGGTGGCTTTTTCTTCTTAGTTGTTCCTTATCACGCTTTCGTTGAATACCTTGGAGCATTCGGGGTCAGCGGGTACGATGATGGATGGCAAGTTATTTGCTTTAATTGGAAGTAGTGCGTTTAGAACCTGGTTGTAGCATCCAAGTTTTACCGCATTTGCCACGTTTGCATGTGTAATGCAAATTAGTATTTTCCCACTTAGGTCATTTGTGAAGACCATCGGTGAGGAGGTTGCCATCGCTGAGGCCATCCCTTCACTTTTCTTCGCAGTGCTCGCGTAGGTGGTCGATTGCTTCTTCTTTTCTTCTTCTTCCATTTTCTGTATTATATCCTTTCTTTTAGAGCAGTTAAGGGCCATCGTTCGATTGGTTTCCTTACAGTTCATGCACTTTTTTTCTGTTCTTTTCCAGGAGTTGTATATGTGACCCTATGTGGCGCATTCGCTGCACCATGTCGTTCCTTTGGGGGGTGGGCAATTGGCAGTGGTGTGTGCTTTGAGCGCATAGCAGACGAAGCACATCGGGATGCTATGGTACTTTTCATGCTCAATGTTGCAGCCCGGGCGGGAGTACTTCCCCGCCCGGGACTCGCAGTTTTGCCCTAGATTCGAGAAAATTTCTGACTTGTGCTTTGGCTGTGGGCTAGTCCTCAAACCAGTTTCCACGCAAGCCCTTAATTATGCCAGTCCAAGTGGCCGACATAGCTAAGACGAAATTAATGAAGGACAGTCATCCCAGCAGGTTCCCACGCAGGGCGATGGACGGGAGCAATGAGGTTCTTAAGCCGTCATTTTATTCCGTCACTCGCAGCGAAAAGATATATCAAATCTTTGCAGAATCGACTGAGATCCTAATGACTCCCAGGACAGTCGCGTTCTCAGGTGGCGAGGCTCAAAAGTCTGTATTTAAGCATGCATAAATAAATCGCTCTTCAAAAGGTAGTAAGGCAATGCTACGCTTTATGCTGCTATTGTAAACCACTTTTTCTTCCCTTGGGGAACTTTTTAAAAATTAAAATGTTATTTTTCCCTCAAATTATGTTTAAATCGACCTCCATCAAGGTTAGATTCCGAAATACGACGTATTAAAATGTTTAAACTTTTTTGCACTCTCTTTGTCAGACGTAAAATTAGGTTAACGAATTAATTTTATGCTGTGTTTTAATCATATTCTTTAAATTATTTATAAAATCAGCTTAATGAAAATAAAATTAAATCCTTAAGTTTCTACATTTCAGTAAACATACTTTAAAAAAAAGTAAATCGAAGTTATTTATATGATACGCAAAATTGTTCTTTTTCCCTGTTCAACATTTCGAGTGGAAAATATTCCTACTGGTCACTAAAAAAAAATAACTTGAAACATGGCTAGTGAAGCAATGGCGCCAAAGAGAGGCATTGCATAATATTTCCACCTACGAATCTATTCCAAAGAGTTTAATTACCAGGTTGTGATACAAGTTTTCCTTTCCTTGAGCTATTAGCTATATACTAGAAGCAGTTAAGTCTAATTTCAAAGAAAGGCCGTATCTTTAGCAGCTGCACCAAAACAAATAAATTTAGAAGTTTGATAAGAATCAATTCCATGTTACTGTGTTGTGCATAAAAAGTATTCCAGGTTTCGTAACATAGCATAAGTACAGAACAACATAGAAATAAATACAGAAGTGCTAGAAATGACATCATCACATATGTTAAAAGTGTAGCCCGCAACATCAGCGCACAGCTTTGCACATCTAATCAAGTTTAAGTATGTAATGAGTGTGTATTTGTTTCATAGACTGTGCTTTTAAAGTTCTCCCGGAGATAATAGTTGACAATGATTGGTCAGCAGTACGTGGTGCCCGCTCATCTTTGCGTGCTGTGCGTTAGTTAGAAAAGACAACATGGGGTCGCTGCAGAGCCTCAAAAGATGTATGGCATTTTGCCATGTCGTGCTGAATGAAGAATATCCGTCTTCAATCTCTAGTGAGTTGAACAGAGAATTGATTAAAATTGTTTTTATGTAACCCTCTGTGTTAACAGTACTGCAAAAGAAATATCAGCCCAATAATACATGTCCCTGAAACGCACACCAAACATCATTTTTATCGTCATGAATGGCTGCTCTTGCCCAAGGCGAGGTTGTACGCCAATTAGTATCACATTTTCTACCAAATAAATAGCGAGAAAGATGAAATCACGCCTCGCCACTTATAATGTAATGTAATAGATCTAATTCGTCAGCGGTGATACAATTCGGAAGCCATGTGTAGTATTTTACAGAATTTCGAACCACAAAAGGTCCTTGGATCTTCTCGGGGCTAGTAGGAGGGAACTGTATATAGAGACTTTTTATGTTGGAGCATTGGGCCCAAAACACGTTGTGTTTCACATCCAAAGTTTCCGGTGCGCTTCTGCCCAGAAACTTATCATTAAACCTTTCGCGAGTTTTGTGAATCGAATTCGTTCCTGCATAAGATTCAATAATTTACACTATTTCTGCTATTGAGTAGAACATTTCTGCTTTTTAGTACAACATTTTTTAAAATAAAAGAAAAGACTGATCGCCCAACACAACATTACACTCGATTTATGACACGAACAAAGGAGAGGCGGCTACGTTTGTACGGCCAAGATGTAAACATCTTTAGTCGAGTACATCTATGTATTGATGCTGCTGGGACAACTTTATTTATGCCCCATCCTGTATAATGAGCCAAGATAGGTCCAGATCTCTAATAAGAGAGCATCTCCGTGTGATTTATTATACAATGCTGTTAAGGGATACCAGATAAACATATCGGGAACATCATTTCACGACCCGGGGATTTATTACACGTCTTGTTTTTTTAACACAAATATTGTAATAATATACCTTAACTCTTGCAAGAATATTATTGCTCGTGATCTTTCTTTCCTTGAACATCGATATTGCGCAATATTTTTCATAATATTAAAGTAATTGACCGATAAAAATAAATTGAATTCTAGTAAATAAAAAAAATAGAAATTAGTGCAGAGCAAAGTTACTTTATTTAGGTTTTTTTAAAATAAACGTATATAAATTCCTTTATTCTATTCCATTGATGACTGTAACTATTCATTGTTTTCCATTCTTTAATTTTGATTGCCTTGGGACCATGATATTTCCTAGAGTTTCTATAATATCAATCCAACGATCTATTCCCCAAATTGATCTACTTGTGGGACGTAAATTTTATTTTAATTTCGAATCTCTCAGCATTTTTCTTACTCACGTCGTTCAATTAAACTTTAATCTACTTTAATCTCGATATTGCAGATTCATTTGCCATATCATGTAAAAATTTAGGCAAAATATCGAGGCATTTTTCTTTAATTCTTGGTTATGTAAAAGCGAAAATTCAGCATTCCTCAAACAAAGTTCTTCTCTCTTAGGTTCTAGCTGATAAGTGAGAGACTAAAGGTGCATACACACTGCGCTGATGACACGTGTTAACACGCCATATGACGTGTTAACACAAAGCAACAGATTGCATCATATAACACAACAACGTTTTCATTTATCTGATGCATGTTACGTCAGAAAGATTTGATTTTTTGTGGAGTGAGCACGTTCTTTCTTTTTTATCCTCTAATTTTGTGTTGCAGATATTGAAAATGAATCATAATATGTTAAATTAACTCGATGAAGAAGAGGAGCAGTTAGTAGCAATAGCTATAGCGCTTGTTACTTCTGGAAAAAAACTCAAACAAATGTTATAAACGCCAAAAGGGAAAGTTCAGGTGAGTTTCATCACCTATTTCCTCAACTACTGTCAGAGGAAGATCGTTTTGTTATGTACTTTAGGATGACAAAAGAAGAGTTCTACAACCTTTTACACATTATAAAACCAGCAATTACAAAATCCAACACTCAACTAAGGAAATGTATACCAGCAGAAGAGAGACTTGCTGTATGCTTGAGGTGAGTAAAACTTGCACAATGATGTCTTAATTTTATTTTCAGCTAATTAGGTACATGAACCACATAAATATGTAAGATATTACATAGAAAAATATGGTGTGGCCATTCCTGTAAGACATGTAGAATGTTCCATTTCGGGTAAAGGGGTAGAAGGTGCTGTACTCGAGGTAGAATAGCAATTGGGGTTTGATTCACCAAAGGATGTAATGGAGGATGTGGGAGAGGGTGATGGGATTGGTACTACGGGTGGATGAAAGGGGCCAGATGCAGTGTTTTGATAAAGGTTTTGCTGCTCCATCTCCCGAATCTGGGCCTTGAACACCATATTGCTTATTTCCATCTTTATTCTGGCTTGTTCAATGGCACTAAGTTTTTTAACAGAGCTGGCAATACTTGAAAAGAACATTTCCGTTTCGTCTCTATCCGTTTTGTGGCCTTCTGAAAGTTAAAGAGTTTGGGCCCGCATACGGCTGTTATTCTTCATGATGTTTACTATTTCACTCATGAATGAATCCACCGTCTGCCTTTTCCTATACTTTGGTTTGGGAGTTGATGTACGATCTTCAATTGTAGTTTCTTGATTACCATTGTCATCGGCACCCTTCTCTGATGCTGCATTTTTGTCTACTTGGCTTCTGTTTAAGTCCTCTTCAGTAGTTTTATTGATGACCGCATTAGACACATCATCAACACTTGGACAAAGTGGTTCCACATTGCCATGGGTACTGAAACAATAGAAAAATAAAAAAAACAATTAATAAAAGTATGTAAAAGCACAAATTGTTTTCAACTTTGGGGCTTTCCTCCAACCACTGCAGCAAAGGACATTAAAAGAATGATTAAATTTTACGTGAAATTAGTGTGTTTAAATGATTTATCATACATACCTTCGTGGTTCCAATGTTGGGATCAAAAATGACATTTGGTCTTCATATTTCCACTTAGGAACATTCTTAGCTGCTTGACCAGATTTTGTGTTCCTTCTCTTTCTGGCATTTGTATAAGCATTCCGAAGTTTTGTCCATGTGTCTTTGCATGCGTCAGCTGCAAAAGATAACTTTATGATTAATAACGAAATTAAAAATATTCATATTTTATTATTATGATAATTATTGTTATAAGAAAGGAAGCTTCATTTTTTTATTTTATCTTTTTCAGGTATTTGGCGACAGGAAATTCATACAGATCACTTGGATTCTCCTTTCGAATGGGCTTCAGTACGGCTGGACAAATAGTGAAAGAATGTTGCCAAGCTATTTTGGAATCACTTAAATCTATTCATATTCCAGAGCCAGAACAAATAAAGTGGAAAGAAATTGCGAAAGATTTTGAAGAGATATGGGGGTTTCCACATTGCTTAGGAGCAATGGATGGTAAACACATTCAAATGCGATGCCCTTACAATGGGGGATCCTCTTACCACAACTATAAAGGAAATCATTCCATTGTCTTGCTGGCGTTGGTAGATGCCAATTATAAATTTATTATGATTGATGTAGGAGCTTTTGGAAGGAATAGTGATGGTGGAACATTTGAAAGGTCTAATTTTGGTAAAAAATGTGCCAAAAATCTGCTTAATTTTCCTAAAGCTGAAAAACTTGACGCTTCTGGTGATCCATGTGACTTTGTCATGGTAGCGGATGAAGCGTTTCCTCTTAAAACGTACATTATGCGACCTATCGCTAAAAATTCAATCAATGGAGATGAAGAAAAGATTTTTAATTATAGGTTGTCGAGAGCAAGGCGAGTTGTGGAAAACGCCTTTGGCATTCTTGCTGGGCGGTGGAGGGTTTTCCTGAAACCGCTTGAAGTTCAACCAGAAACAGTTAATTCAATTGTACTGGCTTCCTGCTGCCTTCACAACATGCTTCGTGTTTCCAGGAATACGAATTTCGAAGAAGGTATTCAGGCATCCGAGACAGAAATTCAGGCATTAGAAGATCTACAATCAGTCAGAAGAAATCATGTGCGAGAAGCTGCTGCAGTACGAGAAAGTTTCAAGAAGCATTTTGTGAAACAAGAAGGAGCTTTAAAATGCCCATGGCAGTGGGACGCTATTCATAAAGGCAGGAATACACATTAACCAGAAAGGAATTCAACGGTGAATTATTGTGACCTTTAAAAATAGAAAATTCTCAACAAACAAGCGAGCAAATGAAATTAGTATACTACTGCTTAAAAAGCTATTTGAAACTGCTACCGAACTGTATTCTTTATATATTGTATTCAATAAATAAAATAAATATAATGTTAATTTACCTGAAATACCAATTCGTTCGCTGATTTCCTCCCAAGCTTCTCTTCTGGCCTTCAGGTCCCTATAATCCTTGTTTTGTGGATTAAATAAGTGATCGTATCCTCTAACATATTCTATTAACTGTTCCTCCATAACGAAAACACTTTTACTTTATTTTATCAATTTGTCACCATACAATAGTACCCGTTGAATAAAATCGAAACACTAGAATAATTTCAAAATATACAATAATATCGAAACACTATAGAATACTTCAAAACATACAATAATATTAAAACACTATACAATAATATGTGCCTACTACACCTATCTGACGCAGATTTCCTTCTGACGAATATCTGGGAGTTTTGATTTTCATCTGATGCGTGTTAACACGTGATATGTCGCGTAACACGTCAGCTGACGTGTTACGCGACATATCAGACCAGTGTGAACTTCATTATGAGAACGCATGTTCCAGATTTTTTGCTAACACGTGTTAACACGTCATATGGCGTGTTAACACGTGTCATCAGCGCAGTGTGTATGCACCTTAAAAGTGAGCGTAACTTCAAATTGTTTAGTCGCTTAAATATAGCGAACAGTTGAGTGTAACGTAACTTTCGTATCGATATATGTATTACACATGAATAGCATATTCTTCATATAATTTATATACGAAGTTATGCACAAAGGATGAACATTAAGGGCTATTATTGCACAAAATATTTGTATCGATTAAGTGATTGAGCGGAGACATGTAAACGAGCACATACCTTTTAAATAAAAAATGTTTGAGCAAATATATAGATCCATTTCTGGATAAAACTACAATATTTAAGTGCAGGAATGATAAGAATACTAAATCTCAATTTTAGTTAATGATATATATATATATATATATATATATATATATATATATATATATATATATATATATATATATATATATATATACATATAGGGTCTTTCAATAAGGTCGCTCGATTTTTAAATGTAAAGGAAACAAGTTGTGTGCGATATATGCACTTAATTTATTTTAAATTTGAAAGTACATTTTATGTCATTAAGTTTAAAATATGACGTCGTTCAAATGTATACCGCGGCTTCGTTTGGTGTAACGTATTTGGGAGGCCCAATTTCCGATGACTTTGTCGCATAAATCTGGCTGAATTTGCTGGATGGTGTTCGTTATGTTGACTTTGAGGACATCAACTGTTTGCGGATTATTCGCATAGACCTGCGATTTAAGGTAGCCCCCCAAAAAGTAGTCTAATGGCGTTAAATCGCATGATCTCGATGGCCAGTTGACGTCGCCGCCGCGCGAGATGACCCTGCCCTGAAATCGCTGGTGCTAAATGTATATCGTGGCGTGCGCAGTGTGGCACGTAGGGCCGTCCTGTTGGAACCACATGTCCTCAGTATCCATATCAGGCAAATAATCCAGTTGAGGCCACAAAAATTTACTTATCATCGATCTGTAGGTCTCGCCGTTGACGGTTATGGCAATCCCATCTTTGTTCTCAAAAAAATACGGACTGATGATTCCGTTAGACGAAAATCCTCACAAAACAGTTAGTTTGTTGGGATACAATTGGTGCTGGTATATTTCATGTTGATTGTTTTCGTTCCAAATCCGACAATTTTGCTTGTCTCAAATCCATTCATCCAAAAATGGGCCTCGACGCTGGAGATGATAGAAATCACGTAATGCGCGGAACGGAGCACTGATTTTGATAATAACATTTGATGATTTTCACACGCTGTTCAACGTTATAACCTTTCATGGTGAATTGCCAAGTACTATTGAACAGTACACAGTGAGGTTATCAGATGTCGCTTCAAAAACATAGCAACTATTACCCGACAAAGCTCGAGCGTCCTTGTTGAAAGACCCTTTATATATATATATATATATATATATATATATATATATATATATATATATATATATATATATATATATATATATATTAATATAGTACAAGAGAAATAAGAATTGGACGCGAATGAGCAAATGAGACAAGAAACCGGAGTTTTTTTAAAGGCAAGAGAGAGGGACATTAGAAGAATCCAGAATCAAAGGGAGCAGAGGGCGGCACAGTGAAGGCAATCCTTTATCGAGAAGACAGAAATAACGCCAAGGGAAAAAAGTTATGAATTCCTGCCTTTAAAAAAACTCCGGTTTCTTGTCTCATTTGCTCATTCGCATCCAATTCTTATTTCTCTTGTACTATATGTATTTATAGTCAGCTATACAAGGTTTCTGCATTTTTCTTTCTGTCTTCAAATTTATTTGAAAGACAGAAAAGAAAAATGGCATAGCCCTGTAGTGGTTGTATAATCACCCGAAGATCTTGTAGTTGCTCCTTCTTTGTATATATCTATATGCAAATTCTGTTGAACTCCTTTATGTATTTTGCCTTAATTAATTTCCTTTGGCAACTTTCTCTTCTTCTAACTATCTTTTTTATTCCATCTTGTAGATGATGGATTACTTCTCCAGTATTCATCTCTTTTTTAATTGAATGTGTTTGGTAAAAACCAAACTAAATTGCTAAGCTTTCCATCTTATTCGATCATCTTCGGAGCGTTTTGGAATGTTCTTGCCTCCTTTACCGATGTAATGAAGGGAGTGAGGATCTGGCAGAAAGTAAAGTGAAAGAAAACGATTTTTAAGGGGTATTTATTCTGCCTTGGTTAAACGTAACGTTAGAGGAAATGAGATAGTCCTGTGCGTGGAATTTTTAAAATAGTTTTAATGTGCGATTCCAGCTTGTCGCTTGACTGTTGATGGCCGGCTTATCTTTGTTTATTAATATGGCTTCTAATATGTTAAACCTCGCTTTATTAACCTCTTTTCTTTTAATAATGGTGTTATCAACGAGCATATCTCTCGTTAGGTTAATATTATGTACACTCTCCATATGGTTCTTCGGCCCTCCGCTTTGTAGATGCATAGTTAACCGTCTCGAAAGTGTGTTAGTTGTCATGCCAATATATTTTAGTTTTTATAAAGCTTACAGTCTTAATCGGGGCAGGTTAACTCGTAAACTATGTTGGTTGACTTGAGATTCGAGGAGTTTGGGCAGATGATATTTTTCATCAAAAGATTGCTGGCTTTTGTTGTTTTATAATAAATGATGAGTTGTATTTCATCCGTTTGATTTTTAACCTTGATGTTACGGTTAATAATCTCCTTGATTTTTTTTCATCTATTTTATATGCCGTGGACATCTGGTTTCTGTAATACACTTTGATCTTATTGACTTCTCCATGATTACTTTCAGTTTTATCCGCATGTTTGTAATGGTTATTTAAAAATTATTTGAGTTGTTTGTCAATCATGCTGTTTGAGAAACCATTATTCATGAGTATTTGCTTTACTTGTGCAATCTCTTGGTGGAAAAGTTCCCACGTAGAGCAGCATTTATTTATATGCTCGGTGGATGCATGAGCCGATTACGCTTATTTTGTACCTTTCAGGGCATTCAGTCTCTGCAATGAGGCATATTCCTATGTATGTACTTTTCCTATGTACTTTAGTGATGTAGTTTTTAACTCAAGGTTGAAGAAGTCATCCGCCCCTCCCCCCCCCCTTACCCTTTGAAGTTCGCCCGGTGACCTCTTGAGGACGAGAGGACCGCATCTCGCAAAACACAAGTTCGAGAAAGTAGCCACACCCGCTGCTGGTTTGTGGCTACCCCCCGTGAGTAATCAAGGTCACCAAGACCTCGCCCAAGTTTTCCCCGCTTTACTCTCGAGGTTCAAAGGAACTAAATCACTCACTACTCTAAATCTCCCTTTATAACCATTCTATACCTCAGGATATCAAATTAGTATTCGGAACCTATTTCCGCCTTATTCATATATCCATATTTATTGTTGTGCTTTTTATTTAGTGTGTATTAAAATCTATTTGGGTCGTTGTGTTTGGTATATTCCTTGGTCACGCAGCTGCCGCTATCTATTCAAATCGCATTCTTACAACAATAACAGTTGTCGCCTTGCTTGGCCTACCTTAGAGCCTGGGTGCGCATATTCCCGTACACTTGGCCATTCTTCGACATATATATATATATATATATATATATATATATATATATATATATATATATATATATATATATATAATTTGGCGTCAGGCTTTGGGTCTTCTTGACCTGATTTTGAAGCACTAAGTTCAATTGATAGCAGCTGCATTACTAAGAATATCTGAGCACCAAGATATTAAGACAATTTTGTTTTTGATTACCGGGTAACAACCAATTTTAAGCCCATTCTTCTGTGGTGTGTCCACAGTTTTTCTAGTTCCTTAAAAGAGGATACTACCTAAGCAGTAATACTAACCGTCTTTTTTGTGTGTCTTGAGTCAGATTCTCCCGTTAGTTAGTTAGTTATTTTGGGGGTGAAGGGAGTTTGCCCGATTTTTATTAAGAACTTTTAATAATTTTGTAATTAGTAGTGTTTATATTTGTTTTGGGGTAAAGATCCAATAGCTCTGGTAACTTCTTCGTGTGCAAAGGACGGAAGTAGCATATCCGGGATGTCTTCATTCGATCGCTTTCATAAGCAAGGGCGGATCCTAGGCTTATCTGGGAAAGATTTAATCGCTTACGTCCAAGAAGAGGAACGTAACTAACGTAGGGAAAGAAAAGCACAGAGAGAAGCATAAGAAAAAAAAGCACAGAGAGAAGAAAAAGCCAAAGCATGAAAAGTAGAGAGAGAAAACGAAGAAAGAAAAGCACAGAGCAAATCAGAAGCAGAAGAAGTAGAAAACGAAGAAAGAAAAGCACAGAGCAAATCAGAAGCAGGAGAGAGAGAAAGAATTAGGCAGCATGAGAGAGAGATAAGTCGTGACCAAGTCGAGATAAGCTCCGTAGGATCTCGAAATGAACGATCTCAAGTGCCGTCATTAAAACTCCAGCATACAAGGATAGAGAAGATTTTTGCTCTTATTTAACGCACTTCGAGAAGATCTTCGAAGAAACAATTGGGACTTAGAATCAGATGGTGTCGCCTGGTTACTTCCACTCTTAAATTCTCGTCTTCGCGACATATTCATTTCGCTTCCTTCCGAGTCCATCCTTGATTATTCAACCCTAACGCAGAACTCTTTCTGCTATTAACATGAATCCAGAATTATATAAGGTTAGATTCTGCTCCGCGCGAATACAGCCAGGCCAAACCAACAGGCAATTCAGATTCACGCTTCGGCGTAACTTCCAATTCTGGCTAGATTCCGTCCAAGTATCAAATGATTATGAGTCGCTAATTGATTTGATTCTAAGAGATCAACTGATGTCGAACCTCCCTCGCGAACTAAGGGTCTTCATAGCGGACAGAAAAGCGTCCATTTTCAAGGAGTGTGTGGAAGAAGCCAACCTTTACGCTTCCAGTCACGACCTCTACCCCAAGAAGGTCAAGAAGAACCATCCCCCCTCCCCCAAACACAAGTTGGGGTTTAACCGAATCCTCCCCCTTCCAAGGGCAACAACGGCCTCGTAAAAGTGCAGCTGCCGAGCAAGTACAGGTCTTACTCGCCGCGAGAGCAAAAGGACGTGAAGCCCCCGTTACTCCCCTCCACGCCTAGCAACTACCTCCGTAGATCAATTGTATGCTTTACGTGTGGCACCCCTGAGCACTCAAGTTACAATCGCCCCTAAAATTGTCCACTGAGGACTGCTTCGAGTCACCAAGTCCACCAAATCTCTGCTGCCCTCCCACCTAATCCACCAGCCGCATCGCCAGCGGCCCCTTCTCCCGCTCCCCCGGATCAACAGGTAAATTTCCTGTTCAACAAGAGTTCTCCCGGCGGACTCCAGTTTAAAAATGGCGCAGTAAATGGTTGCCGAGTGTCAACCTTCGTTAGAGATACAGGTTTCACCTGTATAGTAGTTTCCGACAAACTACTACCCCCGGTAATTCCCCAGCATAACAAGTTCGCGTTGGTGCATGACTTTTTAGGTCATGCTACCAGGTTCCCAGTGGTACGGTGCCATATTCAGTGCCAGTACTTTACCGGATGGGTCAACTTAGTCACGGCCCTGATGAAACTCTGCTCCATCTTCATTGGATAGAGCGCACAGCTCTCCCAAAACCCAATTTCGCAGCCGGGCGTTAACAGGGCCCAGGCTGAGAAGGATGAATCGCTCCCGGTACCCCTATCGTCCCCAGACATCGAACTCGCCGCCGATGTCCAATTTGTGAGGCACAGAATAATTGCCTCCATTACAACCCCTGGTGGAAAAAGAAAGAAAGAAGGAGACTGAAATGGTGTGAGGCGATTGGAAAATCGAATACACCGTGAAGGACGCGTTAAGATACCGTTCTTCTGTTGAACCGGAGAGCCCCTAACCAACGCGCTGTGTGTGCCGAGAACGAATATCGAACCCGTTCTAAAGATGGCTCATGATGGCCTTATGGCCGGACATTTCGGCCATAACAAAACGGCAACGGCAGTTTTTAAATATTTCTTTCGCCCAGGAGCGGGAAAAGGAATTATCGACTTCTTCAAGTTTTTTGACCTTTGCCAGAAGGTCACCTCCAAAGGGCGTGTAGCCTCCGCCCCCCTTCAAAAGACTCGAAGAGTGTCCGAGCCATTCAGCCGGGTGTTAATCGACCTAACAGATCCCATTTGCCCCCCGTCAAGCGAGAGACACTCCTATCCCGTTGTACCCATGTGTCTGGTGCAAACGGTGTGCGTAGAAGCAGACGATGATGATCCCTTGCCGTCTCTTCCTTTCCCCCATGCGGAGCCTCACTTCGACTTGAATGTAAACCCCAATGTCGCCCCTAATGAGAGGGCTCAATTGCTTGCCTTATTGAAAGGCTTTCCCGTGTCATTCTATCGTCGTTTTGGGCCGAATTTTGCTGCCATAGCCTTGCCTCTTAACGACATGCTTAAAAAAACGGCCCCCCGATCCAGTGCCTTCCGATCTCTTCCGTGGAATATCGGTTCCACCAGTTAAAGGACAAGCTAATCTCTGTCCCTATCTTGAGATTACCGAATCCTAATAAAACATTCGGTTTTCGTACCGATGCCTCCCAGGATGGCCTAGGTTGTGCTCTCGTCCAATATGATGACGATGGAGTGGGATATCCTGTAGGATATGCTAGCAGGAAGCTGTCTCATAGCGAAAAGGCGTATGCCACCAGAGAGCTTGAAGCGTTAGCCATAGTGTGGTCTATTCGTTAGTTTAGGATGTATCTCACAGGTAAAGAATTTATTGTCAAAAGGGATCACAAACCCCTGGCGTACCTAAAAAGCTGTAAGAGCCAAAATAGCCGTTTAATGCGTTGGAACCTACTGTTTATCCGATAGCTTGAGTAGGAATCCAATAGTATAGTAAAATTTGCGTTTGATTCATTTTATGCAAATACTATTTTTCTTCTTTATTTTGCCTTGTTGATGTTGTGTGTGCGTACGTATAGATTTAGTTATCTGGGTTACGCATATGTAAATCCCGTGCAGTACTATGTTTTTTTTCCTCTGTTGGTAAACGTTAAAATTGTAAACATTTTTTTCGCTCCAAAGTGTCCTGCGCTGTAAAAATGTCTTTGAATAGGGAGGAGTGTAGAGGTATCACCTCACCTAGAATAATATTATTTCCCCACCTCCTAAGATATTAATTCGGGAGAGAAAGCGAGCCGATACTACCCCCCCCCCTCCCCCGCTCCGACTTCACCCTTTTTGGACTTGCCGCCAGGTCTCCGCAAAATTCACACCGAGGCCTGACGCTGAAATTGAAGGCTACCTCCCTGCCGCCTCAATCTTCCCTCCCCCACCTCTCGAGTCAGGAGAGTACTTTGTAGATTCGCCGTGAACAGCTTTTATGGTTGCAGCGGCTGGTCGTCCGTGTGGCCCACTGATCCCTGCAGTTGACACTTCCCCGTAAGGAGACGCTAGGTGTGTCACGCCCAATAACGAGGGTTCGAGAAGGCCCCTATCTCTCCCTGTTTTGGAGAACTCCGGGTATATATGCACCCTTTCCAGGATTACAGACAGATTTGGTTAGACGACCCTGCCCCGAAAGAAGTTCGGTCCAACGAAACTCGCACTCCCGAGAAGTGTGAGTGACGGTCGCAAGCCACGGAAAAGCTGGACATCACACCCGTATTTTAGGGTCAGAGAGAAGAGTCTCGTGAGGCAACGTCAGCCTTTCTCAACCGCCTTCGGATCAAGGATTGGAGAAGCCTTCCTGCGAGGTTCTTCTAGTGATCTCTTGAGGACAAGAGGCCCGAGGTTTAAAAAGTCATCTCCTCCCCCCCCCTTCGACGTTCGTCTGGTGACCTCTTGAAGACAAGAGGCCCGCATCTCACAAAACACAAGTTCGAGAAAGTAGCCCCACCCGCTGCTGGTTTGTGGCTACCCCCCATGAGTAATCAAGGTCACCAAGACCTCCTCCAAGTTTGCCCCACTTTACTCTCGAGGTTCAAAGGAACTAAATCACTCACTACTCTAAATCTCCCTTTATAACCATTCTATACCTCAGGATATCAAATTAGTATTCGGAACCTATTTCCGCCTTATTCATATATCCATATTTATTGTTGTGCTTTTTATTTAGTGTGTATTAAAATCTATTTGGGTCGTTGTGTTTGGTATATTCCTTGGTCACGCAGCTGCCGCTATCTATTCAAATCGCACTCTTAGAACAATTACAGTTGTCGCCTTGCTTGGCCTACCTTAGAGCATATGTGCGCATATTCCCGTACACTTGGCCATTCTTCGACATTATATATATAGTATTTCTACGCGAACATAAGCATTACAAAATTTGGCCAATCTTGGCACGGGAAATTTTTAAGGGTAAACTGAGCGCTACAAGAATCATATAAAATTGGAAGGCTCAGATTGTATCTTCTTCCAATTTACTCAGTCTGTACAGTGGCTCTCCCGCTGGGAACTGGTGAAGGCTATCACAGGTAAAGAAAGAAAAGTTTTAGGCAGGACCTAAATAAAACGCTCTCTCAAGAAAACTTCTAAGAAGAAATATATGCGCTCCTGGGGTTGATTAGAGATTCCTCCTGTTCCTCTTAAGCGAAGTCCCCCCCCCCAAGGGGTAACTCTTCCTTATTCTAAATTCTTAGCTCTTTTTTCATACTTTTTACCTCAAACTTACTTGTCAATAGCATTACATAACTTGATCACCAGCAAAGTCTGAGTTGCAGTTGGTAGTAAGGTATAGTGAATCCCTGCAGGAGACCCTCTTAGGAGGCCAGAAAATGGGGGCCGATTCTCGGTGACGAGCCAGAACCCAACTGTGGCCCGCTGTTAGGGCTAGGCCCAGATAGGTAGGGTTGACAAGGAAAGTGCAAAAAACGGAAAGTAGGCGAGATAGTCCTAGGACAGATAGAGCGGCTCCTACTACTATTGGAGACTGGATAAGACTCCACAGCTGAAGATCGATAGAAGAACCCCTCTCCTCGGAGAAGGAACGACTCCAGGCAAGATGGACCCACCGGACTTCAAATGGCTTCCCCTTAAATTCATTTTCAACGGAAGGAAAAGATCACCACAAGAAGTAGTGCAATGCATATTTATAGATCTGGAGATAGCACTAATTAAATGCATTGAGACACCATCTGGATTCACAGTTATTTGCCCAGAAAATAAAGACGTAGAGCAGCTACTTTCATCTGCTGGGAGCATTACGCTATGGAAATTGGACTTGGAAGCTAGAGTACCACCGCAAATCATGGCTAACAGAAGTGCCATTTGCCGAAAAATCGATTCTTGTGTAGGAGAGCACTCATGCCAAGAAATAGGAGAAGAACTTCAGGAGAGACAGAAATGGCTCAAAATAGCAGAGGTGGTCAAATTTAAAGACCACACTGACGTTTTCAAGGTCATTTTTGAATCTACTGAAATAGCTTCAAGGATCATAGAACAGGAACTTCTCGCTTTCAACATGAGAATCCCATCCGCCCACATACAAGGAGACGTCTTCACAAGCATACATATATGCTTCAGATGTTATGCGTTGGAAGAACACGCGACGCAAAATTGCCCCCAAAGGACCTAATCATCTGTTTTGAATGTGGAACTGAAGGCCATTCTCAGCCTTACTGCAACAACACAGTTAAAAGATGCATTAACTACCAAGGGGGACACATAACTATGGTCATGATATGTCCCAAAATAAGAGTAATTATAAAGAGAAAAGAAACAGAGTCAAACAGAAACAATACTAGCGTAAATAAAAACTCACACAACAAAGGAAAAAAGTGACCAACAAGGACCGGTAACACAAATAAATTTAGATAGTATTCTCAACATAAAAATACTTACTTGTATATTACATGCCCACGTGATGAACATAGCTAACCCTGGAAGTTATGCAACAACAGTCAACAGCATGTTACAGGAAAACGGCCTCGAACCGATAAAATTCCCCAAAGAAGTCGACTCATCGGCCATTTTCAGAATCAATGTCACAGAAAAGAAAAAACATGAGTTAATTGAAGAGGCGAAAGTAAATCAACAAACAGAAGAATCAGAAGAGGACACAATCAGTTGAGACTCAGAGACTGAAAATTCCTTCGACAACACAGCAAGAGTGCACACGGGTTACTCACAGGAAAGTCCAAAGAACTAACAGATCTAAATCCGCAAGTAAAAGGAGTCCATCATCCAGAGATGAACTACCAGAAGGAACCTCTAATGCAGTCAGCAGAGAAATAACCCAGGAGAAACGAAAGAAAAACCAGAAAAAGAAGAAACACCGATAACTTAACAGATAGGATAAACTAAACGGAAAACGAATAAACGAACGAAAATGGACAATTGGATTATGGATATTAAGAAATTAAAAATACTACAAATTAACACATGCGGATGGAAAGACAAGGAAATTATGTACGGAAACTTATTCAGAAAGAATGACCCAGATGTTATACTAATATCAGAACATGGAAGAAACACAGAAAACGAGAAACTAAAGATGTGGAACTACAATGTTATTAACATAAATCCTTCAGAAGAAACACACGAGGGAGCGGCAATAGCTCTCAAGCAAGGATTGCAGTACAAAACAATACAAGGATTGGAGGATGCATATTTAGCTTTAGAAATTAAAATGGAATTAAGCAACATCATTGTCGCAAATGGATAGCAACCACCCAGGCGCCCCCAATTACCGGTACAAAACTTTACTAAACTCTTCAACTATAGGATACCGTTCATTTTGGTGGGCGATTTAAACGCCCATTGCGGGCCTTCTGGGTACATAAATACAAGCAGAGTCGGAAGACAACTTAACACGCTTATCAATAGACGTATACTGCAAAGACTGGGACCCAATTTCCCTACATACTTACAGAGAGAACACGCAACAACACTGGACATCTGCCTGGCTAACTTCAATCTGCCCTTTAACTATTTTATGGAACCAGTGTATGTTCCTTGCAGTGACCACACTGCGACTTGAATGCATATAAACAAGCAACATATACAAATCCCTTCGAAGAAATGGAATGCATGCCATAGAGCGAATTGAGATTAGTACAAAGAATTACTTCAGACGTACGTGCCCAGCCCGCTCGGAAAAGCCACTCTAGAAGAAATCGACGGGGAGTTTGCTAGGATCAGAGAAGAAATTAAAAGGGCAGAGAAGAGGGCCGTCCCCATTAACTCGTTCCAAAACATTAAACAACTTAGGTGGACACCAGATATGGTGGCTTTGAGTGAGGTGGTCAGCCGTGCGGCAGAAAATATAAGAAGATTCGGAACATCAAGGGAAGCATACAACGCACTCAGGAGACAGAAAAGAGAACTAATAGCACTAATTTATGAAAAAAAGAAAGAGAAATGGGATCAGCACATCGAGAAAATAGATGTGGAAACATCACCAAAGGAATTTTGGAAACATATCAACAGATTAAAGACACGGACAACAAGGGATAAAATGAAAATTAAGGATGCAGGGAACAACATTTTAGAAGATGAGGAAGAAATATAGGAATTATTTAGAGAGCACTGGAGAAATGTATTCAAAATTAGCAAAGAAGAGAATGAGAACTATGTCGTGGTATGACATTACATTATATCAATACCATATTATATCTATGGGAGAGGACCAATAACTTGAAAGCGAACCGACAAAAGGGACGGAAAACCACGCGTTCAAACGGGCTGAGTAACGAGAGAGTGCAACGAGGTCAGGTAAATTATGGACAATGACAAAGTTCAAGGTTATTTAAAGAGACATGTATAAAAATAGAATTTTATTTACACAAAAAAATTGATAAGAGAATTGAAGGGTAAAATTACCTCAGAGAATTAACGGGCAAAAATTACATCAATAAACGAAGGGGGGGAGATTAACTCATTTGAATTACTGAAGGGGGGAGGGGGGTTGTCTTACGGATGTCTTCGGTACGTGAGGTGAGACCGCTCGGACTTCAGAGAGGGAGGTTTGAGTGATGACGGTTCTCCAAAAGCAAGGGGGGGGTAACTTCCGGTCCAGGGGAGAGTATTTCGGCTACCCGATATAAGGAGGGCTTCGACAGGAGTTTATGAAAGAAGTCGGGAAAATCACTCGGGGCGATCTTTCAGTGGAATTACCTCCTGGCTGGGGCTAATTCCAAATACACAAAATAGTCCAGCTGTCACTTTGCTTTGTTGCTAGCAATTGACTTGGAACCATGGGAAAATCTTCTTGGTTCTCGCGAGACTTCTCAACTATGTGTCTTCCGGGAAGTCGAGCGTTATTTATATCCGAGGCTCTCCCCGGAGTTGGGGGTTAGCGGGAAACAGCTCTACTCTCGAAGGGCCTCGAATCTTCTGGCAGAGCTATTTTAGCCCGCATTAAGGTGAATCGTGGGGGACTCGATTCGAGGCTGCCACTTGTGGAAGGATGGGGGGGTAGGCTTACCACTTTAGTCCTAGCTGGGCCTTTTGCTGCACATGGGAGTTCCTTTCGGCTAAAGATCTTCCACGTGGGGATTCCCTCACAGACTATGACATTGAATTCGAACAACAGATCGTGGACGAACTCAATGGAGAGTTCGAAAGGACATGTCCCTTCCACTTTGTCGAGGAAAGGAGAAACAACAACGACGGAATAGACGCAATCATTAGATCTGAGGAATTAAAAGAAACAATAAAGAACTTCAGACAGAGAGCCACAGGCAGATCGGGGCTCATCAGATTATATTACATCGAAGCACCCCCGAACATACTGGAGGGAGTGAGAAATGTCTTCAATGCGTGCTTGAACACGGGATACTTTCCTGATTAACTGAAACTGGCGAAGATGATATTCATACCCAAGGCGGGAAAACCCCCAGGTCAAGTGGGTAAATACTGCCCCGTCTCGCTGCTAGATTTCATCGGTAAGGTTTTTTGAAAAAATAATAAATAACAGACTGTCCAAATTCCTCGATGATAATTTCCGAAGAAACAGCTGCCAATTGGGCTTCAGGAAAAACGGGAGCACAGAGATGGCCCTTGGAGTCATCCTTGAAAAGATAGCGAAAGCCAAGAGAGAAAAAATGAGCGTAGACATCGTATGCCGGGACGTGTCCAAGTCATTCGATAAACTATGGCAGAGAGGTATACAACTCAAGATACTCAGATTAGGAATCAACAACAAGATCGAAAGGATTTTATGTGATTATGTAATGGAGAGACGTGCTTATGTGGAAATGGGACGACATCAGGGAGAAATATTCAAGCCGCTGCGGGTTTGCCCCAAAGTGGATGTCTGAGTCCGTCTCTCTATTCAAACTACACAGCAGATATACCCCCACCAAGAAATGAAGGCTGCTTGAACATCCAATTCGCCGACATCGTCACTCGAATCATAGTTTTTTCCCTACAGGAACGGCCCAATGCAAGCTGGATTACTGCAGAAGAGAGAAGAAGCATTAATAGATACGAAGAAAAATGGAAAAATAAAACCAACAGGGATAAATTTAAAATGGTACCCGTGTACAGGAAGAGCATCTCAGATGTATATGTAGAAGGACATCGCTACAGATACGACAAAGGATGTAAGGTGCTTGGACTAACCATTACGAAAACAGGTTATAAAATGTATGTAACTGAGAGGGTAAATCGAAGGAAGAGCGGTCTGGCATTACTGTACAAGTTAGTTAACCTAAGCATGAAAAACAAGAGGAAAATTTATCAATCCATAGTACAGTCCGCGATTATTTATCCAACCATCGCGATATACACGATCTCGAGAAGTAACCTATTAAGACTCCAAAAAGTCCAAAACAAAGCTATCTACTTAATAGCAAACATCAAAAGAGGAGAAAGAAGAAGACTACGAGGCCTAAACATAGAGGCAAGGATGAAGCCACTTAACAGAATAATTGCAAAAAGAGCAAGGAAAGTCTTAGAAAAGAGACAGAATGAAGTAGGAGTTGAATTAACCAACCAAATTGCCTAAAGAGAAGGATGGAGATCACACAGATTATTCCCAAGTTTCCCTCGGATAGATGAGGGAGGAGGAGAAGACGAAAAAGAAATCTACACCTATAGGAAGAGAATAATACTCGAAGACGACTAAGAGTAATTAATTAGCCGAAGCAACACCAGAGAATAGTATATAGTAAATTATAACCACGATAGGAATACGAAAGAATAGATATAGAGATGGAAACCTACACCAGTTTTTAGTTAGAATATTTACTAATACCGTTTTCAATGCCTCATAAATATCAATACTACTTTCTAACTTTATCACGCTAGCTACACTACCTAAAATGGACAGAGATAAGCCTGACCTCCAGGCAACTAGCATCTCTTTGCAAACCTTTTACTTCCTTCAGCCTTCTGCATCTATTCGTTTTTTACTATCACATTCGCACACGGGACTCACAGTGATACGTGAAACAGGGGGCACGATAAACTGTTATAGTTATAGTTAGAGACAAGCGACAGGGGTCATGATAAACTGCAAGGTTATAGTTAGAGACAAGAGACACATCGTGGTTCGGATTCCACGTTATGCTGTAGGTCCCATGGCCAACTAAGTCCACTTTTGTCTCCTACTATTTTCGTCGCTGTCCTATCCTAAAATCTTCCTTTTTCTCTCCCTCTCACTCCTAACCGCCGTACTCACAGTGCTTGGAGACTACTTTGGCTCTAGACAGTGTGACTATGGGGGTCTATAAAGGAGTACCGGGCATCCCCCCTCCCTCCTTGGCCGCTCCATGAGCGCCAAAGGGGTGGGGGGAGGGTCGGAAGAGCTGCTCTTTGTCTCCCACCTCTCTTTTCATTTCATTTCATTTCATATCTTCTTCCTTTTAAATATATATATTTATTTAATTTTATTTTTCATCGTAGCTTTCTAACCTTTCAAGTTTGTTTTTGTTAACTTTAATTAGCCTAATATCATTTACGCGGGCATTTTGCCTCTTTTTTTTTCATTTTGGTCTATTATTATTTTTATTTGTTTCTCTTTCTTTTGTGGGCACTTCGCCCTCCTTTGTTCATTTTGTATTTTATTCGTATATTAGTTTGTACTTTTTATTTCGTTTTCTTTTGATGGGCTCTTCGCCTCTTTTATTTATTTTTATTTTATTTTAAATTAGTTTGTTTGGTTTGGTTTGGTTTTCTTGTTTTGCTGTTTTTTCCCATTGATGGGCTCTTCGCCTCTTTTGTTTAGTTTTATTTTAAAAAGAGGTATTTCTCCTCTTTTCATTGTTTGTCCTTTTATTTCTTTATTTTATATGGTCTTATTCGTTATCTCTTCTTTGTTCGGTCTTCATTTTGGTTGTTCTTCTGTCTTTATGTTCGTATTTCTCGATCTTAGTTATTTATATATTGGGTTTATTGCCTCTCCCGCTTAGTTTCTTCCGCTTGGGAATAATTCTGTCCTTGCAACTTTGTGTCGCTTCTGCTGTGGGATTGCAATGTTGAGGTTGTAGAGGTGGGTATAATAGTTGGCTCTATCTTATCCCAAGTCTTTCTTTCTAGCCTTTGAGCTGACTTATCAATTGGATTAAGCCCTGCTCTTGCCTGTGGGTCTATTTGCCTGAAAGGGTCGCTTCTTCTATCTCCAGCTATTAGCAGGGTGGCTTTATTTTGTACTCTCTGCATCGTCCTGAGAGAATTATAACTTGCCATCTGAGTTATCACTGCCGAGTACACCAGGACGGAGCGTACAAAGGCAGTGTATAGCTTCTTTTTTCCGAAGTTGCCTTTTGGCTAGGGAGACTCTGGTGTTGATGTGGGTTTTGTACACAGACTTGGTGAACCAGAAACCAAGGGCGGTACCTTCTTTCGAGTGCTGGTATAGGTCATCGTTCACGATGAGGTCATCTATTTTCTGGCTTTGTTGCTCCGATCTAGTTCTCTTGTAGCGCTTAGTTTCCCCTTAAAAATGTACCGCAGCATGATTGGCCAATTTTTGTAATACTTATGTTCGCGTAGAAATACTATATATAATGTAGCAATTTGTTGATTGCCACGAATCCTCAGAAGACACAGATGACACTCTACGGCGTGTGAGTAGATTTGCATAACCTACAAATCTACTCACACACACCAGACATGATCCACCAAAACCCAACAAGGCTCGTATACACACAGTGCACCAAAATCCTGAGGGCAACATTCGACAAATCCCTCAGGTTCAACATACACCAAAACATAATACAAGCAAGAGCCTTACGCACAAACGCATCGCTGGGTAGGTTCTACCCAGCGAGTAAAAAACTAAAACTACACTTATATAAAGCACTTGTGCGTCCCATTCTCACGTACGCCCCACTGTTGCTCGTAGCTTGCGAGCGACACTTGGAAGCGAAAGGCTCAGCGCATTCAGAACTCTGCTCTGAATCGCGCTTGCCGTTCGCCACGGTACTCGAGAATGGACGCACTACACAACAACAACAAACTAACTCCTCTCAACACTTACGCTCACACCAGGCTTACAAAACAACTCGGAAAACTCACCACAGACCCACTTTATACCTCGCTACACGTGAGAAGGTACGCGATGGCGTGGCGATATCCCGCGGCCCACGAACACCTGCCGCCCGTACCGTTCTTCGCATAAACCAATAGGCATCGTGAATAACGCGTTTCCGGATGAGCTGTCAGGCTCCCCCTCTTGACTTGCCCCCAACCCTCGCCCAGTCAATACCACATAACCTACACCCTCACAACAACACCTCGCTTCGGTGTATAGCCACCGACCTATCTACTCTCGCTGTCCCTTTCTTAATTATTTTCCGCAACGCTCCTCTTTGACTACCTGACTGCCGTATCACAGCGGTCCCTCTCTGTTCTTTCTATACACCAAAGTAAAGTCAAAGTGGATAATTCCATTGAGTACGCTCAGACTCATCGTAGACTCATCGTACGACACGGATCTCGTCTCAAGCTCTCCGAAGAAATTTATCACCGGCAAAGGTGGGAAAGGAAATGGGAAGCCAGGCAAAAACGTGAACTTGCCACACTTTTTCCCCACGGGGAGTCCAAAAATCGAAGTTAATTTACGGAGCCACACATAGCCGACCCATGTCTGGCTAATCCTCCCCATGGCCCCCTTATCCGGGCAAGGGAGCGGAAATGAACTAAACTGCCATTCATCTAGTCTTGCTCCAACTATGTCGGTCCACTATGATAGACGTAATTGGAGACGTAAAGGAAAGTGGCTCTAATCTCTAAGGGTAGTTTCCGGCCAGGACCACAGGGAGACATGTAATCATCCCCGTGTAAGTTGGAAGCAGCATCGATAACCAAACCCTAGACGAAGCGGCACCCCCTGGTGGTGGTAGTTGACTCTATCGCCACCCATCATTAAGTCCGCCACTTTTCACTCGTCTGAGGGGCCTCCCCGGGTCCACCCACCATCATTCATCCATTTCATCCTGCAGTTCATTTTCATGGAAACTTTCTTACAACGAGGAGGGGGCGGCTCTCAAAGCACCCTACCAAAATAAGGAATCGGACCCTATAGTAAGGGAAATACAGCGACGAACATCCAGAAGTCACAAGAAGGAAACAGCAACCCAGCCGCAATTGACGACCAAGAAGGAGCGAAGAGGGTCCCCCTTCGCATCCTCCCTGGCCGGGAGAAACCCTCCCGGGAAGAGCATATATGCAGACATAGGAGTGGTCCTCCTACGACTTAAGGACCAATGCAATGGTTACGTGGCGCTTTGCGACACTGAAAAAGACCTCGATCTCCTTCTGAGTGAGGGCGCAGCCAAAAAACTCGGCAAGATCGGACTTGCACCCCGGACGCCTTCTGACGTGCAAACAAAAAGGTCCGTAATATTCTGGCGTCTTGACCTATGGGTAGGTAAACATACAGCCCATGAAATAAAAGAAGAACTAGAAAGAGAGCAAGAATGGGCAAAGGTCGAGGACGTAATCAAACATAAGGACCAGAATGGAGAAGATCATAGTCACGTCTTTAAAGTGATCTTCAGATCTACGGAAATCTCAAAGAAAGCGCCGAACAAGGACTCCTTGCATTCTACACGAAAATCTCCCCCGATCAAATCGAAAGAGAAACATTCGTGTCAGTGCAAGTGTGTTTCACATGCTACACGCTAGACAAGCACCCAACCAAGGAATGTACCTTCAAAGGAAAAGCATGCTCTTTATGCTCAAGTCAAGATCACAGATGGGACGAGTGCAGAAGCACAGAGAAAAAAATGCTCAAACTGTGGAAATAGGCATAGAACTCTAGCCATGTCATGCCCAGTCAAAAAACAACTAATTCGGAAGAAAAAAGCTGAAATTAACACAGAGAAGGAAAGAAGGAAAAACACCTCCTACGCCGCAGCAAGAGCTAACGGAAGCGTCTCTACACCCGCCGCACAGACCACAACAGTTAATATCGAGGGTAGCATGAGGCCCGACTTAAGTCTGTGCATAATGCATGCACACTTTGTCAACATGGCGAGCCCGGGATCATATGCAACTAAACTGAACACCATGCTTGAAAAAAACGGGCTAAAGAAAATATAGTTCCCGGAAAACCCACTCTTGAGCGAGTTGTATAAAATAAATATGACTCCAAAGGACACTACTAACCAAGTAGAAGAAGAAGACAAAAGTGTAATGGAAACCGAATCTGAAGAAGAAAACAAAAACGAACTCAGAAAAACAAAAATCAAAAATGACCACCCAACACTTCAACATCAAAATTTACGGATTCCATGCTTACCCCATTCCAAAGCCATATAAGCAGAAGGAAAGAGTCGATGGACTAGTCGAGGGAAAATTTAGATGGGAATACGAAGCAGACGTAGACGAAACGGAAGTTCACAATACACTGAAACAGGGCATGTTATACATTGACCCAGAATCATGCAGCAACATATCGTGCGGGGAATTTAAAAGGAAAAGAAACGGACGCACTCGATCCCCAGGCCGACCAGAAAAGCCAAGTCAGGTAAAGACCACAAACAGATATAAACAACAATGGACACGTATCAACGTATAATTAAAATATTCACTTTGAACGTTAACGGCTGGAAGGAGAAAGGCATAATCTACTCGAACATAATAAGAAAGGAAGACCTAGACTTAATAATCATAACATAACATGGCATGACCACAGATACGGAAACAATAAAAATCCCCAATTATAAATTCATAACAACCAACTACTCACAGTCAAGATATTACGGAGTTGCAATAGGTATTAAAAAAGGAATACATTTCACAGAAATAAAAGACCTAGAAGAGTCATTTTTAGCAGTGAAAATAAAGATTACCACAGGTGATCTGGTGATAACCGGGGCCTACCCACCCTCAAAACGCTTGTACTTACCGATACCCAACTTCATTAAGCTCTTCCGTAGACAGGCCTCAACCTTTCTAGCCGGAGACCTTAACGCAAGGTAAAGGAAAGCAGGGTACACAACCCATACAAATGGAACGGGAAAAACCCTACAACTCCTAATGCAAAGAGGCCTACTAAACAGAGAAGGACCAGACTTCCCTACTTATCTCACAGCCCAAGCCTCGACTACCCCAGATATTATTTTAACGAATCAAAACTTTAATCTAAATCAACACACACATCCAGGCCCCGCAACCCCCTTCGATAAT
This sequence comes from Ceratothoa steindachneri, assembly GCA_963969495.1. NCBI lineage: Eukaryota > Metazoa > Arthropoda > Malacostraca > Isopoda > Cymothoidae > Ceratothoa > Ceratothoa steindachneri. The sequence continues at coordinate 100,612,118 of OZ018335.1, read as the reverse complement.
TTGATATAATTACCACCATCTCAACCTCGCCCATCCAAATAAAAATAACGCAGAAAAGCAGCCAGCAAAGCAAACTAGGATGGATACAGAAAGTACTTAAATACAATAGAAACTGGACCCCTTAACAACCAAGATAAAAAAGAAATAGATGACCAACTAGAATTAATTACCAGAAAAATCAGAGAGGCGGACAGTATACACACCCCAACAATAGAGTACAGATCCATACCTGCACCTAGATGGACTCAAGAGATCCAAGATGAAATGGAAGAATTTCAAAACATAATAAATGAAATCAGGGTATCGGGAAATACGATGCAAAGGTACAGAAGTATTATCACAATTAGAAGGAGGATAGACACCTTCATCAGGGAAAGTTCAGACAGTCTCTGGGATAATATAATAGGCAAAATGGAAATAAAAAAGGATCCAAGGAAATTCTGGAGACAACAGAGGAAATTACGCGGATCACAGGCAAAAGAGGAAATAAGCCTGAAAATACAGAACCAGAAAGTATAACAAAATGAGGAACTTCAAGAACATTTCCGAACACACTGGAAGAAAACTTCTTCTATTTCACCGGAAGAAAACCAAGAATTCGACCAAAACTACGAAGAGGGAATCTTACATGGCCTGGAAACACAACATGAACGTACTATACCGTTTAGAAAAGTTGGCGAACAAAGACACAATCCCATGGGAGAAGGAAAGCCTTTTACAATGGATGAATACCTAACAGCCTTAAAATCCTTTAAACAAAAGACTCCAGGACAAAGTGGGATATCCAAAGCTCACCTAACCAATGCCCCAGAAAATGTGCCTAAATATGGGATACTTCCCCCAAACATATAAAACGGCAAAGATGATCTTCCTGCCGAAGCCGGGCAAACCGAAACATCAAGTCGGAAGCTTCCGTCCTATCTCGCTCCTGGAATTTATAGGCAAAGTACTAGAAATCTCCTTAACAAATGGTTGATCAACCGTCTTGACATAAACAACCTATACAACCCAAAACAGCACGGGTTTCGGAGCAAGCGAGGGACGGATACTGCGCTAGCAATCATTACCGAAAAGATTGCTACTGAAACAGCGCGAGGCAACAGAGTTGACATTGTACTCCGGGATGGTGCCAAAGCCTTTAACAAGGTGTGGTTTCCCGGCCTAAAAGCCAAAATCTGTGACCTTAACCTGGAAATAAACCTCTGCAAAACACTGCAGCTTCCTAAACGAGCAGATAAACGGCAAAACGGGCGACTCAATCAATCTGTAAACGGGTGTCCCACAGGGATGCTACCTGTCCCTAACACTGTACACAGCGTACACCAGGGACTTTCCACATCCAACCGATGAACGTTCAATGCATATACAATTAGCGGACGATATCACTCAGATAGTCACCAGTGACAGGAAAACCCCCAAGGAAATCTCCCTAAGAACAGGAATAGAAATTAAAAACCTAAATGATTACGAGAAAAGGAATAAAATAAAGGCAAACAAAGATAAGTTCAAGCTAATACACATGAACAGAAGGAAAAAAGCCACTGTACCCGTAAATAAAGAGGCATATCCGTTTTCAACAGAAGGACGTATCCTCAGACCAAAATTAACAACGTCAGGCAATACATGTCATCTACCACAAAAAATCATCGTAGCAAAATCAACCTTATCAGCACTATACAGATTCAGACAACTATCAACCAAAAATAAAAGAAAATTATTCCTGGCCTTAGTACAACCTAAGCTTTTATACCCAATAGTACCATTGAACGCATTAAGTAAGTCCCAAATCAAGAAGATCCAAAGAGTCCAAAATCAAGCCACTAGATTCATAAAAAACACAAGAAGACAAGATTACATACCAGTAGAAGAACTCCACCGCAGATCTGCTATAGAGCCCATAAACCTCAATCTTACAAAAAAGAGCAAGAAAACTGTGGGGAAAAATTAAAAATACAATATGCCAGAATATAATAGACCAAAACATCGTACAAGAAGATGAAATCCGTCGTACGCACTAAAAAACAACGCTTCAACGGAAGCCTGAGAAAAACATTAACAAACGTCAATCCAATCTATAGGTAATAAACTATAGTACATAAATGTAACTACCAGAAACGTAGCAACTAAAAAAGGACAACCGATTATGACTACCAACTATACAACTCAAATGAGAATCCCGATGAGGAACTAAAAGTAATTACTGACCCCAAACAATATATATATATATATATATATATATATATATATATATATATATATATATATATATATATATATATAATATTAAGAATAAAATAAATCAAATCAATAAAAAAAACGAAAGAAGCAAAAAAAAAAAAAAATTTTAAATGATACAGACGCTCTATTGAGCAAATGAAAACAAAGGCTCCAATGCTTAAAATAACAATGTATCTAAAAAAAAAATTACAAAAGAAAAACGAAAGCGTTAACCAGGCAACCTGGCACAAATCTCTAACATCTTCACCTATCATCCTACAAACATTAACAAACACACCACACTTTAATTTCCATCTATCTTATCTAACTCTCTCTACACATTCTAACTTTATTCATCTTATGATCTTATGCTTATAATTCCATTTCTGTTCATTCCCTGAAGATGACCTAACATGGTCGAAAGACGTCTAGGAATAAAGAATGTCATTCACGGTTATTTTACTCGCATCGAAGACCCCGTTAAAAAAACTTCTAAGAAGTATTAAGAAAATACAAATTAAAATTAATAACGCTGCCACAGCTGTGGACTTCACTAGTACCTGCATATATATATATATATATATATATATATATATATATATATATATTTATAGAGAGAGAGAGACACCCCGAATATATATATATATATATATATATATATATATATATATATATATATATATATATATATATATATATATATATGAATCCAGCAAGCCACAAGAAACAGATAAACAAGATCATTTTTCCTCGGAAAAATGTATTTCCTAATTCTAAAAATTCCCTATAGGGGTGGGATTCGAACCAAGCACACTGAGGCAGCGAGCAACCGCTTTGATCTCAATTAAATCGCCCCTTAGACCAGTTATTCAGGTCTCTCCTATGTAGAATGAGGGACAGTTTGTAGAGCCACATTTATGAACATAAAGGTGATGTCAGACGAGGCAGTATCACATCCAGTATTTTTAATCATATTAGCAATGTCAACCACCAAATGACAATTCAAAGGTACAAATCATATATAATTCCCAATTTTATTTTTTCAGATGGGCAATTGAAATGCAGCCTCCATTCCCGTAACCTCATCGTAAACAGCTTAGTCAACGATCTCAGACTCACACTCCCTGATTAATGAGTAACCTTTTTTCCCCCGTTTTGTGTTTCTTTGCGTTTTTTTTCTTTTTTCTGATATGTACGCTATTTATAGACTTTTGAAACCATCGCATTCTCAATATACGACTGAAGAGGGTATGATAAACTACATACCGAAACCAATCTCGTAAATTAAATTTTGGCTCCGATACATTGGGTTCACTATTATATATATATATATATATATATATATATATATATATATATATATATATATATATATATATATATCCATACGAGTGACAAGACTCCTATGTAAATTATAATGAACAAAGATGAACACCCTACTGACCGGTTGTACAAAAATCAGTGATAACTAAGAACCAACGACCTTAAATCAAAGTTAAACTGCATCATCAGAGCCCATAACAGCCCTCCCAAAAGCAGTAAACTCTCTTCGGTCGAAGGTGACTTTGAGCTTGGATATGTATATACGACTCTCTAAACTCACAAACCCAGCAACCCCCTTCTTCACATCATCAGCTAGACACCAACCGTCACCTACAAACAATCTAACTAACTCACCGCAACCATAACGTCATGCACGTCCACAGCTTACACCCTTAATAAGTCCACTACAGAATTCGTCAACAGTCCTACTGTTTCACAACCATTCGCTATCATAGCATCACTCGACGTTGAGCCATTCTTCACCAATGTCCCTGTAGTCAAAACCATATCCCTCATCTGGAAACATATCTACCATTCTCCCAACCACAACCTCCTTGATATCCGTGAAGAAGCCCTCAAGCAACTTGTTCAAATGGGCACCAAAGAAGAAGCTCCAATTTACCCTCTTGATGGCAAAATTTACATCCAGATGGATGGCGTGGCAATATGATCTCCTTTGGTAGTTCATTTTTGCTAACTTTTACCTGAGCATTCTAGAGGAAAGAACCTTCAAAAGCAAGCCCTATCTCAATCCAGCAACCTACGTCTGCTACGTTGAATACACCTTCATTACCGCACTAAATTTCAAGAATATATCCTGCATAAACTTCACTTATGCAAACGGAAGAAAATGGCAACCTCCTCTTTCTGAATGTTCTCGTCCATAATTCAGGCAGTCACTTTGAAACGGCGGTGTACACCAAATCCTCTAACCTAGGATTATGTCTCAGAGAGTATTAAACAGCTTAATCAACAGAACCTTCACACAGCACAGTCAATGGGTACCATTGAGTTTAACTAAGCTCCTCGTCAACAATGGATATCCACATGATCAGATCGACATCTAAATTAAGAGAGACATTGATAAATTTATCCAAAGGCAGCCCAATAACTCCAACAGCCCTTTTAAAATCAAACTTTTACCAAGGCTTTATGAATTTCGTCTACAAAGGAGACGAAACGGTCCTAAATAAAATTATTGATCGAAACATCACACCGATCACTCCCCCCACCCAAGAATGAATCTCCTCATCTACAACAAGATCCAACGTACCTATAATTTGATTATGAGGAACAACTATCTTTCTTCCACCCAATAATACTAAAAAGTCAATTTCATGTACCACTAAAACTGCACCGTTGGTGACGTACAAAACGTTGCAATAAAAAGACACACTCATAAACATTCCACACTCCTCTTAAAAGACATGGCTAACGCCAATACTACCATCCTTCACCACAAAAAGGAGACAACAAGCCTCAGAATGACTGAAACCGTCGAAATCAGTGTATCGAAACCCTAGATAAACATCCAGTTAAACTAAAACAGCCTCCTACCCAGCAGAAGAAAACTCGCCATTGCCACCTTACTCGTTTCCTTGCCATTTCTACCATAATACAGCAACCTTTACGCCAGCCGCCGCCTCCTATATATATATATATATATATATATATATATATATATATATATATATATATATATATATTCCATGCACTTCATTGATTGGTCATTTTTTAAGGCAAGGAGGGGTGGGGGAATTGCAGCCTTCATCCTACGCTCTGTCCCCGACCCACGTTCGGGAGGAAGCAGAAAATGAGAAGGCCTGCTGCCGACTCGTTCATGGAGAGACTCTTCACTCTTTGGGTTCTCAATCAATGTGAACAGAGGGAGAAAGTACTTGCTAAGGGAGACCGGGACGATATTTCGGAGAGGGTTTTAGTATGAGAAGGAAAAATGAATGTATAGAGGTAAAATTTAGAGAGAGCCATGATGAGCAATCTCGCTAGTCGTATTTGAAAAAGGAATAATTGTCATGCCCAAAGACATGGGGGATCTACTGATTATTGTGGGATCGGAACCACCTTACTTCATTTTCGCTTCTTTTATTCTTTCCTTTATCACACTCAGAATACCCACGATCTTCTGGCGATTAGTGTTCGGGAGAACCGGCTCTTCTCTGACCTCTATCTATAGTGTTTATTTTATTCTTTCATGAGTAATGGCATTCATGCTCTTTAAATATCTATCTTTCATGGTATGACATTACATTACATCAATACCATATTATATCTATGGGGGAGGGACCAATAACTTAAAGGCGAGCCGACAAGGAACGGAACGCCACAAGTTTAGACGCGCGAAACGAGATAAGAGTGCAACGAGGTCAGGTAAAATTTGGTCAATGGCAAAGCTCAAGGTTATTTAAAGAGGCATGTACAAAAATATAATTTTATTTACATAAAAATAAGAGAATTAATAGGCAAAATTACATCGGTAAACGAGGGGGAGGAATTGTAGTTATGCATCAGACTCTAAAGTTAAAATTTAATGTATTACAGAAGGAGACTATTCAAAAGGTGAGGATTAACTCAAATGGGTTACTGAATGAGGAGAGGGGTTGGCTTACGAAGGATTCCGGGTGAGACGTCCGGGTAAGGCTTCACGGATGTCTTCTCTACGTGAGGCGAGGACGCTTGGAGCTTCTGAGCGGGAAGTTAACGTGATGACGGTTCTCCAAATAGGAGGTGGGGGGCGGTAACGTCCGATCCAGGGGAGAGTATTTCGGACACCCGAAAACGAGGAGGAAACAAGGACGGTTTCGACAGGAGTTGATTAGTGTAGTCGGAAATATCGCTCGGTAGCGATCGTCAAATGGAATTACCTCACTGGCTGGGGCTAATTCCAACACACAAATAGTTCAGCCGTCACTTTGCTTTGTTGTTAGCACCTGACTTGGAACTAGGGGAATCTTCTTGGGTCCGGGCGAGACTTCTCAACTCTGTGTCTCCCACATGGAAGAGGAGCCCTATAAATTTATGAGGCTCCTCCCCTCCTCCCCGCAGGGGTGGGGGAAACAGCGCTACTCTCGAATGGCCTCGAAACTTCACGTCGAGGCGATTCTAACCCGAGTAAAGGTGGTCCGTGGTGGACGCAGTTCGAGGCTACCGCTTTTGGAAGATGGGGGGGAGGCTTACCCATTTAAACCTAACCAACTTCTAGAATCTTCTCCTGCGCAAGGATTCACATCCGTGCTAGAAAAGAAACTTCACGTGGAAATCCGCCAAACTACCTGTAGCTTTGTGTTTCGTAAAATTGATTACGTTTTTTTGTCTTTGTTTTATTGTTTTTCCTTAGCAAGTTTCATTTTTGGTTCTTTTAATTCAGGTTTCATTTCGATTGTAATATCCTTGTATTTTCTCCTGTTTGGTTAATTTTTTCAGAATTGGTCGGTTTTTATTTCGTCTATTTTCTTGCTCTTCCTTAGCTTTTCACGCAAATATGAACTATTCTTCTCTCCTCAGCTGATGTTTTGAGCTTCGGAAATGTAGTTGAGTGCTGTTTGTTTGAGTTAGAGATCTGTTCTGCGAATCCTTGAGGGAGGTTAGTTATTTTCCTCTATGCCTATATCTTCTGTGCTTTTCCTGAAGATCTTATTGATTGGTTGTAGTTAAGCTTCTTCATGTAAGTTACTCATTTTTCATTTATCTTATTCCGATGTTAGTTATTAGTCTTAGGGCTTTATTTTGTATATTGCATTTCCTTTATTCTTTGTTTTTGACGTTGTATGCAATATAATTGGATAGGACGTTAGTGTTACCCTCCCCAATTCCATATATATTTTCCTTTTGTTTTTCATAGAGATTCCTCGGAGTGAATGTAAACGTTGTATAGTTGGAGTTGTTCTCCCTATCCTCTCTATTTATTTTAGACCTACAACTTTACCTTCAGTTCTATAATAGTACTTTTCTCGTTCCCATATGAGATCGGCTACTTTTTTCATTGCGATTGGAAATACGATGAATATTTTGATATTGATTCGTATCTTCTAATTTCCTTCGAATCTGTTGATGTTGCTTATTTTTACTGCCATTATTCTTGCTTGTCTTCTTTCATTTTTACTGAGGGAAATTATAAATTGACTAATATCATCCGCTGTGTATACAGAATACTCCGGCTTCTATTTCAAATTCTGGTCGCTCACACTCGTTGATCTTTTCTCTTCTTTCCGTGATGTAGTTGCAGAGAATTTTGTCTAATATTTTTTCATTTAGAAGTTAAGGATATTATAGGACATTATCATAGACTTTATCTACGTCGCGTGGCACTGAGTCGATGTATCTTCTATGCGCTTTCGCTTGTGCTATTTTTTTCTTTTATTATTCCAATGGCCATGGTAGTAACCCTGTTCTTCCGAAATACAAACTTTAAATTGTTAGAAAGATTATTATATTAGATGTATTTTACTAGTCTTCTAGTCAATATTTTCTCAAATACGTTTCCAGTGAATTCTAATAGCATATAGGTATGTATGTAGCTATTTAGGAGGTTGGATATTTTCTTGGTTTAGGAAAGATCAGTATTTTTGCTGTTTGTGTGCGCCTGGGAAGTAGCCCGCGTTCAATCTTGCAATAAAAACATTGGGGGGGCCGTGATGACGTTGTTTGGGGTGTTGGTGAGGTTGGATTTTGTGTCCTGATGGTGCGGGCACCTTTTGTTTAAATGAGTGAATCGCGCTCAATATTTCCTCTTCCGATTTAGGTGTACTCTGAAGTATTTATTCTTCCTTTTTGTGGTCAATTGAATGGGCAGGAGTTATCCTCTTAATGTTGTTCCTAGGAACTCGTGCACCATTGCTTCCGTTTATTCACAGAACTACAGAACTACAGAAATAGGAACCAGCAAAGACCCTAAGGTCAGCACAAGGCCAGTCCGCTTACACATTCCAACGTTAGTGTATTATGCTCTTTTTTTCATGCTGTTATATATATATATATATATATATATATATATATATATATATATATATATATATATATATATGTATATATATATATATATATATATATATATATATATATATATATATATATATATTTAACTATTACAACTCTACGGTACACACTTATCTACATGTGTACCCTTTACATGCAGGTTTAGCTATCCCTCAAAATACACTAACATAACACGCTTTTTTGAACCAGGGGGTGGGGGGTGATAGGACAGTACTCTCTTCTCCCGCAGGCGTCGCCTGCTAGTGATGAAAATTATATACTTATAGGACAGACAGAAAAAGAAAAGGGGAATTCACATTCACTCCATGCATGGAGGCGTCGCTGGCATCTTTCTATTCATCATTTCATTTTAATCCTCAACTCCTTATAATATATGACGTTTTAATCTGTGATACTACTACGTTATATTTATGCTATTAAAGTACTCATCAAGTCGGTTTTTGAACATATTAACTGACGTGCTTTCAACTACACGGTTGGGAAGGCCATTCCACGTTTGCGTGATTTTAAACGTGAAGTAATTTGGGGCTATAGTAGAGTTAAAACGCTTGTTCACTAATTTTAAACCATTTTGGCGTGTGTTGGCCCTTTTGTCCAGCTCGAACAATAGTCTGTAATCAATATTAGTAAATCCTTTTAAGATTTTGAATAATTCTATCAATTGTCCACGTAATCGTCTATTTTCAAGTGATAGTAGGTTTAATAAGCGTAGTCTATCTTCGTACGGTTTGTTTCGGATTTCAGGAATTAGTTTCGTAGCCCGACGTTGCACTCTTTCTAACTGCGCTATATCCTTATTTAGGGAGGGACACCAAAATTGGACCGCGTATTCGAGGTGTGGGCGCACGAGCGATTTGTATAGTGGCATGATTATATCTTTCGATTTGAAAGTAAAATTCCGAACAATATATCCTAGCATTCGGTTTGCTTTTTTTCAAGCTTCTGCGCATTGCTTTGATACTTTAAGGTCCTCCCTTCGAGTTTAAATTCCTAGGTCTTTTTCTAAGTTAACGGATTCGAGAATTTGGTCTTTCATATGGTATTCTACTTTTAAGTTCTGACATCCTAAATGCATGACCTTGCATTTACCTATGTTGAAGCCCATTTTCCATTTATCGGCCCATTCCACAATTTTATTAAGGTCCCTTTGCATTTGCTCTACATCGGGTCTCGCGAGGGCACGGCTTCCTAGCTTTGTGTCATCTGCAAATTTAGAGATCCTACTAAACACTCCATTATCCAAGTCATTAATGTACGCAATAAATAATAATGGTCCCAGGACTGACCCCTGTAGTAGCCCGCTGGTGACTGGGGCCCAGTCTGAACACGCCCCATTTACAACAACCCGCTGTGAACGATTTGATAGCCAGTTTCTAATCCATTTAAGTATGTTGCGTCTCACCCCAATTACTCTAATTTTCATCAATAGCCTTTCGTGCGGGACTGTATCAAAGCCCTTTTTAAAGTCAAGGTAAATTATATCCGCTGCTTTAGTTTCATCATAGATGCAAATCATGTTATGAAAGAATTCGAGTAAATTAGTTAGGCACGAGCGCCCCCGTCTAAATCCTTGCTGGGAGTCTGAAGTTAAATTATTTGTTTCACAATGGCTCACCAACCTATCTCTAATTATTGATTCTAAGAGTTTTCCAATTACAGAAGTTAGACTGATGGGACGGAAATTAGTAGGCTCAGTTTTATCCCCTTTTTTGAATATCGGCGTAACATTACCACGCTTGAACTCTAATGGAACTAGGCCTTCCTCTATTGATCGATTGAAAATCGTGCAGAGCGGTCTTTCTAATTCATTTTTTTAGTTCTTTAAGATGTGTTGGGTACACCCCATCGGCCCCGGGTGACTTCGACTTTTTCATTTTATTAATATATGAGAGAATCCCCCCTTCATTTATATTTATATTGGATAGGGTATTTTGTCTTTCAAAATTTATGTCCTCGCCTAGTGTTTCTAATTGCGTCACGTCTTCAATAGTAAAAACGCTCGAGAAGTGCTCATTTAATATTTTAGCAAATTGTTCTGGGACGTCCGTCATAACACCATCTTTACCTTTGATCGGCCCTATTGAACCCTTTAGGGGCTTTCTAGTGTTAACGTAACTGTAAACCGTTTCGGTTCGTGTTTCGAATTTATAGCAAGGTCTTTTTCATATTTCAACCTAGATTCTCTAATGGCCCGCTTTACCAGCCTTCGAGCGTCTACGTATTTTTCTCGATTTGTTGTCTTTTTTTTAAAACTTTGATAGTCTTTATTACGCTCCTGAATTAAGTTAATTATTAAAGGACTAACCCACGGTGCTCTCTTTGACTTTCCATTATTTCGACGAACGTACTTAACTAACTCGGAATCCACCGTGAGCACATTTTGCTGTAGCTCCGAGTAGATTCCTTGTACTGTCTTATTATCAAAACATCTCCCCCAGTCTATCCTTTTAATCCGGTTACGGAAGGTTTCAAAATTACAACTCCCAAATCGTGGGATTAGTTGTGAACTCTCTTTTACCTCAACGCTCGTATTAATTTCAAACCTAATTACATTATGGTCACTCGTCGCCAAATGCTCACCCACGCAAACGTTTTTCTACCAAAGTTTCTTCTGTTGAAATAATCAAATCCAGTATATTTTGTTCACGCGTAGGTTCCTCTACTTTTTGCACAAGAAAATTATCCTGGATGAAATCTACCAATCTCTCCCCAACATTATCCGAAGTATAGTTTGTAAAGTTAACGTTAGGGTAATTGAAATCTCCGCAAATTATGGTTTTTCCTTTTCTCACTATGGATAAAAGGCACTCAAAGAGTAGTACGTTCTCTGATTCTATTAGAGATGGGGGGCGATAGGTAACGGCTAAGTTAATTTTATTATTTTTAGCACACTCAAGCTCAATTAACAGAACCTCGCTCTTCATATTTACGGTCGTGGCGGCCATCGATATCGCATTTATCCCCTCTTTAACGTAAGCTAAAACTCCACCGCCTCTTTCATTTAGTCGGTCCTTATGATGGATTTTGTACCCTTCTATATTAAATTCCGCAATAAAGTCTCTAGAAGCTGTATCTAACCACGTCTCGCTAATACATATGATATCGTAATCGCCCTCCTGAATCACGGCTTTAAATTCGGGCAGTTTGTTTCTCAAACTCCAAACATTGGCGTAAATACATTTCAATTTTCCTTGTAAATAACGACGTCCCTTTCTTGTATGACTGAACCGTTTCCCTGCTCGCGGCGTGAAATCTCGTTCGGCGCATTTATGGCTTGGGGGCCAATAACTTCCGTACTATAGAGGTTGCGGAGGCTCTCATTTACAATCCTGCCCAGCTTCGAATTACCCAGAGAATTAAAATGTATACCATCATTAAAAAAAAGTGACGGTCTGTGCTGAAAATCATTCCAAAAATTATAAAACTTAACTCCCATTTCCTGACATAAACGTTTGAGACATTCATTAGTGTAAATTGACCTTAACTGCATTCTCATAGTCACTCTTAATCTTGGAATTATCCCAATTACCCCAACTGTATTCGCCTCCGCTTTGGCCGCTATAATTAGGTCCCTTGCTCGATGAACAATCTCGGTAGTCGAGCTGTCAAAACGGTAAGTCATTTCCGCCCGCGAGTGTGAGGATAGCTCGATCTTCACATGGCTCGTTCAATCTTTTAATTTCATTAACCACGTGGTTTATTCTGCCCCCCGGGAGGCAGATTTTCTTTTGCTTAGCTGGATTTCTTGCTTCGAACTCAGAATCCTGGTTCTTTATTAAAGAGTCACCGATTAGAATACTCTCTGTTTCCCTTTCGATTGGAGTTAATAAGGCAAATTTATTAGAGCACGTAATTTCAGAACGGTGAGATGCCCTCGTTGGTCTATCCCCGTTTTTAACCGGCCTAAATTGAGGTTCAAGGCGGTCTATACGAGTTTAAGATACGCGTTTGTTCATTTATAATAAATTGCGGGTCACTCTTCTCTATACGGCTTGATCGGCGGCTCTGAGGGTGATTTTCGCTTCTCCGAGGCTTATCGAAAGATGCCCGCACGCCGCTGGCCAGTTCACGAATCGTGTTGGTCAGTTTTAGCTCGAATGCCTCATTTAGCAGACAAAACCGACATATTCTAACGTTATTAGTATTTGAGGGAGCGTATATTTCCTTATTAAATGAAGCCCGGCAGCGATCACAGTCAAATTTTCTTCGAGTGATAACTGACTTCCAGTTCGCCGAAAATTTTCATCTATTTCCTGATCGTTTTGGATTAAATTATCGGTTTCATCCTTTATTTTAAATTTTTTTTCGTGGTTTTGACCCTCTTGCTCTGTTTATAATTAGCCAGTTTTCATTGGGTGTTTTGTTCTCATTTATTTTTTCAATAAGGTAATTCCAGCTTTTTTGCTGGAATGTATCATTTAAGTTTTCAATATTTTTAATTAATTTGTTTTTCTATGGTAGTTCCTCCTATCCATAACGATTGATCGACCCTATTTATTATTTTATTCTTATTTTTCATTACTGTGTTCCACTCCTGTTGCTGCTAAATACAGTTAGTTAGTTAGTTAGCGCCAATCCTTCCATGATATTGGGAGGATCCCCGACTGGATAATGAAATTTTTTATTTAAGATCAGAATGACAATCGCTGGTCGGCCCGAGGGCCCTAGGGGCCGGTCTTTTTGGTGGGAAAAGTGCCAGGAAGTATTATGTTTTGACACCAAACAGCATTCAGTTAGAAGCCTTCGTCACCTCGGGGCAGATGGACCTGTTTCGCGTCAGAGGTACGTGAATATAGATACCCATCGGCAGGTTTCCTTCGAACAGAGAGAGTGTGTGTGTTGTGCTGTGAAGGTGGGAGAGGAAATAAAGCAGTGTTGTGATTGGCTTTGTGTAAAGGTGAGAAGTGTAAGATCTACTCACCCGATGACGGGGTGAGCACAGCGCGTCCACTAATCGGTAGCCAGATCTCTACGTGCGCTGACGTTTGTTTCCGCTCATGACGGGATTCGGAATCGAACCCCGTACCGCGAATTTGGTAGGCCAACGCCGTATCCACTCGGCTACATACAGTAAGTGGGCTTAGGGACGTTTTAGGATTTTCGGCCAGCAAGAATCCTTCAATCGCTTCATCTTTTTGTCGATCTCTCCGAGCGGAACATCTGCCAGGTCGTTCGTTTGGTATATATATATATATATATATATATATATATATATATATATATATATATATATATATATATATATATATTCATTGATAATTTCTGAATATTTTATCTAATTAGCTTTGTGATACTGCTTCCTAATAGTTGCAGGAACTTGTAATGGATTTGAATTCAACTGGAGTAGCATTCGAATGCGGTCCCTGCTCGCCGCAATTGGTACCGGCTTCATATGCATATTTAGTGGCATACTACAGCTACCTAATTCTATGTCTGGTTTTGTAGCGGTGTTTGCTGTATTATAGGTAGGTGATCGGGTTTCACCTTTTTGAGGATGTTTCTGTCCAGCAGCATTTCTAAATTGCGTCCAGTGTTGTTTGATATTCCATGGCCGCTTGCTTGGCAACGTGCCTTTAGGCCACCTCGGAATATTGATGGATACCCTTGGGAGAATATCATAATCAAGTTGTGTACTAGCAAAACATTCCTTCTTTTCGGTTGGTATACAGTTGTTATTACTATTATTATTTCTAATTCAATTTCAACGGCTATATATGCTTCGTCATTGATTGGTACTTCGGTGTACTTGAGGACTCTATTGCTATAGCCGCCCCGTCATTTCTTTCTCATGTTTGGTTGGTTACTATTACGTATAGGTAAATATTTTTATCTTATTCTCTTCATTTCTTATCCAATATTCCGAGATGAATATAATGTTTGGATCGATCTTTTTTATATTTCCTATTATTGTATCTATTCCGATCCATCAATTAGTATTTATTTACAGAATTTCTAGTTTTTTATATATTTTACTTCCCATTTTTCGGTAGTTTACTTTAGTAAGAATTGTGGTAAGGATCCTCATTTTCTTTAGGGGCGACTGTCGTGTTGCTCTCCTTGCAATTTCGCCCTTGAGGTTGAATTTCCTATTCTTCTAATGGTCGAACGTTAAGCTTGACAACGTCACCACATCCCCTCATAGATTATGTTACTACCCTCCATTAATAATTTTTCTACTTGTTTTTTATTGTGATTTCCTTTGTATGACCTTTTTCACTTCGCTTCAACCAGTGCCTTAACTACATCTTTTTGCTTCATTTTTCCTGGTAGTGGAAGGACGTCGCTTGCGTAGATTTCCATATTGTGATCTTGGCTTTACACCCCCTTTTTCTTTTTTTTATCTACATAGATTAGGTTGTTATTCTTCTGTTTCGCTCGAGAATTACTGGTTCTTTTGTTCCTTGGTTTTTTTTCACGGGTTTCATCCTTTTTCTGGAATTCCAATAAAAGGCTGTTCTCTTTTTTTAATATGCCCATTCTTCGGTTGTGTGAAGATTCTAGCTTCTTTGGCAACCACACTTCTTGGATACTATTTTTAACCAATAATTAATTTAATATTCGAGCAAAGGTTCCTGGTTCCCAGTATTTGCGAGGTGCGCATGGCGGATGCATACTCCTTCACGGGATCGTTATATTTGTTTAATTTTTCTTCGTTTCGCATATTGTGGCTTTTTCCACTCCCTTAATTTATTTCTTTTAGACATTTTTGAATAGAAAATTACTGAACTAAACTAAAAGTTAAAGAAATAATGTAAAAATTATTGGAACAACGAAAATTAACATAAATAAATATCGTTACTAACATCACAAAGCAAATGTTATAAATATTTCAACCAACACCTAAAATGCATGGAATCCAAAGCAGTACTGAAGTAAAAGTTATCTAGCACAATTAGTTATAAAAATATGACTAAAATTATACGATCCAAGAAATACTTATTTAACAATATGAAATTTTGTGCAACTAATGATCGAATAAAAAAATTTAGATAGCAAAATAGAATTGAAATAAATGAAAGAATTGCAATAGTATACCTCATCAAGTCCGAAAAGCTAAAGTTGAAAGAGTATAGTAAAGAAAACTCTAATTTTGCGTAGTGGTTGTATGCGGTAAGTATAACAATGAGTATCTACTTTTACACTTTATCTGGCATGCCTGGGGGACGCACTTCATCCACACCAAACATGTCACTTTTTACAATAGAGCTTTTTTTTCTTTTTTTTTACAGCCCATCTGGCGACTGCCCACTTGGGCATAAGTCGCCGAACACACGACAGCCTAGAACTAGGCTACTTTAAAATAATAATGTGAAAACATAACAATCATAAAATTGGAAAAACCTAACAATTAGGAAGAAATCTCCGACGTCGGGGGGGAGAGGTCCCCCTCACCCCGGCGCAGGAGCGTGCAACCTACAGAGAAAACAAAAAACAAAATAAAAACTACTTAAATAAAGGGGAGAAGCCCGGCCTCCTCCAAAAAGTCAACAAGTCCACAAGTCAAAGTGCACGAACCCGTCCCGAGTACAAGGGACAGGCGGTAGTGACCCCGCTCATCCCGTTACCGGGACAGGTAACGTGCGCGAAGATCACCCAGACTGGGACATTCGACAAGAATGTGCTGAACAGTCTGGGGGAGCACATTCTTGTCACAATAGGGCGCAGGCGAGCGCTCCATCAAATAACGATGCGTCACACGAGTGTTTCCGATTCGGAGACGACACAAAACGACCTGAAACCGTCTCGAAATTGGGGGATAGGTCCATGGGAACAGTCACAGCGCAATGGCACGGAACTTTAAGTTCCCTTCGACCGTCTCCCATCTTCTTTGCCAAGCAGTCCGAAGAGCTACCCGTATTCCTGCCATGTAGTCAGCGTGAGGAAGAGCGAAACGATGGTCCGATCGCAGAGTCCTCGCGGACTCTTTGGCGCCCTCATCGGCGCGCTCATTCCCCGCAATTTTTACATGTCCGGGAACCCAGCAGAAGATAATCTCGACATCCGCCCGGCTCGCCAAAACTGTGGCGTCACGGATTTCGCTAACCAGGGGATGCGGAGATTCCAATGCCCCGAGAGCACTCAGGGCGCTTTGTCAGTCGCTATAGATCACAATCCGGTCTCCAAACCGGGCACGTCGCATAATCTTCCATACCGAGTGGTGTATTGCAACCAGCTCGGCGGTGAAGACAGACGCAGCGCCTGGCAGAGTCCCTCTGACTTCAAACAGAGGGGATACGTCGTGGAAGCCGCCCCCCTTCTTGGGACTTGGAACCATCCGTATACACTGGCACGGTTCCAGCGTGACACGAGGTGTGCTCCAAAAAGGTCGAATGCAATACTCCCGGCGCTGTACAAGCTTTGAGGGCAGAGGCGTGGCGACAAATAGCCAAATGTGGTACCCTTCAGGGTGGCGTCTTGGACAGAACCAGGGGCGCCACCGGCCCGAGAGTTATATCTAGCTCTTGAGTCCAATAGAGCAATATATCAGCTCTGTGTGGATGAAGAGCGTCTCTCAGCGTGTCATGTAGTTAAGAAGGTGGCTGGTGACTCCTTCCAATACTAAACGCATAAGAGAATATATTTGAACCTTCAGAGCGGTTTTGACAAAATCTTAAATTTGCTTTGAGGAATCGTCTTAAAAGAGAAATCCAAATGTTTTTCACACCAACATAAAAGGTTTCAATCAAGTAACAAATGACACTTCTGTACTTACTGTCTAAAAGTCTCCTATGATGGCTGAATAAAAGCCTCCTCTGATTACTGCATAATAGACTACTGTGATGGCTACACAAAAGAATCCTGTGATAACTGCATAAAAGAGTTATGTGATGACTGCATAAAAGACTCTTGTGATGGCTGCATAAGAGACTCATGTGATAAATGCATAAAGATCCATGTATTATCTACATAAAAGACTTCTGTTGTGACTGCATAAAAGACTCCTATATCTAGCTCCTATATCTAGATTAATGTGTGAATTATGTTTCAAAGATCAGAGGCTACATTAAATTTAATGAAACAATCTTATACTTGGGGGGGGGGATTTAATACGTAGACAATTACACCTACTTATATTAATTTAGTAGTAGTCACAGGGTTGGGCCAATTTAGTAATCTCCAAGCTATTTACAATGCGTTTTCCTCTTTAAAGTGCGGGGGGAAGGGGGGTTTTAGCAATAATTTTGAAAGCTATATAATATTATAAAAATAGAATATACAGGCGTCATTATTCATTTGTGTAACCATTTATCTAAAAGAAGGATCTTAAAATTAGCTCAGGCTATTTTTTCGCCCTAATTTAGAATACGATTTAAAATAACCCACACAAATATTAACCATAAAAGTAGAAATACTATTGTTGAATCGTAAATCAGAACATTAGCATTTACTCGAATGGAAATAAAATTTAAAAAATAGTTTCCTTTATCACCCCTTCAAAAGATACTTCATTACGAAAAACTTTATGATTTGTAGATTGGTTCCTTCCCATCTAATAGTTCTGTTGCCCCCAGTATCAAATCTATTGTCAAATATGCAGTGATTAAATCTATGGGGCTGACCCTCTTTATTTCACTTCCCTCCGTTGCTTTTCTTCTTTCTTTGATTTACTTCATTTACTTAAAAATTCATATAAAAATATTTAATCAGGCAAATTTACCATAAATTTGCCCACAAACCAAATCCTATGCATTGTATTCGCTGTATCCTATTAGCCGTCTAAGGTAAACTAAACGTTAAATTTTAAATAATAACACTCAATATTTGAATCTTAGAAAAATAAGACAAGCGTTTTAAATTTTGAAAAAAAAAAGGAACAATTCTTATATTAAACTGATTTAGTATTCAGTTGTTTGGATAATACCCACTTACACTTATTAAGGATTATCAAATGTTACTTTCAAATAATATTCATATTAAAAGTTGACCACTAAAAGTGAATCATAATTTGAATACCATTGTAAAATAAAGTCGCATTAAGATTTTCTTTTCGGTGGATTTAGACATCTATAAGAATGAATAGTTTACAAAAATGTTTCGTGCAACAAAATAGAACATTATAAGCCCTCAAATTTAGGAACCAATAACTTAAAGACATTCCAATTCAGACTACTTTAATGTGGACACGATGTAGCTTGAGAAAACAAGAACACCCATGCCAGCAACTCGTGAAAGGTCCTTCAAATTTACAAGATATCTAAGCGTATTCCAAAACTTGAAATTGAACTAAGGATGACACTTTGTTTACAAAAGAAAACAGTTTAGCTATTAATTCGAGAAAATCAATTCAAAATGCTATTTTAACCTTTTACTACCATTGGGATAATACTTCTCAACGAATTTTAAAAATTTCTTTTGGCCAAAATATCTTTTATTTTAAAGCATTTTGTTCATCCCATTGGTACTTTATAGTCTAATTACTGGTCTTCGAATGAATCTATGGGTAATGCGTTTATAAAGCAAGCTATGTCAAGAAAGAGATTTCAGACATTAGTAGCTAGGATTTATTTCAATGATCCAGTAAAACCCAATGATGCTGATAAAACTTATTACATAAGAGCTCATGCCAGCCGAGTGGATACGACGTTGATCTCCCAACGTCGCGGTACCGGGTTCGATCCCGAATCACAGCATGAGCGGACACAAACGTCAGTGCACATATAGATCTGGCTACCTACTGGTGGACGCGCTATGCTTACTCCTGTATTCGGGTGGGTATATCTTACACTTCTCACCACACACATAGCCAATTACAACACTGCTTTATTTTGTCTCCGGTCTTCACAGCCCAACACACACCCACACCCTCTGACACATAACAGGTACCTTTGCCTCAGGGCGACGAAGGTTCCACCTGAACGCTGTTTGGTGCCAAAATGTAATACTTCCTGGCACCTCTCTCCAAAGAAGATCTACTCCTGTAGATTTCATTATCCTGTCGGGGATCCTCCTGGATCAAGGAACGATTGGCACCGAGTGACTAACTAACTAAACTTATTATGTAAGTGAACTGGTAAACTGTTTCAAATACACTTTCTAAAGAACAATGACAGAAAGTACTTACCAAAGCATTGACGAATATATGCTCAAATTTAAGAGAAGATCATCCTTGAAATAATATGTTCCAAGTAAACCAATAAAAAGAGGTATCAAAGTGTGGGAGAGATGCGATGCCAAAACTGGCTATACCTATGACCTAAATGTCTACAGTGGAAAATAATATGTCCTTACTGATGTGGATTTACTAGGAGAACGAGTTGTAAACAAGCTA
The DNA here is from genome assembly GCA_963969495.1 of Ceratothoa steindachneri. Classification (NCBI taxonomy): domain Eukaryota; kingdom Metazoa; phylum Arthropoda; class Malacostraca; order Isopoda; family Cymothoidae; genus Ceratothoa; species Ceratothoa steindachneri. Next base: position 100,592,296 of record OZ018335.1, on the reverse strand, counting down.
TGTCAAACCATTTCTAATGATGAAGTTATACTCAGTTTTGATCGATTCTTCACAAGTCTAAATCTAATGAGAAAATTTGATTATCCAGCATTTGGAACATTCCTTTCAAACAGGAAGAACATTCATAATTTGGTTTCTAAACTCAAAAGAGGAGAGTCAGAATTTTGTCTTAACGAATTTAGAATTTTAGCTTGTCATGGGATGGATAGTAAAGATTCTATTATTCTAAATAATTGTCATAAGGCTACAGTTACTAATGCAAAAAGGAAGCAGAAAGACGGTCGCAAAATTTATGTAGCCTGCCCCGATGCAATAGCTCTATACGAGTCAATGGGCGGTGTTGATCTACCACATCAGAAAGTCATCATCTATGACTACAACAGAAAATCCGACAAATGGTGACCAAAAGTGTATTATAGTCTAGTTTTTGTTACTGTAGTAAATACTTACATTATTCACCAATGTTTTACTAAAAAACAACCTAACTGCTTCCGTTTATGGCTAACCTTGCAGAACAACTTGTGATGACTGGACGTATTGTAGCTATGGTTGTTCGAAAGACTCCAAGCTTTAGAGATCCTAGGTCTAAAAGGCCAAAGGTAATGTTCAACATAGGGGATCATATGCCAGAAGAACGTCAAGGGTGAAAAAGATGTGTCCATTGTTTCAAATCCAAAATAGATAAAAGAACTAAATTTGTTTCCTCAACCTGTGAAGTACTCTTGTGTACTTCTTGCTTTACTCCATACCACAATTAAGATACATGAATAAAAATAAAGTATTAAAAAATATTTGTGTATTAATTATCATTGGGAATTTATATCCCATAATAAAATACCACTGGGACAATATGACCCAATTATTTTTTTAATTATTTCATTATTAAATTGTTTAAAAAAATTATCATTAATATTGACATTAATTCAACCTATATTAAACAATAAACTAGTTAGTTTTAAAATTTTCATTAAAAACTAGTTTGGTAGCGAAAGGGTTAATATAAATCATATTAATTTTATTTGTATGTATAAATTCAACTGTTCTTCTCTTTTCATTAGGATATTCCAATCCGAAATTAACTATTCTTCTCAAAGAAAATTACACACTTCATTGAATAGACACGATTATTTCATCAAAGGTGGAGACAAGTAAAAATGAGCTCAAATTATAAAAATGTGACATGACGTCCCATTTTACATATAATATACACTGAGTACATTGCATTTTTTTTACTACTCTAAGATATAACGTACATCCAAGAGTGGGAGAAAACGATCCCGTCCACTGTGATGGTAAAAGTGAAGGTTTAAATACCCATTTGATAGAGCTCTTAGAAGCGTTCCATTGGATACAGTCATTTGCATAACATGGATGAAGTCGCTCCCTAGACCTACGCGAGGAAATTTGAAAGTGGTTGCTACTCATTGCTCTACTAACTGCATACCTTTGACACCTTATATTCCCTTATAAATTCATTACTTTTGAACGATTAAAGTAAACTTGTACACTTTAAAATTGGAAATAAAACGTTATATTTAGACAAAAAGAACTTGTTATAAAATGCATAATACATAAATATTTAAGGCGATTCGGTGAAAAATCGATGAAGGCATAAAAAATTTAAAATTTTCCGTGCTAAATGAGGCACCGTTTATTTATCAAAATATTTGACGAGAGTAGTTCTAATACAAAAGGAAGAAATGGAACCAATAAGTTACACACCTTGAAATTAGTCTCTCTTTCCACTGACATCTCTTTGCTAAATTATTTACCGCATTATGTCATCAGCTTTAATTCAACCAAAAAAGAGAAAAGACGAGTGGTCGAGATGGGGGAGGGTAAAGGGTGGATGCGAGCCCGGCTCTTAGAGGAAGGGACACCGAGAGAAAGACCGAAGGCACGCAACGGTTAAATGGTCGCGTGCGTCACTATGTAAGAATCTGGAAATTTCTACTCGCTTCCCCAAAATGCGGATGATTTAGATTTAGGTAAAATTATTTCAAAAGAGTTTTGAACGTCGTCTTTCAATCGAGTCTATTAAGGCGTGTTGGAATGGGACGCCAGAGAGAAGGAACATTCGGGCGAAAAATAGTGGAGGAATCTCAAAGAGGAAGAGGGGGAAAGAGTTTTAGTCTTAGTAGTATTAGTTGGAATCAAAGGAGGAATAATAGTATTAGTAGTAAGAGGAGGAGGTAATAAAAACAAAAGTAGGTTAGCTAGTAGGATCATGACGAGGTGTAGTAATGAAAGTAAGGATATGAGAGAAAGAATAGCGGAAAGAGGAAGAGGAGGCATAGTAGGAAGAGTAGAAGGAGAAGTAAGAGTAGGATGAGGAGTAGAGCAAGGAAAAAGAGGAAGATAAGCATTAATAATGGTAGTAATATGAGAAAGAGTAGAAGGAGAAGTAAGAGTAGTAGTGAAAAGTGCTTTTATAGCAGGAGGGAGAAGAGAAAGGAATTCTAGGAGTAATAAGTTGACAAGGAGAAGCGATGTGAGGATATGATCTGTACTAGTAAGAAGAAAGAGATGAGGAGGAATAAGAGGAGTGGGTGGATGGTATAGAAGCATATAATGAGTGGTTTGAAGATAAAAAATTATTAGTAAAAGTAATATGAGGAAGAAAAGGAGCGGGAGGGGTAGTAGTGGTATGAAGAGTAAAAGTATGAGTAGTCAAGTCTACCCCGATAAAGAATAGGGTAGACGTAAAGCTTCAATGAAAGCAAACCTTCTCTGTGGATAACCAGAATTCATATCCTACATTCAAATGAGGCCAATAATTGGCATTAATTCAGTTCACTATCGATGGAGTCAAGGCTCAAAAGATTGGTAGAACAAAAGAGAGCGAATCGGAGATCAAATTCAAGAGTGACACCAATAAGATTTTTTAGCTGATTTAGGAAAGTTTGTATCCAAATATCGCTCAGTCAGGTCAACTTTTTCATTTATCGCTAAATGGTTCTCTTTACCTGTGCAGGTATTTTCTATTTAGCAAGCAAATATCGGTTCTATAAATAAACGATTTCTAAAGAATTTACATACAACAATCTTTGACAACGGCGAATACGCCGTTGTTCCTAACAGGAATCCAGTCACAAGTTTCATAATTGTTCTTACCATGTTTATTTTCGTATCAAACTTGGTGACTAGGATAAAGCTTAAGCGCTACACATGGTATACAAGACATACTCCAAGTATCTGCGTCATTGGACCAAGGGCAAGAAGATTTCCCTGAAGTTTGGAACTCCCATGGTTTGGGGGTGCCGAGAAACCATGGCGCAGACTGCTACTTCTGCGCTATTGTTTTGACTGGGATCGACAGAAAGAACCAAAGCAGCCTCGAGTATCCTGATCTTCACTCAGCACGTCGACCGATGGCTCATTGAGATACAATTTTAGTACCTGTCTTTGGAGAGCTTAATGACATTAGTGACGAAGATTCTTTCAGTGTTGAAAAAAAATGAAGGAAAAATTATTTGAAGATGATGCTTCACATCCTTTTACTCAAAAGGAGCGAAATGATCGATTTTGCGATTTCAGCTTGTCAAAGTCCTCTACCGAACTGTTGACATCTAGAGTGAAGAAAAACAACTCCTCTCCGATAGTTCTAGCATGACTTATAGCGCAAAAGGCATCTAATGTACCTCTGTTTATTTATCTGAAGAGAAGAACTTAGTGTAATGTACAAATATTTCGCGGTTTCTGCACAAGCTTGGAGTGCCACAGTGCCAAAACACTGTCCATTGACGGTTACTAGTTTAACTTTGTACCCCTCTTTCACTTGACTACACTAAAGAAGTATGAAGCGGTAAACTACATACTGGAGAAAATTCCTTATCATCAGCATGAGCGGTTGATTTGTGTTGATCCGAAAATAGTGAAATTTGGGGGGGAAAAGAATCCGGTTTCATCAAGTACCCGTGCTTTCTGTGCATATGATGTTAGGAACCGATATCAGCATCACACGAAGAAGGACTCTCCTGTACGGGGTAAATTGGTGCCTTGCAGATCAAGGAACGTCATAAACAACTCTCTGCTGGTGGACAGAGACAGGATACTCTTCCCACCGCTGCACTTTAAGCTCGGCTTAATCACAAATTTCACCAAAGCTGTGGGCAGGGATAGTGACTGTTCATTTACTTGTGCCACGCATTTCTAGGATTGACCATAGAGAACTTGAAAGCTAGCATCTTTGACGGTCCTCAATTCAGTCAGCTCATCAGAGATCAAGAGTCTCAAAATTCAATAAGAGAAGTGGAACTTTAAGCGTGGAAGGCTTTTGTTCTGTTCGTTAAGAACTTCCTTGGCAACGATAAAGCCAGGAGCTGCCTAGAACTTGTCACCAAAGTGCATTACTTATTTTCACATATAGATCGGTTTCTTGAGTCTCTAGGATCAATGAGCGACGAGTAGGATGAAAGGTTCTATTAGAGCATGAAAGAGATGGAGACCAAGTATCAGGGACGCTGGGATGCATCATGATGTTTGATTACTGATGGACTCTGAAGAGAGACATCCCTACCGCTGAGCATTCTATGAGTTCGAAGAAATGGAATTATTTCATGCGCTGAATTCCGAACAATGATGACCTAATATCCAATTTATACATGTTCTTACATTTAATAATGTCTACAATTCAATGTACACTAATCACTTTAGGTAACATTTAAATAATAAAAGCTATTTCAGATGAGAAATATTAATTAAAATAAACTAAAAATGTCACAAAAAATGTAATCGATTTAGTTTTAAGATCGGATTTTTAAAAATTGACCTAGCACAAAAACCTCACCTGATTGTAAATAACGGGTGTCATTTTCGGAGTTATCGGTGCAAAATGGTCCTAAATCAGTTGAAAAAATCATAGGAATTACAAAGATTATTCTTTGCAACTCTGTTTTATATAAATTAAGTTGTAAAAAAATTAATGTCATATATAGAAGACATAAAATGCTTCCAAGAGTTGTTTAAATTGTTGCAAATTTGCTGCAACTGCTTAAAGAAAACGGTAGTAATGCCAAAGGCCTCTTAAGTTGCAGTAAGTTATAGATATATTTAAGCTGTACTAATGCCTATGGTTTTTTAAGATCTAGTAATTTTTAAGCGTTTTTTAATCTGCCAATGCCGAAGATTCCTTTAAAATACCTCCATTGTTTAGACGCCACAAAGAAAAAAATACATTCCTACGCCTAAACCTGCTCTCTAACAAAAAAGACTATGCGTTTGGTGCATTTAGTGGGATGTGTAAGAAGTTATTCATTATGAACTCCTCAATATTACGAAAATCTTTACTTCAGCCGTGTTCAATAGTTGAAACGTTTAAATAGAATTCTTGAAAAAGAATTCGTTAATTGGTCAACCAAAAGGCTGTCCTCATCCTCCATAACAATGCACACTCATGTTGACAACATAACCTAAATGGCAGAGTTTACTTCGATATAATGGAAGTAGAAAATGGATATCAAATCGAATGAAGTATTTAAAATAGGTATCCATTGAATAGTCAAACGAAGGAAGACATTGTCAATAATGATGGAAACTACTTTGTTTAATAAAACTTTTATATGGTAGGGTTATATTACAAAAAGGTGTCAAAGGTAATGGGAGAGGGACCTAGTACAGTATAGGATTCACTCTACCTAGCTCGACAAATTGCGACAGCTCGACATCAGATCGATTCCACGAGTGGACGGAAGATCTCAGGAGATATGTTAACCCCTTCCGTCTTGATTGTTGTTAAAAGTTCTCCTGATATGTGTAAGTGACGGACGATAGTTGAGAATAAACGGAGCTTCTAAGTCACATCAATACTTGATTGGGTTCATATGGGGTTAACGTTAGGGCCACATCAGCAGGTGAGCGAACCTAACTCACGCCACATGAACACACCCTAAACTAGTATGGAGCCACCACTAGCCTATACACTGCCTTGTTGACAACTGGGATCCATGGCCTCATGGGATCTGCGCAACACCCACAAACCTACAAATGGACCAAAACAACTGAAACCGTGCCACTCCTCCAGGGTGAGCCCAGGTGCGGTACTAGGCCCGGTGTCGTGGTGTTAACTGGGGAACTCTGGTGGATCTTTTGCCCCCATCTCTCATTTAAATTAAGAGTGCAGAATGACCTGATGGATATGCAGGAGATAACTTATGCATATAATGTGAATGCGATTTGAACTTCTATTGCTTGTCTGTTACCAGGAATAATTCTAGCCAGACACCGCTGGTCACGATCATTAAACAGCCGTCGTCGGTCACTGCGCTGGCCACGGAAGACGGTAATGTTTTGCGTAAGATACTCTTGATACATACGTGACACAGTATATCGAGGGATGTTGAATGTTTGTATAATTTTAAAAATGGGATGTTCCAACCATCTGGCACCGGCTCTAATGCTCCGTTTGAACTGCGTTAACTCATTTGTGAAACGGTCTATGCCTTTTAAATACTTTTCCAATGTCCGATGGTAAATTGTTCCACAGCACTACGTAGTGTACTTTTGGTGACTTGGTAACAGAGGTTAAAACACACAATTATACCCTGTGAATATGGAGAGTGGAAATTGCATAGGCTGACTTTTAAATCAATTCTTCAACAAAAAAAACAAAGAAATATTCATTTTAAAAATCATTACCTATAGCTAAGATTTCTAAGTGAGAGGTGCTTCTCAAACTAGAAGTATAGAAACGCCAAAGCTCATGCTTGGAATTACAGTCATAGCCCAATGTTTTAAGACTAATATATATTTTTATTTTATATTGGTTTTTAAAATTTACGTGATAGAATGATTATTCTAATATTTAAATTCTTAAAGGTTTATTAACAAATCGCCATTTCAAAATTCCTTCGCTGAATCCCAAATTGCGCTCTGGTCCTGTTCTTGTAGGAGGTGAGTTTCATTCTCTGGAGCTTTGCTATTTGATCAAAAGGGTAAAATGATAACAAATATTGGCTAAATGAATGCAGTTGTTCAATTATTATCTATTTCGTAATATTTTTTGTTAAAAATAAATGTTTGAATCTTTTTTAATTCCAGAGATTGTCCTTCGCAAAGAAAAGCGTGCAACCAATGTTACTCTGCACCAAAATGGCCTGAAATGCAAGGAGATAGTTGCTAAAGGTATTGTATTAAGGAGCACCAACCTTAGGAGCATTAATGACTTTAAAAAGACTGGTTACCTTAATGTAAAGAAGTCTTCTGGACGCCAAAGAGCTTCAAATGAACGCCAAGATCGTCTCATCGTAATGTCCCTGCTCAAGAATCGGGTTACTTCCAGCGCCAAGCTTACTCACGATTGTAAAGAAGCATATGTGAACGCTTCAGCGCGCTTAGTGAGGTGTAGACTTTTCGATATAGGTTTCAAGTCGAGAAGAGCTGCGAAGAAGCCTCATTTTACCAAGAGGAACCTAGCGCATAGGCTCCACTTTTGTAGGAAATATAAGGAATGGGCGGTTGAAGACGCGCAAAATTATATATTCTCTGATGAAACTTCCTTCCGCATGTTTGAACCTTCTGGAAGATTAATATCGTTAAAGGGATAATAGGAAAACGCTTTCACGAATCCTAGTTATGTCTTAAGCTGTTTCTCATCGAAGGGAACTGGAGCACTAACAATTTAGCCCAATAAAACTACTATCAAGTCAAAATGGTATCAAAACGTGCTTCATAAGCGCCTTTCCCAAAGGTTCAGGACCAATTTTTGGATGATAACTGTATTTTTCAGCATGATGGCGCACTTTGTCACAAAGCAAAAGCAATAACCAAGTTTCTGGCTGAAAATAGCATCGAACCTTTAGGTCTTTGGCCCAGTAATTCGCCAGAATTTAAGCTAATAGAGAATGAGTGGGCAACAATGAAACTGGCGGTTGATAAACAGAAGTCATCCAATTATGAGCAGTTGCATATAATAATTGAGTAAATATTTTGTAGTATCAGTCACGCTATCATTAAATATTTGGTCTATGCCATGCCAGAACAAATTGAAGGAGTCCTAAAAAACAAGGGACATTATTTTAAATTTTGACTGCGCGAAACAATTGACTGTGTTTATAAATAAAATGGGTTTGAGCTCTAAAGTTTTGTACATTTCACCCTCAAATTATGATAAACATACTAAACCAAAATGCAACGTTTGATTAGTTCTATTCATTTACAGATATGAATAATTATAGTAGTTCCAACCCTTTTAGCCTTGACTATGTGTTCAAGTTCTTTTTCACAATTTGTTTCACCTTCTTGACGTTCCGATTGAACAGCATAACATACAATATAATGTACAACTTCCTCTATTTACTTCTGATACTAGGCTGTCGTGGTGAGTATGGCGACTTATGCCCAAGTAGGCAGTCGCCAGATGGGCTCTTAAAAATATATATATATATATATATATATATATATACATATTTACTTCTGAATCATTACTTTTTTAAACCTGCTACTAGCTGTTTCACTCACAAACTCATTTCTTGAGTTCATTTTTAATATAGGGAGCTCTCTTTGATTTATAGTGTTTTTGTGCCGATCTTACTCTCAGGATCTGCCCTAACCCAACAAAATGAACTACAAGAATCAATTTCCCTCAGGCGATCGAAAAATCATTAAAGTTGCACTTCCCCAAAAGCGGCATTTGCTATCTTACCGCCATTTATTTGGAATATAATTTATGACAACTTGTCAGCAGTGACTCACTTTTTATAGGATATATTTGAGAGTTGGCAAAAAAAACATGCAAAATAAGTAATGGGAAACTGCGGGAGGTGACTGCTCTATTAAGTTTTTTTGTGTTCCTTGAGCATTACAGTTATGAGTTACTACGATGCATCTTAAATGTTTGTGAGACACTTTCTGTAGATTGCTATAACAAAGTTATAAATAATAAGGTGTCAGGAACGCTCAGAGTTTAAGTGAATTAAAATGTATGATTGTGTGATGTACAAAAAAATAACATTACATTATTTTGGTTTTGCCTTTATTATTTCGGAGAAAAACTATGTATGGCATGGAAGAAGGAAAGATCAATAGTGATAATAATGCAGTGAGCAATTTGAAAAGGATGTTAGGTGTAAGAAGAGTTAATACTCGTATATTGAAAACGATTAAGAGGTATGTATGGTGTGAGGAATATTAAAAATTATGTTTTGACAGAGAATATTCAGCGGTGTTACGATCATGTAAGAAGAATGCATGTGAATTTACTTTCGAAGAGATTAACATTCTTCTGAGGATTAGTTAAGTGAGAAAGAGTATAAGAGAAAAGGGAACAAGGTAAGAACTAAATGGAGGAAGGCTCTGAGTGTGGGAGCTTTGTGCCCGTGGATGACCCTTCCCTCTCCAAGATAGGAGAGCCTCGAACGAGCATCTCTATTATGCGCCAATCGCATTGAAAAAAAGTAGTTTTGTTATGAAGTTAATAAATCACAATGTGTTGGGAAGGTGAGAAGGAACAGGTTACCTTATATAGCGATGATACCAGACAATATTATTTTGCTGGTAAAATGGATTATTTTTGTTATTAATATTATTAACTGCCTTTATTACTGAACCTTTCTTACTCTTATCTTCTTTGTGGTCGAAACCCTCTTTCAGTGATATAATGGCATTGCCACTATTGAATAACCCCACTATGCTTTTCCTCATAATAATTAATAAAACCTATTTAGTTTATAATCCTATTATACTTTACTCTCCGAAATGAGTGTCAGCATAGAATTGGGTTCAACAATAGGAACGATTTTGTTCATCTTTTGCGATGCGCGGTTGTATTTCTTGCTGAACTCATCCGATGGAATTATTAGTGTTACGTGAACGCTTTTACTATAAAATACTACCCACCACCCAAGGGTGGACGAGGAAATGCGTAAAAGACTTGTTGGCATTGATTTGGCACTTCTTTCCTGGCAACTATTATGATTTCATGTTTATTTCCCTACTTATACATCCTAACTTAATAGTAAAGCCATCTCTTCTCATGCAAGAGGTCATCGAATCAAATTCAATGGAGGCTGAATTCTTATTATTTTGCTAGGTTCAACACGTTATTCCATCATTTGGCGCCATTCATTGTTTATACATTACCTTAAGATGTTGAAATCCAATAATTCTGGTCTTTTGCCTAAGATATTCGTAGGCTCCACAATATGCTTCCTTTCCCAAGCTCAATGATTCCACTTGAAACCTTCTTTCTTTAAATGGTTTGCTGATTTCAATTTACGAAATAACTAAATAGCTATTATCTGTGGGGGATTTGGAGGTTCAGAGGTAAATAAGTGACGAATTTATTCAATATGGAGTACCATGAAGTTTCGTTTGTTTACTTGTTGAGTCAAAACAAGCTCCGAATTCTGAAGGAATCATCTTGTTTGGATGATTGTTCAAAAGAACATATGGTTAAACATGGATGAGTTGTGGATATGGTTTAAGAATTTTATTATATTTTATTACTACATTTTTCTCTTACACCCCTTATCTGAATAGGCACATATTAGAACATAAGAACATAAGAAAAGAAGGAGACTGCAAAAGACCATTCATGGCCTACACTTGGCAGCTCCTGTTCCATTCAACACACAAAAGATTTCTTACCAGAGAAAAGTCATCAACATTGTCACCCTTAACAGGAGTTCGTCAGATCTAATCTACAATATACATAAAATGCATCCAGAGGATTATGTCCATTCATGCAACCGCAAAATATAATCTTCCCACTCCTTAGAAAAATATATACATATGTACATAAAAAAAAGTCAGTCCCATCTAGCAGCTTCATCCATATATTTATCTAATCTATTCTTAAAACTACCCAGAGAGGAGGCTTCTATCCCATGTCTAGTGAGCCTATTCCATTCATCTACCACACGATTTGTAAGCCAATTCTGTGACATCAAACTAGAGCTACTTTTCTTTCTGTGCTAGAGAAGTGCTCTGCTAGAGACCACGTCTCTGAAGAGATAAGCTTTATTATTATTAAATTTATTGATTAAAAATGGTGCTCTTTGCACAAGATGTTCCTGGTTACCTTAAATGCCCTATCTTAAACATATTATTTAGGGATGATATCTTCTGTTCATATTAGGTTATTTAATGCATGTAGGAACTTCCAAACTAACTCACAACATTACTAGACCGTAGGCAGGTGAGTTTGACTCCTACAACTTAAACAAGAAATTTGTAGGGAAACTTAAATTGGATCTATCAGTGCAAAGTGTTCCGTACACCAATGGAGAATTTAACTTTGGTTCCGTAGTTTGGGATTGTAGTTCAACTCACTTGAAAGTATCTGACGGATAACTTGGGCTGTCTGGTTTCTACAACTAGTTTTGGCTAAATTAAAATAAATAGTTTGAGAAAGCCAGCTACACAGCTGATATTGCAAGTTTCCTTGTACATCACTTTGCGGTGTATTCTTTTTTATTACATTATGCATAAAAATTTGAAGGTTAGAGTCTTTAAACGTCCTTTGCTTACACTATAATTGTAGACCAATTGCTCACCTTCTTGTTCTCACTTAGACACACCAAGCTACTTACATACATCAAACCTTTCCTTGTTTTTAACAGAGGGACAAACACACAAGTATCCTCAAAACAACTTACAGTACATTCATGTTTATTATATGTGCATTTTCCCGATCCATGCAACAAGCACACACCATAAATTTCCTGACAATACTCGTTTTAAAGATCTTTGACTCTGCTAAGATCTGATCCATACACCCTTCTGAACTAAACCTGCTTACTACACATCAGATGATTATACATTTTACACTCTCCTTCTATTTATATATTACAATAAACTTTTCTATTTACACTCAACAAACTAACTATTTTTTTTAATTTTACACCGACTTTTTACTCTTAACTTTGCTTTTTTTCAATCTTTACACACATCTCTTCGATTGACATACATTCCAAAGTCCACATCCACCTTATCACTTACTAACGAACTTAAGAATGCCACCATTGATACCACTCCCAACACCCGCTCTCCATTCTATAATTATTCGCGTACAACTCAATTTCTCATTTTCTTTGCTAATAGCTTAACATTCCTGATAACTAGCCTTTACTAGGTCAGCAAAACCAATCTTTACAATTGATTTATTTATACTTACATTCAGTTTATAACGAATCAAAAAAAAAACTACCATTAATTCCAGATTCAATCATTTTTATTCATATGAAACAAGCTAGCCGAGTGAATACGGCGTTGGTCTGTGTCGTGGTGTCGTGCTGTGTATGTATGTACGTTTGTTCCGTACCTGAATAACTCCGTTTCTTTTTTCTGTAAGAGTGCTTTACTTTTTTCTTTTGTTCTTTAACCAGGGAAGATTCGTAATATTATATATCTAATGCCATATGCAGCGCTTCGAGGATTTGATTAGACAATTAGGGCCGAAAAATATACTTTTAATTACATAAAAAATGAAATATTAAAACTTTAAATATACTAAGGCTATAATAAGATGATCTAAATAAAAATTAATACTATCACTGAGTATTACGCGATGGTTGACGCAAAAATTCACTTTAGTACGCAATGGTAACTAACGAACATAAATAAGTTGGAATCCTTTTACCTTTAACTAAGAGGAAGTCTGGCGTGGGATGACCTTGAAAGAGAACCTCGTTGAGGCGATGATTCGAGGCGTAAGGCTGAATCGGACACACAGCTGTACGTCTTGCTGCGCGAAGGATACGTTGGTGGAGGTTATTCGGGAATAACAGCTGACCTTGAGTTAAGTATGGAGAGCGTGGCGATGCTTCTTGACTTAAAGATGTAAGCGAGGGGATTGTGGATGTACGATTATTCCAATCCTTGGGTTATACTTGCGGGCTTCTTGATGATGAGACTTGACCAAGAGGTGAATCTTTTCTCGAGTGAAACTTCACATTGGTATTCCTCAATGGTGACAGATATATCAGTTTTTATTCGGAAAACTGAGATAGGGGAGTTTTCTGAACGAGATTGGTATGAGAGTGATTCTCTATACCGCTGGTCTACTTGTAGGGGTGCGACGAAGATGTATAAGAGAAAAACTTCCTTCGAAAAAGCGAGAATATAAATAGCTATTAAATTACCAAGTCACGACGGACTTCGCCGTAGCGTAATGGTAGAGTGCTAGCCTCGGGATTCAAAAAGACCCAAGATCGAACCCCAAAGTCCCCAATTTTTTACGAAGAAAATTCTCGAAGAAAACGGAGAATGCTTCAAGGACTAACTAATCCAGAAGGACCAAGGGCTAACTCGTCTCAACTCATCTCATCCCATCAAAATCGTCAAGAAGCATCAAGAAGTCATCACGTCATCAGAATTGGAATGAATCATCACATCGTCGTTAAAAGGAAGATACATCAAGAAAAAGAAGATCAAGAATTCGCTCAGCCAACTAGAATATGGAGTCAGATAAATGCCACGTTAAAATGAAGAGTCATCAAGGAAGAAAGAATTACTATGAGTCAGATACATGGCAGCAAATGTTTCCTCGGTTATGTGTGAACCGTTTAATTTTTCAATCAAATGTTTACTGGGTTCGATCTTCGACCCTCACAGTACTAAGGCCCGAGAAAACAGAGTGTTTAATACATAAATAGTATCTACGTCTTACAATCATAAACAAACCTATATATATATATATATATATACAAATATATTTTGAGTGCCCACCTTTAAGCCTCTCTCGAGCCTGTTCATAGATTTTTATTCTTAAGGCTATCCCATCCTCCTTTTTTATATTAACGAACTACGAAATTTGCTGATGGTAATCCCTCTTTGCAAGCGATCTCAAGGATTGTTGGGACAGCGGGGGAAAGGGGAGGGGTGGGGTAAAGTATCGGACCATATGGAACGTAACTGTTGACGCTGTGTAACCAAACTAGTGTCTGTTTGTCCTCGCGATATGGATTTCCCCACAGTCTGCCAACATTGCGGGACCAGGTTTGACACCGGCAAGAGTGAACACAAACGTCAGCGCACGAAGAGATTTGGCTACCAATTGGTGGACTCGCTGTGCTCACCCCTGTATTCGGGTGGGTATATATTGAACTTCTCATTATACACATATCCAATTACAACACTGCTTTATTTCATGTCCCATCTTCGCAGCACAACACACACACACTCTGTTCCAAGGAATCCTGCTGATGGGTATCTATATCCACATACCTCTGACGTGAAACAGTTCCCTCTGCGCCGGGCAGACGAAGGTTCCACCCTGACGTTGTTCGGTGCCAAAAATATAATACATAATACCTCCCTATACCTCTCCCCAACAAGGAGCGGTTCCTACTGCCCTCGGGCTCACCCTTGATTGCCATACTGACCTTTATGCCTATTTCATTATCCAGTAGGAATCCGCCTGTATAAAGGCAGTTTAGCGAACCACTACCACTACTATCTCAATACCGATTTAACTTTTGTCAAAAGTTCGCACATTCATCTTTTGACACTGATGAAGAGTTCGTCTAATTCCTCCGTCTTTACCTATACCCTTCCATAACTAATAAATTCAACCATTATTTTGTGTCTCCAACACATTTACACAATTCATGCATCCCTTTGACTTTTTTCCGTTATTTACACCGCTCAGTAAGGCTCTTCTCATCCACTCGTTGAAGAAGTTCCCCTTAGAATACCTTAGACTCTTTAGATTGATTCCTTTAAAGTCTTCCCATATCCCTTCACAATTAATTTTCTTGCTTAGAATCCCTCCCTTCTTTACCATGCGCATATACACATACTCTTAGTATTAGAAATCAATACTGTGTATACATTACAGTCGATTTATATACCATTTTCCCCATCCATCCATCCACACTAATCTCCTTCCCTCCCATTTTTTCGTACTTGGGCAGGCCCCCACTGGATCTTAGGGTCTTCTTTGTCTTGTAATTATTCATGCAATTTTTCACGTCATAAACCATTATATTAGACCGACTAACTCAGATATTCGCAAAGTCGGGGAATTGCCTACAAAGGTTTTCTTGGGGCTAATGATAGAGTAAACAGCATTGAGTCTAAATATTTAGGAGACAAGTTAAAAATATTAAAGTCACAAAACCCAATGAGTCAAAATTTATTATTTTCATCTGCAAGCTCCATGACCGGAGTTTATTATTCAATGGTTTAGTGTATACTTTTATTTGTATAAATAATTATTGTGCTTTACATGTTTTTCATATAATTTTCTTATGTTATTATTCTATGGACTTTTATTCTTTGCCATTATTGCTATATATCTTTTCTTTCTTTTTTCTTTACTATCGCTCACCTGGCGACTGCCTACTTGAGCATAAGAAAATGATTGGAACTTAGACGTCAAATTGCCTCGTTATGTTGTTTTGATGTGTATAATGGCCTTCAACCAATAGAGTCATTCAGACAGGACCTCTAATGGCTTTCAACCAATAAGGTCATTCAGGCAGGACCTCTAATGGCCTTCAACCAATAATGTCATTCAGGCAGGACCTCTAATAGCCTTCAACCAATAATCTCATTCAGGCAGGACCTCTAATGGCCTTCAACCAATAAGGTCATTCAGACAGGACCTCTAATGGGCTTCAACCAATAGGTTCATTCAGGTAGGATCTCTAATGGACTTCAACCATTAAGATCATTCATGCAGGACTCTAATGGCTTTCAACCAATAAGTTCATTCAGGCAGGACCTCTAATGGACTTCAACCAATAAAGTCATTCAAGCAGAACTCTAATGGACTTCAACCAACAAGGTCGTTCAGGCAGGACCTCTAAGGGTCTTCAACCAATAAGTTCATTCAGGCAGCACCTTTAATGTCCTTCAACTAATAATGTCATTCAGGCAGGACCTCTAATAGCTTTCAACCAATAAGTTCATTTAGGCACGATCTCTAATGGCCTTCAACCAATAATGTCATTGAGGCAGGACCTCTAATGGCCCTCTAATGGTTCATCATATCACCGCCGTTGCCAAATCACGTTATTGCCAAGTTCTAAAAGAGGAGAACAAAAACAATAAAGTTTTAATAACTAAAGCTTAAGTAACTCTATAAAAGTGTGCATTAAATTGAAGCCAAAAATGTAAATTTCAGTTTTCGATTTTCATTTCCTTCAACCCACTGCTTACGGGCTCCTAAACATAGACGCAATGGCATTTATATTTAATTCAATAGCACCCATTTGGCGACTGCCCCCAATGGCATAAGTCGACGTTATTAAACATTCAGCCCTGTCCTAGACTACTTTAAATTCTCGATGAAAAACTAAACCAAATGAAAAAAAACGCAATGACAACAAACAACCTTACATATAAGATGTCTTTGTACTAGGCAATGACGGTAATTATCGATGGAGGGCGGCAAAAGACACAGAGCCCAATTGTAAAAGCGCCGTCTTTTACATAATTATGAAATCCACTGAATCTAAAGAACATTTAACCACGAGTCACTACAAGTATACAAGCCATGCCACTATTTTCGTTCAAAGAAAAGATAAAGCACTGAAGCTATCATGTTTCTATGCCAGTGGTCATTTTTTTTTAAGCCACTACAGTTTGAAAAGACCCCACCACGAAGGGTCCGGTGTAACATAGGCAATAATATTGCAGCATATAAGTTTGACGGCTGTGGACCTTTATGCTCCTCGAACCAGCAGGAGAATCTGCCTTAATTTTAAACATTAGGTATGTTCTGGAGAGTAATGTAGCTTCCTCGTATCGAGGGTCTCAAGTTAGCTCTTTTTTAGACTACTCGAACTCTACACATTCGACACACTTTCACTTCCACCCCTCTTCAGCACTTTGTCAAAATGTTTCTAGCGGAGATGTCATTGTTGGCTTTCATTTCTAACTGCAGTTGAAGCATAAAACCGTGTGTCACTATTAGTACTGAGAACTAAGAAACCAGACACTGACGCTTAAACCTTTATGGAGACAGGTACTATCAAAATGGTGCAAGTATTACGTGGCAATCAACCATGGTTAAAGAGATTTTCTTCTCTGGTGATATAATAAAACGCAGAAGCAACGACCAGCTACTGATGTAAATAAGTTCAAAGCAATAAAAGTTTGGACTTCATTTTAATGATCAACTGATGTAAACAACTACGCTCAGTTAATGATGTTCGAATTTTATGTACATAATTGTATGTTGAAGCAGAAGCAACTGTTTTATTAACGCTTAGAGACTATGACAAGGAATAAAAATACAGTAGATATGAGAATTCATGAGTGCATGACGAGTATCTAAATTGGAAGCATCTAATTATTGTTTGCAATGATGGAGCAGAATTTTTTATTTAATCCTAGGGTCTAAAAACAACGCCAAACGTTACTTTGTTCCTCTATGTATAATACATCACTACACGCTTGGGATAAAGACGATTATGCAAGAACTTTTGCAGGTTTTATGACATAGTCCAAGTTTTTAACATCATTAAAGCGAATCAGCCAAACTTTCAAAGAGCTGAATAGAGGATAAGGATCCAAAGTTTATCACTGCACATAGAGGTAGAGTAGTTTAAATAGTATAAGAGTTCTTATTATTTTGAGTGCTCAATTTACAAGTAAAGAAAAGAGATGAACGATTTGTAAGAGGATTATACCTGAAATAATTTCATTTGTAACCCTGCATACTTGGTAGATTTTTTTAAAGAAAGAACGTTAATCTTATAACTGGCCAAAATTAGAAAGCCTTAAATAAAAAGATTAGATTCTATGAGCGTTTTTAATGTTTTTTCTCAAGAATAAAACTAGTGAAATGATGTTATAAATGTGCTTATAACCTGATGAAAGAAGAAGAAGAAGAACACAAACACAAAACTTCACTTCATAAAAACCAAGTACACACTCAGACAGAATAACTTAAACTTAGCTCATGGAGCAAAAAGTTAGAATATAACCAACGACGTGAATGCTACAAAACATATCGGTATGAATGAAAAGGATAAATGAACACGCTGGACATTAGTTAGGTTCAAAACTTTGTAGCATTTTAGTAAGTTAAAACATAATATAATGGTAGCAAAACAGAAGATGAGTTGAAAGAAAATAAAACAAAACAAGGATATATTGTAGATTTGTTACCACGTTTAAAAATAGGTCCACCAGTAAGTATTTAATTGTTGTATAGCAATGCCTCTGGGCATTCCTATAATAAAAACCTCCTGGGAAACTTAAATATGTATATACATCCATTATTATTTTAAAATTCATTATGCATTACTTTAACTTGTCAATTTAATCATTTCATTATTTTACTTTAACTTTATTAATTTAATCATATCATTATTTTACTTTAACTGTTAATTTAATCATTTTTCTTAACTTTGTCTATTTAATCTTCCAAATTAATTTACTTCAACTTTTGTAAATCAAATCATTATGTTAAACTTAATAATTAATTAATTCATTTATTTTCTTGTCAATTCAATTAACGTATACTGTTCCAAACAACATCTCTCAAATTTCACACACAAGCAAACAAACAAACACACGCTCCCAGCTCGACCAAATAAGCACGCGAACCTTCCCATTTGACTCGCCACTCTCGTCGTCTAAAGTCCCAATTCACAGTCCATTATAGATACTTTAAAATACTCTAAATTACTACACTATATTACTTACAACTCAATATTATTTACTATATCAAAGATACTCTATATTATTATTTACTCTATCATTCACTCTATATTGTTTCACCATATTATTCACCATATTTACTTAACCTACTTACCTCTGTACATTCGTTGAATTTTATAAATATATTTATATAATTGTTTTTCTTAAAGCCTAAGTCTTTATTCCAAAGTTTACTTCGCTGTCGCATTAGGTCTAAAGCTAACGGCAGACATCTTCGACCAAACAAAATTTATGGTTATGGTTTTCAAAACGCTATCTAGGCTGATTTATTAACCGAAGATAAATCACATTGATAACCATACACTATAGTTGGAATACATTTTTTAGGCCTCATCTTCACTCTTGAGGTTCACTCAACTTGGAACTATTAACTTTTCTTTTACTATTTTTTTCTATTTTTACTCTTCTCCTATCACTACCTATTTACTCCATATCTGTTAAAATTGGCACTTGGAGTAGCATCACGCCGTTCCTCCACCAGTTTCTTTCAGACTCAATTGAGACTACGCGCGTTTTATTCATTTTATCTATCTCCCTTTTACGCTTCTTTCGCCATTTTCCTCACAAAGCACTTCTTACTTATCTTTCTTAGCCAGTTAGTGCCGAGATAGAGGGTTAGGGCTACCACCTCTGCATTTGTTCCAGATTATGGTAGTGTTTTTTACATGCCTGAATTCCTCCTTCTACTTCTCCCATTTGTTTATTCTTCACATAATTGTACGTCTAACTTCTGGTAACCTGCCTGACCATGGAACAGTTCACTATTGAGCGAGAGTGGTGGCCCCTCTTGTGCTAATCCAATGCAACCGGCAACCTATGCGCCCGTGCAAATCAGTCCACCGAGGCAGGCGTTTAAAATTTATACACGATATAAAAAAAATCGATCACTCTGCCTAATAATACAAAGATTTAAGAAAAATGAAAATATCTAACTATAGTGGGATGAAATTCGAAGAGCCTTTACCTATTTCCCCCGGTAAAGAGGTTTCCCCAACCCATCTTACTATCTCTAGGAGCCGCACAAAGGGACCTCCCTAACTAGCGCCGAGTTCCCGTCCCAAGAATCTACGCGAAATAGAACTACTGAGACTAATTCCGCAAGACGAATAACCTAAATGTGTTTTAAATTCCTAATTTTTAATGCCTTAACTCTTTATATATATATATATATATATATATATATATATATATATATATATATATATATATATATATATATATATATATATATATATATATATATATTGGGGGAGCTTTAAATTCAGTAATACAAGAAGAAGATTAAGGGTTGTTGAAATTTCTTTAGCCATCATTTCATCTAAAATACTTTATATTTTTTTGTCCACTCACTTTTTCTGTCTTATCGTTCAATTCTGCGTAAAATGGTATATCAAACAATTTAAAAAAGGCAGGTTTCAATCTGTCATTTAAAATTTGTGTACTTATTTTTTAAAATTTGAATAGAGACTTGAAAGCCTTGATAAGTCCAATGATCAAAGAAAGAAGATTCAAACTCTTGCAATCACTATTAAAATGTTTTCTCCCAGTTCGACCTGCAGGCAATCACCGCTATAATGAACAAGCTCTGCCCGTCATCTGTAATAGAAAAATATAGGTTGTCATGCGTTCAAAGGAAACGTTAGTTAAACTACAATGATAATGAAACATCCATTACCCATTTTCCCATGCGCCTCTATTGCTTTTAGTAATACGCATTTTTTTGGTTACTCATGTGAAAGTGTTTTTTTTTATGGTAGGGGTTTACCACCGATCTTCATTGCTTTAAGATATTGATGAACGTAGAAGGATTATAAAATCCTTGCGGGGGATGCCGGTCCCGGATTTTCCCATTTTAGGAGCCCAGAGCCAAAGGGGCGTAAGCGACAAGGTTGCCAATTATTAGATTATCCATGTAAATTAAGAAGCAACCATTCCTATATCTCTTCCGTGTCAAGTCAATGAAAAATCAGCCGTATTGCGTACTATATTAAAGGTTGAACACCCTTGTATCCTGGTCTTTAAAACTACTGGATTTACTCTTCATTATAAAAGCCAGAGAGGCTGTAGCGCCCAATTGCAAGATGGAGTAGAGCCAACAAGGAACCTCACAATTGAGTGCCCCGGTGGCCCTATGAAATCTTGAAATTGGGCACACAAATCGACCATTGAAATAACATAAAATCTTGCAATAATGAATTAATCTAAGACAAAAAAAATACTTGTAAATAATGTAAAATTACAATTTAATGTCTCAATGTAAAGCAGAGTATTTTTTCTAAGAAGGCAAATGAAATCGTTGGGCTCTCACGCGAACGTACAAACACACAGTGGTGGGCAGTCCGTCCGTCCGTCACTGACGGACTCCCGTTTCGCTGACGACTGATGGAACATTATTTGCCGAAGGTCGTCTTTGCTTTTCGGGTTAGTGACGGTTCGGGTGACGGCCGAAAATCGCTTCCGTCGGCACTTATTCCGTCAGTGTTTCAAAGTTTCCGCCAGTTGTCAGACTGCCAGCAAAACGGGAGTCCATCAGTGACCGACTGACGAACTGCCCACCACTGCAAACACATGTAAATTAGAAAACAGATGTAAACTGAAAGTCTGACCACAGAGATAACAAAGTCGGTGGAAACAGCTTTGTACACATAAAACGGAATATCATCTGGCCCGCCAGAGTTTACATGAACCCGTGAAAAACAAAATCATTCTTGCTATAAATGTTGGTTGATAAGCACGGCTAGAATCCCAAAGTCAGATAGTGTCTTAATACACACATACTCTTGGACCAAACAAGCTCCGCCGAGCAGTCTTAGTAGAGAACACAGGCACATACCTTTGATCCGATAAGCTCCACCCCGTGTTCAGATTAAGAGAAGAGAAACCACTTTCCTTAATTGGCGTTAATATAAGTAAGCGGGCAGAATCATTTTCATTATTCTCATTCTGATTAATATATTATAATATTAGCGTTATTATTATTAGTCCATGCCCGGTCCTCAATCCGCCCGTCCCAACAATCTGACGCAGAAGGAAAATTACAAGAAACACTGAGTACATATTAACACTAATAGTCAGCCAGAGACGAGAGCACATAAACGAAGCTCGGAAAACTCAACAATTTCACTTGCTCGAACTGAGGAACCCCTAAGCCAATATTAAAGCCTACAAAACCGTCATTTTTCTTCCGAATCCTTCCTTCTGCCAAGCAACAATCAGGTTACCATTCGAACCAAGCCTAAATGCGGATTACCCCAAGAATACTTTGGAGTCAGATCAAACTCGACTGTAAGACCGCCAACGTACCCCATAACTGATCACACACACACACACACACACGCGCGCGCGCGCTCTCCTGAGCATGCCCGCTATAATTTTGACTAATCAAGAAGCCTCGTTATGTTTGTAAATATTCCGTCAGACCATGCTCTCTAATAAATAGGCTGTGAGAACTTTAAATTATTCATATTGTGTATTTACCCTTTTAAAATGAGTGACAGTGACAAAGAAATTAATCAACAAAGGATAAAAAATTCACGAAAGCACGTTAAGAATAAAGATGAATGGAAAAATATAGTTGCCAAAAAAGAGCAGAGACTGGAAGTTCATACATCTGCTGATCTACCCAGAAATCTGTTGCTGAAAAACAGTTCTGAACTCCATGTTCATATCAAGATAAGTGTTTTGACAAAATACACTAGGAAATCAAGATTCTCAAACACAATATCTTCATAGCCGTATTAGTGTTTCGCAAATCAAACGAAGATACTCAGAAAGAGATGAATAAAGCAGAAGTTTTCTCTCGATGATATATGTATATAGTTATGGTAGACAACATATCCATGAAAGGTGCCTTAAAGCCTTTCTGAATACCCATGGTATGTCTGAAAAAATGGCTCGAAATGCATTTAAGAAGGGCACTAAATCCGGCAAAGTCATTAACCCCATAACAAAACTACCCCTGAGATTAATTAATGGTGGTGGTGGTATAGATGATAGTGGTGATGCAGGTGGTGGTGGTATAGATGATAGTGGTGTTGTTGGTAGAGGTGTAAGTTGTGATGATGTGGGTGCAGGTGTTAGTGTTGTAGGTGGAAGATGTGTAGGTATCGAGAATAGAGGCTCTTGGCGGTCCGTCGAAACCGCGAGGCCAGGCTCGAGGTTAGTCCACGTGAGATAGGACCGTGAGAACAGTCAGAATATCGAACTACTTTCCCCGATAAGCAAGGGATTCGAATCTCAAACGCGCGCTTCTGTCCCCTCCCAGGGTCTTATCAAGAAACCCCAGCGGGAGTGTGTCCATCCCTCAAGCGCCGTGTTGGTTCGCGGAGAGATTTCCCCCCCCCCCCCATTGGTGGAGGCAGTAACGGATCTGGCTGTTCCTTATTTATTGTTGGTCCCAATAGGGCATCGACACAGTATATGCCTGCCTTTTACAACGAAACACGTCATTCTCGACGAGCAGAAGACTAGAATTATACTGAAGGATCTGATCCCTAGTCAATTGGCCCATCCTTGGTTTCGGTATATTTCGTTTAGTATGAATACTCCCTCCAGTTAGTGTTACATCTAGAACAGGGGTTCTTAACCTTTATTCAGTCATGGACGCCTTTAAGAAGGTGATGAAAGTTAAAGCTATGGACCCCCTCCAAGGAAATTTTCATATAAAAGTCATAAAAACAACTTTGCATGCAATTAATATGTGCACTTTATTTTATTGACATAATATAATTATGATTGCCTCATACATGTAGGCTTATAGCATACAAAAGTATAGATAAAGTAAACAATCTTAACAAACAACTCACTACTTTTCAATTAAAAGGTAAATTCTACTCATTCAAATAAAATAAATACAGTCATCTTGTGCAAATTAAATCAAATTATTTTTATCCTGTTCAAATATACCACAAATACTACTTTATCTCTTGTTAGCTTGTTTATTTTAGTGAGACGGTTGTTCTTGTTTCTCTTGAATAAGAAGCTGAAACTGTGGAGTGGTCTTTGATAAGGTGACACGCATGTTATCTCTGACGTCCAATTTGTTCCACCTTTTCATTTTGATAGAAACAAGTTCTGAAAACCCTGATTCACAAAGGTGCGTAGTAGCAAAGGGAATCAGAGCACTCATAGCTTGCTCTACCAGACGAGGGTAGGCTTGTGTCAACGCAAACCAGAATTCTCCAAGACTCTTCAAGTTCAATTCACTTTGTAAGCTTTTCTTTGTCCTCAGGTCAATGAGGTGATCTTTGGCAAGGTGCCCTCACTGGTTATTTCTACAGGACTTTAAGAGGTCACCCAGTATTGAAGTATCGACAAGACTATAGTAAACCCCAATAATAGATCATGTCATTACATCCCTCTAGAAGACGAACCAGCTGCTGCCATGCAAGTAAATCACGTACCGGCAGCTAAGCGACCCCTGGAGTCGGAAGCTGACTGTGACCATCAACCACCCACCTCAAAATCTGCCAGGAACGCAAACCACCCCCCACCACAGCCGGTAAGGGTAAATTACCATGACGGTGACCAGCCAAGAGAGGGTGGACCAGGTGAAGAACAGGCAAATGTAAAAATTTACATCAAGTCCACTGAAGGTAAGATGCTGACCACCCACCCAACAGCCCTGACCAGGGCCCTTAATGAATCCCTGCTGGGGAAATACATACTACAAGGCCGCATCAGGGAGCTGTGCACCGGCCAGGCTATACTGTTGGAGGTGACCTGTGATGGCCTGAACAAGCTGGCATGCAGACTAGAAGATATCACCACCCTTGGCCCATGGAGGGTGCAGTGCCAAAGGCAGTGTTTTAGAGACTTTTATTATGACTTTCTTTGTGGTTAAATACTGGCAATTTTACCTTTTATCATAACATAATTTCACGGATGACAAAAGCCACAAGGGCCTATCAAAGGTCATCCGCATCCGTCAAAACCCACCCACAAAAAGCACCATCAACAGGGGAAGACAAAATCAAAGTCCCCCACAATATAATATAACAGATGACAAAAGCCACAAGGGCTCATCATAGGTCATTCGAGTCAAACGGCCTCTTTTTTAAGGCACTCAAACTCCAAACAGACTCTTTTAGCTGTGTTGACCTTCCGTTTGTTCCCCAGATTGCTTCACAGGATTTCAATGGTCAATTCTTGACAATCTCTATGGGAGTGACCACTTCCCTATTGTCTTGTTGGCCCTTCAAGTTAGCCCACATACAACCATGCCCTTAAATGGGACTTAGGTCATGCAGATTGGGAAGGTTTCCAAGAGGTGTCCTTCACAAGTGCATCCTTGGGGACCTTCAATGGAGTGGATGCAGCAGTAGAATACTTTACATCGACTATCTACAATGCAGCAACACAGACAATCCCACAGAGGCGGCCCGCCACGGGACACTCACAACCGTGCCCTATAAGTTAGCCCATGCCTGATTCCGAAAGAACCCAACTTTGTGCAACAAGGTCAACCGAAACCGAGCTTGTGCGCTTCACCATGAATTTCAGGCACGCTGAAATTCATGGCGCTGTTACGTTTCATCATTTTCCTCTGACACCTACCGCTAAGATCTGGAAGAACATTAATAAGATCAGGGGCCATTATGCTAATCATCATACTCCCACACTCAACTTACACGGTTCTTTGGAGAATGACAGCCTGGCAGTCAGCAATGCTTTCGCTGACCATTTCCGTGCCATCAGCAGTATCAGCCGTTACAATAAGGCTTTTCTATCCTACAAATCAAAGGAAGAGTCTTATTCTCTCAACAAAATCTAACCTTCCATATAACGCTCTATTCAGCATCCATGAGCTGCGTAGCGCTTTGTCCCTTTGTAGATCTACTTCCCCTGGCCTTAACGAGTCCATTTTGATATGATCGGCACCTACATCCACACTCCTACTCTCTTCTTACTTGATTTGTACAACCTTATATGGGTGAAGGGTTTTTACCCCTCATCATGGCGCATTGGGATCATCCTTCCCTTTGTCAAACCAGGCAGGGATGGGTTGGATGCAGATCACTACTGCCCTATAGCTCTCACCAGCTGTTTGAGTAAGTTGCTGTAAAAAATGGTGTTGGAGCACCTAAACTGGTTCCTAGAAATCAATCACCTTCTCTCTCCATTTCAATGTGGCTTCCGCAAAGGCCATAGTACCCTTGACCTACTAGTACATTTTGAGGGATTGGTCCTTGCAATACTCTGTATATTATGTTTCCCAAGTTTCAGTTGTGTGCCTTACCCAGTGCACACCCATGATGGAGGTTAAGCCGAGTCATTTTGTTCACCTCCTCTGACTGCATATTGACAGATTTGTTTCCAACAGGAAACAGAGGGCAACAATTGTATTTTTCAATTTGAGGGCTGCCTGTCAGATTAGCATGAGGTGAGGGCTCACATAAGTAGCAACAACATTAAGAACAACTTCATGAAGAAGCCCCCTATTGACTACAAAGAGGTGGAGGGAGCTTGCAGGGCAGTATCAAATCATGGCAAGAAGAGGCATTTCTGTAGACAAGTCTGTCTAGGGATGAAACTACTCTATCTACTTCCAGGAAACTAGTCAGGTAACTTCTCAAGCTGTCTGTCAGCAAATCTTGATAAATGAGTACTGGATTTTGTGAAAGTTCTGTTACACTGTTTTTTTATCTTTATAGAGGTTTATGTATGTGATAGAATAATTTCTGTTAAACAAACTTAAACTTCTACTTTTCCATAATGTGTCTTAAAACATCTTTTCCATTGTGTGCAGGTGTGTTGAGATGGAGTTGAAAAGAATCGAGGTCCCTGCTTTTCTGCATGTGGACCATAACAACTCCAAGATTGCAAACCAGCGCAACATCAGTTGAATGACCATCCACAGAGTTGTGGAACCTTATTCAGACAGACCTCAAGTTGTCAAATGTTTGGCTGTGAGAAAGGCCTTTGAAAATGCTCTGAAGTTCAAAATGACAGCACACGTAAAGAACATCGCAGTTGCCATGGTGTTCAGGGTCATCAAGGAGGAGGGCTTCAAGAGCCTTAGGTGCATGGAAAGGTCTCTGCTCACCAATCGTATGCAAGAACATTGGAAGCGCTGTTGTCTTCTCATCAACTCAAATAGTCATGGCAATCTACTTCTCATTTTTTCTGATGAAAAAATCTTTACAGTTGATCTAGTCATCAACAAGCAGAACAACCGTGTGGTAAGCTTCGGCTGGGGTGTCTCTGAGGTACCTATGTGTCCATGACCAAGCATCTGGCCTCCATGATGATGCTTAGCATTGGGTGAGAAAGATCGTGAAGAAGGCAGACTACCTCTTTCAGCAGGACAGTGCCCTGGCCCACATACATGACCAGACTACAAGAGTGGATGGGGTTGAAGGAATTTTGACTGCTGCAGTTGCCCGATCTCTTACCCTTTACTACATCATGTGCTCACTACTTTGAGAGAGTGTCATAATAAGTGTAACATGATCTTTGCAATACCCAGTATGTCAAGGTAATGCAGCCTATGGCAACTGATCCAGGGTGATAAAATACCTAATTGCGATGGCTCCTACCCCTTTTTGCCACTGTCATCATGCTGCATGAAGTCAAGAACAGACACCTGCAGTACTTTGGCCTTCATGTGAATAGCATCAAGAAATTTTAGCCCATTTTAGACAATGACGATTGCTTGCTCGCTGCTGGCTTCCATCCCAGATTAGAAACTAAAAGAAATTTAGTTCAATATATAGTTACTCAATTACTATAATATGTAAAATCACTATAGTTAGTATTAAGAACTGCATATTGTTGGCTAATTGTTAACATGATAGAATTTTATTCCTATTATTATTATTATTCTAAACTGTCAAATTATTAATCACTAACTTTTATTTAATTATAATTTCATCAAGTTTCATCTGCTTTAGTCAGAAAAATGTGATGGGACCAATGACAAGAAATATGCCATTTGATGGAGGCCAAGATGCAGTACCTCATTATGAGGCTGTGAAGATGACACGCAATATGCGCAGCAAGGAGGAGGCACGCCCCGATTACTTGATGGATGTCTAAAAGGTCAATAAAGAATAGGGCCTAGGACCTTGTATAAAAATAAATGGATGGCGAGTTTGTAGATAGCCTGTATGATGTGACTTTCATGCATGAAAAAGCCTTCATGGAGTTGTTCAGCAGGTTAGGCTTCTTATTATTAAATATTAATATTTTATTCACTTATAATATATTATTCACCCATAATGTATTAGTTCAATCAATTGAAACAAAAATGAAACATTTTTTTATTATATTACACTGGGGAACATGTATTTTATTGAATGATATCTGGCACTTAATTGTAAGTAATTTTTTTGCACTTAAATGAATTTCACCTCAGTTTGGCTCTATCAGGTCCTAATTCTTGTAAACAGCCCTTGTGCCATGAATACATGCAGTTCAAACTATTGTAAAATTTCATTATAATGATAGAAATGACTTAAAATAAAACAAAAGAGAGATATGAAGCTTTCACTCTGGTAAAAATTTTCTTTTATAGGACTTTCTAGAGTATTTGGTTGTTGACTGCAGGTTTCTTTTCAAGCACCAGCAATAATCAGCCATCATGTGGGAATCCCACCATCCTTGATAACGTTCCTCCATAATTTTAATATCTTGGTGGAATCTCTCCTCTTGTTCGTCACTTATAGCACCTAAATTACTTGGAAATTGGTCAAGATGACTATTCAAAAATTGCATTTTTATGCTCATATTGCAACCTAGCTCTTTGTAGTCCCTTAAAAGTTTTCTTACGACTTTTTTGTAGTTATCTGCTCTATAATTTCCTAAAAAGCTTTTTATCAAGTCCATGAATGAGAACCAGGCATTTCTTTCCCATTCATTCATGACATTAAGAAAACTGCTGTCATTAATTAATGTTCTTATTTATGCACTGTTGAAAATTCCAGCTTGATTTTCTTATAACTTAAACTTGGGAATTTTGAAATTATCTGTTGGAAACACTCGCCATTTGTATCTAAAGCTTTTACATATTGTTTAATGAGACCTAGTTTGATATGCAGAGGAGGAAATATGATTTTCTCTCTTCTCACTAAAGGTGGATTAATTCTATTTTTTTTCTCCGACAGTAAGTGATGTTCATGCTGGCCAGATTTGTTTGGAATAATGTTCTTCCTTAGCTCTGCTGTCCCATAAGCAAAGGAAGCAGGGATATTTAGTATACCCTGCTTGTTGCCCTAGCAGAAATTTTACCATTTTTAAGTCAACACATATGATCCACTCATGCTCCCTATATTTAATAAGTTTTAAAACGGTTTCTATATGCTCATACTTTTCCTTTAATGTTGAGTGCCCAATTGGTATCAACTGTATAGATTGCCATTATGCAGCAACGCACACTTAAGACTTCTTTTGGAACTGTCTAAAAACAAACGTCAATCACTTGCATTGTAAGACTGAACCCCCATCTCCTTTTACAAACCTGGTATGTTGCAGCAATATACTAAACTATGCTCTCTCCTAAAATATCTAAGAAGTTCTTTTTCTCTGTTTCTGTAAAATGAAATGTATGTGTTTGAACTAAGCATGTTTTTCTGTTAAGTCTTGAGGCTAAGATTTCCTCAGCCTTTTTTGGTCAATTTATATCCCTTACAAGATCATTCAACTCGGCCTAGTTAAACTTTTGCTGATCACTTTCACTTACAACTATGCTGGGGTCAAATTTGGTGTTTGACTCCTCAGAGTGCATAACAATATTTTCAGAAACATCTTCAACTAATTCCTGAGATGGCAGACTCTTAAATTTTCGAATGGGAATTTTATTTGAATGTAGCACATGTCGTATTGCTGTGTCTAAATTTGAGTACTCAATACAATGTTTATTTTTCTTAGTGAAGCCTGAAGTCTTGAGTTAGCAGAATTAGCAATCCATCTTATGGTTAGTAGGCTCTCACCACACCTAAAATGGCAAAAAAATTGGGAAGCGTTAACAAAAGCAAATTTTATCAAGTTATATACCTAAGTTACAATTGCACTTAGGTAATTTACAGTATACAAATGACTAAGTTACATAGTTTTATGGAATCATAAACTTACCATTGGAACTCCAAAAGGTATTTTTGACTCTGAGCCTTTTGTCCACTGTTGCAGTCTTTATGTGGAACCCATGATGTATCTTGATCCCACAGTTTTATGCCAAAATAAGCGAAGTCTATTATATTTCCTTTGATGAGGAAGTGTAAAATTTCCACATATGTAACAAAATGAATGAGGAGAGTTTTTGCATAGGAACTTTCTAGTGTTTGACCCCATAAGGGGCGTGGTGATTTGCCATCCTGGCCGCCGTGCTGACGGGATCCAGCGCCCCATCCGGCCCCAGCTTAGCCTCCCTTCCTTCAGATAGCCTGTATTTCTCCCCTACCTCGTCACTTTTCATACAACCTCTCCCACAACTTTCTCTGGTCAGCCTCTAATTTCACAGGGTAGATGCTGACCTTCTTCTCAAGCCAACCATCCCGGATCGGGGCTGAGGAGGGAGAGGACAATGTTCCCTAACCCCTGAGCTCCGGTTCGGGATGTTTTTTTATAACATCCTGCTTCATCCCCACTCATACCTTCCTCACATCCCTTTTCCTCTCCTCTTTACATTCTATCAATTTTACGCCGTATCTAAGGTGGAGCCGCCATGCCGATGGACTGCCAGGCCACTTGCCAGGCCTGCAAGCACCTCTTGCAGTGCAGGCAACTGTGAGAGGTGGTGAGCTATTGCGTCCCGTGTAAAAAAGAGGGTCACCATGCCCAATGATGAAGATAAAAAAAAAACGACCCCCAACTTCCTGTGTAACATCAACGGAGCCGCCCTCGGGCAGCTCCACCGAAAAAATGGAGGCCCCCCCCACCCCTGTGCTTGCGCAGGGGACCGTCCATATTTCTTTAACCGGAGAGGAGGCTTACTCCTCTCCTACGCCTACGGGTCAAGGGGACTCCCCCTCACCCCCTTCTCTGGAGGTGCTTTCAGGCACCTCCCTATTCCCAGCGGCAGTCCCTCCTTTCTAAGGGGACTGCCAAGAAAGCCAGCAGGCAGCCCATTGCCGACCGCCCCTCTTGTAAGCGGCTCAGTAGGGCAAACCCCCTTAGGGGGGAGAGGGAAGCCAGGCCCCTTCGGTAGCTTCCCTCAAAAGACCTGCTGGCAAGAATACTAAATCTTGCCGGGGTCAAGGCCTGTGTCTCCCCACAAAGACTCATGATGCTGCCAAGGGGACCTGCGATGTCCTGGGAATGGATGGCCAACTGAAGGCTCCTCCTGTGATAGACATGGTCCTTGAGGAAACTCAGCCTCAGACAGTAAGGCCTTCCATGGGAGGGGGTATCCGGGCTCGGCGCCAAGCACCGAACCCGCCCCTATGCAAGGTCCTCCTCAAATGGCTGGGGATTCTGAGGCAGTACAAGGAGGTGAGGGATCTCCGAATGATGCCCCTGCGACCTCCAAAAAGAGGAAAAATACCAAAAAGACTAAGAAGACTCAGGGCTCGTCTCCATCCGGGGGGGGGGGGGCTGTGGGGATGGATAGGTCTGCTGCCACTTTGGCAAGCGACCAAGCCAAGACCGGCGCCTCTGCCTCCCCGGTTGCGGAGCCCCTGACTAAGACCAAAAGTTCACAGGGCGGAGCCTCGATGACATCGGGGTCCCTCATTCAGAGGTTACCTGGCGTTTTCGAGCCTGCTGGCTTCAAGCGCTTCCTCGTTATTCGATCCACTGATGGCAGCATGTTGTCCAAGGGCAACATGATCCATCAGAGGAGAGGATTAGCTAGTGCAATTGGTAGAGAGCCGAAGGTGACCCGTTTCTCGGACGGGAGCCTTCTGGCGAATCCCGCTGAGGCGGCCAAGATAAGTGCTCTTCGGACACTTCATGGCACCCCGGTGAATGTGACGCCGCACTCTACCATGAACTTTGTGAAAGTAGTAGTTTATGCGAGGGAACTCGTTGACTACTCCATTGAGGACATCACCCTACAGCTGGCCCGACCATGGGGCGGTCAAGGTCGAACGTGTAATGAGAAAATGGAGAGGGGCCTCGAGACCCAGCCCTACACTCTTCGTCACGTTCGACTGTGACAAGCTCCCTGAGTCGGTGCGTGCCGGTTGGTACCGCTACCGCGTGAAGGCATTCGTGCCACTTCTGCGGCGGTGCTATTACTGTCACCGCTTCGGCCATACGAATCGTTCATGTAGACGTGCAAATTCGGGGTCACCCGAAGTCTGTGTAAATTGCTCCAAGGTCGCACACGATAAGTCCAAATCGTGTGTGGCCAAGTGTGTCAATTGCGGAGAGCCGCACCCCGCTTCTTCGAAGCAATGTGGTGCATATCCTTGAGAAAGAAATCCTTGCCGTTCAGGCTCAGGATCGCCTCTCATTCCGCGAGGCTAAGGACTTGGTCCTGGTGCGCCCGGCTCTGCCTGGGACGTCATATCTCTCAATAGTTAGAAAGGCACCCTCTGCTCCTGGCCTATCCAGGCCATCTAGCGCGGTTGTTTCCGCGCCCATTCGGAGCCCTTCTGTGGGCTCTACCCAACCTGGGCGCTTCCCTGGTAAAGCTGGCAGCAAAAAGGGTTCATCCCCAGCCCCGGCTAAAACCAGGGCTCCCCCCCCTCTTTCCCCAGCGTAAACGTTTCCCGTAAGGCGAAACGCCCACGCGCCTCCACCGAGTCGTTAGACTCGCAGGAGGCAACACCCCTGAAGATGGTCACTAGGCCATCTTCGGGGGTTCCTAAAGTTGTCCCCCGAAAGGAGGACAGTAACAAAGGAGCTTCGGCTCCTTCGCCCACGCCTCGAGGTGGAGCGAGTGGCTCGGAGACGGTGGTTTCTCGAAAAGAGGGCACCCCGCCTCCGAAGCCGCAACGCCCGCCTTAGGGTTCGAGGCAGAGGGAGGAAAAGACTCGCATGGCGAGCCAACCTCCCCCAATAAGTCCTCGAAGGCGACAGCGCTTTGTCCGGCCAACAGCCCCCGGGAAGCGTACGGCCATTCCTGTGAGGGTCTTCAGTTCGAGGAGGGCCCCCGCGTCTCCTCCGAGCTAGGCCTGGAGGGCCTTCTCCTTCAATGGAATTGCCGTGTACTCCGGGCCAACTGGGAGGAGCTGCGGAGGCTCGTCTCGTCCCGTTCCCCGTTAGCTATCTTTTTGCAGGAGACCATGCTAGGCGCGTGCCTCCCTGCCTGCCCTCCCGGGGTATAAGGGTCTTGCGACCCCAAAACCGCAGGATGGCCGGGCTGGGGGATGCGCGGTTTACACCCGACATGATGTCTCTGTTCTTCCTTTCTCCTTTGATACCTCCTTTCAGGCAGTGGCTGTGCAGCTGCACCTGGATAGGAGGTATACTATCATTTCTGCGTACATTCCACCGTAAGCTGACTTCGACGCGGGGGACTTCCGCCGCGTCGTGGCACGGTTGCCGAGGCCCTATCTCTTGCTTGGAGATCTGAACGTCAGGCATCCTCTCTGGGGAGATTACTCCATAAATCCCAGGGGACAAGTCCTTGTCGATCTGATCGAAGAGCTTGAGATGGCTGTCCTAAACGTGGATGAGTTTACGCATCACTGTCCGAGAACCGCTTCATTTTCTTGCCTTGACCTATCTTTGTGCTCTTCGGATGCAGAGCCTGATTTTGATTGGGGGGTGGTCGATGACCTCCATTGTAGTGATCACTTTCCCATTCAAATATCATTTTCAGGGCAACTGCCTCCTGAGAGACCACCTCGGTGGTGCTTGGCGCGGGCGCGGTGGCCTGCATTTCAGGAAATAACTGAATTCTCTATCACAGTCGAGGAGTTTAGGTCGGTAGATGAGGCCGTTGAGTTCTTCTCCGGCAACCTCATCGCCGTGGGCCTGACTACTATTCATAGGACGTCTGGCCGTTTTGCACGCCGACCACTCCCATGGTGGTCGGCCGAGTGTGAGACGGCCCTCAAACAGAAGCGTTATGCCTACATGCGATATAAGCGCCGCCCGAACGATTTCACTGTCGCTGAATTTCGTCGGGCTAGGGCTCGGTTCCGGTATATTTCGAAGCACGCCCGCCGCTCTTCTTGGCGGGCATACGTGTCTTCACTTAACGGGAAGACCCCTTTAGCTGAGGTGTGGAATCGAGTGAAAAGGATTCGGGGCAAGTTCTCGCAGGACCCCCCTCCCGTTCTCCAGGAGAATGGGACCGCAATCTCGGACCTCGCGTTTGTGGCGGAATCCTTAGCGACCCCTTTTTTCGCATTCTCTAGCCGTGATGCTGCTCTGCCAGCATTCAATGCACGTCGTGATGTCGCGGAAGGGTGCCGGCTGGACTTTACCTCCAGAGGCGGAGAACCCTTCAACGACAAGTTTACGGTGAGTGAGTGGCGTTCCGCTCTCGCTTCGTGCGCGGACCCCGCCTATGGTCCGGACGATGTCCCGTACGCCATGCTTCGACACCTGGGTGAGCGAGCCATGGCCTTTCTGTTAGATTTGTTCAACAGGATCTGGGTGGAAGATCTTCTCCCAGACTCCTAGCGAATCGCTACTGTGCTCGCCTTTCGCAAACCGGGGAGAGATCACTCTACTCCGACCGGTTTCCGCCCAATCTCTCTAACCTCTTGCGTGTGCAAGTTGATGGAGAAATTGGTAAATGTTAGATTAGCCTTTTTCCTGGACAGCGGAGGCCATCTGTCTTCCGCACAGTGCGGCTTCCGCAAGTTCCACTCCACGTCGGATGCTCTGCTCCGACTGGAAAATGCCGTCTGCGAGGCTTTCCTTCGTAGACAGCACTACGCCACGGTCTTTTTCGATCTGGAGAAGGCCTATGATACCGCATGGCGTTACGGTATCATGGAGACTCTCCACACGATGGGGGCGAGGAGACGCCTCCCAATATTTTTATCTAAATTTTTGCGAGATCGTCAATTCCGCGTACGGGGGGGGGAGCCCTCTCCGGCCCAAAGGAGCAGGAAGAGGGTGTCCCCCAGGAAAGTGTCCTCAGTGTCACACTCTTTGCCCTGAGCATCAATGGCATCATCTCGGTGCTGCCGGAAGATGTTCTCGCTACGCTCTACGTGAACGACCTTTCGATCTCTTTTGGCGCGGCCCAGATCCCAACTCTGGAGCGTCGACTCCAACAGGCATTGAACCGCGTCTCTCGCTATGCCGA
This sequence comes from Ceratothoa steindachneri, assembly GCA_963969495.1. Lineage (NCBI taxonomy): Eukaryota > Metazoa > Arthropoda > Malacostraca > Isopoda > Cymothoidae > Ceratothoa > Ceratothoa steindachneri. The sequence continues at coordinate 100,557,537 of OZ018335.1, read as the reverse complement.
AGCGCACAGGTTTCGGGTTTCTTTGGCCGAGACTAAGGTGTTGCACTTCTGCTGCCATCCACGGCTTCACCCTGACCCAGATTTGTTTCTTAATGGGGGTGCGCCTGGATGTGGTTGAGTCGCACCGTTTCCTTGGTCTTGTATTCGACCGACGCCTCACCTGGGAGGCTCATATTCGCAGCCTTAGGGTCTCTTGTACCCGTGCCATGGACATTCTCCGTTCTGTGACGTTCAGCGCTGATTGGGCTACTGCCCTACTTTTTTATCGATCCTTTGTTCATTCGAAGCTCGACTACGGATGCTAGTTTTATGCATCCGCAGCCGAGCGTTCATTGCGGAAGGTGGATTCGATCCACCACACCGGTCTTCGCCTTGCGACCGGTGCCTTCTGCACTTTTCCCATTGAGAGCCTGTTGGTCGATGCTGGGGAGATGCCACTCGCTCTGCGCCGCGTGCAGTGCATCACTCGCCTGTACGCGCGAACCCGGCGCCTCCCTCAGTCGCCAACAGCTCTCACTGCATCCGCACTGATCTCGATGGTGCCTATGCCGCCGAGAGACGCGAGTCATACCCTAAGCCCTTTGGGTTTAGGGCCAGGATATAGCTCTCGGGCCGGTGGCGCCCCTGGTTCTGCCCAGGACGCCACCCTGGAGGGTACCACATTTGGCTATTTGTCGCCATGCCTCTGCTCCCAAAGCAGAGGTAAGAAGGAAGCGCGCTCCGTCATGGGGGGGGGGCGCCTCCCCGGCGCAGGAACATGCGACTCATTACAAACAATCAAATAGAGTGGAGGAGGCCAGTCCGTGTGCACGAACCACTCCGGAGGACAAGGGACAAGTGGTAGCGACCCCGCTCGTCCCGGTACCGGTAACGTGCGCTAAGATAACCCAGACTGAGTCATTCAACAAGAATATGCCGAAAAGTCTGTTAAGTTCCTCTCGACCGTCTCCCATTTTCTTAGCCAAACTGCCTCTATTCCTGTCATGTAATCGGTATGAGAAGGAGCGAAGCGCAAATCTGGTTGACCAGTCCTCGCGGACTCTTTTGCGCCGTCATTCCCCGAAATTCCAACATGTCCAGCAACCCAGCAGAAGATAATCTTGACATCCGCCCGGTTCGCCATGAATGTGGCGTCATGGATTATTTTTTTTTTAAGGGGCTATCTGGCGACTTTGCGTCATGGATATGCCGAACACGGGGAGGCGGAGATTCCAATGCACCGAGAGCACTCAAGGCGCTATGTGAGTCGGTATAAATCACTATCCGGTCTCCTTACCGGGCACGTGTCATTATCTCCCGTACCGCGCGGTGTATTACAAGCAGCGTCTGGTGGAGCCCCGCGAACTTCAAACAGAGAGATATGGCGTGGAAACCGAACCTCTCTTGGGACTTGGAGCCATCCGTATACACTGAAACGGTTTCAGTCTGACACGAAGCGTGCTCCAAAAAGGCTGACGCAATACTCGCGGTGCTGTAGAAGCTTAGGGAGCAGAGGCGTGGCGACAAATAGTTAAAGGTGGTACCCTCTAAGGTGTCGTCCTGGGTAGAGCCAGGGGATCCACCGGTCCGAGAGCTATATGGATCTTTTTGAATGCTTCCTAGCCCTAAACCCAGGGGAGCGGTGGGATGACGGCAGTATTGCACCAACCTAATCTTGGTCAAGGAAAACCGAAGCCAGCGCGATTCGGCATAGCGAGAGACGTGGTTCAATGCCTGTTGGAATCGACCCTAGAGTTGGCATTTGGGCCGAGCCAAAAGCGATCGAAAGGTCGTCCACGTAGAGCGTAGCGAGAACATCTTCTGCCACTACCGAGGTGATGCCTTTGATGATTAGAGCAAAAAGTGTGGCTCTAAATACCCTTCGCTGCGGGACACCCTCTTCCTGCTACATTGGGTCGGAGAGCTTTCCCCCCACCCGTACGTGGAATCGACGATCTCGTTAAAATTCACATATAAAGATTGGGAGGCGTCCTCTCGCCAACATTGTGTGGAGTCTCCATAAAACCGTATCGCCATGCGGTATCATAGGCCTCATAGACTGCATTTTTCAGTTGGAGCAGAGCATCCGACGTGGCGTATAACTTGCGGAAGCCGCACTGTGTAGAAGGTGGCCTTCGCTGTCCATAAAATAAAGGCTAATCAAACATTTACCAATTTCTCCCGCAGAAGGTGAGATTGGGCTGAAACCGGAACGGGCAGAGTAATCTCTCGCCGGTTTGCGGAAAGCGAGCACAGTAGCCATTCTCCAGGAGTCTGGGAGGATACTCTCTACCCAGATCCTGTTGAACAAATCTAACAGAAAGACCATGCCTCGCTCACCCAGGTGTCGAAGCATGATGTATGCGACATCGTCTGGAGCAGGGACGGTGTTCGCGCACAAACGAGAGCGGAACGCAACTCACTCAATGTAAACCTGTCGTTGAAGGGTTCTCCACCTCTGGAGGTAAAGTTCAGTTGGCTGCCTTCTGCGACATCACGACGCGCATTGAATGTTGGCGGGGCAGCATCTCGAGTAGAGAATGCGGTGAAAGCGGTGGCGAAGGACTCCTCGAGAACAGGTGGGGATCCTGCGAGAAGTTGGGCCGAATCTTTTTGACTCACTTCCACACCTCTGCTAGAGGAGTCTTCCCATTAAGTGAAAACACGTATGCTCGCCAGGAAGTGAGGCGAGCGTGCTTCGAAACATACCGGAATCTAGCTCTAGCTCGACGAAATTCACCGACTTTGAAATCGTTCGGACGGTGCTTATAGTACTTGTAGGCATAACGCTTGTTTGAGGGCCGCCTCACTTTCAGCTGACCACCACGGAAGCGGTCGGCGTGCAAATGGCCAGACGTTCTAAGAATAGTAGTTAGCCCTACCTGCGATGAGATTGCAGGAGAAAACCTCAACTACCGAACTAGACTCCAGGAATGAGACAAGAGAAATCAATCATTTCCTGAAATGCACACCACCTCGGCGGGCTCTCAGGCGGCAGCGGAGCAGAAAATGATATTTGAATGGGAGTGATGACTACAATGGAGGTCATCGACTACCCTCATACTCGAAATCAGGCTCTGCAGCCGGAGCCCAAAGATAGATCAAGACAGGAAAATGAAGCGGTTCTCGGGCAGTGATGCGTAAACTCATCCACATTCAGGACACCTATCCCCAACTTGTCGATCAGGTCGGCAAGGACATGAACCGAGATTGTTCGAGTACACTTCCCAGATGGGGTGTGTCCCGTGCAGATCCCAGAGAAGGGAAATGTCATCGGCACCCGTGCCCCTCATCGAAACGGCTGACGGTGGAATGTACGCAGAAATAAGGTTATACCTCCTATCCAGGTGCAGCTGCACAGTTACTGGTCGAAAGGAGGTATCTAAAGCAAAGAGAAGAAAGGAGACATGATTCCGGTGTAGATAGAGGGAAGTAGGAAAGGGGGCAAAGAAAATATAATAGCGTAGGCGAACGGCTTTCCGCGTCGCTGGACCACTATTAGCCAGCGGCGAATCCAATCGGCCATCTTGAGTCTCATTCAAAGGAAGCTTTTAAGCCGCTCCCCTGCACTTCTCGTACGCTATATAACCTCCCTCCTAGAAGCGGAGCGTATTTTGAAGAAATGAAGAGAGCCCGTTTGAAAATGTTATCCAAGGGCTAACGCTTCCCCTCCCGGGTCTGGAGCACCATTGTAGATAGAGGGGAGTAGGAAAGGGGGCAAAGAAAAATAATAGCGTAGGCGAGTTGCGAACAGCTTCCCGCGTCGCTGGACCACTGTTAGCCAGCGGCGAATCCACTCGGCCATTCTAAGTCTCATTCAAACGAAGCTTTTAAGCTGCTCGCCTGCACTTCTCGTACGCTATACCGGGTGTAAATGGCGCATCCTCCTCCCCGGGATCCATCTCATGGTGGGCGCATCGCGAAACCCTTATACTGCGGGAGGATAGGCAGGGGGCACGCGCACATCATGGTCTTGTGCAAAATGATGGCTAAGGGAAAACAGGATGAGACAAGCCTCCGCAGATCCTCCCAGTTGGCCCAGAGTCTGCGGAAATTCCATAGAAGGAATATGCCAGCCAGGCATAGCTGAGTAGCTCGGTGATGCGGGGACCCTCTTTGAAGACCCTCGCAGGAATGGCCGTGCGCTTCCCAGAGGCAGTTGGCCGGACAATGCGCTGTCGCTTTCGAGGACTTATCGTGGGAGGTTGGACTCTCTATGTCTTTTCCTCCTTCCGCCTCTAGATCTTAGACAGACGGGGTCCTTCCTTTGAAGGATCCATTGCCTTCGAGTCACTAATCCTAGCATTCGGTGTGAGCAGAGGAGCCGAAGCTCCTTTGATAGTCCTTTCGGAGGCAGTGTTAGGAACCCCGGAGGATAACCTCACGATCGAATTCATAGAGTTGCTTCTTGTGAGTGTTTAACGATTGGGTGGAGGCACGCGGCAGTTTCGCGGTACGGGAAACGGTCACGCTGGGTGATGGGGAGCCGTTTTAGCGGGAGTTGGGTGTGAATACTTTGTGCCGCCAGCTTTACAAGGGGAGCTCTTGAGGTGGTTAGAACCAGCAGAAGGGTTCCGAGTGGACCCGGAAACGACCGTGCTCTTGGGCCTAGAGGGTGTCTTTTTTAACATTGAAGCATTGGACGCCCTAGGCAGCGCCGGGCGTTTAGCCTCGGAAAATGAAAGAATATTCTGGGCCTGAACGGCCAGATTTCCTTCTCAACGAGATTCGGAGCCTTGGAACTTTTTACCGACTTTGAACGTCTACAAGATAGATTAGTATGGCCGAATCGGTGGCAGTATTAACACCTTCGTGGCAGTGGCACGAATGCCTTCACGCGGTAGCAATACCAACCAGCACGCACAGACTCAGTGAGCTTGTCAGTCGAACGTAACGAAGAGCATACAGGTAGGTCTCGAAGCCCCTCCATGTTTTTTCATCACACGTTCGACCTTGACCACTCCATGGTTAGCCAGCTCTAAGGTGATATCATCTATGTAGTAGTCCACGAGTTCCCTCGCGTTAAAGGAGTGGCCAAAAGGCACTAATCATGGCCACCTCGGAGGGACTCGATGCACTCGCCAGAAAGCTCATGTCCATGAAACTGGTTACCTTTGGCTATCTACCAATCACGCTAGATAGTGCTCTCCTTTAATGCATTATGTTGCCCGTGGCCAACATTCTACCATGAGGGGAGCGAATTACGAGAAAGCGTTTGAAGTCAGCTAAAAAAGGCCAGGTAATCCTTGAATTAGGGTCCCGACATAATAGAGGCTCCGCTCTGCTCACTTTTGGCCTTTGTCTTGAATTCTCCATCTGTGGGAGCACAGGGGCCCGACGTGCCGATTTTGTCTTGGAGGAAAGAAAATGGGAGACGGTCGAGAGGAACTTGACAGACTTTTCGGCATATTCTTGTTGAATGACTCAGTCTGGGTTATCTTAGCGCACGTTACCGGTACCGGGACGAGCGAGGTCGCTACCGCTTGTCCCTTGTCCTCCGGAGTGGTTCGTGCACACGGACTGGCCTCCTCCACTCTATTTGATTGTTTGTAATGAGTCGCATGTTCCTGCGCCGGGGAGGCGCCCCCCCCCCCACCCATGACGGAGCGCCTTCATTCTTACCTCTGCTTTGTTTTCTATTTGGTTGACCTTTTTATCTTTGTTATCTACGTTGTGTCATTTGGTTTTACTATATCCTAGTCGTCGGCTGTGATTTTTTTTTTTTAAGAACTCATCTGGCGACTGCCTACTTGGGCATTAGTCGCCGTATTAAAACTGGCCTAGTTCTAGGCTACTTTAAAATAAAATTAAAGAGAAAAAAAAACAACACCCCAAAAAGGGGGAAAGGAAGCAAGCTGGTGCGTCGGGGAAAGGTCCCCCCGGCGCAGGAGCGTGCAACTAAAGGAAAAAAACAAAACAAAACAAACCTTGCTTAAATAATAGGGAGAAGGCCGGCCTCCCCCAAGAAGTCAACAAGTCCACAAGTCAATGTGCACGAATCTGTCCCGAGTACAAGGGACAGGCGGTAGCGACCCCGCCCATCCCGGTACCGGGACAGGTATCGTGCGCGAAGATTACCCAGACTGGCACATTCGATAAGAATGTGCTGAACAGTCTGGGGGACGACGCAGTCGTTGCAATAGGACGCAGGCGAGCGCTCCATCAAATAGCGATGCGTCACACGAGTGTGTCCGATTCGGAGACAACAGAAAGCAACCTGAAGCCGCCGCGGCATTGGGGGATAGGTCCATGGGAACAGTCGTGGCGCAATGGCACGCAACTTTCAAGTTCCCTTCGACCGTCTCCCATCTTCTTTGCCAAGCAGTCCGAAGAGCTGCCCGTATTCCTGCCATGTAGTCGGTGTGAGGAAGAGCGAAACGCTGGTCCGGTCGCAGAGTCCTCGCGGACTCTTTGGCGCGCTCATTCCCCGCAATTCCTACATGTCCAGGAACCCAGCAGAAGATAATCTCGACATCTGCCCGGCTTGCCAAAACCGTGGCGTCACGGATATCGCGAACCAGGGGATGCGGAGATTCCAATGCCCCGAGAGCACTCAGGGCACTTTGTGAGTCGCTATAGATCACAATCCGGTCGGCTGTGGTGAGTACAGCGACTCTTACCCTAGTATGTAGTCGCCAGATGGGCTTCTAACCTCCCCCCCCCCAACTTACTGCTTCTGAATTGTTCCTTCATGAAGGCGGAGGAAGATGGGCATCTCCACCGCCTTCGTCTGCCGATGCCCAAGGAGAAACTCATCATTATCCATCTTTCTCCGCGCTTAGGAGTTCCCAGGTTGCCTCTTTGGTCTATAAAGATGGTGTGGTGGATCTGTATCCATTCTCCACGAGGACATAGCGGATGCAACCGAATCGAGAGTTGCAGTAGAGCCGGGCCCTTGTAGGTCTCCATGGTGGGGAGTCACGAGGGAGAATGTGGAGTTATTTCTATTTGCAATGGCCAGCCATAAATCTAAAACTTCCTCTTCTCGTAAGGGTTCTCGTTAAACGTTCTTCAGCTTCCTTTTCAGCCTTCCCTCGCTCGTTGGATACCTATGACAACGATGTGGACCCAGATTTAGATTATCCCCACTTTCTGCTCATGAGTTTATCTGATCTGACACTCTACTTTCAAAAGTGGGTGTTTTTGACGTTAATGAATCATTTGATTTCTCCTGTGGTGAACCCCGCCAGATGTGGTCAAGAGGTACTGGTGATATCTTAGTCGAGGTGTCATCTCACTCTAAACATAATCTTGTGCGTAATCTATCTTCGATTGCTGAAATTCCCGTGACCGTTTCGCCCCATCCACCCCTGAATTTTGTCAAAGGTGTCTTCCGTTCAAGCGAATTAAGGATCTAAGACCTCACCAGTCTTCAGAGTAAGCATCACACATGCACACAGGGTGACTAAAAGTGCAGGCTCTACTAGAATCCCAACTCCAACATTGATTTTAACGTTTGAACGTCAGGAACTGCCGCAGTTTATTAAAGCTGGGTACCTTCGTGTCCAGGGAAACTCCTACGTCGAACTACCCAGACGTTGCTTCAATTGTAATCAATTTGGACATGTTGGTCGTGCTTTTCGGCACTCACATTCCTGTGTGAATTGTAGTTCTGATTACCATGGCCCTGAATGCACCAAAACCGTGCTGTGCCAACTGCGGTTGTAGCCCACAATGCTGCGTCAAAAATCTGCCCAATATTCTTATATGAAAAGAATGTCCTCGCTTTGCGCGACTCTCTGCGTCTGGAGGTGAGAGAGGCTTGCTGACGTGCTCAAGCACAAATCTCACCGCTTGGCCGTCTCTTCTCAGACGTTTTGCGTGACGCTGGACGAAACTGGTCATCACATTCGAGTTCCGATACACCTGAAGATCTCATCGCTCATCTACCCTTAGTGTAAGAAGCATTCACGATATACCGTCGAAGCATCGCTCTCACACCGAGATACCTAATGTTGCTCCTTTCTAGCCGGCACCGACCATCAGGGTCAGACACTTGAAGACATCAATCGTTATGCCATTCTTTTAGCTTTTAGACTAATCCAAATTTTACCTTATAAAGATTTCGTTAATTTCTCTGACTCGGAGTGTTTTACAAACAATTCGCTCTTTTAATGCTTCCCATCCCTTAGTCACATAAATCTGCAACTGACTGGTCCAAAATGCGTCTGATATCGAGTTCTATTTTGATGAGTCCCCGGGCATATAGGGGTCCTAGGCAACTAGAGGAATGATCAGCTGACCTGTTTAGCCTATTCTGTGTCCCCGGATAACTGCACTGCCTTTTCGAGATTTCTTTCCCTCTATAAGAAAATATATTTATCAGTTGTGGCAGCACGAATGGGATGGATGTTCATTAAATTATATAAAATCAAAAAGTTTGTTCTCTCTTGGACCTCGAGCCTTCAGAGACTACGGTCCTTAGAGGTGGCCCTTTGCCACGCTCGCATCAGCAACACAAGACTTACCCACGCTCATCTTGTTTCGGCTGATACTCGAATCAGCCTTTGCTGCCGTTTTTGTGGTTGGGGATCAATCGGTTGCCCTCCCTTCTACTAGAATGCCCTCATTTCGCCACTCTCCGATTGCCCTGTTTCCCGACCTTTTTTTTACAAGCCCTTGCCTGTCCCACTTTCGTTTCCTTCTAAAAGAGGAATCTTTTAAACCTTCATTTTTGACATTTTTATCACATAGTGGTCTTCTCACTCTCCCATAACTAATTTGCCTCGTTCTTTTTGCGCTGCCATTTAAAATCCACTTGCATTGGGCAGCTGTCCAACTGGTTCCTTACCTTAAACCTTGTATTCCTGGGTATTCATATTAGATATTGTTACTTAATATTATTATCATTATTGGCTATTCACTCACCCTTTCTACCCACACTTCTTACCAGTTCGTCGGCCAGAAATTTGACTGTGACGGAAGATAGCGCAAATGGGATCTGTGATGCCTTGGGGGATGGGAATGGACACACGGAGGCCCCCAGGAGGTGACCCAATCCCAGACGTGAGGATCTTCAATTGGATCGAAACTGGGTTTGTGACAGACAACGAACTTGAGTCTGCCCTGGTGCAAGCTTTTCCTCAGACGGCTCAATTCCCCGATCACTCACAAGGAGAGGAGGGACTTCCTCCACAGACTTGTGCCCCTCTTACAGCTAAAACTTTGTAAATTTCGGAAAAGGAAGGATCTTGCCGATGCCAGTCCATCTGACCTAAGGGCTCCTAGAGATGGTGGAGATAAGCGGGTTCATTCCACACCATTCGCTCCCCCAAAATAAAAGAAGCAAGAAGAGAAATAGGTTCTTCTCACACCACGGGTGCTCTCGGGACGAAGAGCAAGCAACCAGGACAAGATCGGCATATCTGGCCCCGGGTGGGACGTACCAGACCAAGACCAAAGTCGCAAATGCACTGAGCGGAGCTTCGATTACTTCGGGGCCCCTCATTGAGAAACTATCTGGCGTTTGCGACCACGCTGGCTTAAAACACTTTCTGTTGATTCGCTCCACTGATGGCATGTTGGCCAAGGTCAACGTGATCCAGCAGAGGAGAGCAAGAGCAAGCTTGATTTGTAGAGAGACGAAGGTATCCTGCTTTTCGGACGGGAGCTTTCTGGAGAATGAGTCAGATCTGTCCGAAGCGCCCATGATCAGTGCCTTTCGGAGAGTTAATGTCACGCCATTTAGTGCGACGTCGTGCTCTACCATGAAATGGGTGTTCTACGCGTCCATGGCGGAGTCTTTCGCGGCCAGCATTGAATGTTGAATGTTGCCCGCCAGCATTCAATGCACGTCGTGATATCGTTGAAGGCCGTCGGCCACCGACTGGACTTTACTTTAAGAGGCGGAGAACCCTTCAACGACCTGCTTACATTGAGCGAATTGTTTTCCGCTTTCGCTTCGTGTGAAGACACCACCCCTGTTCCAGACGATATCCCGTATGCCATGTTCGACACAAGTGAGCGAGGCATGGCCTTTCCTTTAGATTTGTTCAACTGGATTTGGACAGATAGTATCCTGCAAGACTCTTGGAGAATAGCTACTGTGCTCGCTTTTAGCAAACTAGGGAGAGATCACAACACCGCCGTTTTCCGCCCAATGTCTCTAACCTCCTGCGTGTGCAAGCAGATGGAGACATTAGTAAATGTTAAATTAACCTTTTTTGTGGACAGCGGAGGCTACCTTTCTTCCACACAGTGCGGTTTCCGCAAGTTCCACTCCATGTCAGATGCTTAGCTCCGACTGTAAAATGCCGCTGGAGCAGCCTTCATAGACCTTACTACGCCAATGCTGTTTTTCGTCTAGAGAAGGCCTATGATACCGAAGGCTATACGGTAACATGGAGACACTCCACACGATGGGGGCGAGATGACGCATCTCAATCTTTATCGGGGATTTTGCGAGATCATCCATTCCGTGAACAGGTGGAGAAATAAGAGGGTCTCCCATAGGGAAAGTGTCCTCACTGTCACGCTATTTGCCCCGACCAACAACGGTATTATTATGGTGCGGCCCAGATGTCGACTCAAACTCATTGAACCGCATCTCTAGCTATTGCGAAGCGTATATGTTTACATTTTCCTTGGGAAAGTCTAAGGTGGTGCATTTATGGCGCCAACCACGGTTCCGACCCCAACCCGGACTTTTTCTTAGAAGGGGTTCGTCTGGCAGTGGTGGATTCGCACGTTTCTTTGGTCTTGTTTTTGACAGACACCACGTGAGATCATATTCGCATCTTTAGGGTCTCTTGTGCCCGCCCCATGGACATTCTTCCTTCCGGGACGTTAAGCACCCTGGGTGCTTTGCTTTTTTATCGATCCGTGAATTGCGGAAAATGGACTCAATTCTCCGCCTGTCGACCGGTGCCTACCGCACATCCCCCATTTAGAGGCTACTACTTGTCGATGCTGGGGGGATGCCACTTGCTCTGCGCCGTGAGTAGTGCATTATTATGTCCATCTACTCCCGAGCCCAGCTCCTCTCTAAGTCGCTAACGGCTATCACTCTATCCTCCGCCGAACGTGACTGTGCCTATGTCGCCGAGAGACTCGAGTCATACCCTAAGTCCTTTGGGTTTAGAGCTAGGAAACTTCTTCGAAAGCTCGGTGTAGCTCATGGGACGGTACCACCTCTGGTTCTGCCCAGGAATCCACCCTGGCTGGTACCACATTTGACTATTTATCGCCATGGATCTGCTAACAACGCTTTCACAGCACCGGAAGTATTGCGTTCGGCCTTTTTGTAGCACACTTCGTGTCACGCTGGATCCATGCCACTGTATACGGGTCGCTCCAAGCCCCAGAGGGGATGCTTTCCAAGGCATATCTCCCCTGTTTGAAGAGAGCGTGGCTCTACAGGGTGCTGTGTCTGTCTTCATTGCAGAGCTGGTGGCAATACACCGCTCGGTACGGGAGATAACGCGTCGTGCCTGGTTTGGAAACGGGAGACCGATTGTGATCTATTGTGGCTTACTAATTGTGCTGACTGTCTCAGAGCATTGAAATCTTTCCACACCCTGGTTCGCGGTATCCGTGATGTCACGGTTGCCGCACGCCCGGTGGCTGTCTATATTATCTGCTGCGTTCATGGAAATGTAGGAATTTTTAGGAATGAGTGCGTCAAATATTTCGCGAGAACCGGGCGAACAGACCAGCGTTGTCTCTTCCTCACACCAACTTCGTGGTAGGAATCAGGGTAGCCTGTCGGGCTGCTTGGCAAAGAAGTGCCATTGCGCCGCGACTTACCCATGGACCTACCCCTACAATGCTGTGAAGGATTCAGGTCACTTTCTGTGGTCTTCGAATTGGGCACACTCGCAGGACGAACCGCCATTTCATAGAGCGCTCGCCCGCGGCGTATTGTGACGACTGCGTTGTCCCCCAGACTGCTTAGTACATTCTTGTTGAATGTCCCAGTCTGAGTGATCTACAGGTACGTTACCTGTCCCTGTTTCGGGACAGGTTACCTGCACTCGGGTGGGTTTGTGTACACAGACTTGTGGACTGTATGACTTTGGGGAGGAGGGGGGTGAAGACTGGCATCCTCCATTTTATTTGACATTTTGTTTTAGATCGCATGTTCCTGCTCCGGAAGGGAGACAGTCCATATCCATGTCTCGGCTTGATTCTTTGTTGTTGTATTTTTATCTAGCCTTGTATTAAGCTGTAGCTTGATTACGGCGACTTTTGCCTAAGTAGGAAGTTGCCAAATGGATTCATAAGAAACAAATTGATGAATCACTCTCCTGCATCTTTCTTGCGACGACTGCCCCCCACCCCCTTTCTTTTTTTTTCCTCTCTCTCTACACGACCCTCCCCCCCCCTCGTCTATCGCCCTCCCTTTCCCTCTCCAGAGTCCAAGCCCAGCTTAGCCTCTTCTCTTTCTTTCAGACAGCCTGTATTTCTCCCCTACTTCGTCGCTTTTCATACAACCTCTCCCACAACTTTCTCTGGTCAGCCTCTAATTTCAAAGGGTAGATGCCGGCCTTCTTCTCAGCCAACCACTGACGGGATCCAGCGCCCCGTCCGGCCCCAGCTTAGCCTCTCTTCCTTCCTTCAGATAGACCGATTTCTTCCCTACCTCGTCGCTTTTCATACAACCTCTCCCACAACTTTCTCTGGTCAGCCTCTAATTTCAAAGGGTAGATGCCGGCCTTCTTCTCAGCCAACCACTGACGGGATCCAGCGCCCCGTCCGGCCCCAGCTTAGCCTCTCTTCCTTCCTTCAGATAGACCGATTTCTTCCCTACCTCGTCGCTTTTCATACAACCTCTCCCACAACTTTCTCTGGTCAGCCTCTAATTTCACAGGGTAGATGCTGACCTTCTTCTCAAGCCAACCAACCCGGATCGGGGCTGAGGGGGGAGGGGACATTGTTCCCTAACCCCTGAGCTCCGGTTCGGGATGGGTTTTTTTTAACAACCTGCTTCATCCCCACCCATACCTTCCTCACATCCCCTTTCCTCTCCTCTTCACATTCTATCAATTTTACGCCGTGTCCAAGGTGGAGCTGCCATGCCGATGGACTGCCAGGCCACCAGGCGGGAGGGGTGGTCCCGAATGGCGGCGCCTGGCTCTGCCGGGCTTGTAAGCACCTCTCGCAGTGCGGGCAACTGCGAGAGGTGATGAGCTATTGCGTCCCGTATTAAAAAGAGGGTCACCATGCCCATGTATGTAAAACAAATAAAAAACCAACCCCCAACTTCCCCTGAAACAGCGACGGAGCCGCCCTCGGGCAGCTCCAGCAAAAAAATGGAGGTGCCCTCCCCTGTGCTTGCGCAGGGGACCCTCCATATCTCTTCAACCGGAAAGGAGGCTTACTCCTCTCCTACGCCTACGGGTGAAGGGGACTCCCCCTCACCCCCTTCTCTGGAGGTGCTTTCGGGCACCTCCCTTTTACCAGCGGCAGTCCCCTCTTTTTTTTCCAAGGGGACTGCCAGCAAAGCCAGCAGGCAGCCCTTAGCCAGCCGCTCCACATCGAAGCGGCTCGGTAGGGCAAACCCCCTTAGGGGGGAGAGGGAAGCCAGGCCCCTTCGGTCGTTTCCCTCAAAAGACCTGCTGGCAAGGATATTAAACCTTGCCGATGTTAAGGCTTGTGCCTCCCCACAAATGACTCTTGACACTGCCAAGGGGACCTGCGATGTCCTGGGAGGGGATGGCCAACTGGAGGCCCCTTCTGTGATAGACATGGTCCTTGAGGAGATCCAGCCTAAGACGGTAGGGCCTTCCATGGAAGGGGGAAGAATCCGGGCTCGGCGCCAAGCACCAAACTCGAGTCCGCCCCTATGCAAGGTCCCCCTCAAACGGCTGAGGGCTCCGAGGCAATACAAGGAGGGGAGGGATCTCCTCCGACAGGTGCCCCCACGACTACCAGGAACTTCTCCATTTCGGAGATGGACCTGGCTGAGGCCGGCCCATATGGCATGGGGGCTTCTGCCGGCGGAGGTAAGAAGCGGGTTCATTCCCCGCCCTCCTCTCCAGACAAGAAAAAGACTAGAAAGACAAAGAAGACTCGGGGGTCCTCTCCATCCGCGGGGGCTGCGGGGACGGATGGGTATGCTACCACGTTGGTAGGCGACCAAGCCAAGATCGGCACATCCAGCCCCACTACCCCCGCGTGTGCGGAGCCCCTGACTAAGACTAAGACCAAGAGTGCAACGGGCGGAGCCTCGATGACATCGGGGCCCCTCAATCAAAGGTTACCTAGCGTTTTCGAGCCCGCTGGCTTCAAACGCTTCCTCGTTATTCGCTCCACTGATAGCACCATGTTGTCCAAGGGCAACCTGATCCATCAGAGGAGAGGATTAGCTAGTGCAATTGGTAGAGAGCCGAAGCTGACCCATTTCTCGGACGGGAGCCTTCTGGCGAATGCGGCGAATCCCGCTGAGGCGGCCAAGATAAGTGCTCTTCGGACACTTCATGGCACCCCGGTGAGTGTGACGCCGCACTCTACCATGAACTTTGTGAAAGGAGTAGTTTATGCGAGGGAACTCGTTGACTACTCCATTGAGGACATCACCCTAGAGCTGGCCGACCATGCGGCGGTCATGGTCAAACGTGTGATGGGAAAACAGGGAGGGGCCTCGAGACCCACCCCTACACTCTTCATCACGTTCGACTGTGACAAGCTCCCTGAGGCGGTGCGTGCCGGTTGCTACCGCTACCGCGTGAAGGCATTCGTACCACTGCCACGGCGGTGCTATTACTGTCACCGCTTCGGCCATACGAATCGCTCATGTAGACGTGCAAAGTCGGGGTCACCCGAAGTCTGTGTAAATTGCTCCAAGGTCGCACACGATAAGTCCAAATTGTGTATGGCCAAGTGTGTCAATTGCGAAGAGCAGCACCCTGCTTCTTCGAAGCAATGTGGTGCATATCTCCTTGAGAAGGAAATTCTGGCCGTTCAGGCCCAGGATAGACTCGCATTCCGCGAGGCTAAGGACTTGGCCCTGGCGCGCCCGGCTCTGCCTGGGACGTCATATGCCTCAGTAGTTAGAAAGGCACCCTCTGCTCCTGGCCCATTCAGGCCAACGAGCACGGTTGTTTCCGCGCCCATTCGGAGCCCTTCTGCGGGCTCTACCCAACCCGGGGGCTCCCCTGGTAAAGCTGGCGGCAAAAAGGGTTCATCCCCAGCCCCAGCTAAAACCAGGGCTTCCCCCTCTTTCCCCAGCGTGACCGTTTCTCGCAAGGCGAAACGGCCACGCACTTCCACCGAGTCGTTAGACTCACAAGAGGCAAAACCCCTGAAGATGGTCA
This sequence comes from Ceratothoa steindachneri, assembly GCA_963969495.1. NCBI lineage: Eukaryota > Metazoa > Arthropoda > Malacostraca > Isopoda > Cymothoidae > Ceratothoa > Ceratothoa steindachneri. The sequence goes on along the minus strand of OZ018335.1, from coordinate 100,542,304 downwards.
CTAGGCCATCTTCCGGGGTTCCTAAATCTGTCCCCCGAAAGGAGGACAGCAACAATGGAGCTTCGGTTTCTTCGCCCACGCCTAGAGGTGGAGCGAGTGGCTTGGAGACGGTGGTTCCTCGAAAAGGTGGCCCCCGCCTCCGAAGCCGCAACGCCCGCCTAAGGTTTCGAGGCGGAGGGAGGAAAAGACTTGCATGGCGAGCCCAACCTTCCTCAATAAGTCCTCGAAGGCGACAGCGCTTTGTCCGGCCAATAGCGCCCGGGGTTCTGCCCCCGGGAAGCGTACGGCCATTCCCGTGAGGGTCTTCAGTTCGAGGAGGGCCCCCGCGTCTCCTCCGAGCTAGGCCTGGGGGGCATATTCCTTCAATGGAATGTCCGTGGACTCCGGGCCAACTGGGAGTAACTGCGTAGGCTCGTCTCGCCCCGTTCCCCGTTAGCTATCTTTTTGCAGGAGACCATGCTAGGCGCGTTCTCCCTGCCCGCCCTCCCGGGGTATAAGGGTCTTGCGACCCCACCACCGCGGGATCGCAGGGCTGGGGGATGCACGGTTTACACCCGGCCTGATGTCTCCGTTCTTCCTTTCTCTTTAGATACCTTCTTTCAGGCAGTGGCTGTACAGCTGCACCTGGATAGGAGGTATACTATCATTTCTGCGTACATTCCACCGTCAGCTGACTTCAACGCGGGGGACTTCCGCCGCGTCGTGGCACGGTTGCCGAGGCCCTATCTCTTGCTCTGAGATCTGAACGGCAGGCATCCTCTCTGGGGAGATTACTCCATAAATCCCAGGGTACAAGTCCGAGCCGATCTGATCGAAGAGCTTGAGATAGGTGTCCTAAACGTGGATGAGTTTACGCATCACTGTCCGAGAACCGCTTCATTTTCTTGCCTTGACCTATCTTTGTGCTCTTCGGATGCACAGCCTGATTTTGATTGGGGGGTGGTCGATGACCTCCATGGTAGTGATCACTTTCCCATTCAAATATCATTTTCTGGGCAACTGCCGCCTGAGAGACCACCTCGGTGGTGCTTGGCGCGGGCGCGGTGGCCTGCATTTCAGGAAATCACTGAATTCTCTATCTCAGTCGAGGAGTTTAGGTCGGTGGATGAGGCCGTTGAGTTCTTCTCCGGCAACCTCATCGCCGACCACTCCCATGGTGGTCGGCCGAGTGTGAGACGGCCCTCAAACAGAAGCGTTATGCCTACATGCGCTATAAGCGTCGCCCGAACGATTTCACTGTCACTGAATTTCGTCGGGCTAGGGCTAGGTTCCGGTATATTTCGAAGCACGCCCGCCGCTCTTCTTGGCGGGCATACGTGTCTTCACTTAACGGGAAGACCCCTTTAGCTGAGGTGTGGAAGCGAGTCAAAAGGATTCGGGGCAAGTTCTCGCAGGACTCCCTCCCCTGCTCTCCAGGAGAATGGGACCGCAATCTCAGACCCCGCGTCCATGGTGGATTCCTTAGCGACCGCTTTTTCCGTATTCTCTAACCGGGATGCTGCTCCGCCAGCATTCAATGAATGTTGTGATGTCGCGGAAGGGCGCCGGCTGGACTTTACCTCCAGAGGCGGAGAACCCTTCAACGACAAGTTTACTGTGTGCGAGTTGCGTTCCGCTCTCGCTTCTTGCGTGGGCACCGCCCATGGTCCGGCGATCTCCGTACGCCGGACCAGACTCCTGCCGAATCGCTACTGTGCTCGCCCTTTGCAAACCGGGGATGATACTAAGCTAGGTAGGGCCATTAGGGCTGATTCTGATGCTGTTGTAATTGAAGAGGAATTGACCATTCTGTCCAATTGGGCCGAGAAATGGCAAATGAAGTTTAACATAGACAAATGTAGTGTACTTAGTATAGGTAGAAATAATCCATTGAATAGTTATAAATTAAATGGGAGAATTTTAGGGAAGACTGATTGTGAGAGGGACTTGGGTATTTTGGTAAGTTCACACCTTCGTCCTAGAAAGCAATGCCTAAATGCTAAGAATAAAGCTAATAGGATATTGGGATTCATTAGGAGGAGTGTAAGCAATAAGAGTGCTGAAGTCATTCTAAAACTGTATCTGGCGCTAGTTAGGCCTCATCTAGACTATGCAGTACAATTTTGGTCACCATATTATAGGAAGGATATTGATTTGCTTGAGTCTGTGCAGAGAAGGATGACAAAGATGATTGGTGGGCTAAGGAACTTACCTTATGGTGAAAAGCTCAGAAAACTAAATCTACATACATTGGAAATTAGAAGAGTCAGAGGGGAATTGATTGAAGTCTTCAAATGGGTAAAAGGTTATAATAAAGGGGATCTGGGTAAGGTTCTTATACTTAGTGAACATGACAGGACACGTAGCAATGGGTTAAGCTTGATAAGTATAGGTCTAGGAAGGAGATTGGGAGGAATTGGCTTACAAATCGTGTGGTAGATGAATGGAATAGGCTCACTAGACATGGGATAGAAGCCTCCTCTCTGGGTAGTTTTAAGAATAGATTAGATAAATATATGGATGAAGCTGCTAGATGGGACTGCCTTTTTTATGTACATATGTATATATTTTTCTAAGGAGTGGGGAGATTATATTTTGCTGTTGCATGAATGGACATAATCCTCTGGATGCATTTTATGTATATTGTAGATTAGATATGACAAACTCCTGTAAAGGGTGACAATGTTGATGACTTTTCTCTGGTAAGAAATCTTTTGTGTGTTGACTGGAACAGGAGCTGCCAAGTGTAGGCCATGAATGGTCTTTTGCAGTCTCTTTCTTTTCTTATGTTCTTATGTACTCCGACCGGTTTGAGCCCAATCTCTCTAACCTCTTGCATGTGCAAGTTGATGGAGAGATTGGTAAATGTTAGATTAGCCTTTTTCCTGGACAGTGGAGGCCATCTGTACGGGAGATTACGCGATGTGCCCGGTTCAGGGGCATTGGAATCTCCGCATCCCCTGGTTCGCAATATCCGTGACGCCACAGTTTTGGTGAGCCGGGCAGATGTCGAGATTGTCTTCTGCTGGGTTCCTGGACATGTAGGAATTTGCTGGGAATGAGCGCGCCAAAGAGTCCGCAAGGACTCTGCGACCGGACCAGCGGTTCGCTCTTCCTCACACCGACTACATGGCAGGAATACGGGCAACTCTTCAGACTGCTTGGCTAAGAAGATGGGAAACAGTCGAAGGGAACTTAAAGTTCGCTTTCTAAGTAGGATTATTTTTACAAGATCTTAAATTTATTCACCCCATCTTTTGTAAATATTTACCCCATATTTTTTGTAAGTAAAAGACTGTACATACAATCCATTTCATCTCCCTCGATTTCTCTGGATTGACTGGGGTTAGAGTCTAGATTTTCGGCCCACTACAACATTATGAATGTTATTTTTACCTATATTTCTTTAAATCTAACTATATTTTGTGATTTCTTTGATTTTTTCTTCTATTATTATATTTACAATATCAAATATCCCATTTGAAAACTATATATATGCTGCATGGATCTTGTTTAATTTTTGGCTATATACATAATTATGATTTTTTTATTATATTCCAGATAAAGCTATAACCACTATTACAATGACTTCTTCACAGTTTTGCCTCATTCGTAAATATAAAACTGAAGATTCTCTTGCTATAAAAAATATCATAACAGAAGCAACGATGGAACAAGTTAAAAATTTCTTTTGGAGTGCTATTCTTTCAGAATTGTTACCTCAGGTATGTAAATTTTGATATACTTTAATGAAACTATTATTTCTTAAATATTTCTCTGGCTTTACTTTGATATTTTTCTCAAAACAGAAAACATACTTATAATTATCGAAAATTAGATTTAAATATACATATATATATATAACTATACAATATGTATTCTGAAGTGTATAAGGATTCATTGTCCTAGTACTCGTGTACTTTCAATTTCCTATGTGCTATGACCTAGTTACGTGGAAATGCTGTTACTGATTACAGTGGAATTAGGCCACACTTGGTGTAGTAAGTTACCATATTGGTAACAATTTATAATAAGAATTTTTGTATGCCTCTCTTTAAGGCTGTTGGCTTTTATTAAGTAAGGGAAAGCTAATGAGAAGAGGGTCTCTCTCTGAAAGCACTGATGTGGAAGGGGGGGGATGAGGATTTTGCAGCAAGCCGATCATTCCACATTCTCAGGGCAAATACAGTGAAAGAACAAACGACTATGAGAAACATTATGTAGTGGAGCAGAGCCCCATCGCAGGGTTCCTTGGGAGTATTGAGATAGGGTCATTGAGGATAGGTAGGAGAAAGATGTCATTTGTCTTGTATGTAACAAGAAGGATCTTAAAGGAGATTATTGAATGGGGAGCCTTTGCAGATCACAAAGCAAGTTAGTTGCATAAAAGAAATGTCCCCAGTGGAGAAGAGGATAGGCTGCAAAGTTTTGAATCAGTAAGAGAGGTGAAGAGTGGAAGCCAGTGATCTAGCCAGAATGTCAATCTCAAAACTATTGTGGTCAAGGAAAGAAAGATTGAGAGAACTCAACAGCCAAAAAAACAGTCATTCTGCCTTAATGAGTAGCATGTATCACAAACGGGCCATGAGGGAGCTGGTATCAGACAGTGAAGTGGATGATCAGGATCAGAAACAATTTTAAAGTAATAAGTCAAGACTCCAACGAGTTGTCGATGCTTAGGGTTCAACTGTACATCAGTTAGCAGAAAACTAATCTGGTTGAAAGCTCTGTCAAAGAGTTTCAAATTGGTCTCTGATGCAGAAAAGAAGTCAGAATAACAATATTTAAAATGAGGCAGAAGGAAGGAATAAAAACAATTCCTAACCATTCTGTCTGTAGAGTAGATCTGGCTGCACTTATGCAACAAACCAACCTTTTGAGAAATTGAGGATGCAACAGTGTGCAAGTGCAGCTCAAAAGTCAGCTTGGGATCAAAAGTAACACCAAGCGATTTCAGTGGAGAACAATTAGGGATTGCAACGCAGTTGACAATTATATCAGGGTGATGCAATTGTAAGCTCCTTGATTAACCAATGACAAGGCTATGGGATTTATTTGGATAAAGTTTCATACCCCAAACATCACACCAAGATAAAATTCTCTTGATATCCAGAATAAGCAATTCAGTGACTTTTTTACTGTCCTAAGGAGAAGGAATTGCAGCATACAAGTTGTATCATCAGCATAAGCAACCTTATTCAACTCATCACAGAAAACATGTCTGAGGTATACCTAAATAATGAAGAGAAGCAGAACCAGAACACTACCCTGAGTAATGCCACATTTAGCAAAGCTGTAGGAGCTAAAACTAATATCAACTGACACACACTGCTTCCTGTTGGTCAAAATCTTGACCAGTATGCAGAGGAAATGACCACCAATACCAAGGGATCTAATTTTAACACAATCAAAAGGCTGAGCTAAAATCAAGAGATATAAGATGAGATTCATGACCAGCATCAAAAGAACTTTGAAAGTCATTTCATTGGTGATAAAAAGAAGAGCATCAGAAGTACTAAGACCCTTCCGGAAAACACTGTTTTACTGGGGGCAATTTCTTATTATTCCAAAAATGAATCATGCATTTGGCCAACAAATGCTCAAATATTTTAGACAGAAATGGTGTAATGGAAATGGGTCTATATTCCTCTGGATGAATTGATGATGAAGAGCTTTTGATGATTGGAGTGACATTTGCAAAATGCCAGCATTCAGGAAAATAACTCTGATGAATAAGTAATCTAAAAATAATAGCCAATTTTGTGACCAATGATGGAGCAATTCTTTTATAAAAAAAAACAAATGAATCAAGGGCATTCAGATAGAAAAGAAGTTCTGATGACAAATCCATGGACTGCAGTTTAATAGGAGGAAAGCAAGATGAAGGTAAGTTGACTACCTCACTGCTTTGCTTATTAAAAATTGAGGCAAGTAGATCAGCTTTCTCCTTAGAGTTATAGCTTACAGAGCTGTCAACATACAAGTGATTTCAAATAGACTCATCTAGTGGTAAAAATTTGGTTTGAATCTTAAAATTTAGTCCAGAGTGATCGATGTAACCAAGGGGCAGAACAAATCATAAATTAACAATGGAGATCCAGGCAATTCCCAGAAATGTGGACCCCATCCGGCCCCAGCTCATCAAATACTTCCACTTACCTTTTCTTGTACCATCAGCACCTGAAAAGATGGAGGTCCTGCCCCCCCCCCCCCGGTGCTTTCACAGGAAACCCTCCAAAAAAAACTCATCTATTTCTCTTGAGTCACGCAACTCCCTTTCTTCACTGGCAGTCCATAATTGAGTGCTCCCACCGACTCAATAGGGCCAAACCACCTTAAGTGAGCAAAAGATGGCAGGGCCCATGCCCCTTAACATCCTTCACTTGTGCATCAAGAGCCTATAGGGGGTAACTATACATGCCTCCCCTCTCTTCCTCAACTGATGCTGGTTCGCTGGCATTAGGTGAAAAAGGAACCTCAAATGAGATCTCTCAGGGCGGAGATGACCGCATGCTGGCTGAAGGCTACATGATCCATCAAAGGAGAGCTCTAGCTAGTGTGATTGGTAGAGAGCCAAAGGTGACCCATTTCTTGGATGGGAGCCTTTTGGCTATTGTGTCAAAGCCCTCTGAAGCAGCCATGATTAGTGCCATTCAGACACTTGATGGCATGCCTGTGAGTGTGATGCCACACACTACCATGAACTTTGTTAAAGTAGTTTATGCGAGGGAACTTGTGGACTATTCCATAGACGATATCACCTTAGAGCTGGCCAACCATAGGGCGGTCAAGGTCAAACATGTGATGAGAAAACAGGGAGAGGCCTCGTGACCCACCCCATCACTGTTCCTCACATATTCGACTGTGACAAACTCCCTGAGTCGGTGTGGCCGGTTGGTATCCCTGCAGCGGGAAGGCATTCATGCCACTCTTACCCGAAAGTTGTCTGTGTAAGTTGCTCCAAGGCTGCACACAATAAGTCCAAATCGTGTGTGGCAAAGTGTGTCAATTACAGAGAGCCACACCCCGTTTTTTCAAAGCAATGTGGTGCATATCTCCTTGAGAAGAAATCCTGGCTGTTCAGGCCCAGGATCGTCTCTCATTTTGTGAGGCTAAGGACTTGGTCTTGCGTGCCTGGCGCTACCCAGGATGTCCTATGCCTCAATGTCGTTTCCCCGCCCATTCAGAACCCTTCGACAGGTTCTATCCACCCTGGTCACCCCCCTGGTAAAGCTGGTGGCCCAAAGGGTTCACACCCAGCCCTGACTAAAACCAATACTCCCCTCCCTTCCCCCAGCGTAACCATTTTTTGTAAGGCAAAACAGCCTCGCACCTCCACTAAGTTATTAGACTCACTGGGGGCAACACACCTGAAGATGGTTGTGAGGCCATCTTCTGGGGTTACTAAAGCTGCCCCCCAAAAGGAGGACAGCCATAAAAGAACATCGTGAGGGTCTTCTCTTTGAAGAGGGCTGTTGCATCTCCGAGCTAGGCCTGGAGGGCATATTCCTTCAATGGAATTGCCACAAACTCCGGGCCAGCTGGGCGCGTGCCCCTGTCCACCCTGCCTGGATATAATGGTTTTGCGACCCCACCACCATAGGATGGGGGCTGGGCAGGAGGATGCACAATTTACACCTTTCTCTATTTTCTCTCTATTCTTCTCTTTGCTTTAGATACCTCCTTTTAGGCTTTAGCTGTGCAGCTGCACCTGAATAGGAGGTATACTGTTATTTCTGCATAAATTCCCCGTCAGCCAACTTCGATGTAGGGGACTTAGGTTGCATCGTGACACAGTTGCCGATGCCCTCTCTTGCTCGGAGATCTGTACAGTAGACACACCCTCTGGGGAGACTACTCAATTAATCTCCGGGGTTGATAGACGAGCTGGAGATAGGTGTCCGAGATGTGGATGAGTTTGAGCATCACTACCCAAGAACCACTTCATTTCCCTGCCTTGATCTATGGTAGTGATCACTTTCCCATTCAAATATCATTTTCTGGGCCACTGCCACAAGAGAGCCCACCCCAGTGGTGCTTGGCGTGGGAGCGGTGGTCCCCATTTCAGGAAATGACTGATTTCTCTCTCTCAGTCGTGGAGCTTAGGTCAGTTGCTGAAGCGGTTGAGTTCTTCTCCAGTTACCTCATTGCCATGTGCCTAACTACTATTCCTAGAACGTCTGGCCATTTTGTACACCAACCACTCTTGTGGTGGTCAGCAGAGTGTGAGGTGGCCCTCAAACAGAAGCATTATGCCTACATGCGCAAAAGTGCCTCCTGAATGATTTCACTGAATTTTGTCTGGATAAGGATAGGTTCCGGTATATTTTGAAGCATGCCCACCACTCTTCTTGGCAGGCATACGTGTCTTCACTTAATGGGAAAGACCCCTCTAGCAGAGGTGTTGAAGCAAGTCAAAAGGATTCTGGGCAAGTTCTCGCAGGACCCCCCCTCCTGTTCTCCAGGAGAATGGGACTGCAATCTCAGACCTCGCATCTGTGGCTGAATCCTTAGTGACCACTTTCTCCGCATTCTCTAGGCTGGATACTGCTCCACCAGCATTCAATGTGCATCATAATGTCGCAGAAGGCCACTGACTGGACTTTACCTCCAAAGGCTGAGAACCCTTCAATGACAGGTTTACTTTGAGTGAGTTGCATTCTACTCTCACTTCATGCGTGGACACCGCCCCGGGACATCATCTGCCCAGACAATGTCCCGTACACCATCCTTTGACACGTGTGTGAGCGAGGCATGGCCTTTCTATTAGATTCGTTCAACAGGATCTGGGTAGATGGTATGCTCCCATATTCCTGGTGAATCACTACTGTGCTCACTTTTCGCAAACTGGGTAGAGATCACTCTACTCTGACTGGTTTCCACCCAATCTCTAATTTCCTGTGTCTGCAATTTGATCTTCGTGCACACTACCTGTCCTGATACTAGGATGAGCAGGGTTGCTACTATTTGTAATGACTATTTTGAGGATGCTGGCCCCCACTTTATTTAACTGTTTTTTATTTTGTAGGTTGTACATTCCTGTGCTGGGGGGAGGCGGGCCTACCCCCAATGCCAGAGTGTGCTTGTTACCCTTTTACCTTTTAGTCACGTGTGGCAAGATGAGATATATAATTTTGGGCGTGGGAAATTAGTCATGTGTGAGTCAGGTCGTGAGTGACTACATCTCACTATGTCGGTCAGTCCCCGTTTTGCTCTTCTTTCTTCCTTTTTTTGTAATAACATTGTAACTATTCGGCCAATTCTAACAAAATTTGAAACCCTTATGTTGTTTACATTCTCTTTCAAGTGCTATAATTGCCAAAGTCCTCCCAAGGTTAGCCTGGGGAATAATAATATATAACTAATCGGCCGATTTTAACTAAATTCAAAAACATTGTTGTTTTACATTCTTTTTTGAATGATATAATTTCCAAAGTCCTCCTGAGGTTAGCCTGGTATTTATTTTGTTTTGCCAATGACATAACTATTTGGCTGATTCTAACGAAATTTAAAACCATTATGTTTTACATTATCTTTCAATTGATATAATTGCCAAAGTCCTATCAATGTTATCCCTGGAATTATTTTTTTTTGGCATAACATCATAACTTTTCGGCTGATACTCTGCTAGGCAAGCCTAGAATAGGTCATGCTATGCTAGGATATTATAGGCTAGGCTATTCTATGCTAAACTATAAGATACAATGTGCAAGGATAAAACATACTATTCTAATTTAAGCTATAATGTGCTATGATAGGATAGCATATATTAGATATGTTAGGATAGACAATAATAAGCTATGCTTCACTAGGGTATAATAGTATAGTATAGGATATACATGTCTAGGATTGTTAATGCTAGGATAGGATAAGCAGGGCATCAAAGTCTATACTAGGCTAGTCTTCGCTATACCAGGCTAGGATAAGCGAGGCTTTGCTAGGGTAGGCTATGTTATGCATGCTATGCAATACTATGATATGCTATACTAACTAGGGTAAGGTAGGCTGATATACTAGAATATACTAAGCTAGGATCCTATATATGCAAGGCTTTACTATGGTTTCTAGACTAAGATAGGCCATACTATACATTCTCTTATAGGCTAGGCTAGATTAGTTTAGGTTAAGTCATACTATGTCAGGCTAAACTATACTATGTAAGGCTAGGCTATACTATGCTAGATACTCTAGAGCATGGTATGTTCTACTATTATAGGAAATCATATGCTAGACTTGGTTATACTAAGCTAGGCTATGCTATGCTATGACATAATCTACTCTGTTATGCTATGCTAGGCTTTATTATGCTAGTTGAGGTATTACTATGGAAGGCTACCCTACGGTAGTCTAGGTTTTGCAGGCTACTATTCGAGACTATACCAGGCTATGCTATAAAATGTTATACTATTCTAGACAATAATAGGAGATACTATACTACATATACTTTACTATACTATGTTTTCTATGCTATGCTATAATATGAAAAGCACTAATATGCTATGTTATACTATGCTATACTATTGTAGACTTTCCATTAGGGTGTGACCATTTTTTCACCACTCCAATTCCATAAATCAGTTGTGACAAAAAAAAATATATTTTATTATAATTTAGTTCTGCTTTTTAATAAACTTTTAGAAAGTTGTGACTTTATAGTCACAGGCGACTCTACATCTCACTATGTTGGTCGATCTACATTTTGCTCTTTTTTTTTTCATAACATTGTAACAATTCAGCCAATTCTAATGAAATTTTAAACCTTTAAGTTGTTTTACATTTTTGTGAATGATATAATTGGCAAAGTCTTCCCATGTTAGGCCGGGAATTATATTGTTTAGGCAATAACATCCTAACTATTCCAAAGACTTTATAGTCACAGGTGACTCTACATCTCAGTATGTCGGTCAGTCCACATTTTCCTCCTTTCTTTTTTAATAACATTGTAACAATTCAGCCAATTCTAACAAAATTTGAAACCCTTATGTTGTTTTCCATTCTCTTTTGAATGATACAATTGGTAAAGTCCTCCCATGTTAGCCCAGGAATTATATTGTTTTGGCAATAACATCATAACTATTCTAACGAAATTCGAAACCTGTATGTTGTTTTACATTATATTTCAAAGGATATAATTGCCAAAGTCCTCCCAAGCTTAGCCAGGGAATTATTTTGTTTTGGCAATAACATCATAACTTCGGCTGATTCTAATTAAATTTGAACCCATTATGTTTTACATTCTTTTTGAATGATATAATTGCTAAGGTTAGCCTGGGAATTAGGTGGGTTTTTTTGCAATGACTTCATAACTCTCGCTGATTCTAACGAAATTTGAAACCTTTATATTGTTTTACATTCCCTTTCAAATAATATAATTGCCCAAGTCACCCAAGGTTAGCCAGGGAATTAGTTTTTGGGGGATAATAACATCATAACTATTCTGCCGATTCTAAGTAAATTTGAAACCCTTAAGGTTTTTACATTCTCTTTCGTATGATAGAATTGCCAAGGTCCTCCCAAGGTTACTCCAGGAATTATTGAAAACTTTCAAAGTTGTAAGGACATAAATCAGAATAAGTGAGGGCATGCACGACTTTTGGTCAGTAGACCTCATTTTTTTTTTGTTGCTGTTTTTTTGCATAGTTATTTTAATGTAGCCTAGGTCTAGGCTGTCATGAGTATGGCGACTCCTTCCCAAGTAGGCAGTTTGCCAGATGGGCTCCTAATTTTTTTTTCATTTACAACTTACAATTGGTGAGAGTTTGGATTCATTCAGGTACAATAGAGATCTTGCAATTTTATTTCATGTGCATTGTTCTCCAGGAAATTGGATGAATAAATCAGGATGCTCTTTTTACCCAGTCAATGCAAAAATTGTTTACTTTGCATATCCAAGCTCTTCTAGGAGCCTCAGGGTGAGTGTTGTGAATCTTCTTGTACCACACACAGATAAAGATCTCTTCCTGCTCCAGAATCAACTCTATTAACAGGTCTTGACTCACATGACCACTCTACCCCTTCCATGGCTTGGTAGGCTGAGACAAGACATGAGAAACCCAAAATTGCCTTGACTGTGGAACAAGTGAATCCAACTTTATCCTCCAAGGAATGTCAAATTCTGTTTGATTAAGTATGACCAGGAGAGAGAGTATTTCATTCTCTAATGCCTCAAATATAAGTTGAATAAGCGGCATTATTCCAGTGCCAGCACCTAGGAAAATTAAACAAGATTGGCTGCTTGGTAAAGATGGGCCATTGTAAAGTACCTTTCAAGAAGAATAGCATCAATTGAGTCTTCCTTCTTCAGGGTGTCCAGTAGTGGTGTAAGGGAGCGTTTAGGGTAGACCTTGAAGAAAATCTGGATATCACATGGTGGATTCTCTTCATCTTTCTGCTCAATTCTGAATGGAGTCACCACTGGAGTGTAGGGTTTTACAACATCTGACTTCAAGTGTCGGAGATATGCCAAACTGAATTTGCTCAGGTATGGCTAGTGTCATCAAGATGGTGTTGTGGGTCAGTCTCACCATTTTCGCAACCTTATTTATTTAGCAGATATTTTAGTTGTCTATTAATGCAACTTTATTCATCTAGAATAATAGATTTTTATGCTGAACATGCAATACTTATCACCAGTCGAGGTTCCATTAGGAAATGGCTTGCTTGAGTCCGGAGATTTTGCAATGCAGAGAGATGTAGTTACCTCAGGCATAAAACAAAACAAGATCATAATAAAAATAACTAAACATAAATGCAAGATTAGCTATCCTTCCTATAGCTGACACCTATATAACCCTTTGACTAATATCTCTTATTAATTCCCTCCAACAACCCCTTAATTCTCATCTTGAGAGCATCTTCACTCATGCCTCTCCAATTTTTCTGCCACTTATATTTTTTTTGTTGTTTTGCCCTTAATTTTTTCTCTGCTGAGATTCCTTTGCCTTCATTAACTATCCTTTATTTCAATTTCCTTTACTAGTATCTCAAAAATACAGAAATTATATTTGTTTCAAATTATTACCAAGGAATTTAATTATAGTATCAATCAAATAATTTCCTCTTCTTTCTTTTTTTGCAGATATGTGTAATCTTTGTTGCATTTGCTTACATCGTTGTTGGCATTCCTTTGAAGTATTGTCTGATTTCCATCCCATTTTCAATCATTATGGTATATGTGATTATTTGGCTTGGGCACTGGATAAAAGTAAGTTATTAATAAACAGCATGATTTAATTATAGTTCTATGGTGTAATCACTTCAGGATGATTTTTATTATGAAGGTTGGGTAGAATTATTAAGAGGGGCATGCCTTCCCAATGCTGTCTCCAATAGTATTCAAGTTATATATCTTTCCCAAATTTTAATTTCTCTCTTACTTCAAGGAACTTACACGTATGTATCCTCTTATATTCTCAGGAAGGACTTCTGAAAAATTCTGTGAGTCAGGTGTAGAAAATATTGTGACCCTCCAGTAATTTTGTTCATGTTTTTTTGCAATTCAGTTATTTAAATGATTAAAGTTCTGAGAGATTTTAGTAAGCTTGAATCACACTCATTTAGTAAAGAACTACAAATTTTTGAGAATGCATTTTGTCCTCTCTACTCTTCTATGCATGGTTGCCATATTGCTGTGCACATGTAAAGAAATGTATTTTAGCAAATAATTAAAGGCATGGAGAGAAAACTCCAGTTCCCTCTGCCTATGCATGATTCAAATTGTCCAACTAAACTTACTCATTAAGAAGGGTTCTAGCACTTTTCACACTAATATTGGTGCTTAAAGGATAAGACATTTAATAAATACCCTTTAGGCGATTGTGGTTTATTACATATCCTATAGAGAATACCTAGTTGCTTTTTACTTGGACTGTATCATTACTATAATTCTTGCTAATTGTTTGTTTGAACCAATTCACTATATGCAACTCAAATCCTGGGTAGGACTATGAGTAGCCCTCTAGATATCTAAACCTTCTAACAGAATGGAGTATACACTTTACTAACCTTTACATACATCCTGCCTACCAAATTTTGAGCCATTTTTCAACACAGCAAAAGAGCAGCCTTGTTGCTTCTCTTGTCCCCCTCTCTTAGACTGGCAATCTCAATGAACTCTCTCCACTGGACAGGGTTCTTCCAGAGATCAAGCACTCTGTGAATCCCTAGGTTTGCCTCTGTTGTACTTATGCTGAACATATTGTGAAAAATATGATGTTTAGTTTCATGTGGATGCTGCATCAGAAAAGAAACCCACTTGTGAAATCAGCCGGCAAATCAAGGACCTAAATATAGTACTCAAAATAAGGTAGATGCATATCATTTTGCCTGAAATTGGATGAAACAACATGTTTTTCATCAAAATATTATTTGCAGTGGTGTCATATATGGTGGGAAAGAGTGTACTAAACTGCCCAACCCATGCTTCAATTATTTCTCTTTATATGGGCAAGTTATTGCATATACTCCTGCCTTTTTGTGTATGGTTTACACTTGTTTGTACTATGCTGTAGTCAATTTTGCTTTTGTTATGGTTAAGAACAATTATTTAAAGTCAAGAAACCATTTTTCAGATCATTGCTCTCAGAAATACAGGCTATATAATGAGTGAAATAATGACGTTAACAGGTGTAGCCCATTGTATAATTCAGAACTGAGTTAACTGTTTCTATGCAGGTGGCAGGGTTGAATTGCCCAAACAAAAGAAAAGCACAGGTAGGCTTTTAAGCAGCGGGCCCCATTGAAGCTTTGTGGATTGCACTTAAATAGATGCAAATTTTAAATACATATAAGTTAATTGCAATTACTTTTGTACATTTGCATATACTACATAGTCATAAATATAGCTAACTTTAATAACTAAGAGTGATCAACACAACAAAACTGGTAAACAATTAAATTACTCCACTAACTGCAAGAATCCTCCCCCAACTCACAAAGCCATCATTGTAAACAACAAGATTCCTTGCCTTAAAGACACTAGCACCTTAATAAGCACTATTCTAAAACATAATGATACCTAAGAATCCACATTAGCATCTTCCTAGCAGTTGGCATACACTGTAGATACCCATTGTTTACTTCTTGTTGTTACATTACTTTTCAGCAGCAGAGGACTTCTGCTGCTCATGTTTCTTTCAATTAATGTGTCATGCTGGTGTACATCGATGGTTCCATGTCTGAAAGTGTAGTTGGCTTCCATCCTACCTCTTCCTTGTTTGACCTGTAAGGGGCGCGGCGATTTGCCATCCTGGCATCGTGCTGACGGGACTCAGCAGCCAGTCCAACCCCAGCTTAGTTCTTCTCCTTCCTTCAAAACACTTGTTTCTTCGCTTTTCATACAACCTCTCCCACAACTTTCTCTGGTCAGCCTCTAATTTCATAGGGTAGATGCTGACCTTCTTCTCAAGCCAACCACCCCGGATCGGGGCTGAGGGGGGAGGGGACATTGTTCCCTAACCCCTGAGCTCCGGTTCGGGATGGGTTTTTTTTAACAACCTGCTTCATCCCCACTCATACCTTCCTCACATCCCCTTTCCTCTCCTCTTCACATTCTATCAATTTTACGCCGTGTCCAAGGTGGAGCCGCCATGCTGATGGACTGCCAGGCCACCAGGCAGGAGGGGTGGTCCCAAATGGTGGCACCTGGCTCTGCCAGGCCTGTAAGCACCTCTTGCAGTGCGGGCAACTGCAAGAGGTGATGAACTATTGCGTTATGTGGTACAAATAGGGTCACCATGCCCAAAGATGAGTAAAAAAACAAAACAAACCCCTTTAACTCCCCCTGAAACAAAGACGGAGCCGCCCTCAAGCAGCTCAAGCGAAAAAAGAAAAAATGGAGGTCATCCCCCCTGTGCTTGCGTTGGGGACCCTCCCTATTTCTCTAACCGGAGAGGAGGCTTACTCCTCTCCTTCGCCTACGGGTGCTGGGGACTCTCCCTTCTCTGGAGGAGCTTTCGGGTACCTCCCTTTTTCCAGCGGCAGTCCCCTCTTTTCTTTCCAAGGGGACTGGCAAGAAAGCCAGCAGGCAGCCCATAGCCAACCGCTCCGCATTGAAGCGGCTTGGTAGGGCTAACCCCCTTAGGGGGGAGAGGGAAGCGAGGCCCCTTCCTTCGCTTCCCTCAAAAGACCTGCTGGCAAGAATATTAAACCTTGCCGAGGTCAAGGCCTGTGTCTCCCCACACAAGACTGGTGACACTGCCAACGGAACCTGCGATGTCGTGGGAGGGGATGGCCAACTGGAGGCCCCTCCTGTGATAGACATGGTCTTTGAGGAAACCCAGCCTCAGACGGTAGTGCCTTCCATAGGGGGGAATACGGGATCGGCGCAAAGCACCGAACCCGAGTCCGCCCCTATGCAACTTCCTCCTCAAACGGCTGGGGCCTCCGAGGCAGTACAAGGAGGGGGAGGGATCTCGTCCGACCGGTGCCCCTATGACTACCAGGACCTTCTCCATTTCGGAGAAGGACCTGGATGAGGCCGGTCCATCTGGCCTAGGGGCTTCTGCCGGTGCAGGTGAGAAGCGGGTTCATTCCCCTCCCTCGTCTCCCAAAAGGAAAAGGACTAAAAAGACTTGAGGCTCCTCTCCATCCGTGGGTGCTGCGGGGATGGATGGGTCTGCTGCCACTTTGGCAAGCGACCAAACAAAGATTGGCACATCCAGCCCCTCTGCCTCCCTAGGTGCGGAGCCCCTGACTATGACAAAGACCAAAAGTGCACAGGGCAGAGCCTCAATTACATCTGGGCCCCTCATTCAGAGGTTACCTGGCGTTTTAGAGCCTGCTGGCTTCAAACACTTCCTCGTTATTCACTCCACTGATGGCACCATGTTGTCCAAGGGCAACATTATCCATCAGAGGAGAGGATTAGCTAGTGCAATTGGTAGAGAGTCAAAGGGGACCCGTTTCTCGGACGGGAGCCTTCTGCCGAATGCGGTGAATCCCACCGAGGCGGCCAAGATAAGTGCTCTTCGGACACTTCATGGCACCCCGGTGAGTGTGATGCCGCACTCTACCATGAACTTTGTGAAAGGAGTAGTTTATGCGAGGGAACTCATTGACTACTCCATTGAGGACATCACCTTAGAGCTGGCCGACCATGGGGCAGGCAAGGTCAAACGTGTGATGAGAAAACAGGGAGGGGCCTCTAGACCCACCCCTACACTCTTCATCACGTTCAACTGTGACAAGCTCCCTGAGTCGGTGCATGCCGGTTGGTACCACGTGAAGGCATTTGTGCCACTGCCGCGGCGGTGCTATTACTGTCACCGCTTCGGCCATACGAATCGCTCATGTACACGTGCAAAGTCGGGGTCACCTGAAGTCTGTGTAAATTGCTCCAAGGTCGCACATGATAAGTCCAAATCGTGTGTGGCCAAGTGTGTCAATTGTGGAGAGCCCCACCCTGCTTCTTCGAAGCAATGTGGTGCATATCTCCTTGAGAAAGAAATCCTGGCCATTCAGGCCCAGGATCGACTCACTTCGCGAGGCTAAGGACTTGGTCCTGGTGCGCCCGGCTCTGCCTGGGACGTCATATGCCTCAATATTTAGAAAGGCACCCTCTGCTCCTAGCCCATACAGGCCAATGAGCGCGGTTGTTTCCACGCCCAATCAGAGCCCTTCTGCAGGCTCTACTCAACCCGGTCACTTCCCTGGTAAAGCTGGAGGGAAAAAAGGGTTAATCCCCAGCCCCGGCTAAAACCAGGGCTCCCACCTCTTCCCCCAGTGTGACCGTTTCCCGTAAGGCGAAACGGCCACGCGCCTCCACCGCATCGTTAGGCTCACAGGGGGACAACATCCTTGAAGTCAGTCGCCAGGCCATCCTCCGGGGTTCCTAAAGCTGTCCCCCAAAAGGACAGCAACAAAGGAGCTTTGGCTCCTTCACCAACACCTAGTGGTGGAGCGAGAGGCTCGGAGACGGTAGTTCCTCGAAAAGAGGGCCCCCCCGCCTAAGGTTTCGAGGAGGGCGCCCGCGTCTCCTCCGAGCTAGGCCTGGAGGGCATATTCCTTCAATGGAATTGCCGTGGACTCCGGGCCAACTGAGAGGAGCTGCGGAGGCTCGTCTCATCCTGTTCCCCATTAGACATCTTTCTGCAGGAGACGATGCTAGGCGCGTGCCTCCCTGCCCGCCCCCTGGGGTATAAGGATCTTGCGACCCCACCACCACGGGCTGGGAGGTGCGCGGTTTACACTCGGCATGATGTTTCCATTCTTCCTTTCTCTTTAGATACCTCCTTTCAGGCAATGGCTGTGCAGCTGCACCTGGAAAGGAGGTATACTATCATTTCTGCGTACATTCCGCCGCATCATGGCACGGTTGCCGAGGCCCTTCCTCTTGCTTGGAGCTCTGAACGGCAGGCATCCTCTCTGGGGAGATTACTCAATAAATCCCAGGGGACAAGTCCTTGCGCCAATCTGATTGGAGAGCTTAAGATGGGTGTCCTAAATGTGGCTTCCATGGTAGTAATCACTTTCCCATTCAAATATCATTTTCAGGGCAACTGCCGCCTGAGAGCCCACCACGGTGGTGCTTGGTGTGGGCGCCGTGGCCTGCATTTCAGGAAATGACTGAATTCTCTATCTCAGTCGAGGAGTTTAGGTCGTTAGATGAGGCTGTTGAGTCCTTCTCCGGCAACCTCATCGCCGCGTGCCTGACTACTATTCCTAGAACGTCTGGCCGTTTTGCACGCCGCACACTCCCATGGTGGTCGGCCGACTGTGAGACGGCCTTCAAACAGAAGCGTTATGCCTACATGCGCTATAAGCGCCGCCCGAACGATTTCAATGTCGCTGAATTTCGTCGGACTAGGGTTAGGTTTCGGTATATTTCGAAGCACGCCGGCCGCTCTTCTTGGCGGGCATATGTGTCTTCACTTAACGGGAAGACCCCTTTAGCAGAGGTGTGGAAAGCGAGTCAAAAGGATTCGGGGCAAGTTCTCGCATGACCCCCCTCCCGTTCTCCAGAGAATGAGACCGCAATCTCAGGCCCCGCGTCCGTGGTGGAATCCTTCGCGACCGCTTTTTCCGAATTCTCTAGCCGGGATGCTGCTCCGCCAGCATTCAATGCACGTCGTGATGTCGCGGAAGGCCGCCGACTGGACTTTACCTCCAGAGGCGAAGAACCCTTGAATGACAGGTTTACTGTGAATGAGTTGCACTCCGCTCTCGCTTCGTGCGTGGACACCACCCATGTCCGGACGACGTCCCGTACGCCATGCTTCGACACCTGGGTGAGCGAGGCATGGCCTTTCTGTTAGATTTGTTCAACAGGATCTGGGTGGAGAGTCTTCTCCCAGATTCCTGGTGAATCGCTACTGTGCTCGCCTTTCGCAAACTGGGGAGAGATCACTCTACTCCGACCGGTTTCCGCCCAATCTCTCTAACCTCTTGCGTGTGCAAGTCGATGGAGAAATTGGTAAATGTTAGATTAGCCTTTTTTCTGGACAGCGGAGGCCATCTGTCTTCTGCACAGTGCGGCTTCCGCAAGTTCCACTCCACGTCGGATGCTCTGCTGCGACTGGAAAATGCCGCCTGCGAGGCTTTCCTTAGTAGACAGCACTACGCCACGGTCTTTTTCGATCTGGAGAAGGCCTATGATACCGCATGGTGATATGGTATCATGGAGACTCTCCATACGATGGGGGCGAGGGGACACCTCCCAATGTTTATATCTGAATTTTTGCGAGATCGTCGATTCCGCGTACGGGTGAGGGGAGGCCTCTCCGGCCCAAAGGAGCAGGAAGAGGGTGTCCCGCAGGGAAGTGTCCTCAGTGTCACACTCTTTGTTCAGAGCATCAACGGCATCACCTGGGTGCCGCCGGAAGATGTTCTCGCTACGCTCTACGTGGACGACCTTTCTATCTCTTTTGGAGCGGCCCAGATACCAACTGGAGCGTCGTCTCCAACAGGCATTGAACCGCGTCTCTAGCTATGCCGAAGCGCACAGGTTTCGGTTTTCTTTGGCCAAGACTAAGGTGGGGCATTTCTGCCGCCATCCACGGCTCCACCCCGCCCCAGATTTGTTTCTTAATGGGGTGCGCCTGGATGTGGTTGAATAGCACCGTTTCCTTTTTCTTGTATTCGACTGACGCCTCACCTGACAGGCTCATATTCGCAGCCTTAGGTTCTCTTGTACCCGTGCCATGGATATTTTCCGTTCCGTGACGTTCAGCGCTGATAGGGCTACTGCCCTGCTTTTTTATCGATCCTTTGTTCGTTCGAAGCTCGACTCTGGATTCGAGTTTTATGTATCCGCAGCCGGTGCGTTTATTGCGGAAGGTAGATTTGATCCACCACTCCGGCCTTCGCCTTGCGACCGGTGCCTTCCGCACTTCCCCCATTGAGAGCCTGTTGGTCGATTCTGGAGAGATGCCACTCGCTCTGCGCGGCATGCAGTGCATCACTCGCCTGTACGCGCGAACCCGGCGCCTCCCTCAGTCATCAACAGCTTTCACTTCATCCCCAGCTGATCTCGACGGTGCCTATGCCGCAGAGAGACGCGAGTCATACCCTAAGCCCTTTGGGTTTAGGGCCAGGAAACCCCTTTGAGAGGTAGATATAGCTCTCGGGCTGGTGGCACTCCTGGTTCTATCCACGATGCCACCCTGGAGGGTACCACATTTGGCTATTTGTCGCCACGCCTCTGCTCCCAAAGTTTGTACGCGCCGGGAGTATTGCGTTCGACCTTTTTTAAGCACACCTTGTGTCACGCTGGAACTGTGCCAGTGTATACGGATGGCTCCAAGTCCCAAGAGGAGTTCGGCTTCCACACCGTATCCCCTCTGTTTGAAGTCAGCGGGGCTCTACCAGGCGCTGCGTCTGTCTTCATGGCTGAGCTGGTGGCAATACACCACTCGGTACGGGGGTTTACGCGACGTGCCCGGTTCGGAGACCGGATTGCGATCCATAGCAACTCACAAAGTGCCCCGAGTGCTCACGGTGCATTGGAATCTCCGCATCCCCTGGTTCGCGATATCCGTGACGCCACGGTTTTGGCGAGCCGGGCAGATGTCGGGATTTTCTTCTGCTGGGTTCCCGGACATGTAGGAATTGCGGGGAATGAGCGCGCCAAAGAGTCTGCGAGGACTCTGCGACCGGACCAGCGTTTCGCTCTTCCTCACACCGACTACATGGCAGGAATACGGGCAGCTCTTCGGACTGCCTGGCAAAGAAGATTGGAGATGGTCGAAGGAAACTTAAAGTTTCTGTCGTCTCTGAATCGGACACACTTGTGTGAGGCATCGCTATTTGATGGGTGCTCGCCTGCGTCGTACCCCAGACTGTTCGGCACATTCTTGTCGAATGTTCCAGTCTGGGTGATCTTCGCGCATGCTACCTGTCCTGGTACCGGGATGGGCAGGGTCGCTACCCCCTGTCTTTTGTGGTTTAGTTGTTGTTTTTGTTATTGTTATCGCTTCCTAATTTTTATTTCTTTTTATCGTTGTTTTCTGTTCAATTTTTTTAAAGTAACCTATAACTAGGCTGTTTGTTTACGGCGACTTATGCCCAAGTGGGCATTCGCCAGATAGCCCCTTAAAAAAAAAAAGCTCCTGGTTTGAAGTCAGTAGGGCTTTTCTAGGTGCTGCATCTGTCTTCAAGGTTGAGCTGGTTGCAATATTCCACGATACAGAGATTATGCGCTGATCATTTTGGGACTGGTTTACCCCTTTCTTTTGGCTCTGGGGCTCTGGCTGGGGTAGTGGTTTTTAACTTGCTTTCATCCTTCTCAACCTTTGTTCCTTCTAGTTTTTCTTATTTATCCTTTTATTTCCCTGCAATAGGACACCAGGTGTAGCCTGGGCAACCTTGTTGCCGTTGATATCCTGAGTATTGTGCATCCCTCGCACCAAATGCCTGTAGGAGCATCTGTGATTATACATCTTCCACATCTTTTTAACGTTCTCTAACTCTATCACTTTCTTTACAAACTTTGTGTGATATGCCATCAAGGAGTAAAATAAGGCCCTACTACACTCACTATATAGCATGGATCAGGACTTCCTTTCAGGGTACCTGACAAAGAAAATGGAACATGGCACTTGAGAATTTAGTTTTGTGCCATTGCACCTCAACTATTCCAATATACTGATCTCCCATTTTTGTCAGCTCAGTATTGAACACACCTTGGATGCGGTGGGATCTATTAGAGTACTCCCCCATACCTTTCTTGAAGGATGAGGATTGTTTGGTGCCCCAGACTGTGTGCCCACACTTTAATTGAATATCCTAGTGTGTGTGTGTGGGGGGGGGGCAGGCTTCATACATAGTACCTGTCTAGGTGATGTTGCCCTCATTCATTGTTCCTTGGGGTTGGCTCCTCTCATCCAGTTTGTGGTGTTATAGAGTTCTTGGAAGGAAGACCCTTCTGCGGGATATCTGAGGTGATGGTTTATTTTTGAGTCTGCAGGAGACAATGTTTTTCTAAGTGCTTTGTCATGGCATGGTCTTTTTTTAATTTGTCCATTGTGTTTGCTATTTTTCTTTTGTTTCTCTTTGCTTTCTTTTTGTGGACATTTTATTTTTATCATGGTTAGATGTTTTTACACAAATAAAGATTAAGGGATTAATAATCGTTAATGTGGTAGCTATACCCTTCTTGGCTGGAGTTAATGATAGGATCATAAAATTTGGAAAATCTAACACAAGAAGTAAGAAAGACAGAAGAAAATCTTTCCTTTTCCATTTTGATTTAATAATAACTTCGATTTGCAGGCCCATGAGTTAAGTGCTGACTTAGATAACATATCTACTAATTATATGAATGACCCTTATACTACTTTCTGTGTGGCTGAAGTTTATGGAAAGGCTGGAGAAGCAGAGCTGGCCTCCTTAATGGGTAAGACAAAAAAGGTATGTAATTGATTTAATGTTATTTTTGAAGGGTATTTTTTATTATATTAGGGTCATTCATTCTCTGTCAGATCAGCCAGTGCCTAACACTCATCTCTCAGATTTGACTGAAATTTGGTTTATAGTAAGTTTCTGGGCTCTGGTCATCACTTCACTAACTCTATAATTTAAGAATGGGATTTTTTTGAGTATTTAAATAATAATTTCTTCTTAGTTTGGTTATGACATGTTTTTTATCAAAGTTATTTCTAATAATTCATTTGTAATATAAAAAACAAAATGGTGAAGTTCCGAAATAAAT
The DNA here is from genome assembly GCA_963969495.1 of Ceratothoa steindachneri. NCBI lineage: Eukaryota > Metazoa > Arthropoda > Malacostraca > Isopoda > Cymothoidae > Ceratothoa > Ceratothoa steindachneri. The sequence goes on along the minus strand of OZ018335.1, from coordinate 100,519,179 downwards.
ATAAGTATTGAAATTTTGTGAAATTTTTAAAACCCAAAGAATTACAAATGGTGAAGTTCAGAAAATATAATTTTATATATCTTCTTCTATAGCTAGATTTTAGCAACGTGATATTTTTAAAATTATTATAATTGACGAAGCTGAGAAAATTTATAGAGATTTAACCATGGCTGCTTTTTGGAGGGGGGGTAAATTTTAATCTTAGTAGCGAAGAGCAAGCTCTCCCCATCCCCCTTGTAGGTGGGAGTGGCAAAGCCATTGCCTGGTATATATATATATATATAATTAGAATAGAAAAATGCAAAGAATCCAACTACACTAGTTTTAGAAATATAAGTTTCACCTGTGGATATCAAATAAAATTTTGTTTATATTGGTATTTTTTATTTAACTAACATATAAGTGAATACCATATTCATAAGTTCTGTGTTCTAGCCATTTTCTCACATTTAGCTAGAGATTTTTTTTTTCTAAATAGGAAAAAGGCAGGGTTCAACTTGTCTTATGACATTCTGGAATTTTCTGATCCTATGGATACTTTTCCCTTAACCTCTCAAGTCATTGAGAGGTTATAGTATCTAGTTTCCATGTGTTCTTTTCTTTAATCTCTGACTATGGTGACAAGTGAAAAGAATAGTAAGAATGGGCATGGGGATCCATGTCCACACCCACCCCCCTTTTCTATAACAGGGGATGGAAGTCGGTTCACCGGCCAGAAATGACAATCGGTACCATGAATGGATCCATGATGCTGTTACCATCAGAGATGGGTATGTGTAGTCCTTTAAGGGGGAATCTCACAGCACCAATGCGCAAATTTGATAGAGGGAGAATAAAACTTCAGTTTTACAATTTAAAATGATGACAAAAGTTTTATTTTGGTAGGCGCTTCACAAGTTCATGCCTTTATGCAGTCCTCTATAAGGAGGGGTCCAGTGAAAGTTGAGATTCAAAGCAGACTGGTTTAGGCTGCTAAGCTGCCTCTATAGGGAGGGATCCAGCCTTGAAGATTAACCCTAGCTTTATAAGGGGCATCAACTTCACTTTGAAGGGTTAATTGATGATCCAGTCAACTCTGCAAGGGGGACTCAACTTTGAACCCCCAAAGAGGTATTAATAAAGATCTCCAAAGGTCTGTAGTTCAGTTAAATGAATAAATTAGCTCTCTGGGATTTGTTAGTCTATAGAAAAAAATCTAGCTTTTTGTTAAAAAGAATTAAAGCAAAGTACTATCTTCTGAAAAGAAAAGGAAAAATATAGAAATGAATTGGAGCTGGGTGAAAAAAAAAATATATACACTAAAATCAATGGCTCCTATTTCACTGCCTCAGGGTGGGGGATGTCCACATGGTCCTGGAGGTGATCCAGCCACAGATGACAGGATATTCCATGGTGTGTCCTGAATCCACCCATGTGCAAGCTTCCCTGCCCATGGCTCGGGCCCCCAAGGAATCACTAAGAGAGGAGGGACCTCCTCCTCTGGCTGGTGCTCCTTTGACAACTAAGACCATTTCAGAGAAGGATCTTGAGGAGACCAGTGCTGTTGGCCTTGGGGCTAATTATGATGGTGGAAAGATGTGGTTCATTCTCCCAACCCTGCAGAAGGACATGGAAAGGGTACAGGCTAAAGCCACCAAATTGACCCCATCCCTAAAGCATAAAAGTTATCAGCAGCAGCTATGAGAACTGTTAATTTTCTCCATGGAGATATGCCTGTTAAGAGGCCAACTGATTGAAGCTTTTAAAATAATACAAGAAGTTGAAAATGTAGATCACAAGAGACTGTTCATGTTGAACGCAAATGCTACATGTAACCATGGTTACAAACTGGAATTACCGCAATTCCATACTAGCATTTACGGCAACGTCTTCTCATACAAAATCTGCAGAACCGTCTACTGCCAGAAGTGGTGAACAGTTCAAATGTCGACTTGACCTAGATTGTACCACCTTGATATAGATTATAGTATGCATATAGTTTAGAAGCAAGTAGATAGGTTTCAACTTTTATATCAAAATTTCCTGATTGTATTCTTTTTTCACAGTATAATCAGGTATCTTTTATGCTTTCTCTTATGCTATAGGTTAGGGTCTACCCAAAATAGTAGCTCCACAGTATGGGTAGTAATGTTCTTTGAGTTACTACTTTTCCTTGTGACTCCTCTCCTTTCCTTAAAAGAAAGGTAACAGTAAGACAAAGAGGACTAAGAGTTCCTGTCCCTCTGTGGAAACTCCAGGGATGGAAGGGTCTGCTGTCATTTCAGCAAGTACCAGGCCAAGTTCGGCATGTCTGGCTCCAAGGAGCCCTCAGGTGTTAGCGCCCAGACTAAGACCGAAGTCGCAAGTTCACAGAGCAGAGCTTCAATTATGTTGGGGCCTCTATTGAGAGATTACTTGGCATTTTCAAACCCACTTGCTTCAAAAGTTTTTTTTTGTTATCCCCTCCCCTTATGGCAGCATGTTGGCCAAGAGCAATATGATCCATCAGATGAGAGCTCTAGCTAGCTTGATTGGTAGAGAGTCAAAGGTGACCCGTTTCTCAGATAGGAGCCTTCAGACACTTAATGGCTCACGGGTGACTGTGACTCCACTTTTTGGCATGAACTTGGTGAAAGGAGTGGTTTATATGAGTCATTAGACTCACAAGAGCCAACACTCCAGGAAAGTGTTTGTGAGGTCATCTTCCAGGGTTCCTAAAGCTTCCCCCAAAAGGAGGGCAGAACCAAAAGATCTTCAGCTTCTACACCCTCACCCAAAGCCAGACTAGATGGCTCGGGCATGGCACCTCTGCCTCCAAAGACTGAGGTATATTGAGAAAAATACTATTATACTGAGTGAATTTTACCTGATAAATCCTCAAAGGCGACAGTGCCTTGTTCAGGCAATAGCACATGAGTTCTGCCTCCAGGTAGGGTCTTCTTTTGGAAGAGGGCCCCTGTATCTCCTACAAGCTAGGCTTGGAGGGCATAATTGGTACTGACAATGCAAATGAATTTGGCCAAGGGACTCCGGAATAAGGGTGATAAGAGAGGTGAAGGAGGGGCCCTCTTTCTTCAAAGGTTATTCCATATGGTTCTGGAAGGGGGACTCAGTGGAGCATTCAGAGTTTATGGGGAACTGGGAGGTACAATAGTTAGACTACCACTTATCACGTCTTGGGCTAACCAGTCCCAAGGAGGTGAAAAGGAGAAGACATTTCAGTCAAGGATTCACTGCCACAAACATACATACAATCATACCTACTCACACAGACTATAATCCAGCTCTTTTCTCACATTAATTCTCAATGGCCAGTAAACAATCTATCTGATCTGTCCACAATTTTAATGTACTAATTTAAAAAATGTGTTGCAAGATACTCTTTTCGTCGGAGGAGATAAAGATGAATGGGGGGGGGCATGATGGAAGTCCATTGGGTCTCCCACTCTGGTCATGATCACCCAGTTCTCAGTCTCCCAAGGACCCTAAAAAAGAAGAAAGCAATTCAGCATTTGCAGTGTTAAATGGAGGTGAACTCTTACTTAACCACAACTACTACATCATCATCACAACTTCACTCACTTCTTTTGGTGCTGAAATCTATCACTAATAAAAGATGATAATAAAGCAGGAATCAATTAATGTATCTAAAGTGTGCACAGAGGAACAATGATCTTAAAATTTCTCCTATAAATATCTTTATATATCCACTCAAATGGGTAAAAACAACAAACTAGGAGTGAAACAAATATAAAAGTATTGAATTGAATGCAATTTATTAAACTTATGTCAAACTTTACTGTTGTGTTAGGTTACAACAGTACCAATCAGATTTTACTTGGTAACATATGGTATAATGTCATCAACTGAAATGCCATGTAGTAGATCTTTTTCCACACTCATTAACATGAAAGCTTCAAAGTTCATTTGGTACTGTGGGTCATAAGCATGTTTTCAAAATTTTTAACCTGCTGAACACACATTCACATCTCACTTGAAAAACTGCCAAAGTCAATAAATATTTGTAAGCCACGAATAAATTTGAAAATTCAAATGTATGCAAAGAATATTTGTACAGAGTCTGATAACGGTAAAGTAGGCACTTCGGCATGGGTTTTGTGAATTGCATTGTGTAGAAAAATTTTGAATATGACAGTTCAATTTTCAACATATTATTGTCTATTCCCAATGGGTTGCTAATATTTCTAAAATCATCCAAAGGTATTCTATCCTGTTTCAGTTCATCATAACAATGTGTATTTGTTCCTTGTTAATGCCTTCATTGATCTGATTTAACTACTGCAAAATACTTCTATCCTGAAGTGATCTTTAGGATCCTTCACCTACATTCTTATTTTTGCAGGTATGGTTCTTTCTGAAGGCTGTTTCTGCCCCAAAATCACTTTCATTCCATTTCAAATATCAAATTTGCTGTTTCATTGAAGTTTCAACCTTTATTCCACACTACATCAAACTCTACAGTCACCATAATGGAAATTGATTGCCCACCGAAAGGGCCGACTTTCATGAGAAAAATGTTTAAAAAGTGTTTACAAATTTTTAAAAAATTAATGAAAATATACCTGTCACTATTTTATCTGGCCCTTTGCCTTGAGGACCATACAAAGATGCCCCTTGCCTTGATCAAACGAAGATGCCTGGGCATTGATGCAGCCAGTCCCTTGAAGTATTTGTTGTCAAGAGTATTCCAGAGGGCCTTCAGCAGTCACCCTCCTGACAGTTGTTTCTCCTCTTCCTGTCCAGTGCAAGATCTCTTTTGTAGAGAAATTCTCCTCCCCCAAAATGAGTTTCCGGGCCTTCTCCGCTTCAGAGAGGTTGTTAGGCATCTCTAAGATCACACACATAAAAATAGTCAGCAACAGGAACACAACAAAAATAGCCCAACCAAGCAGAAAACTAGTGGCAAAGCAACACATGCTATGCCACAGCTGAGAGGCAACTGAGAGTTGGTATAATTTTCTTTCAAATCACAAGACTGTACAGAGCTGTCAAGCGTACAATATTTATAAACAAACCGTTTGTATGCTCTGAAATGCAACCAAATTTGGTTGCATTTTTCATGTATTTCTAGCGCAACCTGATCAATTTCTATTGCTGCGACTTTAATTGTGCAGCTTATTTTTTGCCTTATTGGCCATAAGCCAGGTAATTAGATAATCAGTACTCTTTGTTTGTTCATATGTTCTCAGTCTGCTGTAAACATAAAGCAAGGTTAAAACGTACAAAGTGTCTGTCAAATACACACCATTTATCCAAAAGTGCATTTGCTTCAAAGGTACCCTTTTCATCAAATTAGGAGAGTTAATAATTTTAGAGAGAAGAGTAATCAAAAGTTTGAACAACTTAAGTTGTGGTGCATCAAAGTTAACCCATATATGCTCAATTGCTGCATGTTTTATCCACCATTTGAGCTTCTCCAATTTTTTCTAAATATTTTAATGTGACTGACCCATTCAAGTTTTCAAAAGTCACATCAGTTCATATTGGAATATGCTTGTATGACTCAGAAAAAAATGTTGATGTTGATTGAAGCATTTCATTCCTATCAACTTTCTCACATACAATTTTTTGAACAAGGTCTGCTGTAACCAAATGCAAAATATGAGTATATCACCAAATGTATATCAACTTGTGCAGCTTCATTTTTTATGAACTTTTGTACAACATTGTACTCACTCCCAATATTGTTAGCTCCAGCAAATGAAACAACTGCAATTTTATGAACTTTCAAGCCATTCTTTTTCAGTGTATTCTCCAACAGCTGGTATAATCCATAACCACTGGCATCTGTAACCTTCTTAACTCCAAACAACCATCCTTTGACCTATTCTAAAGATACATGATGCATAATTATGGCTTACTGGTCAATGATTTCTGTCCTGAGTACTGAATATTTCCACAGAATATTTCTGATCCCCCAATTTCAGTATAGTGCATGACTTCATTATGATATTGATGGTATGGAATTAAGGTGGTTTTTTTTATATAATATAGTTTCAAAGCAGCCACACCTTGAGCCTTCTTTTTCCTTGTTTTTCAGACTTCTCTCATTCTTGACACCTCTGAATGACTTTTGTAATGTGGTTTCACAAGAGAATATCTAACATTACTAGTAGTAGTAGATTCTAAAAAAGTTTAATGTTCAATGGTCTAATTTTTTAGGCATTGGCCTCTTTATTCTGATGTGCTCTGATTAGCAGAGCTCATTTCCCCAGAAACTTTATGGCAGCCCATGTGTATTTCAGTACCTCAATGTTTTCCATGACTTAATTCCATCTCAAATTTGCACTTTCATTGGCAATCAGGGTTTCTATATCTCTTGCTTGAGCAGCATTGAAAAATGCAGGAACTGCTACATTATGTGACTTGAATGCTTCAGGTTCAGAAATCTTTTAATAAATATGAGAAAACTTGTAAAAGCAAATTGAAAATAGTTTGTGTTGTACAAAGTGACAAAAATACTTTCACTTCTGTTTTCTACTTTCACTGTTAGCCATTTATGGAGAAGACTATTGCTTTCACATACTTTGCATTCATACACCCATTTTATTTCAACTGATAGTAATTTCACATCTTTGTAACTTGGTTGCCTTGGTTCAAAACATGCTAACTTAAGTCTTCCTTAAATGGGTGTAATCAAAGTTAGTGGTGTATCCCAGAATGATTCTTCATTTCTTCCTTTGGGTTGTGGATCCTTAAATTCATTTGCTAAGGTCCTCAGTATTCTCTTATCCAACTTCAGTAAAACTTTCATGTCTGATGGCTCAACTAGGTCTTCATTTTCTTTTTAGATCAAACTTTTGTTCCTGCATTTTCTATATCTCCCTTTATTCATACAATTTATAGTTGATTTCTCACCAGTTTCTTCTATTTCTGGATGTACTCTTTACATTACATCTTGCAATCTCTGTGATTTATTTATTGTTTCATTAGGTTCTTCAAATCTACTTGACTGCACATTCAAAAACACTCATGGGGACTATTGACTTAGCAGGTTCATTTAACTTCTTTTTTTTCTCCATGTTTTGTGCTCCAGATTTGGTTTCTTTTTAGTGAGCCTACCAACCTGCAAAAAGATACTCATTGAACATAAAATATTTAATAAAACCTATTAAAGTTGAAATTATTTATTTTAGTTGAATTACATTTTAGACATAAAATTATTTATTACACTAGTCAACAAAAAGGGCCTAACTAGTCCATCCCATAAACTACAAAAGGTAAATAACCCAATGTTCCAGATCTAAATCAAGAGCAAATTCTGTTTTGTATTTGGCACAGGTTATTCCATCTGATATGAACCATTTATTTTATAACTAGTTCACATCTCTACCACTAAATTGGCATCTGGCTTGTTGAGGCATATGGTGTAGTGGTACAATTTGAGTTGTTCAATTAGCCCTGATAAAATAAGGTCGATGGAGCTCTTTTGGGCACTGCATCTGCTTTCATGGCTGAGCTTGTTGAAATACACCACTCAGTATGGGGGATTATGCAACATGCCGAGTTCAGAGACCAAATTGGGAAATTATCCAGTTTCCCAGTGGCTCATTATGCTCCTGGGTATGCAAACATTGAAAAATGTTCTGAGTGTGTCAGATTTTAAAAGTGTATGGGTGATAATTCACCCATGCACTTCATTTGAGTGGTGTAAGGTTGGGAGCTTGGATTTTGTGAGGGCCCATCCAGGCCACCCCATTTTTCTCTGTCAACCTACATTTTTCTGCCATTTCAACCATCACTCACCAATCTATCTGTATTCATTATTTTGACATGCCCATACCATCTCATTCCTCACTGAACAAAATACTACTCATAAGTTAGAATTCTCTCTAATTCAATGACTGAAAGTTAAATAAAAAGTGTTTGTATGGCTTTTATGTCTGATTCTTCCAACCTTATCTTATGCTTAAGTCAGGTTCATGCACACAAACCTGTATGCTAATGGACTTTCTGGAGGCTGACCTCCCCCATTTTATTTGACTCTCTTGGTTGTTGGGTGCAAGCTTTGGTGCTGGGGATGGCAGTCTTTCTCCTGATACTGGAGCTTGTCTCTTTTTTTTTCTTTTATTTGGTGTGTGTGTATGTGTATCATTTTAATGTGAATTTTAAAATAGCCTAGTAGTAGGCTGAATTTTAAATATGGTGACTATGCCCTTGGTGGCAGTCATCAGATGGGTGCCTTTTGAAAAGAAAAATCTCCCAACCTTACTTCCTTCCTCACATCACCCACTCACCAACCACTCTAACTTTGCACACTCCTATCATGTAGTCAGAAGGACCCCATACTCATACATTTATCCTCTTTTCTTTCCCTATCTGTGAGGCAATAAAGTGTATTTGCCACATACATTTCTCTTGGTCCATTAACCTACTGCACTCCTTTTTCATTCTCACCAGGCTTATCAAAACCCCTGTTCTTTTTGCTCACTCTTTTCTGTGGTTGATGATGAATTCCCTTTTTCAGCCTCAGTTTTTAGGTTTGTCATTCCCTTTAGCCCTTCCATTAGTTTTCCCTCTCATTCTTTCCAAACTGAGTGGATCACTTCACTGTTGTTGGAATGTATTTGTTCTTGAAGGACAATCAATTTTTAGCATTCTGTTTCAACTATCTTATTCCTTCTGTCCCTCTCCTCATTATTCATTGAGTGGTGGCTATGCCCTTGTTGGTTACTGCCATGAGGGGGTCTTAAAATTAAAAATTCTCCACTGACTGAGAATGACCTCACCAACTTTTTAATTCATGTTAATGTATGAGAAATAATAGATGATTAATCCATAGGTAGAATATGATTTCTACACTGAAGCTGAGTATGAAGCAATGAACATTAACAAACAAGGACTGAGCAAAATCCTAGCTGGCACTGTTGCTGTCACACGCTCAACAAATCATTCAGACAGGCAAGTCTTGTTGTAGGTTGTTATTGCCTCATGACTGAAATGAGGTTATTGGGTGACAGAGCAATCAGGTTTTTGTCCAATCAACAGATGAGTGGGTTGGAAGGCAAGGGCCAATTGGGTGGTGCCTGATGTAGACTTATAAATCAAATCCCCCCCTCCCCCCAACAGAAGTACCGTATATTGCAAAAGTCATGTTACACTTGTTATTGCGCTCTCAACAAAGGACACAATGACAGTTTAGATGCAATTAGACATGTTTTAATTGTTTAACATATAAATGTGTTCAAATTGTAATATTAATCAATCTGGCCAACTTCAACAACGAACATGCGCTCCAGGCGAGACCTGAAGGCTGCACACACATTGCAGATGAAGTCCTTTCCCATGCTGGGCAGTTGATGGAGGACTTCAGTTCATCGAAGTTGCTGGGGTCAAACATGAACTTCTGGTCGGACTTTTGACCGCCGCAATCGCTCGATCTCAATCTCCTCAACTATAGTGTATGGCCTTGCCTTCGATGTGCGCCTGCACATCATAGTCGAGGAGATTGAGATCGAGCGATTGCAGTGGCCAAAAGTCCCACCAGAAGTTGATGTTTGACCCCAACTACTCTTGCACATTCCTGGCCGTGGAGGTCGGGGCACTGTCCTGCTGAAAGATCTAGGCTGTATTCTTTGTGATCTTTCTCATGTTCTCGCATACAGTCAGTGAGCAGAGGCCTTTCCACACACCTCAAGTTATTGACAGCCATGGAGATGTTCTTCGTGATTGCAGACATTTTAAGCTTCAGAGCATTTTCGAAGGCCTTTCTCACATCCAAACGGTTGATCACTTTAGATCTGCATTCTTGATCCTCTCTGTGACTATGTGGATGGTTGTTGAGCCATTTGCCAATGTCGGACTTATTGTGACCTGTGCACAGGAGAGCAGAGATTTTGATTTTTTTCACTTCAATCTCGACACACCGTTTTTATGAGATGCTGGAAAAGTAGAATTTTAAGTTTGTTTGATGGAACTTTTTCTATCACTCACGTAAACCAATTGAAACATAACCTGGCTGAATATTAGGGAAGTTCTGTCACTCAGCTCCATAAGGAGTATGGTGATTTGCTTTCCTGGCTGCCGTGCTGACCGGACTCAACGCCCCGTCCAGCCCCAGCTTAACATCTTCTCCTTCTTTCTGACACCCTGTCTTCTTACCCTGCTTCCTCACCTTCATACAACCTCTCCCACAACTTTCTCTGGTCATCCTCTAATTTTACAGGGTAGACGCCGACCAGCTTTCTCTCATTCCCGATGGATGCCAGCCCAAGAAGACGAGATAAAAGGACGCTCGAATGAGATCCGTGATGTCTTGGGGTGGATGGCCATATGGAGGCCCCTCTGAGATGGATATGGTCCCTGAGGTGACACAGCCCCAGACTGTAGGATCTTCCATAGGGTCGAAACCGAGCTCAGTGCCAAGCACAGAACCTGAGTCCGCCCATGTGTAAGCTTTTACTCAGACAGCTCGCGCCCCCGAGGATACACAAGGAGAGGAGGGACCTCCTTCCCTGGCTAGTACCCCTTTGACAGCATAATCAGTCTCAGAGAAGGATCTTACTGAAGCTGGTCTATCTGGCCTAAGAGCTCCATCAGAGGAGAGCTTTAGCTAGTGTGATTGGTAGAGAGCCGAAGGTGACCCGTTTCTCGGACAGGAGCCTATTGGCGAATGCATCGAATCCCTCCGAGGTAGCTATGATTACTGCCCTTCGGACACTTGATGTGACGGCGCACTCTACCATGAACTTCATGAAAGGAGTAGTTTATGCGAGGGAACTTGTGGATTACTCTACAGATAACATCACATTAGAGCTGGTCGACAAAGGAGAGGTCAAGGTCGAATGCGTGATGAGAAAACAGGAAGGGTCCTCGAGACCCACCCCTACACTCTTCGTCACGTTCGACTGTGACAAGCTTCCTGAGTGGGTGCGTGCTGGTTGGTATCGTTACCGCGTGAAGGCATTCGTGCCACTGCCGTGGAGGTGCTATTACTGTCACCGCTTCGGCCATACGAATCGCTCATGTGGATGTGCAAAGTTGGGGTCACCCGAAGTCTGTGTAAATTGCTCCAAGGCCGCACACAATAAGTCCAAATCGTGTGTGACCAAGTGTGTCAATTGCAGATAGCCGACCCCGGCTTCTTCGAAGCAATGTGGTGCATATCTCCTTGAGAAAGAAATCCTGGTTATTCAGGCCCAAGATCGTCTCTCGTTCCGCGAGGCTAAGGACTTGTTCCTGGTGCACCCGGCTCTGCCCGGGACGTCTTATGCCTCAATGGTTAGAAAGGCACCCTCTACTCCTGGAGCATCCAGGCCAATGAGCGCGGTTGTTTCCGCGCCCATTCTGTTGGTTTTACTCAACCCGGGCGCTTCCCTGGTAAAGCTGGTGGCACAAAGGGTTCACAACCAGCCCTGGCTAAAACCAGGGCTCCCCCTCTTCCCCCAGCGTGACCGTTTCCCGTAAGGCGAAACGGCCACAACGCCTCCACCGAGGCGTTAGATTCACAGGAGGCAACACCCCCTGAAGTTGGTCGCCAGGCCATCTTCCGGGGTTCTTAAAGTTCCCCTTCCGAAAGGAAGACAGCAATAAATGAGCTTTGGCCCCTTCACCCACGCCTAGTGGTGGGCTGGGTGGATCCTCGAAAAGAGCCCACCCCCACTCCCACCCCGCCTCCGAAGCTGCAACGCCCGACTAAGGTTTTGAGGCAGAAGGAGGAAAAGACTCGCATGGCGAGCCCAACATCCCCCAAAAGGTCCTCGAAGGCGACAGTGCATTGTCCGGCCAACAACGCCCGAGGTTCTGCCTCCGGGAAACGTATGCCCATTCCCGTGAGGGCCTTCTCTTCGAAGAGGGCTCCCGCGTCTCGTCTGAGCTAGCCCTGGAGGGCATATTCCTTCAATGGAATTGCCGCAGGCTCCCGGCCAACTGGGAGGATCTGCGGAGGCTCGTCTTGTCCCGTTCCCCGTTGGCTATTTTCCTGCAAGAGACCATGCTAGGCGCGTGCCCCCTGCTCAGCCTCCCGCGGTATATGGGTTTTGTGACCCCACCACCACGAGATGCGGGCTGGGCTTGGGGATGCGCGGTTTACACCCTGCATGATGTCTCCATTCTTCATTTCACTTTAGATGGGTCCTTTCAGGCAGTGGCTGTGCAGCTTCACCTGGATAGGAGGTATACTGTTATTTCTGCGTACATTCCACCATCAGCTGACTTCGACGCGCGGGACTTCCGCCGTGTCGTGGCACTGTTGCCGAGGCCCGTTCTCTTGTTTGGAGATCTGAACGGTAGACATCCTCTCTGGGGAGACTACTAATAAATCCCAGGGGACAAGTCCTTGCGATCTTATTGAAGAGCTTGAGATAGGTATCTTAAATGTGGATGAGTTTACGCATCACTGCCCGATAACCACTTCATTTTCTTGCTGTGATCTATCTCTGTGCTCTCCGGATGCACAGCCTGATTTTGATTGTGGGGTGGTCGATGACTTCCATGGTAGTGATCACATTCCCTGAGAGCCCACCTCGGTGGTGCTTGGCGCGGTGGCCTGCATTTCACGAAATGACTGAATTCTCTATCTCAGTCGAGGAGTTTAGCTCGGTAGATGAGGCCGTTGAGTTCTTCTCCGGCAACCTCTTCGCCGTGGGCCTGACTACTATTCCCGGAACGTCTATCCGTTTTGCACGCCGACCACTCCCGTGGTGGTCGGCTAAGTGTGAGACGGCCCTCAAACAGAAGCGGCGTTATGCCTACATGCGCTATAAGCGCCACCCGAACGATTTCACTGTTGGTGAATTTCGTCGGGCTAGGGCTAGGTTCCGGTATACTTTGAAATACGCCGGCCGCTCGTGGCGTGCATACGTGTCTTCACTTAACGGGAAGAGCCCTCTAGCAGAAGTGTGGAAGCGAGAAAAAAGTATTCAGGGCAAGTTCTCGCAGGACCACTATCCCGTTCTCCAGGAGAATGAGAGCGCAATCTCGGACCCCGCGTCCGTGGCGGAATCCTTCGCGACCGCTTTTTCCGAATTCTCTAGCTGGGGTGCTGCTCCGCCTGCATTCAATGCACGTCGTGATATCGCCGAAGGCAGCCGACTGGACTTTACCTCCAGAGGCGAAGAACCTTTCAACGACAGGTTTACTCTGAGTGAATTGCGTTCCGCTCTTGCTTCGTGCGCGGACACCGTATATGGTCCGGACGATGTCGCGTAAGTCATGCTTCGACACCTGGGTGAGCGAGGCATGGCCTTTCTGTTAGATTTGTTCGACAGGATCTGGGTGGAGGGTCTCCTCCGGGATTCCTGGTGAATCGCTACTGTGCTCGCTTTTCGCAAACTGGGCAGAGATCACTCTACCCGCGCCAGTTTCCGCCCAATCTCTCTAACCTCTTGCGTGTGCAAGTTGATGGAGAAATTGGTAAATGTTAGATTAGCCTTTTTCCTGGACAGCGGAGGCCATCTGTCTTCCGCATAGTGCGGCTTCCGCAAGTTCCACTCCACGTCGGATGTTCTGCTCCAATTGGAAAATTATTTCTGCATGGCCTTCCTTCGTAGTCACCACGACGCCACGGTGTTTATCGATCTGGAGAAGCTCTTTGATACCGCATGGCGTTATGGTATCATATAGACTCTCCACATGATGGGGGCGAGGGGACGTCTCCTAATCTTTATATCTGAATTTTGCGAGATCGTCTATTCCGCGTATGGGTGGGGGACCCCTCTTCGCCCCCAATGGAGCAGGAAGAGGGTGTCCTGCAGGGAAGTTTCCTCAGTGTCACACTCTTTGCCCTGAGCATCAACTGCATCACCTCGGTGCTGCCGAAAGATGTTATCGCTACGCTCTACGTGGATGACCTTTCTATCTCTTGGCGTGTCCCAGATGCCACTTCTTGAGCGTAGAATCCAACAGGCATTGAATCGCGTCTCTCGCTATGCCGAACCCTAGGTTTTGGTTTTTCTTGACCAAGACTAAGGTGGTGCATTTCTGCCGCCATCCACGGCTCTACCCTGACCCAGACCTTTCTTAATGGGGTGGCCTGGAAATGGTGGACTCGCACTGTTTCCTTTGTTTTGTATTTGACCTACGCCTCATCTGGGAGGCTCATATTCGCAGGCTTAGGGTCTCTTGTATCCACGCCATTGATATTCTTCGTTCCGTGACGTTCAGCACCTGGGCTGCTGATAGGGTTACTGCTTTACTTTTTTTATCAATCCTTTGTTCTTTCGAAGCTCGCCTACGGATGCGAGTTTTATGCATCCGCAGCTGAGTATGTATTGCGGAAGGTGGAGAGAACGCCACGTGCACGGTTCTGAGACCGGATGTGATTTATAGCGACTCACAAAGCGTCCTGAGTGCTCTTGGAGAATTGGAATCTCCGCATCCCGTGGTTCGTGATATCTGTGACGCCACTGTTTTGGCTAAGTTCCTGGACATGTAGGAATTGTGGGGACTGAGGGTAGACTGGGTGACCAGACCCGTGTTTCGCTCTTCCTCACACTCATTACATGGCAGGAATATGGGCAGCTCTCCGGGCTGCTTGGCAGAGAAGATGGAAGACGGCCGAGGGGAACTTAAAGTGGCGTGCCATTGCGTCGTGACTGTTTCCATAGAACTACGAATATCTCCAAAGGGCGCGACTGCTTCAGGTTGCTTTCTGTCCTCTCCAAATTGGACACACTCGCGGGACGCACCGCCATTTGATGGAGCACTTGCCTACTCCTTATTGTGAAGACTACGTTGTTCCCCAGACTGTTCGGCACATTCTTGTTTATGTCCCAGTCTGGGTGATCTTCGCGTACATTACCTGTATCCGTACTGGGACGAGCAGCGGGGTCGCTACTGCTTGTCCCTTGTGCTTGGTATGGGTTTGTACACACTGACTTATTGACTTTACTATGACTGGTTGTTGTGAGTCGCATGTAGCTGCGCCTGGGGGAGGCGGGCCTACCCCCGACGCCGGAGTGCGCTTCGTTCTTGCCTTTTTGCTTTGTTTTTTATTTTATTTTTTTAGTTTTGGTAATTTTTATCGTTGCTTTTTGCATATTGCTATTTGTTTTTTAATATATCCTAGTAATAGGCTGAGTTGAGTACGGAAACTTATTTCCAAGTAAGCAGTCGCTGGTTAGAACAAAGATTAATTCAAACTGATCATTGTGTGGGGGGAAATAGTTGACTTGGTGAGCTGAGCTGGATTAAATTTTTTGTTTCCCCGAGACAGGGCTTGGCTGCGACGAATGGCTGTCAAAAGGGAGTACAGGAGACGGCGGATCGGCGCTCATCTGTTGACAGAGGCAATCCGCTTTTGCGAGCAGAAATACGCTGGTGTGGAACTGGTCACAACAGAGTGTCATAATGTTGTAAGTCATCATTGTTCCTTTAAAAAGTAATTTATATATTTATTTTCTCTCACTCCCAAGTTTTAATAATAAAGATTATGATGCTGAAATCAATGTACATTCCCTTGATGGAATGATCGACTCTTTTTATTGATTTCCCTTGGTGGAATGAACAGCCCTCTCCATTGATTTTCCCCCTGCAGAGATATCCTGTTTAGATTGATATAGCTTGTACCTGGAGGAGCGGCACATCCTCCCGAGTGCCCGCAGTTAAGCACCCTCTAGCATGGCCTCCTGGTCACAGGACCTTCGGCTTTATATCTTTCACTCATTCACTACTTAACTTTCATATCTCTCCTTACTGATTTCTGATCAGCAGGAGGTTCTTTGTGTGACCGCTCCACCTTGTATTTGAAGGAGCGACACGTCCTCTTGGCCCGAGTGCCCATATGGTAGTTCTAGCTCACTGAGTTGACTTGAATTCATTGACAGTTCCTGAGAAAGTTGGTACATTCCACCTGTTCCTCTATGGTCCGACTTTTTTGTAAGAGTATCTTCATATTTCACCTATCTAGATTTGATCTGACCCTCTACTTCATGGCATGTTGGAAGAGGCTTTGCAACCTCTATTAAGGATCTCGTTAACGCCCGCAGGTCGCAAGAGACCAGGTTTGAAGGGTCTGGACATTTGGGCACGAAGATCGGTTTTGCCCCAATAACCCCTTTCCTGTGCAAATCAACTCACCACTTTCCAGCCAGGGTTGGCAAAAATACTCGAAAATTTTGAAAAAGACAAATAAAACTTGAGGTTTTATTCTGGGTTTTTTCAAAAAACAAATGCTACAAGCATTAGAATAACATAGAAACAGAATAGCTATTTCTATTTTTATATAATATTAATAATTACTTAATTTAATAATTGTGTTATAGTAAGAATAGATCACAGTAACAGATTACTGATCGAGAATTTGGGGTACCCATGTCCCATGATAGCCATAACCTGTAGAAGGAGAGATGAATTATGAGTCAGTTTCAGAGAAATAACCTTAATTTGATACATATTTGTTGAAATTATAAACATAAATATGAATTTTGAATAAAATAATGATAAGTAGCATTTATTTCTTGAAAAAAAAATTTTGGAAAAAAAACAAAAAACCAACCCGGGTATTTTCAAATTTCACTTGAAAAAGCAAAAAAAAAAGAAACTGGTAATAAAACTCGGGTTTTTTAGAACTGGGTTTTTTGGATTTGCCCACCCTGTTGCCAGCAGCTGTTCTCATGTGCATAAATCTTTACTGACTATGAAGGCGAGCTTTACTGCATTGTTGGCTTCCATGCCACTAAAAGTCTCGGCTCCCATCTTCATGTGTGCCAAAAGAGATCTTCAGATCCCGAGTGTCTCGTCGATGATTAGTACCACGTATTATTGGAATCGAACCCTCTCGTCTTGCCGCTCTGGCTGCTCATTTGGGAGCTGCGGCCCTTCGGAAGTGTTGGTGTGTGCCGCTGTACAGAGGGAACACCACACATTAACATATCCAGCTATAGAACCCCGAAAGATGAACAAATTTTAGACGAGATAAGCAAGAGCGACAGAACCGGGGATATAGCCCACCAACCCCAGTTCTTTATTGCTCGCAAGCCATGAAATTTTCGAGTTGATTTGCTTTTATAAATTCTGACTCCATTCCTATTCGTGAAGCCTCACCCAACCTTGGTGTTGGGATGAGCGAGAAACTTGACAACGCAACTTTGACTGGTGGAGGAGCTCCAGCTCCATGAAGGGACTAGTCCCCCATGTGATTTCTCAGGGCTCCCTTCAATTTCACCTAGTGGAAAGGGGGCATCCTCCCTCCCTCCTCCCCTATGTCTGGGTGACAGGGTTTCCCAATTACCCTCTACCTCTGAGTCCACCCCTTGGGCAACTCTCAAGTTGAACTAGCAGGGGCCCGCCACCCATAAAAAATGCAGTACCGGCGGCCCAAGATTCACCACTCCCTGTGTATGCGGCTCGAGCTGGAGAATCTCGTTAGAGGGACAAGGAGTTTGGGGTGAGCACCGAACCTTTATACTCTTTGTCATGTTCGCTCGTGACGAACACCGAGTGTGAGATGGTTCTCTCGTTAACGTGGCAAAGCATGCATGCCATTCCCCTCTATGTGCTACCAGTGCCACCGCTTTAGCCTTACAAATTGAAGGTGCATGCGTGCTAACTCTGACCAACCAAAATATGTGCAAACTGCTCCAGGGCTTACATTCAAAATCTGTAGTGTGTGAATTACGGCGAGCTGCACCCTACTTCCTCGAATCAATGCAACTCATATTCCTTTGAGAGTGGTTCTTGCCGTTCAGGCTGCAGATCGAATCTCGTTTCGATAGGGCAAGAAATTGCCCTCTCTTACCCTGTACCCCCGCAAGGCGTTACCCTGTGTAACCGGTTACACTTGGTACCCTAATTGGGGCGGTACCATGGTTGCTGCGATCCAGCCGGAGACATCATCTGCTGGCTTCCTGGACATGTGGGGGGGAAAGAGTCGCAAGAACTGAGCGACCAGACAAGCATTTCGCTCTTCCTCAGACTGACTACATACCTGGCAGCCTTCTGGGCTGTCTGGCAAAGAAGATGGGAAACGGCTGAAGGGAACTTAAAGTTGCTGGCCATCACGCTGCGAGTGTTACCATGGACCTACACCCAAATGCCACGACGGCTTTAGGTTGCTTTCTGCCATCTTCGAATTGGGCACAGGCGCGGCACCAGACTGTTCGGCACCTTCTTGTTGAATGTCCCAGTCTGGATGATCTTCACGCATGCTATATGTCGCGGTACCGGGTGGGGCAGGGTTGCTATCTTTTTCCTTGTACTTGGGGCGAGTTTATGCGCAGACTTGTGGACTATTTGACTTTTTAGAAGAGGATGACTTCCATCATCTTTTCGGCGATTTGCTCTCCTGCCCGCCGTGCTGACGGGACTCAGCGCCCCGTCCGGCCCCAGCTTGGCATTCTTTTTCTTCTTCCGCCAACCCCTATTTCGTCTTCTGTACCAATTCTCTTTCACCCTGCATCGTCCTTCCATCTACGTTTGTTTGTCGATCTCGGTGTATCAGAGCTGCCCGTCAGGGGGCGCTACCCCATGGATGGGTCCTGCCTGTGTTGGTTGGTGGGTGCCTGAGCCGGAGTGTCGCTCATGGAGGTCTTTGCTTTCCCAACCGGTAAATTTCCAGGCGTCCACCCCCGCTGTTCCTCCCGTTCCTTTGCTCCAGCGCAAACGGAAGGGTTCCTCCTCACCCCTTTCGGAGTCCAAGCACACTGCCTCTGATGAGGCTGGTTCGGTCCCCGAGTCGGCTGTTGGGGCGCCCTCCGTTTTGATGCCTTCTTCCCGGTATTCGCTGGCCTCCCCCGTTGGCATCACTGATGTCATTGTGAGGGCGGAGGTTCACCCGGTTCCGTCTTCATGGCCTACTACCTCGGTTCCTTCATCTACTTCTGACCTTATTCCCTCCTCACCCCCTGACCCTGTTCGTTCCCCCCCATCTGACCCTGTTCCTTCCTCCCCATCTGACCCTGTTCCTTCCTCCCCATCTGACCCAATTCCCTCCTTACCCTCTGACACCTGTCCCTTTCTCATCTTCTGTCCATGTTCCGCTTCCTGTTTCATCTTGGTTCTCGCCCGTCTCTGCTCGATCTTCCTTTCTCTCCGGCCCATGAGCCGTCCACGTTGGGGATTCGGTCTGGCTCTCGGCTGCTGCCTCCCGCCGTTCACGCTGCCAAGTCCGTGCTGGGTGCGTCCCCGGCTTACGCGATTTGTACCCTGTCCCCTTGGATCTTCTAGTCGTCGGGAACCTTCGACGGTTTCCGTCACTAGAATCCCGACCTTGGTTTCGAGACGACAGTAATGTCGGTCATCCTACAGTAGAATTGTCAAGGGGTTTTCCCCAAGTGGGAGGAACTCCAGCTCTTGCTTTCTAGAGTTCGGCCCTTGGTGGTCTGTTTGCAAGAAAATAAGCTTGGGACTCGCCCCTTCCCGGTGCTTTTGCACTTTCGGGTGTTTAATTGCATCCCCCCTGCCTGGGGCGTGTCCTTTTCGCTATTTCCTGCGCCACTTCCCCTCCGTACTACCTTGCAGGCTGTTGCTGCTAGGGTTTTTATTTCCAAGCTTTTAACTGTTTGTTGAGTGTACATCCTCCGGATTTTAATTTGAGTCGATCTGACCTTTTAGAGCTCACAAGTTAGTTACCTACCACGTTTTTATTACTTGGTGATTTTAATGCTAGCCACCCATCTTTGGGTGATACTGCCTGTAATCCCCGGGGCGGAGTGGTTGAGTCCCTCTTAGTGCTGTAGACTTGTCCTTATGTTCGCCCGACTGTTTCCTATATTTCTGCTGGTTGATTTGGCACGACTTTTCCAGATGTGATCTCTTCCGATCCTCCTATCGGCTGCCCTTCCTGGCCCGTGCCTTTTCCTCCCTCCTCGTTAGGATCTGCGGCGAGCAAATTGGGTTGGGTTCTGGGAGGCTTCCTTTACCGATGCCGGCCTGGGTTCTTTTGATACCGTTGATTCAGCGGCCTCATATCTTACTAATCATATTTTCGAGACTACTGAGCGCATTGTTCCGCGGAGGTGCCTTGTTGCTGGGCACTCCACCGTCCCGTGGTGGTTGAGAGATTGCACGTCGGCTATTTCTGCCTATCAGTTGGCCCATCCCCGTTATAGGCGGAACCCGACCGTCTCGAATATGGCCGATCAGAACCGGGCTCGTGCCATCTGCCAGACGACCCTCCGTCGTGCCCGCCGTGAGTCTCAGGCTTGCAGGTTCAAAAGGAGCTTGTTCCCCAGGGGTGTGTTTCAAGTAAGACATGTGTCGCCGTTGACTTTAATTGTCTGATGTCCACTCTTCCGGAAGGGGTTTTGGCTTCTCTCTTCGTGGTTGACCCCGTAAGGGGCGCGGCGATTTGCCATCCTGGCCGCCGTGCTGATGGGACTCAGCACCCCGTCCGACCCCAGCTTAGCCTCTTCTCCTTCCTTCAAAACACTTGTTTCCTCGCTTTTCATACAACCTCTCACAACTTTCAATGGTCAGCCTCTAATTTCACAGGGTAGATGCTGACCTTCTTCTTAAGTCAACTGTCCCGCTGAGGGGGGAGGGGACGATGTTCCCTAACCCCTGAGCTCCGGTCTGGGGTGGTTGGTTTTTAACAACCTGCTTTATCCCCACCCATACCTTCCTCACATCCCTTTTCCTCTCCTCTTCACAATCTATATATTTTTTACGCCGTGTTCAAGGTGGAGCCGCCAGGCCACCAGGCGGGAGGGGTGGTCTTAAATGGTGGCACCTGGCTCTGCCAGGCTTATAAGCACCTCTCGCAGGGCGGGCTACTGCGAGAGGTGATGCGCGATTGCATCCCGTGTCAAAAAGAGGGTCACCATGCCCAATGATGAGTTTAAAAAAAAAACCAACCCCCAACTTCCCCTATAACATCGACGGAGCCGCCCTTGGGCAGCTCCAGCAAAAAAATGGAGGTCCCCCCCTTCCCCTGTGCTTGCTCAGGGGACCCTCCATATATCTCTAACCGGAGAGGAGGCTTACTCCTCTCCTTCACTTACGGGTGTAGGGGACTCCCCCTCTCCACCTTCTCTGGAGGTGCTTTCGGGTGCCTCCCTTTTACCAGCGGCAGTCCGCTCTGTTCTTTCCAAGGGGACTGCCAAAAAAGCCAGCAGGCAGCCCTTAGCCAGCCGCTCCACATCGAACCGGCTCGGTAGGGCAAACCCCCTTAGGGGGGAGAGGGAAGCCAGGCCCCTTCGGTCGCTTCCCTCAAAAGACCTGCTGGCAAGAATACTGAACCTTGCCGGGGTCAAGGCCCATGCCTCCCCAAAGAAGACTAGTGACGATACTGCCAACTGGACCTGCGATGTCTTGAGGGGGAGGATGGCCAACTGTAGGCCCTCCCTGAGATAGACATGGTCCTTGAGGAAACCCAGCCTCAAACGGTAGGGCCTTCCATGGGGGGGGGGGGGAATCCGCCCCGATGCAAGGTCCTCCTCAAACGGCTGGGGATTCTCAGGCAGTACAAGGAGGGGAGGGATCTCCACCGGATGATGCCCCTGCGACCACCAGGACCTTCTCCATTTCAGAGAAGGACCTGGCTGAGGCCGGTCCATATTGCCTGGGGGCTTCTACCGGCGGGGGTGAGAAGCGGGTTCATTCCCCGCCCTCCTCTCCAAAAAAGAAAAGGACGAAAAAGACGAAGAAGACTCGGGGCTCCTCTCCATCCACGGGGACGGATGGGTCTGCTGCCACTTTGGCAAGCGACCAAGCCAAGATCGGCACATCCAACCCCTCTGCCCCCCCGGGTACGGAGCTCCTGACCATGACAGACCAAAAGTGCACAGGGCGGAGCCTCGATGACATCGGGACCCCTCATTCAGAGGTTACCTGGCGTTTTCGAGCCCGCTGGCCTCAAACGCTTCCTCGTTATTCGCTCAACTGATGGCAGCATGTTGTCCAAGGGCAACATGATCCATCAGAGGAGAGGATTAGCTAGTGCAATTGGTAGAGAGCTGAAGGTAACCCGTTTCTCGGACGGGAGCCTTCTGGCGAATGCGGCGAATCCCGCCGAGGCGGCCAAGATAAGTGCTCTTCGGACACTTCATGGCACCCCGGTGAGTGTGACGCCGCACTCTACCATGAACTTTGTGAAAGGAGTAGTTTATGCGAGGGAACTCGTTGACTACTCCATTGAGGACATCACCATGGGGCGGTCAAGGTCGAACGTGTGATGAGAAAACAGGGAGGGGCCTCGAGACCCACCCCTACACTCTTCGTCACGTTCGACTGTGACAAGCTCCCTGAGTCGGTGCGTGCCGGTTGGTACCGCTACCGCGTGAAGGCATTCGTGCCACTGCCGCGGGGGTGCTATTACTGTCACCGCTTCGGCCATACGAATCGCTCATGTAGACGTGCAAAGTCGGGGTCACCCGAAGTCTGTGTAAATTGCTCCAAGGTCGCACACAATAAGTCCAAATCGTGTGTGGCCAAGTGTGTCAATTGCGGAGAGCCGCACCCTGCTGCTTCGAAGCAATGTGGTGCATATCTCCTTGAGAAAGAAATCCTGGCCGTTCAGGCCCAGGATCGACTCTCATTCCGCGAGGCAAAGGACTTGCTCCTAGCGCGCCCGGCTCTGCCTGGGACGTCATATGCCTCAATAGTTAGAAAGCACCCTCTGCTCCTGGCCCATCCAGGCCAACGAGCACGGTTGTTTCCGCGCCCATTCGGAGCCCTTCTGCGGGCTCTACCCAACCCGGGCGCTCCCCTGGTAAAGCTGGTGGCAAAAAGGGTTCATACCCTGCCCTGGCTAAAACCAGGGCTTCCCCCTTCTTTCCCCAGCGTGACCGTTTCCCGTAAGGCGAAACGGCCACGAGCTTCCACTGAGTCGTTAGACTCACAGGAGGCAACACCCCTGAAGTTGGTCGCTAGGCCATCTTCCGGGGTTCCTAAAGCTGTTCCCCGAAAGGAGGACAGCAACAAAGGAGCTTCGGCCCCTTCGCCCACGCCCCGAGGTGGAGCGAGTGGCTCGGAGACGGTGGTTCCTCGAAAAGAGGGCCCCCCGCCTCCCAAGCCTAACGCACGCCTAAAGTTTCGAGGCGGAGGGAGGAAAAGACTCGCATGGCGAGCCCAACCTCCCCCAATAAGCCCTCGAAGGCGACAGCGCTTTGTCCGGCCAACAGCGCCCGGGAAGCGTACGGCCATTCCCGTGAGAGTCTTCAGTTCGAGGAGGGCCCCCGCGTTTCCTCCGAGCTAGGCCTGGAGGGCATATTCCTTCAATGGAATTGCCGTGGACTCCGGGCCAACTGGGAGGAGCTGTGGAGGCTCGTCTCATCCCGTTCTCCGTTAGTTATCGTTTTGCAGGAGACCATGCTAGGCGCGTGCCCCCTGCCCGCCCTTCCGGGGTATAAGGGTCTTGCGACCCCACCACCGCGGGATGGCCGGGCTGGGGGATGCGCGGTTTACACCCGGCATGATGTCTCCGTTCTTCCTTTCTCTTTAGATACCTCCTTTCAGGCAGTGGCTGTGCAGCTGCACCTGGATAGGAGGTATACTCTGATTTCTGCGTACATTCCACCGTCAGCTGACTTCGACGCAGGGGACTTCCGCCGCGTCGTGGCACGGTTGTCTGCGCCGCCCTTGTTTTTAGAATGTGTGCATTATGCCTGTAATTTAAGTGTGTGTTGTGCTGTTTTCTTTTAATCCTTTGCTTTTCCCCATTTTTATTGAGTGCTTCCCACGCCCTTTATGACCTTTTTTGGGCCCCCCCTTTTTATCAGTGCTGCCAGTGAGAATCCATTAGGATTAGGTGGCTGCCACCTTGCTTTCCCTTAAACTTAAACTCTTTTCCTCTGCCTGCTGTTGGTCTCATGCTCCTGGGTCCCCGGGGTGGCAAGCACTCTCCCGATGTGGAAATGTGCCCAGAGGTGCATCCCCCCCAACCCAGATGGCAGCGTCCTCTCTGCGGTCGCCCATGGACACATTGACCTGATTGGAGTTGCCCAATTCCGCCTCTGTGCAATACCCTCCAAAGGCGGCACAGGGCTCAAAGAACTAGAGGAGGAAAGAAAGGAGCTCTTCCCTCGGCTTGGACGCCCAGGCTAGCCTAATTCCTCCCCATTTGTGATAAAGATAAGGCCGAGTCCAGCTCATTCATCACCGGCGCTCCTTCCGACGGAGGAGAGAAGTGGGCTTACTCCTTGCCTGCTATAAATAAGGCAAAAATAAAAATAACACTAGAGGTTCCTCTCTTTTCGGAGGGCGCAGTCCATAGACCGAGGGGTACCCTGTCACTTCCGCAGGCGGCCAGGACAACGGTGGCACGTCCAGCATCGATATGGCCAAAAGTCGCTTATTCCATCAGAGATGGGTTTTAGGCAGGATAATTTGTAGAGAACCGAAGGTAACTCGTTTGTCAGATGGTACCCTTCTAGTGATTGTGACCGATACGGCCATGAGCATCAACGGTATTACCTAGGTGCTGCCGGAAGATGTCCTCGCTACGCTCTACGTGGAGGACCTTTCGATCTCTTGGTGCGGCCCAGATGCCAACTCTGGAGCGTCGACTCCAACAGGCATTGAACCGCATCTTGCTATGCCGAAGCGCACAGGCTTCGGTTTTCCTTGGCCAAGACTAAGGTGGTGCACTTCTGCCGCCAATCACAGAAACTCCCCAACCTGAACTTGTTCCTAAACGGTGTTCGCCTGGAAGTGGTGGATTCCACAGTTTCCTTAGTCTTGTTTTCAACCGACGCTTCACCTAGGAGGCTCATATTTGCAGCCTAAGGGTATGTTGTACCCACGCTATGAACATTATTTGTTTCATGAGGTTCAGCATATGGGGTGCTGATTGGGCTTCTGCCTTGCCTTTGAATCGAGTTTTGTGAGTTTTAGGCATCCGCAGCCGAACGTGTATTGCGGAAGGTTGACTCAATCCACCACACTAGCCTCCAGCTGGCAACCGGTGCCCTTCCTATTGAGAGCCTACTTTACGTTGCTGGGGAGATACCATTCACTCTGCACCTGTACGCGCGAGCCCGGCGCCTCCTTCGGTCGCCAATATATGCCGTCATATCCTAAGCCCTTTGGGTTTATAGCTAGGAAACTAATTGGATTGTTGGTGTAGTTCTCGGGCCGGTTTCGCTGCTGGTTCTGCCCAGGACGCCACCCTGGAGGGTACACCTTTCACTATTAGTCACTTAAGTTGGATTGTTGCCGTGCCATTGTATATGGAGGTTCCAAGTCCCAGGAGGGGCTGGTTTCCATGCTGTATCCCCTCTGTTTAAAGTTTGCGGGGTTCTACCAGGGGGTGCATCTGTATTCACGCCCAAGCTAGTTGCAATACACCCCTCGGTACGGGAGATAATTCGTCGTTCCCGGTTCCGAGATCGGATTGTGATCTATAGCGACTCATAAAGTGCCTTCAGTGCTATCGGAACATTGAAATCTCTGCACCCCCTGTTTCACGGTGTAGCGGCGGGATCGCGATTCCCTGGCCAAAGATTCCCGCCGCCCTGACAAGGTCCGCTCGGTGGTTCAAGAAGAGGGTATTGAGGAGAGAGAGTATTTTCTAAATTTAATTTACACACAAAAAAGAAATTAACCACAACCCCAAAAAACAAAAATGTAAATTACCCAATTTCCAAAATATTATCTATCTTAAACCACAACCAAAGATATTTATATATATATAGATATATAGTGGGCCTTACAACTATACCCTGGCCACACACACGCAAATAGGAAATGTTTAGGGCTTCACAAACAGATTGCCCAGTGCCACCATGTGAGTCTGTTCTACTTTCTTCAGCTCTGGGAGCACTATTACCGGTATGGGAGGGGGGAGGGGGAGGGAAAGGGAGGCGGGCCCGCTTTCTTGAGGGAAGAGAGGTTCCCTTTTCTTAAGGGACTGGAAGTTCACTTCAGCCAAGGCGAATGATTTGCACTCAAGGATGAGGAAGTGGTGGCTCTAGTCAGAGCGGAAAGTGCGAGGGCTCAGGCCCCAATCAATGCGTCCCTTTTCTGCCACACGAGTCAAGATTGGCTTCAGCCGTATCCAAAAGCCAGATGTCGGCGACAATCGGTACCACGGAACTGGAAAAGAGAAGGCACATTCAGTCACCTATTCACTGCCACACTCAAACATCTTTACTCCTAACTCATTCAACCATATCCACTCTCACACAATCTTCACTCACCTATCCTCCGTCCAGGCGGTTCTTCCTTCTTCAGTCACAACTAATGACTTCCAAACTTTTACCTATACTTTCTAACTAAAAATATATGCTGAAAGAATCCGCCTAAAAAGAAAACAGGAGATGAATGGGGGAGCACGATAGAGATCCATCGAGTCCCCCCACACAAAGTAAAGACGGTGATCACACGATCCACACCCACACACATTCTGCAAAAGAAGAAAGAGATTAGACATAGGGGAGGGGAGGCGGACAACCAAACTACTACATCCCTCCCAGCTAAATTCGCCTCACCTCACCATGTCTCAATCCCCATCTTCATTCATTCACAATGCTTTCGACATCACCCAGTCATACTCTTTCACTCTGCCTCTCCTCCTAGTCACAGGTCCATCAACTGTCTCTGTCATCTGTCGTAATGTCTCCTCATGTCTGTCCATGGCCCCTTCTCTATGTACTTCATCCACACACACATCCGACATTCCCTGACCAATCCCACTCAAATCCTCAACTAACCTCTCTACTACATCCATCAAACCTTCCCATTCTTTCATAGCATTTATCGACTCTTGTTCCAATTTCGCACTTATCCCATTTATACTCTCTAGCATAGACTCAGACTCATTCAACGGAAACTTACAAATACTGTACGTTCTATCATATACTCCATCTCGATCTTGCACAAACCCAGAAAACTCTCTCACATCACTCTCACCAAACTGTTCCATCCATTCATCCTTTCTCAACCGTTTACTCTTACGCTTCCCCCTTCGATGTTCAACTAACACTAACTGCTTCCCCTCTAAAACACTAGCTATATCATCCACCATTTCACAGTCTTCCATTCTTTCAGACAGATATTCATTCACCGGATGTTGCACCAAATACTCAGGAGGTTCACGCCACTTCGCAACTGACTTTGATGCGCTCTACGTTCATCCAAACTTCCATCCTCTCTTTCACGAACTATCACATAACTTACCCCATTTGACCAAACCTTTCTTACTACAAACGGACCTTCAAATTTCTCTTTCAACTTATCCACATTCAGTCTACCTTTTGTCTCAATCTCCTTTAGTACTTTATCACCCACAGAAAAACTCTCAAACCTTTCATTCCCTTTTCTCCACAACTCACGATCCTTCTCACTAAGTCCCATATGTGGCCTAATCATTCGTTCAAAGTTCATCAAATACTTACATGGTGACATTCCAATCGCCTTATGCACTGTCATGTTATACGCCCAAAGCACTCTTCCCAAACATTCATCCCATTCTTTCCCATCTTTCACCATCAATCGTAACATCTCACTCAAAGTTCTTATCGTCCTTTCAGCCAAACCATTTGCACTAGGCATATACGGCGTCGTTCGCACATGATCTATTCCCCATTCACTCAACATCTCCTCAAAAGCACGTCCCACAAACTCAGGTCCATTGTCACTCAACATTCGCACAGGCTTACACATGCACATGGGCAACATTCTCTCACTCACTTCTCTAGCAACAGTCAATGAAGATTTATTTGTCACAGGTGCAGCATACGCAAATTTGCTCTTATGATCCACCATCACAATCATCCCTACATACCCTCTTGCAGTCCTCGGAAAAGACACGCAATCGATCGCTACCATTTCAAAGGGTTCATTCACACTCAACTTTAATACAGGTGGGGCGGCATACACTCTCTGATACTTTCTCTTCTGGCACACTTCACACGTAGTCGCTACGTCCACGCAAATCTTTCTCAAAAAGGGACTAAATATACATCCTTTCATACATTCCCACAATTTATTCTTACCCATATGTCCAAACCTATCATGCACAATCTTCACCATTCCAATCGTGCCACACACGGAAAACACCGGAATATATACATCCTCATCATCTATACATTGAACAAAATACACTAAACCCTTGCACACTACAAACTTTCCAGCAAACCTTCTAAACTCTCTTAATATGCAACTCCATTCATTCACAGGAACACTGGTCATCACGCTATCTTTCAATTCACGCACCATCGGACATGACTCTTGCATGCTCTCTATATCTTCAGCAGTCAACAGCTCTTCACTCAAATTGACACCTGCCACTCCTACAAATCCAGTTGAGCCTACAAGCTCACTCTGCAACTTCCCAACTGTTACACCATCTTTCACTAAACATTCATTACATACATCCACTGAAATCCTATTCTTACGCAGAAAATCAATCCCAAACAGAAAACAATAAGGTAATTCATTCTCACTTAGCACAACAAATTCATGCAATATATCATTCAACTTCCCCATGCTTACAGACAAACTCACTTCCTCCCATGCCATAATACGTCCACTTCCGAGTCCACTTATCGAAACTGTCACACCTTTTCTAGAAACATTCCAACTCATATTATCAACATCACGCACAACTTTTGCATTCACCAAGGAAATTTGCGCACCTGTGTCAATCATTCCACAATAGCTCTTCCCATTCATAGTCAAGGTAACTTGCACTCTCTCTTCAAGTCCATGTTCACACATTATATTCAACACTTCGGTCTGTTCCACAAACACTTCTGCAGCATCCAAACCTTCATCTTCACTAACAGGAACAATTCCTTCGCAAACGTAGTCAATCTCTCTTCTTACATAATTCTTCTTCTCAATCAGCCAATTATAATGCACACCACTCAAACATTGCAGATGCAACTCACACCCATTCACTCGGTCTACACCTTTACCACGATACATCACTGGCTTCTCCACACCATAATGCACATATACTCTCACACCAAACAGCTTACTCACTATCGCTAACACTTCCTGAAACATCATCACTCCTGGCATACACATACTTCTCAACTCTTTTCTTAACCTACTTGAATTTTCCATTCCCAATTGCTCTGGTCTCTTACACGCTTCTTCCATAACCACCTTTCGTAATGCATTCACACTTTCTGGCACCTTTTCAAGCAATCCATCTTTCACCAAGTCTCGTAAACCATACAACACACTTTCGAACATAGAATCACCTCCACCCTTACATTTTCTTCCAACAACTACACCTGCTGGCAAATACTCAGGATTTATGCTTACAACCTCACTCTCATTCAAACTACAAGGCAAACGTGACATCAAATCAGCAATCACATTCCTTTCACCTGGCAAATACTCAACCACAAAATCAAAATCACTCAAATCCTCTATCGTCCTTGCAAGCCTACTATCAACTAACCTCATACGCTGCAAATACACTAGTGGCTGGTGATCTGTTCTCACTACAAACCGTACTCCATACAGAAATGGTCGTAACGACTTGAGACAGAATCTTAACGCAGCCAGCTCTCTTTCAATCGTTGAATATGCACGCTCTGCCACACTAAATGCCTTGGAAACATACGCAATTACTCGCTTTCTTTCAACCCCATTCACAACTTGATCTTGCATCAAACATCCACCCATCGAATGACCACTTGCATCCGTATACACTTCAAGCATTCCTGCATTCGTTCCATATGCTGGATACGCAAGTTCCACATCTTTTGCAACTTCCGCTTTTAACTTTTCAAACGCTGCATTCATAGAGTCATTCCACTTAATCACAGTACTCTTCTTTTTCCCAGTCCATACACTCAACGGTTTCATTACACCTGAACAATCTTTCATAAACTTTCTTCCAAACTCAACTAAACCAAGAAATCCACGCAACTCTCTCACTGTGGTAGGCTTAGGAAAATTCCTAACCTTTCCCACGAACTTCTCCGATTTACGCAATCCAACCGCACTCACCTTATGTCCTAAAAACTCAACTTCACTAGCAAACCATACACATTTAGACAACTTCACTTTGACACCAACCTCTTCCAACTTTCTTAAAACATCATTCACCAAGGTCATATGTTCTTCCATGTTCTCACTCATCACCAAAATATCATCCAAAAACACTCGTACATTCTTACACGGAAAACCACTCAACTCTACATTCATAGCACGCTGAAAAGCAGCTGGGGCATTCGCCAACCCAAAGCTCAGGTTTCTAAACTGATAATGGCGCTTTGAGGTAGAGAACGCCGTAATAGGTCTACTCTCTTCAGCCACAGGCATCTGGTAGTATCCACGTACCAGATCCATCTTAGAAAACACTTTCATTCCATACATACTGTACACACATTCAGACACAACACTCATAGGAAACTTGTCTTTCAACGTTCGTTCATTCACTCTTCTATAGTCAATACACAGTCGCAAACGTCCATCTGGCTTTCGTACAGGTACAATCGGACTATTCCAGGCACTCACACTCGGCTCAATCACGCCAATTCTCTCTAATTCCTCACACTGTTCCTCAATCTCTTGAGCCACAGGGGCAGGGAAATGACGAGGCCTTTGATATATTGGCATATCGTCACTCAAAATTATTTTGAACTCAGGCAAGCGAGCGTTGCCAAAGTCCTCATCCCCTTGACTCAAAGCACCTCTCCTATTCCACAACATCCTGTAAACTTTTTGCTTCTCACATTCACTCAACTTTTCTTCCAATTTCACTTGCTCAATCAAATCTTCATACTTCCAAACATTCGACGTTACACTCACGGAAAACACATTTGCGTTCACCACATGCATATCATTCTCCATATTCACCACTGTATTTAACACACCCAATTTATCTCCCACTTGCACTCCTCTAAGACTCTTCCTTCGCAGATCAGGCCAAACTTGTATGCAGACACGCGGATCTTTCATATCAATTATACCATCAAACACATGCACCACTCGCCTTAATCGATAGTTCGCAGCACTACCATCCAAGACATAAATATTCCCATCATTCTCATTTATCTCAACATCCGAATTCCATCCAATCCTTACACTCAATGTTTCATTCTGCTTGACAGGCACACTCTCAATCGCATATACCTCCAGACCTTTCATGATGTTCACTCTCACACTTCCATCTGGATTCACATACCATTGACACTTCATACTTCCATCCTTCTTACATTCAATCATCTCTAAATCAGGGTGAATCACAATACCATTCGCTTTCAAAAACTTATAACCTAATAGCATGTCATACTTCTTGTTTGCACCTTCTACAACACAAAATTCATCTTCATTCATCCGGACACCGGCAATCAAAACACTCTCTCTAAACCTTGCAACAATCGGCACATCCTGTTCACCTAATCCAGTCAAATGATATCCACGATCCTTAACTTCACTTACTTTCATTCTTACAAATGCTTCATAGTACACCACATTCACCTTACATCCTGTATCAATCAATGCACTAACTTCTCGTTCTCCACACTTAATTTTAACACACATACACCTATTCACTCTCTGACCCCAATTCACTCCACGATTTGACAATCCTTCTCTCACATTCATCACTTGCACTCTAGAGAATTCCCCAGAAGGAACCCTCTCATTCCTTAGTTTCCCTGAGTCGTATCCTCTCGATTACTTGCATCATTCCCATTCATTCTTTCATTCATGCATCTTTCTCCAGTCCTACACAACCTTGTTGCATGACCTACCATTCCGCATTTACCACAGGTATTTCTTGGACTGGCACACATCCTGGCATAATGCCCTATCTGCCCACAATTACCACACACTCCAGGTCCACTCATATTTACTTGACCACCTTCCCTGCAATCTCGTACCAAGTGGCCCATTCTTCCACATCCATAACACGCTCTTTCCCTCGCACGACTACAATCTTTTATCATGTGCCCCATTTGTCCACAGCCAAAGCAACTTCCTTGTGACCAGCGACAGTCAACCCTCATATGCCCAACTTTCTTGCACCTCTGACACCTAGGCTCATTTACTCTAGATCTACTGTCATTCCTACCATTTGTGCGACCACTATTCCGACCATTCTGAACCCTACTCCACCCATTCCGACTCTCACTCCTACTTTTACTCCCTCTCGGTTGGCGGCCAACATACACACTCTGTTGTTCATTCTGCCCGCTGTAATAATTTTCCAAAAATCTTGTCATCACATCGATCGGGTTCTCTATCAGCGCATCCCGATAGGACCGGAACTGGGGCAACTTACTGATACTTGAGTTGCGCACAGTGTGAATCGAGGCCTCCTCCCTTCCATAATCCTCAAATTCACGGTCCTCTAACATCTCCAGTACATCCTTCCATAGCAATCTTTCACCAGCCCATTTCATCTTCTCTTTCCTCTTATACGTCACATACTCACTCACTTCATTTGGAACCGTATTTAAAAACTTCTTCATCAGCTCCTTATTCCCATTTATTCCGTCATCTCCAAATCTCATTCGTGCCAAGGACTCTAAGCGATGCGCATAAGAATTCACATCCTCATTCTTCCCCATTCTCGCTTCCTCAAACCCATTTGTTTTCTTATACTTCACACTTGTCTTCATCCTCTTACAGTGCTCTATTATTCTCTCTTTCATAACCTCCCACTTAGGCTCACCCACGCTCATAATCGTCCGGTAAAAATCCTTCATACGTCCATCCAGAAACTCGCACAACTCTTTCACCCAAAACCTATTATTCTCTCCAAATTTTTCCTTACAATAATTTTCATACTCTTTCAAAAACACTTTCACATCTTTTGCTCCTTCCACTCTAAACTTACTTAACTTTGGCACTTCTCTGATCAGTATACTCCGATGAACCTCAGCATCACTTTCACTATCACTCACTTCTCTCCCACTTTCACTCATGCCTTCATTCGAGCTGAAATATAAGGAGTCAATACTAGCCAGTCGGGTCCTTTCCTGTCGGTCTGGGCATCTAGTCTTTGGGGTCTTCTTTTTTCGATGCCTAGTCATTTGCAGGGGTTCCTTTATGCCTGTCAATCCCTTTTTATCAGTCATGTCAATTCCAAGTGGAGTCGAGGCCACACCCCCACCAATTGCACCTGATTCTCCCATTTTCTCATTCAGCATTCGCATCAATCTTTCCTCCATTCGCACCTCACTGTCTTTAATCCTCTCTTCCATTCTCACTTCCATCTCCCTCATTTTCCTTTTCAAACTATCATTCTCTTCCCTCAAATGCGCATTTTCTCTGTCTTTCTGCCGCACTAACTCATTTAGTCTTCTCATCTCCAACTCCATGGTCCCAATCTGTTCCTCCTCCATTAGGGACAAAAAACACAGGCTCTCACTCCTCTCCTTCCTCAAACCACCGGGCAGTCCCTATTCGGGCGCCAAAAATATGTAGCGGCGGGATCGCGATTCCCTGGCCAAAGATTCCCGCCGCCCTGACAAGGTCCGCTCGGTGGTTCAAGAAGAGGGTATTGAGGAGAGAGAGTATTTTCTAAATTTAATTTACACACAAAAAAGAAATTAACCACAACCCCAAAAAACAAAAATGTAAATTACCCAATTTCCAAAATATTATCTATCTTAAACCACAACCAAAGATATTTATATATATATAGATATATAGTGGGCCTTACAACTATACCCTGGCCACACACACGCAAATAGGAAATGTTTAGGGCTTCACAAACAGATTGCCCAGTGCCACCATGTGAGTCTGTTCTACTTTCTTCAGCTCTGGGAGCACTATTACCGGTATGGGAGGGGGGAGGGGGAGGGAAAGGGAGGCGGGCCCGCTTTCTTGAGGGAAGAGAGGTTCCCTTTTCTTAAGGGACTGGAAGTTCACTTCAGCCAAGGCGAATGATTTGCACTCAAGGATGAGGAAGTGGTGGCTCTAGTCAGAGCGGAAAGTGCGAGGGCTCAGGCCCCAATCAATGCGTCCCTTTTCTGCCACACGAGTCAAGATTGGCTTCAGCCGTATCCAAAAGCCAGATGTCGGCGACAATCGGTACCACGGAACTGGAAAAGAGAAGGCACATTCAGTCACCTATTCACTGCCACACTCAAACATCTTTACTCCTAACTCATTCAACCATATCCACTCTCACACAATCTTCACTCACCTATCCTCCGTCCAGGCGGTTCTTCCTTCTTCAGTCACAACTAATGACTTCCAAACTTTTACCTATACTTTCTAACTAAAAATATATGCTGAAAGAATCCGCCTAAAAAGAAAACAGGAGATGAATGGGGGAGCACGATAGAGATCCATCGAGTCCCCCCACACAAAGTAAAGACGGTGATCACACGATCCACACCCACACACATTCTGCAAAAGAAGAAAGAGATTAGACATAGGGGAGGGGAGGCGGACAACCAAACTACTACAACGGTATACGTCACTCCACGGTTCCCGCGACCCGGCTAGATGTCGAGATTATATCCTGCTGGGTTCCAGGAATTGTAGGAATGAGGGCGGCAAAAGATCCGCCAGGACTGGTCGAGCAGACTTGCATTTCTCTCTTCCTCACATTGACTCTATGGCAGGAATCAGAACAGCCCTCCGCGCTTTTGCACGCTGACCACTCCTGTGGTGATCAGCAGTGTGAGATGGCCCTCAAACAGAAGCGTTATGCCTACATGCGCTATAACCCTGACCGAACGATTTCACTGTCAATGAATTTCGTCGAGCGAAGGCTAGCTTCCGGTATATTTCGAAGCACGCCCCCCGCTTTGCTTGCCGGGCATACGTGTCTTCAGTTATTCAGTTAACGGGAAGACTCCTCTAGCAGAGGTATGGAGGCGAGTCACAAGGATTCGGGGCAAGTTCTCGCAGGCGCCGCCTCCCGTTCTCCAGGAGAATGAGACCACAATTTCGGAGCCCGCGTCCGTGGCGAAATCCTTCGCGAACGCTTTCTCCGCATTCTCTAGCTGGGATGCTGCTCCGCCAGCATTCGATGTCCGTCGTGATGTCGCGCTAGGCTGCCCACTAGACTTTACCTCCAGAGTCGGAGAACCCTTCAACGACCCATGTTCCGACACCTGGGTGAGCTAGGCCATGCCCTTTCTGTTAGATTTGTTCAACAGGGTCTCATCTCAGTTTCCTGGTGAATCGCTACTAGGCTCGCTTTTCGCAAACCGGGCAGAAATCACGCTACCCGGGCCGGTTTCCACCCAATCTCTCTAACCTCTTGCGTGTGCAAGTTGATGGAGAAATCGGTAAATGTTAGATTAGCCTTTTTTATGGACAGCGGAGTCCATCTGTCTTCTGCACAGTGCCCCTTCCTTAAGTTCCCCTCCACGTCGGATGCTCTGATCCGACTGGAAAGTGCCGTCTGCGAGGCCTTCTTTCGAAGACATCACTACGCCACGGTGTTTTTCGATCTGGAGAAGTTCTATGATACCGCATGGCGATACGGTATCATGAAGACTCTCCACACGATGGGGGCGAAGGGACGCCTCCCAATGTTTATATCTGAATTTTTGCGATATCGATTCCGCGTACGGGTGTGGGAGCACTCTTCGGCCCAATGGAGCAGGAAGATGGTGTCCCGCAGGGAAGTGTCCTCAGTGTCGCACGCTTTGCCCTGAGCATCAACGGCATCACCTCGTGCTGCCGGAAGATGTTCTCGCTACGCTCTACGTGGACGACCTTTTGATCTCTTTTTTGCGGCTCAGATGCCAATTCTGGAGCGTCGACCTCAACAGGCATTGAACCGCGTCTCTCGCTATGCCGAAGCGTACAGGTTTCGGTTTTCCTTGGCCAAGATTAAGGTGGTGCACTTCTGCCGCCATCCACGGCTCCACCCTGACCCAGACTTTTTCTTAATGGGGTGGCCTGAAAATGGTGAACTCGCACTGTTTCCTTTGTTTTGTATTTGACCTACACCTCATCTGGGAGGCTCATATTCGCAGGCTTAGGGTCTCTTGTCCCCGCGCCATGAATATTCTCCGCTCCGTGACGTTCACCACTTTGCTCGCTGATAGGGCCACTGCCTTACTTTTTTATCGATCCTTTGTCCGTTCGAAGCTCGACTAGGAATGTGAGTTTTATACATCCGAAGCTCAGCCTGTATTGCGGAAGGTGGACTCGATCCGCCTGGCGACCGGTGCCTTCCGCACTTCCCCCATTGAGAGCCTACTTTTCGATGCTGGAGAGATGCCACTCTCTCTGCGCCGTGCATTATTCGCCTGACGTGCGAGCCCGGTGCCTCCCCGAGTCGCCAACAACTCTCACTGCATCCGCAGCTGATTTCGACGCTGCCTATGCCGCCGAGAGACGCCACTCATACCCTAACCCCTTTAGGTTTATGTAGGAAACTCCTTCGAGAGCTAGGTATAGCCTTCGGGCACGTGGCACCCCTGGTTCTGCCCAGGACGCTACCCTGGAGGGTACCACGTTTATGCTCCCAAAGCTTCTACAGCGCTGGGAGTATTGCGTTCGGCCTTTTTGGAACACATCTCGTGTCACGCTGGATCCATGCCAGTGTATACGGATGGCTCCAAGTCCCAAGAGGGGGTCGGCTTCCACACCGTATCCCTTCTTTTTGAATTCAACGGGGCTCTGCCAGGCACTGCGTCTGTCTTCACGGCCGAGCTGGTGGCAATACACCACTCGGTACGGGAGATTATCCGACGTGCTTGGTTCGGAGACCGGATTGTGATCTATAGCGACTTACAAAGCGCCCTGAGTGCTCTTGGGCCATTGGAATCTCCGCACCCTCTGGTTCGTGATATCCGTGACGCCACGGTTTTGGCGAGCCGGGCGGATGTAGAGATTATCTTCTGCTGGGTTCCTGGACATGTAGGAATTGCGGGGAATGAGTGCGCCAAATAGTCCGCGAGTACTGGGTGACCGGACCAGCGTTTCGCTCTTCTTCACACCGACTACATGGCATGAATACGGGCAGCTCTCCGGGCTGTTTGGCAAAGAAGATGGGAGACGGTCCAGGGGAACTTAAAGTTGCGTGCCATTTCGCCGCGACTGTTCGCATGGAACTAGCCCCTAATTCCCCGACAGCTTCAGGTTGCTTTCTTTCGTCTCCGAATTGGACAGACTCGTGTGATGCTTCCCCATTTGATGCAGCGTTCGCCTGCGTTGTCCCCCTGACTGTTCGGCACATTCTTGTCGAATGTCCCAGTCCGGGTGATATTCGCACACGTTACCTCTCCCGGTACTGGATTGATTGGGGTCGTTACCGCTTGTCCCTTTTACTCTGGACGGGTTAAAGTACACTCACTTGTGGACTATCTGACTTTTGGGAGGAGGATCTTATCCTCCATTTTATTTGACTCTCTCTCTCTCTCCTCTCTGGTGTTGGTTGCATGTTCCTGCGCCGAGGGAGGCGGGCCTTTCCCCGATGCCGGAGCAAGCGTGCTCGTTGTTTTTGCTTTGTTTTGGTTTTAGGTTTGATCTTTGACATATATGTACATATATTAATATTGCCTAGTATTAGGCTTGTAATTAATTAATTAATTACAACGACTTATTCCCTTGTAGTCACTCGCCAGATAGGTGCACAAAAATCCCCACGAGCAGATGGCGTCTCCTCTCCGTCCGACCTTTTGGGAGATACAGGGAGAAAGCTTTGATCCTACAACCTATGCTGTAGGAGGCCCCGCTAACGTTACCACAATTAAATGTGACTGAGCTTTCTGTGAAGATGTCCTGAGGGAGCAGGTTAGAGTGGAAGGAGGCTGTTGCATGCTGTGGAAATTTTATAGCATTCCCTGAGAGAGCGGTCCATTCACTGTTGGAAGTGGAAGTTCAATTGCAACTTAACCTCATGCTGATTACATCCAAGTAGGGTTATCCTACTCCAGGATTGCACCCAAGTGCGTCATATCCACTTGGGAAGGGCGTGACCACCCTACAACTCTTTTCCTCTTGCCCTACAGGGTGGCTAGAGTTTAAACAGACACTTCATTGCCTGTTACACTTAATCCAAATTCACACATCAACCTCAGATATGCAAAGGTCCAAATCTGACGTAAGTTCAAACCACATGAATGCCTTCTCCTTAACTGCCATAACCCTGCACAAGCATGAAATACACTTCATCCCACTCAGGTACCTGTGGGACCACTGGGAGAATGTGATATTTTCCCTTGGGGCTGCCTACCTCACTGTAGAGAAGTATTGAAGCCACAAAAGTAAGGTTAACGTCATCACTGTTTTGTCCCACTGCCAAGGCAAAAGATTTCCAAAGATCACAGTTTGCCCTTGAGCGAATTTCATCCTCCCACCTTCTCGGGCTTTCACTCTGGGATTTCTTTCATCCATCTTCTGATCCTCTTTTCTAGCAATGTTTCCTCCATTTACACACGTAAAGACCATTTTGAACTACCTCACTTGGAAAGACGATTAATTACTAATTATATGTATATTAATCAAAATTTACTCCTTTTTTACAGGCTAAACAGTTGTATACGAATGAAGGTTTTAAGGATGTTGATATGTCCCGCAAGTCTTTCTTTGGTATCTTTGGTCATCAAGTTTTATACCACATGTACCGTCCCACTTGCCCCCATGAAGAAAAGACCCCCTTCAACATGAATGAGCTCTGTGAAGAAGGCTTCCAGTCTCGAAAGGAAGAGTAATTTTAAGTTTATAATTATCGATACCGTCAAGGAATATGGGTTACTGTAGAATTAAGGAGAAATTAGTTTGTAAATAATTTTGTGTTTACCTCTAAAAAGTGTGATTCTAACTTGCCACACCCCTCTGAAGGACCATTCATTGTTTGCTTTGAATACTGAAAACATATTGCTAGTTGTAGTGTAATAATTGTCGAGTGTAGCATGGACCAACATCTCTGAGCTGCCATCGCGAGGATTACGTCCCCTTCCTGCGTCAATGTATGTAGGTGAACCTGCGGCCATATATCTTCCGCACATTTATACTTCCTTTATTTTCAAAACTTTCTTTCCCTTTACCTTTACTTTTGGGGGGGAATGAGTGATAATAACCCAGCCATCATCACTCAATCCTAGCCCACCCCCCCAACCAATGCTTACTACACATGCGCACGCACAATACACCCGAGCCAGGGGTACATAAAATGCAACACATGTAAACACTTGATCCAACTACACTTACATCTTCCCCACTACAGAACATTATACCAGAAACTGGACATGCACCACATGCTCTCACACACCCCAAACACCACGAGTCGACTTCTCAGAAACATCTTGCATCTAAACAGATACTCCCATCTGTTTAACAACACACATCATGGCAATACTCAATCCAGGCAAGCCCTTCCCCCCCCCCCAATACAATCAAATTCATACGACCCATCTAACTACTGTGCACTTTATCCCAAACCTTAAAAATCTCATTCACAGAATAGATCCACACATCCCCTCTCAAAAACAACTCAGATTCATAAAAGATCGCTTAACCACAACTCTTATAAACAACCACACGTAGCACATACTAGACTGTTTCATTGAACACCCCTTCGCGCAAAATACCAGTAGCAATCAATATAAACAAAACCCACAACACAAACTTACACTGTGGCTCCCGGGGAGTTCTCTTCATTCAAACCTGTCAGCACTCATGAACACTGCCACGGCTATCGGTCTTATTCCAGAGGTCTCCAAGTGAGGTGACGTGATAGTCAACCCTGAGGTGTTCAAGGGAATGGGCAGGTGAGGATCAGATGCCAACCTCACTTGCAATACAAAAAAAAATGACCCAAATTTCATTTTATTTAGACTCGGACAATTTACACACAAAGCACATAAATCATAAATAATACCACTCGCAATGGCATACCCAAGGTGCCATCCTCTCGGTCCAACTTTTCAACCCATTCACTCATAACATTCTGCAACCTCAATCACCACTTAACCAAACAAACACCTACGCAAACAATATCACGATATCAGCCCAGGGTCAAAATAGCAACCAATATACTACAACAATACAGAATTAAACTATCTGCAGTCCAAAAAATATATGGGTCACACAAAAGCGTATGACAGCCTCTGCCCTCAAATCATCAGTAACACTCTTCACACCAGACTTCCACGAGTCAACAAAACACCCACGAATCGCACTAAATGGACAAGTCTTACCTTACTGAGAATCACACTCGACACTCAGATGACTTTCACTCTAAATATAACAATAAAAAAGTTACAAAGAAACTACGCTCTGAGATTACTAGCAAACATCTTTTTGGACAATAGATGGAGTTAATAATCATTAATCACACACTATACAAACAATTCAGCCGCACTTCCCTCAATTACACAGCACTAGCTTGGTACCCAACTCTATCCAGAAAAAAAATTGCACTTGAGTTCCAAAAACTAACACACACACACACACACACACACATATCCATAGATATACGATATATGCTGAAACCAAAATTCTCCAATTGGAATAATCTAAACAGGATAGAAACCCAACACACTTCGGGAGAGCACTAAGCCACTCCCACTCCACAGACACAAATTATAAAGTGCCAACTTGGAA
Source organism: Ceratothoa steindachneri (assembly GCA_963969495.1). NCBI lineage: Eukaryota > Metazoa > Arthropoda > Malacostraca > Isopoda > Cymothoidae > Ceratothoa > Ceratothoa steindachneri. The sequence goes on along the minus strand of OZ018335.1, from coordinate 100,478,871 downwards.
CATCACTTCGTAATACTAAATATTACATCCATCACATTAACGCCGCTGTTTCACTCCCAACACAATCATACAAAATGCAGACTCAAAGGATATCTCGAGAAGTAACACTAGAAATTCAAGGCCTCATAAGAGAACATTCACCTATCACACAAGACGCAAATAAACAATAAAATGAAATGAAAACGACCACATAACAAGCACCAGGAAACTACAAGACAGTATCACACTGTCCAACAGCAACACTGCATAAGGGCTTGCAGCAATCACAGAATCCATACCATCATCAAACACCAAGAAAACTCCCTCAGCGAGCAATTTTCCCACGTTAGCCACTTAAACCCCCCACCAGACGATCGACTAGTCATCCGACGTAAACATCTCTTCCCCACCAACTCAGGCTGACCACATTTTACAAACCACCAGATCAATCCCATCATCCATGCCTCCAAGCACTCAGCTGCCTGTGACGCAGGCAACATTACAAACTTACACCTCAGACATCTCGACCCACATGGAATACAAGCACTCATGTACATGTCAAACTACAGCTACTCATACAGCACACTACCCGTCATCTGCAAACACGGTCTAATCATCAGAATCTCTAAACCCAACAAAGAGCATACATTACCTTCCTCACTCAACAACCACTCTTCTTACAGACCTCACAAAGAATCTAGGATGGCATTGACCAAGCACAACCTCACGCAGCACTTTATGACATAGCATCAGCAAAGCTTTCGATGCTATTTCCCGCCACACTCTTACTAACAAATACAAAAGCAACATGCACTACACAAAGATGGTTGACCGACTATTGGTGGGTAGACAGAGGCTCATGTGACATTTGTTTTCCAGTCATCATAACGAACTTCCTCTACGGTCCGTACTGTTCCCACACTCTTTAACCTCTACATGCATGACACCCACACCCCACTCATCCCAGCTATACAAGTCTTCATACGTAGATGACATAGCTCTCACATGCACGTACCGAAACAGACACAGATCCTCATCTTATCCAAACCTACCTCAACACACTGCACACCTATTTCACCCCAAACAAATCCACAGCTACGTCCCCCCCTCATCAGTGATTCATGAGAACATCAATACATGCCTTAGCTAACGATAAACAATATCCCACCACCACCCCACAATACTTGGCATAACATACAATACACCAATGAGATTCAAAAGGCTGCTCACTTACTACACCCACACTGAAAGCAAAGTTCTCAAGGTCAAGGGTCACCTTGATATGAAAGGTACACAAATACCAGCCGCAGCCTCAACTCAGCGAGAGCACCCACTACATTACATGGGCCAACACCTATTCACACAAAGCCGCATCTATTTAGTATAAATTAGGTGTTGTTTTAGAGGTAAGCTGTCACCTCTTCCACTTCGCGGACCCTACACCAACGTTGTGACAAATTATCAAGTATAAGTTCTGAAAAATTAAAAGCTGGTGTTTTTGAAAGGTCGCAAATTAGAGCTCTGATGAAATATCCACATTTCACAACCCCCTGCTACATTAACGACTCGACATCCATCCTTCGTGAGAACAGAATCCACTTGGGCAGCATATGGTGGGGACGTCACTCAGCCCTACTTAGCTACCATAAAAGGCCCGATGTGACCATCAAACATGCTTGGCCAGAATGCACCACCTCACCCCACACAATCAAACATAATGGAGGACCTGCACTCAATCATACATGCCAAGAAAATTATTTACACTCCTAGACTATTATTGTCATTTAATTCCCAGATCCCACTACCCATATTTTCCGGTGTGTGGGTAACCCTTGCATTTGCAAATTTGAGGTCCACCTATCAAAAGATGGTGGCACATTTTCGTGCGACCTCTAAATTTGAATTGGAGCAAGTGCAGTCCCTCCGATGCACCACTTTCTTAAGTGCGCGAGAGCAAGGATGCCCCTTTCCCCATGTCCCCTCAGGTTCGTACACCAACGCCCTATCCCGATCTGTTTCACTTCAACCACCAACCCTCTGCCCGCACATTGGGCTCGTCCCCCCCCCCCCCCCCTCCTCTTGCACCACTCCCAACTCCTTTGAATTCCTTTCCCCAAAATTACCGAGTGGAACTCGGATCTGATACTCTCAACCAGCCGCAGCAGTCCCCGCTCACAACCGAATCGCTGGCGGAAGCTCGGCGCTTTCCTTTCAGCCATTCTACTGACCTCCCAGGTCACCCCTCCTGCTAAGCGCCAGGCGCACGGTGGCACCCCCATATCGCCTCCTCTGATGGTGTCAACTCTGATGCAGTCCTCCCACACCCAAATGGACAGAATTATCGTGGCGGGGGTACATGCACCGTCTAGATTCCTGTCCTGAAGTTAACTATTCCTCCGATAGAAGAGAGAATGAGGAACCTCTTCAGGTCCTCACCGCTTCCTTTTCTCCTTTACCTTCCTTCACCCGATTCCCACTAGGCCCCTCTATATATCCATAACTCCGAAGACCTCATTCCTCAGTCACTTGTAAAAATACTACACTCGCCATTCTTAACCCAGCCCCTTTCGGAAATCGCTACCCTCCAAGCCCCTCCCCAAATCACCATGTTTTGTGTTTTTTGTTTGCTTGGTCGGCTCTCGAAGGAGTGGGCCTGGATCAAGTAAAGTTATTCCTTCCCTTTTTTGGTTGAGAGGGATTATCGTTACTTGCTCATTCTGTCGAGGGATAATCTTTTTTCATATGATAGTGTTTGATGCCGAGGTAAAAATGTGTATAAAATGCCTGTATCAGAGGTTGTAACATTATTTTAAACTTTTCAAAATTGGCTGTGCTTGACATGTTAAGCTTTTTACAGGAAATTTGTATAAACCATTTTAACGAGAATCCCATCAAACTTGGTGGGCCCCAGATAAAATTTTACAAATTTATGAGGATTGTTTTATTCGGAAATGTTGATTGTTCTACGTCGCCATCGTTGGTTATTTTGAGTGTTGACTCGCGCATTGCAGCGACACTTGCCAATAATTATGGACAAAGTCCGCCCTGGAACTTATTATCTAGTTTCGGGTGCACGCAACCACTAAGGACTATTTACAATTGCATATGTAATATTAAAATGTCTATTAAGTCTTGTAAAGTTGTGATTTGGGTGTTTGCAATGACAACCCAACTATGAGAATTGTTTACATCTGCAAAACGTATAAAAATACTCTAATAAGAGATTAAGGAAGAATAAAATCTTGTGTCCTGGGGCCGGCTCTAGGACACAGAAAATGATTGAGACCTTTTAGTTAGCAACTCTAGTGAATAATGAGAAAAAATTTACAAATTAACATGCATATTTGTGTTTGCACAGAAACAAACCTATTTGCACCACTTCAAGTTGAAATTTAGACAAGAAAAAAAAATAAAATAAGCTACACCAGATCAGAAGTGGGTTATAGTTCTTTATAAAGATTAGTTGCCTTTATGATTAGGAAACAGGATAAGCTATTCGATAAGATATTTGTGAGAGTGAAGCCACTATCATTATTCTCTTCCCCACACACTCTTTGGGACCTTTTCTTTTTTCAAGAGTTGGCCTCATAAGGGACACAGCGATTTGCTTTCCTGGACGCCGTGCTGACGGGACTCAACGCCCCGTCCGACCCCAGCTTAGCCTCTTCTTTCTGACACCCGGTCTTCTTACCCTGCTTCCTCACCTTCATACAACCTCTCCCACAACTTTCTCTGGTCATCCTCTAATTTCACAGGGTAGACACCGACCAGCTTCCTCTCACCCAACTATCCCGGATTGGAGCTGAGGGGGAAGGGGACAACCTACTTCACCCCCACCTTTCTCTCCTTTCACAGTCTTATTAATTTTACACCCAGCCCAAGGTGAAGTGGTCACCATGCAGAAGGGCTGCCTGGCCACAGGGCGGGAGGTGTGGTCCTAAATGGTGGCAGTAAGCTTTTGCCGTCCTGCCCGCCGAGCGGGCTATTGCGTGGGGATATCAGCGTTTGCGTCCCGTTACTAATATGGTCACGATGACCGATGATGAGAATAATAAAAAAAAAGCTCTCACCACCGTCGAAGCCGCCCTCGGGTAGCTCTACAGTAGAAAAGGAGGTTCCCTACCCCACCCCCCTCCTGTATTTTCGTAGGGAGCCCTCCAAACTTGTTTTACCCGAGAGGGGGCTTACTCCTCCCAAGCCTACAGGTGCAAGGGAGTCGCCCCTCTTCTTACTAGCGACAGCCCTCCCTTTACTTTCCCAGGGGAATCCTAAGAAAGTACGGCAGCGGCCCAAAATTGCCCCCTCTTGATAGAGCAAACCCCCTTTGGGGGCCGAGGGGTGTCGGCCCGCGCCCCTATCTCCTCGATAGATGCCAGCTCAAGAAGACACAAAATGTTCCTCTAATTGGATCCATGATGTCTTGGGAGAGGGTGGGGGTCACATGGAAGCCCCACTGAGGTGACCTAGCCCCAGAGGGTATGGTCTTATATGGGGTCGAACCCGGGCTCAGTGCCAAGCACAGAACCCGAGTCCGCCCCTGGGCAAGCTTCTCATAAGAAGGCTCTGGCCCCGAAAGATCCCTAAGGCGAGGTGGTGCCCCTTTGACATAAAGACCTTCTCCATCTTGCTGAAACCGGCCCTAGGGCTCCTTCTGGCGGAAGAGAGAAGAGGGTTCATTCCCCACCCTCCTCTCCAAAACAACAAAAGAGGGAGGCATGGGGACAGACGGAATCGCTGCCGTTTCGGTATGCGACCAAACCAAGATCGGCACGTCCTACCCGTGTGCGGAAACCCTGACAAAGTCGAAAAGTGCTCAGAACGGAGCCTCGATTTCGTCGAGGGCCCGCAGTCAGAGGTTACCTGCCGTTTTTGAACCCGCGGGCTTAAAACGCTTTCTAGTTATTCGCTCTCCTGATAGCAGCATGTTGGCCACGGGCAACATGTTCCATCAGAGAAAGCACTAGCTACCCTGATTGGTAGAGAGCCGAAGGTGACTCGTTTCTCGGACGGGAGCCTTCTGGCGAATGCAGCGTATCCCTCCGAGGCAGCCAAGATAAATGCTCTTCGGACACTATGGCACCCCGGTGAGTGTGATGCCGCACTTCACCATGAACTTTGTGAAACGAGTAGTTTATGCAAGGGAACTCGTAGACTATATAAATGAAATCACATTGGAGCTGGCGGACCAAGAAGGGGTCAAGGTCGAGTGTTTGATGAGAAAACAGGGAGGTTGTCCCGAGAACCACACCTACACTCTTCATCACGTTTGACTGTGACATGCTCCTTGAGTTGGTGTGTGCCGGTTTGTATCGCTACCGCGTGAAGGCATTCGTGCTACTGCCGCGGATGTGCTACTATTGCCACCGCTTCGGCCACATGAATCGCTCCTGTAGACGCGCAAATTCGGGTTTACCGGAAGTTTGTGTAAGATGCTCCAAGGAAGCACAGGATAAGTCCAAATCGTGTGTTACCGAATGTGTCAATTGCGGAGAGCCACATCCCGCTTCTTCGAAGCAATGTGGTGCGTATCTCCTTGAGAAAGAAATCCTGTCCGTTCAGGACCAGGATCGTCTCGCATTCCGCGAGGTTAAGGCCTTGGTCCTGGCGCGCCCGGCGCTGCCTGGGATTTCTTATGCCTCAATGTTAATAAAGACACCCTCTGCTCCTGGCCCATCCAAGCCAAGATAAGGTCGAGCAGCCCTCAAAAAGAAGGAAGGTAGGAAAAGAAAAAAAAACAACGTGGAAAAAGGAACCACTGAGATCTGGTTATCCTGAATGGAGGTTTCCGAATGACAAGACTGAAGAAGGCGTAGCTTCCAGTCTTCCTAGGCCTTATGATTTATTCAAAGAATACATGGCAGATTCTATAATGGAACTAATAGCAGAAAAAAAACAAACAAACCGGGGTTTTAAAAATGGGGAGAGTTTAGGTACTAATAAAAATGAAATTGAAGTGCTAATTGGCATGCATATGAAAATGGGAACCTTAGGATTTCTTAGGCTAAGGATGTATTGGTTTCCAAGATCAGAAACCAGAATATCAGCAATTGCTGATGCAATGCCGATAAACATATTTTTTTAAGCTTCGTACAAATCTACATTTAGTGGACGTTTCAAAACCCAACGTAAATGATAGGTCGTGGAAAATCAGACCGCTAATTGATTGCATTCAAAAGAGGTGCAGTAAGTTAGCAGGGAAAGAGTACTACAGCATAGATGAGATGATAATTCCCTTTACTGGTAAACTAAATATAATCCAATATATTAGAGGTAAACCATACCCTTGGTGCCTTAAAATCTTTCTTCTGTGCACTGCTGATGGTTTAGTCACTGATATTTTGTTTTACCAAGGAAGTACTACGCCAATAGATGAAGAATTCAAAATTTAGGGATTAGGAGCAAGTATTGTTTTGCAACTCGCTGAATTTTACCTGAAAATTGCAATTTCAAATTGGTGTTTGATAATTACTTTACATCATTGTTGCTAATGTGCCAATTAAAAACTAGGGGTATTTTCTGTGTTGGGACCATCAGAAACAATAGAACAGAGCGATGTCCCTTACCTAGTGAAAATTAAATGAAAAAGAAAGATAGGGGAACAAGCGACTATAGAATAGATGACAGTGAAAACGTTATGGTCGTTTGGTGGTTTGACAATAGCTAGTTCATTCTCAAATGGGCAAGAGTGTACAAAGATGGAGCAAAGTTTCCAAAACCTATGTTGTCCCGATGCCAAGAATTATAGATACATATAACATGAAAATGGGTGGAGTAGATCTGAGTGGAAGATATACTTCCTATTATAGGATAATTGCCAGGTCTCGAAAATGGCCCCTCAGAGCCAATTTCCACATGATAGATTTAGCAGTGTCAAATTAATGGATTGAATACAAAAAGAAAGCACTAAAAAAGGGTATACCATCCAAAAATATAGTAGACCTTTTGGCATTTAGAGAAGATGTCACGGAAAATTTATTGCGAGGATATAAATCTTTGGAAAAGTTCCAAGGGAATTTCAATTCTCCAGTGAGAAAACCAGCTGTTGTTTCACAACCAAATCCCTCTGTAACTACAAGAAAAGACAATACTGGACATTGGGTAGGTTTTTTAAATAAAAAAAATACTTGCAGGTGTGCCAGAGAGGGGTGTAGGCAGAAAAGTATGATAAGTTGCGAGAAATGCAAAAAGGCCCTGTTATAGCAATGGCGTCTAGTCATTCCTATAATAAAAACCTCCTGGGAAACTTATATATATATATATATATATATATATATATATATATATATATATATATATATATATATATATATATATATATATATATACATCAATTATTATGTAAAATTCATATCATACAATTATTTTACTTAACTTTGTCAATTTAATCGTTCAATTATTTTACTTAACTTTGTCAATTTAATGGTCCAATTATTTTACTTAACTTTGCCAATTTAATCGTTCAATTATTTTGATTAACTTTTGTCAATTAAATCATATTTTATGTACAACTTAATAACTAATTAATTTATTTATTTTACTTGTCAATTCAATTAATGTACTACTGTTTCAAACATCATCTCTTAAAATTTCACACACAAACAAACAAATACACGCTTTCAGCTTGACCAAATAGCACACTATCCTTTCCCATTCGACTCTCGCCATTCTCCGTATAAAGGTCGGTAATCATTCCTTCTAAAATTATTCATTTACCTCCAAACAAATCATACTTAGTTAATTCCACATCCTCACAATTCTTTAAAAACGACCATACGAGAGTAGGTCCTAATTCTATTTACTTCTCATATTGCAGCCTCTAATTCACAGTCCATCATAGCCACCATATTATTCCACCATATTATTTCACCATATCATTTCATATTTATTTCACGTACTTCATTTCTCTTCACATCTTGTTACTGTAAATCATATTTTAGCATATCCTACATTGTGTACCTAATCCAACTTATCTCATTGTACATTCGTTGATTCTATGAATATATTTATATTTGTTTAATTGTTTTTCTTAAAACCCAGTTCATTATTTCAAAATTTATTTTGCTTTCGTCTTAGACCTAAAAACTATCAGGCGACAACTTCGATCAAACAAATTTATGGTTATGGTTTTCGAAACGCTATTTAGGCTGATTTATTAACAGAAAATAAATCACATGAATAACCATATACTATAGCGGAGAACAAAATGAGCTGTATCATTTTTCATCATTATAATCATCATCATCACTAACTCTATAATTTCAGAAGGTGATTTTTTTGAGTATTTGAATAATATTTTCAGCTTAGTTTAGTTATGACTATGTTTTTTTAATCAAAGTTATTGCTAATAATTTTTTTTTTATTTCAACTAGGCAATGCCTTCGCCACTTCCCCCTTACGCTTCGATACTATGATTAAAATTTAAAATCTAAAAAAAAGCAGCCATGGTTATTTTTTTATAAATTTTCTGAACTTCGCCCATTATAATAATTTTAAAAAGGAACTCTAAACTCAATTTCCACCATTTCAAAATATCACGTTGCTAAAATATAGTTATGGAAGAAGATATATCAAAAAAAATATTCTGAACTTCACCCTTTGTAATTCTGTGGGTTTTGAAAAATTCACAAAATTTCAATACTTATATTTATTTCTTAACTTCACCATTTTGTTTTTTGATATTATAAAGAAATATTAGAAATAACTTTGATAAAAAACAAGTCATAACCAAACTAAGAAGAAATTAATATTCAAATACTCCCCCAAATCCCCTTCCTAAATTATAAATTTAGTGATTTCTGAACTTCACCATTTTGTTTTTTTGATATTATAAAGAATTATTAGGAATAACTTTGCCAAAAAACAATTCATCACCAAACTAAGATTAAATTATTATTCAAATACTCAAAAAAGTCCCCTTCTTAAATTATAGTTAATGATGATGATAATGAAGTAAAAAACAAAATGGTGAAGTTCAGAAATAAATATACGTATCGAAATTTTGTGAATTTTAAAAAACCCAAAGAATTTCAAATGGTGAAGTTCAGAAAATTTATTTTTATATATCTTCTATAACTCTATATTTTAGCAAAGGGATAATTTGAAAGGGCGATATTTAGTTTAGACTTCCTTTTTAAAATTATCATAATTGGCGAAGTTCAGAAAATTTATAAAAATTGAACCATGGCAGAAATTGCCTGGAGTCTTATTAAAATACAAGATTTGATCAGATTGTCTCTGATCTAAAATTTACAGTTGTCTTATACAAGACTTATATGAGAGGAGGTAGGACTATCTGCTTAAAGCTTGTCTATTCGGAAGTTTTTGGTCTTCCACGTAGCCGAGTAGTTAAAGGCTGACTTAAATTAAGATCAAAGTGGTTGCTCGCTGTCTCAGTGTACTTGGTTCGAATCCCACCCCAGCACGGATTTTATCGAAGTAGGAAATAACTATTATTTCGTTTTCTCTTTCGTGCAGCATGTTGAAAATTATTTTCATCATTCTACCCCTTACAATATATATATATATATATATATATATATATATATATATATATATATATATATATATATATATATATATATCAGAACAATTGTTAAATCTAATGACATATTCCAAATATGTAAATAAAACCACTGTGGGGGAGCGTAATAGTTTATTATCTTGAGATCAGTTTCGGCTTGACAAACTCCATGCCGAAACTGGTCTTGAGATAATAAACTACTGCGCTTCCCCACAGTGGTTTTATTTACACACACACACACACACACACATATATATATATATATATATATATATATATATATATATATATATATATATATATATATATATATATATATATATATATATATATATATAGGTAAATATGCAGACGAGCGGGCCGGCCGATAAGATGTACTATTTCGTCCGAGTTCCAAAATGTTTCACGTTTTTGGAGTACATTTATAGGGGACGGCTCGTGGGGAGATTAACACGATCCGTGGACCGCACTACGAAGATCCTGAGTTTCATTAAATTGGGGGGGTCGGGGGGCACAGCCCCCCAGTATATAATCCTAATTTTTATAATGTTCTGACGTTTGCATAGGTAAATGCTTTAACTACAACATGTCAGTGCCTTTAATCGTTTTGCGAATTATAATAGGATTTAAGGGTGAGGTATGACGTCAGACGACTCAAACGCGCATGAATATTCAGAAACGGGTGAACGATAATATTTACACAAAATATTTTTGGTACCCTTTGGACGGGCGGCCCGGCCGAAAAAAATATTTTTGTGTAAATATTATCGTTCACCCGTGTTTGAATATTCATGCGCGTTAGAGTTTTCTTTGAATGATAGCTGCCGCCATTTTTTGTATTAAAAAAATTCCTGAAAGTAAACAAACCGAAAACGTTGTTTACGTAGGCTATTTTTTTTAATTTTTTTTTACGAAATTGCCCGAATAGAAACAAACGAAACACGCTGTTTCCGTATTAATTGCAGTGGTTATACTTCCGAAATAGCGAATAGGAAAGCCTATTTATTTTGTGCGTCCGCGTCCTATTCGAAATCTAGCTGACTTGAATCAAGTTTTATTTTCGAGCATCTAAATTCAAAGTTTGGGTTCACATCTAATGCTCGGCCACAAATGTAGCATTCGCTTTTAATTCGCACTAAATTATGAACATCCAAAAAGGTGTTTAATTTATCTTTATCAGAAACTAAGGTTAATAATTCCGCAATAGACGATGGGCAAAGTTCACAATTCGATGATTATTTTCAAACTGCGTAAAAGGGGAATGTTTGACACTCCAACTGCTAAAAAACAAGTAGTTCCTTGAAATGATCTAGCTAATTACATTTAAATGCATAAAAGAAGGTAATAAAATTAGTAAAATAGGGAAAAAAATATTGACAAATAAAAATGACTCGAATGAGGATAATAAAAAGCTATTAAGTGGGGAAAAAAATTGAAATCAAGCATTTCTGACGTCATACCCCCCCAACCAATATTATTATTCGCAAAACGATTACAGACGCTGAGATGATGTAGTTAAAGCATTTACCTCTGTAAACGTCAGAACATTATAACAATTAGGATTATATACTGGGGGGCTGTGCCCCCCGGCCCCCTCTAATTTAATGAAACTCAAGATATTCATAGTGTGGTACCCCCCTTGTGTTTACCCCCACACGAGCCGTCCCCTTAAATGTACTCCAAAAACGTGAAACATTTTGGAACACGGACGAAAATAGTACGTTTTATCGGCCGGGCCGCTCATCTACATGTTTACCTGTATATATATATATATATATATATATATATATATATATATATATATATATATATATATATATATATATATATATATATATATATATATATATGATGAAAATTAATGCAATTTCGCAAGAAAAGATGAGGAATTAAACCACATTCTACGAAGACAATTTAATTCAGAACAGTTTCGGTGTATCTCACACCCTTTTTCAACTGAAACTGGATAGAAAATATAAGAAAAGTGCATACAAACATAATAACACAGATCAGGTCGTGAAAGATCCCCTCTTTCCCCCCCAATCCCCTACTTGGGGCTAATCTGGGGGGGTGGTAGGCCTAAACATATTGAAGGGCTGACATTTTACTATTTTGTTTATTTGCTTTCTTATTACAGGATTAAAAGGAAATTGACCCTCAGATAGATTTAAATTAGGAACTGACGATATCAAGCTTGATTCTTCTCTTAACATAGTTAGCCGATTTAAATACCATTTTAGTTCCATTGAAATTGGTCGAATGATTCAATTCTCTAACATGGCAGAATATTCCACTGCCTTCGCTGCCCCCTCTAATATCTCTTTTGTGTTCATACAATCTCTTGTCTAGATTTCTCCCCGTTTCCCCTATATAAACTTTATGACAATCGTTGCATGGTATTGCATATATTCCTATGTTATGATGTTCTTTGGGTTTCCTGGCAATCAGCATTTGTTTTAATGAATTGTTATATTTAAAGGCTAGATTAATACTTGCTTTTGCCAAATATGTCCATTAAACTATTTAATTTATTATTAAATGACAATGTTATAGATTTGTTGAAGTCATTAGTGCGGGAAGGCTTATTACCATAGAATGTTTTCCTAGCTGAAAAATGGGCAGACGATATGAACCAATCGGGGTAATACAAATTAGAAAAAATAGTCCTGATAATGACAATTTCTTCATCTAAATAGGAAGGATGACATATTTTGTATGCTCGAAGGAAAAGGTTAGAAATTACCGATTTTTTTAACAGTATTATCGTGAAACGAAAAATAATGTATATAGGTATTCGAGTGAGGTGGTTTCCTATAAACGTCAAGTTTTAATTCATGGTGATCTTTATTAATGAGGACATCTAAAAAGGGTAATCTATTATCATATTCCCATTCATATTTAAATTTGATGGAAACATGCAAATTATTTTTTCAAATTTGTATTACCCCGATTGGTTCATATCGTTTTCCCATTTTGCAGCTAGGAAAACATTCTATGGTAATAAGCCTTCCCACACTAATGACTTCAACAAATGTATAACATTGCCATTTAATAATAAATTAAATAGTTTAATGGACATATTTGGAAAAAGCGGGTATTAATCTAGCCTTTAAATATAACAATTCATTAAACCAATTGCTGATTGCCAGGAAACCCAAAGAACATCATAACATAGGAATATATGCAATACCATGCAACGATTGTCATAAAGTTTATATAGGGAAAACGGGGAGAAATCTAGACAAGAGATTGTATGAACACAAAAGAGATATTAGAGTGGACAGCGAAAGCAATGGAATATTCTGCCATGTTAGAGACTTGAATCATTCGACCGATTTTAATGGAAGTAAAATGGTATTTAAATCGGCTAACTATGTTAAGAGAAGAATCGAGCTTGATATCGTCAGTTCCTAATTTAAATCTATCTGAGGGTCAATTTTCTTTTAATCCTGTAATAAGAAGGCAAATAAACAAAATAGTAAAATGTCAGCCCTTCAATATGTTTGGTTCTACCCCCCCCCCACTCAGATTAGCTACAAGTAGGGGATTGGGGGGAAAAGAGGGGGTCTTTCACGACCTGACCCTGTGTTATTATGTTTGTATGCACTTTTCTTATATTTTCTATCCAGTGTCAGTTGAAAAAGGGTGTGAGATACACCGAAACTGTTCTGAATTAAATTGTCATCACACACATATATATATATATATATATATATATATATATATATATATATATATATATATATATATATATATATATATATATATATATATATATATATATATATATATATATATATATATATATATATATATATATATATATATATATATATATATATATATATATATATATATATATTATAGGACTAATTTAATTGAATTAGACTTGTACAGCATTTAATGCTTTAGCAAAGATTAACAACCTCTACCCTAAATCGCCTTTACAGCATACCCACGTACACCCATCAGGAAAGATTTTTTTCCGTCACACTGATACCAAACTACTCCACAAAAATAACACCGAAACTCTCCGTCTACGTCTCCCTAAAAAATGGTAAAGCAAGTGAACAAAATAAAATAAGTCAAGAGTTCTTTGACTCATTGATCGGGAGTATTAAGAGTACAATAACAAACTAATTTAAAAGGTATACTAAATGTATGGAAACAAACTTGGATGTACAGGAGTGGAAGCCTTGAAACACAAGACCAGAAATAAGACATTAAAAGATTTGCTAGCTTACATTAAAAGAAATGTTAGCTACAAGAGTAAGGAGGTCATCCTTAAACTATACAACTCTTATGTCAGGCCACATTTAGAGGGTAAATATGTAGATTATCGGCGCGAACGATGGGACGTACTATTTCGTCCGTGTTCCAAAATTTTCACATTTTTGGAGTACATTTAAGTTGACGGCTCGTGTGGGGGTAAACACAATGGGGGAACTACACTAAGATGATCCTGAGTTTCATTAAATTTTGGGGGGTCTGGGGGGCATAGCCCCCCAGTATATAATCCTAATTGTTTATAGAATAATAATTCGAAAAGGACTCAAACGCGCATGAATATTAAACTACGGTTTATCGGCCGGCGATGCCGGGCCGATAATCTACATATTTACCATTTAGAGTACTGTATACAGGCATGGTCACCACATTTTAGACATGATATAAACTTTAATATTAGAGTCAGTACAAAGGAAGGCAACAAAAATAATACCATCCCTGAAGCACCTTGAATATGAAGATAGACTGAGGGTATTAAATATGTTTTCATTTGAAAGGTGTGTGAGGGGAGATATGATTGAGCTTTTTAAAATCTTTTCTTGAATGGATAAATTGGATTTCAACAAGTTATTTGAGTTAGAAGGTAGTAATAGAACTAGAGGCCACCACTTAAAGATTAAAAAACAGAGGTGCAGACTGGATGTTAGAAAATATTTTTTCACTAACAGAGTGGTGGATTATTGGAATAGTTTGCCACCCGAGACTGTAGACAGCCCAAATTTGAATGTTTTCAAGCGCAGATTGGATGATTATATGGGGATGGAGGGTTAATTTCTTACTTTTCGGTATGTGGATATGTTTCTTGACTCATTTCTGTGGATGCAGTTTCTTTTTATTGTATATTTTGGGTGACTTTGATTTTGTTTTTGACAGACAGCTATGGATGCTTTAAATTATATATTGTAGATACATGGTTGGACATTCCTATGGATTGTTAAATTGTATATTGTAGATGCATGATCTGACAAAATCCTATGGATGCATTGCTCCCCACATTTTAGACACGATATTAACCTTCTCGAGTCAGTGCAACGGAGGGCAACAAAGATTATTCCTTCCCTGAGGCACCTTGAATATGTAGATAGACTGAGGGTATTAAATATGTTCTCGTTCGAAAGGAGGTGTGTGAGAGGGGATATGATTGAGCTGTTTGCAAGTTTTTTGAGTTAGATGATGGAAATCGGACTAGAGGTCACCACTTGAAAATTAAAAAGCAAGGGTGTAGGTTGGATTTAAGAAAATATTTGTTCACCAATAGAGTGGTAGACTTCTGGAACAAATTGCCGCAGAGGGTAGTAGGTAGTCCAAATCTAAATGTATTTAAGAATAGGTTGGATTAGTTTATTGGAAGGGAAGGTTGTGATGGTTCCTAAGTTTTGTATATATTAATATTGTTTGTATATATCTATAGCTGCATGATTTAGTTCTTGACAAGACTTGATTGGTGATACCCTTGTTTTTGGATGTAGTTTTCCTGGGAGTTTGGGTGCCTTAAAAAAGAGGCTGTTTGACTCGGATGACCTATGATGAGCCCTTGTGGCTTTTGTCATCTGATATATTATATTGTGGGGGACTTTGATTTTGTCTTTCCCTGGTGATGGTGCTTTTTGTGGGTGGGTTTTGACGGAGGCGGATGACCTTTGATAGGCCCTTGTGGCTTTTGTCATCCATGTAATTATGTTATGTTATTATATGGGTGGGATTTGATGGATACGGATGACCTTTGATAGGCCCTTGTGGCTTTTGTCATCTGTGAAATTATATTATGTTATATTAAAGTCGAGCTTACAGGGCTGTTGACTGACCAGAGTCCGCGATTAGTCGATTGTTACATACGTAAGAAACTTGTTAATTCTGAAGATCCATACCCTGTGAGCTTTCCCGCTCGCATTCCCATAATATTTATTCCACCTCCCAACATATTTTCACCCAACTGTATGAATAACTTAAGAAAAGAAGGAGACTGCAAAAGACCATTCATGGCCTACACTTGGCAGCTCCTGTTCCATTCAACACACAAAAGATTTCTTACCAGAGAAAAGTCATCAACATTGTCACCCTTTACAGGAGTTCGTCAGATCTAATCTACAATATACATAAAATGCATCCAGAGGATTATGTCCATTCATGCAACCGCAAAATATAATCTCCCCACTCCTTAGAAAAATATTCACATATGTACATAAAAAAAAAGTCAGTCCCATCTAGCAGCTTCATCCATATATTTATCTAATCTATTCTTAAAACTACCCAGAGAAGAGGCTTCTATCACATGTCTAGTGAGCCTATTCCATTCATTTACCACACGATTTGTAAACCAATTCCTCCCAATCTACTTCCTAAACCTATACTTATCAAGCTTAAACCCATTGCTACGTGTCCTGTCATGTTCACTAAGTATAAGAACCTTACCCAGATCCCCTTTATTATATCCTTTTACCTATTTGAAGACTTCAATCAATTCCCCTCTGACTCTTCTCCTTTCCAATGTATGTAGATTTAGTTTTCTGAGCCTTTCAGCATAAGGTAAGTTCCTTAGCCCACCAATCATCTTTGTCATCCTTCTCTGCACAGACTCAAGCAAATCAATATCCTTCCTATAATATGGTGACCAAAATTGTACTGTTCTGTTCTGTTTGAGGTTCGAGATATTGCCTTTACTTCGGCATCTCTTAAATATACATTATGTCTTGTTTATTTCTTTTTGTATTGTTTGTTTTGCAGAATTTATTATCTTTGTCATCTTATTAAGCTTTTTTCACCCTTGTCATTAATAACTATATATTTACGTATCAGGCACACTTGATTAGGATTGTCCTTGTCATCACTTGATTAGGTTTTTCACCATCGTCATTATTAATTAGATAAGATATTTACATACACATACTGGTGCCTATTGTCATTATTAGTTATATATTTACATACACATATATGAGTGCCTATTTTTCATCATTTACTTTGGCTATTTATCAATCTTATTAAATTGCTTTATCCATTAGTTTTTTTCTCATCATCCAAGCCTCTTTCAGGAAATTTTTACATTTATATTCTTCTTCCTCTTGGATATTATTAAATAGTAGTAACTTCTCTATTCTTATCTCTCTTATTTCAAATTTTTTTCTGATTTTTTCCAATTTGCTACATTTTATAAGAAAGTGTTCCAAAGTTTCCTCTTCTTCATTACACAGTTTACACTTTGTATCTCCTCCTACATAAATCTTCCTCCATTCAAGGTTCAAAGTGTTTGTTCTACATTTAAACATAAGAATTGATGGAAAATCATTACGATAAATTTTTTCTTCTTTAATCTCTCTTTTATTTTCCTGGTATAATTTGAGAGTGTGTTTTTTATTCAAATTCTCAATCCATAACTTGGTATCAAAATTCATTGTCAGTTCTTTTAGTTTTTCTTTATTTATTTCTCTTAGCTTCTTTGTATTTATTTCAATAAACTCCATATATTTCCTTACTATGTCATTCCATTGTTTGTCCAGTTTTTTGTCCATCATTTCTTTCATGATTGTTTTACTCAATGGTGTACCTTTATCCAGAATATATTTAATGTAACCCAATTTTGTTTCTATATCTCTTTTTAACATGGATGATGCTCCAATTTCGCCACGAAGAACAACTGAAGGTGTAAACCCTGGGGCTCCTAATATATTCCGCCAAACTGAATTTTCAATTCTTTGTAGCTCTTCTATTTCTTTCTTTTTCCAACATATTACTGCTGTTCCTGCCAATATACTAGGCAATATAATGCTTTTCCAGAAGGTTTTTCCAATCATTACCTTGTTACATGATCTTGAGATAACTGAGAATGTTAGATTTTTCATCTTTTTAGCTTGATTTATTTTTTCTTCTCTATGTTTTCTAAAACAGTCTTTTTTGTCAATAATTGTGACTCCTAGATATTTTACTTCGTTAGTGATTTCAATATCTCTTATCTTACTTTGTTCTTTTGGTTTGTTAAATATCATGATTTTACTCTTATTTTTATTCATTTTCAAACCACAGGCCTTTGCTATTTCTGTAATAATATCAATCATTTGCTCCATTTCTTCTATTGAACTTGCCAATAATACGCCATCATCTGCAAAGAATAATGTTGGTATGTAAAAGGACTCATCCTTGTATCCAAATTTCATGAGGCACAATTTCTCAATCAGTATGTTTATAACCATTATAAATATTTGTGGTGATCCTGTGCACCCTTGACGTATTCCATTTGTCACTTCAGTCTGACCTATTACTTTATTATTTATATATAAAGTAGTACTGTCATCTGTATAAAGTCTGGCTATTGTTTCTATTACATCTGGATCACATTTATAGTATTTTAATGCTTCAATCATCTTTCCTCTATCCACAGAGTCAAAAGCTTTTTCAAAATCAATAAAAGTAACAATAAGACATTTCTTCCTTTTTATGCTATTTTCAATACAATATTTCAATATTAGTAGATTATCTTCTCTTCTTCTTCCTTTTGTAAACCCAGATTGAAACTCGTTTTCTTGTTCCACATTTTCCAAGTGTTCCACCAATTTAGTTTTTATTAGGCTCATATATAATTTATAGCCAGTATTTGTAAGTGCAACTGGCCTAAAATCCTTTATAGTTGGCTTTTTTATCTTTGGCAGTAGCACTGTTTTTGATTCTTTCCATTTTTGAGGGACATTTTGTTCTTCAATTATTTTATTCAAACCTTTTGTTATGATTTCTAATGTTATATCATTTTCCCTATCCATTTCCAAATTTCTCCTTTTATTTTATCTGGGCCTGGTTGCTTCTTATTTTTAATATTCAAGATATGTTTCCTTACCTCTATTGCCTGAAAATTTACTGGTTTCATCTTTTTTAATTCTTTCTCTTCATGAGATTTTCCACTCATTTCATAATGCTCTTTTAAGTATATAGGTATTTCTTTGTAATTTATATTGTTCTTTTTACCATTATATATTATTTTCTTTAAAGGTTTAATCTCATCACTTCTCTGTTCAATATTCATACATTCAAAATGTTCAATTAAGTTTTCTGGTACATATTGAATCTTGGTATTCTCGAAAAATACTTTCATTTTTTCTTGATTTTTATACTGCTTATATTTTTTTTATTTCAGATTTATTCCAAACTTCTGTTATATTGTTGTGTTGTTTTTTATATATGCTATTCCAATAGTTCAGGATCATTTTATTTCTTTGAAAATCATCTTTTAATTTTTCTCCTTTTTCATTATATATTTCAGTTATTATATCCTTTCTGATATTTCCTCGCAATTTGTTTATATTTTCCCAGAGTTTTTCTCCTGACTTGTTATCTTTTACTTCTTGAGTAATATTTTTTTCATATTTTTCTATAGCTTCTCTTATTAGTATATGAACCTTTTGCTTTTGTCTTAAATACATATTCATATAGTAATCATTTTCTTTTTTATCTTTACTATTCCTTTTTCTCCTGTTATACATCTTTCTAATTTTTATTCCTTCTTTTATTTCTTTTGTTAACCATACTGGTTCTTTTTGATTTTTTTCTATCCTCCTTTTGATTTTTTTTATTAGGAATTTATCAGCTTTTTTTCCTATTATCTCTTCTATTTTCTGCATTGTGATAGAACCCTCATTGTCATCCTTTACTAAGTCAGCCTCCACTTCCTTCATAAACATTGTCTTTGCATATTGGTCCGTAACTTTATAGGTTTCTATGTCTTCTCTCTGATCCTTTTTAATTTCATCTTTTTTTATTCTTAATCTCATTTTGAGAAGACAATGATCCGAGAGGTCAAACAATCTTTTATGTTCATCTATTTCCATATCTAAAAATAGGTTATATAGTTGCCTGTTTACAATGATAAAGTCAATTGCACTCTTTTCTCCTCTTTGTTCTCTGGTAATTGTTCCAGTACAATTTTCATCTGCATTTAAAAGTACTAAATTCCATTTCATTATCAGATCTATAACCATTTTTCCATTCCAATTACATTTTTGTGGTCCAACAAAGCCGAGATGTGCATTAAAATCGCCAAGAATTATGATTGGGATTTCATCATTCATTTGTTCTAGTTTTTTTCAATATCTTTTCTTATATTTATGTTTCTTTCTTTGCATTTCACATCCATGTATACTAATAATACAAATATTTTATATTTTCCAATATGCACAAAAGCTGCGAGTATGTCATTATTTTGAAGCTCTATTTTTTGTATGTCTAAATTATTTTTTCTGTATAAGGCCATTAATCCTCCTCCTTTTTTGTCTTTTTCATCTCGGAACTTTTCAACTGTATTAATATTTTCTGAAAAGTTTATTTTCTTGTATTTTTGATGTGTTTCCGTAAGAAAAATAATATCTTGACCATCTGTTTTCTTAATAATATCTTCAATTTCTAGTGCTTTCTGCTTTGTTAATCCTTGAATATTCAGTAGATATATGTTACACACACTTTCAATTTTCTTACTGGCTTTTCTAGATACACTACCATTATGAAGGCCTCTTTTCCTGTCCAGGGGGGGTTTACCCCCATTTACAAGTTTCCCTGATTATATTCTTTAAGAAATGATTCATATATATTACCTAATATTTTATTTCCCATATAATTTAAATGGACTCCATCTTGTTGAAATAATTTATATTTGTTATCAAAATGATTCCAGGTTTGTATAAAAGGTATATTCGTTTCTTTACAGAGAAGCTGTAGTTTTTTGTTTAGGCAATATGTATAATCATACCAATATTCTGAATAATTTAGTCTTGGTAATATCTCTGTGACTATCAATTTTCTTCTCTTCTCTTTATAGATTTCGATCAGTTTTTTGTATTCATTTATTATAGCATTTAGATCTCTTATTTTAATGTCATTTCCAGTTGCATTAATTATATGTAGAGTATTTTCTCCAGTATATTCTATTTGATTTACACACGTCTTTTTTATATCCAATATTTTTCCTCCTGGAAGACAGATTCTCTTTCTATGTTTGGGCTGTTTATTTATAAATTCGATGTCCTGCTTTCTTACTAAACTATCCCCTATCAGAAGGATCGGTTGCTCATTCTTGAGATTTTTCTGTGGCAGTATTTTTGTTTTGTTTTCTTTTTGAGGGGATTTCCGATTTAATTTTTGATGTAAGACAGTTATTTCTGCCTTTTTGTTTACCTTTTGCCCATTACTGCATAGTTTAGATGAGGCCTAACTAGCGCCAGATACAGTTTTAGAATGACTTCAGCACTCTTATTGCTTACCCCCCTCCTAATGAATCCCAATATCCTATTAGCTTTATTCTTAGCATTTAGGCATTGCTTTCTAGGACGAAGGTCTGAACTTAATAAAATACCCAAGTCCCTCTCACAATCAGTCCTCCCTAAAATTCTCCCATTTAATTTATAACTATTCAATAGATTATTTCTACCTATACTAAGTACACTACATTTGTCTATGTTAAACTTCATTTGCCATTTCTTGGCCCAATTGGACAGAATGGTCAATTCCTCCTGCATTATAAAAGCATCAGAATCAGCCCTAATGGCCCTACCTAGCTTAGTATCATCAGCAAATTTACTCAGGTCAGTACTTATACCTATGTCAAGATCATTAATATAAATTAAGAATAGCAAGGGACCACAACAGATCCTTGAGGAACTCCACTGCTAACACACCCCCACTCAGATTTGACTCCATCTATACTAACTCTTTGCTGTCTGTCACCAAGCCATGACTGAATCCACCTAAATATACTGCCATCGATCCTGTGTGCTTTAACTTTGCTCAGAAGCCGTAAGTGTGGCACTCGATCAAAAGCCTTACTAAAGTCCAAGTATAAAATATCATAGTTTTCATCATTATCTGCTGCTTCATACACCTTACTATAAAAAGAGCAAATTAGTCAGACAGGATTTACCCTTACTAAAGCCATGCTGTGATTCTTTTATCAACTTATGCTTATCCAAGTGATCTCTAATATTCCTTGCTATAATAGATTCCATCATTTTCCCAACCACTGATGTCAAACTTACTGGTCTGTAATTAGACATAATTGTGTTATCCCCTTTTTTAAATATAGGTATCACATTGGCTTTCTTCCATGCCACTGGCACAATGCCACTCTCCAATGATTTTCTAAAGATGCATGCTAGGGGCTCACATAACACATCCTTACATTCTTTCAAAATTCTAGGAAAGAGCTCATCAGGACCGGGTGCTTTACTACTTTTGATTTTATCAATTTCCTTTGTCACTATCTCCTTTGTGATCAAGATATCCTTTAATTTCTCATCATTACCCCGAAAGATCATTGACACCTCAGGTATATTTAGAGTATCCTCCTGTGTAAATACTGAGAGAAAAAAAGTCATTTAGCCTTCCAGCCATTGAGTCCCTATCACTCACTAATTCTCCATTGGAATCTATAAGTGGGCCTATTTTATCTCTAACCTTAGTTTTGATAAAAACTTTTAGGATCTTCCTTTGCCCTATTTGCCACTTTAATTTCATAATTTCTCCTTGCTACTCTAACTTACTTTTTAACATCTCTTGCTAGTTCATTATATCTCTGCCTTAAGTGATCCTCTCCATTTTTTATTTTCCTATAAATGCCCTTTTTAAGGCCAATATAATGCTTAATTTTATCTGTCATTATTTTTAGTCCTAATCTCCTTATATGGAATGTTAATCATCTGACCTGTAATTAATTGCTCAATTATTCTTTCATACTCCTCTTCAATTGTAATCTCTTCCTCCTGGTGATTATTGTCTCCACTAACTGATATCATTGCCTGGTTTCTGTACAACTGCCTCCAGGTAAGTCCTTAGCCCATTATAATATGCTCTTCTAAAGTCAGGAATATTAACATTGTTCATGCTACTATCAATACCATTCCATTTCATCTTGAATCGAATTTCACAATGGTCACTATTACCCAAATTTCCTCCAATCTCAGTATCCTTAATAACTTCTTCCATATTTGTCAGAACTAAATCCAGTATATTATTTCCTCTAGTGGGTTCGTTAATAATCTGCCTCAGAAAATTATCTTGGACAACATTAAAAAATTCCTCAGCCTCCTGATCACCCACAAGAGCTTCCCAGTCTATATTTCTGTAATTAAAATCGCCCATTATACACACATGCTTACTTCTACATGCCCCTTCTATCTCCTGCCACAGAAGATTTGAAGCTTCCTTACTAAGATTTGGTGGTCTGTATAATAATCCTATGACAAGCTTGTTTTTACCTTCCTTTACATTTAGCCATAATGACTGTGTTATCATCTAATTTAATTGTACTGTTTACACAACACTGGAGATTATCTTTAATATAAATAATAACCCCTCCTCTTCTCTTCCTATTCCTATCTGTATGGAACATGTTAAAGCCCTCAATCTCAACCTCAGGTTTAAAGTAATTACCTGCCAAATCAAGCCATGACTCTGTTATGGCAATTATATCAAAATTCTCTTCACTCGCTAACTCTCTTAAGAGATCTATCTTATTCCTTATACTCCGACCATTTGTGTAGTATATTTTTAAGGTTTTTTTATTATTCCCATCTTCATTGCATTGTGCTTTTTTATTCCTAGTTATCTGCTCATTCACTTGTGCATTAGTCCCCCTATAACGCATCAGTATGCCCTCCCCCCTAGCAATTCCTCTATCTCTGCATCCCTTCCATTTCCTACTCCTGCCCTCTATTCCTGTTATTCCCTTACCTCTAACAGCTTCTAGTTTCCCACCTGTAAGGACCTAATCACACTATCCAGCTCCCGCCATAGATGATGGAAATCGGACTAGAGGTCACCACTTGAAAATTAAAAAGCAAGGGTGTAGGTTGCATTTAAGAAAATATTTTTTCACCAATAGAGTGGTAGATTTCTGGAACAAATTGCCGCTGAGGGTAGTAGGTAGTCCAAGTCTAAATGTATTTAAGAGAAGGTTGGATGAGTTTATGGGGAGGGAAGGTTGTGATGGTTCCTAAGTTTTTTATATATTAATATTGTTTGTATATATCTATAGCTGCATGATTTATTTCTTGACAAGCCTTGATTGGCGATATCCTTGTTTCTGGACGCAATCCTCTGGATGTAGTTTTCCTGGGAGTTTGGGTGCCTTAAAAAAAGAGGCCGTTTGACTCATATGACCTATGATGAGCCCTTGTGGCTTTTGTCATCTGTTATATTATTTTGTGGGGGACTTTGATTTTGTCTTTCCCTGGTGATGATGCTTTTTGTGGGCGGGTTTTGACCGAGGCAGATGACCTTTGATGGGCCTTGTTGGCTTTTGTCATCCGTGAAATTATGTTATGTTATTTTTAGAACCTCAACACCTGCCTGACTAAGATGGAGCCCATCCATCACATACAACCTCCTATTCCCGTAAATCCTCCCCAGACATCTACAAACACCAATCCTAACTCCTCACACAGTCCTTTCACAAATTCATTCAAACCAATTGCACGCAACAACCATTCCACCCCCACATCCAATCTCGGAAGAACACCAGAAACAAAACCTTTTACCCTGCTTTTACTCATCCTTTCAACTAACCTTTTATACTGCTCACGTAACTCACATGTACCCACCTTCTTTACATCATTCACTCCCACATGCGTAATCACAACTGCATCCCTCTCACACCCAAAAACCAGCCTATCATACCTCTCACAAACATCACTTACGCCAGCACCCGGCAGACAAACTCTCTTTCCCTTCCACTTGCTATCACTCAACTTCCTATCTAAATACCTAATCTGAGAGTCACCCATCACTAGCACCTCAGTCATTCTCCTATTCTGTCTTGGCCTAACATTACCCTCCCTCCTGCTCTCAGTCACACTACCACCCATCCTGCTTTCATCCACAATCACACCAGGCAAATCACTTTCACACTCTTCCTCTCTCAGGACATTGATTGAATCTGTTAGTCAACCTAACAGGTTCTATGTCCCTCTCATTCACACACCTAACCTGTCCTAACTTATCTATCCTATCCATTTTCACCCACCATTCATCATCACTCACAACTTCCACACTGTTCCCAGTCCTAGCCCTATCTTCCACCCTCTTAGCACTAATCTCACCCTTCAATCGCACACTTGCATCTCTTCTCACCTCAAACACCAAATCATTCAACCTCTTACATTCCCTACTCAACCTCCTAACCTCCCCTTCCAGAAAACACACATGGCATTCAGTTACATTCACTCTCCTTTCAACTCCACATGCATCACACACGCACATACACACTACTTTCAAACGGCATGCTCTCACCATCTATACTTGTTTTATTACTTGTTCCTGAGGGTGAGCGTAGCGAGCAGGGGGGGTATGGGGGTGCTATAACATAACATAACATACATAATATAACATAATTTCATGGATGACAAAAACCACAAGGGCCTATCAAAGGTCATCCGTATCCATCAAATCCACCCACATAAAGCATCCATAGGATTTTGTCAGATCATGCATCTACAATATACAATTTAACAATCCATAGGAATGTCCAACCATGTATCTACAATATATAATTTAAAGCCTCCATAGGAGTCTGTCAAAAACAAAATCAAAGTCACCCAAAATATACAATAAAAAGAAACTGCATCCACAGGAATGAGTCAAGAAACATATCCACATACCGAAAAGTAAGAAATTAACCCTCCATCCCCATATAATCATCCAATCTGCGCTTGAAAACATTCAAGTTTGGGCTATCTACAGTCTCAGGTGGCAAACTATTCCAATAATCCACCACTCTGTTAGTGAAAAAATATTTTCTAACATCCAGTCTGCACCTCTGTTTTTTAATCTTTAAGTGGTGGCCTCTAGTTCTATTACTACATTCTAACGCAATAACTTGCTGAAATCCAATTTATCCATCCCAGAAAAGATTTTAAAAAGTTCAATCATTTCGCCCTCACACACCTTTCAAATGAAAACATATTTAATACCCTCAGTCTATCTTCATATTCAAGGTGCTTCAGGGATGGTATTATTTTTGTTGCCTTCCTTTGTACTGACTAATAAGTTTATATCATGTCTAAAATGTGGTGACTATGCCTGTATACAGTACTCTAAATGTGGCCTGACATAAGAGTTATATAGTTTAAGGATGACCTCCTTACTCTTCGACTGACCTTTGAACAGGTATTAGATCATATATTTGGTTAATATAACAAAGTTTAATTTTTGTTATTTTGTTTTGGCGAGAAAGTGACTTTTGTTTACTTCGGTGGCCATCTTGATTAGCAGGTTTTAAACTTGCACGCTCAAATTCGGGTCAAATTCTTGTTGTTTGTAAGTTTTTGTTTCTATTATTGTTCTTGTTTAAGTATGGCTGACTGTTTGGATGTAGAGAGTATGCCTTTTGAAAGTAGATCAGGTAGATCATGTTTGACTAACTTACTAGACTTTCTGGAGTTTGTAACAGATCAAGTAGATAAGGGAGAGAATGTAGATATAATTTACTTAGATTTTAGTAAAGCATTTGATAAGGTACCACACAGGAGACTAGTTCATAAATTAAAAATGATTGGGATATGTGGGGGTGTTTCAAATTGGATAGCTGAGTGGCTGAAAGACAGGAAGCAAAGGGTAGTGCTAAATGGTGTAAAGTCAGAGTGGAGGGATGTTATCAGTGGGGTTCCTCAGGGATCAGTTCTCGGTCCATTATTATTTGTCATCTATATAAACGATCTTGGGGAGGCAGTTAATAATAAAGTGTCAATTTTTGCGGATGATACCAAATTAGCAGCTGTAGTTAAAGATAT
Source organism: Ceratothoa steindachneri (assembly GCA_963969495.1). Lineage (NCBI taxonomy): Eukaryota > Metazoa > Arthropoda > Malacostraca > Isopoda > Cymothoidae > Ceratothoa > Ceratothoa steindachneri. The sequence continues at coordinate 100,452,330 of OZ018335.1, read as the reverse complement.
TGATGATAATTTTAAAGTGCAGGGGGACTTAAATAAATTGTTATCCTGGGCACATAAGTGGCAAATGACTTTCAACCTTGATAAGTGCAAAGTTATTAACATGGGAAAAGATAATAGAGAATTTAACTATGAAATGGATGGGCATTGGCTGAGCTCAGTAGAGGATGAGAAAGATCTAGGAGTAGTAATAGATAAGTCATTAAGGTTTTCTAAGCAGTGTATTGAAGCAAGAAATAGGGCAAATAGAGTGCTGGGTTTTATTAAGAGAAATGTCAGTTACAAAAGTAAGGAGGTTATTCTTAAACTCTATAACTCTTATGTTAGGCCACATCTAGAGTACTGTATACAGGCATGGTCCCCACATTTTAGACACGATATTAACCTTCTTGAGTCAGTGCAACGGAGGGCAACAAAGATTATTCCTTCCCTGAGGCACCTTGAATATGAAGATAGACTGAGGGTATTAAATATGTTCTCGTTCGAAAGGAGGTGTGTGAGAGGGGATATGATTGAGCTGTTTAAAATTTTTTCCGGGATAGATAAATTGGATGTTAGCAAGTTTTTTGAGTTAGATGATGGAAATCGGACTAGAGGTCACCACTTGAAAATTAAAAAGCAAGGGTGTAGGTTGGATTTAAGAAAATATTTTTTCACCAATAGAGTGGTAGACTTCTGGAACAAATTGCCGCAGAGGGTAGTAGGTAGTCCAAATCTAAATGTATTTAAGAGTAGGTTGGATGAGTTTATGGGAAGGGAAGGTTGTGATGGTTCCTAAGTTTTGTATATATTAATATTGTTTGTATATATCTATAGCTGCATGATTTAGTTCTTGACAAGCCTTGATTGGTGATACCCTTGTTTCTGGATGCAATCCTCTGGATGTAGTTTTCCTGGGAGTTTGGGTGCCTTGAAAAAGAGGCCGCTTGACTCGGATGACCTATGATGAGCCCTTGTGGCTTTTGTCATCCGTTATATTATATTGTGGGGGACTTTGATTTTGTCTTCCCCTGGTGATGGTGCTTTTTGTGGGTGGGTTTTGACGGAGGCGGATGACCTTTGATAGGCCCTTGTGGCTTTTGTCATCCGTGTAATTATGTTATGTTATGTTATGTTATGTTAGTGTGTGATGTCTGTGATGTAGAAAGGAGAGTGAATGTGTCTGAGTGCCGTGTATGTGCTTTGACTGAGGAGGTGAGTCGATTACGTGCAGAATGCTTGAGACTGAACGATTTAGTGTCTGAAGTGAGAAGAGATGCAAGTGTACATTTGAAGAGTCAGATTGGGACCAGGAGGGAGGAAGTTAGGCCTAGAACAGGGACTGGAGAGAAAGCAGTAAGTGATGATGAGTGGTGGGTGAAAGTGAACAGAATAGATAAGTTAGGACAGGTTAGGTGTGTGAATGAGAGGGACATGGAACCCATTATGCTAACTAAAAGATTTGATGCCCTGAGAGAGGAAGAATTTGAAAGAGATTTGTCTGGTGTGGCCGTACTTGAAAGTAGAATAGGAGGTCGAGTGAGTGAGAGCAGGAGGGAGGGTTATACTAGGCCTTGAGAGAATAGGAGAATGACTGAGGTGATTGTGATGGGTGACTCTCAGATTAGGTATTTAGATAGGAAGTTGAGTGAAAGTAAATGGAAGGGAGTGAGAGTTTGTCTGCCGGGTGCTGGTGTAAATGATGTGTGTGAGAGGTATGATAGGTTGGTGTCTGGGTGTGAGAGGGAAGCAGTTGTGATTACACATGTTGGAGTAAATGATGTAAAGAAGGTGGGTACTTGTGAGTTACGACAGCGGTATAAAAGGCTGATTGAAAGGATGTGTGAAAGTAGAGTAAAAGGTGTTTCAGGTGTGCTTCCGAGAATGGATGTGGGGATTGAATGGTTGTCTCGTGCAATGGGGTTGAATGAATATGTGAAAGGTTTGTGCAAGGAGTCAGGATTAGTATTTGTAGATGTTTGGAGTGGGTTTTATGGGAATAAGGGTTTTTATGCAATGGATGGACTCCATCTGAGCCGAGATGGGGTTGAGGTTTTGTGGCGGGAATTAGATAGTGTTATTAGGTCTTTAGAGGCGGGAATCTAGGTTTTGATAGTGGTCAGGGAAATTTAATGGCTCAAAGTGAGGCAGGTAAAGGTAAGCAGGCCAATTGAAGTGCTTTAGGGTTAAATTACTTGAGTAGTGATAGTGGTCTGGGAAATACAAGAGTACATGGTCGGGGAAGGAGAGAAAGGAGATGCAGAGGAGATAGGCCCTTAGGTGCTTCAGGGATAGGTGGGCTGAGTTGTCTTTACACAAATGCTCGTAGTCTTAGAAATAAGAGGGATGAATTATTTAGTTATAAGGATGAGCTATTTAGTTATATTAGCAATGAGGATATAGATATATTGTGTTACTAAATCATGGGTTAATGAAATAGAATTTAATGACACTATAAGTGAATTTGATTACAGGGCTATAATATGTACATTAGTCAAAGGACAGGTAGGATTGGTGGAGGAATAATTATCTATATAAAAAACAACATTGTTTCAAGTTTAAATACTTCACTAAAGCAGGATGGAGTTGAGTCACTTTGGATCGATATTAGGTTCAGTAAAAATAGAATGGTGCATTTGGGAGCTTTTTTCCCTGTAGGCCACCTGGGCAGACTGATGATATGGATGAACTAATGATAAGGGAAATAAGTAAGGGATGTGAAACAGATGCAGTTATTATTGGGGACTTCAACTTAACATAACATAACATAACATAACATAATTACACGGATGACAAAAGCCACAAGGGCCTATCAAAGGTCATCTGCCTCCGTCAAAACCCACCCACAAAAAGCACCATCACCAGGGGAAGACAAAATCAAAGTCCTCCACAATATAATATAACGGATGACAAAAGCCACAAGGGCCCATCATAGGTCATCCGAGTCAAGCGGCCTCTTTTTCAAGGCACCCAAACTCCCAGGAAAACTACATCCAGAAACAAGGGTATCACCAATCAAGGCTTGTCAAGAACTAAATCATGCAGCTATAGATATATACAAACAATATTAATATATACAAAACTTAGGAACCATCACAACCTTCCCTTCCCATAAACTCATCCAACCTACTCTTAAATACATTTAGATTTGGACTACCTACTACCCTCTGCGGCAATTTGTTCCAGAAGTCTACCACTCTATTGGTGAAAAAATACCTTCTCAAATCCAACCTACACCCCCGCTTTTCAATTTTCAAGTGGCGACCTCCAGTCCGATTTCCATCATCTAACTCAAAAAACTCTGTGGACTGGGAAAATATGATAGGTAGGGATAGAACAAGTGGCAGGTTCATAGAATGCTTTGAGGATAATTTCTTGAATCAATTTGTTAATGAGCCAACCAGGGGTAAAAGGTGTTGTTTCTGGTGTGCTTCCAAGATTGGATGTGGGGATAGAATGTTTGTCGCTTGCAATTGGTTTGAATGAATTTGTGAAAGGACTGTGTGAGGAGTTAGGATCAAGGTGTTTGTAGATGTCTGGGGTGGGTTTTACGGGAATAGGAGGTTGTATGCGATGGATGGGCTCCATCTTAGTCGGGCAGGTGTTGAGGTTCTATGGGGGGAGCTGGATAGTGTGATTAGGTCCTTACGGGTGGGAAACTAGAAGCCGTTAGAGGTAAGGGAATAACAGGAATAGGTGGCAGGTGTAGGAAATGGAAGGGATGCAGAGATAGAGGAATAGCTAGGGGGGAGGGCATACTGATGCGTTATAAGGGGACTAATGCACAAGTGAATGAGCAGATAATTAGGAATAAAAAAGCACGATGCAATGAAGATGGGAATAATAAAAACCCTTAAAAATATACTACACAAATGGTCGGAGTATAAGGAATAAGATAGATCTCTTAAAAGAGTTAGCGAGTGAAGAGAATTTTGATATAATTGCCATAACAGAGTCATGGCTTGATTTGGCAGGTAATCACTTTAAACCTGAGGTTGAGATTGAGGGCTTTAACATGTTCCATACAGATAGGAATAGGAAGAGAGGAGGAGGGGTTATTATTTATATTAAAGATAATCTCCAGTGTTGTGTAAACAGTACAATTAAATTAGATGATAACACAGTCATTATGGCTAAATGTAAAGGAAGGTAAAAACAAGCTTGTCATAGGATTATTATACAGACCACCAAATCATAGTAAGAAAGCTTCAAATCTTCTGTGGCAGGAGATAGAAGGGGCTTGTAGAAGTAAGCATGTGTGTATAATGGGCGATTTTAATGACAGAAATATAGACTGGGAAGCTCTTGTGGGTGATCAGGAGGCTGAGGAATTTTTTAATGTTGTCCAAGATAATTTTCTGAGGCAGATTATTAACGAACCCACTAGAGGTAATAATATACTGGATTTAGTTCTGACAAATATGGAAGAAGTTATTAAGGATACTGAGATTGGAGGAAATTTGGGTAATAGTGCCCATTGTGAAATTAGATTCAAGATGAAATGGAATGGTATTGATAGTAGCATGAACAATGTTGAAATTCCTGACTTTAGAAGAGCAAATTATAATGGGCTAAGGACTTACCTGGAGGCAGTTGTACAGAAACCAGGCAATGAAATCAAATCAGGAATAGATTCAATGATATCAGTTAGTGGAGACAATAATCACCAGGAGGAAGAGATTATAATTGAAGAGGAGTATGAAAGAATAATTGAGCAATTAATTACTGGTCAGATGATTAACATTCCATATATGGAGATTAGGACTAAAAATAATGACCCAAAATGGATGACAGATAAAATTCAGCATTCTATTGGCATTAAAAAGGGCATTTATAGGAAAATAAAAAATGGAGAGGATCACTTAAGGCAGAGATATAATGAACTAGCAAGAGATGTTAAAAAGTAAGTTAGAGTAGCAAGGAGAAATTATGAAATTAAAGTGGCAAATAGGGCAAAGGAAGATCCTAAAAGTTTTTATCAAAACTAAGGTTAGAGATAAAATAGGCCCACTTATAGATTCCAATGGAGAATTAGTGAGTGATAGGGACTCAATGGCTGGAAGGCTAAATGACTTTTTTTCTCTCAGTATTTACACAGGAGGATACTCTAAATATACCTGAGGTGTCAATGATCTTTCGGGGTAATGATGAAGAGAAATTAAAGGATATCTTGATCACAAAGGAGATAGTGACAAAGGAAATTGATAAAATCAAAAGTAGTAAAGCACCCGGTCCTGATGAGCTCTTTCCTAGAATTTTGAAAGAATGTAAGGATGTGTTAAGTGAGCCCCTAGCATGCATTTTTAGAAAATCATTGGAGAGTGGCATTGTGCCAGTGGTATGGAAGAAAGCCAATGTGATACCTATATTTAAAAAAGGGGATAAAACAAATATGTCTAATTACAGACCAGTAAGTTTGACATCAGTGGTAGGGAAAATGATGGAATCTATTATAGTAAGGAATATTAGAGATCACTTGGATAAGCATAAGTTGATAAAAGAATCACAGCATGGCTTTAGTAAGGGTAAATCCTGTCTGACTAATTTGCTCTTTTTATAGTAAGGTGTGTGATGAAAACTATGATATTTTATACTTGGACTTTAGTAAGGCTTTTGATCGAGTGCCACACTTACGGCTTCTGAGCAAAGTTAAAGCACACAGGATCGATGGCAGTATATTTAGGTGGATTCAGTCATGGCTTGGTGACAGACAGCAAAGAGTTAGTATAGATGGAGTTAAATCTGAGTGGGGGGGTGTTAGCAGTGGAGTTCCACAAGGATCTGAGTGGGGGGGTGTTAGCAGTGGAGTTCCACAAGGATCTGTTTTGGGTCCCTTGCTATTCTTAATTTATATTAATGATCTTGACATAGGTATAAGTACTGACCTGAGTAAATTTGCTGATGATACTAAGCTAGGTATGAGGAACTGGTGTCTGGCTGTGCAAGGGATGCGGTTGTGATTACACATGTAGGAGTGAATGATGTGAAGAAAGTGGGTGCATGTGAGTTACGTGAGAGGTACAAGAGGTTGATTGAAAAGGTGAAAGAAAGTAGAATGAAAGGTGTTGTGACAGGTGTGCTTCCAAGAATGGATGTGGGGGTAGAATGGATGTCTCGTGCAATTGGGCTGAATGATTATGTGAGGAGGATGTGTGAGATGAAGGTGTCATGTTTGTGGATGTGTGGGATAGGTTTGTTGGAATGAAAGAAATGTATGCGATGGATGGACTGCATTTGAGTAGGAGGGGGGTAGATGTGTTGTGGGAGGAGTATGATCGTGTTATTAGGTCTTTGCGGGCGGGAAACTAGATACTAATAGTGGTCAGGGAATTATGAGAGGACATTATAGTACTGAAAGTAGAATGGACTTGGCAGATAACAGAAATAGGTTCCAAGGCGATAGAGGTGAGGTCATTCAAGTTTCAAGAGGTGCTTCAGGGATAGGGGGGTTAAATTGTTTCTATACAAATGCTCGTAGTCTTAGAAACAAGAAGGATGAGCTATTTAGTTATATTAGCAATGAGGATATAGATATATTATGCGTTACTGAATCATGGGTTAATGAAATAGAATTTAGTGACACTATAAGTGAATTTGATTTACAGGGCTATAATATGTACATTAGTCAAAGGACAGGTAGGATTGGTGGAGGAATAATTATCTATATAAAAAACAACATTGTTTCAAGTTTAAATATTTCAATAAAGCAGGATGGAGTTGAGTCACTTTGGATAGATATTAGGTTCAGTAAAAATAGAATGGTGCATTTGGGAGCTTTTTACAGGCCACCTAGGCAGACTGATGATATAGATGAACTAATGATAAGGGAAATAAGTAAGGGATGTGAAACAGATGCAGTTATTATTGGGGACTTCAACTTTAACTCTGTGGACTGGGAAAATATGATAGGTAGGGATAGAACAAGTGGCAGGTTCATGGAATGCTTTGAGGATAATTTTTTGAATCAATTTGTTAATGAGCCAACGAGGGGGGACAATATATTAGATTTAGTACTTTCTAACAGTGATCATTTAGTTCAAGAATTGACTGTTGGGGAAGCATTGGGAAATAGTGACCATCAGATAGTTCGTTTTAACTTGGGAATTGAGAAGGGTAAAATAACTGAGAATGCTGAAAAAGTTCCAAATTTTCATAAGGGAGATTATGTAAAACTTCGAAGCTTGCTAAATTTGGTAGACTGGGATATAGAATTCAGAGGTAAAAATGCTTATGGGATGTGGGATACTTTCAAGCATATAATAAATGTAGTCCAAGAACAATGTATCCCAATGAAGGCCATTAGGAACAAAAGTAGGAAACCATTATGGTGGAATCAGGAGATAGCTAGAAAAATTATAGAGAAGAAAAGGGCATATAAAAAATTACAGGTACAAAATAATATTCAAAATTTAAGTGATTATAGAATGGCTAGGAATGAGTTAAATAAGATTATAAAGAAGAACAAAAGGGTGTCAGAAATTAAATTAGCTCAGGATAGCAACAAAGATCCTAGAAAGTTCTTTAGTTACTATAAAACTAATAACAAGTCTGGCAGAGTTAAAATAGGACCTATCAAATATGAAGGGTTTGTGAGAGAAACTGATGAGGAAATAGTTGAGGTACTAAATGGTCATTTTGCATCAGTATTTACAAAAGAGAAACTAAATAGTCCTATGTATAGTACTCATAGGTCAGGAAAAGAGGTGTTTACTAACATTTGTGTGGATCGGAGGATGATAAAAGGACTAATAGGTGATTTAGATACTACCAAGGCCTCCGGCCCTGATAATATTCATTCTAGGATACTTAAAGAAGGGGTAGAAAGTATCTCAATAGCTCTGGAGAAGTTGTATACTAGGTCACTGGAATATGGAGAAATACCCGATGATTGGAAGAGAACGAATGTAGTCCCCATTTTCAAGAAGGGTAGTAAAGAGGATCCAAATAACTTTAGACTGGTTAGCCTAACTCCTGTAGTCTGTAAAATTCTTGAGAAAATAGTTAAAAAAGGGATTTGCCAACATCTAGAGAGGGAGGGGTTAATCAGCGATGCTCAGTATGGGTTTAGATCAGGTAGATCATGTTGTGGTTGAGCGAATGTGAGTGTGTGTAAAAGGGCCATTCTCCCACCCCTTTTCTCAGTACCCTCTCCCTCCCTCTGTAAGAATGTGTGTGTGAGTGGGAATGAGGTTTTTATATTTTCTCTTTGTATATATATGTATTTGATTTCATGTATTAATTGTTTTCTCTTTCTCAGATTGTACTTTGCTTAAAATAATCTTTTATCAAAATTGTACTTTGTTTATAATATTCTTTTAGCAAAGCGCCATATTCTGGAAAGAGGTAAGCTAGTCGATAAATTTACTCAGGTAATGCCCACTTATTAGTTTCCCTTCCATGTATAAATAAAGGGGTCATAAAAGGAGGATATATCTCTTCTACAGAGAGTGGAAGTGTGGACTGATAGCAAGAGGGGTTCTCTAGATGAGTGCTCCGCCCAGCCCTGAGATGGAGGGCTTTCGTGCCTCTCTAACCACCTGAACCGCCATACCCGCCTTCGTTGACAATCCTGCCTCCTTCTAAGTTAGCCTACTACCACCCACCTCCAGCACACAAGTGATAGCGCGTGCCCCTTTTCGTTCGGTTGTTGTTGTGTTTTTTATGTTTTGTGTAGATATATAAGTAAATTTGTTGTATTCGCCTGTTATAAAATTCTCTTTTGGTATCGTATTTTGTAAGGGGAATTTGGCCTCATTTTGAAGTGTGCACACTTCCCGAGAGTAGCTCTTCGGAGAGTGAAGTGAATGTGGGAAAAGGAATTTTGATTAGGGAAGTGCCAAGGATTGATAAGTTTAGATTGCATGGGGGAAAGAGTATGGATGAGTTCTTCGGGGATTTTGAGCGGTACTGCAAGCTCAAGTACCCGCAGAACAAGGGTCACTGGGTGAGTGTTCTGGGAGATTGTTTGGATGGGAAAGTGTTGGAGTTCTTGCGAGTGATAACGAGTGTGGGAGAGCCAAAGTAGGAGGGAGTGAAGAAGAGATTTATTAGGCAGGTGAAACGAATGAAAGAGAGTGTGAAGTATAAGAGGGTGAATGAATTTGAGAAGGCTCGAATGGGGAAGAGTGAAAGTGTGAATATGTATGCACATAGGCTTGAGAGTATGGCAAGAACGTGGTATGGTAATGATGATGTAAAGGAATGTAAACCACTCATGAGAAAGTTTTTGGACACGATCCCGCGGAAGGTGAGTGAATGGCTGAGTGGAAAGAGAAAGGAGAGAGAGTGAGACTTACAGGTGAACAGTTGATGTGGGAGGATGTGTTGGAACTGTTAGAAGATGGACGATTTGATGATGAAAGCGATCTAGAAGAGGATGGATGGTACAGTGTGAATGTTGGGGGTAAGAAGCCCAGGAGCTTTCATCCACCCCAGCAGTTTGTCAGCTACAGGGAGGCCCTGAAGGCTGCACCAGCTGGAGTGATGTCAAACTTCCTGGGCCGGCAGAATGGATGGGCAAATGGAGGGTGGTCGAATGGAAGGGGGCAGATGAATTTCAAGCGTGGGAACGGATATATGAGAGAGAAGCCGAGGTATGTCCCAGCAAACGAGAGACCGAATGGTGGGAGAAAGATTGTGGAATGTCGTCGGTGTGGAAGGAAAGGTCATATGTTGGCAGAATGTAGGTGGACATCTGGTGCATGTTTTGGGTGTGGTAAGAAAGGGCATATGATAAAGGATTGCCAGGAAAGTGTGAAAGAGTGCTTCGAGTGTAAAGAAATAGGCCATTTGAAGAAAGATTGTCCGAGGTTGAATGGTGGAGCAACTGGTGGGGAAAGTATGAAATATGCATGTGGTAATTGTGGAAAGGCTGGTCATTATGCAAGGATGTGTCATGACCAGAGGAATGTATGTAGCTATTGTGCGATGGAAGGACATTCGAGTGAAAAGTGTTGGATTAGGCTGAGAGCGCAAGGTGTGAATGGAAAGTCTGAAGCGGGAAACTGAATGGTAAGAAGGTACCTGCTGAAGTATCCTCTGGGTGCATGAGTGTGAGTAATGTGTTGGTAAGTCTGTCTAGTGTGAAATTGCTGTCTGGTAGGAAGTATGAGTGTCTGAGTGTGAAGGTGGAATTGAATGGAATTGAGTGTTTGGCTTTAATAGATTCTGGATGCAAGGCGAGCTTGGTGTATAAAGATGTGTATGACAAGGTTAGCGAAAAAGCCCTCCTGTCTGAGTGCAAGGGTAGTTTAGTAGGTATTGGTAATAGGAGAGTGCCTGTGATTGGAATGATAAGGTCAGCTGTTCGAATGCATGGTATGATGATGAATGAATGTGAATTTTCTGTGATTGATAAGGTGAGTAGTGAGTATGGTGTGATTTTATGAAAATGAATCGTATGGTTGTGCATCCTGCGAGTGATCAGATTGAGAGAAAGATTGGTAAAAATGGGGTGTATAAGTTGTATGTAGGGAAAGATGGTAGCGTTTTGAGGAGTGTGTTTACTGGTATTGAAGTGACTGCTATGGAGAATGTAAGGCTTGTGAAGGGTGAAAGGGTGTCTGTTAGAGTGAGTTGGAGTAAGGATGTTAGTTTGAATGTGAGTGAGAACACTGTGATATTGGATGGAAAGGATGCGTGTTATAAGGTAAGGCGTGTTGCTTGTGTGTTTGATGGCTTGATGAGAGTGAATGATCCTTTTGTATGTGTGCAGGCGGACCCCAGTGTGAAAGGGCAGGTGAGGGGAATCCCAGTCGGAGATGTACTGGGCCACCTCTCCACTGTCAATGAGGTAGGTATGGATGATAGTACGGATGTCAGGGTGAATGTTGCAGGTGAAGAGACGTGTGAATGGACGTATAATGATGTGAAGAGCATGATGGAATTGGATGGATGTTTAACTGAGTATGAAAGGGAGGATGTGTATCGAATGATATTTGAACGAAAGGGAGCCCTCAGTAAGGGTGATCTGGATTTCAGGGTTGCAAAGCTCCCGGAATTCAAGATTGTCCTGAAGGAGGATTCCCCAATCTATCAGCGGCCAAGGCATTTCCTACGTCCGGTTGCTGATGAGATTGAGGAGCAGTGCTTGGAATTGGAGCAATTGGGGGTGATTGAAGAGAGGGAGAGTGCATGGAATAGTCAAATTGTACCTATACGTAAGCCGGATGGAAGATTGCGTCTGTGTGTGGATTATCGAAAGGTGAATGAAAGGACTGTGAAAGAAAGGTTTCCGATGTGTGTGGTATCTGAGTGTGTGTATAGTATGCATGGGATGGAGTGGTTTACGAAGCTGGATCTGGTACGGGGGTATTACCAGATGCCCATTGCTGAGGAGAGCCGGCCAGTAACTGCCTTCTCTTCCTCAAAGAGGCATTACCAGTTCCGGAACCTCAGCTTTGGGTTGGCTAATGCTCCCGGAGCCTTCCAGCGGGCAATGAATGTTGTGTTGAGTAAGTTTGCGAGTAAGAATGTGATTGCGTTTATAGATGATATTTTGATTATGACTGAGACTTTTGAGGAGCATATGAGATTGGTGAATGATGTGTTGAGAATGTTGGAGAGTGTTGGTGTGAAGGTGAAAGTGGTGAAGTGTGAATGGTTTGCGAAAGAAGTGGAATTCCTTGGGCATATGGTGAGTGAGAATGGGTTGCGAAAATCACCAAAGTATGTTGAGAAGGTGCGAATGTTTCCTAAACCGGTGACTGTGAAGCAACTGAAGTCATTTTTGGGTTTGATTGAGTTCCAGCGAAAGTTTATATGTGATTGTTCTGGTGTGAGTAAGCCTCTGACTGAGTGGATGGGCAAGAAAGGTAGTACGGTTGTCAAGTGGAATGATAAGATGAATGAGGCGTATGAGAGACTGAAAGAGGCAGCGGCTGAAGATGTTGAATTGGCTTACCCAGATTATAGTGTAAATGCTAAAATGCTTGAACTGTATACAGATGCGAGTGGGTATTGTATGGGAGGTTTTCTGATGCAAGAGCAGCGTTTGAATGGAGAGAATGTCAGGCGAATAATTGGGTATTTATCCAAGGCTATGAATGTTGCAGAACGAAAGTATTCGACTGTGGAACGAGAGCTGGCTGCGATAAGATATTGTTTGAAAGTGTTGCGTCTATTTTTGTATGGTGTGAGGTTTGTGATAAAAACCGATCATCAACCTCTTGTGTATCTGCAGCGTATGAAGTGGGCTGATAGTAGGATTGCAAGGACTTTGGAAGATTTGAGTGACTTTGACTATGTGATTGAGTATGTGCCTGGTGAACGGAATGGAGTGGCTGATTTGATGTCAAGGTATCCTGGTACGAATGATGAAAATGTGTGTGGAGTGAGTGATCCTGAGTATTTGCCGAAAGGGATTATGAATGGAAAAGAGAGTAAGGGTGGTGGTGATTCCTTGTTTGAGAGTGTATGGAATGGTTTGCAAGATTTGAAGAGTGATGGAGTAGATGTGAGAGTGCCCGATAGTGTAGATGATTTAAGGAAGGAGGTAATGAATGAAGTGTGTAGGAAGCCTGAAAGCATTGGTATGGCAAAGGTGCGGAACTTCATGAAAGAATTGAGAGCGATGTGTATGCAAGGGGTCCCGCCATTTCAGGAAGTGTTGATTGTAGTGAGTCGTTTGTATGGAGTGATTGTTTATGTGCACTTTGGTGGTGAGAGGCCAATTGTGTACAAGGATGAGAAGATGAAGGGTTTGAATCCTAATGTGGTACATCTGCAATGTTTGAGCGGTGTGCACTACAATTGGGTGATTGAAAAGTGTTCATATATAAGAGAGAAGAATGATTGTCTGGATGAAGATGAGTGTGTGGTGAGTGATGATATGGGAGTTAATGACAGTGTGGATATCAGTGCTGATGTTGGTGTGCTTGTTCCTTCGGTGTATTGCAAACATGGTGGACCTGATATGATGGAAGCGAGAGTGAAAGTTGGTGAAAGGTTGTTCTGTGGTTTGATTGATACTGGAGCGCAGGTGTCTTTAGTGAATGAGAACATTCTGAGTAAGTATGATGAGTTTAAATGTTGCGAGCATAAACCTGTGAAGTTACGGATAAGTGGATTAGGGAATGGCTTGATAGTGGCATGGGAACAGGTTAGTCTGAAAGTGAGTTTGGGTAATGGTGTGAATGTGAAGCATGACTTTGTGATTCTGAAAGGTGAGCAAATGCCTTGTTGTTTCTTGCTTGGTGTAGACTTTATGAGATTGAATGATTTGTCTTTGGATGCTGATAAGGATCGTCTAATGAAAGGTGAATGTGAGGTGATGAAGTTGAATGAGTGTGCGAAGAATGTTGTCAAATTTTGTGGCATGATTGAGTTGGTCATGGATGATGAGAATGAGATTTTAAGTGATGATGATATTCTAGAGATGCAAGAGATGTGTCCTTTTGTTAGTGAGTTGAAGAAGTGTGTAATGATGCGTGTTGATTTGAATGAATGGCTAGAGTGTTTAAGTGATTTTAAAAGGTATGCTAAGGATTTTGTTGTTTGTATGGATGTTGTATATTTTGTGAGGCATGTGAAGGGTGGTGATGATATGTATGTACCTGTGATGTCCTTAGTTGGTATGATTGGTCTGGTGAAGGTTGTGCATGATAATTATGGGCATATGGGTAAGTTTAAGCTGTGGGAGTGTATGAAGGAACGTGTGTTCCATCCGTTTCTGAGAACTGTTGTGAATGATGTTGCAACTACGTGTGAAAGGTGTCAGAAGCGAAAGGTGCAAGGTGTGCAAGTGAAACCACCGATGTTGAAAGTTGATGCGAAAGAACCGTTTGAATTGTATTGATTGATTGTTTGTCTTTGCTGCGTACGAATGCTGGGAATGTTGGTATGGTTGTGATGGTTGATCATAAAAGTAAGTTTGTGTATGCAGCGCCTATGAGAGATAAAAGGAGTGTGACTGTTGCGCGTGTGGTTGAGCAGTTGTTTTTTCCTATGTGTGTATTGAAGCCTAGAAGATGTCTGAGTGATAATGGGCCTGAATTTGTAGGAGAAGTGTTTGAGCAAATGTTGAGAGAGAATGGTGTGGAGCATGTGAGAACAACTCCGTATGTACCGTCTTCAAATGGATTGGCTGAACGTACTATAAGAACCTTGTGTGAGATGTTGAGAATGATGAGTACGACAGTGAATGACTGGGATGTATGTCTGGGGAGAGTGTTGTGGGCGTATAATTCAACTGTGCATAGCGCAACTGGAATGTCCCCATTTCAGTTTGTGATGAATTTTGAAAGGCGATTGAAAGATAGGTTTCGTTTGAGTGAAAGTGAGCAGTGTATGGCGTGAGGCACATGAAAGGTTCCGTTCATTTGAATTAGGTGCAAAAGTATTGAAGGTGAAAGAAGTGAAGGGTAGGTTGAATGTGTCAAAGATGAGTGAGAAGTTTGATGGACCTTATAGAGTTGTGAGGGTTTGGGAAAATGGGGTGACATATGTTTTGGAGAGTTTGAATGACGGTATGACTGAGAGAGTGCGGGCTCATCAGAGTCAGTTAAGGAGATGGAGAGAACCTCCTGACTACCTGGTGAGCCATCCAGTGTATGAACTGTGTAGAGAGAGAGGTAAAGTGCATGCTGATGAGATTGAATGTGAGAGTATGGATCTGTCTGGGAAAGAGCTTGTCTTGGTTTCGAGAAGTAGAAAGCGTACAAAGAAGAGTGAAAGGAAGAATGCAAGTAAGTCCAAGCAGAGTCTTTCTGGTATGGGGGATCTTGAAATGGAGATTGAGTTTTTGTGTAAACAGGTGAGTGATTTGGCTGGTATAAGTAGACGAGTGAGTGAGCTGCCTGTGACTGATTTTTCTGGTTTTGGGAACAGTATGAATGATAGTGTGTTTGGGCAGAATGAACCTAGTGTGGCTGATTTTTCGGATTTTACGAATGGTAACAGTAGGGGCGAATTTGATGTAGTGAACGATGAAGTGGCTGATTTTTCAGGTTTCTGGTGGGAACCAGTCGAAGGGGTTTCTGGTATGCCTGTTGAGAATACGGTGGGTGTGACTGACCTGTCTGTTTCGCAAGAGTGTACCTTGAGTTGGATGAGAGCTGTGAGTGAGGAGCTGATGAATGGGGGTATGAAGAGTGAAGGTTCTGAACGGAAGAGTATGAAAGAATTCTGTCGTGAGATGGGAGAACTGGTAATGAGGGCTAAGAGTATGGTTGACGAGATGATTAATAGTGATGATGAGACTGACAGGAAGACTGATGAACAACCCCGACTGATTGCTACGCGTAGCCAGGGACCAGTAGACGAGTGTGAATGGGTGCAGAAGGATGTGATTGAGTATATAAGGTACTGTGAGTAAGGATTGAGAGTGTATTGTGAGTGACTGTGGTCGAATGGCTTAAGGAAGGAGGGGTGTGGTGGAGCAAATGTGAGTGTGTGAAGGGGCCATTCTCCCACCCTTTTTCCCAATACACTCGCCCTCCTTCTGTAAGAATGTGTGTGTGAGTGGGAATGGGTTTTTTTATTATATTTTCTTTTGTACATATGTATTTGATTTCATGTTGTATGAATAAGGTTATTTAACAACTCATGTTTTTTTTATTAGCTACTAAATGTTAAAGATTTTATGAGACAGCGTTCAAGTACCAGAAGAAAAAAAAAAGAACAAAACAAACCAAAACATTGCCTGCATTTTGCAAGAGCGATTTTAACGAAAATATTTTGGAGATATTTAAAGAAGATATAAGAAGTCTTCTAATAGTACTTGACTGGATCTTAAAGAAAACTGAGCTCCGAGGTGGCAGGCAGCATAAGCCCCGCACACCCAATTTTGTCACAAGAGTGACTGCCGACAAGATATTCCCCCGGGGAGGCCGGCAAATCGTAAACCGTGGTACCACGTGAGAAAACTCCTCATTTTGTTGTCTCTTGTTTTGGTTGTTCCCTTTTGTATATGCTGACTCTTAGTATTAATATATATTTTTTGATTGATTGGGTTCCAAGATAGGATTGTTTTAGTATATATATAAATAGGCTCATTGGGTGCATATTTACCCATATTTTTTGTAAATATTGTATTTTTTTTGTTAGTAAAGGACTGTACATACAATCCGTTTCATTCTCCTTCGATTTCTCACGTCTGGATTAGTGTAGGAAGCGGGTTGGATCGATTGGGGTTAGTCTAAATTTTTCGGCCCGCTACAGGGCGAAATGGGGGAAGATAAACCTCCTTGGTTAAACATTTGACTCAGGTGGCGGCTATAATGCGCCCGGCTTCAAGGTGAAGATGCACGTGGGTAGCATCGTGTTTTTAAACAACATGTGATAACGGTTGAAATTAAGCGGCCTCAAACCATTCTATCAAACCCCTCCATTCCGGGGGAAGTTGTCACTTCGAAAAAAAGAGAGAAGGGACAACGATAGAGCTCCATTGTGGGGAACTCGTTTTCTTGTACCGACCGTACCTTCATGCACCTAACTAGTATTACCTCAATACATATGATTATTTTGATCTTTTGATTATAGGGGAAACTAACCTTTAATACAAACTTAATCAATAAAAGGGGCATAGAGCAATGTAATGATATTAAATTAGCACATATGGGACAAAATAATTTATATGTAATTTAATGGGTACAAATATATATACATACAAAAAAATAGACATTGAGCGTTTCAAAATTCAGACATATACATTAACTAATTATATTACAAGAGAATCTAATTTAAGTCGTACAAGATGGTATATACATACATGGAGATCCTAATCCTACAAATACAATTAATCTATGCTATTTGGTAACACATTCCTACTGAGTGCTTCAGCGACCTGGTTATCAGAACCTTTTATATAATTTATTTTAAATTTATACTCTTGCAAGAGTCAACTCCAGCGCATAATTCGGCCGTTGGAGTGCCGTACATTCCGAGTATAGGCTAACGGGCGGTGCTCGGTTCCTATCTGAAATTCTTTTCCTATCAAGTACCTTTTGAATTTGTCTATAACCCAGATAATTGATAGAGCTTCCTTCTCTATAGTGGCATATCTCTTTTCGCGTGGTAATAATTGGCGACTAGCATATGTAACTGGATGACTCATTCCGTCATCCTCATATTGAAGGAGTACACCTCCAATGCTCTCGTTGCTCGCGTCAGTCTTAATCCAAAAAAGGATTTTCCGGGCTGGGCAACTTTAAAATGGGCGCAGAAATGAGCTTACTCTTGAGCTGATTAAAATGGGAAACAGCGACATCATTCCAACGTAGACGATCGGGGGAATTCTTTTCTAAAACGGAGCTGAGGGGCGCCGAAATTGGAGCGAAATTCATGACAAATCGCCGATAGTAAGAAGCTGATCCTAGGAACGATCTTAATTGCTTCTTAGTAATCGGGAGGGGCATGTCGGCGATTGCCTTAATCTTGTCCTCTTGGGGACCTAACTGGCTTTGTCCTATTTTGAAACCTAAGTATTTTATGGTTTCGTGGGCAAAATGGCATTTGCTGGGGCCAATGGTGAGGCCATTTTCGCGCAGTCGCTCGATGAGAGCTAATAGGGTGGTTAATTGATGCGGTGTCAGCTGCGCGTCAATATCCAGGTCAGAGGGTTCAAAAGACTCGCCTGGTAGGGAAGGAAGAGGGTAATCAGCATCAGGTTGGATGCACACTGTCTGTATTACATTAAGGGACTCCGCGGGGTAATCCTCTTCAAGCGCCGATGTTTCATCCAGTGCTACGAACATATCTCCATGGGCGCGTTGGGGGTACTTTTTTTCTTTGGGTCCATGGACAGTCTCTGTGTCCTTGTTTTGGGCCTTATCGCCTAAGGGTGTTAGTAATTCACACTCCTTTTGTGCCGACCTAAGGTCCTGGTTAAGGGTCTCCGAGAAATCAGACGGTATCGGGGTTCTGATGGGGATGGGCTCCTGGGCTTCTTTTTATCTCGGCCTCGAGGAAGGGCGGCCTGAGACACAGGGTCGGAACTTACTTGGGCGCTCTGTCCTATAAGTACGGAACTGAATTGTATGGGTGCTGAAATGACTTTAGCCCAGCCATCATAATATTGACACTGCAGGTAACATCTAACGACGGGGAATTGGTTCGCCCACCCAAGGTAGTCATGTACCACCGCAAATTTTTCGTGGTTAGGGTCCACTGGGGGGAGGAGCTCGTCGGACACGATGAAACACGTACACCCTGTGTCCCTGACGAGAGTCGATACTCCGCAGCCATTCACGCTGCCCTCCTCAAATTTCAAAGTTCCTGATGAACTTTTATCAAAAATAAAATTTACCTGGTGGCCTGATGGAGGGGGAGAAGTTGCTGCTTGGGTCTGCACCACCGGGGAAGCCGGGGCGACATTAATCTGGTGAACTTGGTGGGCTGGTCCGCTTTTAAGCCTAGAATTTTGGGGGCAATTCCGCTCATGTGGTTTTCTACACTACAGGTGAAGCATATGATTGGTCGCTTCGGGAAGAGTGATGGAGGAGAAATCTTAACAGGAGGTTTGGATTCCCGTTGTTGGTTTTGGGGTTTTACGGGACCCGGAAACTTCGTCAGCTTTCCTGGGAAGGGGCGCGAATCCTTCCTTCTTTCCTGGTTGGGGGGTTGGTGAGAAGTTCGATTCTCCTTTGGGTATAAATTATGGCTTGCGGCATAGACATCCGCTTCTTTGGTGCATTCTTTAAAGGTCTGGCAACAACGATCCTTGACGAACGCGCGGATCTCCGTCGGGAGAGACGCCAAAAATTGATCCCACAACACGAAGTCTGTTAAGGACTCGTAGTTAGGATCAACCTTTGAGGATTCTAACCAAAATTTAAAATTCCTCTGAAGAATGTATCCGAATTGACGGAACGTCTGTCCGGGTTTAATACGACCTCCTCAAAATTCTTGGCGGTAGAAATCACGAGTCATATTATGAGCGGCCAATAACTCAGCTTTTAAGGTGCTGTAGTTAATTGTACACTCAGATGGTAAAGATATAAAAATTTTGCGCAATTTACAATTTAACAAGGGAAGTAATCTGACTACACCTTCAGCCTCCAGATCCATGTTATTGATTTCCAAGGGGACTGCCAAGAAAGCCAGCAGGTAGCCCATTGCCGACCGCCCCTCGTGTAAGCGGCTCGGTAGGGCAAACCCCCTTAGGGGGAGAGGGAAGCCAGGCCCCTTCGGTCGCTTCCCTCAAAAGACCTGCTGGCAAGAATTCTAAACCTTGCCGGGGTCAAAGCCTGTGCCTCCCCACACAAGACTAGCGACTCTGCCAAGGGGACCTGTGATGTCCTGGGAGGGGATGGCCAACTGGAGGCCCCTCCTGTGATAGGCATTTTCCTTGAGGAAACCCAGCCTCAGACGGTAGGGTCTTCCATGGGGGGGGGATCCGAGCTTGGCGCCAAATACCGAACCCCAATCCCCCCCTATGCAAGGTCCTCCTCAAACAGCTTGGCATTTTGAGGCAGTACAAGGAGGGGAGGGATCTCCTCCGGATGGTGCCCCTGCGACAACCAGGACCTTGTCCATTTCGGAGAAGGACCTGGCTGAGGCCGGTCCATCTGGCCTAGGGGCTTCTACTGGCGGAGGTGAGAAGCGGGTTCATTTCTTGCCCTCCTCTCCTAAAAACAAAAGGAAGACAAGAAAGACTAAGAAGACTCGGGGCTCCTCTCCATCCGCGGGGGCTACGGGGACGGATGGTCTTGCTGCCACTTTGGCAAGCGACCCAGCCAAGATCGGCACATCTGGCCCTTCTGCCTCCCCGGGTACGGAGCTCCTGACCATGACAAAGACCAAAAGTGCAACGGGCGGAGCCTCGATGACATCGGGGCCCCTCATTCAGAGGTTACCTGGCGTTTTCGAGCCCGCTGGCTTCAAACGCTAACCTCATTATTCGCTCCACTGATGGCAGCATGTTGTCCAAGGGCAACATGATCCATCAGAGGAGAGGATTAGCTAGTGCAATTGATAGAGAACCGAAGGTAATCCGTTTCTCGGACGGGAGCCTTCTGGCGAATCCCGCCGAGGCGGCCAAGATAAGTGCTCTTCGGACACTTCATGGCACCCCGGTGAGTGCGACGCTGCACTCTACCATGAACTTTGTGAAAGGAGTAGTTTATGCGAGGGAACTCGTTGACTACTCCATTGAGGACATCACCCTATAGCTGGCCGACCATTGGGCCGTCAAGCTCGAACGTGTGATGAGAAAACAGGGAGGGGCCTCGAGACCCACCCCTACACTCTTTGTCACGTTCGACTGTGACAAGCTCCCTGAGTCGGTGCATGCTGGTTGGTACCGCTACCGTGTGAAGGCATTCGTGCCACTGCCACGTTGGTGCTATTACTGTCACCGCTTCGGCCATATGAATCGCTCATGAAGACGTGCAAAGTCGGGGTCACCCGAAGTCTGTGTAAATTGCTCCAAGGTCGCACACGATAAGTCCAAATCGTGTGTGGCCAAGTGTGTCAATTGCGGAGAGCCGCACTTTGCTTCTTCGAAGCAATGTGGTGCATATCTCCTTGAGAAAGAAATCCTGGCCGTTCAAGCCCAGGATCAGCTCTCATTCCGCGAGGCAAAGGACTTGGTCCTCGCGTGCCCGGCTCTGCCTGGGACGTCATATGCCTCAATAGTTAGAAAGGCACCCTCTGCTCCTGGCCCATCCAGGCCAACGAGCACGGTTGTTTCCGCGTGCATTCGGAGGACAGCAACAAAGGAGCTTCGGCCCCTTCGCCCACGCCTCGAGGTGGAGCGAGTGGCTCGGAGACGGTGGTTCCTCGAAAAGAGGGCCCCCCGCCTCCGAAGCCGCAACGCCCGCCTAAGGTTTCGAGGCGGAGGGAGGAAAAGACTCACATGGCGAGCCCAACCTTCCCCAATAAGTCCTCGAAGGCGACAGCGCTTTGTCCGGTCAACAGCGCCTGGGGTTCTGCCCCCGGGAAGCGTACGGCCATTCCTGTGATGGTCTTCAGTTCGAGGAGGGCCCCCGCGTCTCCTCCGAGCTAGGCCTGGAGGGCATATACCTTTAATGGAATTGCGTTATGCCTACATGCGCTATAAGCGCCGCCCGAACGATTTCACTGTCGCTGAATTTCGTCGGCTAGGTTCCGGTATATTTCGAAGCACGCCCGCCGCTCTTGGCGGGCATACGTGTCTTCACTTAACGGGAAGACCTCTTTAGATGATGTGTGGAAGCGAGTGAAAAGGATTCGGGGCAAGTTCTTTCAGGACCCCCCTCCCTCCCGTTCTCCAGGAGAATGGGACCGCAATCTCGGACCCCGCGTCCGTGGCGGAATCCTTAGCGACCGCTTTTTCCGCATTTTCTAGCCGTGATGCTGCTCCGCCAGCATTCAATGCACGTCGTGTTGTCGCGGAAGGCCGCCGGCTGGACTTTACCTCCAGAGGCGGAGAACCCTTCAATGACAAGTTTACTGTGAGTGAGTTGCGTTCCGCTCTTGCTTCATGCGTGGACACCGCCCATGTTCCGGACGATGTCCCGTACGCCATGCTTCGACACCTGGGTGAGCGAGGCATGGCCTTTCTGTTAGATTTGTTCAACAGGATCTGGGTGGAATGTGTTCTCCCAGACTCCTGGCGAATCGCTACTGTGCTCGCCTTTCGCAAGCCGGGGAGAGATCACTCTACTCCGACCGGTTTCCGCCCAATCTCTCTAACCTCTTGCGTGTGCAAGTTGATGGAGAAATTGGTAAATGTTAGATTAGCCTATTTCTTGGACAGCGGAGGCCATCTGTCTTCTGCACATTGCGGCTTCCGTAAGTTCCACTCCACGTTGGATGCTCTGCTCCGACTGGAAAATGCCATCTGCGAGGCTTTCCTTCGTAGACAGCACTACGCCACGGTGTTATTCGATTTGGAGAAGGCCTATGATACCGCATGGCGATACGGTATCATGGAGACTCTCCACGCGATGGGGGCGAGGGGACGCCTCCCAATGTTTTTATCTGAATTTTTGCGAGATCGTCGATTCCGCGTACGGGTGGGGGTGAGCCCTCTCCGTCCCGAAGGAGCAGGAAGAGGGTGTCACGCAGGGAAGTGTCGTCAGTGTCACACTCTTTGCTTTGAGCATCAACGGCATCACCTCGGTGCTGCCGGAAGATTTTCTCGCTACGCTCTACGTGGACGACCTTTCGATCTCTTTTGGCGCGGCCCAGATGCCAACTCTGGAGCGTCGACTCCAACAGGCATTGAACCGCGTCTCTCGCTATGCCGAAGCGCACTGGTTTCGGTTTTCTTTGGCCAAGACTAAGCTGGTGCACTTCTGCCGCCATCCACGGCTTCACCTCGACCCAGATTTGTTTCTTAATGGGGTGCGCCTGGATGTGGTTGAGTCGCACCGTTTCCTTGGTCTTATATTCGACCGACGCCTCACTTGGGAGGCTCATATTCGCAGCCTTAGGGTCTCTTGTACCCGCGCCATGGACATTCTCCGTTCCGTGACGTTCAGCGCTTGGGGCGCTGATAGGGCTACTGCCTTACTTTTTTATCGATCCTTTGTTCGCTCGAAGCTCGACTACGGATGCGAGTTTTATGCATCCGCAGCCGAGCGTTTATTGCGGAAGGTGGATTCGATCCACCACACCGGGCTTCGCCCTGCGACCGGTGCCTTCCGCACTTCCCCCATTGAGAGCCTGTTTGTCGATGCTGGGGAGATGCCACTCGCTCTGCGCCGCGTGCAGTGCATCACTCGCCTGTACGCGCGAGTTCGGCGCCTCCCTCAGTCGCCAACAGCTCTCACTGCATCCGCAGCTGATCTCGATGGTGCCTATGCCGCCGAGAGATGCCAGTCCTACCCTAAGCCCTTTGGGTTTAGGG
The DNA here is from genome assembly GCA_963969495.1 of Ceratothoa steindachneri. Lineage (NCBI taxonomy): Eukaryota > Metazoa > Arthropoda > Malacostraca > Isopoda > Cymothoidae > Ceratothoa > Ceratothoa steindachneri. The sequence goes on along the minus strand of OZ018335.1, from coordinate 100,429,583 downwards.
CCAGGAAACTCCTTCGAGAGGTAGATATAGCTCTCGGGCCGGTGGCGCTCCTGGTTCTGCCCAGGACGCCACCCTGGAGGGTACCACATTTGGCTATTTGCGCCACGCCTCTGCTCCCAAAGCTTGTACTGCGCCGGGAGTATTGCGTTCGACCTTTTTGGAGCACACATCGTGTCACGCTGGAACCGTGCCAGTGTATACGGATGGCTCCAAGTCCCAAGAAGGGGTCGGCATCCACGCCGTATCCTCTCTGTTTGAAGTCAGCGGGGCTCTACCAGGCGCTGCGTCTGTCTTCACGGCTGAGCTGGTGGCAATACACCACTCGGTACGGGAGATTACGCGACGTGCCCGGTTCGAAGACCGGATTGTGATCTATAGCGACTCACAAAGCGCCCTGAGTGCTCTCGGGTCATTGGAATCTCTGCATCCCCTGGTTCGCGAAATCCGTGACGCCACGGTTTTGGCGAGCCGGGCAGATGTCGAGATTGTCCTCTGCTGGGTTCCTAGACATGTAGGAATTGCGGGAAATGAGGGCGCCAAAGAGTCTGCGAGGACTCTGTGACCGGACCAGCGTTTCGCTCTTCCTCACACCGACTACATGGCAGGAATACGGGCAGCTCTTCGGACTGCTTGGCAAAGAAGATGGGAGACGGTCGAAGGGAACTTAAAGTTGCGTGCCATTGCGCCGCGACTGTTTCCATGGACCTATCCCCCATTGCCGCGGCGGCTTCAGGTCGCTTTCTGTCGTCTCCGAATCGGGCACACTCGTGTGACGCATCGCTATTTGATGGAGCGCTCGCCTGCGCCCTATTTCAACAACTGCATCGTCCCCTAGACTGTTCGCCACATTCTTGTCGAATGTCCCTGTCTGGGTGATCTTCGCACACGGGACGAGTGCGTGCACTTTGACTGGTGGACTTGTTGACTTTTGGGGGGAGGCCGGCCTTCTCCCTTTCATTTAACCAGGTTTAATTGTTGTTTTTGTTATTGTTTTGCTATTGTTATTGTTATTTCTTTTTATTGTTGTTTCCTGTTCAATTTTTTAAAGTAGCCTAGAACTAGGCTGTTTGTTTACGGCGACTTATGCCTAAGTCGGCAGTCACCAGATAGCCCCTTAAAAAAAAAAAAATGAACTGAGTATGTTAGTACTAAACATGTGTGCTGGGAAATTGTTAGTATCTCTCAGTTTGAAATTCATGAGTCCAGCCATGTATTCAGGGTGTCTGTTTTGCAGCCATTCTTCAGCCTCATTCTCATGCTTTGCAGTAAGATAATTCTCTGACCCTGTAGAAAGAATATGAAACTTGAAATAATAGATGTCCTACAATTATTATTTACTAATTTGCATTTTTCAATAACCTTTTAAAATTTAATTACATGTATGACAGTATGAGTAATGCATATCAAAAGTATTTAATTTTTTACCCATGTATCAAGGATCTTTCATGTATGCTGAGAAGTGAAATGGTTCCATGGCAGCTTTGAAGTGTGCCTTAAGGGGAGCATTGAGTTGCTGGGTCGGCTTGTTAACTAATTGCTCGGTTGATCTGAAACTTTGCTATTATATGTAAAACGTTATTTTAAAACCTTTTTGTTCTTACAATTTTTTTGAAAATGTTGTTATTTGAGAAGTTACATAACAATTTTGCATTTTGGGGGGTTAGGTTAGATTTTTAATTCCTTCAAAAGTTTTTTATGTATACATATATTTTTTTTTTATAAACATGGCAAATGCGTGTAGAAACAAATGTATGGCCTTATTTTTCTGATTTTCATTCTAGTTTCGAAATTAAATCAAATTTTCAACTTTTATTTTTTTTTACCTAATTTTTTCAAAAAATCTCAGATACAAAATTTTTGAACAAAAATACTGCAATTTTGAGGCCGTAGGAAGATTGTTCATACATTCCTCTTTATTCTGACACTTGTATGGCGAAAATCGCATAAAAACTTTAGAAGAAATTACGTTTGGTAGTGAGTGCATTTTGCAAAAATAGAAATAGCAGAAAAATGCAAAAGAGGGTTCGTACTTGCAAAAGGGGTTTTGACTGCATATTATGCAACCCCACTGTGGCATCATCGGTCATATAACTTCTCAGTGAAGGGGGATTTTTGAACAGTGGAGACCCCTCTTCCCTTCACTCCATTATATAACCCTTAGCCTTTGGTTTGGGTTCGAAACCTAAGTCATAAGAGCAGCGTTCAAAAAGCCCCCGCAGCATAATCGGTGGTGTCGGTGTCATCGCAGGGTTTCTTTTTTTTTTGCTTACTGGTGTGAGTGAGTGCCGAGTTCTTTCCTTGTCAGAATGTTCCAGCTGTCTCTTTTTTCTCAGATTCATAGGAGTGCTGATCGGTAACTGTGACAGAACATACCCATTATTATGTCTTAGCACAGCCAGACCTATGGAGTATTTCGCTGTAGGTAATGACACAAACTTAGTCTTGCTGAGTTTGTTTCAAATTCTTGCATGGAAATACTCATTTGGATTCTGAGTTTTCCCCTTGAGGCACCGACTCAGCAAATCATCTCTGGTCAAATTCATGTACACGTTGAGCACAAGTTTCCTGAACTCAGGTGACAATTGGAAAGAAATTTTCATATTTTTGTGAGAAGGAGGAGTTTCATTTTTAGCTAAAGCTGTATTATAGAAGCAATATGAGTCAGCACCTTCCGGGCACTGATGATGCCTTGCATTTTCATCCGTACTCGTAGCATGGTAATAGCCTCACAATGCTCTATTTCTCATTTGTTCAGTGGTGGTACCAACAAAGTCTCTGATTGCTTTGCCGAAATAGAATGTCAACTTATCTATGACTGTGTCTGTCAACTTATTTTTACCTCCCAAGACAGTCTTTTTCCGTTGTTTACCTGTCTTAGTTGTTATATCTTCGGCTGTGCTTTTCTTTATTAGTCTAAGTCTTGTGCCAAGTCTTTTTGCCACATGGTTTATGCAGTCTTCCTTGCAAACTGTAACATTCGAATAAGGGCCTTGTCCGTCATTGAGTGCAGTAACTGCATTGAATGCACTGCTGTCTCCATCACTAACAAATGTAACATACCTAAATTTTAGTGCTTGTGATCGTTGCCATAGTCTTACAGCCTGTTCCTTCTCCATCGCACCTGCTTTACCATCAAAGTTTTTGTGACAGACCCTTGAGTGCTTCAATTTTTGTTCATTGCTCATAGCCTTAGACCTTGTACACACGAGCAAAAATTTGAGAGTACTTCATGGTCTATGACAAAGCCAGTGTGTGCTTCGATGACAGCACAGCTCCTATATGTGATGTATGACCTCTTTTCATCCAGGTCCCATCGAAAGACACATCAACATCAAGGACTCCCTGGTCATCCGGAAAAATGCCTAACTCTTCATATTTTTGGAAAATGCAAACTCTAATACCTTCCTGATTTGCAGCATTTCTATCAATAATTTCTTTTCCTATGCAATGCTTATAAGTCTCATACCTGTTTGTGCTGATATATGGCAAGTTCAACTGCGAAACTGTCAATATGAAGCCACTATACCCTTGTCCAGATGCCAGAGCATTATATACAAGAGCTGATGTGTTCTTCATTTTGTTCTTTTTACATTCTTTAGATGTGTCTTTAGTCGAAAAAAGTTCAGTGTCACATAAGGCACACTTGACATTCACAATGACATCAGAGTCCATATCTACAAATGATACCTCACCTGCTTCACAACAATCCACACAATAAGATGACGCAACCAATGAACGTAAAGTTTTTTTATCAAGAATAACATTTTCATAATCATCATTCTCGGAGATTTTACTGTCTGGAAATAATGCCCTATTTTCATTTTGAAAGGTTGACAAAGTAGCAACAGAGGGTTCACAAACATTTTCGTTAGCGGCTGTGGAGTTGGATGCAGCTTCGGATTCACGTTTTAGATTTTTGGTCGCTTTTGTTGTTTCTCCACCAACTTTCGAAATTTGACGTAATTGTTTCTTTCTTCTTGACAAACGACCCATTATAATTATCAACAAAATGCACTGTAATAGCACTGATTGTCTAACAAACACTGAAATATACAGCAATGATATATTAGGCGAATCGCGTAGTCAGAAGCTCTGAAATGGCACAAGCTCACTCGACCATAACGTATTCAACACTAAATTATAATGGCTTCTGTTCAGTTTTCTTTGAATTTTTTCATTAATTTTCTATGAAGAATGGATAACTAATTAAAAAAAAAGAAAAAAAAAGTTGAAATTTTTTGGAAAAAAATGACTCAACGCTCCCCTTAATCGCTGTGCTATGCATTTGAAGTTCTTTATTTTTCATTAATTCAATCCACTCATGCACAACATCAGAAAGATGACAAGAGTCACTTTGTATCTTTGAAAAACATTAATATGTATTAATTTATAGCTGGATAGTTCTTGATGCATATTAATATTAAGCAGTGTAAACTTGATAATGATGAATATCTTAAAAATTAGGCTGATGAGAGGGAATCTGTTTAACTAGGAGTAGCCATGTGTTTAATTTTACCTTATTTAGTGTTTTCTCAAACATTTAAAGTTGAGACAAAAGATTTGATGCTACTCTTGAGATAGCAACATTGTCAATGATTTTTCCAAGGTTAGCTGGAATTTCTTCACCATGTTTTTCTCTTATTTGTAAATGGAAAGCATAGTTTTCCTTGTATGTTTCCAAACACTTTACTTGACTATTCCAGCGTGTGTCATTTGGTATTTGAGGTGCAGCACCTCCCTTCTCCCTTAACCATCCCTGTCAAATTTAAAATACACAATATATATTTCTTATTTGAAATCTTTAACTAATTACTAATAACTATAAGGATTTGTGCTGCTATTCATTTGTAAAGATAGATGATTTAAAAAATTTAGTTAACCTTAATTATATATAATTTTTTGCATTTAGTGTACTCACATGAAGTCGATGTGTGTTCCTGAAACATTTCTGGACTTCTACAACATGCTTCATAATAGATGAGGTGCTGCTCACTTTCTCAAGAAAGTTAATATAGTGTGCACTGCACCCATACATTAACAGTTCAGGAAATTCTGTGTTGAGCAACTCCTTCATTCTGATCATTTTGTTTTCATTATCTGTACAAACAGCAAAAACTGAAATCACAGATAAATGAAATGTTACTAAATTTGTTGGAAAATATTGTATCCTAATATTTAAATAATCAATGTGTATTTAGGATTTAGCTATCTAGTTGTCTTTAAGTTCATTAAATTTCGAAATATTGTAAAGTTGTTTTTATATAATATTTAAGAATGAAGTGTTGGTAATAAGAAGAAATAAGAGTTGTCAATGATATTTATGATAACTTATCACATACCTTTTGATCAAAATCATTTTTCACTTCATCTATGGCTGTTTTGATGAGCCCAGCACAATATTCTGATGTCTTCTTAGCAGAGCCAGCATCAGTTATTGAAAGCAAATAACTCCTTGTACCTGTGTGAAGACTGTGTGCAATAATGGGATCATTAGACACACTGATCCAACCATCCTGCATAATTGTGAGAGTCTTTGTTTGTGGGTAAGAGTCACCAACTGATAGTTCTTGTTTAATTTCCTCAATGGTTTCAGCATATACGTTATCCAGTAGCTCTCCACCAAGCTCCTTTCTATTTGGTGGTTCATAACCTGGTCTCAGGAGTGAACAAAATTTTTGAAATTCAGGACTTTCCACAGCACTGAAAGGAATGTTTGCACTGAAAAAGAATAATGAAAGTCCATTATCAATCTTTCCCTTCTGTTCTGAATCTGTTCTCACTACAAATGATCCCATTGTTTTCTGACATTTAAGAGATTTGAAGGGTGTGGAAGAGGAAATACCAGATGAGCAGGCAGTAAATGATGTTAAAGCAAAGACCCGTAAGTGGCGCAGCGATTTGTCATCCTGACCGCCGTGCAGACAGGATCCAGTGCTCCATCCATCCCCAGCTTAGCCTCTTTTCCTTCCTTTAGATAGCCTGTATTTCTCCCCTACTTCGTTGCTTTTCATATAACCTCTCCCACAACTTTCTCTAGTCAGCCTCTAATTTCACAGGGTAGATGCTGACCTTCTTCTCAAGCCAACCATCCCGGATCAGGGCTGAGGGGGAAGGGGACAACATTCCCTAACCCCTGAGCTCCGGTTTGGGATGTTTTTTTTTAACAACCTGCTTCATCCCCACCCATACCTTCCTTACATCCCCTTTTCCTCTCCTCTTCACAATCTATCTTTTACGCCGTGTTCAAGGTGTAGCCGCCATGCCGATGGACTGCCAGGCCACCAGGCGGGAGGGGTGGTCCCAAATGGCGGCGCCTGGCTCTGCCAGGCCTGTAAGCACCCCTTGCAGTGCAGGCAACTGTGAGAGGTGAGGAGCTATTGCGTCCCGCAGAAAATTTAGGGTCACCATGCCCAATGATGCACAACCCCCCAAAACAAAACAAAACCCTCAACTTCCCCTTGCTCATCAACGGAGCCGCCCTCGGGCAGCTCCACCGAAAAAATGGAGGTCCTTCCCCTTGTGCGTGCGCAGGGGACCCTCCATATTTCTTTAACTGGAGAGGAGGCTTACTCCTCTCCTATGCCTACGAGTGAAGGGGAATCCCCCTCATCCCCTTCTCTGGAGGTGCTTTCAGGTACCTCCCTATTTCCAGCCGCAGTCCCTCCTTTTCTTTCTAAGAGGACTGCCAAGAAAGCCAGCAGGCAGCCCATTGCTGACCGCCCCTCGTGTAAGCGGCTCGGTAGGGCAAACCCCCTTAGGGGGGGAGAGGGAAGCCAGGCCCCTTCGGTCGCTTCCCTCAAAAGACCTGCTGGCAAGAATTTTAAACCTTGCCGGCGTCAAAGCCTGTGCCTCCCCACTAAAGACTTATGACGCTGCCAAGGGGACCTGCGATGTCCTGGGAGGGGATGGCCAACTCTAGGCCCCTCCTGTGATAGACATGGTCCTTGAGGAAACCCAGCCTTAGATGGTAGGGCCTTCCATGGGGGGAATCCGGGCTCAGCGCCAAACACCAAACCCGAATCCTCCCCTATGCAAGGTCCTCCTCAAACGGCTATAGTTTCTGAGGCAGTACAAGGAGGGGAGGGATCTCCTCTGACCGGTGCCACTGCAACCACCAAGACCTGGCCTGGGGGCTTCTGCTGGGGGATGTGAGAAGCGGGTTCATTCCCCGCCCTCCTCTCCAAAAAAGAAAAAGACTAAGAAGACTCGGGGCTCCTCTCCATCCGCAGGGGCTGCGGGGACGGATGGGTCTGCTGCCACTTTGGCAAGCGACCAAGCCAAGATCGACACATCCGGCCCCTCTGCCCCCCCCCCGGTTGTGGAGCCCCTGACTAAGACCAAAAGTGCACAGGGCTGAGCCTCAATGACATCAGGGCCCCTCATTCAGAGGCTACCTGGCATTTTCGAGCCCGCTGGCTTCAAACGCTTCCTCCTTATTCGATCCACTGATGGCACCATGTTGGCCAAGGGCAACATGATCCATCAGAGGAGAGGATTAGCTAGTGCAATTGGTAGAGAGCCGAAGGGGACTCGTTTCTCGGACGGGAGCCTTCTGGCGAATGCAGTGAATCCCGCTGAGGCGGCCGAGATAAGGGCTCTTTGGTCACTTGATGGCACCCTGGTGAGTGTGACGCCGCACTCTACAATGAACTTTGTGAAAGAAGTAGTTTATGCAAGGGAACTCCTAGAGTACTCCATTGAGGACATCACCTTAGAGCTGGCTGACCATGGGGCAGTCAAGGTCAAACGTGTGATGAAAAAACAGGGAGGGGCCTCGAGACCCACCCCTACACAATTCGTCACGTTCGACTATGACAAGCTCCCTGAGTCGGTGCGTGCTGGTTGGTACCGCTACCGCGTGAAGACATTTGTGCCACTGCCGCGGCGGTGCTATTACTGTTGCCAATTCGGCAATACGAATCAATCTTGTAGACATGCAAAGTCGGGATCACCCAAAGTCTGTGTAAATTGCTCCAAGGCCGCACATGATAAGTCTAGATAATGTGTGGCCAAGTGTCTCAATTGCGGAGAGCCACACCCCGCTTCTTCGAAGCAATGTGGTGCATATCTCCTTGAGAAAGAAATCCTGGCCGTTCAGGCCCAGGATCGAATCTAATTCCGCGAGGCTAAGGACTTGTTCCTGGCGCGTCCGGCTCTGCCTGGGACGTCATATGCCTCAATAGTTAGAAAGGCACCCTCTGCTCCTGGCCCATCCAGTCCCATGAGCACGGTTGTTTCCGCACCCATTCGGAGCCCTTCTGCGGGCTCTACTCAACCCGGGCGCTCCCCTGGTAAAGCTCCCCCCTCTTCCCCCAGCGTGACCGTTTCCCGTAAGGCGAAATGGCCACGCGCCTACACCGAGTGGTTAGACCCACAGGGAGCAACACTTCTGAAGTTGGTCGCCAGGCCATCTTCCAGGGTTCCTAAATCTGTCCCCCGAAAGGAGGACAGCAACAAAGGAGCTTCGGTTTCTTCGCCCATGCCTAGAGGTGGAGCGAGTGGCTTGGAGACGGTGGTTCCTCAAAAAGAGGGCCCCCCGCCTCCAAGCCGCAACGCCCGCCTAAGGTTTTGAGGCGGAGGGAGGAAAAGACTCACATGGCGAGCCCACCCTTCCCCAATAAGTCCTCGAAGGCGACAGCGCCTTCAGCGCTTTGTCCGGCCAACGGCGCCCTGGGTTCTGCCTCCGGGAAGCGTACGGCCATTCCCGTGAGGGTCTTCAGTTCGAGGAGGTCCCCCGCGTCTCCTCCGAGCTAGGCCTGGAGGGCATATTCCTTCAATGGAATTGCCATGGACTCCGGGCCAACTGGGTAGAGCTGCGGAGGCTCGTCTCGCCCCGTTTCCCGTTAGCTATCTTTTTGCAGGAGACCATGCTAGGCGCGTGCCCCCTGCCCGCCCTCCCGGGGTATAGGGGTCTTGCATCCCCACCACCGCGGGATGCGCGGTTTACACCCGGCATGATGTCTCCGTTCTTCCTTTCTCTTTAGATACCTCCTTTCAGGCAATGGCTGTGCAGCTGCACCTGGATTGGAGATATACTCTGATTTCTGCGTACATTCCACCGTCAGCTGACTTCGACGCGGGGGACTTCCGCCGCGTCGTGGCACGGTTGCCGAGGCCCTATCTCTTGCTTGGAGATCTGAACGGCAGGCATCCTCTCTCAATAAATCAATAAATCCCAGGGGACAAGTCCTTGCCGATCTGATCGAAGAGCTTGAGATGGGTGTCCTAAACGTGGATGAGTTTATTCATCACTGTCCGAGAACCGCTTCATTTTCTTGCCTTGACCTATCTTTGTGCTCTTCGGATGCACAGCCTGATTTTGATTGGGGGGTGGTCGATGACCTCCATGGTAGTGATCACTTTCCCATTCAAATATCATTTTCAGGGCAACTGCCGCCTGAGAGCCCACCTCGGTGGTGCTTGTCGCGGGCGCGGTGGCCTGCATTTCAGGAAATGACTGAATTCTCTATCCCAGTCGAGAAGTTTAGGTCGGTAGATGAGGCCGTTGAGTTCTTCTCCGGCAACCTCATCGCCGTGGGCCTGACTACTATTCCTAGGACGTCTGGCCGTTTTGCACGCCGTCCACTCCCATGGTGGTCGGCCGTGTGTGAGACGGCCCTCAAACAGAAGCGTTATGCCTACATGCGCTATAAGCTCCGCCCGAACGATTTCACTGTCGCTGAATTTCGTCGGGCTAGGGCTAGGTTCCGGTATATTTCGAAGCACGCCCGCCACTCTTCTTGGCGGGCATACGTGTCTTCACTTAACGGGAAGACCCCTTTAGCTGAGGTGTGGAAGCGAGTCAAAAGGATTCGGGGCAAGTTCTCGCATAACCCCCCCTCCCGTTCTTCAGGAGAATGGGACCGCAATCTCGGACCCCGCGTCCGTGGCGGAATCCTTAGCGACCGCTTTTTCCGCATTCTCTAGCCTTGATGCTGCTCTGCCAGCATTCAATGCACGTCGTGATGTCGCGGAAGGCCGCCGGCTAGACTTTACCTCTAGAGGTGGAGAACCCTTCAACGACAAGGTTACTGTGAGTGAGTTGCGTTCCGCTCTCGCTTCGTGCGCGGACACCGCCCATGTTCCGGACGATGTCCCGTACGCCATGCTTCGACACCTGGGTGAGCGAGGCATGGCCTTTCTGTTAGATTTGTTCAACAGGATCTGGGTGGAAGGTGTTCTCCCAGACTCCTGGCGAATCGCTACTGTGCTCCCCGTTCGCAAACCGGGGAGAGATCACTCTACTCCGACCGGTTTCCGCCCAATCTCTCTAACCTCTTGCGTGTGCAAGTTGATGGAGAGATTGGTAAATGTTAGATTAGCCTATTTCCTGGACAGCGGAGGCCATCTGTCTTCCGCACAGTGCGGCTTCTACAAGTTCCCCTCCACGTCGGATGCTCTGCTCCGACTGGAAAATGCCGTCTGCGAGGCTTTCCTTCGTAGACAGCACTACGCCACGGTGTTTTTCGATCTGGAGAAGGCCTATGATACCGCATGGCGATACGGTATCATGGAGACTCTCCACACGATGGGGGCGAGTGGACACCTCCCAATGTTTTTATCTGAATTTTTGCGAGATCGTCGATTCCGCGTACGGGTGGGGGGAGCCCTCTCCGGCCCAAAGGAGCAGGAAGAGGGTGTCCCGCAGGGCAGTGTCCTCAGTGTCACACTCTTTGCCTTGAGCATCAACGGCATCACCTCGGTGCTGCCGGAAGATTTTCTCGCTACGCTCTACGTGGACGACCTTTCGATCTCCTTTGGCGCGGCCCAGATGCCAACTCTGGAGCGTCGACTCCAACAGGCATTGAACCGCTTCTCTCGCTATGCCAAAGCGCACAGGTTTCGGTTTTCTTTGGCCAAGACTAAGGTGGTGAACTTCTGCCGCCATCCACGGCTTCACCCCGACCCAGATTTGTTTCTTAATGGGGTGCGCCTGGATGTGGTTGAGTCGCACCGTTTCCTTGGTCTTGTATTCGACCGACGCCTCACTTGGGAGGCTCATTTTCGCAGCCTTAGGGTCTCTTGTACCCGCGCCATAGACATTCTCCGTTCCGTGACGTTCAGCGCTTGGGGCGCTGATAGGGCTACTGCCCTACTTTGTTAGCGATCCTTTGTTCGTTCGAAGCTCGATTACGGATGCGAGTTTTATGCATCCGCAGCCGAGCGTTTATTGCGGAAGGTGGATTCGATCCATCATACCGGCCTTCGCCTTGCGACCGGTGCCTTCCGCACTTTTCCCATTGAGAGGCTGTTGGTCGATGCTGGGGAGATGCCACTCGCTCTGCGCCGCGTGCAGTGCATCACACGCCTGTTCACGCGAGCCCGGCGCCTTCCTTAGTCGCCAACAGCTCTCACTGCATCCGCAGCTGATCTCGATGGTGCCTATGCCGCCGAGAGACGCCAGTCATACCCTAAGCCCTTTGGGTTTAGGGGCAGGAAACTCCCTCGAGAGGTAGATATTGCTCTCGGTCCGGTGGCGCCCCTGGTTCTGCCCAGGACGCCACCCTGGAGGGTACCACATTTGTCTATTTGTCGCCACGCCTCTGCTCCCAAAGCTTGTACTGCGCCGGGAGTATTGCGTTCGACCTTTTGGGAGCACACATCGTGTCACGCTGGAACCGTGCCAGTGTATACGGATGGCTCCAAGTCCCAAGAAGGGGTCGGCTCCCACGCCGTATCCCCTCTGTTTGAAGTCAGTGGGGCTCTACCAGCCGCTGCGTCTGTCTTCACGGCCGAGCTGGTGGCAATACACCACTCGGTACTGGAGATTACGCGACGTGCCTGGTTCGGAGACCGGATTGTGATCTATAGTGACTCACAAAGCGCCCTGAGTGCTCTCGGGGCATTGGAATCTCCGCATCCCCTGGTTCGCGATATCCGTGACGCCACGGTTTTGGCGAGCCAGGCAGATGTCGAGATTATCTTTTACTGGGTTCCTAGACATGTAGGAATTGCGGGGAATGAGCGCGCCGATGAGGGCGCCAAAGAGTCCGTGAGGACTCTGCGACCGGACCAGCGTTTCCCTCTTCCTCACACCGACTACATGGCAGGAATACGGGCTGCTCTTCGGACTGCTTGGCAAAGAAGATGGGAGACGGTCGAAGGGAACTTAAAGTTGCGTGCCATTGCGCCGCGACTGTTCCCATGGACCTATCCCCCAATGCCGCGGCGGCTTCAGGTCGCTTTCTGTCGTCTCCGAATCGGACACACTCGTGTGACGCATCGCTATCTGATGGAGCGCTCGCCTGCTCCCTACTTCGCGCATGATACCTGTCCTGGTACCGGGATGGGCGGGGTCGCTACCGCCTGTCCCTTGTACTCGGGACAGATTCGTGCACATTGACTTGTGGACTTGTTGACTTTTTGGGGAAGGCTAGCAGGGTTTGTTTTTTGTTTTGTTTTGTTTTTTGCATTTGTTTTTTGTTTTTTTCCTTTAGGTTGCACGCTCCTGCGCCGGGGGGACCTCCCCCGATGCAGGAGCTTGCTTCCTTTCCCCCATCTTAAAAAAAAAAGAAAAAAAAAGGACTTTACCTTCAGAGGTGGAGAACCCTTCAACTACAGGTTTACTCTGAGTGAGTTGAATTCCACTCTTGCTTCATGTGTGGACACTGCCCATGGTCCGAACGATGTCCCATACGCCATGCTTCGACACCTGGGTGAGCGAGGCATGGCCTTTCTGTTAGATTTGTTGAACAAGATCTGGGTAGAGGGTAAACTCCCAGACTCCTGGCGAATCGCTACTGTGCTAGCTTTTCGCAAACCGGGAAGAGATCATTCTACCCTGGTGGGTTTCCGCCCAATTTCTCTAACCTCCTGCGTGTGCAAGTGGATGGAGAAATTGCTAAATGTTAGATTAGCCTTTTTCTGGACAGCGGAGGCAATTTGTGTTTTGCCCTGTGTTGCCTCCGTAAGTTCCATTCGACGTTGGATGCTCTGCTTCAACTGGAAAATGCTGTCTGCGAGGCCTTCCTTTGTAGACAGCACTTCACCACAGTGTTATTTTATCTTGAGAAGGCTTTATGATACTGCATGATCGTGATACGGTATCATGGAGACCCTCCACACAATGGGTGCTAGGGGATGCCTCTCAGTCTTTATATCTGAATTCTTGCGAGATCGCCAATTCAATTCCACATACAGGTTTGGGGAGCCCTCTCCAGCCTAATGGGGCAGGAAGAGGGTGTCCCGCAGGGAAGTGTCCTCAGCGTTACACTCTTTGCCTTGAGCATCAATGGCATTACCCTGGTGCTGCCAGAAGATGTTCTTGCTACGCTCTACATGGATGGATGTTAGTTTTATGCATCTGCAGCCGAACGTCTATTGCGGAAGGTGGACACTATCCACCACACTGGCTTCACTTGGCAACTGGTACCTTCTGCACTTCTCCCATTAAGAGCCTGCTTGTCGATGCTGAAGAGATGCCATTATCTACGCATCCTGCACAGTGCATTACTCGCCTATATGCACGAGCGCATCTGCCTTTGTTGCCAACAGCTCTCAAAGCGTCCACAGCTGATCTCGACGGTGCCTATGCTGCCGAGAGATGCAAGCATACATTAAGCCCTTTGAGTTTAGGGCTGGGAAACTCCTTTGAGAGCTTGATATAGCTCTTGGGCCAGTGGCGCCCCTGGTTCTGCCGAGAACGCCACCATGGAGGTTACCACCGTTGGCTATTTGTTGCCACACTTCTGCTCCCCAAGCTTGTACAGTGCCGGGAGTATTGCGTTCAACCTTTTTGTTGGAGCACATCTCGTGTCACGCTGGAACGGTTCCAGTGTATACGGATGGCTCCGAGCCCGAAGAGAGGGTCAGCTTCCACGCCGTATCCCCTCTGTTTGAAGTCAACGGGGCTCTGCCAGGCGCTGCATCTGCCTTAACAGCTGAGTTGGTGGCAATACATCACTCGGTACAGGAGATTACGTGACATGCTAATTTTGGAGACCGGAGCATGATTTATAGCAACTCACAAAGTTCCCTGAGTGCTCTTGGGGCATTCGAATCTCCGCACCCTCTGGTTCCAGATATCCGTAATGCCACTGTTTTAGTGAGCCAGGTGGATATCGGAATTATCTTCTGCTGGGTTCGTGGACATGTAGGAATTGCAGGGAATGAGTGCACCGATAAGGGCACCAAAGAGTCCACAAGGACCGGGCGATCGGATCAGTGTTTCGCTCTTCCACACACAGACTACAAGGCAGGAATATGGGCAGCTCTTCGAACTGCTTGGCAAAGAAGATGGGAGATGATCCAAGAGAACTTAAAGTTGCATGCCATTGCGCCGTTACTGTTCCCATGGACCTATTCCCCAATGCAGCGACGGCTTCAGGTTGCTTTCTGTCATCTCTGAATTGGGCACACTCGTGTGACGCATCGCCATTTGATGGAGCACTCACCTGCGCCCTATTGTGATGACTGCGTTATCCCCTAGACTGTTTGGCACATTCTTGTTGAATGTCCCAGTCTGGGTGATCTTCGTGCATGTTACCTGTCCCAGTACCGGGATTGGCGGGGTTGCTATTGTCTGTCTCTTGTACTTGGGACGGTTCGTGCACACCGCCCTGTGAACCTTTAGACTTTTTGGAGGAGGCCGGCCTTCTCTCCTTTATTTAACAAGTTATTTTTTTTGTTATTTTACTATGTCGAACATTCCGGCGCTAGGGGAAGGTGGATCTGCCCCCGATGCCCGAGCTTGCTTCCTGTTCATTGCCTTTTTCCTTTTTTTTATTTTTAGTGGGTTTTTTGTTGTTGTTTTTTTAATTTTATTTTTAAATAGCCTAGTACTAGGCAGTTTTTAATATGGCGACTAATGCCCAAGTAGGCAGTCACCAGATGAGCTCTAAAAAAAAATGGCATCTTTGAATCATACACACTTGCAGGACCCACTTTCATTTGATGGTGCCCTCCCCTACAATTTACTGAGATGACTGCATTGTCCCCCATACTGTTTTGGCACATTCTTGTTGAATGTCCCAGCCTGGGTGATCTTTGAGCATAACACCTGACCTGCTACCTGGATGAACGGGGTCATTACTGCTTCTCCTTTGTATTCTGCACAGACTTGTAGGCTATCTTAGTTTTTATGTTGATTCTCTTTGGTATTGGTTGCCTGTTCCTGCTTGGGTGGAAGCGGGCATCCTCCCTGAATCTGGTGCATGCTTCCTTCTTTTTGTCTTTGTTCTTGTTTTGGTTTGCTGAATTTTAAGGTAGCCTAGTAATTGGCTGAAATTTTAATTACAACATCCTTTGCCCTTGATGGCAGTCACCAGATAAAAAAAAGGTCACTCGTTACCTCATTTCTCATTATTTATGATACTAATTTATCTCCAATTTATGAAATATGATGAACCTCAGTTGTTGCTGGCAACTGAAATGAAGCCGATTTGCATTTTTTAATAAAATGTGAAAATCTCTGATTGGTCCAAAAATTGATGTCGCATCATTGAACACTATTACAATCACATCTGAGTATTTTCTTATGAATATTGACATATTTACATTCTTATACCAAAAGAAAAGTAATGACACCCAACATTGGCCTCATTGCAATTTATTAGTATGGTATGTTGACAACAATAGTGCCTTCATGTGGAAGATGTTAAGACATTTAAAATGAAGTTTGATGAAATTTTTATGGTGAGGGAATTATATTGAAATTTTGGATTTCCACTTGTAGATTATGATCATTGGCTCTCAGATAGTTAGATGAGGTGTCCCTTTATTGGCAGATGAGCTTTATGGTGCTTGTAATGTTTTGACATTGTTCTTTGAACTGAAATGAGTTGTATTCTGGCCATCTTTGGTTTGGTTTGTTGGATGACCTCTCTCAGGCCCTTAACCTTTTTTGCCATAATATTATAAAATGTAATAAATATCATAGGTTGTATTTCATATCTAGCTAGTTTTAGAAACGATAGCCCTAATTATTTATTTACAGTTCTAATTTCTTCCATTTCATTTTACAGTATTAACCTGTAACTAGGTGCCTTTAATGAACAGATTAATTTAATGAATATTATAATTTCTCATTCATTCATCAAACTTGATTCATAAAGTAAGAAGTTTATATTATTAAATATGTAATCATTTTGTTTTTATAGTTGTGATACATTAGTAAGAAGTTTAGAGAATTTGTTGTTTTGTCAGAAATTACACTAACGGTAAGCAATTTTTATATTTGTATATTGTAATTGTGCTAATTATTTATTTTCTTATGTAAGGTTAGTGAATTTTATTCAAGTTAGATATTCTCTTAACTATTCATCACTCTATCTGTAGATTTTGTCTTGTGTGAGTGTTGGACAGCATGTAAATCTCAGGCAATGCAGTGCTTTTATGTTTTGAATTGTGTCTCTACCTTCACCAGGTGGTACCTTATATAGAGTGTGGCACATCCATAATGAATGCCTGACTCACTGAGTTGACTTGAACTCTTTGACAGGGCTTTGGGAAGCTGGTGCATTACTCCTGTCCCTCTAAGCAACCTTTTTTTCTATGAGTATCCCCTCTATTTAGGTTTAAGGACCTGACCAGCTAGATACCTCATGCCATGTCAGTAGATAGGCTTTGGAACATCTATAAACAGTGTCCTTTAATGCTTGCAAGTTGCAAGAGACTAGGCTTGAGGGGTGTTGTGACCATTGGGAGATTAAGGAAACGCCATGCAGCATTTTGCTTTAAATGACCCAAAAGAGAAAGGAGCAAAATCCAAAATTAAAATAAGGCAAGATGCAGAATACACCCAGCAAAGAAGAGGTTAGATATCGCAGGAACAATATTTACATCAAGAACAGGCATTTTACTTTTAAGGAGAGTAGGTGCTGTAGTGTACACGTTTAAACTAAAGCAAGTGGCTTAAGGTTTCATTCATGATATAAAGTTTGGGCATTGGGGCACAAATAAAGGGATGCTCAATTTAACCCCATTAACCCCTTTCCTGTGTTTAATAGGCTGACTACTTTCTTCAGGTCATTCTTAGGTAAATAAGGTTGTACTAGGTATAGTGAATGGGCTTTACTGCTTTATTTGTTGTCAGGCCAGCTAAAAGTCTTGTCTCCTCTATTGTTCTGTCACACAAGAGATCTTCAGGTCTTAGTTGTCTTGCCAATGACTAATACAACTTGGTAAAGGATCCACTCTATCACACTGCGTCTTGGATGTTCAGTTGGGAGCTAAAGTTCTTGGGGAGTAGGACATCATTATTTAACGTGCTATCAGATGGAGCCCCTAAAAGGTAAAAATATCTTAGATGGGATAGGTGAGGTGTGGTTGGATGCAAGATATACCACAGCAACCCTCCTTATCTCTTTTATGGTCACAAGTTTTCAGAATTTTTGCCTGCACCTGCAAGTTCAATGCTTAGGATTTCATTCCAATTAGTGAAACTTCGCCAAACCATGGTTTTGTACTGGGTAACGCTTATAACAGCGTCTAACTGGTAGAGGGTCTTCTCTCTCACTACCCACAACTGGTAAAGGGGCAACCCTTTACCACCTTCTGAGCTACCCTTGGCTATTTCAACATCTAAAAAGGAAGCAGCCCCCCTGCCTGCTTGCCAAAGAAGATGGGAGACAACTGAAGTTGCATACCTTGATGGCATGAGGTTGCTTTCTGTTGTCTTTAAATCGGCCACACTCTCAGGCTGCACTGCCATTTGATGGAGCACTTGCCTGCACTTTATTGCATTGACTGAGTTGTCACCCAGACTGTTAGGCACATTCTTGTTGATTTCACAGTCTGGGTGATCTTCACACACATAATCTCTTACTGTATTTGGATGAGCAGGGTCACTACCGTTTCTCCTTTGGACCTGGGACATGTTCCTGTACACAGACTTGTGGACTCTGACTTTTTGGAGGAGGCTAGCCACCTCCCATTTTTTTTTATCTTCTCTGTGGTTGGTTGCTTTGTACTGTGCTGCGGGAAGGCCCATTGCCAGAATGTGCTTCCTTGTTTTGTTTTTTCTTCTCTTTTTTTTTAATGAATTTCAGAATAGCATAGCACTTGGCTAAAATTTTAATTACAGCGTCTTATGCCCTTGAAGACAGTCACCATATGGGTGAATTAAAAGTAAATACATAGCCAAGTGTGAATTGTGGAAGTTTGACTTGATCCACCACACTAGTCTCCATCTGGTTACCTGTTCCATCCTCAGATCCCCCATTGAGAGCTTGCTTATTGATGTCATCCATCTTGCCCAATGCCATGTTTAGTGCATTATGTGCTTCTATGTGTGGACTTTGTATCTCCTTCAGCCACCAATGGCTCTCATTGCATCTGTGGCCCATCTAAATAGTGTCTATGCCATTTAGACATGCTAGCCATACCCTAGCCCCTTCAGGTTTAGGGATAGGAAACTTCATTGAGAGCTTGTGTAGCTCTTGGGCCGGTGGTGCCTCTGGTCCTGCCGTAGAGGGCAGAACCAAATCTTCTACAGCACTGAGAGTACTACATTAAACATCTTTGGAGCACACTTAGTGTCATACTGGATCCATGGCAGTGTACATGGATGGCCCCATAGTCCAAAGTCGGTGTCAGTTTCCATGCCATATCCTTTCTATTTGAAGCCACCTGGGCTTTTTTTACTAGGCTCTGCATGTCTTCTCAGCCAAGTTGGTTACAATGCACTGATTAAGTCGGAAATAATGCATTGTGTCCATTTTGGAGACCAGATTGTCATCTAAACCAACTCAGAGGCACCCTGAGTGTTCTCAGGGCATTGGATTCTCTGCACTCCATGGTTCGCGTTATCTGTGACCCAACAGTTGCCACAAGCTGCGTGGATATTGACATTATCTAATGATAGGTTCCTGGACATTTTGGGATTGCAGGGAAAGAAGCTGCCAAAAGAGTCCATGAAGACTGAGAGACCAGACCAATGTTTGTCTTCCTTACACTGACTACATGGCAGGAATCAGGTCTCCCTCATCCACCTGGGTTGCCTGGCAAAGAAGATGTGAGATGGCTTCTGAAAACATAAAATTGCATGACATAGAGATGCAAATGTTCCTGTGGGTGTACCCCTGATACTGCAGCATCTTCAGGTCATTTTCTGACGTCTTTGAATTGGGTCCACTTGCAGAACTTTAGTGCAACAATTGTATTGTCCCCCACACGGTTCGGCACATTCTTGTTGAATGTCCCTGTCTAGGGAATCTTTATGCATATTACCTGCTCCAGTATTAGGGCATGCAGGGGCACTACCGCTTGTTCCTTGTGCTCAGGAAGGATCTGTGTGCACAGACTCATGTACTCTCTGGAAGAGGCTGGTCCCATTTCATTTGACTCTTGTTGTTGTTGGTGCTCACTGCAATACTGCTGGCACTGGAGTGTGCCTCCTCCTCCTTCTTGGCTGTTTGTTTTTCTGTGCATATTTTCTATCCTAATTTATAGGATAGCGTTTTCACAGTGGTTTATGCCCTAGTAGACACTCTTAAATTAAAAAAAATAATCAAAACCATCTTTATTAAAAGTGTGGGAGTTTCTAGAATTTTCAGTAGCTATTTTTTTTCTTTTTTCATTATAAGTAGCGGGACTGGGAGAACATTTGTTCAGTTTTCTTTGAAGGGTGAGGTTGGTTAGTAAGCACGCTCTTGGTGGGTTGTGGGGTATATTGTGTTTGTCTCATTAATTGGTTGTGCAGTTGGTTGTTGACTTGCGTATTCTCTACTCGGTTTATAATTGCTCATCCATGTTGACTATTTTTGTTGATCTCCCATCATTATAAGGTAAGAGATTACAAGCTATCTAGGCATTACTATGGTGTCCAAAGTGATAAGTGACATAGTGAAACCATTTACCAGTGAGGAAGATGTAGTAGCCTGGTTGAAGAAAGTTAAATTAGATTTTGGATTTAGCAAGTTGTTTGCCTCTATACTTAGAGGGTGATGCCTTGGCGTTGTATTTAGAGTTAACTGACACAGAGCAGTCCGATGCTAATGCCATTGAGCAAAAGCTAGTATTAGCATTTACTGATAATACATTCATAGCTTTTGCTAAGTTATCACAAAAGAGGTGGACTGGTGAATCCGTAGATGTATATGCTAACGAGTTGACAAGGTTAGGTGCATTAGCTGGTTTCTCAGTGATAGTTTGGGGAAGTAGGTTGTTTTATCATTCGTTAATGGTTTTCCTGATAAAATATCCAGTGAATTACAACAGATTGATGATGTTCTTGATATGAATATGAGTGATATTTTATCAAGGGCAAGAGTGATGACAGCAAATAAGGGTGAGGCTGTAGCTGCAGCAGTATAATCTTTTAGCCTGGCTACTCTCAAACATGAGAATAGTGAACAAAACAATAGTCGTCCATTTAAAGGATATTGCTTCAATTGTAGAGGACCACGTATGGCAAAATACTGTAACAAAGGCATGTATTTTCAGTGAGTAGCTACCCTTCATTGCAACTGGGTGGGTGTCAGAGTGATCCCGGTTTTCATCAATTTCTTGAGGTGCTATTCTTGCTTTCCAAAAATCTGGAAAATCACAGACAGCTAAATAGTTAGAATACCCCAAGTACTGTTAATATATGGGTTTCACAAAGCAAAATAAATAAAATTTAATTTGAATAATTTGTTATCTGTGGTTTCTGAATGAACTATCCATTAATGTCTAGAAAAAACTCAGATTAATTTTCTTGTTTTGCATTATGGCATTTTCCTCTTCTTTTGGTGATACCATAAAAAAGTTGTTAAAACCATCTTATTCAGTGGTTTTTTATTTTAAAACTAATATTGTAACTTCATTGTACTAAACTTTTTTTTATCTTTTATAGGAAAAGTCAAATTACAATGAATAGTAATCGGTAAGTTTGAAACAGGTTTGTAAAATACAGTATATTTTTAATAGGCATTCTTATAGACCTCAATTATCTGTGTGCAGCATCTTACAAATCTACCCAAGATACAACCAGTTCCCTCATTATCACAACTGGTTACATAAACACCACCCCTATACACCATCATTACCACACTGAAGCCTAAATTCTCCCCATCAAGACCATCTAAACAATGTTAGACACACAATTTTTCAGCAATGATCTCTGCCCCTCAAATCCACTCATACACACACATATGCACACACTGACACACTCCATTTCTACCCCTACAATGGGGTGCCTCTCATAGACTATTACACCTGGTTTCTGGGGGAGTGCTATTCCTTCCCTCTCCCAGTATTCTCAAACTAGATTGAAATTGCCTGGCTTTTTTCTTCTCGGCATCTCACTTATTTTTCATGTCTAGTAGCTAATTTTGTAGGCTAGTCAGCAACTAAACCAGCTTTCACCCACTCATACTTGGTTGGGGGCAGGATGTGGGTGAGTCACCCCCCCCTCCCTTCTAGCTCTGGTTTGGGGTGTGTGATAATTTTTATCATGCCTGCTTTCTTTTTATCCTTTGTCCCTTCCCTCATTTCTTACTCTCTCCATGAGATGGTGTCGGGTGTACATATAAACCCAGCTGCTGCTGACATCTGGATGATTGTGTGCCCTCCAGGCACAAATGCCATAGTTATATGCTGTACTTGTCACAATATAAGATGTTCTGTGTTTGTATATCTTACGCACATATTTTGAGTTCTTGTCTTCAACATTCTTTTTTGTTTACATATCTTCCAAGTTTTCTGTGGGAGATGCCCTCATTGGTTTTCATTATATTTAGGGAAAAAAATGTATATCTTTCTACCCCTATCCCCAAAGAACCTCCACCCCCCCACTTCAAATTACCTCAACAACCACTACAATATTATAAGTGCCTCTCCCCCAAGTACCATTTAACAAAACACACCCAGTTTGCCCACACAGCACTTCAAAAGCAGCTGCAAATTGCAATATTTCAAAGCACCTCTAACCCTGTTAAGCACTCAGCCAAAATTTCTCTGGCCTGTCACCAGTCAGGACACCCCCTCTCCCTGCTTGAATACTAAAATAGAAAGAACCCTGACTGCCCCCAACTCCAACCTCCAGCAAACTAAAAACCTTATCCATCTCATCATATCCTGCTTTTCCCCAACCATCTCAAAAAATTTTAGGGTGTCATTCCTGAGTATGGCTGGGTTTGACTGAAGAAAACTGAGTGGTTACGAAGTACATCTTAAATCGATATACTTGTACACTTATTAAGTTCATGGATTAGTTAAACATGACCTAACAGATCTAAAGCTATGTTGTAGCTGAATTGTATGTTGCTTTTAAAAATGGTCTAAAACCACAAGTACACATTCATCAATAATAAAACCATTACCCTATACAAAATCTCTTACCCTTTTTTTTCTTTCTACCCCCTTTCATCCCCCTTCCCCTGTGCTTAAGGTTTGGTGGAAGGGTATTTGAATGTTGTCAGGTTGGGATACAGAGTCGAGTTTAATCCTTTAATTAAGGGGGAAAGAATATGGAACGGATAAACAATTCTTTTTTGCAGCTAAGATTTTGTGTTGGGGCTAGTAGAATATTGACCTAACTTTAGCTAAGCTTTCATTAATAAAATATAATGGATATTTTAATTAAGAAAAGGTAAACAATTTTCTTTTTTCCCATTCTACTTAAAATTTTTTGGTGCAATGGAGGGTGTTATGCTATACTATACTACATATATACTATATGATACAAAATTAGTTTATGGTTTAATAAGAGAGTAGGATGTCTTCAAAGTGTTACGTGAACAGGTTATAAAAAATAGGGGATAATGGGTTACCCATACTAAGGCTATATTTTTTGTAAATAAGAAAGTCCTGTTCACTGTTGAATACATTACAACTGGCCTGTGTTTGAAAATAAAAATTTTGTTCTAGGCTTTTCAACTGATTATAAATTGACTTTGCTAAATATGAAAATGATAATAGTTCTCATCTATCAGGTCTTGGCAGCTAGATACAAGGAGCTACAACTGGACCAGAAGCTACAAAACTAAATTGAAATTGAGTAAAACCCCAGAAAATTTCAGTAGAATCTTTTATAATGAAAAAACCCTATACCGGGTGTCCCAGAAAAAAAGTTAACCTTACTTTGAATTAGTATAACTCAAAAACTATTGGAGATGTTTGCATTCTGTAAAAGGTGATTTATTTAACAACTATTTATCTGTTGATTCTAGAAATTTCATTAAATTCTCTTTCACGATATTGGTACACTAATGGGTTTAGTGGATTCTATCAAAAATATGTTTGCTCAAGGAAGTAAAATAATGAAACGAAGCTTAGAAAGGCTAGGCCACCGTACACTTTCAAGAGGAGCGTAGGTAGCCTAGGTCACTGTGTTATTCTTCAAGTAAAGCCTATGCTATTTTACAGTGGTTTTTCAGCCACGCTGTGGTATGGTCTAGTCATTATTGCTTACTAAGCAAATCAAAGCATTTCTGTGTAAAAGTTTACTTCCACAGAACCTTTTTAATCATGCAGTTAACAAAAGATCAACACGTATTTGTCATCACACACTTCATTAAGACTGGCAGTATTAAACAAGTACAAGATTCATTTGAACAACGTTTTCCATGTAGGCACCCACCAAGCAAGCCTACAATTTGGAAAAATGTTTTCAAATACCAACATGAAGGAACATGCTTAAATCTAAATAAAGGATATTCGGTTCTTATGAGAACCATAAGAACAACAGAAAATATAAAAAATCTTCAGATGACACTTCTTCAAAATCTACATGTATCAGTCAGTCATCATTTAACCACATTAAACACGACTTAAAATGGCATCTCTATAAGATGCATGCAAGGCACCAGCTTCTTGAAACTGATTTTCCTTGTCTTAGACAATTTGTCAAATGGCTTCTCCATAAACCTGCTCGTTTCTTGGAAAATATTGTGATTGGTGCTGAGGCAGGCTTTTTCATGAATGGAAAGCTAAATAGCCATAACATTCGGCAATATGCACCGCTGAATTCCCCCCCACCCTTCCCCCAGCATTCAACTTTGATACACCTATTTGTCAACAGAAAGTGTCTCTGTGGATCGAAATATGCGGGAATGGCTATTTTGTCAGCCCATTGTTTTACGAGAATAACTTGAATGGTGCTGCCTACCTGAACATGATTAATGAAAGGATCTTCTCGGAACTCCGCCAGATTTGCGGCAATCAATTCAATAGAGTTTGGTGGATTCAGGACGGCGCACCAGCTCATAGACAGCTATCTGTAAGAACAAAACTAAGAGAAATGTTTGACAACCGCATTGTCGTGCTAAATCATGCAATTGAATGGCCCCCAATATCCCCTGACTTAACACTGTGCGATTATTTCTTATGGGGATATCTAAAGAATAAACTGTATTCTACTTCACCACAAAGCATCAACCAGTTAAGAGATAGTATCATACGTGGAGTCAATAAACTTAAGGAAAATCACAAGTTAATCAAAAAAGTTGTTCAATCAATACGATCAAGGGCGCAACTGTGCTTGGAAAGAAATGGAGGACATGCGGAAGGAAACGGTGTTTAGAAAATTAAAAAATGAATTTGTATTACCCATATGAAGGTGTTTTTGTTAAAAATGGATTTAAATATATTTGTTGATTTTAAACTTTGAAGTTTCATTATTTTACTTCCTTGCGCAAACCTAATTTTGATACCCTCCACTAAATCCATTAGTATATCAATTTATCGTAAAAGGGAATTTAAGGAAATTTCCAGAATCAACAGATAAATGTCGTTAAATTTGTTTTGTTTTGTAGGACTCAAAAATCTCTAATAGATTTTGAGTTATACTAATTCAAAGTACAGTTAACTTTTTTCTGGGACACCTTGTATTGGACTATTAATTAGAATGAAAAGACAACTTAAGTGGTTTTCTCTTATTTGTGGCTCCAGGTTCATCCTTTTTCAAATACTAAGAGTAATCAGCCATTATGTTGATGTCTGAGTGACCTTGATCACTTTCTTATATCATCCAGATACCATGATTGAACCATTCTCCTTGTTCCTCACTGTAATCCCCACAATTTTCCAGAAAATAATCTAAATGAGAGTTCAAAAATTCACTTTTATAGATGTACAAGCTCTGTTTCTTAAAGCTTTCCAAGAGACTACTAACAATGGCTTCAAATTTGGGAATTCATTGATTTCTGAGAAAGTTACTAACAATTAATTTGAAATTAATCCAAGTTTTCTTTTTGATTTCTTCCATAATCTTCTCAAACTCAGGATCCTTCATAAGCATCTGATTTATGGATCATCAAAAATACCTGCATTCAATTTTGCATCACTTATATGTTGAAACGTCTTCTGGATGTAAAGAAAAGCTGGCTTCTGTTTATTCATTGTCTTCATGAGACATTTCATCAAACCTAGCTTTCTATGCAGCAGTAGTAACAGAATTTTATTAGCATCAATCAATGAGTTGGCAACAATATTTTGGAAGAGAGGCATTATTTATATACCATTATTTATATTTAAGAGCACATCTTTGAGACTTCTACTCAATGAGTTTATAAATAGTCTCCATTCAGATGGTTAATACACAACTCCTAAAGCTTTGATCAAGCCCTTAATCTCCGAGCAGTACACCAAAGATGAATTCTCATGAAGAGTAAAGAACTTCTGGAATTCTTCATCCATACTTCTGTACCAGTAACATGTTTCTGGTACCAATAGATTGTTCTCTGTAAGATGAGAGCCAAGGAGCCTGGATGACAACTCTTTTGATGGTTCTATATCTCTTGTGAGATCATTGAGCTGTATTTGTGTTAATGGTTTTGGTTCATTGAAACTACATGATGGTAGACTAAATGTTTCAGAGTTGTCTTCATTATTTATCTCACCTTCACTGACTTTATCCAGATCCAAGCTTTTTAAGTAATTCTGGAACTGAAATACCTGGTCTATTGGGGATTGGCGTTATGGAATAGAGAACATCTGGGTATTTAATAGCATGTTTGTTTTTTTTGTTTACTCCTAAAACAAAAGATAGACATTTAAGGTAATTTTTACCATGTTTAAATAAATATAGGAGGATAACACTACTTTTTTTTTTTACTTTTGAAGACAGGATGCATTAGTCTAGCAAAAATAGTAGCTGTTCTTGGGGTTATCAGCATTAGAAGTTCCTATATTTCAATTGGTAACTAAGTGACAACCAGAATTGTCACTCTTTTTTACAGCAGGACTTCATTAAGCTATTATAAGCATTGGCTTTGAAATGATTTTCACTTATGCATGCCAACTAGCTTTTAAATTTGAGAGAGAGCTATAAAAAATTCTGAGAAGAAAAGGGCATACCAGTGATTGCAGGTGAAAGGTACTATCATGAATCTAAATCATTATAGGGCAAATAGGAATGAACTAAATAAATTATTTAGAGAAAAGCAAAGGATATCAGAAATTAACTTAGCTCAGAATACCAATAAGGATCCCCCCCAAATTTTTAGCTATTATAAAATCAATAGCAAATCTTGCAGATCTCAGGAATTAGTTCTGGGTCCATTATTATTTAGTAAGGAAAAAAACACTGTACACAGTGAAAGTTCAAATACCCAATTGATAATCCTTTTTAGGCCTATTAAATTCATCTATTGGATACAGTCACTTGCTTGTCATGGATGAAGAGTGTCTCCTAGGCCTGCCTGATGCAGTGTGGAGATGGTTACTCATTGCTATACTAACTCCATTATTATTTATAATCTATATAAATGACCTTAAGAGAGAACTTAATAGTACATTGTCATTATTGTGCAGTTGACACTAAATTGGCAACTTTTCTAAAAGAAGTAAAGGGTACCTTAGTTATTTGCTAGGGCACAGAAGTGGCACATGCATTTTAACCTTTAAAAATGCTAAGTTACTTTGGTTTGTCATCCTCCTTCCTCGGGAGAAACCTCAAATTTAGAAGATGGTTTGGGCAGCATATCTTGAACATTTTATTTTTTAGCAATTTCTATTTATGATATCCCTTGACTATACAGATGTTGGGTTTGAGCCCTCCTTCATAGTGTCTGAATTCTTTGTATTGTAAGTTGTATACTTGAGTATCTGTGGAATGTGGGCTCTTCCTGAGTCGCATCTATGCTTATTTTTTCTTGTTGAACCTTTAATTTCTTGTTTTGTATTGTTTCATTTTATTTTAAATTAGCCTGTAGATAGGTTTCTTTGTTATTTAACAACTGTGCCCTTGCTGATGGCTGCCAGAAAGTCCCATTAAAAAAAAATATTATTGCTGAACTAAGGTAATTTAAGAGTGACATATCTTCTTAGTGTGTCCTAAATTCATTTTTAGGATTAAGATGTCTTTCCACACATTTTCACACACTAACCAAGTAATAATGCTGGTGGAGATAGTCTGGGTTTTTCTATAATAAGGTGTTTTCATTTGCATAACTGCTCTTTACATAACAACCATTTTCATTTATTTAGGATGGTTGTTACTCAAACAAATGTACTGAAGTCTCCAAAGCAAAATTATGCTAACTCAGTGCTGGTTAAGTATGCACTGTCTTGCTTTGCAGCCACAGCGGCTGAAACAGGTAAATGAGCTTTGATATTTTATTTGATTTTAGGATGATTGGTGCTATACTTGGCCTTTCACTTATCTTTAGAGCTGACAGAGTTCCAAGGTTTCCTTCAGATCATTTAGGAAAAAAAGTTGGAGATACAGCTTTGGTAAGCATTGCTGAAAGCAGCCTTGATCTTGTTGACATAAGAATATTTGTTATAGGAATACAAATATTCTTATGTCAAGATCAAATAATTTTTCTATTTTGATCAAACATTATTCTAGCTTTATAATTTTTGTCACTTCTGATTGGTCCTAAAGCATATTCTTATGTTAAGATAATAAATAATGCATATATAAAACCCATTTTTGTAAATCTTTTCATTCTTTGCCCAGAAGATGACCTTTGACAAGGTTGAAAGCCATCTTGTCTAATAAAGTTATAGCAATTGCCAGCATTTTTCCCATCTTTTGCTTTCTGAAAAGAAAGTCTGAAAATGTTAAAAAGCGGCCACACAAGCTTAACCAAGCAGCCTTCGCTGTTGATTTTAAAAATCTTATATGTATATATACATATATATATATATTTTTTTAATCTTGCTGACTAAAGTATTAACAATTAAAAAAATTCCTTTCAGCAACATATCCTTTGGATTTAACAAAGACAAGGTTGCAAATTCAAGGAGAAAAGAACCCTCTTTCTTCCTCTGCAGAAGTAAGGTTATTTTTAGCATTATTTTTTCCTGTGAGAAATTTTGACTCATTTTTAAGATCATCTTTTTAAGGCACTTTTTTTTTAGGTTTATCCTTATCGAGGACTATTTCGCACTGGATTAGGCATTATAAATGAAGAGGGGTTCCTTAAATTATGGTGTGGAATGACTCCAGCCATTTACAGGTATGTTGTTATTTGTTAACCTTGAAATTGTTTGTATTTTAAATGATCATTGTATCTTTTTTTATTTCTTGAGATATACAGTACCATTCAAATCTAGAGAACAAATTCTTCATTTTCTTCAATACTAATTTAATTTCCATGAAAATTGCACAGAATATTCTTTGAAATTTTCCTTTGATAGTATCCAAGTTTAATTTTATACACCAACAGATGATAAGTTCTGGGGAACTTATTATCACCAATTTGTCACATTGTTTGGGTGTGATTTTATGTCACTCTTCACCAGAGATCATTTGTCCTTTCAAATGTAACCTTTTCACTGAGTATTTAGAAAGGTTTTGCATTTAGTTTAACCCTTAACCGGCGGGTCTGGGTCAGGTCAGAGCTTGTGCCATATGGGGAAAAATGAGTAATTTTAATTTTTTTCAGAAGGTCATTTATCATTTAAAATATTATTTTATTTAAGTAAATATGTAATGTAAACTATATTTTATTATTCTAAATGTTAGAAAAAATTATAAAAAGGATTATGAAAAAAATATAAACTATTTCTTTTGAAGATAACTTTCTACACTTTGGAAAATTTGACGACGTTGAAACTTCAGACTCCATCTTTATACTGGACTGAAAAATGATGCATAAATTTAGCTCAAATGCGATTCTGTCAACTCTTTCACTCAAAGAGTTGCCAATTAGTAATAAAACAATGAGACATCAATTGACGATGCTCGTATGGCAGGAAACTCTTTGAATCATCAATTGATGTTACCCGCCGTTATCTAAGGGAACATCAATTGACGATGTCCACCGGTTGAGGGCTAAGCTCAAATCAGTTCATCACATTGATATTTTCAACATCAAGAACTGCTTCACCATCTTTGTTCTTTGGTTGTCATGGAGCATTGTCCAACTTAAAACAGGCTCATGTGCCCTTGAGGTTAGGAGAGAGGGATCACATGTTTTGGGGGCCGGTTCTTGTAAACTGCAGCATTTACTTTGCTGAGTGGGAAGACTCTATTGCTTGACCCCACAAGGGGCTACCATGTGTAACTTGTTACACTTGGTATCCAGAGGAGTTGCAGGTCCTCTCTGTGATGACTGCGTCATCCCCCAGACTGTTCAGCACATTCTTGTTGAATGTCCCAGTCAGGGTGATCTTCGCACACGATACCTGTCCCGGTACTGGGATGGGCAGGGTCGCTACTGCCTGTCCCTTGTACTCGGGACGAGTTTGTGCACATTGACTTGTGGACTTGTTGACTTTTTAAGGGAGTCTGGGCTTCTCCCCTTTATTTAACTAGGGTTTTTTTTGTTATTGTTTTCTTTGTAGGTTGCACGCTCCTGCGCTGGGGTGAGGGGGACCTCTCCCTGACGCCGGAGATTGCTACCATATGAATGCATCCATACCATTGCTGCAGAGGTTCTACTAAAGCCACCGCTTTGGCCTACAGATCTCTTCTTTAGATGTGCAAAGTTTACCCGAAGTCTGTGTAAGTTCATCCAAGGCCAAGTTGTCAATTGCAGAGAGCCTCATCCCACTTCTTTGAAGTGGTCAGATCCTTGCCAACCTTATCAATGAGCTGGAGATAGGTGCCCTAAATGTGGATGAACTTATGCATCACTGCCCAAGAAGCACTGCACTTTTTCATTTTCCTGACTTGATCTACCCTTGTGTTTTTCTAGATATGCAGCCTGATTTTTGGGTAGGAGATATTCAATGACCTCCTTGGTAGTCATCAGTTTCCTATTCAAATATAATTTTCTACACTGCTACTGCCTAAGAGAACCCCCCCCCCCATCCCCCTCACTCTCTCTGTGGTGCTTGGTGCAGGCACGGTGGTCTGTAGTTCAGGAAATGACTGATTTCTCTGTCCCAGTCAAGGAGTTTAGGTCAATGGATGAGGTGATCAAGTTCTCCGGTACCTTCATTTTTGTGGGCCGACCTACTATTCCTAGAATGTCTGGCCATTTTGTATGCTGACTGCTTCCATGGTGGTCAGCTGAGTGTTAGATGACCCTCAAATAGAAGAGTTATGCCTACATGCACTATAAGGGCCGCCTGAATGATTTCAATATTGGTGAATTTCATCGAGCTATGGCCCAATTCTGATATGTTTTGAAGTGCACCTTCTGCTCTTCCTGACAGGCATACATGTCTTCACTTAACAGGAAGATCCTTCTGACATAGGTGTGGAAGCGAGTCAAAAGGATGTGGGTCAAGTTCTCGCAGGCCCTGCCCCTTTGATTCTCCAGAGAATAGGTTGCAATTTCATACACCGCTACTCATGCTCAGCCAGAGGCGGAGAACCCTTTAATGACAAGTTATGATTGAGTGAGTTGTCTTCCGATCTTGCTTTGTGCTTGGATACTGCCTCTAGTTCAGACGATGTCCATTATGCTATTCTTTGACACCTAGGTGATCAAAGCATAGCCTTTCTGTTAGATTTGTTCAACGGGATCTGGACAGAGGGTATACTGCGCTCACTTTTTGAAGTTTCCAGCTAATCTCCGATTGAGAGCCTATTTATTGATGCTGTGGAGATGCCACTCACTCAGCTCCATGTACAGTGCATTATGCAACTGTATGCGAGAGCCTGGCAGCTCCTTATATTGCCAATGGCTCCTCTCACTGCCTCTGCAGCCAATCTTAGCAGTGCCATACTGCCAAGAGACACCAGTCATACCCTAAGAACTTTGGGTTTAGAGCTAGAAAACTTTGAATGCTCAGTATTGCCTCTGCTCCCAAAGCTTCCACACTGCTTGGAGTATTGTGTTCGTTCTTTTTGGAACACACCGTGTCATGCTCGATCTGTGCCAGTGTATATGGTTGGCTCCAAGTCCCAGGAGGGTGTGTCAGTTTCCATGCTGTATCCTCACTGTTTGAAATCTGCAGGGCTCTACCATGCCTTGTGTCTGTCTTCACAGCTGAGCTGTTGCTAGATACTACTTGGTATGGGAGATAACCCATTGTGCCCTATTTGGAAACCAGACTATGATCTTTAGTGATTTACACACAAAGTGCCTCAAGTGCTCTTGAGGCATTGTTAGAATCTCCACACCCCCTGGCTCATGGTATCTGTGACACCACTGTTGCCGCGAGCCTGGTGGATGCCAAGATTATCTTTTGCTGGGTTCCTGGACATGTGGCAATTGTGGGGAATCAGTGTGCCGATGAGGGGGCCAAAGACTCCATGGGGACTGTGCAACCAGACCAGCATTTGGCTCTTCCTCACATTGACTACATGGCAGCCATCAGAGCAGCCTCCCTAGCTCCTTAGCAAAGAAGATGGGAGACAACCATTACCCCTTGACTGTTCCTGTGGATTTCAGGTGACTTTCTGTCATCTTCAAATTGGCCGCATTCACAGGACGCATCACCATTTGATGGAGTTATGACTGCATCATCCCCCAGACTGTTTGGCACATTCTTGTTTCTCATGCCTTTGTTTTTGGTGGTTGTTTTTTTACATTTTTGTAATTTTGATTTTGATTGCTTTTTTGTTTGTTTTTTAATCTAGCCTAGTATTAGGCTCTAGAGTGAATGTGGAATTTAATCTTTGCCCTGTATCTTGCATGTTGGTTCTTATCCAGTCCAAAGAATTAAATTTGCTTGCTTTGCTAAAAACCTTGCAGGTGGATACCTTGTATAGCCTGTATCACTTAGTACCAGGAAGAGAAGCACACCCTTCCAGCCCGAGTGCAAGTAGAGAAAGCCTCACTTACTGGGATGATTTAAAAGCATTGATGGGGCTTTGGGAAGTGCGTGCACTTCTAGTGGTCTCTCTCTGTGCCTTTTTTTTCTATGAATAACCCCTCAAAACACTATCTACAGCAAAGTCGATGGTATATCCACTTTCCTTGAGGACAAGCATGCCCTCCCAGTCTTGTGCCGGTATAGGGGGTGGGGTGTGGACTACTGTGTGTAGACACCAGTATCCAGAGGATCTGCACATCCTCAAGGCCTGAGTGAAAATAGATAAGGCTCCCATAACTGGACTGAATTGAACTCTGATGTGGAAGCTGTGCATTTCCTCCTAATTCCTCTAACCACCAACTTTTTGCTGACTTTCCACACTCATTTTTCTCTAGGCTTAGGGACCTGATGAGCTATCTTATACTGCGCCAGAACAGGCCTTGGAATCTCTATAAACAATGTATGCAAGTTGCAAGAGACCAGGACTTGAGGGTTCCTGATCATTGGGATGCCATTAATATCAAGATCAGTTTTACCTTAATAGCCCTTTCCTTGCCTTTGTAAGGAAATCCACCCTGTTGCCCTGCCTCTCTGGCTGCTCTGTTGGGAATTGTGGCCTTTAGGGCTTGTCCGTCCACTGGGCAACTTCTGGTCAGTGTGCATTGCTGCATCCAGAGTAGACATGAAAGGTTCAAAAACCTGAGATGAGCTTGATAGAAGCAGCTGGATACAGGATCTTTCCCACCAAACTTTTTTCTTATTCACATTTGAATGCAAAATTTCAAAATTTTAGACTACATCCTTCTTAGTCAAATCTTGCCTGACCTTGGTGTTGGGGTAGGTGAGGAAAACCAGGACAGCACCACTCTGACTGGTGGAGGGGCTCCATTTTTTTGGAATGACCCTTTGGGTCATTCCATGTCAATTCAACCAGTCATTTTTGCCACTGACTCAGATTTTATTGCAAATTACTGTACTTATAGACCTTAATGAGACAAATTCAGTGGTATGTGTCTCACCTCTGTAGGTCAAATGGTTTCTGAGATATGACCCCTCAAAGTTGGATCAAAAAGGTCATTTTTGCAAAAAGGGAAAAAGTTCAAAGTCAAATATCTCTGAGAGTATTGCACTTACATAGCTCATTCTGATACCATTTTAAAGCTAATAAGATTCCCTACAACTTTTATTTTTGTATATATTTCCTTACAAGGTAAAAAAAGTTGACCTTTAATTTGACCTTTGACCTTGAAAAGGTCACTTGATCTAGAAATCGATTTTTTTTTTTAACTTTACCTAAAGATTTGTACATATGTATAGCAGGGTTCATAAAGAATTTTCTTTGAGAAATGTTTATTTTATCAGCTACAGATTTTTTTGTGAGCACAACTTAGCCGAAAAAGTGACAATTTTGGTGTTTGATGTGTACTGTATATTGTAATTACCATGGACATAGCCAGCCCTCCAGTTTTTTCGGGAAATACCATTCAGGGGGGAGCAAAGTGCAGTCATAGTGAAGTCCTAAATGAGTGCCTGCAAGACTAAAAGTATGATTTTGAAGCTAAAAGAAAAAATATAAAATGCTAAATTTTACAGACATTCACAAAAAGTAATGAGAAAATATAAGGAAAGGGTAACAAATCTTTGGGTTTTTTTTTAACTTTCAAATGTAAAATATTCTCCATCTAAGCCTAGCTGTGGTAATTACCATATACCTATACAAGTGACCTCTATTTTAAGTTTTATTTTCATGAATGATATCAACTTTGTTAATCAGATTGATGTTTAGTAAAATTTTAATCTAAATACTAAGAAAATTTTGTTTGGTAATTATTAGGGAAAAAATAATATATAATTTATAACATTCTCCATATTCTTACAGGAATTATTCATATAATATATAAAACAAATTTGAATGAACCAGACAAAATATAGATAAGATCAGTAAATGTTGTGCTTTAATAATACCAGTTGAAACATGAATTGACTTGTCATTAGTATGCCCAGGATAGTAAACCTTAGTCTACAGCTCTACTCTCTCTCAGTCAATGTGAGAGTTTTGACCTAGTGAGGAGCATCACCATCTTAGCTTGGTAAGACCTCTTTGTACTCAGTTTTTTCTTCTTTTTACCTTTACACCTTAAACTATTTCCAGTTTCATTTCATATTTTTCATATTTACAACATTATATTGCAAATTATATACATTTAATCATAACATTCTTCTTATCAAATATCTGTGTTGCCTTGTGATTATTAATTATGCCTGGTGAAATGATGTCATTATTGTACACATAAGTAACTTAATTTTCCCAATTCCTGGCATTTCTTTTCAATCTAGTTATTCATTATAGTTAAATTATATCTAAAGTTAATCTGAAAAATTGATAATTTTTTATCCTGGACTAATAACTCAAACGTAATAAGCTAGGAAGCAGAAAGTGCTTAAAAGTTTGTAATATTATGCAATGGGATTAGTGCATGAGCAACTAAACTATATTATACATATTTCTTCACACAAATGTGGCCCTTTTTATTTTTTTCCAGGTACCATGGATCTAGGCTCATTGAATGTAGGGCGTTATTGCTGTGACCCTTTTCAAAGACAAGAAAAAAATTACTAAAGGACTTTGTTTCGTACCTGAAGAATTAATAGAAAGCAATCTTGCTTGCAATCTGATGGCACAGCATAAAGTATGTCCTACCTGTTGCAATTTATTGTTAAAGGCTTCATCTTCACACACTGGATCTCAAAAGCTCGCTCCATCATAATATGATATTGAATTAGAAAAGGAGTATGAACTTCAAAACCTCATTACATCTGGTAACAATAGCAGAGTCCTCCATTGCAAAAAGCTAAAGCATCGCAAAGCAAGCAGTACACAAAGAAGAAATTCATTCAAGTAAGAAGCAATTTGAAAGAGTAGGTAGCACAGCAATTTCATCTGGAAAGGACTCAGATGTTAATACGGAAACAGAAATTATTCAATAGCTAAAACATAAATTTGATAATGAAGAGGCAAGAAGAAGTGAAAAATTGACCATCCTCTCTGTCCTACCA
Organism: Ceratothoa steindachneri; assembly: GCA_963969495.1. NCBI lineage: Eukaryota > Metazoa > Arthropoda > Malacostraca > Isopoda > Cymothoidae > Ceratothoa > Ceratothoa steindachneri. The sequence continues at coordinate 100,394,507 of OZ018335.1, read as the reverse complement.
AAAACCTGGATCAGACAAAAAATAATGAACACTTTTAATTGCTCACAATACATGGTTCAGCAGGCAAAACATTTGGTAAAAGAGAAGGGGGTACTATCTATGCCAAATCCAAAGTTGGGGAAACGTCTGGACAGGGACATTGCTACTAAAGTTAGAGACTTCTATAAACCACCAGACATTAGTAGAGAACTGCCAGGTTTAAAAGACTATGTCTCAGTAAAAGGAGCTAATGGCTGTCATGAAAGAAAGCAAAAATTTCTTATACTTAGCAATCTGAAAGAGGTATATGAAGACTTCAAAGGAAGTATCCAGAACTAAAGATTGGATTCTCAAAGTTTGCAGAGCTGAGACCAAAAGAAAGTGTTTTGTCAGGAGCCAGTGGCACACATTCTGTGTGTGTGTGTGTGTACTAAGCATTAAAATGTGAAACTAAGTATGGCATCAAGAAATACCCGACACTTCTGATGATATCCTAAATACTAATCATATTTTAATTTATAGACATTGCCTCACCCTTCTCCAGTGCAAACCGCCTCAAGAAAAGTGCTATTTTGGTGAATGTGAACAATGCCCCCAAAGGAAGAATTTTTGGATTTATTAGATAAAGTGTTTGACAGAAAGGGACTAGATGAGATTGAGTTTAGGCAGTGGGTTACAACAGACAGCTCAACTTTAGAATATAAAAAATTAACAGCAGAAGATTTTATTCCATATTTCCATGAACAATTAACAGATCTCCTGCAACATGATTTCATTGCCAAAGCTCAAAGTAGTTTTTTACAAGAAAAGAAGCAAGAACTAAGTGAAGGTGAATTTGTAATTGTGGGGGACTTTTCAGAGAATTATTCTTTTATTGTGCAAGATGCAGCCCAGTCATTTCATTGGAATAATTGCCAAGCATCACTCCATTAATTTGTTGTTTACTACCGTAAAAACAATGTGTTGCAGCACCAAAGTTTTGTATCAATTTCTGACTGTAATCAGCATGATGTCATCGCAGTTCACCTTTTCCAAACAAGGCTAATAAATGTCTTAAAGTCATCTCATAAAATCACAAAAATATTTTATTTCAGTGACGGGTGTGGTGCCCAATATAAGAATTGCAAGGACTTACGAGTATTAACCTTTGCTATCACAAGAATGATTTTGATATTGAAGCAGAATGGCATTTCTTTGCAATGACCCACAGTAAAGGACCCTGCGATGGCATCAGTGGAACTGTGAAGAGGCTAGCTGCCAGAACAAGCCTTCAGAGAACAGGACTTAATGTTGAAAGGGCGCGGCTATTTGCCATCCTGGCCACCGTGCTGATGGGACTCAGCACCCTGTCTGACCCCAGCTTAGCCTCTTCTCCTTCCTTCAGAACACTTGTTTCCCTCCAGTTCGCTTTTCATACAACCTCTCCCACAACTTTCTCTGGTCAGCCTCTAATTTCACAGGGTATATGCTGACCTTCTTCTCAGCCAACTATCCCGGATCGGGGCTGAAGGGGGAGAGGACAATGATCCCTCACCCCTGAGCTCCATTTTAAGATGGTGGGTTTTTTAATAACCTGCTTTATCACCACCCACATCTTCCTCACCTCCTCTTCCTTTCTATTTTCAAACACTATCCATTTTACGCCATGTCCAAGGTGGAGCCATCATGCTGAGGGACTGCCAGGCCACCAGGCGGGAGGGGTGGTTTGAAATGGTGCCCCCTGGCTCTGACAGGCCTATACTCACACTTCGCAGAGCAAGCCACTGCGGCGGGTGATTAGCATTTGCATGCTGTAAAAAAAAGATAACTTACAAAAACAAAATCTCTTCCTATTTCCCCTTCAAAAACGATGGAACTTTCCTCTGGCAGCTCCACAGAAAAATTGCAGGTCGTCCCCGCCCTATGGTTTCCCAGGGGACCCTCCATAACTCTTCAACCAGAGAGGAGGCTTACTCCTCTCCAGTCTCCAGTCCCTACGGGTGCAGGGGGGCTCCCCCTCATCCCCTTCCTTGGAGTCACCATGTGACTCCGGCTATGGTGACTACCAGCTCGAATCTGGCAGTCCCGCATTTGCTTTCACAGGGGACTGCCAGGAAAGCCAGCAGGCAGCCCATAACTGGCTGCTTCCTGTTGAAGCGGCTTGGTACGGCAGAGCCCATTAGGGGGGAGAGGGAAGAAAGGACCCATCGGCCGCTTCCCTCTAAAGACCTGCTGGCCCGAATATGGGGGGGTATGACCAAAAGGAGGCCCCATCTGAGATAGACATTCTCCCTGATGCAGCCCAGCCTCAGAAGGTGGGACCTTCCATGGGGGCAGATTCGGGCTCGGCATCAAGCACCGAATCCTAGTCTGCTCCTGTGCGGGGGCCCTGGCCAGAAGGGTCGGGCGGCTAAGACAGAACAAGGAGGGGATGGATCTCCTCCTCAGGCTGGTGCCCACACGACTGCTGGGACCTTGACCATCTCTGTGACGGACCTTGCAGAGGCTGGCCCATCTGGCGTGCCAGCTCCTGCTGGGGGAGGGAGAAGCGGGTGCATTCCACGCCCTCCTCTCCTAAAAAGAAAAGATCTAATAAAAAAGACAGAAAAGAAACTGGGTTCTTCTCCCTTCACGGGGGGCGTGGGGATGGATGAGGCTGCTACCATCCTTGAACACAACCAAGCCAAGATCGGTACATCAGGCCCCGGTACTCGCCTTGGCTGTGAATCCCCAAATAAGACCAAAAGTGCGCAGAGTGGAGCCTCGACGATTACGTTGGGGCCCCTCATTCAGAGATTACCTGGCATTTTCGAGCCTGCTGGCTTCAAACTCTTCTTAGTTATTCACTCCACTGATAGCAGCATGTTGTCCAAGGGCAACATGATCCATCAGTGGAGAGCTTTAGCTGGTATGATTCGTAGAGAGCTGAAGGTGACCCGTTACTTGGACAGGAGCCTTCTGGCATATGTGGCGGATCCCTCCGAGGCAGCCAAGATAAGTGCTCTTCATACACTTAATGGCACTCCGGTTTGTGTGATGCCCCACTCTACAATGAACTTTGTGAAAGGAGTAGTTTATGTGAGGGAACTCGTGGACTACTACATAGAAGATATCACTCTAGAACTGGCCAACCACGGGGCGGTCAAGGTCAAGCGTGTGATGAGAAAACAGGGAGGGAGCTCAAGACCCACCCCTACACTCATCACGTTCGACTGTGACAAGCTCTCTGAGTCAGTGCGTGCCAGTTGGTACCACTACCGCGTTAAGGCATTCGTGCCACTGCCATGGAGGTGCTATTGCTGTCACTGCTTTGGCTTTACTAATCAATCATGTAGATGTGCAAAGTCGGGGTTATCCAAAGTCTGTGTAAATTGCTCCAAGGCTGCACACGATAAGTCCAATTTGTGTGTGTGTGGCCAAGTGTGTCAATTGTGGAGAGCCGCACCCTGCTTCTTTGAAGCAATGTGGTGCATATCTCCTTTAGAAAAAAATCCTGGCCATTCAGGCCCAGGATCATCTCTCATTCCGTGAGGCTAAGGACTTGGTTCTGGCACGCCCGGCTCTGCCTGGGATGTCTTATGCCTCAATGCTAAGAAAGACACCCTCTGCTCCTGGCCAACGAGCACAGTTGTTTCCTCGCCCATTCAGAGCCCTTCTGTGTGTTCTACTCAACCCAGGCACTCCCCTGGTAAAGCTGGTGACAGAAAGTGTTCACTCCCAGCCCCAGATAAACCAGGGCACCCACATGCCTCAACCAAGTCATTAGAGTTACAGGAGGCAACACCCCTGAAGGTGTTCGCCAGGCCATCTTCCAGGGTTCATAAAGCTGCCCCCCGAAAGGAGGACAGCAACAAAGGAGCTTCGGCTCCTTCGCCCACGCCTAGTGGTGTGCTCTGTCGCTCGGCGAAGGGGGATCTTTGAAAAAAGAGCCACTCACCTCCAAAGCCACTTCGCCCGCCTAAGGTTTTGAGGCAGAGGGAGGAAAAGACTTGCATGGCGAGCGCAACCTACCCCAATAAGTCTTCTAAGGCGACATCACCTTCAGCGCATTGCCCGGCCAACTGGGACCGGGGTTCTGCCTCCGGGAAGCATACAGCCATTTCCATGAGGGTCTTCTGTTCGAAGAGGGCCCCTGCATCTCCTCCAGGCTGATGCAGGCCTGGGGAGCATATTCCTTCAATGGAATGGCCGCGGACTCCGGGTCAACTGGTAGGAGCAGCGGAGACTCGTCTCGTCCTGTTCCCCACTAGCTATTTTTCTGCAGACCATGATAGGCGCGTGTCCCCTGCCCACCCCACCACCATGGGATGGGGGATGCGCCGTTTACACTCGGCATGATGTCTCCGTTCTTCTTTTCACTTTAGATACCTCCTTTAGGGCATTGGCTGTGCAGCTTCACCTGGATAGGAGGTATACTGTTATTTCTGTGTACATTCCACCGTCAGCTGACTTTGAAGCGGGGGACTTCCGCCGCGTCGTGGCACGGTTGCCGAGGCCCTATCTCTTGCTTGGAGATCTGAACGGCAGGCATCCTCTCTGGGGAGATTACTCCATAAATCCCAGGGGACAAGTCCTTGCCGATCTGATCGAAGAGCTTGAGATGGGTGTCCTAAACGTGGATGAGTTTACGCATCACTGTCCGAGAACCGCTTCATTTTCTTGCCTTGACCTATCTTTGTGCTCTTCGGATGCAGAGCCTGATTTTGATTGGGGGGTGGTCGATGACCTCCATGGTAGTGATCACTTTCCCATTCAAATATCATTTTCAGGGCAACTGCCGCCTGAGAGACCACCTCGGTGGTGCTTGGCGCGGGCGCGGTGGCCTGCATTTCAGGAAATGACTGAATTCTCTATCTCAGTCGAGGAGTTTAGGTCGGTAGATGAGGCCGTTGAGTTCTTCTCCGGCAACCTCATCGCCGTGGGCCTGACTACTATTCCTAGGACGTCTGGCCGTTTTGCACGCCGACCACTCCCATGGTGGTCGGCCGAGTGTGAGACGGCCCTCAAACAGAAGCGTTATGCCTACATGCGCTATAAGCTCCGCCCGAACGATTTCACTGTCGCTGAATTTCGTCGGGCTAGGGCTAGGTTCCGGTATATTTGGAAGCACGCCTGCCGCTCTTCTTGGCGGGCATACGTGTCTTCACTTAACGTGAAGACCCCTTTAGCAGAGGTGTGGAGGCGAGTTAAAAGGATTCGGGCAAGTTCTCGCATAACCCCCCCTCCCGTTCTCCAGGAGAATGGGACCGCAATCTCGGACCCCGCGTCCGTGGTGGAATCCTTCGTGACCGCTTTCTTCGCATTCTTTAGCCGGTATGCTGCTCTGTTACCATTCAATGCGTGTCATGATGTCGCGGAAGGCCGCCGACTGGACTTTACCTCCAGAGGCGGAGAACCCTTCAACGACAGGTTTACTCTGAGTGAATTGCGTTCCGCTCTTGCTTTGTGCGCGGACACTGTCCATGGTCAGGACGATGTCCCGTACGCCATGCTTCGACACCTGGGTGAGCGAGGCATGGCTTTTCTGTTAGATTTGTTCAACAGGATCTGGGTGAGGGTCTTCTCCCAAATTCCTGGCGAATCGCTACTGTGCTCGCCTTTCGCAAATCGGGGAGAGATCAATCTACTCCGACAGGTTTCCGCCCAATCTCTCTAACCTCTTGCGTGTGCAAGTTGATGGAGAAGTTAGTAAATGTTAGATTAGCCTTTTTCCTGGACAGCGGAGGCCATCTGTCTTCTGCACATTGCGGCTTCCGCAAGTTCCACTCCACCTCGGATGCTCTGCTCCGACTGGAAAATGCCGTCTGCGAGGCCTTCCTTCGTAGACAGCACTACGCCACGGTGTTTTTCGATGTGGAGAAGGCCTATGATACCGCTTGGCGATACGGTATCATGGAGACTCTCCACACGATGGGGGCGAGGGGACGTCTCCTAATGTTTATATCTGAATTTTTGCGAGATCGCCGATTCCGCGTACAGGTGGGGGGAGCCCTCTCCAGCCTAATGGAGCAGGAAGTGGGTGTCCCGCAGGAAGGTGTCCTCAGCATTACACTATTTGCCTTGAGCATCAATGGCATTACCTCGGTGCTGCCAGATGTTCTCAGTACGCTCTATGTGGACGACCTTTCGATCTCTTTTGGCCCAGCCCAAATGTCGACTCCAACAGGCATTGAACCGCGTTTCTCGCTATGCCGAAGCTCATATGTTTCTGTTTTCTTTGGCCAAGACTAAGGTTGTGCACTTCTGCCGCCATCCACGGCTCCACCCTGACCCAGACTTGTTTCTTAATGGGGTGCGCCTGGAAGTGGTTGAATCTCACTGTTTCCTTGGTCTTGTATTTGACCAACGCCTCACCTGGGAGGCTCATATTCGCAGCCTTAGTGTCTCTTGTACCCGCCCTACTTTTTTTTCGTTCCTTTGTCCGTTCGGAGCTCTACTACGGGTGTGAGTTTTATGCATCCACAGTCGAACGTCTATTGCGGAAAGTGGACTCGATCTACCACACCGGCCTTCGCTTGGCGACCGGTTCCTTCCGCACTTTCCCTATTGAGAGCCTGCTTGTCGATGCTGGAGAGATGCTATTATCTATGCGCCTTGCACAGTGCATTACTCTCCGTTTGTCGCCAACGGCCATAAAAGCATCCGCAGCTGATCTCGACGGTGAATATCCCGCCGAGAGACGCAAGTCAGACCATAAGCCCTTTGGGTTTAGGGCTAGGAAACTCCTTCGAAAGCTAGATATAGCTCTCGGTTCGGTGGCGCCCCTGGTTTTGCCCAGAACGCCACCCTGGGTGTACCACCGTTGGCTATTTGTCGCCACGCCTCTGCGCCCAAAGCTTCTACAGCTCCGGGAGTATTGCCTTCGGCCTTTTTGGAGCACATCTCATGTCACGCTGGAACCATGCAGGTGTATACGGATGGCTCCAAGTCCAAAGAGGGGGTCGGCTCCCACGCCGTATCCCCTCTGTTTGAATTCAACGGGGCTCTGTCTTCACGGCTGAGTTGGTGGCAATACATCACTCGGTATGGAAGATTATGCGACGTGCAGGGTTCGGAGACCGAATCGTGATTTATATTGAGTCACAAAGCGCCGAGTGCTCTCGGGGCATTCGAATCTCCGCACCCTTTGGTTCGCGATATCCGTGATGCCATAGTTTTAGTGACCTGGGTGGATGTCGAGATTATCTTCTGCTGGCTTCCTGGACATGTAGGAATTGCGGGAATGGAGCGCGCTGCCAAGGGCACCAAAGAGTCCGCGAGGACCGGGCGACCACTCCAGCGTTTCTCTCTTCCTCACACCGACTACATGGCAGGAATACGGGCAGCTCTTCGGACTGCTTGGCAAAGAAAATTGGAGACGGTCCAGGGGAACTTAAAGTTGCGTGCCATTGTGCCGCGACTTTTCCCATGGACCTATCCCCCAATGCCACGGCGGCTTCAGGTTGCTTTCTGTAGTCTCCGAATCGAGCACACTCGTGTGACGCATCGCCATTTGATGGAGCGCCCGCCTGCGCCCTATTGTGACGACTGCGTCGTCTCTCAGACTGTTTGGTGCTGGGGGGCGGCTCGACCTCACGCTGGTGTCGGTCGACCTACAGCCCAGCTCCACCTAGCAGGTCCACCCTACTGGCCTTCTCCCTATTATTTAAGCAAGGTTTGTTTTGTTTTGTTTTTCGCACTTGTTTTTTTTTTTCCCCCTTTGGTTTCACGCTCCTGCGCCGGGGAGGACCTCTTCCCGACAGACCAGCTTGCTTCCTTTCCCCCTTTTTGGGGTGTTTTTTTCTCTAATTTTATTTTAAAGTAGCCTAGAACTAGGCCAGTTTTAATACGGCGACTAATGCCCAAGTAGGCAGTCGCCAGATGAGCTCTTAAAAAAAATAAAAAATCTCAGACTGTTAGGCACATTCCTCTTGAATGTCCCAGTCTGGGTGATTCTGCGCGCACGTTACCTGTCCTGGTACCCGGATGGGCAGGGCCGCTACCGCCTGTCCCTTTTACTCGGGACAGTTTTGTGCAAACCGACCTGGGACTTTTAGACTTTTTAGAGGAGGCTGGCCTTCTCCCCTTTATTTAACTAGTTCGTTTTGTTTTTTTTGTTATTTTGGGTGGTCGCAAAATCTTATTTTAAAGTAGCCTAGTACTAGGCAGTTTTTAATATGGCGACTAATGCCCAAGTAGGCAGTCGCCAGATGAGCTCTTAAAATAAAAAAAATATAAAAATAGATCCTAAGGCATTCTTCAACAATTTCGCAGTAAAAGCTCTTCCTTCAATTACCTTCACCTTCGCAACATCAGAAGAACATGAAGCTCACTGACCGAAGTTGGTGAAGCGCTTTGACAATGCAAGAACCATTCCAGGTAACCTGGTCACCTAGCCATTTGGTTAATAAAGTCACTTAGTAATTTAGTGAACCACTACTACTAAGTAATTTTTCTTGCCCCAGTAAGGAAAAAGGTTTAATTGGGAAATGCCACTCTAATGATGAACAAAGAAAGTTAGATTTATAATTTATGGATTGATAAGATTTAAGATGTTCTTGTTTAATAATATTCTTTCTTAAATTTAATAATTTAAATTCTTAAATAATAACTTAGCAAACTTCTTAAATAATAACCTAGCAAACCGAAAGCTTAGAATATAATTATGTACCTAATGTATACATATTTTCTTTATTAGGAACACAGAAGATCCATTGCATCAAGGCTGTCAGTGAGGAAGTCTTGGAAGTTAGTGCATATTCGACTTCAACTATCACAAGATTGGTTAAGAACCTCTATTCTTCAAAGCAGCACAATTCCATTGGCATCTATAAAAGGGTTCTGTTTAGCTATCTATGATGAACACTGGTATCTTACATGTGTCCTAAAGGTCAAGCACGAGAGCAATGAAGTTCAGTTGAGCTTCCTTCACCCACATGGCCCTGCCAACTCCTTTGTGTATCCTGCACCACCTGATGAACTTCTCGACGCTAGTGATGTGTTAATGATTGTTAGCCCAACAACCATTACGGGCCGAACCTATACATTGACAAAATTGGAAATGAAGAAAGCTACCAATATGACAAATACCCGCAAATAGAGCAATATTGAAACATATATATATATATATATATATATATATATATATATATATATATATATATATATACATATACACAGTATACTGGTATATATCTTCAGTGTATTCAAACCATGATTTAAATCTTCAGGACTCATTTCAGAATTATAAAGTCTTATCGCATATTAGTTCATATATATAGAAAATTGCTTATCATCCAATTTCAATGTGTCATCCTAAATACTATTTTAATATAATATTCATATAGAGCAGTATTTTATTAAAGCATACATTAGATATTTATAAAAAAGCAAGGGTATTGGTATAAGTCACTTTGGATAGATATTAGGTTCAGTAAAAATAGAATGGTGCATTTGGGAGCTTTTTACAGGTCACCTGGGCAGACTGATGATATGGATGAACTAATGATAAGGGAAATAAGTAAGGAAGGTGAAACAGATGCAGTTATTATTAAGGACTTCAACTTAAACTCTGTGGACTGGGAAAATATGATGGGTAGGGATAGAACAAGTGGCAGGTTCATAGAATTCTTTGAGGATAATTTTTTGAATCAATTTGTTAATGAGCCAACGAGGGGGGACAATATATTAGATTTAGTACTTTCTAACAGTGATCATTTAGTTCAAGAATTGACTGTTGGGGAAGCATTGGGAAATAGTGACCATCAGATAGTTCATTTTAACTTGGAAATTGAGAAGGGTAAAATAACCGAGAATGCTGTAAAAGTTCCAAATTTTCATAAGGGAGATTATGTAAAACTCCGAAGCTTGCTAAATTTTGTAGACTGGGATGTAGAATTCAGAGGTAAAAATACTTATGGGATGTAGGATACTTTCAAGCATATAATAAATGTAGTCCAAGAACAATGTATCCCAATGAAGGCCATTAGGAACAAAAGTAGGAAACCATTATGGTGGAATCTGGAGATAGCTAGAAAAATTTCAAGAGAAGAAAAGGGCATATAAAAAATTACAGGTACAAAATAATATTCAAAATTTAAGTGATTATAGAATGGCTAGGAATGAGTTAAATAAGATTATAAAGAAGAACAAAAGGGTGTCAGAAATTAAATTAGCTCAGGATAGCAACAAAGATCCTAGAAAGTTCTTTAGTTACTATAAAATTAATAACAAGTCTGGCAGAGTTAAAATAGGACCTATCAAATATGAAGGGGCTGTGAGAGAAACTGATGAGGAAATAGTTGAGGTACTAAATGGTCATTTTGCATCAGTATTTACAAAGTAGAAGCTAAATAGTCTTATGTATAGTACTCATGGGTCAGGGAAAGAGGTGTTTACTACCATTAGTGTGGAGCGGAGGACGATAAAAGGACTAATAGGTGAGGTAGATACTACCAAGGCCTCCGGCCCTGATAATATTCATTCTAGGATACTTAAAGAAGGGGTAGAAAGTATCTCAATAGCTCTGGAGAAGTTATATACTAGGTCTCTGGAATATGGAGAAATACCCGATGATTGGAAGAGAGCGAATGTAGTCCCCATTTTCAAGAAGGGTAGTAAAGATGATCCAAATAACCTTAGACCGGTTAGCCTAACTCCTTTAGTCTGTAAAATTCTTGAGAAAATAGTTAAAAATGGGATTTGCCAACATCTAGAGAGGGAGGGGTTAATCAGCGATGCTCAGCATGGGTTTAGATCAGGTAGATCCTGTTTGACTAATTTACTAGACTTTCTGGAGTTTGTAACAGATCAAGTTGATAAGGGAGAGAATGTAGATATAATTTACTTAGATTTTAGTAAAGCATTTGATAAGGTACCACATAGGAGACTAGTTCATAAATTAAAAATGATTGGGATATGTGGGGGTGTTTAAAATTGGATAGCTGAGTGGCTGAAAGACAGGAAGCAAAGGGATTGCAATATCTTTTATAGTGGAGAAATGAGAGAGATGCGGGCATGTGCAACATGCATGCTTAATCCAGATGACTCGGAGGGACTTGGTGATGATTCTGACAGGGATGGTGATTTTATTCCTGAAACAAGACATCCTACATCTAGTGAGGAAGATGAATGTACACATGAAAATGGAGACAATGAAAAAGAAGAATGTTTCCAGAGCAGTTCAAGAATAAGATATGGAAAAGGAAAGATTTACCCAAGTTTCAGATGCAATATTTAGTAAGCAATCATGTAGAAAGGTATTTAATGAATCCACTACAATATTTTAATATCTTCTTTGATAGTGCTATGATAGCTCACATCGTTTATCAGATGAATTTATTTATTCTTTCTTCAGAAGGGCCCTGAAAGTAAGCAAATCACTTGCAAAAGTGAAATAAAAGCAGTTTTGTCCATTCTTATTTATATGGGTGTGGTTCAGTGTCCTTCTGTAGATGATTATTGGAAGCAATTTGCTCATATAAAATTCATACATGAAATTATGACTGCAAAGAGATTCAAGTATTTACGCAGGGCAATTCACTTCAATGATAATGAAAATGTACCACCAAATAATATTGATAGGTTGTTCAAGTTCTTGAGATTAAATTGCTTGAAAGTAGAAAGCACAATAATAAACAGTGTTGATAAAGTAATGATCGCTTACAAGGAAACAAGAGCAGGAAACCTTAGCCAGCATATTAGTAATAAACCAGATAAATGGGGTTTTAAACTATTCTGCAGGGCTAGCCAAGATGTTTTACTCCATGATTTCATTTTGTACCAAGGTGCAATGACATTCACTGATACCAGTCTCTTTGATCCAGAGAAAGAAATGGGAGTTGGTAGTAAAATAGTCATTGCACTTTGCAAAACACTTTTCAATCTAGAGAACACTATCATTTTTGCAGATAACTTTTTCACATCAGTTAAGTTGATTAGTTACTTACAGGAAAAATATGGAATTCATTATGTTGGGACAATTTGTTCAAATAGGTTGGGTTGAGTTACATTGTCATTAGATAAAGACATAAAAAAGCAATTGAGAGAAGCTTTTGATTACCAGTCTGATGGAGAAATAATTGTCATAAAATGGCTTGACAACAAATGTGTGAATATGGCATCTAATGCCATTGGAGTCAAACCACTCACTACAATAGATAGATATTGCAAGCAGGTGAAAAGGGAGTTTGATGTGCCATGTCCAGCCTTTTAAAGAGTTATAATAAAAACATGGGAGGGATAGATAAATCGAACATGCTTGCACATCTATATAAAACTCCAACCAAGTCAAAAAAATGGTATTTCTCTCTCTTTACATATGTTATTGATCTTGCTTTATGCAATGCATGGCTCTTGTATAAGAGAGGCCAAAAAGAAATGAGAGAAGAAAAAAATAATGTATTTGAAAGATTTTAGGTTAGAGGTGTCAGCAAAATGTAGGGAAACATATGAAAAGGAGTTCTACTTCATCCCTTCGATCTTAACCTAGAAAAAATTAGGAAAAAGTTGAAAGTAGTTTGTCCTAGTAGTGATGTACGATACAATCAAGTTGGACACTTTCCAGTCCACAGTCACACAAAACAAATTTTGTTGTTGAGGGATTTCAAGGTGGAGATGTTCGAAATGCTCAAATGGAGAATTGTTACTTTGCTTAAATGATAAAAAGAATTATTTTATGGATTTTCATATTGTTCCTTAGTTTGGTATCTCCTTATAGGCTACATGGAAATATTTTTAAAATGAATTTTAATTTCTGCTTTTTTTCTTCATTTACTCCAAAGGAATTTGTATTTTTACAATTTATGTTAACAAATTAATAAACCATTATTGTTGCATATAATTTTATAGCTCCTAAATTTGATATTTGCGAGTGACAGTGAAATTTTATTATGCCATAAATTTTAATTTTTGTTCTATGGTGATTAGGTGCCTAAAAGCAAGAATATTTTTTGTTAAACTAAACTTTTTTATATTTTTATTAAATGATTATATTTCAGATACTTGTTTCACTCATCTCCCCTTACCAGTATGCTACAGAAACCCACATTTGAGTTGAGTGACCAACAGAAGTTAGCGTAGGTTCTTCAAATTCAGAAAAGTTCCAATATTGACTTTGAATATCAATATTCAAATCACAAAACTATAACAAGTACAATTCTGATGTTTTGAGGTTTAATCAACAATTTTTAGAATAAAGCATTAGCAAAAAGTAAATAATCTAGGAATAAATAAAACTTAATTACCCTATTAAGAAATTAGATCCAAATGGATACATTAAGGTATCAACCTAGTTACTGGATGAAGAACTTGAATCCAAATGGATACATTAATTATCTTAATTATTTTAGAAAAATTACCTTTAAACAAAAAAGTCTTATTTTGGTGTAAAACATTAAAAAATGTCAAAATTCCAAAATAATTTAAAAAGTACTATCCTGGAATGACATAGGGTTAATAGACTAGTCTATACCACAGTGTTCTTCGGTTTGGAGAAGACATGATACCTACCAATTTCCTAAAGCTGTTGCAAGATTGTTGATTCCGTTTACAGGTGAGGTGGGGGAAGACCCTCTCTGCCCCAATAGGGTTGTTAGAGTGCATTCTGCAGGGAATTGTTAGGTGTCACATTCCTTACCTTGTGCATCAATGCCATCAGCTCAGTGATGCAGAAAGAGGTTCGTGCTATGCTCTATGCAGATGACCTTTCAATGACTTATGTTGCAGCCCAGATGCCAACTCTGGAAATCCCAACAGGCATTAAACCGAGTCTCTCATTATGTGAAGTGTGCAGGTTCGAGTTTTCCTTAGTTAAGACTAAGGTAGTGCACCACTGCTGCTTTCTATAGCTCTACCACAATCAGGACTTGTTCTTAAATTAGGTTTGCCTGAAAGTTGTGAATTAGTGCCATTTCCTTGGTCTTGTTTTCAAATGTCAAACCTGGGAGGCTTATATTGGCAGACTTAGGTCTTCATTCCATTATTTTCAGAACCTAGGGTGCTGATAAGGCTACTACCTTGCTTTTCTATCCATCCTTTGTTCTTTGAAGATTAACTACTGATGCTAGTTTTATGTATTCACAGCTGTGTGTGTTTTGCGTAAGGTAGACTCTATCCACCACACTGGTCTCTGTGTGGTGACCAGTGCTTTCTGCATTCCCAGCATTGAGAGCCCACTTGTCAATGCTGGAGAAGTGCCACTCACTCCCCACTGTGTAGAGTGCATTATGCACCTGTATGCGCCAGGGTGGGCAAATAAAAAAACCTAGCCCTAAAAACCCCAGGGTTTTTAGGGCTTTTTGTCTTTTTCAAGTGAAATTTGAAAAAACCCGGGTTTGGGTTTTTTTTCAAAATTACTTTTTTTTTTCAAATTTTATTCAAAATTCATATTTGTTTATAATTTCAACAAATATGTATCAAATTAAGGTTATTTCTCTGATACTGACTTATAATTCATCTCTCCTTCTACAGGTTATGGCTCTCATGGTACATGGGTACCCCAAATTCTCGATCAGTGATCTGTTACTGTGATCTATTTTTACTATAATATAATTATTAAACTAAGTAATTATAAATATTATATAAAAATAGAGATAGCTATTCTTTTTCTATGTTATTCTAATGCTTGTAGCATTTGTTTTTGAAAAAACCCAGAATAAAACCCGGGTTTTATTGGGCTTTTTCAAAATTTTGCAGTTTTTTGCCAACCCTGTTATGCCCAAGACTCCCTCAGTCGCTAACAGCTCTCGCATCCTATCTCAACAGTGCCTATGATGCTGAGAGACGCCAGTCATACCCTAAGCCCTTTGATTTAGGGCTAGGAAATTCCTTCAATAGCTCATCTCGCTATCAGGCCAGTGATGCCTCTGGTTCTACCCAGGACGCCACCCTGGAGGGTACCACTTTTGACTATTTGTTGTCAGCCTTTGCTCCCAAAGCTTCTATAGCACCAAGAGTAATTTTTGTTTTGTTTGTTTTTTTATTTTTTTCTTTCTCTCCTTTTTGGTTTGGTTTGGGGAATTTTAAATTAGCCTAGTACTAGCCTAAAATTTTAAGTATGGGAACTTATGCAGTGGGTGTTTAAAAAAAAGGATTGTCTTGTGCTGAGTTCCTGGTTATGTAGAGATTGCAGAAATTGAGTGCACTAATGGCAGTGACAGCCCTTCAGGCTCTGTGGCAAAGAAGAAGGGAGAGGGTGATTCAATTCTTAAGTTGCATGTGGGTGCAACAAGACTTTTCCAGTGAACCAACCCCCCCAATGTCTTCTTCAGTTTTTTTTTGTTGCCTCTGAATTGGGCACACTCGGGATGCAGCCCCACTTAATGGATTGCTTACTGTGATGACCGCTTGGTCCCTCAGACTGGATGGTACATTCTTGTTGAATGTCCTGTTATGGTGGAATCGTGCACATTCTACTTGTCCTAGTTTGGGGATGAGTAGAGTCATAATTGCTCATCCCTAATACTCAGGGTAGGCTCATCCAACCCTGACTGTGACATTGCATTGAGCGTTCAGCCACCACTAGAGCCACAATGCCAGACATGATTTCATTGGGGAAGGGCTTTTTGTTTCCTTTACCATTTTTAATATAGTCTAATGCCTACCCAGGCTGGCAATTGCCAGAAGAGACTCCTTAAAAAAATGGTTTGTGCATCTCCAATTGTGAATTAATATAGTTTTAGGGGAGAGGTGCCCTTCCTCAGTATTTACTTTTAGGAGGGCTGGTCTCCCTCTGCCACCTTTTCATGCCTTTTCTTTTTAGTTGGGTATTGTGTTTCATTTTCACCCTTTTGATGATTTTTTTCTCAGGTTTTTTTTAACATAGCCTAAGGATAGGCTAGTCTGATGTTTTAGTCGCTATACCTTTGTTGTAACTCAACATACAAGTAACTAAAAAAGAAGTACTTGTTTCTCACTATCTCCACTCCCCATTTTCTCTCTTCCTATCTCTGATTATAACCAGTGGGATGGATGCACTTGGATTTATCTATATTAGCATAGATTGTCATTCTGATATGCAAATTTTATCATGTAGTTGCAGATCTCATCCACTATTGAAAGGGATAGACGATGTAAATTATTTACTTTTATGACTATTTTTTCTAAAGACACTGGCATAGATACCTTTGTTTTATTTATATAAAATTGTCTATTTTAATTTTTCTCTTTTGTTATCTCTAATTACCAGAAGGATAATTTTGGGTTCACTGGTGTATGTTTATTTAGGGGGGGGGGGTAAGGAAAGCCTACTTTTATTTCTTTTATGATTTATTACCTAAACTTTATTTCCAGACATTTAATATACACTGGGACAAGAATGGTTCTTTATGAGAAGGTTCGAGACAATACATTTACTAGAAGACCTGATGGGACTCATCCTGTATGGTAAAGTCATCCTACATTTATTTTTTATAGTGTCCTCAAAAATTTACCACTGGCATATTGAATGTGACTTTATCTTGTCTATCTTAGCTCACAGCCACAGGCAGAGTATGTGTGAATAATCACATTCTGAATCTTTGTAATCCTATGGGGACTTTTACCTATACCTCTCAAGGCATTAGGAAGTCATGTATCTTGCTTCAATGAATGTTTTTTGTTTTTTCAAATTCTAAATTGGCTACAATAGAGGGAGATTTAATAAAGTGATTGCAGACAAAATGAGAGCTGCCTCGAAGTACATCCTTGTTCACTATCCTGGAGATGTAGAGACTCTACCCTTCCCCCCCTTGCATTGGTGGAGTAGCTTCCTCTTTGCTATCTTCGGAACTAGTCTTGTGCAGCTCCATCACTCAAGTTGAGGCTGTGCCTCCTGTTCTTTCCTTTGAAGTCAAAACTTATAGCAGAGATGGTGCTTCCCCTTCTTTCAAATCTCCAGAGAAAGTAGTTTCTCCCTTTATTCCCTTTTTAGTTTCCCTTGGATGAATCTTAAGTTGAGCCTGGAGTGGCTCTGCCCTTCCTCTTTTTGCAAAGCTCCATAAGGGGCACATCGATTTGCTTTCCTGGCTGCCGTGCTGAGAGGAGAGAGGACTCAGTGCCCTTTCTGGCACCAGCTTAGCCTCTTCTTTCTGACACCCTGTCTTCTTACAATGCTTCCTCACATTCCATACAACCTCTCACACAACTTTCTCTGGTCAGCCTATAATTTCACAGGGTAGACACTGACTAGCTTCCTCACCCAACCATCCTGGATTGATGCTGAGGGGGTAAGGGGACAACACTCCACACCCCTGATCTCCAGTTTAGGGTGGTGGGTTTTAACAACCTGCCTCAACTCCACCCCCACCTGCCACACATACCCTTTCTCTCTCCTTTCACAGTCTATCAATTTTACACCAAGCCTAAAGTGGCGCCACCACGCTGATGGGCTGCCAGGCTACTAAGGGGAGGACTGGCCTCAAATGGCGGTGGCTGGTTTTCCTGGCGTTATATTCACCCCTTGCAGAGCAGGCTACTGTGTAAGGTGATTAGCGTTTGCGTCCCGTCCAAATACTAGGGTCACCATGCCCATGAATTAAGTAAAAAAAAAAAAGTCTCTCTCCCTTTACTACCCGTTCACCAGCATTTGAGCTCGGGCAGCTCCACTAAAGAAAAGTAGGTCCCCACCCCTGTGCTTTCTGAGAGTGTGGCGGCGGGTTAGCGAGACCGCAGCCAAAAACTCCCGCCGCCCTGACAAGGTCAGCTCAGTGGTTTAGGGAGAGGGTATGGATTGAGGAGAGAGAGTATTTTCTAAATTTAATTTAGAAACCGTAATTCTAGCAAAATAATACAATCAACCCGAAATATAAACAACCCTCAACCTAAACCAAAATACATTACCTATATATATATATATATATATATATATATATATATATATATATATATATATATATATATATATATATATATATATATATATATATATATACACACACACAGTTGGCCTCACAATACTCTGGCCAACCACCACACGTGTATATTTACAAAAACGGCCTTACACAACATCTTTGCCACGCAAATGTATAGTATAATCAAAATATCGCGACAGACGGGTGCACCCTTAACTATCTAATAAAGTGAGACGAATTGGAGAAAGTGTGAGATGGCTCACTTTCTGCGGGATTCTTAGGGGTCCAGGACTTGTCAAAGCCGAGGATTTTGGGTAGCTGGGACGCTTGTTGGTCGCAACTGCTGAGTCACAGTCAGTTGGACGCTGCTTCAACCACTCCCTGGAGACTGGAAGGTGCTGGCCAAGGTCCACACCTTAGAAAATCGAAGGTAGGCGCACTTGCGAGCGTCAGGATTGGCTTCAGCCGTCTTCGAAAGCCAGATGTCGGCGACAATCGGTACCACGGAACTGGAAAAGAGAAGGCACATTCAGTCACCTATTTACTGCCACACTCAAACATCTTTACTCCTAACACATTCAACCATATCCACTCTCACACAATCTTCACTCACCTATCCTCCGTCTAGGCGGCTCTTCCTTCCTCAGTCACAAACTTGACTTCCAAACTTTTACCTAACACATTATAGTTATGCTGAAAGAATCCGCCTAAAAAGAAGACAGGAGATGAATGGGGGAGCACAATAGAGATCCATCGAGTCCCCCCACACAAAGCAAAGACGGTGATCACACGATCCACACACACACATTCTGCAAAAGAAGAAAGAGATTAGACATAGGGGAGGGGGGGCGGACAACCAAACTACTACAAGGGGACCCTCCAAACCTCTCTGATCAGAGAGGAGGTTTACTCATCTCAGGCCTTATAAGGAGAGGATGGATCTCCTTCCCTGGTAGGTGCCCATATGACAGCCAAGACCTTGTCCATTTCAGAGAATGATCTTGCAGAGTCTGGTCCATCCGGCCTAGGGGCTCCTACCGGCGGAGGAGAGAAGCGGGTTCATTCCCCACCCTCCTCTCCTAAGACCCCGTAAGGGGCGCGACGATTTGCCATTCTGGCCGCCGTGCTGACGGGACTCAGCACCCCGTACGGCCCCAGCCTAGCCTCTCTTCCTTCCTTCAAAACACTTGTTTCCTCTCTTTTCACAGAACCTCTCCCACAACTTTCTCTGGTCAGCCTCTAATTTCACAGGGTAGATGCTGACCTTCCTTTCAGCCAACCGTCCCGCATCGGGTCTGAGGGGGTGGGGGACAATGTTCCCTAACCCCTGAGCTCCGGTCTGGGGTGGCTGGTTTTTAACTACCTGCTTCATCCCCACCCATACCTTCCTCACATCCTTTTTCCTCTCGTCTTCAAAATCTATCATTTATACGCCGTGTCCAAGGTGGAGCCGCCATGCCGATGGACTGCCAGGCCACCAGGCGGGAGGGGTGGTCACAAATGGCGGCGCCTGGCTCTGCTGGGCCTGTAAGCACCTCTCGCAGTGCGGGCTACTATGAGAGGTGTGCGCTATTGCATCCCGTATTAAAAGAAGGGTCACCATGCCCAATGATGAAAATCACACCAAAAAAACCCAACCCCCAACTTCCCCAAGAACAACGGAGCCGCCCTCGGGCAGCTCCAGCAAAAAAATGGAGGTCCCCCCCCCTGTGCTTGCACAGGGGACCCTCCATATTTCTCTAACCGGAGAGGAGGCTTACTCCTCTCCTTCACCTACGGGTGCAGGGGACTCCCCCTCACCCCCTTCTCTGGAGGTGCTTTCGGGCACCTCCCTTTTCCCAGCGGCAGTCCCCTCTTTTCTTTCCAAGGGGACTGCCAAGAAAGCCAGCAGGCAGCCCTTAGCCAGCCGCTCCCCATCAAAGTGGCTCGGTAGGGCAAACCCCCTTAGGGGGGAGAGGCAAGCCAGGCCCCTTCGGTCGCTTCCCTCAAAAGACCTGCTGGCAAAAATATTAAACCTTGCCGGGGTCAAGGCCTGTGCCTCCCCAAACAAGACTGGCGACACTGCCAAGGGGACCTGCAATGTCCTGGGAGGGGATGGCCAACTGGAGGCCCCTCCCGTGATAGACATGGTCCTTGAGGAGACCCAGCCTCAGACGGTAGGGCCTTCCATGGGGGGGAATTCGGGCTCGGCGCCAAGCACCGAACCCGAGTCGGCCCCTATGCAAGGTCCTCCTCAAATGGCTGAGGGCTCTGAGGCAGTAGAAGGAGGGGAGGGATCTCCTCCGACAGGTGCCCCTACGACAACCAGGACCTTCTCCATTTCGGAGAGGGACCTGGCTGAGGCCGGTCCATCTGGCCTAGGGGCTTCTGCCGGCGGAGGTGAAAAGCGGATTCATTCCCCGCCCTCCTCTCCAAAAAAGAAAAAGACTAAAAGGACGAAAAAGACTCGGGGCTCCTCTCCATCCGCGGGGGCTGCGGGGACGGATGGGTCTGCTGCCACTTTGGTAGGCGACCAAGCCAAGATCGGCACATCCGGCCCCTCTACCCCCTCGTGTGCGGAGCCCCTGACCAAGACTAACACCAAGAGTGCACAGGGCGGAGCCTCGATGACATCGGCGCCCCTCATTCAGAGGTTACCTGGCGTTTTCGAGCCCGCTGGCTTCAAACGCTTCCTCGTTATTCGCTTCACTGATGGCACCATGTTGTCCAAGGGCAACATGATCCATCAGAGGAGAGGATTAGCTAGTGCAATTGGTAGAGAGCCGAAGGTAACCCGTTTCTCGGACGGGAGCCTTCTGGCGAATGCGGCGAATCCCGCCGAGGCGGCCAAGATAAGTGCTCTTCGGACACTTCATGGCACCCCGGTGAGTGTGACGCCGCACTCTACCATGAACTTTGTGAAAGGAGTAGTTTATGCGAGGGAACTCGTTGACTACTCCATTGAGGACGTCACCCTAGAGCTGGCCGACCATGGGGCGGTCAAGGTCGAACGTGTGATGAGAAAACAGGGAGGGGCTTCGAGACCCACCCCTACACTCTTCGTCACGTTCGACTGTGACAAGCTCCCTGAGTCGGTGCGTGCCGGTTGGTACCGCTACCGCGTGAAGGCATTCGTGCCACTGCCGCGGCGGTGCTATTACTGTCACCGCTTCGGCCACACGAATCGATCATGTAGACGTGCAAAATCGGGGTCACCCGAAGTCTGTGTAAATTGCTCCAAGGTCGCACACGATAAGTCCAAATCGTGTGTGGCCAAGTGTGTCAATTGCGGAGAGCCGCACCCTGCTTCTTCGAAGCAATGTGGTGCATATCTCCTTGAGAAAGAAATCCTGGCCGTTCAGGCCCAGGATCGACTCTCATTCCGCGAGGCTAAGGACTTGGTCCTGGCGCGCCCGGCTCTGCCTGGGACGTCATATGCCTCAATAGTTAGAAAAGCACCCTCTGCTCCTGGCCCATCCAGGCCAACGAGCACGGTTGTTTCCGCGCCCATTCGTAGCCCTTCTGCGGGCTCTACTACACCCGGGCGCTCCCCTGGTAGAGCTGGCGGCAAAAAGGGTTCACACCCAGCCCCGGCTAATACCAGGGCTCCCCCCTCTTCCCCCAGCGTGACCTTTTCCCGTAAGGCGAAACGGCCACGCGCCTCCACAGAGTCGTTAGACTCACAGGAGGCAACACTCCTGAAGATGGTCGCTAGGCCATCTTCCGGGGTTCCTAAAGCTGTTCCCCGAAAGGAGGACAGGAACAAAGGAGCTTCGGCCCCTTCGCCCACGCCCCGAGGTGGAGCGAGTGGCTCGGAGACGGTGGTTCCTCGAAAAGAGGGCCCCCCGCCTCCCAAGCCGCAACGCCCGCCTAAGGTTTCGAGGCGGAGGGAGGAAAAGACTCGCATGGCGAGCCCAACCTCCCCCAATAAGTCCTCGAAGGCGACAGCGCCTTCAGCGCTTTGTCCGGCCAACAGCGCCCGGGGTTCTGCCCCCGGGAAGCGTACGGCCATTCCCGTGAGGGTCTTCAATTCGAGGAGGGCCCCCGCGTCTCCTCCGAGCTAGGCCTGGAGGGCATATTCCTTCAATGGAATTGCCGTGGACTCCGGGCCAACTGGGAGGAGCTGCGGAGGCTCGTCTCGTCCCGTTCCCCGTTAGCTATTTTTTTGCAGGAGACCATGCTAGGCGCGTGCCCGCTGCCTGCCCTCCCGGGGTATAAGGGTCTTGCGACCCCACCACCGCGGGATGGCCGGGCTGGGGGATGCGCGGTTTACACCCGGCATGATGTCTCCGTTCTTCCTTTCTCTTTAGATACCTCCTTTCAGGCAGTGGCTGTGCAGCTGCACCTGGATAGGAGGTATACTATCATTTCTGCGTACATTCCACCGTCAGCTGACTTCGACGCGGGGGACTTCCGCCGCGTCGTGGCACGGTTGCCGAGGCCCTATCTCTTGCTTGGAGATCTGAACGGCAGGCATCCTCTCTGGGAGATTACTCCATAAATCCCAGGGGACAAGTCCTTGCCGATCTGATCGAAGAGCTTGAGATGGGTGTCCTAAACGTGGATGAGTTTACGCATCACTGTCCGAGAACCGCTTCATTTTCTTGCATTGACCTATCTTTGTGCTCTTCGGATGCACAGCCTGATTTTGATTGGGGGGTGGTCGATGACCTCCATGGTAGTGATCACTTTCCCATTCAAATATCATTTTCAGGGCAACTGCCGCCTGAGAGACCACCTCGGTGGTGCTTGGCGCGGGCGCGGTGGCCTGCATTTCAGGAAATGACTGAATTCTCTATCTCAGTCGAGAGTTTAGGTCGGTAGATGAGGCCGTTGAGTTCTTCTCCGGCAACCTCATCGCCGTAGGCCTGACTACTATTCCTAGGACGTCTGGCCGTTTTGCACGCCGACCACTCCCATGGTGGTCGGCCGAGTGTGAGACGGCCCTCAAACAGAAGCGTTATGCCTACATTCGCTATAAGCGCCGCCCGAACGATTTCACTGTCGCTGAATTTCGTCGGGCTAGGGCTAGGTTCCGGTATATTTGGAAGCACGCCCGCCGCTCTTCTTGGCGGGCATACGTGTCTTCACTTAACGGGAAGACCCCTTTAGCTGAGGTGTGGAAGCGAGTCAAAAGGATTCGGGGCAAGTTCTCGCAGGACCCCCCTCCCGTTCTCCAGGAGAATGGGACCGCAATCTCGGACCCCGCGTCCGTGGCGGAATCCTTAGCGACCGCTTTTTCCGCATTCTCTAGCCGTGATGCTGCTCCGCCAGCATTCAATGCACGTCGTGATGTCGCGGAAGGCCGCCGGCTGGACTTTACCTCCAGAGGCGGAGAACCCTTCAACGACAAGTTTACTGTGAGTGAGTTGCGTTCCGCTCTCGCTTCGTGCGCGGACACCGCCCATGGTCCGGACGATGTCCCGTACGCCATGCTTCGACACCTGGGTGAGCGAGGCATGGCCTTTCTGTTAGATTTGTTCAACAGGATCTGGGTGGAAGGTCTTCTCCCAGACTCCTGGCGAATCGCTACTGTGCTCGCCTTTCGCAAGCCGGGGAGAGATCACTCTACTCCGACCGGTTTCCGCCCAATCTCTCTAACCTCTTGCGTGTGCAAGTTGATGGAGAAATTGGTAAATGTTAGATTAGCCTATTTCCTGGACAGCGGAGGCCATCTGTCTTCTGCACAGTGCGGCTTCCGTAAGTTCCACTCCACGTCGGATGCTCTGCTCCGACTGGAAAGTGCCGTCTGCGAGGCTTTCCTTCATAGACAGCACTACGCCACGGTGTTTTTTGATCTGGAGAAGGCCTATGATACCGCATGGCGATACGGTATCATGAAGACTCTCCACACGATGGAGGCGAGGGGACGCCTCCCAATTTTTATATCTGAATTTTTGCGAGATCGTCGATTCCGCGTACGGGTGGGGGGAGCCCTCTCCGGCCCAAAGGAGCAGGAAGAGGGTGTCCCGCAGGGAAGTGTCCTCAGTGTCACACTCTTTGCCCTGAGCATCAACGGCATCACCTCGGTGCTGCCGGAAGATGTTCTCGCTACGCTCTACGTGGACGACCTTTCGATCTCTTTTGGCGCGGCCCAGATGCCAACTCTGGAGCGTCGACTCCAACAGGCATTGAACCGCGTCTCTCGCTATGCCGAAGCGCACAGGTTTCGGTTTTCTTTGGCCAAGACTAAGGTGGTGCACTTCTGCCGCCATCCACGGCTTCACCCCGACCCAGATTTGTTTCTTACAGAGGTGCGCCTGGATGTGGTTGAGTCGCACCGTTTCCTTGGTCTTGTATTCGACCGACGCCTCACCTGGGAGGCTCATATTCGCAGCCTTAGGGTCTCTTGTACCCGCGCCATGGACATTCTCCGTTCCGTGACGTTCAGCGCTTGGGGCGCTGATAGGGCTACCGCCTTACTTTTTTATCGATCCTTTGTTCGCTCGAAGCTCGACTACGGATGCGAGTTTTATGCATCCGCAGCCGAGCGTTTATTGCGGAAGGTGGATTCGATCCACCACACCGGCCTTCGCCTTGCGACCGGTGCCTTCCGCACTTCCCCCATTGAGAGCCTGTTGGTCGATGCTGGGGAGATGCCACTCGCTCTGCGCCGCGTGCAGTGCATCACTCGCCTGTACGCGCGAGCCCGGCGCCTCCCTCAGTCGCCAACAGCTCTCACTGCATCCGCAGCTGATCCGCATCCGCAGCTGGGTTTAGGGCCAGGAAACTCCTTCGAGAGGTAGATATAGCTCTCGGGCCGGTGGCGCCCCTGGTTCTGCCCAGGACGCCACCCTGGAGGGTACCACATTTGGCTATTTGTCGCCACGCCTCTGCTCCCAAAGCTTGTACTGCGCCGGGAGTATTGCGTCCGACCTTTTTGGAGCACACATCGTGTCACGCTGGTACCGTGCCAGTGTATACGGATGGCTCCAAGTCCCAAGAGGGGGTCGGCTTCCACGCCGTATCCCCTCTGTTTTAAGTCAGCGGGGCTCTACCAGGCGCTGCGTCTGTCTTCACGGCCGAGCTGGTGGCAATACACCACTCGGTACGGGAGATTACGCGACGTGCCCGGTTCGGAGACCGGATTGTGATCTATAGCGACTCACAAAGCGCCCTGAGTGCTCTCGGGGCATTGGAATCTCCGCATCCCCTGGTTCGCGATATCCGTGACGCCACGGTTTTGGCGAGCCGGGCAGATGTCGAGATTATCTTCTGCTGGGTTCCTGGACATGTAGGAATTGCGGGGAATGAGCGCGCCGATGAGGGCGCCAAAGAGTCCGCGAGGACTCTGCGACCGGACCAGCGTTTCGCTCTTCATCACACCGACTACATGGCAGGAATACGGGCAGCTCTTTGGACTGCTTGGCAAAGAAGATGGGAGACGGTCGAAGGGAACTTAAAGTTGCGTGCCATTGCGCCGCGACTGTTCCCATGGACCTATCCCCCAATGCCGCGGCGGCTTCAGGTTGCTTTCTGTCGTCTCCGAATCGGAAACACTCGTGTGACGCATCGCTATCTGATGGAGCGCTCGCCTGCGCCCTATTGCAACGACTGCGTCGTCCCCCAGACTGTTCGGCACATTCTTGTCGAATGTCCCAGTCTGGGTGATCTTCGCGCACGATACCTGTCCCAGTACCGGGATGGGCGGGGTCGCTACCGCCTGTCCCTTGTGCTTGGGACAGATTCGTGCACACTGACTTGTGGACTTGTTGACTTCTTGGGGGAGGCCGGCCTTCTCCCTATTATTTAAGCAAGGTTTGTTTGTTTTTTTTTGTTGTTTTTTTGCATTTGTTTTGTTTTTTGTTTGTTTGTTTTTTTCTTTAGTTGCACGCTCCTGCGCCGGGGGGACCTCTCCCCGACGCACCAGCTTGCTTCCTTTCCCCCTTTTGGGGTGTTGTTTTTTTTTTCTCTTTAATTTCATTTTAAAGTAGCCTAGAACTAGGCCAGTTTTAATACGGCGACTAATGCCCAAGTAGGCAGTCGCCAGATGAGCTCTTAAAAAAAAAAAAAAAAAAATCCTCTCCTAAGAAGAAAAGGCACAGGAAATGACTCAGGGCTTCTCTCCCTTCGCGAGAGCCACGGGGACAGGCGGGTTCGCTGCTGTTCGTTTCGGTAAGCAACCGAGTCAAATTAGCACGTACCCCCATGGGTCGGGATCCCTGACTATGACCAAAATTGCAGGTGGGCAGAGCGGAGCCTTGATTGAGTCAGGGCCCCTCATTCAGAAGTTACCTGGCGTTTTCGAGCCCGCTTACTTCAATTGCTTCCTCGTTATTCGCTCCACTGATGGCAGCATGTTGGTCAAGGCCAACATGATCCATCAGAGAAGAGCTCTAGCTAGCGTGATTTGTAGAGAGCCGAAGGTGATCCGTTTCTTGGATTGGAGCCTTCTGTCGAATCCCTCTGAGGCAGCCATATTAGAGCCCCTAGGACACTTGCTGGCACGCCGGTGAGTGTGACGCCGCACTCTACAATGAACTTCATGAAAGGAGTAGTTTATGGGCGGGAACTCGAGGACTACTCCATAGACGACATCACCTTAGAGCTGGCCGACCATGGTTCGGTCAAAGTCGAACGTGTGATGAGAAAACAGGGAGGGGCATCGAGACCCACCACTCCACTCTTCGACACGTTCGACTGTGACAAGCTACCCGAGTCGGTGTGTGCCGGTTGGTATTGCTACCGGGTGAAGGCATTCGTGCCACGCGCGGAGGTGCTACTACTGCAACCGCTTCAGCCATAGTAATCGTTCCTGTAGACGTGCAAAGTCGGGGTTACCCGAAGTCTGTGTAAGTTACTCCAAGGCCACACACGATAAGTCAAAATCGTGTGTGAACAGTGCACACCTCCTCTGGGGAGACTACTTGATCAATCCCAGGGGCCAGGTCCTTGCCGACCTTATCGACGAGCTGGAGATAGGTCTCCTAAATATGGATGAGTTTACATATCACTGCCCAAGAACCGCTTCATTTTCCTGTCTCGATCTAAGCCTGATTTTTTCCCCATAAGGGGCGCGTCGATTTGCCTTCCTGGCTGCCGTGCTGACGGGACTCCGCGCCCCGTCCTGCCACAGCTTAGCCTCTTCTACTTCTTTCAGAAAACCTGTATTTCTCCCCTACTTCCTCAATTTCCCTACAAACTCTCCCACAACTTTCTCTGGTCGGCCTCTATTTTCACAGGGTAGATGCTGACCTATTCAGCCAACTATCCCGGATCGGGCTGAGGGGGGAGGGGACAATGTTCCTTAATCCATGAACTCCGATTTGGGATGGTGGGTTTTTAACAACCTGCGTCATCCCCACCCATACCTTCCTTGCATACCTTTTCCTTCTCACTTCACTATCTATTTTTTTACGCCCTGCCTAAGGTGGAGCTGCCTTGCCGAAGGGTGGCCTTAAATGGCGGCACCTGGCTCTGCCAGCCCCATACGCACCCCTCGCAGAGCCGGCCACTGCGAGGGGCGATTAGCGTTTGCTTCCGGAAGAAAGATTAGGGTCCCCACTCCCGATGATGAAAATTCAACAAAAAAAAAACATCTTCCCCTTTCCCCTTCACGATCAATGGAGCCGCCTTCGATTCGTCTAGCTCCACAGAAAAAAAATGGAGGTCTTTCCCTCCCATACTCTCACAGGGGACCCTCCAAATCTCTTTAACCGGAGAGGAGCCTTGCTCGTCTCCCTTGCCTACGGGTGTATGTGACTCCCGCTTACTTCGTGGTCTGGAGGTACCCGAGGGCACTTCTCTCTTTCCAGCGGCAGTCCCCCCTTTACTTTGCTAGAGGACTGCCAAGAAAGCCAGCAGCCAGCCCATAGCCAACCGCTTCCCATTAAAGCAGCTCGGTAGGGCAAACCCCTTAGAGGAGGAGAGGGAAGCCAGGCCCCATTGGTCGCTTCCCTCAAAAGACCTGCTGGCTAAAATATTAAACATAGCGGGGGTCAAGGCCTGGCCTCCTCAGACTCGACTCGTGACACCGCTGCCAATTGGACATTTGATGTCCGGGAGGGTGGGGGGCAACTGGAGCCCACCACCCCCGAGATACACATGGTCCTTGAGGCAACCCAGCCTCAGACGGTAGGGCCTTTCATCAGGGCGAATCCGGGCTCGGTGCCAAGCACCGAACTCGAGTCCGCCCCTATGCAAGATCCCCCTCAAACGGCTCGGGTCTCCAATGCAGTACAAGGAGGGGATGGATCTCTTCCTCAGGCTGGTGCCCCTGCAACCGCCAGGAACTTCTCCATCTTGGAAAAAGGTCCATCCGGCCTGGGGGCTCCTGCTGGTGCAGGGGAGAAGCTGGTTCATTCCCTGCTCTCCTCTCTTAAAAAGAAGAAAAACAAGAAAAAGACTAAGAAGACTCGGGACTCCTCACCATCAGCGGGGGTTGCGAGGACGGATGGGTCTGCTGCCACTTCGGTAAGGTACCAAGCCAAGATTCGTACATCCGGCTCCTCTGCCCCCCTAGGTGGGGAGCCCCTGATTAAAACCAAAGGTGCTAGGGCGCGGAGCGGTTCCTCGTTTACATCTGGGCCCCTCATTCAGAGACTACCCGGCATTTTCAAGCCCGCTGGCTTCAAACGCTTCCTGGTTATTCGCTCCACTGATGTCAGCATGTTGGCTAAGGGCAACATGATCCATCAGAGCAGAGCATTAACTAGTGCCATTGGTAGAGAGCTTAAGGTGACCCGTTTCTCGCACGGGAGCCTTTTGGCGAATGCAATGAATCCCTCCGAGGTGGCCATGATTAGTGCCCTTCGGACACTTGATGGCACGCCTGTGAGTGTGACGCCGTACTCTACCATGAACTTTGTGAAAGGAGTAGTTTATGCGAGGGAACTCATAGAGTACTCCATAGAGGACATCGCCTTAGAGCTGGCCAACCATGGGGCAGTCAAGGTCGAACGTGTGATGAGAAAACAGGGAGAGGCCTCGAGACCCACCCCTACACTCTTCGTCACGTTCGACTGTGACAAGCTCCCTCAGTCGGTGCGTGCCGGTTAGTATCGCTACCGCGTAAAAGCATTCGTGCCACTGCCGCGGAGGTGCTATTACTGTCACCGCTTCGGCCATACGAATCGCTCATTTAGACGTGCAAAGTCGGGGTCACCCGAAGTCTGTGTAAATTGCTCCAAGGTCGCACACGATAAGTCCAAATCGTGTGTGGCCAAGTGTGTCAATTGCGGAGAGCCGCACCCTGCTTCTTCGAAGCAATGTGGTGCATATCTCCTTGAGAAAGAAATCCTGGCCGTTCAGGCCCAGGATCGACTCTCATTCCGCGAGGCTAAGGACTTGGTCCTGGCGCGCCCGGCTCTGCCTGGGACGTCATATGCCTCAATAGTTAGAAAAGCACCCTCTGCTCCTGGCCCATCCAGGCTAACGAGCACGGTCGTTTCCGCGCCCATTCGGAGCCCTTCTGCGGGCTCTATTCAACCCGGGCGCTCCCCTGGTAAAGCTGGCGGCAAAAAGGGTTCATACCCAGCCCCGGCTAAAACCACGGCTCCCCCCTCTTCCCCCATCGTGACCGTTTCCCGTAATGCGAAACGGCCACGCGCCTCCACCGAGTCGTTAGACTCACAGGAGGCAACACCCCTGAAGATGGTCGCTAGGCCATCTTCGGAGGTTCCTAAAGCTGTCCCCCGAAAGGAGGACAGGAACAAAGGAGCTTCGGCTCCTTCGCCCACGCCCCGAGGTGGAGCGAGTGGCTCGGAGACGGTGATTCCACGAAAAGAGGGCCCCCCCCGCCTCCGAAGCCGCAACGCCCGCCTAAGGTTTCGAGGCGGAGGGAGGAAAAGACTCGCATAGCGAGCCCAACCTTCCCCAATAAGTCGAATTGCTGTGGACTCCAGGCCAACTGGGAGGAGCTGCGGAGGCTCGTCTCGTCCCGTTCCCCGTTAGCTATCTTTTTGCAGGAGACCAAAGTCGCCAGATAGCCCCTTAAATAATAAAAAAAAAAATGCAGGAGACCATGCTAGGCGCGTGCCCCCTGCCCGCCCTCCCGGGGTATAAGGGTTTTGCGACCCCACCACCACGAGATGAGGGCCAGGTTGCTGGATGCGCGGTTTACACCCGGCATGATGTCTCCGTTCTTATTTTCACTTTAGATATCTCCTTTCAGGCAGTGGCTGTACTGCTTCACCTAGATGGAAGTATACTGTTATTTCTGCGTACATTCCACCGTCAGCAGACTTCGACGCGGGGGACTTCCGCCGCGTCGTGGCACGGTTGCCGAGGACCTTTCTCTTGCTTGGAGATCTGAACGGCAGGCATCCTCTCTAGGGAGATTACTCAATAAATCCCAGGGGACAAGTCCTGGCCGATCTGATCGAAGAGCTTGAGATGGGTGTCCTAAACGTGGATTATTTTACGCATCACTGTCCGAGAACCGCTTCATTTTCTTGCCTTGACCTATCTTTGTGCTCTTCAGATGCACAGCCTGATTTTGATTGGGGGGGAGGGGTCGATGACCTCCATGGTAGTGATCACTTTCCCATTCAAATATCATTTTCAGGGCAACTGCCGCCTGAGAGCCCACCTCGGTGGTGCTTGGCGCGGGCGCGGTGGCCTGCATTTCAGGAAATGACTGAATTCTCTATCTCAGTCGAGGAGTTTATGTCGGTAGATGAAGCCGTTGAGTTCTTCTCGGGCAACCTCATCGGCCTTGGCCTGACTACTATTCCTAGGATGTCTGGCCGTTTTGCACGCCGACCACTCCCATGGTGGTCAGCAGAGTGTGAGACGGCCCTCAAACAGAAGCGTTATGTCTACATGCGCTATAAGCGCTGCTCGAACGATTTCACTGTCGCTGAATTTCGTCGGGCTAGGTTCCGGTATATTTCGCAGCATGCCCGCCGCTCTTCTTGGCATGCAAACGTGTCTTCAGTTAACGGGAAGACACGTTTGCATGCCAAGAAGAGCGGCGGGCATGCTGCGAAATATACCGGAACCTAGCCCGACGAAATTCAGCGACAGTGAAATCGTTCGAGCAGCGCATGTAGACATAACGCTTCTGTTTGAGGGCCGTCTCACACTGCTGACCACCATGGGAGTGGTCGGCGTGCAAAACGGGAAGACCCCTCTACCAGAAGTGTGGAAGCAAGTCAAAAGGATTTGGGGCAAGTTCTCGCAGGACCCCCCTCCCGTTCTTGAGGAGAATGGAACCTCAATCTCGGACGGAATCCGTGGCGGAATCCTTCGCGACCGCATTCTCCGCATTCTCTAGCCGGGCTGCTGCTCCGCCAGCATTCAATTCACGTCGTGATGTCGCAGAAGGCCGCCAACTGGACTTTACCTCCAGAGGCGGAGAACCCTTCAACGACAGGTTTACTCTGAGTGAGTCGCCTTCCGCTCTCCTTCGTGCGCGGACACCTCCCATGGTCCGGACGATGTCCCGTACGCCATGCTTCGACCCCTGGGTAAGCGAGGAATGACATTTCTCTTCGATTTGTTCAACAGGATCTGGGTGGAGGGTCTCGTCCCAGATTCCTGGCGAATCGCTACTGTGCTCGCCTTTCGCAAACCCGGGAGAAATCATTCTACTCCGCCCGGTTTCCGCCCAATCTCTCTAACTTCTTGCGTGTGCAAGTTGATGGAGAAATTGGTAAATGTTAGATTAGCCTTTTTCCTGGACAGCGGAGGCCATCTGTCTTCTGCACAGTACGGCTTCCGCAAGTTCCACTCCGCGTCGGATGCTCTGCTCCGACTAGAAAATGCCGTCTGAGAGGCCTTCCTTCGTATACAGCACTACGCCACGGTGTTTTTCGATCTGAAGAAGGCCTATGATACTTCATGGGGATACGGTCTCATGGAGACTCTCCACACGATGGGGGCGATGGGACGCCTCCCAATGTTTATATCTGAATTTTTGCGAGATCGTCGATTCCGCGTACGGATGGGAAGAGCCCTCTCCGGCTCATTGGAGCAGGAAGAGGGTGTCCCGCAGGAAGTTTCCTTAGTGTCACACTCTTTTCCCTGAGCATCAACGGCATCACCTCGGTGCTGCTGGAAGATGTTCTTCCTACGCTCTACGTAGACAACCTTTCGATCTCTTTTGATGCGGCCCAGATGCCAACTCTGGAGCGTCGACTCCATCAGGCATTGAACCGCGTCTCTCGCTATGCCGAAGCGCACAGGTTTCGGTTTTCTTTGGCCAAGACTAAGGTAGTACACTTCTGCCGCTATCCACGGCTCCAACCTCACCCAGATTTGTTTCTTAATGGGGTGCGCCTGGAAGTGGTTGAATCTCACCGTTTCCTTGGTCTTGTATTTGACCGACGCCTCACCTGGGAGGCTCATATTGGCAGTCTTAGGGTCTCTTGTACCGGCTCCATGGATATTCTCCGTTCCGTGACGTTCAGCGCTTGGGGTGCTGATAGGGCTATTGCCTTACTTTTTTATCCATCCTTTGTTCGTTCGAAGCTCTACTAAGGATACGAGTTTTATGCATCCTCAGCCGAGCGCTTATTGCGGAAGGTGGACTCGATCCACCACACCGGCCTTCGCCTTGCGCCTGGTGCCTTGCGCACTTCCCCCATTGAGAGCCTCTTGGTCGATGCTGGGGAGATGCCACTCCTTCTACGCCGCATACAATGCATTACTCGCCTGTACGCGCGATCCCGGCCCCTCTCTCAGTCACCAACAGCTCCCACTGCATTCGCAATTGATTTCGACGGTACCTATGCCGCCGAGAGACGCTAGTCATACCCTAAGCCCTTTGGGTTTAAGGCCAGGAAACTCCTTCGAGAGCTAGGTATAGCTCTCGGGCCGGTGGCGCCCCTGGTTCTGCCCAGGACGCCACCCTGGAGGGTACCACATTTTGCTATTTGTCGCCACGACTCTACTCCCAATGCTTGTACGGCGCCGGGAGTATTGCGTTTGACCTTTTTTGAGCTTGCTTCGTGTCACGCTGGAACCATGCCAGTGTATACTGATGGCTCCAAGTTGGAAGAGGGGGTCGGCTTCCACGCCGTATCCCCTCTGTTTGAAGCCAGCGGTGTTCTGCCAGGCGCTGCGTCTGTCTTCACGGCCTTGCTGGTGGCAATACATCACTCGGTACGGGAGATTACGCGGCGTGCCCGGTTCGTAGACCGGATTGTGATCTATAGCGACTCACAAAGCGCCCTGAGTGCTCTCGGGGCATCGGAATCTCCACATCCCCTGGTTCGTGATATCCGTGACGCCACGGTTTGGGCGAGCCGGGCAGTGTCCGCGAAGACTCTGCGACCGGACCAGCGTTTCGCTCTTCCTCACACCGACTACATGGCAGGAATATGGGCAGCTCTTCGGACTGCTTGCCAAAAAAGATGGGAGACGGTCAAAGGGAACATAAAGTTGCGTGCCATTGCGCCGCGACTGTTCCCATGGACCTATTCCCCAATGCCGCGTCTGTTCCCATGGACCTATTCCCCAATGCCGTGACGGCTTCAGTTCGCTTTCTGTCGTCTCCGAATCGGACACACTCGTAGGACGCATCGCTATTTGATGGAGTGCTCGCCTGCGCCCTATTGCGACGACAGCGTCGTCCCCCAGACTGTTTGGCACATTCTTGTTGAATGTCCCAGTTTGGGTGATCTTCGCGCACGTTACCTGTCCCGGTACCTGGATGGGCGGGGTCGCTACCGCCTGTCCTTTGTACTCTGGACGAGTGCGTGCAAATTGACTGGTGGACTATTGACTTTGGGGGGGGGGGGTCGGCCTTCTCCCTTTTATTCAACTAGCTTTTGTTGTTTTTGTTATTGTTATCTTTCTAGGTCACACGCTCCTACGCTGGGTGGAGGGGGCCCTTCCACCGACGCCGAAGCTTGCTTCCTAATTGTTCTCTTTTTTATTGTTGTTTTCTTTTCAAGTTTTTATTTTAAAGTAGCCTAGAACTAGGCAGTTTGTTTGCTGCGACTTATGCCCAAGTAGGCAGTCGCCAGATAGCCCCTTAAAAAAAAGAAACACAATCGAGCGAGAACTTGGAATATCACATGGAAGTGTTATCAACATCATCCACGACAATTTGGCCATGACCAAGGACTCTGCCCGTTGGGTGCCTAGAAACCTCACACCCCATGATCGACTTCAACGTCGTCAAAGTTCGGAGGAGCTGCTGCTCCTGTGCAACCAAGACCCGGCGGGATTCGAGTCACGCATAGTGACAGGTGATTAAACGTGGGTCCATCAATGGGATCCCGAGACCAAGCTTGAAAGCATGGCCTGGAAGCACAGGGGCTCTCCGACCCCCATCAAGTTCCGGACCCAACCCTCAGCCGGGAGTGTTGATGGTGGACTATGCGCCTCGTGGAAGGACCATCACAGGCCAATATTACGCCGAGGAACTGGCTGAATTGAAGAAGTGCATCCGTCAGAAGCAGCGCGGCAAGTTGACAATGCCCCTGTCCACAAGGCTAGAGTTGCACGAGTGCGGATTCGAAGAGCTCAACCTTTCCCCCTACAGTCCAGATCTGGCCCCTAGCGCCTACTTTTTATTCCACCAGCTCAAGGCTGCACTGCGTGGACACCGATTTGGGGACGATGAAGATGTCCAGCTCGCCGTCCAGGAGTGGATTGAACAGCAGTCGTGAGATTTCTGGTCGTCGGGAATTCGAAGCCTCAGGGACAAGTGGCACAAGTGCAGTGAAGTCAAGGGTAGTTATATTGAAAAATAATAAAACACTTTTCCTCATATATTGTTTCCTTATATCCGAATTGCAAAACTTATTGACTGCCCCTCATATATATATATATATATATATATATATATATATATATATATAATTGCCCATCTGACAAATTAAAATTGCAAATTTCTCCTATTAATATAGATTCTGATTTGTGCCTTTGACTATTCAAAGGCACAAATCATATATAATTGTAAAGATTTCCATATAATAAAAGTAGTAGAATCTATATTAATAGGAGAAATTTCTAATTTGAATTTGTCAGATAGGCAATTGAAATGCAGCCTCCATTCCCGTAACCTCATTGTAAACCGCTTAGTCAACTATCTTAGGCTCACACCCCCTGATTAATGACCTTTTTTTACAATTTTGTGATTCTTTGTGTTTTTTCTTTCTTTTTTTCTGATCTGTACACTATTTATAGACTTTTGTAACAATCGCATTCTCAGTATACCACTGAAGAGACTGAAGAGAGTATGATAAACTTCATACCGAAACTAGTCTCATAAATTTAACTTTTTGCTCCTAAACAGTGATTTTACTATCATATACCAAAACCCCGCCATTGAGTTCTTTTACTTATATATATATATATATATATATATTCTGTATTCTATTTCAGGCAAGCAGTCATAGGTGGGATTGCTATTGGTGGGATTGCCCAGTTTCTAGCATCTCCTGCAGACCTCATCAAAGTTCAGATTCAGATGGAAGGTAGAAGGCAGCTTGAAGGAAAGGCACCCAGGTAGTCTATTTGTTATTTTACATCAAGGTTCAGCAAAAGGTACTCTAATTTTGAATAGCATCTTTTATTAGCCTTCATTCATTTTTATTTTTTCCTTATTCTCAAGAGTTCACAGTCCATCTGAAGCTTTTATAAAGATCTACAGCATGGCAGGTATCAAAGGCCTTTGGAAAGGTTGCATGCCCAATGTTTATAGATCAGCTCTCGTCAATTTGGGGGATTTGACTACATATGATTCTGTCAAGAGGTTTTTCACCCGAAATTGCCAGTTCCCCGATACATATTGGACACACGGTTTATCAAGGTAATCCAATATGAATTTGTTTAACAAGACATTTTTACTGTCATTTGGTTCAGGCAAGCAATTGGTCAACCACTATTATTATTATTAAATTATCACTTTAGAGCAGTTGACATTGGTTAATATTTAAATTATATTCAATATATATATTTTTTTACAATTTCATGTGATTAAATAGCTTAAATTATAAACTGTGTAACACGATTTTTGTCTTTGGGTAGCAACTGTTATTTTCTATTTGCTTCTGTCTAAAATACATGAAAAAAAAGTTCTTTATTTCAAACTTTGCGCCTCTGTGTCCAGGATAATGATATTTATATGAAATTTACCTATTCCCTCTGGAAGGAAGTGGCGAATTTGAACTTTCATTTGCATAAAGTAAAAACAAAATGACATGATACAAAAGTAGAATTTATTTATTCTAGAATTAAATAAGTGAGACAATTAAAATATTAGAAATGAGTAGCTTTCAGTGCTTTACGCCTATACTGTAAATTACTTTAACAAATCAGCCCCCAAATATAGTCTCCCATCAGATTTTCATCATATGATCCTTGATAGTGGTGCTCAAAGTCCAGTAGATCCTGGTGAAAGTGCTTGCCATGCTCCTCGGAGTGCATTCCCATGTTCTTAAATTTATCAAGATGAGGGTCATCTTGCCATAGCTTCTCAACAGGCTCTACATAGTTTTCGCCTTTATGATTACCTAGGAAGCCCAGAACCACTGCGATAAAGCTGTCCCATGCTTCTTTTTTCGTCCTAGTGAGCCTCTTTGGAAACTCCTTGCATTCCATGATCTTTTTAGTTGCGGATGACTCTATATCTCAATATGTCAGACAGTCAGTCCCAGTTTTGGTTCTTTTTTTTGGTGATAAAATTGTAACTATTCGGATGATTCTAACAAAATTTGAAACCCTTATGTTGTTTTACATTCTCTTTTGAATGATATAATTACCAAAGTCCTCCCAAGTTTAGCCCAGGAATGATTTTGTTATGGAAATTACATCATAACTATTTGGCCAATTCTAATAAAATTTGAAACCCCTATGTTGTTTTACATTCTCTTTTGAATGGTATAATTGCAAGTCCTCCCAAGATAAGCCTGTGAATTATTTTATTTTGGAAATATCATAACTATTTGTCCGATTGTAACAAAATTTGAAACCTTTATGTTGTTTTACACTCTCTTTCAAATGATATAGTTGCCAAAGTCTCCCAAAATTAGCCCAGGAATTATTTTGTTTTGGCAATAACATCATAACTATTAGTCTGATTCTAATTAAATTTGAAACCCTGATGTTGTTTTACATTCTTCTTTGAATGTTAGAATTGCCAAGGTTAGTCCTGTAATTATTGAAATGTTTTGAAGGTTGTAAGGGCATAAATCAGAATAGGTGAGAGCATGTGACTTTTTGTTCAGCAGACCTTGTTTATTTGTGGACCGACGAAGACCACGGCTTCGACCTTTGCCTCAGATAGCTTAGGAAAGAAATATTGGAGATACTTGAAAGCTGCAGATTCCTTATCCTGAGCTCTGATGAATTGTTTCATAAGGCCCAATTTTAAGTGCAGAGGAGGAAACCGTACTTTTGGGAGGCCTAAAATAGGCTCCCATTTGAGGTTGTTTCTCCCCACACTAAACTTGGTCCATTGTAACCAATCTTGCTAATGGTAGTGTGACACAGTATCCTTGCTATCCAAAGACAGAGATAACAAGGAATCTTGGTAAAGCCGCCTCGGAAACCCATCAAGAAGGCCACCACTTTGAAGTCTCCGATAACCTCCCAACCGTACTTTTCATAATTCAATGCATCTAGCAAGATCTTGGGGTGATAAGGCCCGTAATCCCCCGGGGCGGAGTGGTTGAGTTCCTTTTTCTTTTTAAATTCTGGCGATTTTACTTATGTTCAAACGGATTCTTTTAGTGCTGTAGACTTGTCCTTATGTTCGCCCGCCTGTTTCCTCGATTTCCCGTGGTCGATTCGGGACGACCTTTCCGGGAGTGATCACTTCCCGATCGTCATATCGGCCGTTCTTCCTGGACCGTGCCTTTCCCTCCCTCCCTCGTTGGGATCTGCGGCGAGCAAATTGGGTTGGGTTCCGGGAGGCTTCCTTTATTGATGCCGCCCGGGGTTCCTTCGATATCGTAGATTCAACGGTCTCATATTTTTGAGGCTGCGTCTGTGTGTGTTGTGCTGTTTTCTTTTAATCCTTTGCTTTTCTCCATGTTTATTGAGTGCTTCCCACACCCCTTATGACTTTTTGGGGGCGACCCCGTTTTAACAGTGCTGACATTGATAATCCATTAGGATTGGGCAGCTGCCACCTTGTTTTCCCGTAAACTAAACTAAGTATAAATATACAAATACTTTTCACTTATTAGAAATGTTAAAAAAATACCAATCTCGACCATTGGTGACACGATTCATCAGTTCACGTCATATCAGTCCACTGCAAGTCTACCACATTCAGGGTGTCCATCTAAAATTTCAAACCGTGCGGCTAAACATATAGTCCGTAAAGTAAAGAAGAATCCTCAAGTGACTCGATCTGAACTTCAGAAAGATTCGGAAGCAGCTGGAACAAATGTATGCAAAAATACAATTAGGGCAGTTCTTAGGAACGAGGGATTCCATTCTCGCACACCAAGAAAGACACCTCTGTTGAAACCAATTCATGTCAGAAATCGTCTGAATTTTGCCAATGAACATTTAGAGAAGCCTGCAAGTTTTGGGGACGCTGTACTATGGTTTGATGAGATGAAGATTGAATTATTTGGGCGGAATAGTGTTAGTCACATTCGGAGGCAGAAAAACTCAGTGCATGATTCTAAAAAAATACAATCCCAACAGTGAAGTTTGGAGGAGGCAGCATAATGGTATGGGGCTGCTTCTCCTCTGCAGGTCCTGGAAGACTCCATATTATTGAGGGGAAAATGAATACTCAGATGTATCGCAGGATTCTGGATGATAATCTCTTACAGTCTACAGATGACTTGGAAGTTGCCAAGAGGATGGACATTAAAGCAGGACAATGATCCAAAACACATCCAAGGGCACTGCTGCGTGGTTTCAGCAAAAGAAAATAAAGGTTATGGGATGGCCAAGTCAGTTGCTACACCTAAATCCTATCGAGAACCTGTGGCGGGATTTAACTAAAAATTCAGAAAAGGGACCCAAGAAATCTAACAGATTTAAAAAGAATATTTTTAAGAACCTCATAAGTAAATATCCCAAACGGTTGGAAGCTGTTCTAGCAACGAAAGGTCATATCACCAAATACTAACTGGTTTTCATAGATGTATTGGATACTTTTTGAAATATTGTTTTATATTTTTGCCTTAATCATAGTAATATTTTACTATTTTTTGTAATATGATACCAATTTGTATTCAACGTACAAAATACATAAGATGTTCAATTTTCGATTACTTTGCTGTTGTGTAACTATGGTAAATAAACCTTTGACCATGTATCGGATATTTATAGCACCCACTGTATATATATATATATATATATATATATATATATATATATATATATATATATATATATATATATATATAGAAGTCGGCAGTCGCCAGATAGCCGCTTAATTAAAAAAAATATATATATATATATAGAATATAACATATATTGCCAATGTTTCGGGCTCTGGACCCATCTTCTAGGCTGGAATATTAAAGATTTATATAAAAACAATTGCTCAACAATTATGAGAATAATGATAATTAATGGTCTTAGACTAAAAATGTATTAGGATGTAAAACAAAAAGAAAACAATCAAAGTGAAATATAAAGGACAAAATTTTGTATATTAAGATAAAAATAATAAATTTAAACAAAATTAATAAAGTTACAATTAAAAGAAAAGGAAAATCGCAATAAATACACTAAAATTTGTTACCTGATTCAGACAAAGCTGTGAGCTGAATGAATGAATTTAAAAATTATACTAACATGAAAGATGTGATTTAGTATTAGTTGGTTCTCCAATTGTAGTTGGTTGTTTAAGTGGTAATTAATTCATGGTGACTAGCTAAAAAAAAAAATCAAAACTAAATTAATTAAAAGTGACATTGTATGTACGTAACGTCTTATCAAGGTTCGCATTGATGCTCACCGTGGGATCAGTTACAGAACAGGAATGGATCTCTCTGTAAAAGAAAACTCTGTTGTCCGATCTCATTCCTATTC
Organism: Ceratothoa steindachneri; assembly: GCA_963969495.1. Classification (NCBI taxonomy): domain Eukaryota; kingdom Metazoa; phylum Arthropoda; class Malacostraca; order Isopoda; family Cymothoidae; genus Ceratothoa; species Ceratothoa steindachneri. The sequence goes on along the minus strand of OZ018335.1, from coordinate 100,354,866 downwards.
ATGTAAAATGCCTATAGATTATAATCAATTTAAAATATTATCCGCATCAAAATCTAAATCTGACCTTCTCATAATTGAGTCCCTTTTAATTAAATATAATCAACCTCAGTTAAATAAGGACTCTACTTCCACACCGTTATATATTGCCTGATTACTTTTGTTTGAATTTTTTTTGGTTTTTAACTAGTCACCATGATTAATTGCCACTTAAACAACCAACTAGCTAACATTTGTTTTTGTGGTTTTTCAACCAACCAACTACATACAGGGTTTGGACAAAATAATGGAAACATTAACTAATGCACCCATACACACCCAAAAAGTTTTTAAAACTTATTTAAAATGCCTGAAAATGATGTTGAACACATATTAATCTCAATAATTCACAGATCTTGCCATAATCAAGTTTTTTTGTGTAAATTAAAGCAAAAACTAGGATATATATTCCCTCTGAAAAGCGTCTACGAAGGAACTAGAGCAGGTTTCACTCAAAAACAGTTAAATTCGTATATATACAGCCCAAACCTGTATGAATCGATTGGTCTGTGTATTGAATCTATTTATACTGTTAAGGGGGAGGGGACTCAAAAGTCAGTAATTTAATTAATGTTTCCATTATTTTGTTCAACCCCTGTAGATCAGAGAACCAACTAATACTAAATCACATCTTTCCTGTTAGTATAATTTTTAAATTCATTCATTCAGCTCACAGCTTTTTCCTTTCCGAATCAGGTAACAAATTTTAGTGTATTTTCATTTGAATTTATTTATTTTTTATCTTAATATACAGAATTTTGTCCTTTTTTGCATTTTGATTTTTTTATTTTTGTTTTACATCCTAGTATATTTTTAGCCTAAGGCCATTAATTATCATTGTTCTCATAATTGTTAAGCAATTGTTCTTATATAAATCTTTAATATTCTAGCCTAGAAGATGGGTCCAGAGCCCGAAACATTAGCCAATATATGTTATATTCAGTACTTGCTCTCCTTTTCCCGCTGAAGATCCGGCATGCCAGAAGCAGAAACATACACAATATATATATATATATATATATATATATATATATATATATATATATATATATATATATATATATATATATATATATATATATACAGTAGACCCTCAATATTACAAACCTCAATATAACAAATTTCGAATATAATGAACCAAATTTCCTGGTCGAACTCCATCAGATTTAACAAACCAAAGTTTGCTAAATCTGATATAGTCCACTTAACTTTATTAGTAATATTAGTAATTACATACATATTACATATCCATGCAATACAGTCTTTATATACATATTTACATAGACAGATTAATGAACGAACCATCGGGTTTAACGAACGACCCCCGCCCCATATAGCTCATTATATCGAGGGTTGACTGTATATATATATTACCTTCCAGAGTTCTTTTGCAGAGCTTGCAGGTGAAATGAGGTGCCTAAGGTTTGTCTTGATCTCTGACTGGTATGCTGAAATATGCCTTGTAGGCCTCACACATTTTAGCAGATCTCTCTACAGAGTACTTTTTTACTCTTGTCTTAATAAATTCGCTGCAGACAGCAAAATGCGTCTGTCGGATGCTTACAACCTCTTGATGCCATGTGTGATGAATGCTTCTATCAGTGATGGCTAGAGTGAAACTGATCTGTTGAGTAGACATTCTTTGTATTTATACAGTCATCTACATTTCCAGAATGTTCTAGAAATTCTTCACACATATAAAAAATTCTTGAAAGTTCTAGAAAGCTCTACAGTTTATTTTTCACCAAATTAGTGGTGAATCTATGTGGAATGTAAGAGAACTGCCATTGCTGTCCATGTTGCTAAAAACCCCCAAAATATAAGGGAAATAATAGCTATTACTACTGTTTCTATAACTTTCTTAATACAGTATATCATGTTTATACCATAACTAAAAAAAAACATAACCTTTAAAACTTTTTATATATTTATACTATTCGCATCAAAATACTGTTATTTACCATAAATGGGCTAATTATTAAATTCAATGTCCTAGCCACAAAAGCAAAGTTTGGGGATTAAAATTTACTTTTTTTATTTAATAAAGCCACAAACAATTGGGAAATAACACTTTTAACCCAAGGACAAGACAAAAGTGAAATGTTGTTACACAGTGAATTTTCACCTTTATTTTACTTTAGGAATGCTACATAGCTTTTAACTTATGTAATTTATAGTATTTTTAAATTCCTCTTCCCCCAAAAAATCTTTTTCACATTCAAAAGATGGTTACTCTAACAATCCCAATTTTTGTAAGCTATTATATTGTATTGCTCAGGTTCTACATATTGTGTGAAAAGAACTTTGCATGTTCCCTTTTTATCACCTAAAATAAAAATTTATTCCCACGCTTAGCATGGGGCTAAAATAAAGGTTATGACAAAATTTTAGGATTTATTCAGACGTGATAAGACCAAAATAAGTTGAAAATATAACTTTTGTTGACATTAAGACTTGTTCTATTGTATTCATCTTAGTTTTTCTTTTTATAATCATGTTTCTCGATCTTTCATTCCATCATCATTAAAATGAAATTGAGAGCTTCAGCTATTACGATCCTTAGTCTATCTTCATATTTGCTCTATTTTCCCACCACTTTCTCGATTTAACTCTTAGTGCCACTCACCTCGTTGGTGGGTGCTAAATTTGCTGTTGAGCACAACATAGGTAGGAAGTCTGCAAGGAGTGATATCATTTCAGTGCTTGCTCAGGCTTGATTGGAGCATTGCTTGGAACTCCTGCCGATGTTGTGAAGGCTAGAGTTATGAATCAGCCCACGGATGAAGCGGGAAGGTGCGTCATACAGGTTATCTCCTCCCTCCAAATTCATAACTAACTTTAAAGGCAATTAGATGATACTTTGAACAAACTGTTCATGCGTTCTATACCACCAGGAGTCATGATGCATCTGCAAAAGTAAATGTCTTTCATGTTGTTTGCATGAAGTTTGTCTCATAGCTTGCAGCTCTTCTCACCATCTTTGGTAGTTTAACGAAACTTCGAGAGAAACATAGCAAGGTTTGTGTTTTGTGCAGGAAATATGGAGGGTTTAGGGCCTTTTATTTTTTGAGGTGTTTTCAAACTTTCGCTTTGGGGCTCATTTGTTGCAGTGTATGCTCAGGTCTGGTTTCTGCCCTCTTCGGCTCTCCAGCTGATGTCATTAAGGCCAGAGTGATGAATCAGGTTGTGGATGAAAAGGGAAGGTGAGTTATTTCTAGTATATAAATGCTACCACTACCATTGTTTCTTCTCAGTATTGTCTGATGTCTCGAAGGTAAGTATGAAGTTTTCAGATGTTTTCGGATCTGTTGGAGGTATGAATATTTAAAAACCAGAATGATCATATTTGCAGCTAAGATTCCTCCAGAAGATAATCTGTTCTTCGAAACATCAGGGATTTTGAGAAGCCATAGACAATTCAGCCATCATTGACTCTTGGCTCATCAGATAATAAAAGTAAGACATTTTTAGACTTAATGCCTAAGCTTGGATGGTAATGTCAGATAGCTGATTTCGTGTATCCACCACGAACGTAATGTACACTTTACCGAGATTTTTTGTGCTGTTATTATTCTGAATAAATTTGTCCTACTACTTCTGTTTTATCTGTGAACAGATCAAAGATCAAACCTTGATCTCTGGCTTTGCAACTTTTTATTGAAAATCACTATAAATTAGATTCCCAATTTGAGAACTCTGCCTTTCATAGAGCTTTCATACATTTGTTTATATTTCAGAGGTTTGCTATATAAAAACTCGGCAGATTGTTTGGTTCAGACCGTTAAAAATGAAGGATTTGGGGCTCTTTACAAGGGGTTCCTACCCTGTTGGATTCGAATGGGGCCCTGGTCTCTTACATTTTGGATTACATACGAGCAAATCCGAAATATGTGTGGCACATCTGCCTTCTAGCCTTTGCTGAAGCTTAGTTTACAGTAAGTTTTTAACATTTTTATAGGTGTTCTCACTAGCCTAGTGAATACGGCGTTGGTTGTCTAAAATTGACCTACCAAGTTCGATCCCAAGTGAGACCAGTTATAAGTAGCAGTGCATGTAGAGGTCTAGCCACCAATTAGTGGCGCGCTATACTTATCCCAGTTCGGATAGGTAGATCTTATGCCATCACACCGCATAGCTAATCAGAACCAAGCTGTGTTTCCTCCCCTTTTTACAGTATAACATACCCATTCTCTCCTCTCTTCCGCAACCCTGTAGATGGAGTAAAGTATCGCGTATGTGAGCACTCATATCCACATACCCCGACATAGACAAGTGGTCCTCTATGGGGGTACTCGTATCGACGTATCCCTGATGCAGAACCAGAAAGTGTTTGATGATCGTTGGTTGGTGTCAAAACACTATATTGCACGACCCCTGGGGCATTCAAGCTTGTCAACAGTTGTCATACTGATCTGTTTGCTTCATCCAGTTGGGGAGGGGGGGTCTCGTCTACGATGCAAGGATGGATGGCGCAACTTTCTACTATTTCTGTTTTACTTGTCATCTTTCCAATTTTCGCAGGGGCGCGGCGATTTGCCATCCTGGCCGCCGTGCTGACGGGATCCAGCGCTCCGTCCGGCCCCAGCTTTGCCTCTCTTCCTTCCTTCAGATAGCCCGATTTCTCCCCTACCTCGTCGCTTTTCATACAACCTCTCCCACAACTTTCTCTGGTCAGCCTCTAATTTCACAGGGTAGAATGCTGACCTTCTTCTCAAGCCAACCACCCCGGATGGGGGCTGAGGGGGGAGGGGACATTGTTCCCTAACCCCTCAGCTCCGGTTCGGGATGGGGTTTTTTTAACAACCTGCTTCATCCCCACCCATACCTTCCTCACATCCCTTTTCCTCTCCTCTTCACATTCTATCTGTTTTACGCTGTGTCTAAGGTGGAGCCGCCATGCCGAAGGACTGCCAGGCCACCAGGCGGGAGGGGTGGTCCCAAATGGCGGCGCCTGGCTCTGCCGGGCCTGTAAGCACCTCTTGCAGTGCGGGCTACTGCAAGAGGTGGTAAGCGATTGCGTCCCGTAAAACAAAGAGGGTCACCATGCCCAATGATGAAAAAAAAAACCATCTCCCCTTAATTCCCCCTAAAACAACGGAGCCGCCCTCGTGCAGCTCCACAGAAAAGATGGAGGTCCCCCCCCCCTGTGCTTGCGCAGGGGACCCTCCATACCTCTTTAACCGGAGAGGAGGCTTACTCCTCTCCTACGCCTACGGGTGTAGGGGACTCCCCCTCACCCCCTTCTCTGGAGGTGCTTTCGGGCACCTCCCTTTCTCCAGCGGCAGTCCCTCCTTTGCTTTCTAAGGGGACTGCCAAGAAAGCCAGCAGGCAGCCCATTGCCGACCGCCCCTCGTACAAGCGGCTCGGTAGGGCAAACCCCCTTAGGGGGGAGAGGGAAGCCAGGCCCCTTCGGTCGCTTCCCTCAAAAGACCTGCTGGCAAAAATATTAAACCTTGCCGGGGTCAAGGCCTGTGCCTCCCCACTAAAGACTTATGACGCTGCCAAGGGGACCTGCGATGTCCTGGGAGGGGATGGCCAACTGGATAGACATGGTCCTTGAGGAAAACCAGCCTCAGAAGGTAGGGCCTTCCATGGGGGGGAATCCGGGCTCGGCGCCAAGCACCGAACCCGAATCCGCCCCTATGCAAGGTCCTCATCAAACGGCTGTAGATTCTCAGGCAGTACAAGGAGGGGAGGGATCTCCTCCGGATGATGCCCCTGCGACCACCAGGACCTTCTCCATTTCGGAGAAGGACCTGGCTGAGGCCGGTCCATCTGGCCTGGGGGCTTCTACCAGCGGGGGTGAGAAGCGGGTTCATTCCCCGCCCTCCTCTCCAAAAAAGAAAAGGACCAAAAAGACGAAGAAGACTCGGGGCTCCTCTCAATCCGCGGGGGCTACGGGGACGGATGGGTCTGCTGCCACTTTGGCAAGCGACCAAGCCCAGATCGGCACATCCGTCCCTCTGCTTCCCCGGGTACGGAGCTCCTGACGATGACAAAGACCAAAAGTGCACAGGGCGGAGCCTCGATGACATCGGGGCCCCTGATTCAGAGGTTACCTGGCGTTTTCGAGCCCGCTGGCTTCAAACGCTTCCTCGTTATTCGCTCCACTGATAGCACCATGTTGTCCATCAGAGGAGAGGATTAGCTAGTGCAATTGGTAGAGAGCCGAAGGTAACCCGTTTCTCGGACGGGAGCCTTCTGGCGAATCCCGCCGAGGCGGCCAAGATAAGTGCTCTTCGGACACTTCATGGCACCCCGGTGAGTGTGACGCCGCACTCTACCATGAACTTTGTAAAAGGAGTAGTTTATGCGAGGGAACTCGTTGACTACTCCATAGAAGACATCACCCTAGAGCTGGCCGACCATGGGGCGGTCAAGGTCGAACGTGTGATGAGAAAACAGGGAGGGGCCTCGAGACCCACCCCTACACTCTTCGTCACGTTCGACTGTGACAAGCTCCCTGAGTCGGTGCGTGCCGGTTGGTACCGCTACCGCGTGAAGGCATTCGTGCCACTGCCGCGGCGGTGCTATTACTGTCACCGCTTCGGCCACACGAATCGATCATGTAGACGTGCAAAATCGGGGTCACCCGAAGTCTGTAAATTGCTCCAAGGTCGCACACGATAAGTCCAAATCGTGTGTGGCCAAGTGTGTCAATTGCGGAGAGCCGCACCCTGCTTCTTCGAAGCAATGTGGTGCATATCTCCTTGAGAAAGAAATCCTGGCCGTTCAGGCCCAGGATCGACTCTCATTCCGCGAGGCTAAGGACTTGGTCCTGGCGCGCCCGGCTCTGCCTGGGACGTCATATGCCTCAATAGTTAGAAAAGCACCCTCTGCTCCTGGCCCATCCAGGCCAACGAGCACGGTTGTTTCCGCGCCCATTCGTAGCCCTTCTGCGGGCTCTACTACACCCGGGCGCTCCCCTGGTAGAGCTGGCGGCAAAAAGGGTTCACACCCAGCCCCGGCTAAAACCAGGGCTCCCCCCTCTTCCCCCAGCGTGACCGTTTCCCGTAAGGCGAAACGGCCACGCGCCTCCACAGAGTCGTTAGACTCACAGGAGGCAACACCCCTGAAGATGGTCGCTAGGCCATCTTCGGAGGTTCCTAAAGCTGTTCCCCGAAAGGAGGACAGCAACAAAGGAGCTTCGGCCCCTTCGCCCACGCCCCGAGGTGGAGCGAGTGGCTCGGAGACGGTGGTTCCTCGAAAAGAGGGCCCCCCGCCTCCGAAGCCGCAGCGCCCGCCTAAGGTTTCGAGGCGGAGGGAGGAAAAGACTCGCATGGCGAGCCCAACCTCCCCCAATAAGTCCTCGAAGGCGACAGCGCCTCCAGCGCTTTGTCCGGCCAACAGCGCCCGGGGTTCTGCCCCCGGGAAGCGTACGGCCATTCCCGTGAGGGTCTTCAATTCGAGGAGGGCCCCCGCGTCTCCTCCGAGCTAGGCCTGGAGGGCATATTCCTTCAATGGAATTGCCGTGGACTCCGGGCCAACTGGGAGGAGCTGCGGAGGCTCGCCTCGTCCCGTTCCCCGTTAGCTATTTTTTTGCAGGAGACCATGCTAGGCGCGTGCCCCCTGCCTGCCCTCCCGGGGTATAAGGGTCTTGCGACCCCACCACCGCGGGATGGCCGGGCTGGGGGATGCGCGGTTTACACCCGGCATGATGTCTCCGTTCTTCCTTTCTCTTTAGATACCTCCTTACAGGCAGTGGCTGTGCAGCTGCACCTGGATAGGAGGTATACTATCATTTCTGCGTACATTCCACCGTCAGCTGACTTCGACGCGGGCGACTTCCGCAGCGTCGTGGCACAGTTGCCGAGGCCCTATCTCTTGCTTGGAGATCTGGACGGCAGGCATCCTCTCTGGGGAGATTACTCCATAAATCCCAGGGGACAAGTCCTTGCCGATCTGATCGAAGAGCTTGAGATGGGTGTCCTAAACGTGGATGAGTTTACGCATCACTGTCCGAGAACCGCTTCATTTTCCTGCCTTGACCTATCTTTGTGCTCTTCGGATGCACAGCCTGATTTTGATTGGGGGGTGGTCGATGACCTCCATGGTAGTGATCACTTTCCCATTCAAATATCATTTTCAGGGCAACTGCCGCCTGAGAGACCACCTCGGTGGTGCTTGGCGCGGGCGCGGTGGCCTGCATTTCAGGAAATGACTGAATTCTCTATCTCAGTCGAGGAGTTTAGGTCGGTAGATGAGGCCGTTGAGTTCTTCTCCGGCAACCTCATCGCCGTAGGCCTGACTACTATTCCTAGGACGTCTGGCCGTTTTGCACGCCGACCACTCCCATGGTGGTCGGCCGAGTGTGAGACGGCCCTCAAACAGAAGCGTTATGCCTACATGCGCTATAAGCGCCGCCCGAACGATTTCACTGTCGCTGAATTTCGTCGGGCTAGGGCTAGGTTCCGGTATATTTCGAAGCACGCCCGCCGCTCTTCTTGGCGGGCATACGTGTCTTCACTTAACGGGAAGACCCCTTTAGCTGAGGTGTGGAAGCGAGTCAAAAGGATTCGGGGCAAGTTCTCGCAGGACCCCCCTCCCGTTCTCCAGGAGAATGGGACCGCAATCTCGGACCCCGCGTCCGTGGCGGAATCCTTAGCGACCGCTTTTTCCGCATTCTCTAGCCGTGATGCTGCTCCGCCAGCATTCAATGCACGTCGTGATGTCGCGGAAGGCCGCCGGCTGGACTTTACCTCCAGAGGCGGAGAACCCTTCAACGACAAGTTTACTGTGAGTGAGTTGCGTTCCGCTCTCGCTTCGTGCGCGGACACCGCCCATGGTCCGGACGATGTCCCGTACGCCATGCTTCGACACCTGGGTGAGCGAGGCATGGCCTTTCTGTTAGATTTGTTCAACAGGATCTGGGTGGAAGGTCTTCTCCCAGACTCCTGGCGAATCGCTACTGTGCTCGCCTTTCGCAAGCCGGGGAGAGATCACTCTACTCCGACCGGTTTCCGCCCAATCTCTCTAACCTCTTGCGTGTGCAAGTTGATGGAGAAATTGGTAAATGTTAGATTAGCCTATTTCCTGGACAGCGGAGGCCATCTGTCTTCTGCACAGTGCGGCTTCCGTAAGTTCCACTCCACGTCGGATGCTCTGCTCCGACTGGAAAGTGCCGTCTGCGAGGCTTTCCTTCGTAGACAGCACTACGCCACGGTGTTTTTTGATCTGGAGAAGGCCTATGATACCGCATGGCGATACGGTATCATGGAGACTCTCCACACGATGGGGGCGAGGGGACGCCTCCCAATTTTTATATCTGAATTTTTGCGAGATCGTCGATTCCGCGTACGGGTGGGGGGAGCCCTCTCCGGCCCAAAGGAGCAGGAAGAGGGTGTCCCGCAGGGAAGTGTCCTCAGTGTCACACTCTTTGCCCTGAGCATCAACGGCATCACCTCGGTGCTGCCGGAAGATGTTCTCGCTACGCTCTACGTGGACGACCTTTCGATCTCTTTTGGCGCGGCCCAGATGCCAACTCTGGAGCGTCGACTCCAACAGGCATTGAACCGCGTCTCTCGCTATGCCGAAGCGCACAGGTTTCGGTTTTCTTTGGCCAAGACTAAGGTGGTGCACTTCTGCCGCCATCCACGGCTTCACCCCGACCCAGATTTGTTTCTTAATGGGGTGCGCCTGGATGTGGTTGAGTCGCACCGTTTCCTTGGTCTTGTATTCGACCGACGCCTCACCTGGGAGGCTCATATTCGCAGCCTTAGGGTCTCTTGTACCCGCGCCATGGACATTCTCCGTTCCGTGACGTTCAGCGCTTGGGGCGCTGATAGGGCTACCGCCTTACTTTTTTATCGATCCTTTGTTCGCTCGAAGCTCGACTACGGATGCGAGTTTTATGCATCCGCAGCCGAGCGTTTATTGCGGAAGGTGGATTCGATCCACCACACCGGCCTTCGCCTTGCGACCGGTGCCTTCCGCACTTCCCCCATTGAGAGCCTGTTGGTCGATGCTGGGGAGATGCCACTCGCTCTGCGCCGCGTGCAGTGCATCACTCGCCTGTACGCGCGAGCCCGGCGCCTCCCTCAGTCGCCAACAGCTCTCACTGCATCCGCAGCTGATCTCGATGGTGCCTATGCCGCCGAGAGACGCCAGTCATACCCTAAGCCCTTTGGGTTTAGGGCCAGGAAACTCCTTCGAAAAGTAGATATAGCTCTCGGGCCGGTGGCGCCCCTGGTTCTGCCCAGGACGCCACCCTGGAGGGTACCACATTTGGCTATTTGTCGCCACGCCTCTGCTCCCAAAGCTTGTACTGCGCCGGGAGTATTGCGTTCGACCTTTTTGGAGCACACATCGTGTCACGCTGGTACCGTGCCAGTGTATACGGATGGCTCCAAGTCCCAAGAGGGGGTCGGCTTCCACGCCGTATCCCCTCTGTTTGAAGTCAGCGGGGCTCTACCAGGCGCTGCGTCTGTCTTCACGGCCGAGCTGGTAGCAATACACCACTCGGTACGGGAGATTACGCGACGTGCCCGGTTCGGAGACCGGATTGTGATCTATAGCGACTCACAAAGCGCCCTGAGTGCTCTCGGGGCATTGGAATCTCCGCATCCCCTGGTTCGCGATATCCGTGACGCCACGGTTTTGGCGAGCCGGGCAGATGTCGAGATTATCTTCTGCTGGGTTCCTGGACATGTAGGAATTGCGGGGAATGAGCGCGCCGATGAGGGCGCCAAAGAGTCCGCGAGGACTCTGCGACCGGACCAGCGTTTCGCTCTTCCTCACACCGACTACATGGCAGGAATACGGGCAGCTCTTCGGACTGCTTGGCAAAGAAGATGGGAGACGGTCGAAGGGAACTTAAAGTTGCGTGCCATTGCGCCGCGACTGTTCCCATGGACCTATCCCCCAATGCCGCGGCGGCTTCAGGTTGCTTTCTGTCGTCTCCGAATCGGACACACTCGTGTGACGCATCGCTATCTGATGGAGCGCTCGCCTGCGCCCTATTGCAACGACTGCGTCGTCCCCCAGACTGTTCGGCACATTCTTGTCGAATGTCCTAGTCTGGGTGATCTTCGCGCACGACACCTGTCCCGGTACCGGGATGGGCGGGGTCGCTACCGCCTGTCCCTTGTGCTCGGGACGAGTGCGTGCACTTTGACTGGTGGACTTGTTAACTTTTTGGGGGAGGCCGGCCTTCTCCCTTTTTTTTAACCAGGCTTAATTTTGTTGTTGTTTTTGTTGTTGTTGTTGTTTTTGTTATTGCTTTGTTATTGTTATTGTTATTTCTTTTTTGTTGTTCCCTGTTCCATTTTTTGAAGTAGCCTAGAACTAGGCTGTTTGTTTACGGCGACTTATGCCTAAGTCGGCAGTCGCCAGATGGCCCCTTAAATAAATAAATAATAATGTTCGCTCGAAGCTCGACTACGGATGCGAGTTTTATGCATCCGCAGCCGAGCGTTTATTGCGGAAGGTGGATTCAATCCACCACACCGGCCTTCGCCTTGCGACCGGTGCCTTCCGCACTTCCCCCATTGAGAGCCGCTGGGGAGATGCCACTCGCTGTGCGCCGCGTGCAGTGCATCACTCGCCTGTACACGCGAGCCCGGCGCCTCCCTCAGTCGCCAACAGCTCTCACTGCATCCGCAGCTGATCTCGATGGTGCCTATGCCGCCGAGAGACGCCAGTCATACCCTAAGCCCTTTGGGTTTAGGGCCAGGAAACTCCTTCGAGAGGTAGATATAGCTCTCGGGCCGGTGGCGCCCCTGGTTCTGCCCAGGACGCCACCCTGGAGGGTACCACATTTGGCTATTTGCGCCACGCCTCTGCTCCCAAAGCTTGTACTGCGCCGGGAGTATTGCGTTCGACCTTTTTGGAGCACACATCGTGTCACGCTGGTACCGTGCCAGTGTATACGGATGGCTCCAAGTCCCAAGAGGGGGTCGGCTTCCACGCTGTATTCCCTCTGTTTGAAATCAGCGGGGCTCTACCGGGCGCTGCGTCTGTCTTCACGGCCGAGCTGGTGGCAATACACCACTCGGTACGGGAGATTACGCGACGTGCCCGGTTCGGAGACCGGATTGTGATCTATAGCGACTCACAAAGCGCCCTGAGTGCTCTCGGGGCATTGGAATCTCCGCATCCCCTGGTTCGCGAAATCCGTGACGCCACGGTTTTGGCGAGCCGGGCAGAAGACGAGATTATCTTCTGCTGGGTTCCTGGACATGTAGGAATTGCGGGGAATGAGGGCGCCAAAGAGTCCGCGAGGACTCTGCGACCGGACCAGCGTTTTGCTCTTACTCACACTGACTACATGGCAGGAATACGGGCAGCTCTTCGGACTGCTTGGCAAAGAAGATGGGAGACGGTCGAGGGGAATTTAAAGTTGCGTGCCATTGCGCCGCGACTGTTCCCATGGACCTAGCCCCCAATGCCGCGGCGGCTTCAGGTTGCTTTCTGTCGTCTCCGAATCGGGCACACTCGTGTGACGCATCGCTATCTGATGGAGCGCTCGCCTGCGCCCTATTGCAACGACTGCGTCGTCCCCCGGACTGTTCGGCACATTCTTGTCGAATGTCCCAGTCTGGGTGATCTTCGCGCACGACACCTGTCCCGGTACCGGGATGTGCGGGGTCGCTACTGCCTGTCCCTTGTGCTCGGGACGAGTGCGTGTACTTTGACTGGTGGACTTATTGACTTTTGGGGGGAGGCCGGCCTTCTCCCTTTTATTTAACCCGATTTAATTGTTGTTGTTTTTTTTGTAATTGTTTTTGTTATTGCTTTGTTATTGTTATTGTTATTTCTTTTTATTGTTTTCTGTTTAATTTTTTAAAGTAGCCTAGAACTAGGCTGTTTTTTACGGCGACTTATGCCTAAGTCGGCAGTCGCCAGATAGCCCCTTAAATTAAAAAAAAATAAAAAAAAAAATTCCAATTTTCGCTGTTTTTTTCTGAATTGATGATGATGCTATTCAAGGGACTTGAACTTCATAGTTTCTGGGTGGCAGTAATCAGTCATACGGGTTTGTGTTTGAGTTTTGAGACCTTCCATCCTCGGCATTTAGTGTTGAAGTCTTCTCGAGTTCTCACATCATTTCTATTTCATCAGTTTATTCCTAGCCTGCCTGCACTGAGTGAGATGATTATGACGAAATGGAGAATTTGTAGAGTAGGTATCTTTTAATCGCCACTTTGCACTATTTGATACCTAGCATATTGAGAACATATAGTCTCAAGTGAGCCCCCTCCTCCCATCCGAAGATTGTCCACATTTATTGGCCTTTGTGACAGCATGTATGTCAGAGTACGAAATAGTTCGTTGCAGGGAGGCGCATCATTGTATAAACGATGCAGCTGAGGTTTGGGCATAAACGAAATCAAAATTAGTGAAAACCATAAACTGTTCAGAGAGAAATGAAAATAAAAAGTTAATGGTGGACATATTGGTATAAAGTAATTGGTTAGGTGCTGGTATATATTTTGTAGAGATAAGGGATGCAGTATGGTGCGTGAAAGTGACTGGATAAAGATTGTGAGCGAGTGGGTGTGGATGTATTTTTAGAAACTGATTTGAGGTGGGCAAGGTAGACGAGTTGACAGTTTATTTCTAGTATGAATTAGGTGTTGTTTTGATGTGAGGGTGGATTTTCTGTTAAATGTAGTCTCATAAGAGTCTGAGTTTGCGGAACTACAACTGGTATTTGTGCCTCTCAGGGTGTAGGTTGTCGAGGTAATGGAGGACCTTGAAGACTTTTGTTTGGGTGATTATTTATATTTTTGTTTTGTATGGTATGAGGAATCTTTGAGAATGGTTAGGGGTCCAAGCAGAGCTTGTATAGCTATTACTAAGCATATGAATTGTTCATATACTGTTGCTGTCGTTTCTTGTTTTATCTGAATGCTTTGTACACAAGTGATTAAGGGATGTTAAGTCGAGGAGACCCTACATTATATACGAGTGTGGCGATTCCTGTCCATTTATGCTACACTAGAAAACTTGGAATCAAGCCACCAAGTGTTTTTGGTCATCGATTTCGCCAATCATCAAAGAAGAACCAGTCACACTTAGAGTGACCCTCGCCGGATCTAAACCAGATGATTGTCTGCCAAACCGAAGTAACACGCGTTCTTTCTGTCTGCAACCTTTCCATTCGCCATAATATTAATGATGTTACTTGAATTCCGAACACCCAAGTTTATGATTGTGATGCTGCCTTTTTAAATCTTCTTTCCTTGACTTCAATAAAACATGGTTGCATTTCGCCAATCTCGGAAATTAGGCATTAGCCTCAAGATTTCGGATTTATTTATTACTCTCCCCCCTCCCACTCTTTTTTTCTTGAGGAAATATGGCAGTACATGGTATTCAACAAAATGACTTGCATCTTTATTGAGAGACCAGAAGATCACGGAAGTCTGTTTCCAGGAAATCCTCGGCCATTTACCGTGAGGGTCTTCTTTTTGGAAGAGGGATCCCCGCGTCTCCGAGCTAGGCTTGGAATTTCTGCGAGATCGTCGATTCCTCATACGTGTGGGGGAATCCCCTCTCCTGCCCAACGGGGGAGAAAGAGGGCGTCCCGCAAGGAAGTGTCCTCAATGTCACCTCTTTAGTGCTTAGCATCAACGATATCATCTCCGTGCCGCCACACTCTACGTAGACCACCTTTCGATCTCTTTTGGCGCGGCCCACATGCCAACTTTGAAGCGTCGATTCAAACAGGTATTGACCACATACCGATGCGCGCAGGTTTCGGTTTTCCTTGGCCAAGACAGTTGGTGCACTACTGCCGGCTCTACCCCGACCCGGACTTGTTTCTAAATGAGGCTCGTCTGTAAGTGGGGGATTTGCAACGTTTCCTTAATCTTGTTTTCGACCGACGCTTCACCAAGGAAGTTCATATTCGCAGCACTATGATCTATTGTACTCGCGCCATGGTCCATGGTCATTCTTTGTTCCGTCTTCTTTCGAAGCGTTTGACCACGGATAAAAGTTTTACGCATTCACAGCTCAGCTTGTATTGCGAACGTAGACTCGATCCACCACACGCGCCCAGTTTGGCGACTAGTGCCTTCCGCACGCCTCTCATTGAGATCCTACTTGTCGATGTAGGGGAAATAATACTCCCAAAACTTCCACAGCGTTCGGAGTTTTTGAAGCACATTTCGTGTCACGCTAGATCCATGCCAGTGTACACGGATAGCTCCTACTCGCAGGATGGGGTCGGCTTACACGCCGTATGCTGCGTCATCACGGTCGAGCGGTAGATGAGGCCGTTGAGTTCTTCTGCGGCAACCTCATCGCCGTGGGCCTGACTACTATTCCTAGGACGTCTGGCCGTTTTGCACGCCGACCACTCCCATGGTGGTCGGCCGAGTGTGAGACGGCCCTCAAACAGAAGCGTTATGCCTACATGCGCTATAAGCGCCGCCCGAACGATTTCACTGTCGCTGAATTTCGTCGGGCTAGGGCTAGGTTCCGGTATATTTCGAAGCACGCCCGCCGCTCTTCTTGGCGGGCATACGTGTCTTCACTTAACGGGAAGACCCCTTTAGCTGAGGTGTGGAAGCGAGTCAAAAGGATTCGGGGCAAGTTCTCGCAGGACCTCCCTCCCGTTCTCCAGGAGAATGGGACCGCAATCTCGGACCCCGCGTCCGTTGCGGAATCCTTAGCGACCGCTTTTTCCGCATTCTCTAGCCGTGATGCTGCTCCGCCAGCATTCAATGCACGTCGTGATGTCGCGGAAGGCCGCCGGCTGGACTTTACCTCCAGAGGCGGAGAACCCTTCAACGATAAGTTTACTGTGAGTGAGTTGCGTTCCGCTCTCGCTTCGTGCGCGGACACCGCCCATGGTCCGGACGATGTCCCGTACGCCATGCTTCGACACCTGGGTGAGCGAGGCATGGCCTTTCTGTTAGATTTGTTCACTGGGTGGAAGGTGTTCTCCCAGACTCCTGGCGAATCGCTACTGTGCTCGCCTTTCGCAAACCGGGGAGAGATCACTCTACTCCGACTAGTTTCCGCCCAATCTCTCTAACCTCTTGCGTGTGCAAGTTGATGGAGAAATTGGTAAATGTTAGATTAGCCTATTTCCTGGACAGCGGAGGCCATCTGTCTTCTGCACAGTGCGGCTTCCGTAAGTTCCACTCCACGTCAGATGCTCTGCTCCGACTGGAAAATGCCGTCTGCGAGGCTTTCCTTCGTAGACAGCACTACGCCACTGTGTTTTTTGATCTGGAGAAGGCCTATGATACCGCATGGCGATACGGTATCATGGAGACTCTCCACACGATGGGGGCGAGGGGACGCCTCCCAATGTTTATATCTGAATTTTTGAGAGATCGTCGATTCCGCGTACGGGTGGGGGGAGCCCTCTCCGGCCCAAAGGAGCAGGAAGAGGGTGTCCCGCAGGGAAGTGTCCTCAGTGTCACACTCTTTGCCCTGAGCATCAACGGCATCACCTCGGTGCTGCCGGAAGATGTTCTCGCTACGCTCTACGTGGACGACCTTTCAATCTCTTTTGGCGCGGCCCAGATGCCAACTCTGGAGCGTCGACTCCAACAGGCATTGAACCGCGTCTCTCGCTATGCCGAAGCGCACAGGTTTCGGTTTTCTTTGGCCAAGACTAAGGTGGTGCACTTCTGCCGCCATCCACGGCTTCACCCCGACCCAGATTTGTTTCTTAATGGGGTGCGCCTGGATGTGGTTGAGTCGCACCGTTTCCTTGGTCTTGTATTCGACCGACGCCTCACCTGGGAGGCTCATATTCGCAGCCTTAGGGTCTCTTGTACCCGCGCCATGGACATTCTCCGTTCCGTGACGTTCAGCACTTGGGGCGCTGATAGGGCTACCGCCTTACTTTTTTATCGATCCTTTGTTCGCTCGAAGCTCGACTACGGATGCGAGTTTTATGCATCCGCAGCCGAGCGTTTATTGCGGAAGGTGGATTCAATCCACCACACCGGCCTTCGCCTTGCGACCGGTGCCTTCCGCACTTCCCCCATTGAGAGCCTGTTGGTCGATGCTGGGGAGATGCCACTCGCTGTGCGCCGCGTGCAGTGCATCACTCGCCTGTACGCGCGAGCCCGGTGCCTCCCTCAGTCGCCAACAGCTCTCACTGCATCCGCAGCTGATCTCGATGGTGCCTATGCCGCCGAGAGACGCCAGTCATACCCTAAGCCTTTTGGGTTTAGGGCCAGGAAACTCCTTCGAGAGGTAGATATAGCTCTCGGGCCGGTGGCGCCCCTGGTTCTGCCCAGGACGCCACCCTGGAGGGTACCACATTTGGCTATTTGTCGCCACGCCTCTGCTCCCAAAGCTTGTACTGCGCCGGGAGTATTGCGTTCGACCTTTTTGGAGCACACATCGTGTCACGCTGGTACCGTGCCAGTGTATACGGATGGCTCCAAGTCCCAAGAGGGGGTCGGCTTCCACGCCGTATCCCCCGTGACGCCACGGTTTTGGCGAGCCGGGCAGATGTCGAGATTATCTTCTGCTGGGTTCCTGGACATGTAGGAATTGCGGGGAATGAGCGCGCCAAAGAGTCCGCGAGGACTCTGCGACCGGATCAGCGTTTCGCTCTTCCTCACACTGACTACATGGCAGGAATACGGGCAGCTCTTCGGACTGCTTGGCAAAGAAGATGGGAGACGGTCGAGGGGAACTTAAAGTTGCGTGCCATTGCGCCGCGACTGTTCCCATGGACCTATCCCCCAATGCCGCGGCGGCTTCAGGTTGCTTTCTGTCGTCTTCGAATCGGACACACTCGTGTGACGCATCGCTATTTGATGGAGCGCTCGCCTGCGCCCTATTGCAACGACTGCGTAGTCCCCCAGACTGTTCGGCACATTCTTGTCGAATGTCCCAGTCTGGGTGATCTTCGCGCACGATGCCTGTCCCGGTACCGGGATGGGCGGGGTCGCTCCCGCCTGTCCCTTGTACTCGGGACGAGTGCGTGTACCATGACTAATGGACTTATTGACTTTTTGGGGGAGGCTGGCCTTCTCCCTTTCATTTAACCCGGTTTAATTGTTGTTGTTGTTGTTTTTGTTATTGCTTTTTTATTGTTATTGTTATTTCTTTTTATTGTTTCCTGTTTAATTTTTAAAGTAGCCTAGAACTAGGCTGTTTGTTTACGGCGACTAATGCCTAAGTCGGCAGTCGCCAGATAGCCCCTTAAAAAAAAAAAAAAAAAAAATCACGGTCGAGCTGGTTGCAATACACCGATCGGTACTGGAGATAAAGGTGTCCCAGCTGCGAGACCGGATTGGGATCTTTAGTGACTCGCAAAGGGCTCTGAGTGCTCTCGAGGCATTGAAATCTCTACATCATCTTGTTCGCGGTATCTTTGACACCTCGGTTGCCGCAAACTGGGTGGTTGTCGAGATTAATCTTGGGTTCCTGACATGTGAGAATGAGGGCGCCAAAGAGTTCGCCAGGACTACGCAACCAGACCACCGTTTCACTGCGACTCTTTCCATGGACCAACCCCTCCAATTCGCTGGCAGATCTAGATCGTTTTCTGCCTGCTTGGAAGAATTGGGCACACTCGCGGTACGCACCGCCAATTGATAGAGCGCTACCCTGCACCTTACAGCGACGACTGCGTTATCCCCCAGACTGTTCGCCGTATTCTTGCTGAATGTCCCATTCTGGGTGATATTCACGCACGTCTGCCCCCCTATCGAGATGAGCTTGGTCGCTACCGCTTGTTCTTTGTACTCGCGACGGGTTCGTGTACACAGACTTGTGGAGTATATGACTTTTTGGAGGAGACTGGTCTCCTCCACTTTGTTGTATGTAGGTCGCATGTTCCTGCGCTGAGGGAAGGCGGTCGCCCCCACCGACACCGGAGCGTGCTTCTTTCTTATTCTTTCTTTTTGTTTGTTGTGTTGCCTTTGTTTTTTTTTGTCTTTTTCATATTTGTTTGTTTGTTTTTATCTAGCTTAGTATTAGGCTGTAAGATGATTACGGCGACTTATGTCCTAGTAGGGAGTCTTCAGATGAGCTCTGAAAAGAAATGTCCTGAGGAACCAGGTTAGAGTCGATGGCGGCTGTCTATGCAATAGCTAGGAAGTGATGGCATCTCAATATAATGTTCGGAGACATTTAATTCATCCTGTAGTTTTAAATTTATCACCTGCATTGATACAACAAGAGTTGGGAGCCAATTTGCTTATTATCCTTTGCTTTTTGGTTTCAGAGCTCGATGTGATAGTGCAGGTTCCCTCCTAGTCACCTCTTCATATATTGCTTCCAAATGGAGTCCTTCGAAAAGCTCAACAAATGGCACCTTCTTGACGAAAGCAGCTATTTTTGCAACACAATATTTTCATAAAGAATGTTTGCTTAATTGTGTGAATTAGTGTGGACGTGTGCAGTGTTTATAGATATATTTGTGGACTCTGAACAGTTCCTAATGTGGTCACAATCTTCCAAGTTGCATTTATTAACTGAAAACTTTCCAAGCTGCCTCGTTCTCAGAGACGTTTAACACATTGACTGTGATTACTCACACAAAGGAGCGAGAGAACTCGTATTCATATAACAAATGCTACGAACGTCGCCTTTAATGTTTTAACATTAGGGTGCGACCTCCATTATATATAATAGGAATAAACTGTTCAAAATATTGTTTACCATACTTGGCCCTTCCAATTCGTAGTCGATTTGTTTTGAGTTGTTCAAAGAGTTTGTATCTGTCGTCAGAATCGAAATGAGTTCATTATTTCAGTCACTCTCGATGATGTATAATTGTTTGTTTTTTTAATAGCATTAATATTTCTCCATAT
Source organism: Ceratothoa steindachneri (assembly GCA_963969495.1). Classification (NCBI taxonomy): domain Eukaryota; kingdom Metazoa; phylum Arthropoda; class Malacostraca; order Isopoda; family Cymothoidae; genus Ceratothoa; species Ceratothoa steindachneri. Next base: position 100,335,091 of record OZ018335.1, on the reverse strand, counting down.
TTTGGTTGTTTGATCCGAAATTAAAAATCTGTTGATTCTTAACAAAATCATTAGTTAAAAGTTTACTTTATATTCATAGTGTACATTTAAGTTTTAAAAAACAAATGCTCTTCAACATCGCAATGTTAATATTTTTGAAAATTGTATAGAAATTTGGATTTGGTATTGTTTTACTATTGATTCTAATTGCATGATGCATATCTCAGTGAGGGCCAATAGTTTAAGGTGTGATACGAACTCCATGGGTAGATAAATAGCCCCCGCCGCGAAGTCGGCTTGAATCGTCCCTCCCATCTAGGGAATAACCGTTGATGCGGCGTTTCCACTCGCCAAGGGGTCTAGTCCGTATCGGTAGAAATGGTTGTGATCATTGAATGACAATATTCTTCCATTGATTTTTACAGTGTATAGTACAATATGAATGTAGTTGACCTATTGTGCCAGGTCGGCAGTTTTGTCGTATAAATAGTGTGTATCGCATATGTTTTCCTGTTTGTTTGTTTTTTCAGCAGAAATATATACACAATAAAAAAGAAAGGTGAGCTTCCCAGTCTGTACAGCAGGCAGAATATGGGTCATAAAAGCATCAACGAATTGCACATATCTTCAACCACTATATCCCTCTCAGTTCTTTATCAAAGGTCTAGAAATCTCCCATTCTCAAGCCAAACAAACTATCCACGGCGCCTCATCATATTGCCCATCACCTTAGTCTTCAACCTTACAAATTCATGATACATAGAGCACTCAAAAACTCAACCCACATCCCACTAGACGTCTTCCAGCAAAGAATACACCATTTTCTCTCAACGACCACACTATTACCAGCACCTAGCTCATATTAAAAGGCTTTAGTCAAGACATACAGAACCGTAATGAAAACAATTGACTAGAGCGGTCGCCTCCCACTGCTATCTCTCGATTTCTTCACTACTCCTGCCTTCTAGCCATCCCCTAGTACATCCCTAGGTAAAGATAAAGCTGATAACCCTCCATCGCCTTCGCGTTGTTACCCCTAGATTTACTTACCTTAGTCAAAAATAAGAGGCTAGGGAGCTTAGAGCTCATAAGGGTTGCCTCTTCTCAATTGCGCTTGAACGTAATCATCGTAACAGTTCTTAAATATGTTAACAGAGGTACTATTGATTACATTCTCGGGTAATTTATTCCATTTGTTCACTATTCGAGCACTAAAGAAATTGTTCATTTTTGTTGTACGGTGTCTTGGTTTGGATGTCCCTATATCTTCTGGGCAACCTGTACCTGCTTTGTATATAAAGGTTAATCTTAATCTAAGATTCTCCTTTTTTTCTTTCGGCTAACACAGTAATCTATTATAAATATCGTGGCTAACTGGAAAGGAATTTCATCTTTTCATACTTCTTATCAACTAGTTGCCTCTCTCTTTCCAGGAACTTTCTTCACCACACAACAAAAAACTAGCTCATTCGAACAAGGCAACCACGCTTATAACCGACTACACCAGCAGCAACAATCGGAAAACACCCAAAAACCTAGGCAAATTGCACTTATCACACATCACCGTCCCTCTTTTCCCCTTAACACACTACTTTCACCTGAGGCAGTCTGAAAAAAAAACACCTACTCTTCCCATAAAATCACAAACGTCTCGGCCCACAGTCATAGCTGCACTCACATATATCTTCAAATCCTCTTGGCTACACATAATCATCTAGAAACAAGCGTACATCATTCCATACTCAGACCGAAATATCCCACCCCCAGAATCTCTCCTCCTCCTACTGGCCAATCTCGCTCTTCTCAACCATTTAAACTACTGCAATAGAATCAAACCCTTTACAGCCCTCTCTTAACCCAATATGGCTTAAGAGAAAGAAAAACACACCACAACCACACTTCTAACTAGTTTCACCTAGTCTCACGGAGTGCCATCTCGACACATTTCCATTACTCACACCCCAACCCACTGCGTCGCTTGCTCTTGCATGAGGTTGTAGCATCTTCCCAATGTAGTCCTAATCTGGTGGGTAGCGTCCCACGTCGCGTTGCCTGGCAATGATGGCGCTTAATGTACTGCCCGCGCAGCTTTGGTCCCCTTTCCGTTTACCAATCTCCTCTCATTTGAAGATGATCCTCCTTTCCTATTTGCTTCCCGATTTGCCCTCACTAATTTTCACCTTACCTGTGAACACGTTCTTTAGAACCTCTTCCACATATACTGGCTGAGGTTCACTCATTGGTTTTCATTTTGTTCATAATAGTGTGTAATTCCTCTGTTATAACCCGTTGTCAAGAAAAAACCCAGACAATAAACTGCTGCTGTTTTTTTAATAAGAATATCTCGGGAATGGGTTGAGGTTACTTAATATACAAAAGGTGAAGGCAATAGTTTGTCCATATATTTTGTGCCTTATTGTCACCAAATTTAAATGACCACAATCGTGTTTGGTGTGTGTGAGTTAACTTCAGATATCTTTTTTATCCTGACACTTTGCAAGTTTGTACTTATATTCGCATACGAGGTCATATGTCACAGGGGTATCTTGACTATGTTTGAACTTGTCTCATAGTAAAAGTTATTTGTGTACTTCCTTTGTTTACCTATTCTTATTAATTGCATTGACATGTACGTATGGCTAGAGAATAAATACCCTTCTGGTTGTCGAGCGAGTGTCGCAGAATGCCAGCAAACCCAGATTGAGGACGCCACTTGTACAATGTGTTTTAGTGGACACAGGACTAAGATTCAGACAGCACACAACAACTGACGCAAACCAAGTTTACACACTCCGAGCATTCTCCGGTAACTCATTTGAACAATCCCACAAATTGATTAAACCATCCAAGCAGTATGTGTCCCACGCATATATGGCTTGAGCACCTAATTTCGCATCCACACTCATTAATACTACATACAAAAGGCAAAAAATAATGCCCCGGCCCTCAATAAACAAGCTACAACGGGACGAAGGTGGAGCTCAACAATACTTGGATTTTAGCGGAGAGGTTTCCAATATTACACAAAACTAAACACCTCCCCCATCCCTCCACACTAACCTTCTTCGATTCGCCTCCTATTCAGTTGTGCCTCGTCCGCTACTCATGGTTAGCTACCTCTTTCTTTATTCTACGACCTCTTTTTATGGGAGATGGTGTGGCCGCCGATTGACAATGGTGTGTCCAACTCAGTGAAGACTTATTATTATTAAGAGAGGAAAATGGTGTGGTCGGACACGGAAGGAAGAACCCATTTTAAGTACGCTTCTGGCCCTCACCGACTTGGGATGGAATACAAGAGGCGCTCAATAGCTCGTGGGATACGAGTGAGGAGTTTGTGGGACAAGGTCTCTGCGCGTTTGACTGGTGTCGGCAAGGGACCGGATGAACTATCAACCCCAGTAACAGTGGTGGTTTAGTGCGGTGAAATTTATGAGAGTTAGAGTTTGCCAAGGGCCATTTTTTTATTAAAGAACAATTTGCACGTTATACGAGGGGCGGTCAATAAGTTTTGCAATTCGGATATAAGGAAACGAGATATGAGGAAAAGTGTTTTATTATTTTTCAATATAACTACCCTCGACTTCAATGCACTTGTGCCACTTGTCCCTGAGGCTTCTAATTCCCGACAACCAGAAATCTCCCGACTGCTGTTCAATCCACTCCTGACGGCGAGCTGGACATCTGCATCGTCCCCAAACCGGCGTCCACGCAGTGCAGCCTTGAGCTGGCGGATTAAAAAGTAGGCGCAGGGCAGCTTGTCCAACCCTGCCTTGTGGACTTTGACGACGTTGAAGTCGATCATGGGGCGTGAGGTTTCTAGGCACTCAACGGGCAGAGAACTTGGTCATGGCCAAATTCTCGTGGATGATGTTGATAACACTTCCATGTGATATTCCAAGTTCTCGCTCGATTTATTCGACCTTCACCCGTCGATTTTCCAGGATCATCCTCTCCACACGGGCCACATTGTCCTCGTTGCTCACGTCTGACGGGGGTCATTTTCAAGGGACTCACGATCATGGCGGAAATCCCTTTTCCAGCGAGCAATGGTTGCATAGGAAGGGACGGTGTCGGTGTACACTGCAACCATGCGTTCATGGATCTCTTGCATTCTTGCCTTCCTTGGTCAAAAATTTGATCACTGCGCGGTGCTCAACCTTCTCAATTGTTGAAAAATTTGTGACTGACGATCTGCGATCAGCTATTGCTTCTTAAATAGACGAGGCAGGAGCGTGCGGCTGCAGGTCCTGACTTGTCATAACACTCCCACAAACAGCCATCCCCCTTCCTCTGTTTTGCGCTACCGATTCGCAAAACTTATTGACCGCCCTTCGTATATATTCCTTCTTTCTCCTATCCACCCCTTTCCTCTCTGGAATATTTTCTTCAGGGGTTGTTCCCAGAGAGGTTCTGGCCTTCTCGTGGCGAGGGGGGTCAGCCCTGGGCCCCTTAGGGGTTCCATTGTGCTGCCAACAAGACTTAACATGCCCCCGTTCTTCTACTGCCCTTTATTTTCCCCTCTTCCTTCACCTATCTAGTAGCCCTTATAGATACCTGACCTGTGCTTGTATTATGGATTGATTCCGAATTGTTATTTCATGAAGGTGGAAGAGGCTGGGCATCTGCACCGCCTTTGTCAACCGAATGCCCAAGGGAAAACCCATCGTGCCTCTTAGGTTTCTAAAGATGGTGTGGTAGATCCGTATCCATTCTCCAAGAGGACATACCAGACGTAACTGATTGTAGAGTTGCAGTAGTAGGCCTCCATGGCGGCGAATCCCGAGGGAGAATGCGAAGTTTTTTTCTTTATGCAATGGCTAGCAATAAACCAAAAACCTTCCGTTCTCGTGCCAAACGTTCCTTAGATCCCCTTTCAGCCTTTCTTCGCTCGTTGGGCCCTTATTCCAACGAAGTAGACCCAGATCTAGATTATCCTCGCTTTCTTGTCATGAATTCATCATCCGACATCCCACTTGCAAAAGTCAATGTGTTTGACGTCAATGAATCTTTTGAGTCCCGCTGTGATGAACCTCGTCGGATGTGGTCAAGAGGTAGTGGTGATGTCGTAGTAGAGGTGTCATCCCACTCTCAACACAACCTTGTGCCAAATCTATCTTCGATAGCTGAAATTCCAATAACTGTCTCGCCCCATCCGCGTCTGAATTTTGTCAAAGGTGTCGTCCGTTCAAACGAACTAAGGGACTACGACCTCACCCGCCTTCAGAGCAAGCTTAGTACCCAACGTGTCACACACGTATACGGGGTAACTAAAACATTAGGCTCCACTAGAGTCCCAACCGCCACACTGATTTTAACTTTCGAACGACAAGAACTGCCGCAGTATATTAAAGCTGGGTACCTTCGTGTCCCAGTAAGTCCCTACATCTAACTACCAGACGCAGCTTCAATTTGGACATGTTAGCCGTGCCTGCCTGCACCCCTGCTCCTGCGTGAATTGTAGCTGTGACTACCATGGCCCCGAATGCACAATTTCACCTCGCTGTGCCAATTGCGGAGGTACCCACAGTGCTGCGTTAAAACTGCTCTTATATTTTTATATGATAAGGAGGTGCTCGCTTTGCACGACTCCCTACGTCTAGATATAAGAGGGATCCGCCAGCATGCTCGAGCCCAAACCTCAGCACTCGGCCGGCTCTTCTCTGACGTTTTACGTGACGCTGGATGAAACCGACTATCACACGCGAGTTCCGACCAGCCTGAAGCACTTCATCCTACATCTACTCGCAGCGGCAGAAACATTCACGATATGCAGTCGAAGCATCGCTCTCACACTGAGATAACCAATGTAGCCCCAATCTCTCCAGCAGCTCTACCTGGGAGAGACGCTCAGGGTGAGACACTTGACATCAGACGTTATATGAAAGAATCCTCAACATCGACCAGTGAAGGTTCATCCACCCGGCCCTGAGACCCAAAGCCCAGTGGTAAGAGGAAGGATTCCTCACCTGGGTCATCGACCACCAATAAGCGGGCAGCCTCTGGAGCTGATTCGGCCGAACCCCGAGAATCTTCATTGGACTCTTCCCCTATGGCTGAACATTCTCTGCCCTTAAGTCTGTCTCACCCTTCACAGGACTTAGGCCCTATCCTGATCCAAACGATGGCAGATATACACCCAGCTCCACACACCTCGCTCAGATCGCCTGTCCGTTCCACTCACTCTTCTACCCATTATCCGATGGAAGCAGTTGATACTCCAACATCACCAATCGCGGCGGTTGGACCAACTCCTCAGACTCCGAAAATACCCTCGACCCATGAATCCGGATCTACCGGTCGAAAATCCCTTCTCGATCTTCTTTTTCCGCCAGGTTGTGAGCCCGGATTACAATCAAGAGCCTCGGTCGGTTCTCTAAAACCCTCGAAAAAAGCCCCAGTTACTGCTCCCTCTAGGATCTCTTTCCCTGCAAAAGCAGGCTCCTCAAAATCTGCTCTCCATCTCCCAAGCTCTTTGGGACGAACCTCAAATACAATATCGGCCACAAAAGAGAAAAAGATATCTACAGTGGTATCTAACCGTCCTACATAATATCTTCCATTTTACAATGGAATTGTCAAGGCGTTCTTCCAAAGTGGGAAGAACTCAAAATTCTTTTGACGACTCTCCACCCCGCTGTTATTTGTCTTCAGGAGAATAAACTGGGTATACGGCCCTTTCCACCGGTACCTGGCTTTCTCACTTTCAACTCTATTGCTCCTGCTGGAAGCTCCTCTCATGGTGGGGAGGGGGTCAATCATGGTATCTTCATCCCACCATGTATCTCCCATCCTCCTACATACTACCCTCCAAGCTGTTGCTGTGAGGGTTTTTCTTACTAAGCTTTTTACCGTTTGCTCAATTTACCTACCCCCTTGTTTATCATTGTCAAGACCCGACCTTTAAGAACTTAAAGACCATTTGCCCTCCCCATTCTTATTACTAGGAGATTTTAACACCTGTCACCCATACTGGGGTGACATCACTCGAAATGCCAAAGGCAGTGTTTTAGATTCTCGTTTATTATCTGACTTTCTTTGTGTTTTAAGCACTGCCGATTTTACCTCTTATCATGTGCAGAGGGACTCTTTTAGCTGTGTTGACCTGTCTGTTTCTTTTCCGGATTTCTTCACGGAATTTAGTTAGTCAATTCTTGACGATCTCCATGGGAGTAACCACTTCCCTAATGTCTTGTCGGCCCTTCAAGTTAGCCCGAAAGAACCCAACTTTGTGCAACAAGATCGACCGAGACCAAGCTCGTGCGCTTCGCCAAAGAACCCTTCGTGCGGCTCACTGAAATTCATGGCGCAGTTACGTTTCATCAATTTCCTCTATAACACCTACCGCTAAGATCTGGAAGAGGATTAATAAGATTAGGGGCCATGATGCTGATCATCATACTCCCACACTCAACTTACACGGTTCCTTGGAGAATGACAGCCTGGCAGTCAGCAATGCTTTTGCTGATCATTTCCGTGCCATCAGCAGTATCAGCCGTTACAATAAGGCTTTTCTATCCTACAAATCAAAGGAAGAGTCTTATTCTCTCAACTTCACAACAAAATCTAACCTTCCAATTAACGCTCTATTCAGCATCCATGAGCTGCGTAGCACTTTGTCCCTTTGCAGATTTACTTCCTCTGGCCTTGACGAGATCAATTTCGATATGATTCGGCACCTACATCCACACTCTACTTTCTTCTTACTTGATTTGTACAACCTTATATGGGTGAAGGGTTTTTACCACTCATCATGGCGCATTGGGATCATCCTTCCCTTTGTCAAACCGGGCAGGGACGGGTTGGACGCAGATCACTTCCGCCTTATAGCTCTCACCAGCTGTTTGAGTAAGTTGCTGGAAAAAATGGTGTTGGAGCGCCTAAACTGGTTCTTAGAAACCAATCACCTTCTCTCTCCATTTCAATGTTGCTTCCGCAACGTTTCGAGGGATCGGTCCTATAGTAATGCCCTCTGGGCATTCCTATAATAAAATCCCCCTGGGAAACTTAAAATATATATATCATCATTTATCATGTAGGAAATTCAAATCATTCAATTCTTTTTACTTAACTTTTGTCAATTAAATCATTCATGCAAATTAGGTACAATTTAATAATTAATTCATTCATTTATTTTACTTAACTTGTCAATTCAATCATTTAATTAATTTATCCATAACTTTTTGCAATTCATTTAATTTATGTAACATTTAATAATTCGAATATCGTGTGACGAAATACTGATTTCATTTAATGCCCTACTGGTTAAAACAACATCTCCTAGAATTTCACGTACACACAAACAAACACACGCTTTCAGCTCAACCAAATTGAACACGAGTATTCCCCATTACGTCACTCACACACGGCTATGACAACAAGTCATCAATTCTCTCGTACTCACATAGTGCTCTGGCAACACGCCATCAATTCTCTCGCACTCACATAGTGCTCTAGCAACACGCCATCAAACCGCTTGCAAAAAATGCCATTACGTCACCTACACAGCTACAACAACACGTCATCAATTATCTCGCACTAAAGTAATGCTCTGGCAACACGCCATCAAACCCGCTTATACCGAAAATGTTCATCTAGAACCACTATCACCTCATTCTCCTCATACTATACCCCTTTATGGTACAGTATTCCCCCAAAACAACCTCACCCCCACCTTTTTAACCACCCCTGCTACTCCAACTTCACCTCCACCTTCCATTTTGCTGCCCCCTCCTCCTCCTTTGTTGCAGGAACCCTCGTCAGCAGAAGTGGTCAGTCAGGAGCAAATCTCTCCCCCACTGGTCACTCCGTCAGCGGACAACGGGACTCAAGACTCTCACATCCCTCTTGACGCCATCTAGGAAGGAACCAACAAGCGGATCACCTTCGCTCCATCGACCTTCTCTCGTGCCAGTGCCTCGTCCAACGCAAATGGCACTGCCACAGCAAATCTGTGTCCCCGTACCCGCAGCCAAACCAATGGTACTGTCATCACACGCTCCGGCCGCGTCGTCAGGAGGCCTCGTCGGTACTCGGACTTATAATCTCAGAATAGAAAAATGGGGGGGGGGTAACCTTCTTAGGGAAAGAATGTGATAGCAAGGCCCTCTGGGCATTCCTATAATAAAATCCTCCTGGGAAACTTAAAAATATATATATATATATATATATATATATATATATATATATATATATGATGAAAATTAATGCAATATCGCAAGAAAAGGTGAGGAATCAAACCACATTCTCCGAATACAATTTAATTCAGAACAGTTTCGGAGTATCTCACGCCCCTTTTTCAACTGACACTGGATATAAAATATGAGAAAAGTGCTTACATACATAACACAGGGTCAGGTTGTGAAAGATCCCCTCTTTTTTCCGCCCAATCCCCTACTTGAGGCTAATCAGGGGGGAGGGGGAGAGCCTAAACATATTGAAGGGCTGACATTTCACTATTTTGTTTATTTGCTTTCATATTTTCTATCCAGTGTCAGTTGAAAAAGGGTGTGAGATACACCGAAACTGTTCTGAATTAAATTGTCTTCGGAGAATGTGGTTTAATTCCTCATATATATATATATATATATATATATATATATATATATATATATATATATATATATATATATATATATATATATATATATATATATCATTTATCATGTGTAATATTCAAATCATTCAATTCTTTTTACTTAACTTGTCAATTCAATCATTCAATTAATTTATCCATAACTTTTTGCAATTCATTTAATTTATGTAACGTTTAATAATTCGAATATCGTGTGACGAAATATTGATTTCATTTAATGTCCTACTGGTTCAAACAACATCTCTTAGAATTTCACGCACACACAAACAAACACACGTTTTCAGCTCAACCAAATTGAACAGGAGCATTCCCCATTCGTCTCTCGCTATTCTCAGCATAAAGGTCGGTAAACATTCCTTCCACACTTAATCATTTACCTCCACCAAACAAATCATACTTAGTTTAATTCCTCATCCTCTCATAATTATTTTCTGCAAACTGCCATTCGAGAGTAGGTCCTAATTCTATATACTTCTCGTATTGCAGACCTCAATTCAGACCATCATAGTCTCCTTTTCCACTTCCACCCCACATAATACTTCATTTCACATATTAGTTACTTTACATCTTGTTACTTTAAATCAGTTACTTTATTATATTTACTTTACCACATCTTACATTGTATTTTTAATTCAATTCTTATTTTGCATTCGTAAATTCTGTGAATATATTTATATTTGTTTAATTGTTTTTTTTACAAACCTAGTTAAGAAGTTCAAAATTTATTTCACTTTAGTCGTAAGCCTAAACATTAGCAGACGAAGATTTCATCTAAACTCAAAATTTATGGTAAGGGTTTTCTAATAGCTATTTAGGATGATTTAATAACCAAAAATAAATCCCGTTAATAACCAAATACTATAGGGCGGAAAGCTTTCTCATTAAAGCACCGAGTCCTGGCCATACTTTTCGATATCGAGAAAGCCTGCGACACAACATGGATATACGGCATCTTGAAGCAGCTATACATCTGGGGAATGAGAGGCCTTTTACCGTCACTTATTCAGAGTTTTTAGCATCTCGATCCTTCAAGGTACGGGTTGGAGACGCATACTCTGACCTGCAACCGCAAGAGGAGGGAGTTCCTCAGGGCAGTGTTCTAAGTGTCTAATGTTTTATAATTGCCATCAATGATATTATTTCGGCTCTCCCAGAGGGTGTATCGGCAACTCTGTCGATGATTTAGCACTATACTGTTCCTCACCTCGCCTTCCATCAGCAGCGCGTCGGCTACAACTGGCGGTCGATGCTGTATCCAAAAGAGCACGACTTAAGGGATTCCGCTTTTCCACGGACAAAACCAAAACAATGTATTTCCAACGAGGCAGAGGGGTTCTTGTTCCGCCATCTATCTCCCTACAAGGCGAAGATATAGAGTTTGTCTCTGAGTTTCGGTTTCTTGGCGTAACTCTCGATCCAAACTTATCCTAGTTACCATACCTACGCCGACTTTGAACGGGCTGTCTGCGGGCTCTAGACATTTTGAAAGTCCTCTCACACACTTCGTGGGGAAGCGACCGACAAAAATTGTGGACATTATACACAGCCCTCGACCAATCCAAATTGGATTATGGCTGTCAAATTTACTCATCGGCTTCCCCTTCAGCCTTTAAAATGCTAAACCTCATTCGAAACCTCGGAGTTCACCTTTCCAGGGCAGCCTTCCGTACTTCTTCTATCAACAGTCTTTACTGCGAGAGTAGGGTACTCCCTTTGCTCTACCATAGACTTCAAATCTGCGTGCGATGCCTCTGCCGAGTACACCCAGTCCCTGTATCAGAGGTCTACAGATGTCTGTATGCTGCCGAATCAATGGTAGCATATGATAAGTTGCCATCTTTACCCCGCCCCTTGAACCGTCGCATAGGAGATCATCTCTCTAACCTGGTTACTCCAAGGGTCCTTACCCTTCCATCCTTACATACTAACCCCTAGTTGGCGTGCTCCTCTCCCCACAGTATATACCAACATGTGGAGCCTGGAGAAGTCTTCCATGGATCCTCGCATCATTAAGAGCCTGTTCTTAGAGCATTCGACCTCACACAGTGGCGTGGGCGCTGCAGTCATCTAGCCAGGAGGAGAATTCCTAACTTTATCTCTGCCGTCAGCAGCATCCATTTTTACCGCTGAACTTTCAGCAATCCTTTTAGCCTTTAGACTCATCCAAATTTTACCTTTTAATGATTTTGTAATTTTTTTCCGACTCAAGGAGTGTTTTCCAGTCAATTAGATCTTCTAATGTGTCCCATCCCTTAGTCACAGAAATTTGCAACTGGCTGATCCAAAATGCGTCCGGATATTGAATTATTTTTTGCTGGGTCCCTGGGCATGTGGGGGTCCTGGGCAACGAGAGGGCTGTTTGGCTGGCCCACTCAGTGCATTCTGTGTCCCTTGAGACACGGCTCTGCCTTTTAGGGACTACTTTCCGTCAATAAGAAAATATATTTTTCAACTGTGGCAGAATGAATGGGATGACTGTTCATCATCCAAACTATACAAAATTAAGAATTCTATTCCCTCTTGGCCCTCGAGTCGTCATAGATTGCGGTCGTTGTAGGTAGCCCTTTGCCGAGTTCGTATTGGCCACACAAGAATTATTCACCACCATCTTGTTTCGGGTGATGTTCAAATCAGCCCTTGCTGTCGTTTTTTGCGGTGGGGACCAATCGGTTGCCCACCTTTTATTAGACTGCACCCATTTCGCCACTCTCCGGTTATCCTGTTCCCCGACCCCTTTAACTATCCCGCAACACACCCGTCTTCGATTCATATTGGCAGAGGAATCTTTTAACCCTATGTTTTTTAAAATTTTCATCACAAAGTGGTCTCCTCCGCCTTTTATAGATAATTTGCCTCATTTTATCCTAGCTGACATATAGAATCCACGTGGATTGGGCAGCAACCCACTGGTTCCTTACTTTAAACCTTAAACCTTTCTACTATCCATTTGCTCTGACAGTTACCTAACCTTTGCTTTTTGGGGGACTGACTATGGATTTAACTTTTGGAGTTTGGGCGTCTTCGTTTTCCGATGACAAAGGCAAAACCCATCATTCGTTATTTTTCCCCCCGTTTAGAACACTGGCAGTCTCGTTGGCTCATAAATATAGCTTGGTGGATCCATATCCACTTTCCAAGAAGACAGCAGAGGCAACCTAGTGGAGAGTTGGAGTGGCGCTGGTCCCTTGTAGGCCTCCTTGGTTGGGAGACTTGAGGGAGAATGTGAAGTTAATTTTGTTTGAAATGGCTTATAAACCTGAAACTTCTCCGCGCAAGGGTTCTCATACCAAACGTTCATCCATTCCCCTTGCTCGGTAGATCCCTATGCCAACCCCATAAGGGGCACGGCGATTTGCTCTCCTGGCCAGCGTGATGACGGAACTCAGCGCCCCGTTCGGCCAAGCTTGTCATCCATTTTCTCCTTTTGCTAACCCCTACTTCGTCTTCTGTACCAATTCTCTTTTACCCTGCAACGTCCTTCCATCTACGTTTGATTGTCGATCTCGGTGTATCACAGCTGTCTGTCAGGAGGCGCGACCCTTTAGCTGGTCCTGCCTGTGTTGGTAGGTGGGTGCCTGAGCCGTCGTGGCGTAATTGGGGGTCTTTACTTCACCAACCGGTAAATTTCCGACGCTGGCCGGCCATTTTTAAAACGATAGTTGGGTCAAGAGTCGACGGGCTTACTCTCCTGGTTGTGCCGGCGCTCCGAGTAGGTGTCTCAATAGTAGACAGTGACTGCGCTGCGCGAGTTCGAACCTCCCCTTCCTTTTATACTCTACTTTATATGGGTAATAATAAAAAAATTCTCTCCCAAAAATCGCAGACTTCTGATTCTCGTACTACGCCTGTCAATAAGTCCTCTTTTCCGCGCTTGTTAGATCCCTTCGTAGGAGGGATAGATCCTGATTTCGATTATCCTCGTTTCCTGGTGCTGAATTCCAGTTCCGGGTCTCCGCTTTCTAAATTGGACGTGTTTGATTTAAATGAGGAGTTTGATTCCCGTTGTGGTGACCCCGCCGTATGTGGGCTCGTGGTAGTGACGATTTAGTGGTTGAGGTATCTTCGCGAGAGCAGTGTAGTGCCGGGCGGGATTTGTCCTCCCTTTCGGAGGTTTCGGTTGTGCCCCATCCTTGCCGTAATTTTGTTAAGGGAGGGGTTCGCTCCAAAGAAATTATTGCAATATGATGTTTCGAGACTAAAGGATAAGCTTTTGTCCCAGAGAGAAACGGGCGTTTAGAGGGTTTCTAAGTCTGTTGGTCCCGCTAAGGTTCCTACAAGTACGCTCATCGTCACCTTGAGCGTCAGGATCTGCCCCAGTTTGTTCGTACTGGTTATCTTCGTGTCCCTGTGTCCCGTTATGTAGAGCTCCCCAGACGTTGTTTAATGGCCATCAGTTTGGCCATATGAGCAGCAATTTTAGGCAGACTCGTGGTTGTGTGGCCTGTGCGTTGGAGTATCATGGCTTCTCTTGTGGGAATTATGAATGTTGCGCCAATTGTGGAGGTTGCCATAGCGCAGCTTCGCGTTCTTGTCCCGTATTTTTTTTGAGAAGGAGGTCCTGGCTCTTCGGGATTCCCTCAGGCTGGACTTCCGTGAGGCCCCCTGTAGGGTGCGGGCGCAGCTCGCTTTCTCCAGCCGTCTCTTCTCTGACGTCCTCCGGGAGGCGGGATCCCGCCATCCTCCTCCCGGTCGTCCCACTACTTTGTCTTTTCGTGGTTCCTTCGTTGCGCCATGTCATATGTCATTGGTCCCTTCTCATGTTCTTCGCTCCGTCGCGGACAGTGGGACCGACCGAGCTGAGACGCTGGAGGATATCTGGCACTTCCTCCAGGCGTCTGCCCCTGCTGTTACTCCCGTTCCTTTGCCTCAGCGCAAACGGAAGGGTTCCTCCTGACCCGGTTCCTAGTCCAAGCGCGCTACCTCTGATGAGGATGGTTTGGACCCCGAGTCTGTTGTGGAGGCGTCCTCTGTTGTGATGTCTTCTTTTCCCCCGTATTCGCTGGCCTCCCCTGTTGGCATCACCGATGTCATTGTCCGGGCAGGAGTTCACCCGGTTCCCTCTTATTCACCCCCTGCCCCGGTCCCTTCTTCCTTGCCCCTTACTTCTGTACAGTCTTCTATGCCTCTTGCCCAGGTTTCGTCTCCCTTGTCCACTACCCCTGTTCTTTCTGAACCTGTTCCCTTCTCACCCTCTGACCCTGCTCCTTCCTCTCCATCTGATCCAATTTCTCCCTTACCATCTGACCCTATTCCCTTCTCACCCTCTGTCCATGTTCCTCCTTCTGTTCCACCTTCTTCGCATATTAGTTCTCGTCCGTCTCTGCTCCATTTTCCTTTCCTCCGGGCCATGAACCTTCCACATTGGAGGTTCGGTCTGGTTCTCAGCTGTCACCTCCTGCCGTTCACGCTGCCATGTCCGTGCCGGGTGCGTCCCCGGCTCATCGCAATTTGTTGCTTGCCTCTTATGGGCCTTCTAGTTGTCGGGAACCTTCGACGATCTCCGTTGCTAGAATCCCGACGTTGGTGTCGAGACGACAGTAATGTCTGCAATCCTACAGTTGAATTGTCAAGGGGTTCTCACCATATGAGAGGAACTCCAGCACTTGCTTTCTAGCGTTCGGCCCTCGGTAATCTGTTTGCATGAAAATAAGCTTGGGGTGTAGCGGTCTATACCCCTACAAAATATATATTTAATCCTAACTATATATATATATATATATATATATATATATATATATATATATATATATATATATATATATAATTTCAAGAAGGGTTGATAACCTTGACATAAATCGTGAGATTGCTACGCCCGGTCTCCCAAGCGCCTTAAAATTAACCCATGAATTTCATTCGATTTGCTCTGCTACTTCGGTAAACAGGTCTGTAAAAATGTGAATTGCAATTGTTTACCTAATTATTTCCAAAACGAAACCCGAATTAATCCTTGATTCTTTTCTTATTTACAGACCCAATTAACTCCGTTATAATCTACTTACACATTCAACATTTACCAATTTATGATCTATTTACCCATTTAACTGTAAATCTAATTTATCATCCAATTACTTATAAAACATTTACCAATTTATAATCTATTTAATATTTATCAAAATATTTACCAATTACTCTCTATCAAACAATTTACCAATTGATAATTACCAATCAAATTACCAATTACTAATTATCCCAATCATTATATGTTGTACTCTAATTACCAAACCATATTTATCAATTGTAGATCCATTCTTGTTAATTCATGCAAATTTAATTCACACGCGTAATTCAATCCAATCATAAACTGTTACTGTATAAATTCATCTTGAAATAATAATTGTTTATTCAATAATATATATTTTTCTTAACTCTTTCTTTTTAATACATGTTTCCCCAACGTCCCTCAAATTTAGGTCTAAGGAAATTTGTCTGCAAAAATTTAGATTTCGCGCGTTAGCATTTAACTTCATTCCCTTGAATAACGAAATATAGCTTTTTATGTTTATTGTGATTAGAGCTATCTAGGATATTGCCGTAATATTCACTTAAAATCCTCTGAATATTTTAATTATCTCCTATTCATCCATCCATTCGTAATATTAAAATTATTTTCACCGTCACGTGTGTGGTATTTTTCGGACGACGCATTCCGCCGCCTCACTCGGTTCCATTTTTTTTTCTCGCGTGGACTTACATTTTTCACGAGTGACTTTTCGACACATGCTCAATTTCAATCCATAGTTCACCTTAACATCCTTAAGGGATGCGTTAGTAATTTCATAAAATTAATTATAATATACAGGAATAAATACAAAGAGTGCCTAATTTTCAATATTTTTGTTTTCAAATTTTTACGTTCAATCGCGTGAATTGAATTTGTGCATACACACACACTTTTATTTTTCTTCAAATGAATTATAACGGAGCCCCAAGCTACGCCCCAACTTCGGGCACAGTAACAACGACCCGAGCATCCTTCCCCGCAACAACAACGACGTATTCATCCATCTTCGCCCCCCACGCAAGCATACTCCCTCATTCGCCTCTTACTCAACCTGGCCCCTTCCTCACTCCCTCTTCGGTTCAGCTTCCGCCACTCGACCCACAAAATCCCATTGGCTGGTGGAAAATAGTGGAGCTCATCATCCAACACCAGGCAGTTCTTGCGGACAAATGAACAATCGTAGTAGCCCTGAAATTACCTCTAAGTGTTTTTTTTTCACTTTAAAAGAGTATTCTGCTTGATGGGGTAATTTATGGTTCATAGGGAAGGTTCAAGAGGGCGTTCATGGAGGAATTTGGGAGGTCGCAAATTGAGTAGCTGCTGGTCCTTCTTGATACGCAGGAGATGGGGGACAGTCGCCCACGCACTTTCTGGACCATCTCAAGGCCTTGACACATGCCAAGGGAGCACAGTTCGACCAACTCGAGCCACTCATAACTGAGATATTCATGCGTGGGATGCCGGACCAAATTAAGCCCCTCATACTAATGTCCTCCCCAGCGAACGTGGAGAAATGGGGGCACCAGGTCGTTTAGCGATGAAAATAGGGGGCGTAGCACATCATACAACTCTAATGTTAAACACCAGTCGCATGTATCGATTTCTCAGGTTAGGTCACTGGCCGAGGCTCCTTACAACGTCCAGGACTCCCTCAGGATGAATCCTCCCAGGCTTTGGGTTTTTTATCCATTCTGAAGAGGATTGAAATGGATATTCGTGCCCTAAAGGTGCGAACGGGTCTTCACCGAGAGCAAAATCGTGAGCAGTACGGAGGAGTCAGACGTCGTTCCTCCTCCCGAAAAAGGCAACACTAACGAGAGAACTACAGCACAAGAGGCGAGGCAGAGCAGTTTCATTTCCAACCTAGGCCTAATTCCCCCTGACAACTATCAGGGTAGCTGCTGGTACCAACCACTCTAATTAGCGGATAACGCTGTCAACTGTGTTCAGCCTTGCAGTTTTTACCGGGCATCATCTCATGCCCACAACTTTAGGCCTCATTCTGGTCGTGCTGCTCATACTGCTAGCTATCAGCCTTCAGGCTTTTGTTGGTACCTCCTCAAATTTGGTTCAAGAGCAGAAAAATGCTCAAAGCCATGCTCGTACCATTAAAATGCTCAATCACAACCTACCCATACCTCACCCCCTCCGATTTTTTGTTTAAACTCTACGGGTTCCCTTACCTAACTTTCACCTTCAGCACAGGCCACTTTAAACTGAATTCGCAAGTGATTCGTGGGTGTGTTACCTCTGCAAGCTCATCCCTTCATCAGGTCGATCCTCCATTTAGTATTCATGACCCACTCTCTGGTTTTTCCTTCCTGGTTGACACTGGCGTTCAATGCAGTGTCATTCCAGCCTCTTCAGTCGAGAAAGCTTGCACTTCTTCTGATCTTGTCCGTAAAGCTGCCAATTCATCGGACATAAGGACTTAAGGGAGGCGTATCCTCGAGCTCTCTCTCGGGTTACGTCGTGTTTTTCCATGGACGTTCATCATTGCCGACGTCGACATTCCAATTTTGGGCATCGACTTCCTTTCCGTGCACGATATTCTCGTCGATTCTAGTCGCCGCAAGCTTATCGACAGAACCATGACACCAACAGTTGCTGGTTACTTCTTTCCTTCCACCAGCTCTCTCCTCTCTGTTAGTCTTGCTGCAACTGCTCGCAATTTCCAGCAACTTTTGCGGAAGTTCCTAAGCCTCTGTCTGCCTCTGTCTGCCTCCTTCTAAGGATAGAACTATTCAGCATAATGTGGTGCACAGAATAGAGACGACAGGGAGACCAGTTTTCTAACGTTCCCGTCGACTGGCCCCGGATAGACTTGACCTAATGAAGAAGGAATTTAAATATATGATGGAGGCCGGGATCACTTCCCCATCCACCTCCCCATTAGCTTCACTGCTTCATGTAGTACCTAAGTCTACTACAGAGGAATTCAGAGCTGTAGGTGACTACAGGCGACTCAATGCTTGTACAGTTCAGGATATGTATCCTCTGCCTTTTTTATCGGATATTAACTCCGCTCTCTTCGGTTGTTCCATTTTTTCTCGTCTCGATTTGGTTCGTGCTTTTAACCAAATCCCGATTCACCCTGAAGATATGCCTAAGACGGCTATCATCACTCCATTCAGTTCCTTCGTCATGAACCGAATGCTTTACAGACTTCGTAACAGTGGTCAGACCTTCAAACGCTTCATGGATCAGGCTCTGAGAGGTCTTCCTTTCGTATTTTGTTATATAGATGACCTCCTGATACGAGGTGCGGTCAATAAGTTTTGCGAATTGGTAGGGCAAAACAAACAAAAGGGAATGGCTGTTTGTGAGGGTGTTAGGAGAAGTTATGACAAGTCAGGGCCTGCAGCCGCACGCTCCTGCCTCGTCTATTTAAGAAGCAGTAGCTGATCGCAGATCGTCAGTCACAATTTTTTAAACAATGGAGAAGGTAGAGCACCGCGCAGTGATCAAATATTTGTTCAAGGCAGGAAAGAATGCAAAAGAGATCCATGAACGCATGGTTGCAGTGTACACCGATACCGTCCCTTCCTATGCAACCATTGCTCACTGGAATAGGGATTTCCGCCATGGTCGTGAGTCCCTTGAAGATGACCCCCGTACAGGACGCCCGTCAGACGTGAGCAACGAGGACAATGTGGCCCGTGTGGAGAGGATGATCCTGGAAAATCGACGGGTGAAGGTCGAATAAATCGAGCGAGAACTTGGAATATCACATGGAAGTGTTATCAACATCATCCACGAGAATTTGGCCATGACCAAGTTCTCTGCCCGTTGAGTGCCTAGAAACCTCACGCCCCATGATCGACTTCAATGTCGTCAAAGTCCACAAGGCCAGAGTTGCACAAGCTGCCCTGCGCGAATGCGGATTCGAGGAGCTCAACCACCCCCCCTACAGTCCAGATTTGGCCCCTAAGGACTACTTTTTATTCGGCCAGCTCAAGGCTGCACTGCGTTTACGCCGGGTTGGGACGATGAAGATGTCCAGCTCGCCGTCCAGGAGTGGATTGAACAGCAGTCGGGAGATTTCTGGTTGTCGGGAATTCGAAGCCTCAGGGACAAGTGGCGCAAGTGCATTGAAGTCGAGGGTAGTTATATTTAAAAATAATAAAACCCTTTCCTCATATCTCGTTTCCTTATATCCGAATTTCAAAACTTATTGACTGCTCCTCGTAGCATCTTAGTTTTATAGAGGAGCATTTTTCCCACCTTCGCCTGATTTTTGCACGTTTAGATGAGTATGGTATCGTATTCAACACTTCTAAGTGTATCTTTGGTGTCACACAGCTCTCATTTTTGGGACACTACATTTTCCCTGAGGGAATTCGTCCTCTCGAGGACAAAGTCGATGTTATCCTGGCTTTTCCCCGACGTTCTTTGCTAAAGCAACTTCGTAGATTCTGTGGGATGGAAAACTTTTACCACAGGTTCATTTCCAACATCTCCCACATTACGCAACCTCTCTACGAATTGCTTTCCAAGTCCAAGAAGAACCTTGATCTTTCCTTGCCCTCCAAAGCTTGTGAGGTTTTCTCTCGAACCAAAGAGGCGATGGCTTCCGCTGTCTTCCTGGCCCAACCTTGCCCAAGAGCTCCCATAAGCGTTGCTTCGGACGCGTCCGATACTCATGTCGTTGCGACGCTACAGCACAAGGTTGATGACTCTTGGAAACCTCTCGCCTTCTTCTCTAAGGCTCTTCTTCCTTCCCAACAGGGGTACAGTACGTTTTACCGAAAATCAGTGGGCATATACCTCGCCCTCCATCACTTGGAAGGACTTGATTTTACGGTTTTTAACGACCACAAGCCATTGGTTTGTGCGCTCGCCTCTAGTAGCACATCCTCTGTGCACTCTGCTATTGACTTCATCCTGCAGATGACAAACGATGTTCGCTACGTTTCTGGTTCTTCAAACGTCGTACCAGATGCGCTCACTCGAATTTCATAAAGAGAGCGCACCCATCGATCACACGACTATAGCGCTTGCCCAGGAACAAGATGAAGACACTCAAACACTGCGTCACTCTTCTCAACTGGTCGTTCGCGAGATCGACTTGCCGGACAGACCTTCCAAGCGAATCCTGGTTGAGTATTCAATTCCTGACTGTCCTCGTCCTCTCATTCCTCTCGCTTACCGTCGGCACATTTTTGACCAAACTCACGCTCTCTCTCATCCTGACTTTCGAGCAACTCGCAAGCTCATCACACAACGTTATCTGTGGCCAGGTATGAACGCCGACGTGACCAAATGGACCCGCGCATGTCTTCTAGGTCAACGTGCAAAGGTTCAACGCTATACAAAGTCCCCAATGGCTGATTTTCCACTTCCATCGTCACGTTTTGACGCCGTTCCCGACCGCCACAATAGTGCTTGCGAATCAGAAACCTTTCGTGCCAAAGGAGATGGCAACTTGCTCTCAGGTGTTTGCCCGTCGCGATTCCACTTGCACATCCTTGCAACCTGTTTATGACAGGCCTTTTCTCGTCGTCTCCAGGAAGTCGAAGTTCTTTGTACTGCAGCTTGTAACCAAGTAGGATGCGGTTTCCATCGATCGGCTTAAACCCGCTTTCATAGAGACCGTTCATCTGGAACAGCCACGACCTTTCTCTGCCACTAAAATAGGTCCAGTGGTTATCCCAACCTATCTTCCGCACCCAACTATTCCTTCAACCCTTCCCAACCAACTAACCCCACTTCCAAACCCTTCTTGAGCTCTTTCAAATCAAATTGAAACTCACTCCCTCCCACCTATTTACTCGCAAACCCTCCGCCAACCATCTCTACACCCCAAAATTTTTCTCCCCAACTGCTACCGCCTCCCTTTTTGTTGCAGGACCACTCGACAGCAGCTAGAGAACATCAAGCCACCAACGCGCAACTCCCGAAAGTCGCCTTTTCTGGAGGTCCAGAACAATCGTCACCCGACGTTCCGCTCCTCGCTTGTGACAATCTCCTGCCTCAATCAAGTGGCACTACTAATCGCCATCTGACCCGCATTTCGAGTCAGCCAATTGGCACCATAACCCGTTCTGGACGCATTGTAAGGAGGCTTCGCCGCTATATAGACTAAAATCTTTAAAAATACCTTGTGTTGTGCGTGCTTTTCCCTCGGTGGGGCAGTATTGTAGCAGTTTATCTCCCTTCAAATTTAAATATTTAATCCTAACTATAACTATATATATATATATATATATATATATATATAAAATTTCAAGAAGGGTTGTTAACTCTGACATAAATCGTGAAATTGCTACTCCCGCTCTCCCGAGCGCCTTAAAATTAACCCATGAGCTTCATTCGTTTTGCTCTGCTGCTTCGGTAAATAGGTATGTAAAAATGTGAATTGAAATTGTTTAGCTAAATATTTCCCAAAAGAATCCCGAATTAATCCCTGATTCTTTTCTTAATTACAGACCCAATCAACTCCGTTATAATCTATTTACACATTTAATTATTTATCTATTTACCAATTTATAATCTATTTACCCATTTAACTGTAAATCTAATTTATCATCCAATTACTTATAAAACATTTACCAATTTATAATCTATTTAATATTTATCAAAATATTTACCAATTACTCTCTATCAAACAATTTACCAATTGATAATTACCATTTAAATTACCAATTACTAATTATCTCAATCATCATATGTTGTACTCTAATTACCAAACCATGTTTATCCATTGTAGATCCATTCTCGTTAAATCATGCAAATTTAATTCACACGCGTAATTCAATCCAATCATAAACTGTTACTGTATAAATTCATCTTGAAATAATAACTGTTTATTCAATAATATATATTTTTCTTAATTCTTCGTTTTTAATACACGTTTCCCCAACGTCCTTTAAATTTAGGTCTAAGGAAATTTGTCTGCAAAAATTTAGATTTCGCGCGTTAGCATTTAACTTCATTCCCTTGAATAAACAAAATATATCTTTTTATGTTTATTGTGATGAGAGCTATCTAGGATATTGCCACAATATTCATCTAAAACCTTTAGGGGCTCGCCCCTTCCCGGCACTTCGGGTGTTTAATTCCATCCCCCACCAGGCATCTGGTGTTAGCGTTGTTCTTCGACATTCAGAAGGCCTACGATACCATTTGGAGATATTAGGGTGATACTGCCCGTAGTCCTCGGGGCGGAGTGGTTGAGTCCCTCATATTATCCAATTCCCTTTGTCTTTTAAATTCCGTCGACTTTACTTCTTATCATGTTCAAACGGATTCGTTTAGTGCTGTAGACTTGTCCTTATGTTCGCCCGACTGTTTCCTCGATTACCGGTGGTCGATTCGGGACGACCTTTGCGGGATTATTCATTTCCCGATAGTCCTCTCGGTCGCCCTTTCTGTCCCGTGCCTTTACCTCACTTCTCGTTGGAATCTGTGGGTTCCGAAAGGCTTCCTTTATTGATGCCTCCCGGGTTTCCTTCAATACCGTAGATTCAGCGGTCTCATATTTTAGATGCTGCTGAGCGCTTCGTTCCGCATAGGTGCCCTGTTGCAGGGTGCTCCACCATCCCAGCTGGTAGGCGAGGGATTGCGCGTCAGCTATTTCTGCCCATCAGTTGTCGCATTCCCGTTATAAATTGAACCCGGCCGCTGTCAATCGGAACCGGGCTCGTGCCATCCGCCAAAGCATCCCCCGTCGTGCCCGCCGTGAGTCTTGGCGCCGGTAGGTATCTCCCATTTCTTCGTCCACGCCACTGACTCGGGTTTGGAAGCGGGTCAATAACATCCGTTGTCGCCATCATCACGAGGGACATTGGAGGCTCGCTTGTCTCCGATGGCCGGTTGGTCAGCGAAGCTCTGGCTGACCATTTTGCTTCGGTGAGTAGCGCTGGTAGCTATCATCGACGGTTTCTCGATCATAAGGTCGCCATAGAATCTCGCCTTTTAGATTTTACCACGTGCGCCACTTACTCTTATAATACTCTCTTTTCCGTCTATGAGCTGCGGGATGCTTTGTCATCACCTCTCCCGGTGATGATTTCATCCACTACGACTTTCTCCGTCGACTCCATCCCCACTCGGAGTTATTTTTGGTTGACCTCTACAACCTGTTTTGGGTCAAAGGAATTTAACCGTCCTCCTGGCGTGTAGAGGTTGTTCTACCCTTTCTCAAACCCGGTATAGACGGTTTGGACCCCAGTCACTATCACACGATTTCTCTTACGAACTGCCTCAATACGTTGTTCAAGAAGATGGTCCAAATTTGCCTTACTTTTCTTTTAGCGTCCAACTCGCTCCTCTCTCCATTTCAGTGCGGTTTTCGCAGCGGCCGTAGTACTCTTGACCACCTCATTCGTTTGAAAGACTCCGTTTACAGGGCGTTTTCCTCCAGGCATCTGGTGTTAGCGTTGTTCTTCGACATTCAGAAGGCCTACGATACCATTTGGAGATATGGTGTTTTACGTCAGTTATATGATTGGGGTATTGGGGCTTTTTACCGGTTTTTATTCAAGAATTTTTATCGTCCCGTAATTTTAAGGTCCGTATTGGGGATGCTTTCTCAGGCTTGCGGATTCAAGAGGGGTGTTCCCCAAGGGTGTGTTTTAAGTGTGACATGTTTTGCCATGGCCATTAATAGTCTGGTGTCCACTCTTCCGGAGGGGGTTTTGGCTTCCCTCTTCGTGGATGGCTTGGCGTTGTTTTGTTCAGCTCCCCGCTTACCTTCTGCTGCCCATCGATTACAGTTGGCAATTGATGCCATGACGGGTCATGCTGTCTCAAAGGGTTTCCGTTTTTCGGTCGCGAAAATGAAGCCATGCATTTTTTTCAGGGTCGTGGTGTCTTTGGTTCCCCTCCTCTCTTCTTGGATGGCACGGCGATTGAATATGTCCCCGCTTTTAAGTTCTTGGGTTTAACGCTTGATTGCAAGCTCACTTGGGTACTCAATTTGCGTCGCTTGAGGGCGTCCTGTTCGAAGGCTATGGATTTGTTTCGGGGTTTGTCCCACACCACATGGGGTGGTGATTGGCACACCTTGTGGTCGCTTTATTCGGCACTAGTCCAATTCCGGCTGGACTACGGTTGCCAGGTGTATTATTCAGCATCTCCTTCAGCCTTGAAGATACTTGACCCTGTTCGTTCGCTAGGTAGTGGAGTCTTTCGCACCTTTCCTATCCCTAGCCACTTTTTTGACGGTGGCGTGCTTCCCTTGCAATACCACCGGCTGCATGTGTGCCTACGATTCCTTTTTCGTGTTCAGCAATATCCTTCATCCCCAGTCCATGTGTGCCTTTTTGCCCCTTCCTCTTCGGCATCTTTTGATTGGCGGCCATCTCTACCCCGGCCTCTGGGGCTCCCGGTTGGGGACCATCTCTCCTCCCTGGGTGTGCCCGAGGTGTTGGCCCTCCCATTCCCGCCGGCTCCGTGTTGTGGTGTCTTCCCTCCTGAGGTCTGTACTGCTTTTTGGCATTTCTAAAATTCGAGAAAGGGTCTATTGACCCTCGTCTATTGAAGTGCCTGTTTCTTGAACATGCGTGTTCTCATGTTCACCAGCGTCCCATCTATACTGACGGCTCGAAGTCGGACTTCGGTGTTTGGGCAGCCGCGGTGTCCTCTATGGGATCTCTTCGGTCCGCCCTCTCCCCCCTGTAGCATCCGTTTTTACCGCAGAGTTGATGGCCATTCTTTTGACTTTTAATTTGATTTTATCCCTCGATTCTTCAGATTTTATTGTTTTTAGCGATTTTTGGCCTCGTTAGAGGCAGTTCGTTCTTTTACGTCCACACACCTTTTGATCTTACAGATTCGCTCCTGGCCTGTTACAAATGCCTACCGTTACAGGGTGGCATTCTGTTGGGCTCAGGCTCATGTTGTGGTCCCGAGCAAAGCGGCAGCTGATCGGCTGTCCCGCTCGTTCGCCGTCGAGGTGCCGGATGCTACCCCTGTGCCCTTTAGGGATTCCTACCCTGTAATCAGAGCGTATGTCTTTTGTTTGTGGCAGAGAGAATGGGATTTGTTCCCCTCTTCTAATCTGTCCCTTATTAAATGCTTTGTCCGTTCATGGTCCTCTAGCTCTCTAGAATGTGTGTTGTATGTCCGTAATTTAAGTGTGCTTCTCTGTGTGTTGTACTGGTTTTTTTTTAATCCTTTGCTTTTTACCATTTTTATTGAGTGTCTCCATCTCCTCTTCTGACTTTTTTTCGAGCGACCCCGTTTTAACAGTGCTGCTATTAAGAATCCATTAGGATTGGGCAGCTACCACCTGGTTTTTCACTTAAACTTAAACTTAAACTCCATATGCCAAAGATGTGGAGCCACATCTGCTTATCTACCCTTTTTGGTCTTCGAGTTCCTCATTTGATACTCCTTGCAAAAGTGGACGTGTTTGACTTTACCGAATTGTTTGAGTCTCAATGTGGTGACTACGAAATGTTCTTCTCTAGAGTAAGCCTAGTGCCTAACCCCTTACACATGTATACAGGTTGACTACAACTGTTGATCCTGCTCGAGGCCAAACTGCTACATTGATTTTGACGTTTGACTGCCAGGAACTGGAGACCTTCCTGCTCCGGTAAATCACTACGTCAAACTATCCAGACGTTGCTTTAACTGCAACCTATTTGGATATGTTGAACCTGCCTCTCAGTACCCCTTTACCTGTGTAAATTGTGGTTCTGATTACCAAGCGCCAGAACACCCAGCTGCGCCAATATCGGTAGTGCTCACACCGCTGCGTCGAAGACCTGCACAATCTTCTTATACAAAAAGGAGGTCCTTGCTTTGCGTGACTCTGCTCCTGGGCGTAAGGTAGGCTCACCAACGTGCTCTAGCACAAAGTTTGCCTTTTGGCCGTCTTTTCTCAGATGTCTTACTCGACGCTGGACGTAACCTACCGTCACGTTCGAGTTCCAACAAACCTGTAGCATCTGATCGCCCATATTCTACCACTAAGTTCAGTAGTGTCCTCAATTTACCTTTGAAGCGTCGCTCTCCCACCGAGATAGCTAACGTTGCTCCCCTTTTCCCGACCGCTCTGGCCTCGATCACCGCTCAGCGTGAGAACCTAAACGACATTAGACGGTATTTGAAAGAATCTCAGTATCGACTATAAAGGATTCTTCTACCCCACGCCGTGGTAAGAGGGAGGATTCCTTACCTGGGTTGTCCGCTGTATCGGATGGTTCTGGTAACCACCCGCCATCAAAGTCTGCTCACTCGCTAGTGAGACGCCCGCTAGATTGGAAAGAGGCTTAAGGAGACGCGGATACTTATTTTCTTTATTACAATCTATTTCCTCACCAGCCAATACAATCAACAACCAGAGTAAATGTACAATTAATGTAAATATAAATGAATAATGAATTCAATGTACGAGTATATACACTTAAAATAAATATAAATTAACATACAAGGAAAAACTATAATGATTTATATACAGCAGCAATTATCTGCTCACTGTTCTGTCTCTCTAACGATCGTGGTGTCTTAAAACTCAATAGAGCCGGGTCCTTACACTCATGGTCTTCAAGTTAGCTCGGGGCGTTTTCTCGCACATTTGGGGCGGTTTACTCGCTTCCCTGCTTGTGGACGGGGTGAGGGCGCAGCCGTGGTCGATCTCTCTCTCTCTCTCTCTCTCTCTCTCTCTCTCTCTCTCTCTCTCTCTTAAGGGGGATCAGGGGATGGATGGTTGGCTTTCCCTCACTTACACCCACTGGTGAGGAACAGCTCCAAAGGAGCTGAAAAGGGGGAACAAAAACTACCCCTTGCTCATTTCTGCAAAGTGTTACTTACCCCCCCCCTCTCTCTCTCACTCATATACACCCACACATACACAATGCCCACTGATACATGCTCATACCTGGAGGTGCGACACTGCTTCCAGGCAGCTTTGTCCTACATTGGTTTCCGAAGCTTGAAAAAACGTAGTCGCAGGTGGATCGAGGCGAATAGAAAATAAAACTACCACACTGCCACCAATAAACGGGCTGCTTCATGAGCTGGCTTGGCTGAGCCTCGAG
Source organism: Ceratothoa steindachneri (assembly GCA_963969495.1). Taxonomy (NCBI): domain Eukaryota; kingdom Metazoa; phylum Arthropoda; class Malacostraca; order Isopoda; family Cymothoidae; genus Ceratothoa; species Ceratothoa steindachneri. The sequence goes on along the minus strand of OZ018335.1, from coordinate 100,307,526 downwards.
AATCTTCAATGGACTCTTCTCCTGCTGCTCAATATTCTTTGTCCTCAATGCCGTCTCGTTCTTCACAACACGTAGGACCCTTACCGATCAAAACGGTTGCAGCTATCTATCCAGTTCCTTGTACTTTGCACCGGAGGCCTGCTATGCCCACTCAATTTCCTACCCATGATCCGATGGATGCTGATAATAATCCAACATCGCCGGCCGCGGTTGTTGATTCGACCCCTCTGACTTCAAAAGTGTTCTCAGCCCACGATTCCGGGTCTACCCTCCGGAAGTCTCTCCTCGACCTGCCGTTTCCGCCCCCTGCTGAAGGTATCCTGTGCAGCCTGATACAATTGGTACATGGTGGAGCTGCACATCCTCCTGGTCTGTGAGTAAACTAGGGAAGCCCTGTCACGGGGTTGACATGAACTCGGGGATGAGGCTGGGAAAGTTGTTGGTGGGCTTTCCCTCGTGTTATTTATTATTATTTATGTCGTGGTATGACATTATATTACATTAATACCATATTATATCTATGGGGAAGGGACCAATAACTAACAGGCGAACCCACGAAGGGACGGAACACCACTAGTTTAGACGGGCTGAGTAGCGAGAAAGAATGCAACGAGGTCAGGTAAATTATGGACAATTACAAAGCTCAAGGTTATTTAAAGAGGCATTACAAAAATATAATTTTATTTACATAAAAATAATGAGAGAATTGATGGGCAAAATTACCTCAGAGAATTAATGGGCAAAATCACATTAGTAAACGAAGGGGGAAATTGCAGTTATAAATCAGACTATTAAGTTAAAACTTAAGGTTTTACAGGAGGAGACTATTCAAATAGGGAGGGGGGGAATCAACTCAATTGGTTACTGAAGGGGAAGAGGGGTTGGCTTACGGATGTCTTCTGCACGTGAGGTGAGGCCGCTCGGAACTTCTGAGCGGGATGTTAAAGTGATCACGGTTCTCCAAAAAATGGGGGGGGCGGTAATTTCCGGTCTAGGGGAGAGTATTTCGGCCACCCGAAAACGAGGGGCGAACGAGGAGGGCTTCGACAGGATTTAATGAGAGAAGTCGGAAAAATCACTCGGTGGCGATCGTTAACTGGAATTACCTCACTGGCTGGGGCTAATTCCAACACACAAATAGTTCAGCTGTCACTTTGCTTTGTTGTTAGCACCTGACTTGGAACTAGGGGGAATCTTCTTGGGTCCGGCCGAGACTTCTCAACTCTGTCCTTGTCTCATGGGAAGCGAGCAATATATATGTCTGAGGCTCTCATCGCGAGGGGGGGGGGGGTAGTGAGAAACAGCTCTACTCTCGAATGGCATCGAATCTTTAGCCGAGACTATTCTAGCTGGGTAGCCGGGGAATGGTGAATCGTGGTGGACGCAGTTCGAGGCTACCGCTTGTGAAAAGGGGGGCGGGGGTAGGCTTACCAATTTTACCCTAAAAGAACCTTCTACAGCGCAAGGAAGTTCCGTGCTGGACAAGAAATTCCACGTCGAATTCCCTCACAATATATAATTACTATTTTTATTATTTCTTATTATTATTTGTTATTATTTATAATTATTATTACAGCTATCGCCTCGAACTTTTCTACTCGCACTTTATGCCAAGAGTACTTCCACCTGTACATAGTTCGGTCTGCATGCCACCTTGGAATTAGCTATCACCAGGGTATGATAATAATATGTTAGCGGAACCGTCTATCTCTACTTCTCTTTATTATATACCGGCCTACCCCTTTCCAAACTTACTCAGGGCTCACACTCAATGTTCTCCCACCTCCCTCAGCGTGACTGTTTCCAGTAAGGCGAAACGACCCCGCGCCTCCACCGAATTGTTAGACTCGCATGAGTCAAAACCTCTGAAGGTGGTCGTGAGGCCGCCTTCCGGGATTCCTAATGCTGTCCCCCGAAAGGAGGACAGCACCAAAGGAGTTTCGGATCCTACCCCACACTCAGTACTAGGGTGACTCGAAGACGGTGGATCCTCCTAAGGAGAGACCACCGTCTGCCTAAGGTTTCGATCCGGAGGGAGGAAAAGACACGCATGGTGAGCTCAGCGTCCCCCGATAAATCCCCGAAGGGGACAGTGCTCTCAAAAGACCGGAAGATCATGTCAGGCACGTGCCACTTGCAAACCCTCCCGGGGTATTAGGATTTTGTGACCCCACCACCACAGGATGGGGCGGGTATCAGGATGCACCCTCTACATCGGGCATGATGTCTCCGTTCTTCTCAATGCTTTGAATGCCTCCGTTCAGGCAGTTACTGTGCAGCTGCACCTGGATATGAGGTATGCCGTTATTTCTGCGTACATTCCGCGATCAGCCGACTTCAACGTGGGGAACTTTCGCCGCGTCGTGGCTTGTTTGCTAAGGCACTTTCTCCTACTCGGGGATTTGAACAGTAGATACCCCTTCTAGTGAGACTACTTGATCAATCCCAGGGGTCAGGTCCTTGCTGACCTTAGCGACGAGCTGGAGATAGGTGTCCTAAATGTGGATGAGTTTTCGCATCACTGCCCGAGAACCACTTCATTTTCCTGTCTTGGTCTATCTCTATACTCTCCGGATGCAAATCCTGATTTGGGGTTGGATTGGATGGTAGTCGATGACTTCCATAGTAGTGATCACTTTCCCATTGAAATATCATTTTCTGAGCCGCTGTCGCATGAGAGCCCGCCCCGGTGGTGCTTGGCGCGGCGCGGTGGTCCGCATTTCAGGAAATAACTGATTTCTCTGTCTCAATCGAGGAGTTTAGGTCGGTGGATAAGGCCGTTGAGTTCTTTCCGGCAACCTCATCGCCATGGGCCTAACTACTATTACTAGATCGTCTGGTTGTTTTGGCCACTGGCCGACTTCAACCATCAGTGCCAGATGAGAAATGGTCTCTACACTCGAACATGGCACGCAAAAGAAGCTACGCAACTTCTGGTAAAGGCCGACCGAGATCAAAAGAAGCTTTCTCAACCTAATATCTACCTTCCATGTATTTTCTTACCTTTTTAATATAATTATGGCTACAACTAAAAGAAATAGTGGGTGACAGTTTATACACGGAGAGCCGCCTCGAAGCGCGGGCTAGTCCTCCCTAGGTGTCGGAGAGAACGAGGAAAATAGAGCAACCGCTTAAACGATGGAGGGGTTCCCCTTACCATCCGTATTCTGCAAAGAAGTTCCCCTTTTCCATCTTTGGAGCCACTCGTACTCATCATCAACTCTGAAAAAGGAGGTGCACCCTCCCCTGTACTTTCTCAGGAGCCCCTCCAAACTCTTTGCAAGGGAGAAGGCGTTTCTCATTCTCCTTCCTTAAAGGGTTCTGTTGTTTCCCCATTACCCACTTATTTAGAGCCGCCCTTGTCTGACTCTCTCTAAGAAAATGCGTGAGTCCCCCCTTTCTATCACAGGGGACTGCCAAGAGAGTAAACCGACGGCCAAAAATTGACCGTTCCAGGTTCGAGCGACTTGAAATTGCCAACCCGCTCAGAGGAGCAAGGGGTGGCAGGGCACGTCATGACGTGCCCTTACCATCCTGCTAACATGCCTGTCCCCTCTCTTCCCTGATGGAGATCGGTTCGACTGTTAGAGACTTGGCCCTGATTGAAGGAAACCTCGAATGGGATCCCAGATTCCTTGGGGTGGAATGACCACATGAAGCCCCACTCCCCTTGAGATGGTGACGGGAGTGAACCAGTGTAGCGTACGAGAAGTGCAGGCCAGAGGCTTAAAAGCTTTGCTCGAATGAGTCTTTTTTGAGATTCAGGATGGCCGAGTGGATTCGCCGCTGGCTAACAGTAGTCTAGCGACGCGGGAAGCTGTTCGCAACTCGCCTACGCTACTTTCATTCTTTCTTTTTTTCTTTTTCCCTTTCCTACTCCCATTTATATAAAATGGTGCCCAGACTCGGGAAGGGGGGGCGTTAGCCCTTGGATAACATTTCCAAACAGACTCTCTTCATTTCTTCATTCACACACCACTTCTAGGAAGGGGGTTGTGAGGCGTATGAGAAGTACAGACGAGTGGCTTAAAAGCTTTGCTTGAATGAGTCATTTTTGAAACTCCGGAGGGCCGAGTGGATTCGCCTCTGGCTAACAGTGGTCCAGCGACGCTGGAAGCTGTTCGCAACTTGCCTACGCTACTTTCATTGTTTCTTTTCCCCCTTTCCATGAGATCTTCCATGAGATCGAACTCAGACTAGGTGCTAAACAACAAACCTATGTCCACCCCCTGCAAGCTTCTCGTGAGGTGGCGCGGGCACCCAATGACTTACAAGGAGAGGAGGGATCTCGTCCTCCTACTGGTGCCCCCATGACAGCTAAGACCTTCTCCATCTCGCAGAAGTATCCTAGTGAATCCGGTGAATCTGGCCTAGGGACACCTTCTGTGGGTGGAGAGAAACGGGTTTACTCCCCGCCCTCCTCTCCCCCTCCCTCCAAAATAAACAGGAAGGGACAAACAGGGGTATACTTATCTCTCCCTCCTCGTGGGCTACGGGGAAGGATCGATCTTTGCCGCTTCGCTAAACAAACAGACCAATATTCACACGTCTAGCTCTAAGATGCCCTCGAGCGGGAAGGCCCAGACCAAGACCAAAGTCTCGAGTGCGCTGACCATGGAGCGGTCAAAGTCGAACTTGTGATGAGAAAATAGGAGGGGGAGGGGGCTTTAGAACCATCCCGTTCATTTACAATAGTGTGTAATTGCACTGTTATAACCGGTCAGTGCGGGTTTAACCTAGTAGCACATGTAGTACGTGCTACGCGCCCTTCGGGGATGTAAAAAATTAGGAATAATTAAGTTTTTGCCCATAGGCACAGAAGGAAAGAGACAAAATAATTATTCATTTTCCTGATTTTTTATATTATTATATATGATATTACTATATATAAGAAAAATATATAAAACTTCACGAGCATACTGCATAGTATAAGTCTGGCATTATGTTAAAGTAGCACACCATATAGTCTAGGGCTTCTCAACTGGCTGCCCTTGGTCCAAATCCAAACCCTCTCTTTTCATTCCCAGGCATTCTAGCAGTTCTTTTAAATTCCAAATTTTTTTTTTTTATCTCTGAAAAGAAAAATGGAGGGTAGGGGGTAGATACAATATATACGAATGGGGGCCCCGCTGTTCCTTGTGCTACAGGCCCAGCAGCCCCTTAAACTGGCTCTGTAACCGGTTGACAAAAAAAAAACCCTGACATTAAACTGCTGTTGCATCTTCGTCGCATTCGACTCTGACAGGCTTCCTGAGTTGGGGCGTGCCGCTTGGTATCGTTACCGCGTGAAGGCATTCGTGGCACTGCCACGGAGGTGTTATTACTGCCACCGCTTCGGCAACATGAATCGCTCCTGTAGACGTGCAAAGTCAGGGTTACCCAAAGTCTGTGTAAGTTGTTCCTATAGGTTTTAAATGAATATCGTAGATAGCTCTTAGATCGGAATAAACATAAAAACCTATATTTCGTTATTCAAAGGAATGAATTATTAAATGATCACGTGAGTCTAAATTTTGCAGACGAATTCCTTAGGCCTAATCTGGGCGACGTTAAGAAAATACTTAAATTAAAAGCAAAGAGTCTTAAGAAAAATATATTATTGAATAAACAGTTAGATCATTTAGGGGGAATTTATACAGTAAGAGTTTATGATTGGATTGAGAATTACACGTGAATTAAATTTGAATGAGTTGACGGGAATGGATTTACAATTGATAAATATGGATTGGTAATTAGAGTATAACAAATGATGATTGATATTAATAAATTTGGTAAATAGTAATTGGTAATATAGATTGGATTATAAGTAAATTGGTGAATAGATGGGATTATAAGTAAATTGGATTGGTGAGTAATTGGATAAATAGTTTATAAGTAAATTGGATTGATGAGTAATTGGATAATAAGTAATTGTATTATAAGTAATTGGATTATAAGTAATTGGATTATAAGTAATTGTATAATAAGTAATTGGTAAATAGATTGGTAAATTGGTAAATAGTAATTGGTAAAGTGGATTGGATTATAAGTAAATTTGGTAAATAGATTGGATTATAAGTAAATTTGGTTATAAGTAATTGGATAATAACAGAATTGAATGGGCCTGTTCACCGATGCAGGACAGCTAAGCGAATGAAGCCTCATGGCATTTTTTCAAACGCTTGGGCGAGCGGGTGTACCAATCTCCCGATTTAAGTCAGTGTTACCAACCCTTCTTGAAATAATATAAATATAAATATAAATATAATATATATATATATATATATATATATATATATATATATATATATATATATATATATATATATATATATATATATATATATATATATAGTAAGAAATAAATATTTACGTTTGTAGGGGTGTAGGCCGATACAATACTGCCCTACCGAGGGTAAGCTCGCCCAACACAAGGTAATTACATAAAATTTAGTCTATATAGCGGCGAGGCCTCCTTGCAACGCGTCCAGCATGGGTTATGGTGCCAATTGGCTGACTCGGATTGCGGGTCAGCTGGCGATTAGTATGTAGTGCCACTCGATTGAGGCTGGAGATTGTCGCGAGCAAGGACCGGAGCGTCGGGTGATGATTGTTCTAGACCTCCAGAAAAGGCAACTGTCGTGAGTTGCGCGTTGGTGGTTTGATGTTCTCCAGCTGCTGTTGAGTGGTTTTGCAACAAAAAAGGGAGGCGGCAGCACTTGGGAAGAAGAATTGAGTGGTGTAGAGATGGTTGACGGAGGGTTTGTGAGTAAAGAGGTGGGAGGAAGAGTTGCAGTTTGATTTGAAACAGCCGAAGAAGGGTTTGGAAGTGGGGTTATTGGTTGGGAAGTGTTGAAGGAATAGTTGGGTGTGGAAGGTAGGCTTGGATGATCACTGGACCTATATTAGTGGAAGAGAAAAGTAGTGGCTGTCCCAGATGAACGGCCTCTATGAAAGCGGGTTTAAGTCAATCGATGGAAACCGTATCCTGCTTGGTGCCAAGCTGCAGTACAAAGAACTTCGGCTTCCTGGAGACGACGAGAAAGGGTCCGTCATAGACAGGTTGCAAGGATGTGCAAGTGGAATCGCAACGGATAAACACCTGAGAGCAAGTTGCCATCTCCTTTGGCACGAAAGGTTTCTGATTCGCAGGTACTATTGTGGCGGTCGGTTTTACCTCAGACATTGCCCGTACTAAATTGTGTACGTATGCAACAGGATGTATGTCGGAAGGAAGAAGACAGTCAGCGAAGGAAAAGAATTTGCCTGGAAGACCAAGTTGCGTACCATAGACGAGTTCGGCGGCCGGACAATTCAAATCCTCATTCAATGAGCACGAATTCTCAGGAGAATTAAGGGTAGCTTGTCCACCCAAGTGATGTTGGGGTCAGTGGAGCGTAAGCTTCCCTTAAAGGTTCGGTGAAAACGTTCCACCTTAGAGTTACTCTGGGGATGGTAGCTAGTGGTACGGAGACGAAAGGAACCAAACACTGACATGCGCGAATCCCATTTGTGGGATTCAAATTGGCTACCTCGATCAGTCATGATCGTTGATGGGACACCAAAACGAGCAATCCATGCTGAGACGAAGGCTCGAGTTACAGTGGAAGTTATGATTTCGAGGATAGGAATTGCCTCTGGCCAAGAGGTAAAACGATCGATCATGGTGAGGAGGTAAGTGCAACCAGGCGAAAAGGGTACATGACCAACCAGATCGATGTGAACGGCGTCAAAACGTGCCGATGGAAGTGGAAAAGCAGCCAGAGGGGACTTTGTGTGGCGTTGAACCTTCGCCCGTTGACAAGGGAGACATGCGCGGGTCAATTTGGCCACGTCGGCGTTCATACCTGGCCACAGATAACGTTTTGTGATGAGCTTGCAAGTTGCTCGAAAGTCAGGATGAGAGAGAGCGTGAGTCTGGTAAAAAATATGCCGACGTTAAGCGAGAGGAATGAGAGGACGAGGCCAGTCAGGAATTGAATGCTCAACCAGGATTCGCCTGGAATGACTGTCCGGCAAGTGAATCTCGAGAACGACGATTTGAAAAGAGTGATGCAGTATTTGCTTGTCTTCATCTTGTTCCTGGGCAAGCGCAATTTTCGCATGACCGATGGGCGCAGTTTGGGAGAGTTGAGTGCCCGAAATCGATGAAATGCGAGAGAGCTCATCTGGTACGACGTTTGAAGAACGAGGAACGTAGCGATATATGTATTGTTTGTCATCTGCAGGATGAAGTCAAGGTGACGAGTATCAACTGCCGGGTTCACAGAGGAGGTGCCAGGAGAGGCGAGCGCACCAACCAATGGCCTGTTGTCGGTAAAAACACTATATCACGACCTTCCAAGTATTGTTGGAAGTGACGGAGGGGATTATTTAAGGGTGAATTTATACAGTTACAGTTTATGATTGGATTTAGAATTACACGTGAATTAAATTTGAATGAGTTAACGAGAATGGATTTACAATTGATAAATATGGTTTGATAATTAGAGTATAACAAATGATAATTGATAATTGGATAATTGGTAAATAGAGTATAACAAATGATGATTGATATTAGTAAATTTGGTAAATAGTAATTGGCTATTATAGATTATATAATAAGTAAATTAATGAATAGATTGGATTATAAGTGAATTGGATTATAAGTAATTGGATTATAACGCAGTTGAATGGGTCTGTTCGGTCTGTTCGGTCTGTTCGGTCTGTTCACCGATGCAGGGCAGCTGAGCTGTCCTGCATCGGTCAACAGACCCATTCAACTCCGTTATAATCCAATTATTTATAATCCAATTCACTTATAATCCAATCTATTTACCAATTACTATTTACCAAATTTACTTATAATCCAATCGAATTTACCAATCTATTTACCAATTACTTATAATACAATTACTTATCATCCAATTACTCAAAATCCAATTCACTTATAAACTATTTATCCACTTTACCTATAAAACAATTACTATTTATTCATTATAATCCAATTTCTTATAATCCAATTCACTTATAATCCAATCTATTTACCAATTACTTATAATACAATTACTTATCATCCAATTACTCAACAATCTAATTTACTTATAAACTATTTATCCAATTTACTTATAAACCAATTACTATTTATTCAATTACTCACCAATCCAATTTACTTATAATCTATTTATCCAATTACTTACCAATCCAATTAACTTATAATCCAATCTATTTACCAATTTACTTATAATCAATCATCATTTGTTATACTCTAATTACCAAACCATATTTATCAATTGTAAATCCATTCCCGTTAACTCATTCAAATTTAATCACGTATAATTTTTATTTCTTCTTACTGTATATATATATATATATATATATATATATATATATATATATATATATATATATATATATATATATATATATATATATGTGCAATGTCCCGCAGGAAAAAAATAAAAGGTGTTTCCAAGTACTTTCGAACTTTATTAAGTTCCTTATCAAGGATAACTACAAGAAATAATATTATATTAGAGGTATATATACGAAAGAAAGTATGAAAGACCGCCTTAAAAAACAAGAAATCACCAATGAGGAAGACGGAAGGGAGAAGGTAAAGAAACACATTAAGAATTACAGGAAGCAGGTAGTAAGGTCAAACTAAGCCGACGGAAAGGGTAACAGATTCAAAGAAATGGAGATAGCCTAACGAGGGAGATTATAAGACACGATGAGCAAAAGGGGGGAAAATACAATATACAAAACAGAGCAGTGACAATTACAAAATAAAAAAATAATAATAAAAAATATAAATAAACTAGGGGCCACATAACTAAGGAATGTATATAAAAAACTAAGAACGAAAGACAGAACTAATTTCTTTAAGTATTAATCTTTTAATTATAGCATCTATCCTATATAAGCAAGGGGAAAGGCTAAAATTATCACATTGGATTATAAAAGCACATTCAATGATATTCCTTTTTATAGGGTCATTGGAACGATAAATAAATTTTGCCGAGTTCCAGTTAATTAGATGGTCCTTAACTGACATATGAACAAAGAAAGAACTGTTATCTTCCCCTCTTCGGACATTATATTTATGTTGATTTATGCGAACAGAAAGTTGTTTACCTGTTTGTCCATAATATTTACTTAGATAACCAGAACACTCAACTGAATAAACTCCCCCCCCCCAACTATTACAATTATTACGTACTAATGAATTCTTAATGGTCGTCTCATATTTAAAAGCAACAGAAATGTTAAAGTTATTCAAAAGACGGGAAAGATTACAAAAACAAAGAGAAAAAGGGAGAACTAAATTGTTAGTACTAAATTGTAATTCCCGTGCCGGATTAGGAGGTCCTAGTATCAGGTACTCATATAGGAATTAGTATATTAATCATAATTTATTGCTTTGGGTAACTATTACGAGAGCCCCATTTTCTTTGCAGTAAGATTCTTAAATGCGTGAAGTGGCTAAGGCTCGCGTAAGGAAACTAGATGACGTCCTTCGAGAGATTTAGGCAACAGAGTGAGATGCTTGGTCTCTCTGATAAAGAGCTAGTCGCCTATATGATGGGGAAATTGGTAAATGTTAGATTAGCCTTTTTTCTGGACAGCGGAGGCCATCTGTCTTCTGCACAGTGCAACTTCCGCAAGTTCCACTCCCCGTCGGATGCTCTGCTCCGAATCGAAAATGCCGTCTGCGAGGCCTTCCTTCGTAGACAGCACTACGCCACGGTGTTTTTCGATCTGGAGAAGGCCTATGATACCGCATGGCGTTTCGGTATCATGGAGACTCTCCACACGATGGGGGAGAGGGGACGCCTCCCAATGTTTATATCTGAATTTTTGCGAGATCGTCGAACCGCGTACGCGTTGGGGGAGCCCTCAATGGAGCAGGAGGAGGGTGTCATGCAGGCAAGTTTCCTCCGTACCACACTATTTGCCCTGAGCCTCAACGGCATCACCTCGCTGCCACTGAAAGATTTTCTCACTACGTTCTACGTGGACAACCTTTCGATCCCTTTTGTCGCGGCCCAGATGCCAACTCTGGAGCGTTGGCCCTAGGAGGCATTGAAACGCGTCTCTCGCTATGCCGAAGCGCACAGGTTTCGGTTTTCCTTGGACAAGACTAAGGTGGTGCACTTCTGCCGCCATCCACGGATCCACCCTGACACAGACTTGTTTCTTAATTGGGTACGCCTAGAAGTTGTTGAAACGCACCGATTCCTTGGTCTTGTATTTGACCGACGCCTATAAGCCATGGATATGAACTGATATTCTCTATTCTGTGGCGTTCATCGCTCGGCGCACTGATAGGGCTACTGCCTTACCTTTTTATCGATCCATTGTTCGTTCGAAGCTAGACTACGGATGCGAGTTTTATGCATCCGCAGCTGAGCGTGTATTGCTTAAGGTGGATTCGATCCACCACACCGGCCTTCACCTGCGACCGGTGCCTTCCGCACTTCCACCATTGAGAGCCTACTAGTCGATGCTGGGGAGATGCCATTCGCTCTACGCCGTGCACACTGCATTATTCGCCTGTACGCGCGAGCCCGGCGCTTCCCTCGGTCGCCAACATCTCTCACTGCATCCGCAGCTAGAAAGTGAATGTTAGTATGGTTGATAAAGAGTGAAATGTAAGTTGAAGTGAGGTATGGTAACTCTGGTAAGGTATGGTAAAGTAACTAAGGTAACTATGATGGACTGTGAATTGGGATACGCAATGAGAGAAGTAACCAGAATTAGGACCTACTATCGTATGGCAGTTTGCAGAGAATAAGTGTTAGAGGAGTTATAACTAACCTTGATTTGAAGTAAAGTGAATCACGAATGGATGAGTGACTGCTTCAAAGTGGGCAGTTAAAGGCGTGCGTTCGTTTGTGTGTGTTGGTATAAGGAAAAATCTTTTACTAAAGGGATTTTAGGGCAATACATTACAAAAATTAAAATTGGTTTCCCGCTTATGTTGAGATGGATTACAATTTGAATGTATATACATTGATTAAATCATCCTGATTATTTAATTGGAGGACATTTAAATATAATAAAATTTCATGGGAGTCTTGCCATTATAAGAATGCTCTAGAGGGCGTTGCTACACGAGAGATCAGAGGGGTGTGGTGGTATGTTCCATTTCAGTGGCGGCTCGTGTTTAAACAGTGCGGAACTCCACCACCCCTCTATTTCCACTCGATATTATTGATAACATTTAATATAGTGAGTCCTTTTTTCTTTAATTATATCTTTATACTTATACATTATATAATCCTAAAGCTTAATGGCAGTAGCCATCCTCTAGTTTATGAAAACCATACAGAAATCCTTGTATAGGACTGTGTGCTTCACAGTTCTAGCGACGTAGTGTTTGGCTGTTGTGCGCATTCTCAACTTTCGAGATAGGAAGCTGCACGCTAGGCAGAGAGAGGATTGCTGCTCACGCAGTGTCGACCCTGGTGTGCTGGTGGAAGGTAGTCTTTCCTTTTTACTTCGAGTGTGTTGTGCTTAAAAACGTGCTTATATTCTTGGATGGGATAAAGTGTAGAATTTAATTCATATTTTTTTCGGTTGGTTTATTAATTCATTAATTGATCTGCTGAAATTGATCTTGGAAAATAATCGAGATAATGTTCGTAGTGAAATTACGAAACTGATATAAATCCTCTTGACAATTCCCATGACTACATCGGAGGCAGAACGCTGTTTTTTAATACTGAAAAGAATAAAAAACTTTTCTAAGGAGCACTATGAATTATGAAAGACTAAATGCACTTGCAGTGCTTTCAATCGAGAAAAAATTCCTCAGTAGTCATCAAGAGATCAAAAAGAAAATAATGAATCTTTTCGCGCAAATTAAAACAAGAAAAATGGATTTCGCTTTTAAATGAATGGATCAAGCTTCAACTGTAACAATTTAGGATATTGGTAAGTAAAAAATGTTTGATTTTGTTCCGTTTAGTATTTTATCGAGTTTATCTTTATTTTTTATGTTTATTTCCTTTTACATAATATTAAAACCATGCTAAAAAAATTCTGATGCAGCACCCCCACTATTTATAGCTAAGAGCCACTACTGAATTCCATTTGATGGGAACATGCTTCGAGGCATGGATAATCCAAATTGAAGGACAATTTTAGTAATCGAACACTTACGATTCCGAGAGGTGTTATTGTTTATTATATTATTTTTAATCTTTTTCTAAAAAAGGCCATTATAAAAAAATAAGCAGTTACCCCCCATCCCCTCGCCAGTGGCTGAAGCCCCTAGCATTTGCCTTAGCAAGGCCCTGATGATAGAAGCCATCTTTATATTGTCTGCATGAAACCTGGTACCGACTTCTTGTAGCAGACAGTATATAGAGGGTATAGGAAATGGGCGAATTGACTGCAGCATCCTGAGTCTCAACAAAGACTGATTCAAGTGAAGCTTTTAAAGTACTAGCCTTCACTTTTCGTCACAATATATAATTTGAAATTATTTGTATTGTAATAGTATGTCAAATAACACATTTTATTGATAATTAGCTTATTGCATATATAAATGTACAAGTTTTGTTTATACCCCTGAATATTTATATTCCCACAAATATATTAATACATTTAATGCGACAGTACATTTTGCTCGGTTCAGTAATTATGAATGATAAGTGGAAGGCATACGATTCATTAAGTGATATTGGGTAAGTATATTCATTTAACAGTTACTGAAACTTTTAATTTTGTTGACCCTCAAAGTGGAGCCTACACTCAAAATATTGAGATATTGTGGAAGAATGTCGAATATTGCGTACTGCGCGCAGGAAATATGAAAGAATATTGTAATAACTACTTTAATAGAAGTTTATTTATTCATTACGTTTTACCTAAGGAAATGAATCATAGTTTTTCAAAAAGCTATATCACACCTATATCCTCTATTGGATTAAACTAAGTTTCTGGCTTGATTAATTATTTAGGTAATAGAAAGTTAGGTTCAGTAAAGATAGGAGAGCTAGGAAAAGTAAAAAAATAATTTTAATGGTACATTCAGTGGCGGCTCGTAGCTAAAAGTTAGTAGGGATGCTGCATAAAAAAATTAAGATTGTTTTAATATTGTGTAAAAGGAAATAAAGATATAAAAGAAAATTTATAGATAATCTTGATAAAATCCTAAACAGAACCACATCAAACATTTTTTTACTTACTAATAGCCTAAATTGTTACAGTTCAAGCTTGATCCATTCTTCTTGTTTTAATTTGCGCGAAAAAATTAATTATTTTCTCCTTGATCTCTGGATGACTACTGAGGAATTTTTTTTCTCTATTGAAAGCACTGCAAGTGCATTTAGTCTTTCAGAATTCATAGTACTCGTTAGAAAAGTTTTTTTATTCTTTTCAGTGTTGAAAAGCAGCGTTCTGCATTTGATGTAGTCCTAGGAATTGTGAAGAAGATTTTTATCAGTTTCGTGATTTCACTAAGACCATTATCTAGTATATTTTCCAAGATAAATTTCAACAGCTCAATTAATTAATAAAAAAGGGAAAAAATATGAATTAAATTCTACCCTTTATTACATTCAAGAATATAAACACATTTTGTAGCACAACGCTCGCCGAGTCAAAAAGAAACACTACCCTCCACCGGCAACCAGGGTCGGGACTGCGTGAGCTACAGTGCTCTCTCTCCCTAGTATGCAGCTTCCTATTTCAGACATGTAAATATTACGTTATTAATTAGTGTTTTATTTACCCTAGATAGTTAACAAGAATTAATCTCATAATAAATTTTGAGATGAAGATTGACTGATGAATTTATGCATAAAGAGGCGTGGATGGAAAGTTAACGCGTTGGCGAACTTGAAGGAATGGACCAAAGAACGTCAACGAAAATATAATGTATTTAAGAACTACCAAATGAAAACAGGGTTGGTTGAATATACTTTATACAAATTGGTATACACGAGTTATGGTTTAATGGATATTAATAGGACGTTGAATCGGATGTTAAATAAAATAGGATCACAATATGATATTAAATAGGTTTTTAGATAATAGTATGTTAGCGAATCACAATGGTAATAGTATATATATATATATATATATATATATATATATATATATATATATATATATATATATATATATATAGTTTGACTTCTAACTGCGCTTAACTTGGAATAACATTCAGATACATGTTTCTTTAAACGATAAATTTATTTATTTAATTTTGAGTAACAAAGAAATTATTATATACACGTGCATTAATTTGTTTATTTTTGGAGCATTACGGATTAATAAGAATCTGGCAGTGCTACATGAGTATGCGCACAACAGCCAAACACCGCGTTGCTAGAACTGTGAAGCGCACAGTTCCATACAAGGATTTTTGTATTTTTTTCATAAACTCGGGAATGGCTACTGACATTAAGCTTAAGGATTATACAATGTACAAGAATAAAGAAAAAAAATATAGAAAAAAGGACTCATTATATTGAATGTTATTGATAATATCGAGTGGAAATAGGGGGTGGTGCAGTTCCGCAGTGCCTATACATGAGTCGACAGTGGGCCGTACATTTGATGTGTTTTCTTTCAATTTAACTTCAAGTTTTTGTACGGTCAAACATGAAATCTGTTAAAATTAGTAATTCCTTTTTTTAGACCGTATTTACACAAAAAAAAAGTTAGCTTCATATAAAACACATCATATCTATCATTAAAATGTATTTGGCCTACAAACTAGAGTTCGGATCTTTATAAAATAATTACTAAATATAATATCTAAAACCTATCTTTGTTCAAATGACATTCTACACCTTCGTTGTAGTTAAATTAACGTATTACCTGCCTGAGGTTAATATCTCTTGTTAAGATTTTCTCCCTCCTTAATTGCCTAGGCGGGATTTTAATCCTATTGTCAACCTTTAGTCATTTGAATTTACCTGATTTAATGATCTTATTTTGTATTTATCTTTGCTCCTCCTAATGTTTCCATTTCATATTAATTCATTTTGTTGATTGTTTTTTTGGTTTTTTGCTTTTTTTGTAGGCCTTCCCTCTCCTTTGTATCATCCTTATAAATATTATAGTTTTCAATACTTCTGTTATTCCTTGATAAAGAACTCGAAATAAAGTTCGAAAGTACTTGGAATCCTCGTATTAATTTTCCTTGAGGGCTTTGTTGCATTTATTGCTTACTCACGCGATACTTTGTGAGTTTTCCACACACACACACACACACACACACACACACACACACACACATATATATATATATATATATATATATATATATATATATATATATATATATATATATATATATATATATACATATATATATATATATATATATGAATGCAATATCCCGCAGGAAAAAATGAAAAGGTGTTTCCAAGTACTTTCGAACTTTATTAAGTTCCTTATCATTGATAAGGAACTTAATAAAGTTCGAAAGTACTTGGAAACACCTTTTCATTTTTTCCTGCGGGATATTGCATTCATTTGCCACCCTCACGTGATACTTTGTGAGTTTTTCATTTTATATATATATATATATATATATATATATATATATATATATATATATATATATATATATATATATATACATATATATATATATATATATATATATATATATATATATATATATATATATATATATATATATATATCCATATATATATATATATATATATATATATATATATATATATATATATATATATATATATATATATATATATATTGTTAGAGACCATGGTATATTTCGCCTTGATCAATTTCCTTTGGCACCTTTTTATTTTTCTTACTGTCTTTTTAGGTCCATCTTGTAGATGGTAAATGAATTCTCCTATATTCAGCTCTCTTTTTAATAAATGAGTTCGGTAAAAACCAACTTAAATTGCTGAGCTTTCGATCTATTCGATCATCTCCTGAGCTTCTTTAGGTATTCTTTCCTTCTGTACCGATGAAGTATGGTGGAGTCAGAATCAGGTTAGATGAAAAGAAAACGGTTTTTAGGGAATATTTCTTCCTCCTCGCATAAGCGTAACGTCAAGGGAAACGAGCAAATCCGGTGAGGAGAATTGTTAATACAAATTTAATGTTTGATTTTAGCTCGTAGACTGAGTGTTGAGGGCCGGCTTTTTTTCGTTTATTAAAATGGCTTCTAAGATATTCAGCCTAGCGTTATTTCCCTCTTTTCTTTTAATTGTGTTTTTTTCAACTAGAATATCTCTAGTTAGTTTGATGTTATGCGCGCTCTCCATATGATTTTTAGGCCCTCCGCTGGGCAGATGCATGGTTAATAATAATTTCATCTTAGCTTGGTCATGACTTAGGTTTTTTTATCAAAGTTATTCCTAATAATTCTTTTATAATATCAAAAAACAAAATGGTGAAGTTCAGAAAATTTATTTTTATATATCTTCTATAACTCTACATTTTAGAAACGTGATATTTTGAAAGTGAGGATTTTTAGTTTATAGTTCATTTTTAAAATTCTATAATTGGCGAAGTTTAGAAAATTTATAAAAATTTAACCATGGCTTCTTTTTTTAGAACATAAGTTTTAATCTTAGTAGCGAAGCGCAAGCTCTTCCCAGTGCCGAAGCCATTGCCTTCTATATATATATATATATATATATATATATATATATATATATATATATATATATATATATACATATATATATATATATATATATATATATATATATATATATATATATGTGTGTGTGTGTGTGTGTAGACTGGTCTGGAATTAAACGAAGAGCAGTGAATTCAGATATCAAAGATTTTGACGCCAGTGTAATAAAAGCGAACACTTCTTGTCTGGAAAAGAGATTATGACGAGACAGCTGTCTCCGCGTCAAGTGTTATAAAATTTATATCAAGATAGCGTCAATTTTTAGACGTCATGGATCCATGACCACGGGCCAAGGGATTAACGTCAGTCGAGTGCAGAGCTAAAGACGGCGTGCCCTGGAGGCAGGAAGAGTCCACGCCTTTTTCCTGCCCTACTTATAGAAGAAAAATGTAGAACGCATACTCTTGCTTGATTCTAACTAACGACCTCGGGGTCGTCCCGTTATTAACTACGTTTCCTTTAGCGTAGCGAATCTCACGTCTTAACCGCCTAAGTCTTGTTCTCGTTACTCTCGCTTTCCTGACCGGTAGTAAGAAACTTTCCTGACCGTACTCTGTAAACGCGAGCCTCATTTTTATCTAGCTTGTTTGGAATTAAACCTTATTTTTTTACGGGATTACTCTTAATACTTCCTCGACCACAAGTCTTCAGTAAGCCCAACCAAGCCGATATATTATTTGAGTATCTTTAGAGCCAGAATCAAACTTAACAACACCTATCACTTCAATCCGTGAACAGTAGGGACCTCGCGAAATATCCGCGTCATTTTTAACCATAACTGGAACAGTTACCTTTACTCGTTTGTACCATAAAGCGGCATTCCTGGACCCCGCGAACATTGAAGGCATCTAATAACTGGACTATGCAAGCAACCATCAGATAGGATTAGGCGAACGGGATTTCGTGAATGCCATTAACACCAAGCCACCCATCTTCAATGAATCAGAACTCACAGACCGACCCTCAATCACCCTAGAAAAACTGCGAAGAACTGCCCTTAGGTAGTAGTAAGCAAGGACTTTGTTCCTCACAAATTTATACAATCCTTCCGCCGAACATTGCGCCTATAATTGCTTCACAAAAAGAACTAACCATGGCCCAATTGGGTAAACTGGCGGATGAGCTTACTGCGTTCGGTAAAGAGCGGTTTCATAGTGTAAATTCCGAAAAATGTAGTGCCGTATACGCGTCCAGTGCGTTTTCTAACAAAGCGCGTGATAAGAGCGTGACCAATTTAGCGAATTTTGCACGATCGGTGCCTAAGGAAAATTACAGTGCGCGTAATATACCGGAGGGACTGCGACCATTCTTAAGAAAACGGAAACCTGTGGTTTGCCGTTCGCCTTTGTACTTTGGCGAAGAGGCCTAGTGTTGTAATACCTGGTGCAGGTAGCCAAAAAGAGGAGAACGCTTGCAAATGCAACCTTCCTCCAGGCCATCTTCGCCAGTCCCGCGGAAAAAACTAGTCAGACATGCCATAGCGGGCGCGGCCGTTGATATGGTATTAGTTTTCACCGTCGCCGTGAAAATGTATGATTAAAAGCGCAATTTTTAAATTGACACAGGGGCAAGTGCCTCATTAATCCCGGCCTATTGGCTAGGTTGAGTGAATTGCGCAAATCCACTTGCATCAAGTGTTAAATTATCTGCAGAACCTGCGATAGCCCTGGTCATAAATGACCTTCAGAACATACCTCACTCCCCCAAGTGTAGGTGCATTCTGAAGGAATATGAGGCTCTGTACGGACCCGCCCACCCATCACCTCCATCGATACACTCAGTTGTCCACAAATCGACTGGCAGGGCTCCACAGTCCTTTGCGTGGCCTAGGCTTCTTTCGATGGAGAGATTACAGGTTGCCAAAGCAAGTCTCGAAGAACTATTGAAGGAGGGGGTCGTGCGTCCGTCGAGCTCGCCATGGTCCTCACAGGTCCACTTTTTGCCTAAGAAGGCGCCCAAAGCCTCTAGTCTCGTTTTCCTCATCGAAATCAGATGCTAAGTTTATTAAAGAGCTGAAATCGACAATAGCACACATCGACTTCGTAAAAGCATATTTAAGACACCTGCACTCGGTGCTCAAGCCTTACGTGTCCCAGGACCTGCCGAATGCAACGCATGTTTGGGTCCGGATAGACCGTGTTCGCAAACCACTGGAAGCACCATATGTTGGCCCTTTTCCGGTGAGTGAGCGTGGCAGCAAGGTATTCAATTTGGAATACCCTGATGGAGGAAGAGACACTCTCTCAATAGCCAGACTAAGACCGGCGAAATTGCCCACCTTACGCGGTGGTGACGTGTCGGGTAATCAACGACTCGCAAGGACGCTGGGTGAGCACATGAGGACCAGTCGCAGCTCGCCGAGTGGAAATCCTGCAAGAGGAGAAGATACGATCTTTGGCAACGCGCAAGACGCTACAGCGAGAACCGGGGAAAGAAAACGTGCAGCTGGGAATGGTCACGCGCTCCAGGACAAGGATCTCGTTTGCCAGGGACAATTTGTATTATTATTGAGCTTTGCGCAACCATAAATAGATCGCAACTTTTTTATGTCATAAGAGGCATTAATATATATACAAGCCTCGCTGACCCATGTTATTTGTGTTATGTACATTAGAAGTTGTATGTTAAAGGAGGCATAAATATACATACAAGCCTCGCTGAACCATTTTTGCCTGGTAGCTTTGATCAATGTAATGATTATTGCCACAATGTAGCGATATGCCATGCATTTCCTTGGGGGGGGGGGGCGCAGGTTGTATAGGGACTCTCTAAGCACAGTTATATCTATGTATGAGTGATGTTAATTTCATTGTCCTGTGCGTATATTAAAAATGTACTTGTTTGTCTAGCTAGGATGTGCGATTTTTTCTCTCTCTTACTGCTTTCCCGGGAGGGGAGTTCTCTGTGGAGAGCATGGCCCTGGCATTAAAATTACACCAGCAAAGTGCCTCGCAGGCAGAGTCGTAGCAATGTCTAGTGCCCTACCCCAAATCAAGATTGTGGGGCCCCCATAACAATATATCCTACATTTACAAGGAGTGCCAGGTACGACAAATACTATTCTCAGCAGTCCCAATGCTGCGGAATACTTGTCCTTAAGCGTTTTTATTATCCTCGAATATTGTTAGTTAGCCAATTGCCCATGTTGTAGAGGGAAGTCCTCAACACGAGAAAATGGGGCCCAAAAGTAGACTGGGCGCGCCGCCAACCGAGGGGGTACCCTCGTGGATAATTTATCCCATCCAACCTATTTAGCCAAGGAGGTTAAAACACACGATATAAAAAATGATTTATTAAAAAAAATTAAACTCACCCTGTATATTGGAAATGCTTACATCAAAAAACAAAACAAAATACAAATAAAAAAATAGAAAAATACAAATATCAATGCAATAAAATATTTTTGTCAAATTTCGTGAAAATCGGGCCAGTATTTTTTGCGTAAAATTATTAACGAACTAACTAACTAGCTAACTTTTCTAATACTTAATATGATCCCCAAAGTGGGTAAGGATTTCTTATATCTAATATATCCAACCCCTACAATACTGGTTCCAGAAATATTCCTGTAATACAAATATTTTGGTCTATCATTAATGACACAGTTGAAAGGGAATAGATAAATCAGATAATTACAGAAAATGTGTTTTCTAAAATTTTATATTTTCATTAATAATTTATTTTGCCATAGTGGAGCTCCTTTAAGAGCCTTCCCCCGGCCGGCGTGGGGTGGGGGGTCGGTTGCTACGGCTCTGCTCGCAGGAATAGGGAAAATTGTATCAAATGTCCATGCGGATTACCTTTGATAGGCCCTTGTGTCTTTTGTCATCCGTGAAATTATATATATATATATATATATATATATATATATATATATATATATATATATATATATATATATATATGTAAACAGGTCAGGAATTAAACGGAAAGCTGTTAAAGGGGTGACCGGCAAATCTCAAGCAACTACCGGCCAATAAGCATGACATCTCTAATTGGAAAATTGCTCGAATCTATTATAAAAGAGAAAATAGTCGAACATTTAGATGAATTGGGCATCATCCTCGAATCAAAGCACGGTTTTACGAAAAACAAATCATATTTAACAAATCTGCTACAATTTTTTCAAACCATCATCGAAGAGTATTACATGAATAGAGCGGCAGATGTAATATACTTAGATTTTCAAAAAGCTTTCGATACGGTCCCCCATAAGCATCTACTATCTACTTAAGAAGATTGCCACTCACGGAATCGGTGGAAATGTATTGAAGTGGATCGAAGACAGGCTAAACAAAAGGAAACAACGTACAGTCATAAATGGTCACCAATCAAGATGGCGAGACGTAACAAGCGGAGTGCCCCAGGGGTCCGTGCTAGGTCCATTGTTTTTTTTCTAATATATGTAAACGACTTAGATGAAGGCATAGTGAGCCAGTGGCATATTTAGGGGGGGGGCATTGGGCCATGGCCCCCCCCTTCAGGGAATGGAAACCAACTCCATACAAAATTAGCACAGGAGACCATGATGGAAAAAACCTGTTCTAAAACAAACCAATATATATAATTTCCTCTGATTTACCATCAAAATTCAATAGTAAATATGTTTAATATTCAATTACTTTCATATTTCAGACAAAAATATGCACATTCATTAAAAAATGTGACATTCTTTTCCGGCATTTTTTCTGATCAGCCGGAAACGCCTCCCAGGGCGCAGCCATCTTGTGACATTTTCTATCCCATAATTTATGAACGTGAGCTGTCTGCACATGTCTGCACGTGCAGAAACGCAAATTTTAGACGATTGCCATCCGCCTGAGAAGAAATTCAACTTGAAAAAACACTTTTTATTGCTGAAAATTTCTCCTCAAACTTGGGTGAGTAAGATTTTGACATATATCTAACATTAAGCGGCAAATATATTTGTTCTAAAACACGATGGCATGGGTATGGCATGGATTTTCTAGTTCAGGAAACGGTTCTTTTTATTCGTACGTATCCTTGCCTGATCTGTAAGAATATTCAAGCCATTTTCGATTTTCTGTGAGTTATTATCAAAGCTATCGCTGTCTCCATGGTAAACAAATATAGCGTCTTATGTGGGAATTTAAAATCATTTATTTCTTTGACTTTAAATCATTTAAGAGCAATTTTATGACCTGCGAAATTACAAAATTTGGTGGTTGAAATGAATAGTATATATTTATTTCAACCACTAAATTTTGTAATTCAATGCCTATTCAGAATGGACATTGGATTGACAAGTTTAGGCAGGGTGTATGGACTTGGATCTGACAAACTGTTGGTTATGAGGGTATAGAGTCTGCTGTCACTGTATCAACATCCAATAATGGTTGGTAGATATTAATAGATTAGTAAATCAATTAAGACCAACAAAGAACAATAAAATTAAAAAATGAATAAATCTCGAAGTAGAACTACATACAGAGCTAATTTTGGCATGCATGTTTTACTGTTGATTTCAAATTGAGCTTGCGTATATATTGGTCATGTCTGAAATTAAGCCCTTTCAAATGATGTATGACTCAATATGTTCTAATGATCTTGAAATTTTCAACTCCGCTAACACTGATCTGACTGAAAAGTATCACGAGACCACTCACATTTAATGCTAGATATCTCTGCAACCACTTTATCTTTTCTCAAATTTTTTTTGTATTAAACTCGGTATTGTATTCCCTTTGAAATGATATATAACTCAATGTGTTCCAATGATGTTGAAATTGTGGTGTGAAGAAGGCATACACTGAGCATTTCCCTATCAAAGCAGAAGTAAAAATATTCCGACCTACAAATTTTGAAATAGTTTTGCTCATATGAAAGCCAAAAGTTCTTTGACAATTTGCCTATTATTTATAGAGATGACGATAACAATGATTCTGAAAATGCTTCAAGGTTAGACATAACCCATTTTTTGACGTTTTTTGCAAATTTTGTCATTTTCTGATTTTGTCAACAAATGTATCGTTAATTATTCATCTTCAATATCCCTAAATAATTTTCACGTTTAGTACCTCAAAATGCACAAAAAATAACTTTTAATCAATAGCTGTCAACTACTGTCTTCTTAGCTAATTAGCTGGCAATATCTGGCAGATTTGGTATCAAAATGATCAGTGTTGAATCAGCTTTAACGCTATTCTGAAAGGTCAATTTCATAAAATAACACCACCTGATTGGTTGGAATACCGCCCCGATTTTGAATTCGAGCTCTCTGAGCCAATCACAGGTTGTCTTCCTGATTTGCTTTGACTCTCGTCAACTTCCTGTTTCACAAGTCGCCGATTGCTGCAAATTTTCGTAGTTTTTCTGCTCAAGTAGTGCTAGTCCGCAAAGTAATGCCTTTTGGACTTGGTAGAAAATAGAAATGAAAAATCCAGAAAATGAGTTATGGACTAAATACCACGTCTACTTTTGTAGTCGTTTTCTTTTAGTTCTAACTTGCATGAGAGCCCTACATATGGACCCTGATTACTGCATTGTGTGTATATATCCATATGTATAATCTGTATTTATATTTATTTTCTTTTGCAGTTTTACGACTTAAATAAACATGATTCTGTCTGAATTTTATTGAACTGATGAGCCCGTACAACTCTCCCTTTCAAGCTGGTTGCAGCTACATACATATAGGGTTCTTTTTTCTAATATTCTACAGTCATCGCTTGTTTTTGATTTATCTTAGTTTTATTTGCTTTCATTTCAGGTCAGATCCAGGAAGTCGAGATGAAGAGAAGTATCGTCGATTACTTCACGTGCCGTGAGCCTGCGACTGCAGTTAAACGAAAGGCTTTCCCAGAGTCACCTCCGGAACTTCTAGACGTCCAACTGCAAGCCCAGACACATGAATCCTCTTCCTCTTCACCGACGTTAACGCCGTCCACATCTGCTTTACATAATGGCAACTCCAGTAAAGATGATATAGAAGTTATCAACTGGCTGGAGCTCACTGCTGCAGAGAAACTGCGTGTACTAACCACACCTTGGGCTACGCCATTGGATTTTCGGGTGGCCTTACAGCGAGCGTTAAGATGGAGGCAGAACTAGACGTAAATATCTCGGACCACAAAATCTAATCAGGCAGTGTAGCGTCTTCTCCTATTCTGTGTCGAAACGTGGATTATTCTGTCGCCCTTGCAGGTTTTTCGCTCCTGAAGTAATCCGAAGAAAACAATTGAATCGCCTGGTCAGAACACTCCTAGAGAAGTTCGCTCACCTAACCGGAAAAGATGGCTATTTGTCAGCGCATCTAGCGACCAAATTCCATGAAGACAGCGTCGCGCGCGCAGAAGCGTTCAAAACGACGATGAAAACTGGAGACATAGAGCAGCAGCTGAACACCGAAGAGGCCAAGCAGCGTGACAAAAACCGAGCTGCTCTGCAGCGGATAGTCTTTTCCATAGAGTTTCTGGGTAGTTTAGGTCTACCGCTTCGGAGTCATCGCGATTCTGGAACCCTGTTGCTCTCTCCTACAGGAACCGGCGATGATATAGATTACGGAAAAGGCAATCTGAGAGCGACTCTACAGCTGATGGCGGTTTCCAACGATAAAGTGTTACGGGAACATTTAACGACCACTAGGAGGAATGCCACATACATTTCCCTCCAAGCCCAGAATGAACTGATATCAGCCATTGGAACAGTGATTCAAAAATCAATCATTGAAGAAACAAAGGAAGCCAGATTCTTCTCTTCTGGCGGACGAAACCACAGATGTCTCGAGAAAGGAACAGTTAACAGTATGTTTACGATACTCCCTAGGCGGCCAAATATGTGAGCGGTTTCTCGGTTTTGCTGAGGTCCCTGATCTGACTGGTGCAGGGTTGGCTAAACAACCACTACAGATTCTGAAAGATTCTGGAGTTGACATTAGAAATATGATTGGACAGGGGTACGACGGAGCCGCGGCTATGTTGGGGAGCAAAAATGATGTGCAAAGGTACGTGCGTGATGAATGCCCGTCAGCCAGCTACACGCATTCTGTGTCCCATTCGCTCAATCTATGTTTGCTGATTGCGCTTTTTTTTCTGTGACTCAAATAAAAGATTGCTCAATCTTGAAGAAGCTATCAAGGAAGAGTGTAATGAAGACCCCCATTCGCGTCTGAAACTCCAATGCACCACTAGATGGGTGGTACGCCAGGAATCAGTTCGCATATTCCAAGAACTATACCCGCCATTTAAGTGTCGCTACACAAAATTAGCCTATAGCCACAAGCAGATTGCGCCGGTAAGGCGCTACTATTCTCTTCCACTATAGACAATGGTGGATTCTTGGTTGCCCCAGAGGTACTTGCATCGGTTCTGAAGATCACCAAGCCACTTTCCGTTAAGCTTTAGGCCGAAGCCCAGGACATCCATAACGCGGTGGACAGTCTCCAGGACTGTGAGAAGGTCCGGAGAAAAATTTGATTAGACGAACAAGTTTTCAGGGACATTTTTATGCGCGCTCAAGAATTGGTTGGTGAAGAAATCCGCATGCTAAGAATGACTGACAGGCAGACGCAGAGGTCCAACCCTCCGGCCGAGGCACCAGGGGTTTACTACAGACGTTCTATTTTCCTCTCGCGAAAGCATACTGTTAGGATTCCGACGATTCTAGTGCCCTCATGGAAGCCGTCCAACTGTACCACCAATTCCTTCCAGGACAACCAGTGTGCCTGGCGCTGAATTACTGCGCTGGAAGGCGCACTGGGCACGACAGGCGACCACGATATGTACAGC
This sequence comes from Ceratothoa steindachneri, assembly GCA_963969495.1. Lineage (NCBI taxonomy): Eukaryota > Metazoa > Arthropoda > Malacostraca > Isopoda > Cymothoidae > Ceratothoa > Ceratothoa steindachneri. Next base: position 100,281,174 of record OZ018335.1, on the reverse strand, counting down.
ACCAAAAAGGGTCGTGGATGCGTTGGCGGTTACGGCGACTCTCGGTACTTATCCCATGCTATAAATCCTTTGGCGAATTGTCGCCACCTTGCCGGTGACCACTGCGACAGTTGAACGCTCATTTAGTACTCTGAAATTGATAAAATATTTCCTACGGTCCACCATGCACGAAGAGAGACTGAATATCCTAGCCCATTTGTACATCAACAAGGACATTCCCCTAGTTCATAGTGACGTTATTGATGAATTCAGCCGAACCAACCGTCTGCTGGTTTTCAAGTGATACAATACAAGTATGAAAAAATACTGCTCACCCAGGGTGAAATTAAAAGACCGCAAAGAAATTGACCGTAGATAAGATGTCATCAATTTCAGATATATTATATTTGATATGTATTTGGGTAATTAAAATGATACTAAAATCATCCCAACTGTACAAGGCCTCGCATAAGCTTTGCTTCCTGCCTTCTTGCTTCAACAAACATATTATGTTTAAATACACATTACTATTAAGTAATTTCTAGATGCAGTACCCGAATAGTGCTGCACGACCTATCTCACTAGATTTTAATGGTTCTAAAGCAGTGTTGCAATCTGTGCTTTGTTGTAGATCATGAAAAAGCTTAGTTTGATGATGAAAAATTATATTTTATTTTATAGACTCACCTATATACGATGTTTTTAATTGTTAACGAATGTTCATAGGGTTTTGTGTTTGTATGTATAGTATTTCCTGATTAAATTTATCATTTTTCTATGAAAATTGTGATGATGTTTGTGAGTACAATTATTAAATAGAAGAACTGGCGATTGATAATTGAAACTATATGATATGTAAATAAATTCGGGATGATATGCCAATTATATTATATTGAAAATAAGGCGGAATTTATAATATATATATATATATATATATATATATATATATATATATATATATATATATATATATATATATATATATATATATATATATATATAGCGTGAGATAACTTAGTTCTAAAGTAAGCGAAAGTTCATTGATAATTAGTTCTGGGATGAGCGAAATGTCTATGATAATGGTTAACGTGAATTTTGGAGTCTGTAATGGGCAAAATACAAATAATTAATTTAAGTTTGACAAAAAGGGGAAAAACCAAACTAAGAATTATACTTAAATTTTGGCCAACCTTGTTAACGTGGGAGTACAAATCAAATGGGACGATGCCTGGAATTTCGTGCGCATGGCGAAAGGAAATGTTGCCAGTTGATACATTCCCGATATAACTATAACTATATATATATATATATATATATATATATATATATATATATATATATATATATATATATATATATATATATATATATATATATATATATATATATATATATATATATATATATATATATATATATATATATATATATATATATATATATATATATTGTTTTGGAGGAAGTTGATATACAAACTTGTAGGTGTGAAACCACTATAACTAAAAAAAAAGGTATCACTTGTATCAGAGGAAAAAGATCTTGGTGTTATAGTCTGCAACGGTTTGAAAGTTGGAAGACAGTACGCGGAGGCATGCAAGAAAGCAAATAGAGTCCTCGGTTTCATATATAGAAATTTTGCCTACGAATCGGAAAATATCGTAATTCCCCTGAACAAATATTTGGTTCGATCTCATATTGAGTACGGAGTTCAGTTTTGTAATCCATACTTGCGGAAATATATATAAATGTTGGAGATAGTGCAACATCGTACTACAAAAATGATACCCAGACTACGTCCAAAGTCCCACGAAGATAGACTTAAAGCACTCAACCTGCAATCACTTGCGACGAGAAGGTTAAGAGGAGAACTCATATAACTGTTTAAGATACTAAACAATTTTGATAAAGTAAAAATTTATACCCTATTTGAGTTGGACGGTTTCTCAAGGGCCCGAAGCCATATATACAAAGTTAAGAAACGAACTTTTGAAAGAAATATAGCAAATATTTTTTTCTCAAACAAGGTGCTTTCCTCGTGTAACGAGTTGCCGGAGATCGTTGTTAAATTACTCTCGCTTTCCTGACCGGTAGTAAGAAACTTTCCTGACCGTACTCTGTAAACGCGAGCCTCATTTTTATCTAGCCTGTTGGGAATTTACCCTTTTTTTTTTTACGTGATTCCTTTCAGTACTTTCTCGATCACAAGCCTTCGGTATGCCCAACCAAGCCGATATATTATTTGAGTATCTTTGGATCCAGATACAAACTTAACGCCAGTAAGGACCTCGCGAAATATCCGCATCATTTTAACCATAACTGGAACAGTTACATTTACCCGTCTGTACCATAAAGCGGCATCCCTGGACGACCTTTCTCCTCCCACCATAAACTGGCAACCCATAATCTTCCCTACACCACGCTATAAAGCTAACGTGCCCTTCATGCCCCAACCATTACTGGCGACCCCCTACGTCCCTTATACCTATAAAATCGAGTACCTTATAACTGATGACTTTCCACTCCTCAAAGTAAAGGATGTGACGTGGATATAGTTATTCGTGGTGAGACTAAGGAATTAAATCTCACGGAGAATAACTGTTCACATTAATTTAAATTGTGTGGACTGGGAAAATATGATAGGAAAGGATATAACAAGTTGTAAGCTTATAGAATGTTTTGAGGATAATTTTTTTACTCATTTTATTAATATACGAACAAGTGGTGATAATATTTTAGAGCTGGTTCTTTCAAATGCTTATTACCTTAGTGAAATGCTTACCTTAGTGGAATAAAAGATGCAATGGAGTTCAGAAAATAACCTCTTCTCTTAAGTTTACATATTAAAAAGGCAATGTATATGTGGTAAAGTTCTAAATTGGATAGCTCATTTGCTGAAAGACAGGAAACAGAGAGTTGGGTAAACCTGAAGATAGGCGGCACGACCGAAACAGGTTTTTTTTTCAGCCGAAACGACATTTAAGTTGCTTTTATGTTTTGTTCACCCGCGCATTAATATTCATGCGCGTTTGGTTAAATAAAAACCATTATTCTATAAACAACAGGATTATATATTGGGATGATTGAAACTCAGGATCATCGTAGGATCATTGATGAGCTAATGATCAGGAAAATAAGGAAAGGATGTGGAGTAGATACAGTTATTCGGTAAACCTGAAGATCCATAGGTAAACATGTAGATCGGCAGCGCGCCCGAAAAGGTGGATTTTTGTGTGTTTGTATTTTGTTCACCCATGCATGAATATTCATGTGCATTTGAGTCCTAGTTCAAATATACCCAGTGCCATTTTTGTACAAAAATGCCTAAAACTATCCAAACGAAAAATGCTGTTTGCTTACTTTATTGCCGTGGGTATACTTCTGAAATAGCGATGAGGAAAGCGTGGAATCTTTCTTTAATTCCCATTTTGGTAAAGGGGAATCTTTTGCAGAAAAGCTGCCATTCAATGCCAATTTCTTAAAATAATGGTGGGGTAAACATGTAGATGAGCGGCCCGGCCATAAAAAAATATTTTTGAATATTCATGCGCGTTTGAGTTTTCTTCAAATGATAGCTGCCGCCATTTTTTTGGTAAACATGTAGACGAGCGGCCCTGCCGCCAAAAAATATTTTGTGTAAATATTATCGTTCACCCGTGTCATTTCTGATGTTATACCCCACCCCCAACCCCTATTATAATTCGCAAAATGATTAAAGGCGCTGACATGTAGTTAAAGCATTCACCTCTGTAAACATCAGGGTAATACTTCAGATTCGTGGCGCACGGTAGATGGCGCTGTTAGTCGGCTACAATTTTGGGCTACAGCATATCTCTTATGACGTCAGACGGTAGCGTCAGATGTGAACAATATCGGCGTAATATTTTTTGGTATATGAGTATATACTGGGGGGCTGTGCCCCCCAGACCCCCCCCAATTGATTGAAACTCAGGGGCATTGTAGGGTGGTCTCCCTGCAGTGCTTACTCCCCCACGAGCAGCTTTTTACTTGCAGAAAAAACGTAACCTAAAGACAAACAATACTAACTTTAAGCGGGCGGGTATAATTCTGCTATGGCTAGCAGAAATTCGTGGAATCGCTCTTTGATACTGGAAAATTTCTTCACGAAAAGAGCGAATAGGCAGCCCAGCCATCAGAAACGATCTTACCTCCAGGTCGGACCCACTCTTTTATGGCCGCAATGAGGGTTTCAGCGTTCCTATTGGCTATAGGTACCATAAACACTTTTTTGGTTTTTCGTTCAAACCCCCCGAAAACCCACTGTCCTTCCAGCACGCGCCGGCGATTGTATTTTCGTTTGCCGAATTTAGCCTCATCCTCCTCGACAATTTTGGAGGGACCGCCGATCGGTTCAGCCCGTTTTTCAAAAAAAGAAATTAGTACTTCGCGGCAAAAGCTAAACCAATCGGTGATTGTAGCGTTAGAACATAAGAAAGGGCAGTCTGCTCACATATTTCAACATAAGTAAAACAGTTGATAACGAAAAAATATGAAATTTGAATAATTTCTTTAAAACTTAAATGGGACCCCGCGAAAATGTACCCTTACGCACCAATTGTTTGAAACGGCACCGCTGTCGCTTACCGTTTTCGTTCAAATAGAACTTATCACAACGAAACAGTAAATTTTCCGAAAAATGTAAATTTGCACTCCATTTTGGGCATTTTATAGTTTTCTTAATTAATTTATGAGCCTCTAGATAATCTAAAAGTTTTTCGCGGTTATGCAAAATAAAGCCAAATTCGAAAAATGACGAAGCACAAGTAGAGCACGCAGACGACATAACTACAATTTTTTTTTGCAAAACGGGTCATAGTTATAAGCTACAACTTTGCCAGTAAGAAGCTGTTATCGTTCGTAACAATACAAAATATACGAAAACAAAAAAAAAACGATAAAAGACAAGAAACCTTACCTAACTTAGAAAAAACTATAAATAAGCAGAGGCGTAGATATTTAGTAAATAATACAAACTAAAAGTTACAAATCCTCAAAACAACAAAACAATATAACGCCGTGATTGGTCATATCTGAGGCTACCACCTGACGTCATAAGAGATATGCTGTAGCCCAAAATTGTAGCCGAATAACTGCGCCATCTACCGTGCGCCACGAATCTGAAGTATTACCAACATCAGAACATTATAAAAATTAGGATTATATACGCCCCCCAGACCCCCCACTCAATTTAATGAAACTCAGGATCATCGTAGTGCGGTCCACGCATCGTGTTTAACCCCCCCATGAGCCATCCCCTATAAATGTACTCCAAAAACGTGAAACATTTTTGAACACAGATGAAATAGTACGTCTTATCAGCCGGGCCGCTCGTCTACATATTTACCATTTTTTGTATTAAAAAAATGCCCAAAAGTAAACAAACCAAAAACGTTGTTTACATAGGCCATTTTTTTTACAAAATTGCCCGAAAACCCCCCCAAATGAAACATGCTCTTTCCGTACTAACTGCAGTGGTTATACTTCCGAAATAGCGAAGAGGAAGGCCTATTTATTTTGCGCGTCTGTGTCCTATTTGAAATCTAGCTGACTTGAATCACGTTTTATTTTTGAGCATCTAGAATCAAAGTTAGGGTTCACATCTAATGCTTGGCCACAAATGTTGCATTCGCTTTTAATTCACACTAAATTATGAACATCCAAAAAGGTGTTTAATTTATCTTTATCAGAAACTAGGGTTAATAATTCCGCAATAGACGACGGACAAAGTTCACAATTTGATACCATTTTGACACTGCGTAAAAGACGTATGATTGATCATTTTCAAACTGCGTAAAAGGGGAATGTTTGACACCCAAACTGCTAAAAAACAAGTAGTTCCTTGAAATGATCTAGCTAATTACATTTAAATGTATAAAAGAAGGTAATAAAAATAGTAAAATGGGGAAAAATATATTGACAAATAAAAATGACTCCGAATGAGGATAATAAAAAGCTATTAAGTGGGAAAAAATTGAAATCAAGCATTTCTGACATCATATTCCCCCCCCCCCCAACCCATATTATAATTTGCAAAATGATTAAAGACGCTGGCATGATGTAGTTAAAGCATTCTATTACCTGGTAGGGCCCTACCACTCTAGTTCAGCCAGATCGGATAGGAGAGGGACAGGCCCAAAAGTCCAAGACAGATACTCCAGTCAGGCTACACGGGAGGTTTACTCAAATATATCATTAATGACTGGCTAAGTGTATCCTCCATATAAAATACCTTGAAAATATAACAAATTGAGATTGAAATGAACTGGCAGTAGGTCAAAGGTGGAACAATTCTTCACTGGGAAAGTACTGCAGTCTAGACTTAAACTTCAGAACATTATAACAATTAGGATTATATACTGGGGGGCTGTGCCCCCCAGACCCCCCCCCCAATTTAATGAAACTCAGGATATTCATAGTGTGGTCTCCCCTTGTGTTTACCCCCACACAAGCCGTCCCCTTAAATGTACTCGAAACATGAAACATTTTGGAACATGAACGAAAATAGTACGTTTTATCGACCGGGCCGCTTGTCTACATATTTAACAATGGCGGTAAATATGTAGATTAGCGACTCGGCTGTAAAGTGTTTTTTTCGTTCATCCCTGCTGGAATATTCATGTGCGTTTGAGTCGTCTGATGTCAGACCCCACCCCCACCCCCATTATAATTCGCAAAATGATTAAAGGCGCTGACATCATTTGGTCAAATCATTCACCTCTGTAAACATTAGGACATTAGTCTATAAACAATTAGGATTATATAGTGGGGGGCTTTGAACTAGTCTTCTATGTGGAACCTTATCAAAAGCTTTGCTGAAATCTAAGTAGATCACATCAACTTTCTCACCCCTATCTAATTCTTTAGTTACATAATCCATAAAATCCAGTAAATTAGTTAAACACAATCTACCTTTTCTAAAACCATGCTGAGCATCATTAATTAACCTGCTACTCTCTAGATGATCAGAAATTTCCTTCTTCACCATCTTCTCAAGAATTTTACAGACTATAGAAGTTAAGCTTACCGGTCTAAAGTTATTTGGGTCCTCTTTGCTTCCCTTTTTAAAAATTGGCACTACATTTGCCAATTTCCAATCATTTGGTATTTCTCCAGACTCTAGTGATCTAATAAATATCTTCTTGAGAGCTACCGCAATACTTTCTACACCTTCTTTGAGTATCCTAGAATGAACGTTGTCAGGGCCAGATGCCTTACTAGTATTTAACTCCATTATAAGCCCTTTAATTTCTTCTCTGTCTACATTAATAGAATTTATCCCTACTTCCCTTGACCTAGAATTATCATCAATTAATGTAACTGGTTTCTCTTCTGTAAATACTGAAGCAAAATGATCATTAAGGACCTCTACTATTTCCTCATCAGATTCTTTCAAAACCCCTTCATATTTAATAGGCCCTATTTTATCACTGTTAGATTTATTATTGATTCTATAATAGCTAAAGAATTTTTTAGGATCTTTATTATTAATTTAGCTAAATTAATTTCTGCTGTCCTTTTGGTCTTCTTAATAATCTTATTTAGTTCATTTCTGGTTGACCTATAATGGTTTAAATTATCTAAACTACTCTCACTTTGTAATCTCTGGTATGCCCTTTTTTTTCTGAAACTTTATTAGCTATTTCTTGATTCCACCATAATGGTTTCCTACATTTCTTCCTAATAGACTTCATTGGAATACACTGTTCCTGAACCATGTTTAATATAGTCTTAAAAATATGCCACATCTCATAAGTATTCTTTCCATAGAATTCTATATCCCACCTAATCTGATTTAGCATGTTGCGTAATTTATTGTAATCTCCCCTATAAAAATTTAGAATTTTTGTGGAGTTTGTCATTGTTCTACCCTTAAATATTTGCAAATTAAACCGAACCATCTGATGATCACTGTTTCCCAATGATTCCCCTACACTCAATCCTTGAACCAAGTGATCATCATTTGAAAGAATTAGATCTAATATATTGGCACCCCTTGTTGGCTTATTAACAAATTGGGTCAAAAAAGTTATCCTCAAAACACTCCATAAACTTACAACTTGCTCTATCTCTTCTTATCATATTTTCCCAGTCTACAGAAGTTAAATTAAAGTCACCAAGAATAACTGTATCTTCTTTCCATCTGTACTTATTTTCCTAAGTAAAGATGCAATCAGTATGTCCTGGTGGTTTATAAAAAGCTCCCAAGTGTATCTTCCTATTTTTACCAACCTTAATATCTATCCATAATGATTCACCTTCTCCTTGCTTTATAGAGTTATTTAGATTTGAAGAAATGCTATTTCTAATATAAATAATCAACCCATCACCAGTCCTATCTCTCCTTTGACTAATGTACATAGTATAACCTTCTAGTTCAAATTCACTCACATTATCATTAAATATATTTTCATTAACCCATGATTCAACTATACATATTATATCTATATCTTCATGAATGATATAACTAAATAATTCATCCCTCTTATTTCTAAGACTACGAGCATTTGTGTAAAGACAACTCAGTTCAACTATCCCTGAAGCACCTGAGGGCCTATCTCCTCTGCATCTCCTTTCTCTCCTTCCCTGACCCTGTACTCTTGTATTTCCCTGACCACTATCACTACTCAAGTAATTTAACCCTAAAGCACTTCCATTAGCCTGCCTACCTTCTACAAGGTAGGTAGGCCTCACTTTGAGCCATTAAATTTCCCTGACCACTATCAAAACCTAATAACACTATCTAATTCCCACCACAAAACCTCAACCCCATCTCGGCTCAGATGGAGTCCATCCATCACATACAAACCCTTATTCCCATAAAACCCACTCCAAACATCTAGAAACTCCAATCCTGACTCCTCGCACAAACCTTTCACATATTCATTCAACCCCATTGTACGAGACAACCATTCTATCCCCACATCCATTCTCAGAAGCACACCTGAAACAACACCCTTTACTCTACTTTCACACTGTAGCGGGCCGAAAGCAACACTAAACCCGCGTTCCAACCTTGTCCTAGGATTTATGGACCTTGAGAACCTTGCGGAAGAATTGATACGATTTTATATACAGTCCTTTACTATACAAAAAAAAAGTACAGTTATAATTACAGTTTATATTTACAAACAAAATAAATAAACACTGGTGCACGTTCAAAATAAATACTCTTTACAAATTAATCTTCTCCAACCGAAAACAAAATAAGACAGGCTATACATCAAGGTCCACACGACAAATCAAAACAACAAAACCTGAACAAGAAGAGGCATATGAATATCACTTGAAGGCTGGGGTGGTGGTGGAAGTAGTTGGCATCCAATAAGAAGGGGCAAAGGCTCATCAGCCAATGCAGGTAATGCCCTCCGTTTCAGGGCAGGGCTAGGCGGTGCACTTGCCTCAAGGATTTCTCTCGCATTCCGCTGAAGCTTCACTCTTTCAAGATACCGGATGCAATACTAAAAAGAGCCAGAGAAATTTTGGTATAGCGTTTTCCAAGAAAAATCTGGTGATGGACTTTGCTATCTCTCATTAAAATTAATTTTGAGCCTATTAGTACTTTAACAAGGAAACAAGCTTACCTAGGGTAATATCCCAATGCGCTGGACAAACAATTATTTATATAGATATATTTTAGCTATCTAAATATTTAGAAAAATTAGATCTCTGAAAAGAGAGTACAATCAGTTATTATTTGTATTCATAATAAAAAAATCGGAAGGCAAATTATACCCACACACTCACACAGGGGTAGGGAAAGATATATGTAAAGGGGGGGTGGGAGAATGGCCCTACAAACACACACACACACCGCTTCCCCACAACACATCCTTTCAATCAGCCTTTTATACCGCTGTCGTAACTCACAAGTACCCACCTTCTTTACATCGTTTACTCTGACATGTGTAATCACAACTGCTTCCTTCTCACACCCAGACACCAACTCATCATACCTCTGACACACATCATTTACACCAGCACCCGGCGGACAAACTCTCACTCCCTTCCATTTACTTTCACTCAACTTCCTATCTAAATACCTAATCTGAGAGTCACCCATCACAATCACCTCAGTCATTCTCCTATTCTCTCTAGGCCTAGTATTACCCTCCCTCCTGCTCTCACTCACTCGATCTCCTATTCTACTTTCAGGCACGGCCACACCAGACAAATCTCTTTCAAATTCTACCTCTCTCTACCTCTCTTCTACCTTTATAGAATTATTTTCTTAATGTTTTTATTTAACCAAATCATTTCTGCAACTATAATCGTTTTGGTAATACTTCAGATTTGGGGTGCACAGTAGGTGGCTCTGTTAGTAGGCTACAATTTTGGACTACAACATATCTCTTATGATGTCAGACGGTAGCTTCAGACGTAACCAATCACAGCGTTATATTTTTTTGTTTTGAGGATTTGTAACTTTTAGTCTGTATTATTTTCTCAAATATCTGCGCCTCTGCTCGTTTATAGTTTTTTCTAAGTTAGGTAAGGTTTCTTGATGCCTTTTATTGTTTTTGTTCTTTTTGTTTTCATATTTTTTGTTTCTCAGTGTACGATAACAACTTCTTACTGGCAATGTCATAGCTATAAATAGAACCCGCTTAGCATTTGTTTCTCTTTGGTTATGTCTTTTTCGTGCTCTGGTTGTGCTTCTTCGTTATTCGAATTCGGCCCCGTAAGGGGCGCGGCGATTTGCCATCCTGGCCGCTGTGCTGACGACATCCAGCGCTCCGTCCGGCCCCAGCTTAGCCTCTCTTCCTTCCTTCAGATAGCCCGATTTCTCCCCTACCTCGTCGCTTTTCATACAACCTCTCCCACAACTTTCTCTGGTCAGCCTCTAATTTCACAGGGTAGATGCTGACCTTCTCAAGCCAACCACCCCGGATCGGGGCTGGGGGGAGAGGGGACATTGTTCCCTAACCCCTGAGCTCCGGTTCGGGATGTTTTTTTTTTAACAACCCGCTTCATCCCCACCCATACCTTCCTCACATCCCCTTTCCTCTCCTCTTCACATTCTATCAATTTTACGCCGTGTCCAAGGTGGAGCCGCCATGCCGATGGACTGCCAGGCCACCAGGCGGGAGGGGTGGTCCCGAATGGCGGCGCCTGGCTCTGCCGGGCTTGTAAGCACCTCTCGCAGTGCGGGCAACTGCGAGAGGTGATGAGCTATTGCATCCCGTATTAAAAAGAGGGTCACCATGCCCATGTATGACAAAAAAAAAACAAAAAAAACCCAACCCCCAACTTCCCCAAGAAAATCAACGGAGCCGCCCTCGGGCAGCTCCACCGAGAAAATGGAGGTCCCTCCCCTTGTGCTTGCGCAAGGGACCCTCCATAATTCTTTAACCGGAGAGGAGGCTTACTCCTCTCCTACCCCTACGGGTGTAGGGGACTCCCCCTCACCCCCTTCTCTGGAGGTGCTTTCGGGCACCTCCCTATCTCAAGCGGCAGTCCCTCCTTTGCTTTCTAAGGGGACTGCCAAGAAAGCCAGCAGGCAGCCCATTCTTGACAGCCCCTTGTGCAAGCGGCTCGGTAGGGCAAACCCCCTTAGGGGGGAGAGGGAAGCCAGGCCCCTTCGGTCGCTTCCCTCAAAAGACCTGCTGGCAAGAATTTTAAACCTTGCTGGGGTCAAGGCCTGTGCCTCCCCACACAAGACTGGCGACACTGCCAAGGGGACCTGCGATGTCCTGGGAGGGGATGGCCAACTGGAGGCCCCTCCTGTGATAGACATGGTCCTTGAGGAGGGGAGGGATCTCCTCTGACAGGTGCCCCTACAACTACCAGGACCTTCTCCATTTCGGAGAGGGACCTGGCTGAGGCCGGCCCATCTGGCATGGGGGCTTCTGCCGGCGGAGGTGAGAAGCGGGTTCATTCCCCGCCCTCCTCTCCTAAAAAGAAAAAGACTAAAAAGATGAAGAAGACTCGGGGCTCCTCTCCATCCGTGGGGGCTGCAGGGACGGATGGGTCTGCTACCACTTTGGTAGGCGACCAAGCCAAGATCGGCATATCCGGCCCCTCTACCCCCTCGTGTGCGGAGCCCATGACTAAGACTAACACCAAGAATGCACAGGGCGGAGCCTCGATGACATTGGGGCCCCTGATTCAGAGGTTACCTGGCATTTTCAAGCCCGCTGGCTTCAAACGCTTCCTCGTTATTTGCTCCACTGATGGCACCATGTTGTCCAAGGGTAACATGATCCATCAGAGGAGAGGATTAGCTAGTGCAATTGGTAGAGAGCCGAAGGTAACCCGTTTCTCGGACGGGAGCCTTCTGGCGAATGCGGCGAATCCCGCCGAGGCGGCCAAGATAAGTGCTCTTCGGACACTTCATGGCACCCTGGTGAGTGTGACGCCGCACTCTACCATGAACTTTGTGAAAGGAGTAGTTTATGCGAGGGAACTCGTTGACTACTCCATTGAGGACATCACCCTTTAGCTGGCCGACCATGGGGTGGTCAAGGTCGAACGTGTGATGAGAAAACAGGGAGGGGCCTCGAGACCCACCCCTACACTCTTTTACACGTTCGACTGTGACAAGCTCCCTGAGTCGGTGCGTGCCGGTTGGTACCGCTACCGCGTGAAGGCATTCATGCCACTGCCGCGGCGGTGCTATTACTGTCACCGCTTCGGCCATACGAATCGATCATGTAGACGTGCAAAATCGGGGTCACCCGAAGTCTGTGTAAATTGCTCCAAGGTCGCACACGATAAGTCCAAATTGTGTGTGGTCAATTGTGGAGAGCCGCACCCTGCTTCTTCGAAGCAATGTGGTGCATATGTCCTTGAGAAAGAAATCCTGGCAGTTCAGGCCCAGGATCGACTCATTCCGCGAGGCTAAGGACTTGGTCCTGGCGCGCCCGGCTCTGCCTGGGACGTCATATGCCTCAATAGTTAGAAAAGCACCCTCTGCTCCTGGCCCATCCAGGCCAATGAACATGGTTGTTTCCGCGCCCATTCGGAGCCCTTCTGTGGGCTCTACTACACCCGGGCACTCCCCTGGTAAAGCTGATGGCAAAAAGGGTTCACACCCAGCCCCGGCAAAACCAGGGCTCCCCCCTCTTCCCCCAGCGTGACCGTTTCCCGTAAGGCGAAATGGCCACGCGCCTCCACAGAGTCGTTAGACTCACAGGAGGCAACACCCTTGAAGATGGTCGCTAGGCCATCTTCCAGGGTTCCTAACGCTGTCCCCCGAAAGGAGGACAGCAACACGCCCCGAGGTGGAGCGAGTGGCTCGGAGACGGTGGTTCCTCGAAAAGAGGGCCCTCCGCCTCCGAAGCCGCAACGCCCGCCTAAGGTTTCGAAGCGGAGGGAAGAAAAGACTCGCATGGCGAGCCCAACCTCCCCCAATAAGTCCTCGAAGGCGACATTGCCTTCAGCGCTTTGTCCAGCCAACAGCGCCCGGGGTTCTGCCCCCAGGAAGCGTACGGCCATTCCCGTGAGGGTCTTCAGTTCGAGGAGGGTCCCCGCGTCTCCTCCGAGTTAGGCCTGGAGGGCATATTCCTTCAATGGAATTGCCGTGGCCTCCGGGCCAACTGGGAGGAGCTGCGGAGGCTCGTCTCGTCCTGTTCCCCGTTAGCTATCTTTTTGCAGGAGACCATGCTAGGCGCGTGCCCCCTGCCCGCCCTCCCGGGGTATAAGGGTCTTGCGACCCCACCACCGCGGGATGGCTGGGCTGGGGGATGCGCGGTTTACACCCAGCATGATGTCTCCGTTCTTCCTTTCTCTTTAGATAGCTCCTTTCAGGCAGTGGCTGTGCAGCTGCACCTGGATAGGAGGTATACTATCATTTCTGCGTACATTCCACCGTCAGCTGACTTGGACGCGGGGGACTTCCGCCGCGTCGTGGCATGGTTGCCGAGGCCCTATCTCTTGCTTGGAGATCTGAATGGCAGGCATCCTCTTTGGGGAGATTACTCCATAAATCCCAGGGGACAAGTCCTTGCCGATCTGATCGAAGAGCTTGAGATGGGTGTCCTAAACGTGGATGAGTTTACGCATCACTGTCCGAGAACCGCTTCATTTTCTTGCCTTGACCTATCTTTGTGCTCTTCGGATGCACAGCCTGATTTTGATTGGGGGGTGGTCGATGACCTCCATGGTAGTGATCACTTTCCCATTCAAATATCATTTTCAGGGCAACTGCCGCCTGAGAGACCACCTCGGGCGCAGTGGCCTGCATTTCAGGAAATGACTGAATTCTCTATCTCAGTCGAGGAGTTTAGGTCGGTAGATGAGGCCGTTGAGTTCTTCTCCGGCAACCTCATCGCCGTGGGCCTGACTACTATTCCTAGGACGTCTGGCCGTTTTGCACGCCGACCACTCACATGGTGGTCGGCCGAGTGTGAGACGGCCCTCAAACAGAAGCGTTATGCCTACATGCGCTATAAGCGCCGCCCGAACGATTTCACTGTCGCTGAATTTCGTCGGGCTAGGGCTAGGTTCCGGTATATTTCGAAGCACGCCCGCCGCTCTTCTTGGCGGGCATACGTGTCTTCACTTAACGTGAAGACCCCTTTAGCTGAGGTGTGGAAGCGAGTCAAAAGGATTCGGGGCAAGTTCTCGCAGGACCCCCCTCCCATTCTCCAGGAGAATGGGACCGCAATCTCGGACCCCGCGTCCGTTGCGGAATCCCTAGCGACCGCTTTTTCCGCATTCTCTAGCCGTGATGCTGCTCCGCCAGCATTCAATGCACGTCGTGATGTCGCGGAAGGCCGCCGGCTGGACTTTACCTCCAGAGGCGGAGAACCCTTCAACGACAAGTTTACTGTGAGTGAGTTGCGCTCCGCCCTCGCTTCGTGCGCGGACACCGCCCATGGTCCGGACGATGTCCCGTACGCCATGCTTCGACACCTGGGTGAGCGAGGCATGGCCTTTCTGTTAGATTTGTTCAACAGGATCTGGGTGGAAGGTCTTCTCCCAGACTCCTGGCGAATTGCTACTGTGCTCGCCTTTCGCAAACCGGGGAGAGATCACTCTACTCCGACCGGTTTCCGCTCAATCTCTCTAACCTCTTGCGTGTGCAAGTTGATGGAGAAATTGGTAAATGTTAGATTAGCCTTTTTCCTGGACAGCGGAGGCCATCTGTCTTCCGCACAGTGCGGCTTCCGCAAGTTCCACTCCACGTCGGATGCTCTGCTCCAACTGGAAAATGCCGTCTGCGAGGCTTTCCTTCGTAGACAGCACTACGCCACGGTCTTTTTCGATCTGGAGAAGGCCTATGACACCGCATGGCGATACGGTATCATGGAGACTCTCCACACGATGGGGGCGAGGGGACGCCTCCCAATGTTTATATCTGAATTTTTGCGAGATCGTGGATTCCGCGTACGGGTGGGGGGAGCTCTCTCCGGTCCAAAGGAGCAGGAAGAGGGTGTCCCGCAGGGAAGTGTCCTCAGTGTCATACTCTTTGCCCTGAGCATCAACGGCGTCACCTCGGTGCTGCCGGAAGATGTTCTCGCTACGCTCTACGTGGACGACCTTTCGATCTCTTCTGGCGCGGCCCAGATGCCAACTCTGGAGCGTCGACTCCAACAGGCATTGAACCGCGTCTCTCGCTATGCCGAAGCGCACAGGTTTCGGTTTTCTTTGGCCAAGACTAAGGTGGTGCACTTCTGCCGCCATCCACGGCTTCACCCCGACCCAGATTTGTTTCTTAATGGGGTGCGCCTGGATGTGGTTGAGTCGCACCGTTTCCTTGGTCTTGTATTTGACCGACGCCTCACCTGGGAGGCTCATATTCGCAGCCTTAGGGTCTCTTGTACCCGCGCCATGGACATTCTCCGTTCCGTGACGTTCAGCGCTTGGGGCGCTGATAGGGCTACTGCCCTACTTTTTTATCGATCCTTTGTTCGTTCGAAGCTCGACTACGGATGCGAGTTTTATGCATCTGCAGCCTAGCGTTTATTGCGGAAGGTGGATTCGATCCACCACACCGGCCTTCGCCTTGCGACCGGTGCCTTCCGCACTTCCCCCATTGAGAACCTGTTGGTCGATGCTGGGTAGATGCCACTCACTGTGCGCCGCGTGCAGTGCATCACTCGCCTGTACGCGCGAGCCCGCGCCTCCCTCAGTCGCCAACAGCTCTCACTGCATCCGCAGCTGATCTCGATGGTGCCCTTGCAGCCGAGAGACGCCAGTCATACCCTAAGCCCTTTGGGTTTAGGGCCAGGAAACTCCTTCGAGAGGTAGATATAGCTTTCGGGCCGGTGGCGCCCCTGGTTCTGCCCAGGACGCCACCCTGGAGGGTACCACATTTGGCTATTTGTCGCCACGCCTCTGCTCCCAAAGCTTGTACTGCGCCGGGAGTATTGCGTTCGACCTTTTTGGAGCACACATCGTGTCACGCTGGAACCGTGCCAGTGTATACGGATGGCTCCAAGTCCCAAGAGGGGGTCGGCTTCCACGCTGTATCCCCTCTGTTTGAAGTCAGCGGGGCTCTACCAGGCGCTGCGTCTGTCTTCACGGCCGAGCTGGTGGCAATACACCACTCGGTACGGGAGATTACGCGACGTGCCCGGTTCGGAGACCTGATTTTGATCTATAGCGACTCACAAAGCGCCCTGAGTGCTCTCGGGGCATTGGAATCTCCGCATCCCCTGGTTCGCGATATCCGTGACGCCACGGTTTTGGTGAGCCGGGCAGATGTCGAGATTATCTTCTGCTGGGTCCCTGGACATGTAGGAATTGCGGGGAATGAGGGCGCCAAAGAGTGGACTCTGCGACCGGACCAGCGTTTCGCTCTTCCTCACACCGACTACATGGCAGGAATATGGGCAGCTCTTCGGACTGCTTGGCAAAGAAGATGGGAGACGGTCGAAGGGAACTTAAAGTTGCGTGCCATTGCGCCGCGACTGTTCCCATGGACCTATCCCCCAATGCCGCGGCGGCTTCAAGTTGCTTTCTGTCATCTCCGAATCGGACACACTCGTGTGACGCATCGCTATTTGATGGAGCGCTCGCCTGCGCCCTATTGCAACGACTGCGTCGCCCCCCAGACTGTTCGGCACATTCTTGTCGAATGTCCCAGTCTGTGTGATCTTCGCGCACTACACCTGTCCTGGTACCGGGATGGGCGGGGTCGCTACCGCCTGTCCCTTGTGCTCAGTTCATATTCGTGCACATTGACTTGTAGACTTTTTGTTTTTTTTTTCCTTTAGTTGCACGCTCCTGTGCCGGGGGGACCTCTTCCCGACGCACCAGCTTGCTTCCTTTCCCCCTTTTTTTTTTTCTCTCTTTAATTTTATTTTAAAGTAGCCTAGAACTAGGCCAGTTTTAATGCGGCGACTAATGCCCAAGTAGGCAGTCGCCAGATGAGCTCTTAAAAAAAAAAAAAAATTTGAATTCGGGTTTAGTTTGCATGACTGGGAAAAACTTTTAGATTATTTAGAGTCGCATAAACTAATCAAGAAACCTATAAAAGTAAGTATTGTTTGTCATTAGGTTAGGTTTTTCTGCCAGTAAAAAGCTGTTGGGGAAAACCCCCCAGTAAATTCAAGGGGACTGCTAATGGGGGAGATATCACTGCGGGGGGAACTACCCTGCGATGATCCTGAGTTTTAATCAATTGGGGGTGGCATCTGGGGGGGCACAGACCCCCAGTATATACTCATATACCCCCAAAATATAATGCTGTAATGGTTCACATCTGATGCTACCATCTGACGTCATAAGAGATATATTGTAGCCTATAAACAGCGCCACCTACCGTGCGCCCTGAAACTGAAGTGTTACCATCGTTTTGTGAATTATAATGGGGGGGGGGGTCTGACATCAGAAATGAATTAATAGTGAATATTTATTTTATTTTTCACTTAGTCTTTTTATTATCCTCATTTGTATTCATTTTTATTTATAAATATATTTGAACTAGGACCAAATGCGCATGAATACTCAAGCGCTGGTGAATGAAACATACATGTAAAAAAAACAAAAACAATTTTTTTGGTGCGCTGCCGATCTTCATGTTTACCCAGGAAAATTCTTTAGCTATTATAGAATTAATAACAAATCTAACAGTGATAAAATAGGGCCTATTAGATATGAAGGGGCTTTGAAAGAATCTGATGAGGAAATAGTAGAGTTTCTTAATGATCATTTTTCTTCAGTATTTACACAGGAGAATCGAGATATATTAATTGATGATAATTCTAGGTCAAGGGAAGTATGTAGTGTTGAATACCGTTCATGTGAACAGGGAAATAATTACAGGGCTTATATTGGAGTTAAATACTAGTAAGTCATCTGGCCCAGACAACATTTAAAGAAGGTGTAGATAGTATTGCAGTAGCTCTTAAGATATATACTAGATCATTAGAGTTTGGAGAAATACCTAATAATTGGAATTTAGCGAATGTAGTGCCATTTTTAAAAAGGGAAGTAAAGAGGACCTGAATAACTTAAGGCCGGTAAGCTTAACATATCGTTTGTAAAATCATTGAGAAGATAGTTAAGAAGGGAATTTATGACCATCTAGAGTATGGTAGGTTAATAAATGATACTCAGCATGGGTTTAGAAGAGGTAGATCATGTTTAACAAATTTACTGGATTTTATGGATTATGTTACTAAACAATTAGATAAGGGAGAGAATGTTGATGTAATTTACTTAGATTTTAGCAAAGCTTTTAATAAGGTTCCACATAGGAGACTAGTTCACAAATTAAAAATGTTTGGGATATGTGGTAAAGTTTTGAATTGGATAACTGAATGGCTGAAAGACAGGAAACAAAGAGTTGTGCTGAATGAGGTGAGGTCACAGTGGAGGGACGTTATCAGTGGCGTACCTCAGGGATTCGTTCTAGGCCCTTTGTTATTCATAGTTTATATAAATGATCTTGTGAAAGGCTGTAAATAGCAAAGTGTCAATTTTTGCTGATGACACTAAAGGCTAAGGACTTGGTCCTGGCGCGCCCGGCTCTGCCTGGGATGTCTTATGCCTTAATGCTAAGAAAGACACCCTCTGCTCCTGGCCCATCCAGGCCAACGGGCACAGTTGTTTTCTCACCCATTCGGAGCCCTTCTGCGGGTTCTACTTAACCCGGGTGCCTACCTGGTAAATCTGGTAGCACAAATGGTATACATCCAGCCCCGCCTAAAACCAGGGCTCCCCTCCCTCCCCCCAGTGTGTTGAATACCGGTAAACAACACATCAAAACTAGTCCCATTTCAATAACTTTGAATAATAATAATAATAATAATAATAATAAACTTTATGCTCCAATAAGTGTTTTTTTTTGTATATTGATTTACTCATTATTGAGTGAAACAGTGTTTTCATATATATATATATATATATATATATATATACACAATTAATCCTATCTTATGAATACTATCAATCAATATATTTAAACACTCAATTAGACTATTATATTTTAAAGAAAAACAACTACCTATCTGAAAAAACAATTCTATGTAAAATTGAACATCAAAAGTATTTGCGACTACAACAAACAATAAATGGACAAACAAAAAAAAAAGGCCTCAGTATAATGCTATCTGATCACGTCTTGAGGCTATCAAAGCCCTCTCTGTCCAGTCAGGACTCACAATAACTTTTTGACGTACAAGGTATGTCCTATTTCAATATTGCAAATCTTACAATCTCAGCCACCCTTATTAAAAGATTATATTACAAGTCATGTACAATCTAGCAATATTTGAGTGGCTCTTTGTTTGCAATATACATAAGAACATAAGAAAAGAAGGAGACTGCAAAAGACCATTCATGGCCTACACTTGGCAGCTCCTGTTCCAGTCAACACACAAAAGATTTCTTACCAGAGAAAAGTCATCAACATTGTCACCCTTTACAGGAGTTCGTCATATCTAATCTACAATATACATAAAATGCATCCAGAGGATTATGTCCATTCATGTAACCGCAAAATATAATCTCCCCACTCCTTAGAAAAATATATACATATGTACATAAAAAAAAGTCAGTCCCATCTAGCAGCTTCATCCATATATTTATCTAATCTATTCTTAAAACTACCCAGAGAGGAGGCTTCTATCACGTCTAGTGAGCCTATTCCATTCATCTACCACACGATTTGTAAACCAATTCCTCCCAATCTCCTTCCTAAACCTATACTTATCAAGCTTAAACCCATTGCTACGTGTCCTGTCATGTTCACCAAGTATAAGAACCTTACCCAGATCCCCTTTATTATATCCTTTTACCCATTTGAAGACTTCAATCAATTCCCCTCTGACTCTTCTCCTTTCCAATGTATGTAGATTTAGTTTTCTGAGCCTTTCACCATAAGGTAAGTTCCTTAGCCCACCAATCATCTTTGTCATCCTTCTCTGCACAGACTCAAGCAAATCAATATTCTTCCTATAATATGGTGACCAAAATTGTACTGCATAGTCTAGATATACTGATATATCAAAACTACATTTTTATAAAAATTAATCTAAGTAAAGTAAATCTTGTAAAATGTATCAGAGTGGCCTTTTGTAAATTTAGAATCAATAATTTGCTGAGGAAGAGAATTTTTTTTATACAAAAACATGAAAATCAATTATATATAAAAGAAAAGACCTGAAAAACATTCCCGTTCATACATACATTCTTACAGAGGGAGGGAGAGAGTATTAGGAAAGGGGTGGGAGAATGGCCCTTCATGCACACTCATATTTGCTCCAAAACAACATATTCCTTCAATGGAATTGCGGCAGACTCCAGGCCAACTGGGAGGAGCTGCAGAGGCTCTTCTCTTTAGATACCTCTTTCAGGCATTAGCTGTGCAGCTGCACCTTGATAGAAGGTATACTGTTATTTCTGTGTACATTCCACTGTCAGCCGACTTCCACAGCATCGTGGCATGGTGCCGAGGCCCTTTCTCTTGCTTGGAGATCTAAACGGTAGACACCCCTTCTGGGGAGACTACTCTATTAATCTCTGGGGTGAAGTCCTTGCCGACCTGATTGATGAGCTTGAGATGGGTGTCCTAAATGTGGATAAGTTTACGCATCACTGCCAGAGAACCGCTTCATTTTCCTGCCTCAATCTATCTTTGTGCTCTCTGGATGCACAGCCTGATTTTGATTGGTGGGTGGTCGATGACCTCCATGGTAGTGATCACTTTCCCATTCAAATATCATTTTCGGGGCTGCTGTCGCCTGATAGCTTGCCCCGGTGGTGCTTGGCGCGGCGTGTTGGTCTGTATTTCAGGAAATGACTGAATTCTCTATCTTAGTCAAGGAGATTAGGTTGGTAGATGAGGCCGTTGCGTTCTCCGGCAACCTCATCGATGCGGGCCTTGCTACTATTCCTAGAAGGTCTGTCCATTTTGCACGCCGACCACTCCTGTGGTGGTCAGCTGAGTGTGAGACGGCCCTCAAGCATAAGCGCTATGCCTACATGCACTATAAGCGCCGCCTGAAGATTTCACTGTCGGTGAATTTCGTTGGGCTAGGGCTAGGTTCCGGTATATTTCAAAGCACACCCGCTGCTCTTCTTGGCAGGCATACGTGTCTCAAGACCCCTCTAGCAGAGGTGTGGAAGTGAGTCAAAAGGATTTGGGGCAAGTTCTCGCAGGACCCCACTCCTATTCTCCAGGAGAATGGGACCGCAATCTCGGACCCTGTGTCCATGGGGGAATCCTTCACGACCGCATTCTCTAGTCGGGATGCTGCTCTGCCAGCATTCAATGCATGTCGTGATGTCATGGAAGGCTGCTGGCTGGACTTTACTTCTATAGGCAGAGAACCCTTCAATGACAGGTTTACTCTGAGTGAGTTGCGTTCTGCTCTTGCTATGTGTGAGGATACCACCCATGGTCTGGATGATGTCCCGTATTCCATGCTTCGACACCTGGGTGATTTTTCCAACAGTATCTGGGTGGAAGATCTCCTCCCAGATTCCTGGTGAATCGCTACTGTGCTCGCCTTTCGCAAACCGGGGAGAGATCACTACT
Source organism: Ceratothoa steindachneri (assembly GCA_963969495.1). Taxonomy (NCBI): domain Eukaryota; kingdom Metazoa; phylum Arthropoda; class Malacostraca; order Isopoda; family Cymothoidae; genus Ceratothoa; species Ceratothoa steindachneri. The sequence goes on along the minus strand of OZ018335.1, from coordinate 100,259,249 downwards.
CCGGCCGATTTCCACCCAATCTCTCTAACCTCTTGCGTGTGCAAGTTGATGGAGAAATTGGTAACTGCTAGATTAGCCTTTTTTCTGGACAGTGAAGCCCATCTGTCTTCCGCACAGTGTGGCTTACGCAAGGTCCACTCCCTGTTGGGATGTTCTGCTCTGACTGGAAAATGCCATCTGCAAGGCCTTTATTTTGTACACAGCACTATGCCAGGGGGTTTTTCAATCTGGAGAAGACCTATGATACTGCATGGCGATACAGTATCATGGATACTCTCCACATGATGCGGATGAGGTGATTCCTCCCAGTCTTTATATCTGAATTTTTGCAAGATCGTCGATTCCGTGTACATGTGGGGGGAGCCCTATCCAGCCCAATGGACCAGGAAGATGGTGTCCATGGCTCCACCCTAACCCGGAGTTGTTTCTTAATGGGGTATCCCCGGAAGTGGTTGAATCGCAGCGTTTCTTTTGTCTTGTATTTGACTGCTGCCTCACCGGGGAGGCTCATATTTGCAGCCTTAGGGACTCTTGTACCCATGCCATGGATATTCTTCATTCTGTGACCATCAACGCTTGGGGCGCTGATAGGGCTACAGCCTTACTTTTTTATCGATCCTTTGTTCGTTCGAAGCTCGACTACGGATGTGAGTTTTATGCATCTGCAGCTGAGTGTGTATTGCGGAAGGTGGACTAGATCCACCACACTGGCCTTCACCTGGTGACCAGTATCTTCCGCACTTTCCCCATTGAGAGCCTACTTGTTGATGCTGGGGAGATGCCGCCTGATCTAAGCCACGCATTATTCGCTTGTAGGTGCAAGCCCAGCGCCTCCTTCAGTCGCCAACTGCTCTCACTGCATCGTCAGCTGATTTCGATGGTGCCTATGCTGCCGAGAGATGCCAGTCATACCCTAAGCCCTTTGGATTTATGGCTAGGAAACTACTTTGAGAGCTCTGTATAGCTCTCAGGCCAGTGGCGTCCCTGGTTCTCCACAGGATGCTACCCTGGAGGGTACCACCTTTGGCTATTTGTTGCCACGCCTCTGCTCCCAAAGCTTCTACAGTGCCAGGAGTATTTTGTTCAACCTTTTTGGAGCACATCTCGTGTCACGCTGGAACCATGCCAGTTTATACAGATGGCTCCAAGATCCAAGAGGGGGGAACCTTCCACGCTGTATCTCCTCTGTTTGAAGTAAGTGGGGCTCTGCCAGGCGCTACGTCTGTCTTCATGGCAGAGCTGGCGGCAATGCACCACTCGGTTAGGGAGATTATGTGACGTGCCCCATTTCAAGACCAGATTGTGATCTATAGTGACTCACAAAGCGCTTTGAGTGCTCTTGGGGCATTCGAATCTCCGCATACCCTGGTTCGTGATAGCCGTGATGCCACGGTTTTGGCAAGCCAGGTGGATGTTGAGATTATCTTCTGCTGGGTTCCTGGACATGTAGGAATTACCAGGAATGAGGGCGCCAAAGAGTCTGCAAGACTTGGGTAACCGGACCAGCGTTTTGCTCTTCCTCACACTGACTACATGGCAGGAATACGAGCAGTTCTCCGGGCTGCTTGGCAAAGAAGATAGGAGATGGTCGAAGAGAACTTAAAGTTGTGGGCCATTGTGCTGCAACTGTTCCCATGGACCTATCCCCCAATGCTGAGAGGGCTTCAAATTGCTTTCTGTCGCCTTCGAATTGGACAGACTTGCCGGACGCACTGCCATATGATGGTGCGCTTGCCTGTGCCCTACTGTGAAGACTGCATTGTCCCCCAGACTGTTCAGCATATTCTTGTTGAATGTCCCAGTCTGGGCAATCTTTGCGCATGTACCAGGATGGGCAGGATTGCTATCACTTGCCCCTTGTACTCAGGACGAGTTTGTGCACATTGACTGTTGGACTTACTGACTTTTTTGGGGGGGATTCCGGCCTTCTCCCCTTTATTTAACTAGTTGTTTTTTATTTTTGTAGGTTGTACGTTCTTGCGCTGGGGGGGGGGGAGATGGACCTCCCCCCGATGCTGGAGCTTGCTTCCTGCCTCTTGCCTTCTTTTTTAAAATTCTATTGTTATTTTTTCCATGTTATTATTTTAAAGTATCCTTGTACTAGGCAGTGGTAATTACGGTGACTTATGCCCAAGGAGGCAGTCGCCAGATGAGCTCTTAAAACCTAGAGTTCTAAAACTTTTGTATTTGGATTCCTTGTCTTTTTCTGATTCTAAATATATATACTTTTACATAATTATGGCCATTATTACCCTAGTTATGGGTCTCCAAATTTCAGCCAAATCTGAGAGATGACGTTAATTTGCAATTTTTCTTTTTGATCTCTCAGAGAATGCCCCTTATATGACCTTTGCTAGGACTATAGCTTTCATCATTACTAAAATTATATATTTTTCTATATTTTTAATGGCATATTTTTATAATTGTAAAAGAAAGCTATTTAACAATTTTTATTTTTCAGTTTTTTACAAATTTCATAATGGTTTCGGATATCTCCTATACAAAAGCTGGGTATAAAAATGAAAGATGGAAGTGGGTTTTAAGTTTAAGCGATAAGGAAAATCTCACAAATCATAATGCAATTGCCCCTCTGATCTCTAAAGCCAATCTCCTTCAAGTATATGGACTTTATAAACCGCCAAAATTGCTACCATGTCGGTAAGTAAAAATTTGCTTTTTTAATTGGAATGTTTGTATACTGCGAGTAATTGACACTTTAGAGTCATAGGTTTCCTTGCCAATATTTTTCATTTTTCTTTTATTTTCTATTTAAAATAAAAACATATTGTTATGATGTTAATACTAAGAATAAATCTCTCAGCACCTATGTTGAAATTGATGGAGATTGCAGTCTTGAAAACATTCTCTTGGATAATTAACTTAAAAATGCATTAACACATTGACTACGTATTAGTACATATATGTACCACTATGCACATAACTGATAGACATGGTGGTACAAATGTGCACCACTATCAGTATTTGAAAAGTTTTTTCAAAAGGTAATGTAAAAGTATATGTAATGATAATTTTGCAAAATTGCCCAGATATATGTTTAAAAGGTATAAAATAAAAAAATAAAATATTACTCATAAGAATATTTATTAAAAAATATCATACAAAACCGGGCCGCCAATTGTACCATATAGCTAAATGAAAAAACCCTTTTCAATGAATATTTTTTATATAAGAATGACTGTAGAATACAAATTTACTGAAATAGCAATTAAATGCTAAAAAAATAAAATACTCCTTTTATGTTTTTAAAGATTCTAAACTTTTATTTATTGCATTTTATGTTTTTCTGCAAAGCACAAAAACATGTATTTACTACAGACAAATGCACTGACCACTAAATGTTGAGACCCTTCAAGCCTTATTTCTTGCAATCTTGCACCTTCATTCAAGGAAATTTTCTCATAACAGCTGCAACATCTTTTCCTAGTTTTGTTTTATTGCATTCTGATAGTTCATGTGCAAGTGACTTTCCTTGACTAGTTGGAGAAGCTCTTCTTGGCCTTATGTTCTTTTCAGTTACATCAGTATGTGAAGGCAGTAATGAATCTCAAAAATGACTTATCTACATTGGTGTCGGAGCGAAAATTTGTTTTAAATGCTGTATGCATTTACTACAGACATTCCTACAATTACTTCAATGGCTAATTTTCAATGCCATTTCAAGATTCTTCATTGTGGAGTATGATATGTTGTCATTTGGTCAGATACATCCATCTCCTTCTTTGCAGTGTTATAAGCAAGAATGCATTCAGATTTTTGTATTTCTCCATTTCTCTGGTTGATCACCATGCTCAGGGACTGTTGAAATCATCAACATATTTCTTTTCTCTCCAGTTGTATACTTTTACACCTTGACTGGTTTCTAAGCATTTCATTTTTTTCTTTATAGTTTGAAGTTAATGACATCTTTACTTAGATGTTTTCATTTTTACAAAAAGTCCCATACAAGTAGGTTTTCCTTTTCAGTAAGTATTCTGCCAAGGCTACTGAGCAATAGTAGTTATAAGCATAAATAGTTGATCCTGTGTTCAGGATATTTTCTGTCAATTTGACAGTAAGAGATTCTGTTCTGTTGAGATTTTCTATTGTATTTAATTAATTAGTCTTGCCAGAATGTACTTGAAAATTCCATGTGTATGCTTGGGTGTACAAACCTTGTAGATTTTCAATCCTATTTGTGAGCTTTTCCTGGAAAATATTGCCTTATTCCTACTCGTTTCCTGAATGCCACCATGTTTTCATCGATAATACCTTGTACTCATTATATCAAGAAGTGCCATAATTTTATGTAGCTTGTCTTCCTGAGAAAATGCCCCTACATTATTGTTGAAATGTAAAAATTATAGAAGCATCTCAACATGTTTTATTATTATTATCATTATTATTGTTAGTAGTAGTAAACTAGTGTAGGAAATGAGATACCAAATAAAATGAGTGACAGTTGTGAGCCAAAAGCGTACCAACATGTAGCACGCTTATACATGCTATCCTATTACACGTATTGGTACTAATATACACCACAGAGGCTATAGCAGTACTGAAAATAGGGCAGGATTTCTGATACATCACAGGAGAAAGACTGGTGGCCATACGTAGTCAGTGTGTTAAATAATTTTTGGACAGGTTAGGGATTCCACAGCCCTAACCCGATGTAGGATAATCTCTTACTTCTAAACAAATTTTGTTGCAATCTTTGTTTCTCCTCTTTTTATGGTGTGGATGCATGCATATATCATGGTGTCTGATATTTTTTTATGCTACAGCTATACCAAAGGATTAATGAAGAAATGTATAGAATTAATTTATAATATTTCATTAATGTTTACAGGAAAAAATGTAATTCCAATCCTTGGTGCTTAGCATCGATATCAAGGGAAAGTCAATCAAATGCCTCTCGTTTAACTGAACAAAGAAGAGATATGGATCATCCAATTGGATTAGAAAACACAGCAAATACATGCTGGGTTAATTCTGCCCTTCAAGCTCTTTTTCATCTTCACTTGTTTCGGTAAGCTCATTTAATGAATATAAGCCAACTTAATTATTTTAACTTTCTCTAAGATTAGTGTAAGCAAATGTTTATTTAACTTTAGTTATTCAAATGAAGCTGTATTGTAGCAGATGGTCCCAGAAACTACTCACCACCAAGGTCTCTTAATCACTCGAGATGCCTGGGAGACTTAAGGAGATGTGGATATGTATAATTTATTTATTTTAATATATCCCTACCACCTAATTTAAATAACCACACAGTATATACACACAAATATCTTCCTCAAATGCAACAAAATATATAAATCAATGCAATTAATAATATATACAATTATAAATACAGGTACATGTATAGTCCCTCTCCAAAAAAAATAAGTAATAGTGGAATGCAAATATTTCCAACAATTACAATGAGCATAAATTGCTCTATGGTACACAAAGTCTCTATTTACAATTGAGCAAAGCTTCTTAGACCTTTAATGTACTCTAATTCTCTAATTTGACACAGGGCATTTTCTCATGCATGTCAGAGTGGTTCACTCGCTTTCTCATAGTCTGGCGCAGGGAGGGGGGGGCGGGCATAGGTATGGTCTCTCCCTATCTCTCTTGAGCAGAACAATATGGGGAGGGGCTCTCACAACAAAATTTTAGCCCTTGCTTGCCTATAGGTGTCACTTATCCCCCCTCCCTCTCATATACATATTGCCTTCTCACACAGTCCATACCTGGCTTACCCTTTTAGCTCTGCTTAATAAATATGTAAAATGGCCTTTAATTTTCACTTTACTCTCACAAATATCACCTGTTCTTTGTACAAATTATTAAAAAAAGTTACTTTTCGGGGAAAGACTGGATTCAACACTGCTTCCGTGCAGCTTTTGTCCTCCATCCTTCACTGAAACAAAAGGTGAGCATTAGAGTGGGCACACGTGAGTTGCGAATGAAAAAAAATGAATGATAATCTACCACAGTATTAGAAATTTTGCCATGAGAAATATGAAAATAGATAGGTGTTTATATTATATTCAGGCTATGATATGAAATTTATATTAATGTTGTATTAAATCCTTTAAGATTTATTTTATACTAATCTTTTTATATAATGATCCTCTATTTGTTACTTCCTTGTTTCTCTACTTTCTAGGACTAAAATCATGGGTTATAATTGGTTCTGGTTGATAGTGACTGGCAAATGCACCCTGCAATGAAGTTGGTACTTTTGAGTTTTTCTGCTCTCTGTAAATTTGTTTTTAGAGATCTTAAAAAATATAGAAATGTTATAACCAACCAGGAAGTAGGATATTTTTTCCTTCTATAAACATTTAAAAGCATTTCAGGCCCATAACTTCCTGTCACAATTTAAATCAATGCTAATTAAGATAAAGGACAGCCATTGTATATGTCATCTTGAATTGTGAATCCATTCATTTGCTAACTATGCTCAGGAAAGTTTCAACTAGGCATAAATGTAGCCTTAATATTATATACCCTTAGCCAAAATTAGAAAGCACCCTTCATATATATATATATATATATACAGTAATGTACATGCAAATGTAAGAAAGAATCCACAGTGATACGATCAATTTATTTGTGAAGCCAGGTTTTAACGGAAGCCTCCATCATCGTCAATCGTTGGAATACTAATGAAATACAAAAGAGATGCCTAATGTACAGACATACAAATTTACAAGTTGGAATATGATTGGGGAGGGAGGTATGGGGAAGCAGCAGCATTTTTTACTAAAGGAAGTATAAATTTCTTATTTATCAAGGGATTAACTACGTGTTGAATTGGCCATTGGAAGTATTAAAATTTGGAATTTCCCTTATAAGCGCAGATTCAATTAGATCCCTATGTATATAATTGTGAGAATTATCAATTATTTTTGCATTATCAATGTCATTTGAATGGTTTTCATTTGACATGTGGAAAAACAAACTAGAAAGAGATCCATGTTGCATATCACATTTATGTTCCTTCATTCTCTTGGAGAATCTGGTGCTTTCACCAATTGCAGAATTTGATTGCAGAATTTGCATGGAATATAATAAACTCCCTGTTCTTTATCGATAGATTATTTTTAGATAGACTATTTCAAATTGTTTTTCGTATTGAAAGGCCACATTGATGTTGTTTACACATGATAACTTTTCAAAATTAATTAATTGTGGCAAGTATGGGAATGTAATATCATAATCACATACTTTTTCCTTAAGATTAGTTGGTGAGTAAAAGATGGTTCAGGCTTTATAATGACATTTTCCTATGAACCAAAGGGGATACTGCAGCTCAATGAATGTTTGGATGATCGTATTGATTTCATCTTGCAGGAAACAAGGATCATAAATGCGTATGCTCTCAGCAACCTTTTAACTGGTATGTTATGGCAGAGAAATAGTGAATATAGGCATTAGAGTTGGTTGGTTTCCAGTAGACAGAACAATATGCTTTGTTGTTTACTCTTGATATTTTTACATCCAGAAATGGCAATGAGTTGTTTTGTTCCCATTCTACTTTAAATGTAATATTGGGGTGGATATTATTCAATTGTTCAAAGAAGGAATCAAATGCATTATCATTAATAGGCCATGTGGCACATACATCATCCACATAGCCGAACCAAGTTATGGGATTAGGTAAGATAGGGGAAGGTGGTGTTTCTCAAAGTTCTCCATGAACAGATTACATAGTATCAAGGAGAGGGGGATTACCCATGCTCAGGCCATATTTCTGTCTGTAAAAACAATCTTCGGCTTTAAACACATTGTCTGTAACACACAAACGAACCAACTTTACAATTTTATTACACAGTATGGGTAATGTTAGGTTAGACAAAGGCCAGTTTTCTATAATGACATCCAATGCTTCGTCAATGGGAACTTTAGTAAAAAAGCTATTAACATCAAAACTTAGCAACTGCTTATTGGATAGATCAACTTCTTTAATTTTATTTACAAAATCACCAAAATGGATAATGTGAACATCAGAGATGCTACCAATTAATTTGGATAGGATGTTCGCTAACCACTGAGAAAGTTTGTACGTGTGCGATCATACACTAGAAATTATCGGTCTAAGCGGATTACCATCTTTATCCATTTTTGGTAAACTACACATGTCCCGTAGCGAGAGATTATGCACTTTGAATTGTTTAATTAGAGAATGAAGGAACATAATGCAATATGCAACGTGGATCTCTTCTAGTTTGTTTTTCCACATGTCAAATGAAAAGAATTCATTTGATATTCATAATGCAAATACAATTTATAATTCTCACAATTATATACGTCAACGCTTAATTGAATCAGCACTTATAAAGGAAAGGAAATTCCAAACTTTAATACTTCCGATGGCTAATTTAACACTATAGTTAATCCCTTGATAAATAATAAGTTTATACTTCCTTTAGTAAAAAATGCAGTTGCTTCCCCACACCCCCTTTTCCTAATCATATTCTGACTTGTAAATTTGTATGTCTGTACATTAGGCATATCTCTTATATTTCATAGTATTCCAAAGATTGACGATGATGAAGGCTTCCATCGAAACCTGGTTTTGTGAATAAATTGATCCTATCACTATGGTTTCTTTCCTGCATATATATTATATATATAATCAATATATTTAGAATTCATATTATTCATAAAGAGGTATGATATTATGTATTTTGTTAATATGTTTGAATTAGTTCATATTTTACTAAATTGTATATTTCTAGAATGAAAATTTAACCAATAGTAATATAACTAAAGTTATATAACTAAAACTAAAGAACTTAAACAAGCACAAATTTATTCTATAACCAAGGATTATAATAAATAAAAATTGCTTAAACAAATTAAATGTTCAAGATATGCTGTCTAAACTACTATAAAATGATATCAAGGGAGAAAGAACTTTGTATCAAGAAAGGAAAATGGCATTTAATGCCCTATAACACCTAGAGAAGACATCTATCATTCAGGCTTCACTATAGAATCACAGAGAAACATCTTTTGAATATGCTGGGAAGTTCAATGTAGCTTCAAGTTCAAATATATCACCAGAACAATAAGAAAGAGATCTAAAAATCAAGGGCTAAAAGGGTGCAAGGTGAGAAAGAAACCATGGAGATCTGAGGTAAACAGAAAAAGTGTCTTCAGGGGTCCATAGATCACTAAAATTGGATACATGAACAATGGTCCAAAATTATCTGGTCATTATCAGGTATGCAAGAAAGATTTGTTTTATATGTAATTTATGCAATTTCATTTAAATATATCTAGGTAGAAATCTATTTCAACACTTTGAGGCTACCTTTGTGAGATGGAGTTGTAAGAAGCATTTTAACCTGCTTGTCTGGTACTAACTGTAAAGCATGGAGGTGTTTCTATTATGCCACATGTCTTCTTCATGTCTAGGAGTGAATGCTTTTATGCCAGGGAAGAATGAACCCCACATTTAGCACAAATGTGTCAAGTTTTAGAGCCATCTATCCAGAAATTGCATCCCAAAACACCCAGAAATTGAGTTATATTTCAGCAGGACACAATGCCCCATGCCATATATCCAACCACACCAAGGATTGGTTTAGAGAAATGGTGATCATCACTATGGAGTGGCCACTACAGAGCCAAGACTTAAATCCAATAGAATATTTAGGGTGGGGGAGTGTTTGGAAAAGGTATAAGGAGTACCTTGACTACTAATAAAATAGAACAGTATGAAAATTTATGAGCTGAGTGGGGAAATCCATGCCACAAAGAATTATAGGTGAAACTCAGTGACATAGACTACAGAGCATTAAAATGCAGTTATAAATCAAATAACCATAGATACTAATGTAATGGCAGAGCTAAACCAACATCTTACCAACTCAGTAACAACCAAAACAGTTTGAAAGCTCAAGGCACCTGGAAACCATTGAAGGACTGCCATTGCAGCTATATCATATGAGTTCTATTGGCCCTGTGATAGCACTGAATAGTAAGATTACTTTGAATGAGTGTCAATGTTTGGTGACAAATTCACCTAATGTTACCTATAATGTTTCTCAATCATGGCACCATCTTCCAGAAAGGTAATGTGTAGATTGGCACACATAAAATTGTTAAAAACTGGCACAAAGAGCACATCAGTGATGTAGAACACTTGGATTGTCCCCCAGGGTGGTCATTAAAAATAGTGCTTCCCATATGGATTCCTGTTCCACTTTATTATAAAACACTATAGACAAAATTTGATCAAAATATATGACATTACCTGGTGCTCAATGACCTTGAAGTTTCACCCAGAAGGCAATGTAGTTTTAAATGGCAAAGAGGACTTTGTCACAAACAAGTGCCCAAGATGGTCTTTTCTACATCTCCGGTTAGTAGAAAAACAACACTGACATGTCTAGTAATATTGTCTACTACCTTATGTAGTAGTTAATTGTAGCAAATGTCTCAATGATAACATAATTCGTCTGTTTTCATCTGTCTATAGTAGTATAATTTTCTTTTCCAGACATGCACTTTTGTCTTTGTCATGGCAAGTACCAAAATGAAGAAACAGTACCTTGTGGCAGCACTGGGAGCCCAACTACCATCTGTGAGAGAAGTCTTGGGTTTAGTTATTTACAAGCTTGATGTTCAGAAGAAGATTTATCCGTGTTTTGGCACACAAGGTCTCCCTCATTGTGGAAAAAGTTGGCTAGGGCAAGAATTCTAATGCAACCATTTGATAATGTGGCTACAAAGATCGAGAAGCTGCATAAAGAATATGCTCTTATCTGGAAGAACAAGAAGCATACTACCTCCACTCAAAGTAAGCGAGAAAATAAGTTTGGTAAGAAACTAAATGACTTGTTCGATGTGGCCCAGGTTGATAATGACAAACGTGGAGGACAAGGACTTCCTCCTTGCCCAGCACAAGCCTGGTCGGCATGGGAGGATGGGTGGCATTGATCCTGTGCAAGCTGCTCTTGAGGAGTGTGTTGCAGAACACCATGCAGACCAGACATCAAGGCAGGATCAGGGTCCTCAGCTCCCTCTTGAAGGTTTTGAGGACTTCAACACACTGCTCCTCAGTGACTGTCACTGTTGCGCCAGATTCCTTGAAGAAGAATGGTCCAATGATGCCTCTGGCTGAGATTGCAGTCCATACTGTGCACTTAGTAGAGTGTAGGGGCTTGGTAGCTACCTCATTTGGTCTGGAGGTCCCCCAGAAGACATTTGTCTTCGAGTTTTACCTTTCCTTCAAGATGGAAGTGAGCTTCATCTGAGGTCCAAAGGAGGTTAAGTAAAGTTGGGGTCTCCTGAATCTTCTCCAGTATCTTGACTGCCATAGCCTTTCTCTGATCCTTGTTGGAGGCTGTAAGGGTCTGGTTCGTCTGTATTCTGTATGGGTAGCCCTTTACATCCATTACTAGCACTTTCCTGCAAGTCTCACAGGGTATACCGCGGATCTACATTGCTAACACCACTCATCTTCTCTGAAAGAGGAGATCAAGTCTAACGGTCCTCTCATAGTATATTTGGATGGAAAATTGGTGATGCACCTCACTACCAAGGAACATGCCAATCCTCTCTCAATCCTGGTGTCAGGAAAAGAGAAAATCTCAGCTCCTCAGAGTACCCAAGCTCCCCAGTGGCAGCAAAACTGATGCTGCTCATGCTGTTGTTGACATAGTTCAAGAATGGGGACTGACCAACCAAATGGTCGGCATGGGTTTTGACACCAATGCAGCGAACACTGGCCATCACCAGGGCTCATATGTTCTAATTGAGCAAGCTCTCAACAAGGACTTTCTCTACTTTGCCTGCCTGCACCACTCCTGGAGGTGTCTTCCTGTCTGTAATGGGACCTACCGCAGGGGCAGACATCAGTCTGTTTTGGCGTTTCCAGGCAAAGTGGGAGTTCATTGATCAGCAACAGAAGATGTAGCCCCTCTCCTGTTGCAAGTTGACTCTGAGGGGTCAGAAAGGTGCTGGATGAACGCATGGGACTCCAAGTTGATTACAGAGAGCTACTCGAAGCAGTTCATGCTTACACGGAGGAGGAGCATGGCCTCCAGAGCATCTCCGTATTTGCTGTGAAGATTTACAGCAAGGTATGGCTGGAGACACCATTGGCATCTGCAGCTCCCTGCAATGATCTTGTGCTGCTCCAGGCCCTGGACTCCTACTCAACCATCAACAAGCCTGTGGTAGAGGCAGCACTAAAGATGATGTTGAGTCACCTTTGGAACTTATCTGAAGAGCTTGTCATGAGTGACTAATACTCCCTAGAAGGGAGGGGGACCCGGATTCCAGTGCCTGAACTCCAGGGGTAAAACTTTGACATCATTGAGCACCAGGTAAATCTTACTCGAGTTAAATGAAACTTTACCCAGGGGGTTTTCTCGCTAATACAAACAGGATTCCAGGTGGGGAGCATAAAAATTTGCAATATAAAATTTCACCACTATAGCTAACAACCACCCTATTGTCCTCACAATCATCATATTTTAAATTAATTAAACATCTCTGGTGTGTTTTGGAGTAATAAGTAAAGAGCTGCTTTCCTTCAACATCACTGAAAGAGCTGGTGCAGGTTCAGCTTCAACAATAAATTAAAAGATTAAAATTCCCCTAGCCACTGTTCAAACTTATATGATTCTATTCCTTGATATATTGCTATTAAAAGGGGGCCAACTTGATATTAAATTATAAAATTGTTATTTAACATGTTTTCATTATTTTGTCCAACCCTCATAATATATATATATATATATATATATATATATATATATATATTAATTATTTGTAATAATGCAATCATAATTATGTGGTTAAGAAGGCAATTTTTTGGCTAACTAGCTCTTCATCGAAGCTCTCTAAAGGAGCTTTTTTCACATACATATGAAGATAATGCATAAAGTAAGCTTTTCTAAGACAGACCAAAACTGTCTTTTGATCAGCCTTTTTAATTGTTATCCCTGCTTATCAAAGAGAATGGAAAATTTGTTTTATCCACTTTAGCCCCACCTTGTAAAATTGTGAGTTTTATGTAATAGTACAATCATAATTATGCAGTTAAGAAGGCAATTTTTTTAGCTAACTAGCTCTTCATCAAAGCCCTCAGAAGGAGCTGTCTTAGAAAAGCGTATTTTATGTATTATCTTCTTGTGTATGTGACACAATCTTCGCTTCCATTGCCTTAGAATGCTCAATGTCGAACATGTCTTCAAAGCTGTCTCTGAAAATGCATTTTTTCCATCTGTCTTCTGTGACTTGGATTTCACCAAGGTGCCGTACTCATCACACAGTTTGAGGATCTTCTTCACCCATGATACATCCAACATTGGAATGTTTGCAAATCTCCACACTTACAAGACCTTCTAAGCAGTAGAAGCTTCTGCAGCAAGAAGAGCCTCCTCCTGGATCTTGTGGTGGAAAAAAAAAACCACCTAGAGAACCTTGCCTCTCAGCAGAAGATGATTCCCTGGGAATAATAATTTTAGGGACTTCTCCGGTAACCATACAACGTCCTTAGATCGTGTTTTGCACATCTCATTAGACCTAGAAAAACAAAAGAGACCAGAATAGTTTTTTGATAGTTTGTTCTGAATTTTTTGAAGTAATGCAAGCACCCTTGCACAACTGCACTCTCTGATGCCAAGCAGAAAACTAAACGAAATGTGTGACAGGCAAAAGACGAGAGAGGAAGCTGGAAATTTTCCTGTTTGAATTTGTCACAAGAGAAATCAAGGGCAACATGTGCTGTAGTGTGTCTGATTGACTTCGGTTTCTTGGGATACCCTAATATATATATAGTGAAAGAAAGGTACTTGTGGTGAGAGAAGGTGGATCTCTTCGATTGTGGTAGGGTTATGAGTTCCTTGGGTATAAATATTTCTTCTCTTGTCTATGAATCCAAATCTGGGTTAGAATTTGTTTATGAGGCTATTTGTTGACCAAATAAAATTGTATTTGGATTTATAAACAATTTAATATAATAACTTTATTTTGCACTTGACATTTGGTAAGATTAAAGATTGGAGTGAGTGATTCTAAATCGCCTTTTCAGTGGAAGGAGTGAATGTGAATGCAGATGAAAAAGACTTCTGAATCCTCTCGATAGAAGAATGCTTGAGGAGGTGAATGGGTGGAATTTAGTTGAGTTAAAAATCTTTCCTCAGTGGATGCAGCACACTGTCAAGACAAATGGAAGAGATTTGTGCTTCCTGAAATGATATGACTGACTGTAGTCTAATGTCCTATGTCTGATTATTATTTGTCTGTAGAGAAAGTGGGCATGACTAGTTTTGACCACCAATCAGATTGGGGGGAGTTCAATAGAGAAAGAGAGATAAAAATTATTTTAATTGTTATCAAAGAATTTATCTGAGAAAAGGATTGCTAATAATTCAGGAGAAAAGTTTAGGAAAGTGTTTGAGGTTCCATGTCTAGCTATTTGGCGCTAAAATAGCGGTATATATATGAGAAACCACAGTACTTTTTACCAATTTATTTGGAGCCCAGGTTTACACACAGACATGCATTATCTTCATTTGCTGACAGACAAATGAATACAGAGAGATGTTTAACCTAATGGTACAGAAAGGCATTTCTGCTTATCAAGGGATTAGTGTTGAATTGGCCATCAGAAGAATTGAAGTTGGGAATTTCCTTTATGTAGAGAAAGTGGGCATGACTTAGTTTTGACCACCAATCAGATTGGTGTGTGTTCAATAGAGAGAGATATCAGAAATTATTTGAATTGTTATCAAAGAATTTATCTAAGAAAAGGATTGCTAATAATTCAGGAGAAAAGTTTAGGAAAGTGTTTGAGGTGCCATGTCTAGCTATTTGGCACTAAAATAGCAGTATATATATATATATGAGAAACCACAGTACTTTTTACCAATTTATTTAGAGCCCAGGTTTACACGGAGACATGCATTATCTTCATTTGCTGACAGGCAAATGAATACAGAGAGATGCTTAACCTAATGAGACAAATTTACAAGCATGAATTTAATCAGTGGGCTGGTACAGAAAGGCATTTTTGAGCAAAAGTCAGATGCGTTTTTGCTTATCAAGGGATTAGTGTTGAATTGGCCATCAGAAGAATTGAAGTTAGGAATTTCCTTTATGAGGGCGGATTCTATTAGGCATCTATGTATATAATTGTTGGAATTATAAATTATTTTGGCATTATCGTTGTTAATTGCATGGTCTTCACTTGACATATATAAGAAAAGGCTAGAAGATAGACTTTCATGGCAATCTGTGTTCATTCTCCAAGTGAATGAATGAATACAAATGTGACATGCATTGTGGAAGCCTTTTATTTATATATATATATATATAATATACAGTGCTCAACAAAAGTTTAGGCCGGGTGCGTGTCAGACAAGTTGCAGCATGATAAAAATGTCATCAAAAAATATTAATCTTACCCTTAATACTTTGTTGGGCATCCCTCAGGCATCGTGGCATGGACATAGCAAGATCATGTAGCTTCTGGGTAGGTATAGCATCCCAACAAGCCTTAATTTCCTTCTCCAGCTTGCGGAGAGTGCTGACATCCTTCCCTTGTAACTGCCTTGCTTTCCCCATAATAAGGCCACAAACACTCCCAAACTACAAAAACCCAGCCACAAAATGGCGTCGGTCAGGAGAACACAACAGCACAGTCCTCTCACTACTGTGGACAAGCCAACACTGAGCACATGCTGGCAGGCTGAGCTGGGAAACTGAGGGATGTAGTGACATCATGCAGCTGTCCCAAACTTCTGACTTAATTAAATCACCCTCATCTATACCATACTTTTTTAAACATAAGTTTTGTCCACCCTGCTCACCCGGCCTAAACTTTTGTCAAACACTGTATATATCACTTGGCAACAGCTGACCAACATCAAAAGAAGCTTATGGTTTGTGTCTGGTATACCTACACCCAGTGGCAGGCTGGGTGGCTCGGAGACGGTGGATCCCCCAAAAGAGGGACCCTGCCTCTGAAGCCGCCCCATTCATCTAAGTTTTCGAGGCAGAGTGAAGAAAAGACACATGGCGAGCCCAACCTCCCCAATAAGTCATTGAAGGCATCAACGCCTGGAGTTCTGCCTTCCGGGAAGAGCTAGGCCTGGATGGCATATTCCTTCAATGGAATTGCTATGAATTCTGGGCCAACTGGGAGGAGCTGCGGAGGCTCGTCTCATCCTGTTCCCCGTTAGCTATCTTTTTACAGGAGACCATGCTGGGTGTGTGCCCCCTTCCCACCCTCCCAGATATAAGGGTTTTGCAACCCTACCACCACAGGATGGGGTCCAAGCAGGATGATGCATGATTTACACCCGCTATGATGTCTCTATTCTTCTCTTGGGGCAGTGGTCCTAATTTCAGAAAATGACTCATTTCTCTATCTCAGGCGAGAAGTTTAGGTCGGCAGATAAGGCTGTTGAGTTCTTCTCCAGCAACCTCATCACTGTGGGCCTAGCTACTATCCTAGAATGTCTGGCCATTTTGCACACAGACCACTCCCATGGTGATTAGCCGAGTGTGAGGTGACCCTCAAACAGAAACATTTTACCTACATGCACTATAAGCACCACTTGAACGACTTAAATGTTGGTGAATTTCATCAAGCCTGGGCTAGGTTCCAGTATATTTTGAAGCATGCTTGCTGCTCTTCTTGGTGGGCATACATGTCTTCACTTAACGGGAAGACCTCTCCAGCAGAGGTTGGAAGTGAGTCAAAAGAATGCTGGGCAAGTTCTCGCACGACCCCCTTTCCTTTCTCCAGTAGAATGAGACCGCAATCTCGGACCCTGTGGAATCCTTTGTGGCTGCTTTCTCTGCATTCTCTAGCAGGGATGCTGCTCGGCCAGCATTCAATGCGCGTCGTTAAGTCATGGAAGGCTGCTGACTGGACTTTACCTCCAGAGGTGGAGAACCCTTCAATGACAGGTTTATGAGTGAGTTGCATTCCCGTATGCTATGGTTTGACACCTGGGTGCTCGGGGTATGGCCTTTCTGTTAGATTTCTTCAACAAGAGCTCACTCTACCCTGGCCAGTTTCTGCCCAATCTCTCTAACATCCTACATGTGCAAGTTGATGGAGAAATTGGTAAATGTTAGATTAGCTTTTTTCTAGACTAAAGGCCATCTGTCTTACGCACAGTGTGGCTTAAGCAAGTTCCATTCCATGTCAGATGATCTGCTCCAACTGGAAAATGCTGTTTGCGGGGCTTTCCTTTGTAGACAGCACTACGCCACAGTGTTTTTTATCTGAAGAAGGCCTATGATACTGCATGTCAAAATGAGATCATTGATTCCACGTATGGGTGGGGGGAGCCCTCTCTGGCCCATTGGAGCAGAAGAGGGTGTCCCCCATGGAAGTGTCCTCAATGACCTTTCACCATTTCTTTTGGTGCGTCCCAGATGCCAACTCTGGAGCATCGACTCCAACAGGCATTGAACTGTCTCTCTTGCTATCCCAAAGTGCACAGGATTTGGTTTTCCTTGGCCAAGACTAAGGTGGTGCACTTCTGCCGCCATCCATGGCTCTACCCTGACTCAGACTTGTTTCTCAATGGGATGCACCTGGAAGTGGTGGATGCGCACCATTTGCTTGGTCTTGTATTTGAACGTCACCTCACCTGAGAGGTTCATATTCATAGCCTTAGTGTCTCTTGTACCCGCGCCATGGATAGGGCTACTGCCTTACTTTTTTATCGATCCTTTGTTCGTTTGAAGTTCAACTATGGATGTGAGTTTTATGCTTCCACAGCCAACTGTGTATTGCGGAAGGTGGATTCGATCCACCACACTGGCCTTAGCCTGGTGCCTTCTGCACTTTCCCCATTGAGAGCCTACTTGTTGATGCTGTGGAGATGCCACTTGCTCTGCTCCGTGCACACTGCATTATTCGTCAGTACACACGAGCCCAGTTCCTGCCTCAGTTGGCAACATGTATCACTGCATCCGCTGCTGATCTCGAAGGTGCATATGTCACCAAGAGATGCCAGTCATACCCTAAGCCGTTTGGATTTAGGGCTATGAAACTCTTTTGAGAGCTAGGTATAGCCCTAGGCTGGTAGCACCTCTTATCCTGCCCAAGCCGCCACCCTGGTGGGTATCACTTTTGAGTATTTGTCACCCTGCCTCTGCTCCCAAACTCCTACAGTCCTGGGAGTATTGCATTTGGGCTTTTGAAGATCACACTTCATGTCATACTGGAACCATACCAGTGTATATAGATGGCTCCAAGTCCCAAGAGGGGGTCAGTTTCCACGCTGTATCCCCTATGTTTGAAGTAAGTGGGGCTCTGCCTGGTGCTGTATCTGTCTTCACGACTGAGCTGGTTCTGATACACTGCTCAGTATGTGAGATAATGCGATGTGCCCAGTTCAGAGACCAGATTGTGATTTATAGCAACTAACAAAATGCCCTGATTGCTCTCTGGGAATTGGAATCTCTGCATCCCTTGGTTCTGGATATTTGTGATGCCACGGTTTTGGCGAGCTGGGCGAATGTCAAGATTATCTTCTGCTGTATTCCCTGAGATGTAGGAATTGTGGGTAATGAGAGTGCTGATGAGGGTGCCAAAGAGTCCGCCACGACTGGGCAACCAGACCAGCATTTCTCTCTTCCTCACGGCAAATACATATCAGGAATACGGAGAGCTCTCTTTGCTCTTTGGCAAAAAGGTTGGGAGACGGTTGAGGGGAACTTAAAGTTGCGTGCCATTTGTGCCGTGACTGTCCCTATGGACCTACCCCCCTAACGCCACATTGGCTTCAGGTTGCTTTCTGTCATCTCTAAATTGGACACACTTGCGTTATGCAACGTTATTTGATGGAGCTCTCACCTGTGCCATACTGTGAAAATTATATTGTCCCTCAGACTGTTCATCACATTCTTTTTGAATTTCTTAGTCTGGGTGATCCCCGCGTACATTACCTGTCCTGATACAAGCAGGTTTGCTACCGCTTGTCCCTTGTACTCAGGATGGGTTTGTGCACACTAACAGGTGGCCTTTATGACATTTTGGAGCTCCACTTTATTTGACCTTTTTTGTGTTTCTCTTTGTAGGTCGCATGTTCCTGTGCGGGGGGGAGACGCTTCCTTCTTGCCTTTTTCTCATCATTTTTTTTTAGCCTTTGTCCTTTTAATCGTTGTTTTGTGTTATTTAGATATTATTTGTTTTTTAATATAGCCTAGTAGTAGGCTATTGTGTACGGCAACCACAATGAGAAAAATGTTTGGTATGACGCTCAATTATACAGTAAACTGCAACATGATGGCTGATGCAATTGCTCAGAAATGACCATAATTTCTTCATGATAATGCCCAACCACACATTGCAAATCAAACCTGTGAACAATTCCTGGAGCTGGGGTGGGAATTTATCCCTCATCCACCATACCTACCAGACCTGGCACTGCAGAATGAATTGCATAATGTTTGCAAATGATGAAAACTGCAATTGGACACTTCTATGATAAAAAAGCAGTTGAATTCTACAACAAAGGCATCCATGATCTATCTCATCACTGGAAGCAGGTGCTTGAAAATAATGGGGGTTGCATTGTCCTGTGATGTTTTTTTGTTGCATTGGTTTGTTATAAATCAGTGGCAATAAAAGCTGTGCGATGTGGTGGCTGGCTCTGAATATTTGCAGTTCATTCTCAAGGAATACATAAAGAATTACTTAACAAGAATGGTATATATTGGAGAAAACTTAAGCGACGCTCCACCCACAAAAGGACACAAAACAGAGTAGGTGTGAAAAATAGAAACAAAATTATCAGAAAAGTGGGATTAAATATAGAGACTTAAGGGTAAAGACATATAAATAAGATCTCTTCCAAAATATCCATGTGTGTGAGAGTGTGTGTGTGTGAAATGTAGAAATATAAGTCACATAACTATGCAATTATAAATACATTGTTCAATAAACAAAAGAATTATAACAAATTTAATAAATCAAAGGGCTAAGATTTAAAATGGACAATTTTGTTTTCAATAGGGTTGTCATTCATTAAAATTGAATGATTTTAATCAAGTGATTTTAATCGATTATAAGCAGAGGAAAAAATCCTTGATTAAAATATAAAAAATGTAATATACAGAAATTATGTATATTTGGCTAAGTAATAGTGATCAAGAGTGTTATACTTCTATTCTGAATAAGATATGTAAGTTAACAGATACTAATACTGGTATCTCCTAAATAATCCTTGATTTAAACAAAATTGTAAAGAACCACTCAGTTCAAAGCAGCTTAAAGTTATGATCATTACAACAAGTAAGAGTCAAAACAAGTTCTAGATAAGGAAGTTTTTAATTATTTTTTGTCAAAAATGCTCCATTTCATGCTGTAGAACACTCACAGTTCATTAAAATGGTACAGAAATTAAGACCAGGTTATGTACTACCAAACCTAAAACAAGTTGGGGGAGATCTACTGGAAAATGTTTTTTCTAATGTACTGGAGCAATATTCTAATGAATTAAAGGGAAAGACTATGTTTAGCAATTGATGGTTGGAGTAATGTTCAAAATGAACCAGTAGTTTGTGCCAGCTTAACATCTGAAGGAAAGGTTTTTCTAGTAAATAGAGTAGACACTCCGGCATGACATACAGTTGAGCATCTTTTAGAAATTGCAGTCAACTGCTGCAAAAATGTCAGGAGAGGTATGGTGGTATTGTAAAGAGTTTGGTTACAGATAATGCTGCCAACATGGCAAAAATGCGCAGGTATTTGATTAAAAAGGATAAGTTAATTGCTTATGGGTGCTCTGCATATCTATTGAACCTACCAGCACAAGACCTACAAATACCGTACATTAAAGAACACATTACCCAGATTCTAAAATATTTCAGAAACCACCATGTTCCTGGTTCCTTATACAAGGAAGAAGGAGGAAAAATGCTTGTAATGCCTGCAGACACTAGATGGAATACCATGGCTGACTCTATACAGTCATACTTACAGAACTGGGATATTTTAGTGAAAATATGTAAGGAACATAGTGATAACATCGCTAAACAAATAATTAGGAAAGTTAATGATGAGGCACTTTGAAGGTTTGCTGAAGATTATTTAGATAGACTAAAGCCAATTGCAGTGGCACTGGATAAACTTCAACATGAGGAGGCACTAATTAGTGATGCAGTAGAAGTTTGGCACAAACTTGTAGGTGACTTACAGGAATGTTTAACTGAGCACAAGGATTTGGATAAAATATTCACTTTTCATAAGTGACTATTCCTTGAGTAGAAAGAGATTGTAGAAAATCATCATAATTTATTATTTGCCTGAGGTACCTTTTGACTTAATGGTCATCTTCTGGGACTATACTGATGAATATAAAGAATTTGTTTAAAAGTTCCTGATTGTGTGGTATTTGGTCATCTGATTATTGTTTGCCCTCCCGATGCCCTAGCAAACTTGTGGGGTTAGGCGACCATCATGAATAGCATTACCAAAACCTAGCATTACTTATAATCAGAATCAACTATTTCAAGCATTTGGAAATGTGACTTTATGGCGTTCGAACCTGCCATGGCAGGTGGTTGTCATTGTCACCCATTCTAGGTTACCTACTCAAAGGTGTAGATAGTATTGCATTCAACCCATTCTTTCCAATATTTCACCATTCAAGAAGAGCGGCGTGTGTGCTTCATAGAATGGGCACAGGTGAGTTGGGCCCCCCTCCCCATAAGGCTTCCATATCTAAATATGAAATCATAATGCTTCCCATAGTACTGAAGAAGTCACCTCGTGAGTAGAGTACAGGGTGGTTTACCTATATAAATATATATATATAAAGTGAATTATTAGCCCAAATTCATGAAAGATGGCAGAAATTTGAGCCAACCACCTGTGCTAACTTAGCCTCAAATATGGAAAAAGCATAAAAGCGGTTATAAAAGCAAAGGGAGGACACATCAATATTAATTATTGAGAGAATATATGCAAAAATGTTTATTTGTATTATGTCAAGTATGAAATAAATGAGCTTCAATCATCTTCACTTTTTCATTCATACCTCTCCCATAATTTGGCCAAGGCTATATATACGTAAAAATCAGTAAATGTAAAAATGTAAACAGTTCACACCTTCAAACTAAGAAATATATATATATATATATATATATATATATATATATATATATATATATATATATATATATATATATATATATATATATATATATATATATTTTACTGGCTGAATTATTATTGATTTTTCCCCAAAATAAAAATTTTCTAAAAAAGTAAGCAGTGTGTCCACCCTTAGTTAGCATCCATGAGTCATTTAATACATTTGGTCATGGCATTGATCAATATTGTGCACATTTCCTGGATTTTCTTAGATCTGAATCAAACTTCAATTAGACAACATATGAGTTGCTGTTTGGTCATAATGGGCTTGGTGTGTAGTTCATATTTCAACACACACCATAAACTCTCAATCAGATTCATGTCTGAAAGCAGCTGAACTCCATTTTGGGCACACCATGACTTCACTGATTATGCTGTATGACATAGGGCCAAGTCTTGTTGGAATATCTAAGGTCTGTCACCCATACCATGCCCTTATTTGAGGGAGTAAATGACCTTTAAGAACTTCTATCTACTTTTCTTGGTTCATAGTTTTCTCAACAATGTGCAAATGACTTGTTCCATGCGCCAAAATGGCTCCCCACACCATGATTCTTGTTGGAAATTTTACTGCTTTCCTCACACATTCAGCCATAAATTCTTCTCCAGGCCGCCTTCTTACACTCTGCATGCAGTCATCTAGCACTGCAATGGTTGATTCGTCAAAGAAAACTATCTGTAATAGTAGAAAATACAACATAAGTAGTTGAACAGCCTTAGAAGTATTGGAAAAGCCATTGAAGTAATGAATCATCAAATAAACTAGATTGGAGCCATTACAAAAATGTGGCATTGTTAAAGTTAATAGGTATGAATGCTTTTTTATGAATTACAGTTAACTGGTTAGCTAGATGTGTCATTATTACCTTTCCACATTGTTCTGAAGACCACTTGAGGTTATTCTTTACCCAGGAATAGCATGCCTTCATCATTGTTTCTGTGATTCAAGACTTCTTTCTTGAGCAATATGTTTTAAATCTAGCTTCCATAAGGCTGTCATTCACTTTCTTTGGACAAGGCTAATGCCTTCTGCTGCTAGTTCAATAGAAATCTTCCTGCAAGATGTTTTTCCATTCTTAAGAGCCTGTTGTATTAATTTTCTATCTGTTCTTGGAGTTGTTTTAATTTTCAATCACATTTTCCAACCCTTTTTGAGCTTAAATCTTGAAGGTTATTATTTTTTTCTTAATAACACTGACTGTTTGTTTGAGTTGAAACACCTAGTTTTTTTGCTATTTTTTTGTTTTAATTTTGTTTCTGTAAAACTTTTTTTTTTGTCCAGTTTTTTGAAGACTCAAATCACTGTTCACCCATTTTGTTTTAATTCATAGCTAAAAAAATACCTGAAACACACAAAATCAAACTACTAAAATAGCTAATAAACTATCTGAAACACACAAAAACATTATAAATGACAGAAAACATCCTATTTACACTCTAAAGCCAAGATGATACCAACTGTCTTGCACAACTGGCTGTGACTTCATTGAAATGGTCCAATGCAGTGTTGTTCCTTCAATGTTACCAATTATACTTACAAAGTAACCTAATGGTCTTAAAAATTTAAAGTTAAATAGTTGCTCGGTGTTGGTGCATAAAATATATCCATTTGCAATCAATGAAATTGGTTTCACTGGCTTTTTCGTAGAAAAAAGTAAAATTTTGGAAAAATCCAGAATAATTCCACCAGTACTGTATATTTAAACACAAGAATTGATACTAATAATGTGCATCTTTTAGGGGGGAGGGGGGCAATGTTCTCTAATAAAAGAGGGGAGGAGAAGGAGAGGTATGGAGGTGGGCCCACTTTCTTCAAAGGTTATTCTGTACAGTTCAGGAAATGGGACTAGGTGGAGTGTTCTGAGCTTAGGTTGAACTGGGAGGCACAACAGTGGCGCTTGAAAGCAGTCAATGCTGCCTTCGCCATGTTCTCATTGGTGGTACGGAATGTGCTCAAGCTCCGGCAGCAACTGGAGATCTTTGCATGGCACCTCTGTCAGGCTTGGGACAGGAACCAAGCTCGGCATTACACCAGGCTGCAGAATCAGGAGAAGTCGGGGATGGTGGTCCTTTTTCTGGCTGTCACTCAGAATTGTTTTCAGAACAGGAATATGTGGAGGGAGTACAGACACTTCACCATCCAATGAGCATGCTGAATTGGTCCATGCTTGGGGAACTTTACCCCACTACCTGGAGTTTCCCTGAGGAAGATGAGCACCAGCTCAAGGAAGTGCGGTAGTCATCCCTGTCCTGTTTTGTCTGAAGTTCATTATCAATGAAGGCTTTTGTACTCTCCACGGTTTCCTTGTTGGTTTTGAACACTTTTCATATTTCCAGGTCGCTCCATCCATCCTCAGTCTCCCTGGTCCACAAAGGCCCAATGATCCTTAAATCTATTGAAAACAAGCAGCTCTGGTCTAGTGGAGGACCCATGAAGGGCCGTGAAGACATGCCTAACCACAACTTCGAGGATGTGGTGATGACATGCGAAGTCCTAAAGTTTGCGGCTGAGCAGTCTCTCTACTTGAACACAGCAGCCCGTGGAGGACCCTGTGTTTGATGAGGTTGTGTCAAAGCACAAAGCCACGACGTTCTCCTCCAGGTTCCACTCCTGCAGCGCTGACACCACTTCCTCCACTTGTGCCTCACCAGTTCCTCCTCCAGGGAGATGAGGAACACCAAGAAGTTGGGCAGAATCCCCCTGCTGAGGAATATCTGTTCCTGTCACGTAGATTGGCAGTCGGTCCACCATTCCACTTCGAATGGTGGCATCAGGAAGGATCTTTCCATCCCAATGGATGACGAGAGCCATCCCTTGGCATGCCGCTAATCGATCCTTGATGGAGGTTGCCATAGTGCTCTGATGGTGCATCCTTGAATGCTGAATAGTGGATCGGTTGATGGCGAGGTCACTTGCAGCAGTCGCAGCTCCTCCCGGGGCTTCTGCTGTGGCTGCCAAGATGTAAACATAGCTAAGCTGGTTGCAATTCATGGCTCAGTACAGGAGATAACACACTGTGATCTATAGTGACTCACAAAGCACCTTGAGTGCTCTTGCTGCATTGGAATCTCCACATAGCTCGGTTTGTGGTATTTGTGACGCTACAGTTGCTGTGAGTGTCACAACAAGGATGTTGAGATTATCTTCTGCATTTTCCTCAACATGTGAGAATTGTGGGGAATGAGTGTGCTGATTACAGCGCCAAAGAGTCTGCGGGGGCTGTGTGACCAGATCAGTGCTTGGCTTTTCCTTGCACTGACTACATGGCAGGAATCTGAGCAGCCCTCTGGCCTGTTTAGCAAAGATGTGAGACAGCCAAGGGGAACTTAAAGTTGTGTTCTATTCCACCGTGACTGTTTCCATGGACCTACCCCCGATGCTGCGCTGGCTTCTGGTTGTTTTCTATCATCTTTGAATTGTGTTCATTCGCCGAATGCACCACCATTTGTTGGAGCGCTCCCCTACACCTTATTTTGATGACTACATTGTCCACCAGACTGTTTTGTCACATTCTTGTTGAATGTCCAAGTCTGGACACATTACACTTCCCAGTACCAGGAAGACTGGGGTCACTACCATTTCTCCCTTGTACTCGGGACCTTTTTGTGTACACAGACCTGCAGACTGTATGACTTTTTGGAGGTGGCTGGTCTCCTCCATTTTATTTGACCCTCTTTGTTACAGACTGCATGTTCCTGCACTGGGAGGAGGTGGCCTCCCCCAAATGCTGGAGTGGGTTTCCCTCTTTTTTTCTTGCTTTTTAAAAATATTTTTTCTTTTTCTGTTATTTGGTATTTGCATGTTTTTCTTTTTGTTTGTTAATCTAGCCTCTTATTAGGCCGTAGGGGATTACAGTGACTTTTGCCCCAGTAGTTAGTTGCCAGATGGGTCCTAAAAAAAAAAGAAGAGTACAACTGAGACAAAAGCTACAACTATGCTTAGTGGCTTCTGGTTGTTTTCAAGACTACCTAAGGGATGCATCTTAAAATAGACCTCTTAAATATTAATCTCTCTCTCTGCCACACAATTCATAACCAAATATATATATATATTTTTTTTAAGATGTCATTTTATATATCTAAGAATTTGCCCTCTAAAAATAATATACACACAAAATTAAATTGACCAATTACTTTTTGTTGTGAAATACTAATATGAAATCCAAGCTTCCTATACAGTGAAATTATGCACTTGAAATTTTTCTACCTTTGAATGAAAAACTCTTGTATTATTTTCTAACTTAAATTGCTTCTTTATCAAATTCTTATCACTTTCCTTCAACTCATTCCTGATCTGATTCAATGAATTGTTTAATATAAATGAATCACATTAGTCTACAACCACCTATGCCCAATTTACTAACTACTATGTTGTGCTGTCCATCTTTTGCTCATGGATGAGATCCTTCTTCCTGAAGATTAAATCCCCCTCCCAATCAGATAATGAAACCAATATAAAGATTAGTATGACTTAGTGAGCCTGACACAAGGAGCAGGCCCTCATTTTGATGAAGGGAGAGGGGCCAGGAATAATTTTGGGGTTTTTACAACCAGCACAGGTCACAACCTTTATCAATCACCCCAGGAAAAGGCCTCATTTCACTTCAGGGGTCTGTAAACTAACCATTGGCAGAGTTCTTTGTAATAGAGAAAAGTGTGTGTGTGTGCATTGTGCTGTTAAGATGGCAAAGGAAAGATAGTGGTTGTAGTTAATTGTGTGTGTGATAACCTGTGTAAGATCTACCTATCCCCACCGGGGTAAGCACAACACAATCCACCCATCAGTGGCCTGATCTCTGTGCTGATATTTATGTCCATTCTTGCTGGAATTGAATCCAGTACCTCAATGTTAGAAGTCAAGATATGCCACATCTAGTGCCCCTTTGTCATTTCTAGCAACACTACTTTAGATTTAATCATTATCAATAAACTTACTCCATCAAATACTTTCAATAACTCAAAACTAACTATAGCTGTAAATTTTATATCTGTACCTATAACCACCAAATCCTGAGAGTGAGTGACCATGAGCAGCAATTTATTAATAAATACCTTTTATTGAAATAACACACAAGCTTGCCCTTTTAAAATGACCCAATTCAGTAAAGATATATATCTAACATTTGAGAAGGTCCTGTAATAAAACATTATACTATTCCTCTTAAAAATTCAGAAATTATTTGCTTTAAAAATGAGGCATCAAAGAAGGGATCAGAAAAACTTTGCTAATTCCTGAAAAATGAAATAATTACTGTCAATGTTGCCATCACCTATTTAAGACAAGTGTGATGGCTCCCTATACCATAAGAACAGGTTAGGGTCTGATCAATCCCCCCCAAAATTTAGATTATTTAATATATGCATGAGATTATTATATAAATGAGTTCCCAGCCAAACATCGCAATCTATTTCATATATGGGGTATTCAGAGGATTTTGCCTTCTAATATTTTTATTTCTCTATCACAAGAAAAATAGAATTAAAAGATCACCGAAAATCCCAATCATCTCAAACATGCACCATTAAATCTGACTTGTGAAGTGGTGAATATCAATATTAAATGAAACAAATACCAAATATTTTAAGATTGTAAACCAAACTTGTTTAACAGATTAGATTTTAGCCATTTTCAATTCCTCTTTATTTGAGAGAATTTGTACTAGTCTAATGAGTTCATTTTCATTACTTTTTAATGCTTTATTTATCTCTTTCATATCTGAGGATTTTTGTTTTTCTTTAATATTTCAGGAATTGTATAAACTCAATCGAAGGATTTCAAGGAGAAGAGAGCTTAAGTTCCTTAGATTATTTACTTCAAGCCATGTTTGTTGAAATGGAACTTCATGACAAGAAGTATGTAAATATAATTTTTTCCTTTTTTTTAGAGAGAGAAAATTTCATATATGGAAGCTAACTTATCTTGTAAGGTATACATAAAATACCATCCAAAACTAGAGAAAATGTACATTTTTTTAAAAATACTCATTAAATTTCCATGAAAATTGCATAGAATATGCTTTGAAATTTGCCTCTGATAGTTTCATTTCATAGAACATAAAGAAAGTAATGTGTTTTAAGATGTGTACAAAACTATAGAGCGATAAGCATAAATGCATCCAGCCATAACCAAAATACGACATAATTATCTTATAGACAATCAAAGAAAATAATATGAAGTATGCAGGCCCATGTTCTGAATGACTTGTGCACATTTTCAGCTACAGGACTTCATAACCTCACAAGTATCTTTCAGAGAATTTTTATAACTTTAAATTCAGGGCTCTGTTCAGGCCAGTTCATCATGCCCATATTTTCAGCAATCAAGAATTGCTTCACCTTCTTTGCTGTGTGGCACAGGGCAGATTTTGTATATTCCAGCTTTACTTTGCTATATAAATGGATAGGTGGAAAGACTCAGCTTACAAACATGCCTCACACCATAATCCTGCGACCTCTAACTTGATTTCTGAAGGATTTGCCACCCTTATCTCATCTTGCCATTCTGATAAATGAATAAGTAATATCATCAGTAGTGGTTTACATACACTATGCATGGGACAGTGTTGCCATATGTTACAAATTTTTATGTACATCCTTTCTTCAAATACACATTACTTTCCTCGTAATTTTTTTTAGCCGCTGCTCTACAAAAAGAAACAAACTCTATAAGAGGGATATTTTCAAAAATATTCTGTACAATTTTCATGGAAATTGGAGTATTTTCCAAAAAATATAGATTTTAGTATTTTGTTATAGTTTTGGATGTTTGTATTATGGGATTATTCTAACATAGTGGAGCATCTCTTCAAACATAATTTTGCGTATTTCCTAGTATAAACTACACTCAGTGAATTAATATTTGGTATCACCTTTTCTCCCCTCAACTCGGAGGGTCACAGTAAGAAAAATGAAAAGTAAAATGGTTATTGGCTACTTACCAAGGGATTAATACTCGGTGTGGTGTCCTTTCCACTTGATGCATTCCTGAAAATGATTGGGGACTGACTCTGCCAGGTTCTGGAGCATGGAGGGCTTAAAACTGCTTCACAACTCATGAATGAACTTAGACACAGAGGAGGTATTGCAGCCCTGTAGATGCCTCTTTATGATAGACCAGAGGTTCTCAATGGGGTTCAAATTTGGGCTATTCCCCAGCCAGTTCTCTCTCTATTTCAACTCACACATATCAAACCACTCCTTAATGAGCTTAATTGTGTGTGCAGATGCACTGTCCTACATAAACACCTCACTCTGACAAGCATCAAAACGCCTCCAGGTGGTCAGAAAGCTGTTCCAAGTACCTCTCCTTTTTGACAGTAATATTTTTCTCCCAGATCACAAATTCACCAATGCTGTGATAGCTGAAAGCACCCTAGGCCATAACCCTATCAGGGTGGCCTGAGTTTGCCTAGGGTCAAGAGGTTCTGACCCATGCTTCACACTGATCTTGCTCCCTCAGTTCTCAGTAATAGTAAATGAAGCTTTGGCACTCCACAACATCTTCTTCCACCTTACTGGACTCCAAATTAATATTTCTTAACAAAAGCAACCAATTTTTTTCCACTGAGAGGAATTTACAAGCGGTTTCCTGGTAGGTGCACTGTGCTCAAAATGGAGATCATGATGGAGCAGTCGCTTTTCATGCTAATTTTTTGATATTTTGTTTTCCACTTGACAAATCTGTCGCAAAGAGGCAAGGATCTGTGGGTTTTCCTTTGGATTGTAGCTTTCAGTATTTGCGACAAATGCTCATTAGGATTGAGGTCTGCCAATTGACTTGGTGATTGAAGTTTATTTTTCTTCTTAAACCTTTAAGTTAATTTGGTTGTGTGCTTAAGATCATTGTCCTGCTAAAATATCTATTGATGTCAGCTGTAGAATTTTTTGGCACTTGGGAGGAGCTTTTCCTCCAATATCTTTTGATACATGGCACTATCCATTTTCCCATCAATAATATGGAGTACTCCTTTACCATGTGCAGTAAAGCAGCCCCAAACCATGAGACTGTGGCAGGATGCTATGTATCTTCCACAACTTTTTCACTAGGTTTACGACTCAAACTATTGGATAAGCAAATAAGCACAATGTCAATATGTAGACAAAAAATATATATGTGTGACATCACTGTCCTACAATAAAAAAATACAGGACATATGATTAATACAAAAAACAAAAAACTCTTCTATCCAAGGAAGGGAATGGGGAGGATGAGGTGTCTTCCAATTTGAAGATGCTCTCTGGTGATCTTTAACCCCATAAGGGGCGCGGTGATTTGCCTTCCTGGCTGCCGTGCTGACAGGACTCAGCTCCCTGTCCAGCCCCAGCTTAGCCTCCTTTCCTTCCTTCAGACAGCCTGTGTATCTCCCCTACTTCCTCACTTCCCCTACTTCCTCACTTCCCCTACAACCTCTCCCACAACTTTCTCTGGTTGTCCTCTATTCTTACAGGGTAAATGCTGACCTTCTTCTCAGCCAACTATCCCGGATCGGGGCTGAGGGGGGAGGGGACAATGTTCCCTAACCCCTGAGCTCTGGTTTGGGATGGTGGGTTTTTAATAACCTGCTTCATCTCCACCCATACCTTCCTCACATCCCTTTTCCTTCTCACTTCACACTCTATCCTTTTTACGCTGTGTCTAAGGTGGAGCTGCCAGGTCACCAGGCAGGAGGGGTGGCCTTAAATGGTGGCACCTGGCTCTGCCAGCCCCATAAGCACCCCTTGCAGAGCAGGCTACTGCGAGCGGTGATTAGCGTCTACATCCTGTGAATAAAAAAGGGTTACCATACCCAATGATGAGTTTAACAAAAAGATCCCCTTAATTTCCCCCCATCCACCGTTGGAACCGCCCTCGGACAGCTCCACTAGAAAAATAGAGCCCCCCCGTGCTTTCACAGGGGATCCTCCAAATCTCTTTAACTGGAGAGGAGGCTTACTCCTCTCCTTTGCCTATGGGTGTAGGGGGTGAGGGGGAGTCCCTTAGATGCCTCCCTCTTTCCAGCGGCAGTCCCCCCTTTAATTTCCAAGGGGACTGCCAAGAAAGCCAGCAGGCAGCACATAACTGACCCCTCCCCATTGAAGCAGTGTAGGGCAAACCCTCTTAGGGGGGAGATGGAAGATAGGGCTCATCGCCCGCTTCCCTCCAGAGACCTGCTGGCTTGTATCTGACTTTAGCGGGGGTCAAAGCCTGTGCTTCCCCATACTCGACTCATGACACTGCTGCCAATGGGACCTATGATGTCCTGGGGGAGGATGGCCAATTCGAGGCCCCCCCTCCGAGATAGACATGGTCCTTGAGGCAACCCAGCCTCAGATGATAGGGCCTTCCATGGGGGCGAATCCATGCTTGGCACCAAGCACTGAACTCAGGTCCACTTCTATGCAAGGTCTTCCTCAAACAGCTCAGGTCTCCAAGGCACTACAAGGAGGGGAGGGATCTTCTCCGGTCGGTGCCCCTGTGACCGCCAGGACCTTCTCCATCTCAGAGAGGGACCTTGCTGAGGCCAGTCCATCTGGCCTGGGGGCTCCTACTGGGGCAGGGGAGAAGTGGGTTCATTCCCCACCCTCCTCTCCTAAGAAGAAACGACACAAAAAAAGGACTTGGGGGGGGGGGGGCTCCTCTCCATCCGCGGGGCTGTGGGGATAGATTGGTCTGCTGCTTCCGTAAGCGACCAGGCAAAGATCGGCACATCTGGCCCTGGTGCCCTTTCCCGGGTGCAGAGTCCCTGAGAAAGACAAAATGTACAAGTGCACAGAGCAGAGCCTCGATTATGTTGGGGTCCTGCATTCAGAGACTACCCAGCATTTTTGAGCCATCTGGCTTCAAATGCTTTCTGGTTATTCACTCCACTGATGGCAGCATGTTGGCTAAGGGCAACATGATCCATCAGAGGAGAGCTTTAGCTAGTGTGATTGGTAGAGAGCCATAGGTGGCCCCTTTCTTGGGCAGGAGCCTTTTGGCGAATGCAGAAAATTCCTCTGAGGCACCATGATTAGTGCCCTTCAGACACTTGATGGCACACCCATGAGTGTGGTGCCACACTCTACCATGAACTTTGTTAAAGTAGTTTATTCAAGGGAATTGGTGGACTATTCCATAGTTGACATCACCTTAGAGCTAGCCGACCATGGGGCAGTCAAGGTTGAACGTGTGATGAGAAAACAGGGAGGGGCCTTGAGACCCACCCCTACACTCTTCATCATGTTCGACTGTGATATACTCTGAGTTGGTGCGTGCTGGTTGGTATTGCTGTAGCGGACAAAAAATCTACTCTAAACTCCCAATTGATGAAAACCCGCTTCCTACACTAAATTGGGCGTGAAAACCTGATGGAGAATGAAATGATTGGATATACAGGCCTCTATTCACAAAAAAATTACAAAAATATGGGTTAAATATTTACAAGAGATATGGGGGTAAATAAAATTGAGATCTCATTACTAAAAAAAATCCTATCACCAAACAAACTAGAGATAATTGAAAAAACCAAAGCAAATACAATCCTTACACTAGAGGCCTAACAAACATGTAAATGAACAATACAAAAGAGGCCTAATAAGAACCCTGGATCCAACAAAAAGAAAAGGTCTCACGTGGTACCCCCGAGGGGGAAGTCTTGCCTGCTGCCACTCATAATTCATAATTTGCAGAGGTCTAACAAGGCTGGCTCCTCCGAGCTTGATATAATTATTATTGCGATCTGGCCGCGTATTGAGGCTATATATAAAAAAGCCCCCCTCCTTTCAAATGGGACGTACAATAACTTTGACTGGTGTACTTCAACACTACAGTCTTTGCCACTCTTTACAAATTGTAGGGTTTGTCTTGAAATTTAATAGCGTGGCCTTTCAAAAAAATAATAATCAACAATTTGCTGAGGAAGAATAAAAAACATTTTATACAAAAATGAAATCCAGAATTTATATTATATATAAAAAGAAAAAACAAGAAAAAACATTCCCATTCACACACACATTCTTACAGAGGGAAAGGGGTGGGAGAATGGCTCTTCACACACACTCACATTTGCTCCACCACACCCCTCCTTCCTTAGGCCATTTGACCACAGTCATTCAAAATACACTTAATCCTTACTCATGGTACTTTTATACTCAATGCACCCTTCTGCACCCATTCACACTTGTCTGCTGGTCCCTAGCTATGCGTAGCAATCTGTCAGGGTTGTTCGTCTGTTGTCCTGTTAGTCTCCTTGTCACTATCGATCATGCCGTCCACCATACTCTTAGCCTTCATCACTTGCTCTCTGATCTCTTGACAGAACTCTTTCATACTCTCTGTTCAGAACCTTCACTCTTCATACCCATATTCATCAGCTCCTCACTCACAGCCCTCATCCAACTCAAGGTACACTCTTGTGAAACAGACAAATCACTTACATCACCTCTACTCTCAGCAACTATACTAGAAAGCCATTGAACTGGTTCCCACCAGAAGCCAGAAAAGTCAGTAACCTCCTCATTCTCCACATCAAACTCACCTCTACTCTTACCATTCACAAAACCAGAAAAATCAGCCACACTAGATTCATTCTGCCCAAACACACTATCATTTATACTCTTCCCAAAACTGGAAAAATCAGCCAAAGGCAGCTCACTCACTCGTCTACTTACACCAGCCAAATCACTCACCTGCTTATGCAAACACTCAATCTCTCTCTCTCAAGATCCCCCATACAGAAAGACTGCTCATACTTACTTTCATTCATACTTGCATTCTTCCTTTCACTCTTCTTTGTACACTTTCTACTCCTCGAGACCAAGACAAGCTCTTTCCCAGACAGATCCATACTATCACATTCCTTCTCATCATCATGCACCTTATCTCTCTCTCTGCACAGTTCATACACTGGATAGCTCACCAGGTAGTCAGGAGGTTCTTTACACCTCCTCAACTGACTCTGATGAGCCTGCATTCTCTGTCACACCTTCATTCAAACTCTCCAAAACATATGTCACACTATTCTTCCTTCTCCCAGACTCTTACAACTCTATACGGTCCTTCAAACTTTACACTCATCTTTGACACATTCAACCTACCTTTTACTTCATATACCTTCAATACTTTTGCACCAATTTCAAACGAACGAAACCTTTCATGTGTCTCACGCCATACACTCTGCTCACTTTCACTCAAACAAAACCTATCTTTTACTTGCCTTTCAAAATTCATAACAAACTGACACAGGGACACCCCAGTTGCACTATGATGCACTGTCGAATTATACACCCATAACACAATACTCAACCATTTATCCCAGTCATTCAAAGTTGTACTCATCATTCTCAACATCTCCCACAAGGTTCTAATTGTATGTTCAGCCAATGCATTCGAAGACTGTACATACAGAGTTGTTCTCACATTCTCCACACCATTCTCTCTCAACATTCGCTCAAACACTTCACTCGCAAACTCAGGCCCATTATCAATCAGACATCTACTAGGCTTCCATACACACATAGGAAAAAACAACTGTTCAACCACACGCGCAACAGTCACACTCCTTTTATCTCTCATAGGCACTGCATACACAAACTTACTTTTATGATCAACCATCACAACCATACCAATATTCCCAGCACTCATGCGCAGTAAAGAGACAATCAATTACTACTAATTCAAACGGTTCTTTCGCATTAACTTTCAACATCGGTGGTTTCACTTACACACCTTGCACCTTTCACTTCTGACACCTTTCACACATAGTCGCAACATTATTCACAGCCGTCCTCAGAAATGGATGAAACAAACGCTCCTTCATACACTCCCACAACTTAAACTTATCCCTATGTCCATAATTATCATGCACAACTTTCACCAGACCAACCATACTAACCAAGAACATCACAGGTACATACATATCATCCCCATCCTTCATATGCCTCACAAAATATACAACATCCATGCAAACAACAAAATCTTTAGCTTACCTTTTAAAATCACTCAAACACTCAGGGTGTTCATTCAAATCAATACGCATCATCACACACCTCTTCAACATACTTCAGCAACTTTCGCAACCCATTTTCACTCACCATATGCCCAAGAAACTCCACTTCTTTCGCAAACCATTCACATTTCGCCGCTTTCACCTTCACACCAACACTCTCCAACGTTCTCAACACACGATTCACCAATCTCACATGCTCCTCAAAACTCTGTCATAATCAAAATACAGTGGAGACTAAATACTTGAACTTAATTCGTTCTAAATGGCTGTTCAAGTATCAAAAAGTTCGACTACTGATACCTATAAATCATCTAATTCGTTCTAACCTTAGCAAAACTTAAGTTTACAAAAGTTTCAATGTAAATTTTTTTATAATTTTGATTTGTACTTACTGTAAATGAAGGCTGGTGATGGATAATGTAGAAGAGGAGGGGAGGAGGAGGGAGGTTATTCATCAGAGGACGAGTCACTATCCATGAAAAGTTCTGGTAACTCATCTCCTGGTGTGATTCCTGTGAACCCACTAGATTCCTTTTTCAACAAGAATCTGTCTAATGTGATCTGCCTTTGCCTTTTTTTTTCAAAATTTCTCTGAAATGCTGCATCAAATTTTCATCAAACTGGTTTATATTTCTGTGCGCGGCCGCAATATCAGGGTGGCACCTCTCCAAAAGGTTTCCCAACTCTGTCCACTGCCACAAATATTTCTTGATCTCTGCAGTGGAGACTCTTTCCTTGCTGTTCCCCTCCTCCTCCCCTGAAGACAGCTCCTCAGTTACCTCCTGCAGCTGTTCCTGGTGAAGTTGACGCATCTCGTCAGTGGTGAGGTCTTCAGAGTGTGCTCTTCCACATCATCACTATCCACCTCAATGCCTATGGTCCTCCCCAGGGACACTCTCCTCCACTACAGTAGACTCCTGGACTGAAGGCTTGAATCCCTCAAAATCCTTGGCTGTCACACAGGTCAGCCACAGATTTTTCCACGCAGACTGCAAGGACCTCACAGAAACTTGACCCCAGGCTTTATCTATAATCCTTAGGCAGTGGAGGATATTGAAGTGATTCTTCCAAAACTCCCTCAGAGTGAGCTCTGTTTCAGAAGTCACCTCAAAGCACCTCTCAAAAAGTGCTTTTGTGTACAGTTTCTTAAAGCTGGCGATGACATTCTGGTCCATGGGTTGGATCAGTGGCATGGTGTTGCGGGGGGGGGGGGGGGTATGAACATCACTTCAATGAATTTATACCCCTTACCCAATTCTTCTTCCATGCCTGGAGGGTGTGCAGGGGCATTGTCCATCAACAGGAGGGCCTTGAGTGGCAGATTCTTCTCTATTAGGTATGTCTTCGCTGCAGGTGCAAACACCTCCACAAACCACTCTGTGAAGAACCGCCTGGTTGTCCAGGCTTCCTTGTTTGCCCTCCACATCACACTGAGTTTGCCCTTTTGCACACCGTTCTTCTTGAATGGCCTGGGGTTTTCTGAATAGTACAATAGCAGCAGTTTAATTTTTCAGTTACCACTAGCATTGGCGCACACAAGCAGGGTTAGCCTGTCTTTCATGGGCTTGTGTCCTGGCAAACACTTCTCTTCCTTTGTTATATAGGTCCTGTTTGGTATTTTTTTTCAAAACAGGCCTGTCTCATCACAATTAAAGACCTGTTGTGGGCTTAAGCGCTCCTTATCCACAAATTTCTTAAATTCAAGGGCAAACTTCTCGGCGGCAACTTTGTCAGCACTTGTGGCCTCGCCGTGCCTCACAACAGAATGAATTCCAGTTCTCTTCTTGAAATTCCCAAACCACCCCTTACTAGCTTTTTAAAATATTTACTTACTGGAGTCAGAGGTAGTATCACAAATAAGATCACCATGGAGCTGCCTAGCCTTCGCACAAATTATGCCATCTGACATAGAATCATCAGCCATCTATCTGCCTTTCGTTTATCCACACCATAAATTTTTTTTCCATTTCCTCCACTGCCGCAGATCGCTTAGGTTGCTCTTTCATACCTATCACCACATCAGCTCTCTTAATGGCCTCCTTGTTCTTCAGTATGGTGGTTACTGTAGATTTCGCCATACAATACTCAGCTGCAAGATTGGTGATTCTTGTTCCTTTCTCGTATCTCCTTTTTCTGTTCAATGGTTGTCACTACATTCTTCCTTTTAGGCTTATTTTCACCACTAATAAGCCTCTTTGGTGCCATTGTAAGTTTCTAAATGAAAAAACACAGACAGAACGCAGGAGAATGTTGTCGTACATCCATGTGTTCCGACATTCCAGTAACAAGTTGAACTTTTGCATTCGAGTATTGAAAAGTCCGACTTCCAAGACATTTGAGTATTGAGTCTTCACTCATCTATAAACACAATCACATTCTTACTTGCAAACTTACTCAACACAACATTCATCGCCCGCTGGAAGGCTCCAGGAGCATTAGCCAACCCAAAGCTGAGGTTCTGGAGCTGATAATGCCTTTTTGTAGAGGAAAAAGCAGTCACTGGTCTTTCCACAGTTACCACATGCATATCTTCCACTCCCCCCAGCATTTGCTCCACCATTTAAATTTGAAAAATCTTTCGTAAAATGACCTCTTCCTTTACATTCGAAGCACTCTTTCACACTTTCCTGGAAATCCTTTATCATATGCTCCTTCTTACCACACCCAAAACATGCACCAGACATCCACCTACACTCTGCCAACATATATAACCTTTCCTTCCACACCTACGACATTCCACAATCTTTATCACACCATTTGCTGGGACATACCTCGGTTGCTCCCTCATATACCCATTCACTCGCTTACCACTCATCTGTCCCCTTCCATTCGCCCATCCAGTCTGCCGGCCCAGGAAGCTTGACATAACCACAGCTGGCACAGCCCTCAGGGCATCCCGATAACTAACAAACTGCTGGGGTGGAGGAAAGCTCCTGGGCTTCTTACCCCTAACATTTACACTCTACCATCCATCTTCATCTAAATCACTTTCCTCATCAAATCGCCCGTCTTCCAACAGTTCCAACAAATCCTCCCACAACAATCGTTCACCTGTCAGCCTCATTCTCTCAATTCTCTTCCCATTCAACCATTCACTTACCTTTTGTGAGACCGTATCCAGGAATTTTCTCATCAATTGTTTACATTTATTCACATCATCATCACCATACCACTTTCTCACCATACTCTCAAGCCTATGTGCATACATGTCCACACTTTCACTTTTCCATTCGAGCCTTCTCAAATTCATTCACCCTTTTATACTTCATACACTCTTTCATTTGTTTGACCTGCCCAATCAGTCTCTCCTTCACCACTCATACCTCGGTTCACCCACACTCGTGATCACGCGGAAAAACTCTAATACTTTTCCATCTAAACACTCCCTTAAAACATTCATCCAGTATCCCTTATTCCCCGGGTACTTGAGCTTGCAATACCGCTTAAATTCCCCGAAGAATTCTTCCACTCTCTTCCCACCATGCAACCTAAACTTATGCACCTTTGGCACTTTCCTTATCAAAATACCCTTCTCCAAATTCACTCTCTCCTTCATCTAAGTAAAATGAGTCCACACTCTTCCCTCTCACCTTCGAATCCTTCCCCTTTGACCCAGTCTTCATTCCTCTCTCACATTCCATTCTTTTCCATTCTCCATCCTTCCTATCACTCACAATCATCCTATGCTCTCTAGACTCACACACACTCCCATTGATCCCATTAGTCTTATCCCCTTCAGTCGGAGTAGGGGTCAAGGTTGAGGGTCCTGGGGCCGGTCCTGACCCCTTCATCATGTCATATAGGTCCATTTGTTGTTCGACCTGCCTTTGTCTTTTGTCCATTTCCACCTTCATCTGATCAGTCTTTTCATTCATACCCATCATATCACTCTTCAATCCCTCAATCATGCCTCTTAACATTTCGCACTCTTCCTCCTTCATAAATTCCAGCTGCAATTGTACCAGCATTTTGCTCTTCTTCACACCGACTACATGGCAGGAAGACGGGCAGCTCTCTGGGCTTCTTGGCAAATAAGATGGGAGATGGTCGAAGGGAACTTAAAGTTGCGTGCCATTGCGCCGCGACTGTTCCCATGAACCTACCCCCGAATGCCGTGAAGGCTTCGGGTTGCTTTCTGTCATCTCCGAATTGGACACACTCGCGAGACGCGCCGCCATTTGATGGAGTGCTTACCAGCACCCTACTGTGAAGACTGCATTGTCCCCCAGACTGTTTGGCACATTCTTGCTGAATGTCCAAGTCTGAGCGATCTCTGTGCATGTTACCTGTCCCAGTACCGGGATGGACGGGGTTGCTAGCGCCTGGCCCTTGTACTCAGGATGAGTTCGTGCACATTGACTGGTGGACTTATAGACCTTTTGGAGGAGGCTGGCCTTCTCCCCTTTATTTAACTAGTTGGGGCTTTTTGTTGGTTTTTGTTATTTTAGTAGGTCGCCGTTCCTGCACCGGGGGGGAGGTGGACCTTCCCCTGAGCTTCCATCCTACTTATTGCCTTTTCCCTTTATTTTTATTGTTGGCTTTTTTGTTTGTTTTTTTGCATTTTATTTTAAAGATGCTTAGTACTAGGCAGTGTTGAATACAGCGACTAATGCCCAAGTAGGCAGTCGCCAGATGAGCTCTTAAAAAAAATGGCAACCTTAAACAGTTTGTTACATGCTTTTTATTAAATAATGGAGTTATGCGGGTAGTGAAAGGATGCAGATCATTACATTGATGCTCTTAACTAATAGTTCTTTTACTTACTTTAGTCCTTGACAATTCCAGATCGATAATTATTAGATTATTCTTTAGCTTTTGAAGTATACAACTTTGAAGTTTGATTATTTGCTGTTGAATAGCTTGAAGAACTTGTCATCATTGCTCAAAACAAATGTCCTTCTTCTATGGATTCTTAAAAATGAATAATGGTGCTAATATTTAGCTGTTTACATCAGTCTCATTTCTGGAATTTTTCTGGATTGTGTCTGACAATCGGACACAAGCGAGCCTCCGATGTCCAGAGAGGGGGTGGCATGACCAGCATAGCGACCGCAGATTTTATTGATCTGCTTCCAAACCCGAGTCAATGACGTGGATGAAGAGATGAAAGATACGCACCGGCACCAAGACTCACAGAGGGTTTGGCGGATGGCACGAGCCTGTATCCGATTGGCACTATTAGAGGCAGTCAGGTTCTGCCTATAATGGGAATGGGCCAACTGATGGGCAGAAATAGCCGTCGCGCAATCTCTCAATCACCAGGGGACGGTGGAGCGCCCCTCAACAGGGCACCTCCGGGGAACAAAGCATTCAGCAGCCTCGAAAATATGAGTAGTAAAATATGAGACCGCTGAATCAACGGTATCGAAGGCTGGCCAGCCATTTTTAAAATGATGGTTGGGTCAGGGGTCAATGGGCTTACCCTCCTAGTTGGGCTGGCGCTCTGAGTAGGTGTCGCGATGGTAGAGTGACTGCTCTGCGCTAGTTCCCACCCCCTTTTATACTCTACTTTATATGGGTAATAATCAACGATTTCTCATACTACGCCTGTCAATAAGTCCTCTTTTCCGCGCTTGTTAGATCCTTTCGCAGAAGAGATAGATCCTGATTTGGATTATCCTCGTTTTCTGGTGCTGAATTCCAGTTCCGGGTCTCCAATTTCTAAATTGGATGTGTTTGATTTTAATGAGGAGTTTGAGTCCCGCCGTATGTGGGTCCGTAGTAGTGGCGATTTAGGGGTTGAGGTATCTTCGCGAGAGCAGTGAGGCGCCGTGCAGGATTTGCTCTTCCTTTCGGAGGTCCCATTTTCGGTTGTGCCCCACTCTCGCCTTAATTTTGTTAAGGAAGTGATCGCTCCAACGAATTACTGCAATATGATATCTCGAGACTAAAAGATAAACTTCTGTCCTAGAGGGTTATGGACGTTTATAGGGTTTCTAAGTCTGTTGGTCCCGCTAAGGTTCCAACGAGTACGCTCATCGTCACCTTGAGCGTCAGGATCTGCCCCAGTTTGTTCATGCTGGTTATCTTCGTGTCCCTGTGTCCCGTTATGTCGAGCTGCCCAGACGTTGTTTTAATTGCCACCAGTTTGGCCATATGAGCAGCAATTGTAGGCAGGCTCGTGGCTGTGTGGCCTGTGCGTTGGCGTACCATGGCTCCTCTTGTGGGAATTATGAATGTTGCGCCAATTGTGGAGGTTCCCATAGTTGGCTTTGTGGTCTTATCCCGTATTCCTTTATGAGAAGGAGGTCCTGGCTCTTCGGGCCTTCCTCAGGCTGGACTTCCGTGTGACCCGTCGTAGGGTGCGATGGCAGATCGCCCCCTCCAGCCATATCTTCTCTGACGTTCTCCGGGAGGCGGGTTTCCGCCGTCCTCTTCCCGGTCGTCCCACTCCTTTGTATTCTCGCGGTCCCTCTGTTGCTCACTCTCCTTTGCCTTTGATCTCTCCCCGCGGTTCTTCCTTTGCGCCCTCCCCTTTTCCTTTGGTCTCTTCTCATTTTCTTCCCTCTGTCGCGGACCGTGAAATCTTCCTTCCGTTCCTTTGCCTCAGCGCAAATGGAAGGGTTCCTCCTCACCCCGTTCGGAGTCCAAGCGCGCTGCTTAGATGAGGCTGGTTTGGTCCCCGAGTCGGTTGTTGGGGCGCCCTCCGTTTTGATGCTTTCTCCTCTCCAGTCTTCGCTGCCCTCCTCCGTTGGCATCACCGATGTCATTGTGAGGGCGGAGGTTCACCCGGTTCGGTCTTCCTTGCCTCCTACCCCGATTCCTTCTTCCTTGCCTCCTACCCCGATTCCTTCTTCCTTGCCTCCTACCCCGGTTCCTTCTTCCTTGTCTCCTACCCCAGTTCCTTCTTCCTTGCCCCTTACCTCTGTTGTCTTCTATGCCTCGTACCCCAGTTCCGTCTTCCTTGCCTCCTACCCCTGTTCCTTCATCTCCTTCTGACCCTGTTCCCTCCTCACCCTCTGACCCTGTTTCCTCCTCACCCTCTGACCTTGTTCCTTCCTCTCCAACTGACCCAATTTCCTCCTTTCCCTCCGGGCCATGAGCCGTCCACATTGGGGGTTCGGTCTGGCTCTCAACTGTCGCCTCCAAGTCCGTGCCGTGTGCGTTCCCGGCTCGTCACTATTTGTTCCTTGTCCCCTCTCGGTCTTTTAGTCGTCGGGAACCTTCGACGGTTTCTGTCACTAGAATCCCGACGTTTGTGTTGAGATGACAGTAATGTCTGTCATCCTACAGTGGAATTGTCAAAGGGTTCTCCTCAAGTGGGAGGAACTCCAGCTCTTGCTTTCTATCGTTCGGCCCTTGGTGGTCTGTTTTCAAGAAAATAAGCTTGGGACTCGCCCCTTCCCGGTGCTTTCGCACTTCTGGGTGTTTAATTCTGCCCCCACCCCCCGCCGGGGGCTTGTCCCACGGTGGTGCTTCTTTTAATTTCCTCTTCGCTATTTTCTGCGCCACTTTCCCTCCGTACTACCATGCAGGCTGTTGCTGTGAGGGTTTTTATTTCCAAGCTTTTAACTGTTTGTTGAGTGTACATCCTCCGGATTTTAATTTGAGTCGGTCTGACCTTTTAGAGCTCACAAGTTAGTTACCTACCACGTTTTTATTACTTGGTGATTTTAAAGCTCGCTACCCATCTTGGGGTGATACTGCCTGTAATCTCCGGGGCGGAGTGCTTTAGTTCCTCTTATTATCCAATTACCTTTGTCTTTTAAATTCCGGCGATTTTACTTCTTAGCATGTTCAAACGGATTATTTTAGTGCTGTAGACCTGTCCTTTTGTTCGCCCGACTGTTTGGTCGATTCAGGACGACCTTTCCGGGAGTGATCACTTCCCGATCGTCCTGTCGGCCGCCCTTCCTGGCCAGTGCCTTTCCCTCCCTCCTCATTGGGATCTGCAAGATCAAATTGGGTTGGGTTCCGGGAGGCTTCCCTTATTGATGCCGCCCGGGGTTTCTTCGATACCGTTGATTCAGTGGTCTCATATTTTCGAGGCTGCTGAGCGCTTTGTTCCCCGGAGGTGCCTTGTTGAGGGGCGCTCCACCGTCCCCTGGTGGTTGAGACATTGCGCGACGGCTATTTCTGCCTATCAGTTGGCCCATTCCCGTTATAGGCGGAACCCGACCGCCTTTAATAGTGTCAATCGGATATGGGCTCGTGCCATCCGCCAAAGGACCCTCCGTCGTACCCGCCGTGAGTCTTGGTGCCGGTGCGTATCTTTCATCTCTTCGTCCACGTCGTTGACTCGGGTTTGGAAGTGGATCAATAAGATCTGCCGTCGCTATGCTGGTCATGCCACCCCCACTCTGGACATCGGAGGCTTGCTTGTGTCCGATTGTCGGTTGGTCAGCGAAGCTCTGGCTAACTATTTTGCTTCGGTGAGTAGCGCTGGTAGCTATCCTCGACGGTTTCTTGATCATAAGGTTGCCATAGAGTCTCGCCTTTTAGATTTTACCACGTGCCCCACCTGCTCTTATAATGCTCTCTTTTCCGTCTATGAGCTGCGGGATGCTTTGTCTCACTGTGGCTCCACCTCTCCTGGTGGCGATTACATCCACTACGACTTTCTCCGTCGTCTCCATCCCCACTCAGAGTTATTCTTGGTTGACCTCTACAACCTGTTTTGGGTCAAAGGAATCTATCCGTCTTCTTGGGGTGTGGGGGTTGTTCTACCCTTTCTCAAGCCTGGTAGGGACGGTTTGGACCCCAGTCACTATCGCCCGATTTCTCTTACGAACTGCCTCAGTAAGTTATTCGAGACGATGGTTTTTGAAGTCCAACTCGCTCCTCTCTCCATTTCAGTGCAGTCTTCGCAGCGGCCTTAGTACTCTTGACCACCTCATTCGTTTGGAAGACTCCGTTTTACGGACTTTTTCCTCCAGGCATTAGGTGTTAGCGGTGTTCTTCGACATTCAGAAGGCCTACGATACCACCTGGAGATGATGTTTTACGTCAGTTATATGATTGGGGTATGAGGGGCTTTTTACCAGGTTTATTCAAGAATTTTTATCGTGACATGTTTCGCCGTTGCCATTAATAGTCTGGTGTCCACTCTTCCAGAGGTGGTTTTGGCTCTCTCTTCGTGGATGACTTGGTGTTGTTTTGTTCATCTTCCTGCGTGCCTTCTGCTGCCTGTTGATTACAGCTGGCAATTGATGCCGTGTCGGGTCGTGCTGTCTCCAGGGGTTTCGGTTTTTCGCTCACCAAAACGAAGACCATGCATTTTTCTCGGGATTGTGGTGTCCTTGGTTCCCCTTCCCTCTTCTTGGACGGGACGGCGATTGAGTATGTCCCCGTTTTTAAGTTCTTTGGTTTAACGCTTGATAGCAAGCTCACTTGGGTGCCCCATTTGCGTCGCTTGAGGGCTTCCTGTTCGTCAAGTAACCTCTATCCCTATCCCTATCCCTAGCCTCTTTCTGGAAGCTGTGTGCTTCCCTTGCGATATCACTGGCTGCAGGTGTGCCTACGATCCGTGTTTCATGTTCAGCAGCACCCTTCATCCCCAGTCCATGAGTGCCTTTTTGCCCCGTCCTCTTCGGCATCTTTTGATTGGCAGCCATCTCTACCCCGGCCTCTGGGGCTCCCGGTTGGGGACCATCTCTCCTCCCTGGGTGTGCCCGGGGTGTTGGCCCTCCCATTCCCGCCGGCTCCGTGTTGGGGCGTCTGCTCTCCTGAGGTCTGTACTGCTTTTTGGCATTTTGAGAAAGGGTCCACTGACCCTCGTCTATTAAAG
Organism: Ceratothoa steindachneri; assembly: GCA_963969495.1. Classification (NCBI taxonomy): domain Eukaryota; kingdom Metazoa; phylum Arthropoda; class Malacostraca; order Isopoda; family Cymothoidae; genus Ceratothoa; species Ceratothoa steindachneri. Next base: position 100,214,422 of record OZ018335.1, on the reverse strand, counting down.
TGCCTGTTTCTTGAACATGCATGTTCTCACGCGCACCAGCATTCCATCTATACTGACAGCTCAAAGTTGGAGCTTGGTGTTGGCGCAGCCGCGGTGTCCTCCATGGAGTTCCTTCGGTCCGGTCTCCCTCCTGTAGCATCTGTTTTTACCGCAGAGTTGACAGTCATTCCTTTGGCTTTTAATTTGATTTTATCCGTCAATTCTTTGGATTTTATTGTTTTTAGCGATTCCCGGCCTGCTTTGGAGGCGGTTCGTTCTTTTCCGTCCACCCACCCTTTTGGTTTTACGGTTTCGCTCCTGGCTGGTTAGAAATGCCTCCCGTTACAGGGTAGCATTCTATTGGCTCAGGCTCATGTTGGGGTCCCGGGCAACGAGGAGGCTGATCCTCTGGCCCGTTCAGTAGCGAGGGCGCGGATGCTGCCCCTCTGCCATTTGAGGATTCCTACTCGTAATCAGAGCGTATATCTTTCTTTTGTGGCAGAGATAGGGATTTGTTCCCCCTTCTAAACTGTCCCTTATTAAATGTTCGTCCATCCCTGATCCTCTACTTCTCACGATTTCAGCCTTGGGTGGTTGCTCTTTGCTGGTTACGAATTGGGCACACACGACTCACCCATGGCTATTTAGTTTCGGGTAGAGGCTGAGTTGCTCATGGTTTGTCCCTGCCTTGCTTCTTTTCGAAATTCTTGCTTTCCTACCCTCCCTTTCTGCCCCCCCCTCCTCCTGCTCGACTTTGCTTTCTTTTAACAAAGGACTCCCTTCGGTCATCCTCCCTCCTTACATTTCTATCACAAAGTGTTTTATTCCTTTTATAAATTGTCTCCATTTTTGTGTTTAGGTTTATTGTGCAGCTGGTGCATGTCATTTGTTTATTGCCCCAGCCACCTTTGTTTTTAGAATGTGTGCTGTATGCCTATAATTAAAGTGTGTGTTGTGCTGTTTTCTTTTAATCCTTTGCCTTTTCCCATTTTTATTGAGTGTTTCCCACGCCCCTTATTACCTTTTTCGGCTGCCACCTTGCTTTCCCTTAAATAAATATCTATATAGTATCTAACTTTTTGAGTGTGTGGTGGTTATCCAGAATATTATTAAACTCTTATATGTATATACTTGATATTATTTCTAGTGTTGTCATCTTTTTCAGAAACTAATTTCTTATATTTTTTTCTATTGAAGAGCTCTTGCCTGTAGTACAGGAAGCATTTTTGAAAAACTCGCAATATTTGTCACAAAAGAGATAATGCAGAAAGATCAAGATTATCAGGTGTTGAAATGCGTTTCTGAGTTCTTAGAGAACACTATTGATAATCTACTTGGGAATTCAAGAACTGGACCACAGTTTTCTCCTCTTTTCCGAACTACCTTATACAGAGTGGCAAAGTATGTATTTTGCTTATCATAAAATGATTTGGTTGTATATATTTTACCCCCCTTTTGCCAATCATCCAGTGCATATCTCAGCTTGAAGGGTATGGTTTTGCTGAGTGCAAACACTACTTCCCATCCAATTACAGCAAGGTTAAGTCGCATTTGGTGTTGGGAGTCACCTGATGAAGTCTTGATTTGGGCCATATTTTTGGTGGCTGGCATATGCTGTAGATACCTGCATTTCAGATTACACCTGAGACTGTAGGTCCCCAATAAGAATAAAATGCATCATAAATGAGTGTAGATCAGCAGTAAAAAAAAAATTTCAAAAATTATATATCTTAGCTTAACAAGAATTTGGCAACTGATTCACATTTGACTTGAATCAAGACTACCACCTATACCTAATGTGAGTTACCATTGGACTGAAGTATTTTTAATGTTAATCTAGGTGGAGGTGTTCTGCATGTCAGAAGGATCACATCCGTCAGCTTCTTCCCGATACATGCTATATGATGGCTGCCTATGTAAGTGCCGATGAGTGTCCCCTTGATCAGTGTATTTTAGATCTGCAAACTGAGACACAAACAGGAGTGTCGCTGGTCTGTGGTGATGATGGGGGCTGTGGTGCTACTGTTAAAGTCGATCGCATTGTCACCCCAAAGATTCTCAATCTTCCATCATTGCTAATTATACGAAACAACAGTCTCATGTGAGTTCATTTTCTTTCCATTTTTTGTAGCTTGTAGTTATTGAAATGTCCTTGTGTGAGGAGGTTACTAGTGAATGGATTCCCTAAATCCTTATAAGTATATTTTTGTACTTTTGGTGATCATTTGTGCAAACTTCATACTCAATGTGTAGAATTTGTGGCTTGTGTGAGACAAATAAGATGGAGCTAGGTAGGTGGGTGTATGTGCTTAAATTGAATTGATTTGGACAACTTTTGATGAAACAGGATAATACACCAAAGATTTCTTTACAAGAAAGTTTGAGAGAGAGAAATTGGGTAAGTAAATGAAGAAAAAATGTGTAGAAGTTTTATCAGAGTAGTTTTAATAGAAGACTACTTCTTGAGACTAGGAGGATACATATGCTCAAAATTTAAGGCAGATTCCCTTAAGGGTACTGCTGCTGTAAGGGTACCCATTCTTCCTGATATCAGCTGTCACTACCCTCTGGAATATCTATCCCCATTTAATATCTGTTTTAAAAATTATTGTACAAATGGTTCTTGAATTCATTTATGGAGCTGCAGTTAATTGCTGCCTCATGCACACATTACTGTAGTTATCTGCCAATTGGGATTTGATGTGCAGTGTTAATTTCATTAAACTTAATGAGATTTCCCTCACTAAACTATAGGTTGCAGTGAAATAGGCATCATAAGTATGAATCGGTGGTAAAAACAATATTAAAACTATTATTTTATTTTATGGCTTTTCTCTTATATATGGATAAAATAAATAAAAAAATGGATAGTGAAAAAGGTAAGTGTAGTATTGCAAGGACTAAAATGGCCAGCCTTATATACCTTTAGTTGGCCCATTTCATGCTGAAATGCAATCCCCTTTAGTTACCCTCTGGAATTCCAGTAATTACCTATGTTGTTTTCACTCAGTCTTTCTCTTATGACCCTATTTTCAGGGATCGAGAGCTAAAGAGACGCCTTCATGTGGTGTATCCAGAAACATTAGACCTGACTTCACATACCTGCAATCATGAAGCTGCCCCTTATTCCCTCAGAGCTGTTATTTACCACCACGGACATTGGATCAAGCATTTTTCTGGTATGTTTCTAATTTTTTATAATTTAACCCTTTTGCTGCGACACCTTTTGGAATTTACCTACTCCTGAGAGTGCAGTTTTGATGGTAAAAAATAAAATATTCAAACATTTTATTAAATTTTGTTAATTATAACCTTACATAGCATTTGAAAAGTAAATACAAATATAAAAAATAATAAAAATAATGAATATCTTGTTTAATTCTTAAATGCGAGAGTTGACTGTTATTGAAGTACTAAAATTTTGAATAGCATTCCTGCAGTGAGTGACTTTAGTCACACCCTTTTCTGATCTAGTTATTTGTTACACAACAGCCGCATACCTTTTTGTATACTTTCTGTGTGTGAAAAATTTCAAAACAAGAGACAATACATAATGCTGGTGTTTGTGGGCATATTTTGCAAACATACCAAGTCTGTTTTCTTTTACACTCTCCCTTTTCTTTTTTGTTGCATTTACTTGGGAGTATACTGCAAACAATACAGTTCAGCTTCATTTTTTGTCTTCATAGCAAGATGGAAAAAGGCCTCTCAACTAACCGATTTGCCATTGGTGTGTTACCAGCTTCCCTTTTCCGTTTATTTGACTTACTGCAAGTCGCATAACCTTCTAGCATACCAGTTACTACTTCTTCTCTGAATTTTTGAGGCAACATTTTGTTATAACAGATATTGCTGTTTTTATTTTCCTTTGAAAGGATACGTAGATCATAGTTGGTTGAATTTATCTACCCCCCCCCCATGAATTGATTATAATATTGTTGGATAGTAGATTTATGAACCACTTTCTTGCCCATCTTTGAATTCACTTCAACTGCTGATATTCCCGTGTTGCCTACACTTGAGAGCATGTTCACCTTTCCTGTTTCTTGCCAGGATGTAGAAATAAGTGTTTGATTATTATTTACCCATGTGGTTGGCAGATCACCTTTTTTAATTTTTAGGTTCTTCATTTCAGAAGGCAGGCCCTTTTGGTTTGTTTTGACTGTACCACATGCTCTAATTTGCTTGGATCTGAGATCTTCATAGAGGACAACACTTGAGTAAAAATGATATAAATAGACAATATGACCTTTGTTTTCAAAGTCACTGAGTAGTGAAGTAACTACTCTATGTCCAAGGGCTTTACCACTAACAGATCCAGCTTCTTTTCCGGTGTAGACATTAAATTTCAGAAGATAACCAGTATGTGAGTCACAGAGTGGCCAAATTTTAATTCTCCATTTTGAAGTTGGTTTTGTTGGCAAATATTGTTTGAAGAACAGTCTCCCCTTGAATTTTAATATTGTTTCATCTACACTTACTTCCCTATTGCTTGTGTAATGTTATGTGTACAATCCATTAACATCCAGAATCGGCCTAATATTATTTAATCTATCCACAGTTTCATTACTGTTAAAATGCAAAAATGATTGAATAAATAAATACTGATCCCTTAAACATTATAGTAATGAAGCCAATGTAGAGGCAAGGAAAAGTTTTTGTTGGAAAATATGACTGCAGTGTAGGCTTATGAACCATACTCATAACAATTTCTAATGCGACAAATGCCTTTATATCACTTCCAGATACATCACTCCATTTTCTAAATCTAGATCTAAGAGAGAGTGACTGCTCTCTATCAATAATTTTCTTGGCATACCTATTAGTTTCTGTGGCTGTAATTTAGTAAATTTTGGCAGGGAAAAACTTTTCAAAACATTGAAAAGGACTCAGATTCTGAAAGCTAATTACTTGACAAGACCCACTGAAATTGAGTACTCCTTGAAGAGAAAACAAATTTGTATTTTCCTTACTTACATTGACTTTTTTCCATTTTAGTGGGTCTCCTACCTCCTCACCAACATCTATATCAGTAAGTTCATTCTCTTCATAATAATCACTTAAAGAATTTGACATCTATATCTTCACTCTCTTCATCTATTGAGAGACTGAGTCACCATCAGAAAAAAAATCTTGAATACTTTCATCTGTTAGGCTTTGCTGTAAATCCATGCTGGCCTATAAACCTGTAATACAAATGTAAAATATTGTAAAACATAATATAAAACTGTAGAGGTATGATATGAAAATGTAAAAATATCTATAATTATAAAATACAATAAGTATTCATTATAATAGTAAAATAAAAACAACATGAATGGAAACTTACAACATTGAAAAACCAACCACGATGACAGATGCATGCTGCCCCCAAATCTGGCACTCACGAAAGTTTATACTTCACGCAAACGTAAGAAATTCAGTCAATTTGAGTCATGAGACTCTTGTCGCTGGTAGCAGTGAAAGAAACATTTTTTTCAGTAATGTTGACTTTTGTTGACTGTCACATTATTGAATGTTTAATTTTATTTGGGTGACAAAAGTCAATCATCGCAGCAAAAGGGCTAAACCATTCTTGTAGTTTTTTTTTTAATAAGGATAGAGTATACTTGCCCCCTCCCCCTCAATCTGTTATTGTTTTTCAGCACATGTCAAAACTGAAGATGGAAACTGGTTTAATTTTAATGATGAAAAAGTCAGTGGTTTGGTAGCTCGACCAGGGAATTGTCATCCTTTGGAAACGCATAAGGACTATTTCAGCATCGGTAAGAAATGTTTCATTTTTATCAGTATAATACTGCTATTTAACCCCATTGTTCATCCCCATTGGTCAGATACAAAATTAAACTGAAGGACCCATTGAAAACTGTGTTAAAGAACAGCAAAACCAACACTACTTTTTTCATTGTATGGCTTGTATGTTGGTTTACTGAAGATCCATAGGCTCAGGGCTAAGATTATAGAGATCTTTTTAAGTAGAAAGAAACTTTAGAGTGCCAGCATCTATTGCCAATTTATTTATTTTGGTATGTAACCACATCTCTGCCAAGTTCCACCCGCATATCTCTAAGAACAGCTAGTTTAAGTGTATTTACCTTGCTTGTGAAGTCTATTGAACTTCATATTTTAAAGACCAGCCAAGTTAAATTACCCCATCTCATCTAAACATTTAGCCATACCAAAAACTTCAAGTGCTGTGTTTTGATTATTTAGACCCTGCAACTCGATAGGTTTAGGGAATTCTGCACCTTCCCAGACCTTTGTGCTCCCAGTAGTCTCCACTTTGTTTTTGCTTATTTTATTTTTTTTTCTCAATCCTCAGCAAGTGTAGCCAATAAATACAAGAGTAGATCTCAACTCAGAGTCTCAAGGGGTGCATTTATTTGGATCTATGAGAGAGATTCCATCACCAAAGAAAAAACACTCCTGCAGCCTCTGAATGCAGTGCTAGATTATGTCCTCACCAAACAGAAGAGCAGGCAAGTAAGTAGTTTTACTCTCAGGAATATATTGAAATTTTTTTTAACATCCCATCTCTGTGTTCAAAGGAAAAGGCTTATAGAAGCATCATGTCCCTTATTTTTTTTAATCACTTTTGTTCTCTTTTTGTTTTTGTTTTTTTACTCCAAATATTTGGGATTACATTTTTCTCACAGAAATTTTCCTGTAGTGTACAGAAGCTCAAACTTTTGACTTACAATGGGGCCCGTTTCACTTAGTGGAAAAGGAATAATAAATAAAATGAATTGGAATAGTGGAAAAGGTATATGGCAAGAACTAAAGTGACAAACCTTGTAAACCTTTAAATACTGGGACTGGTATGTTATATTTTTAATTCCCCGCAAAAATGTTTATACAAAGAACATAAGAGGCATATGGCAGAGGGCTTTTGCTTTGTTATCCTTGGGGTTCTCTTCATTTGAACCCAGCAACGCTCAAGAATACCACAGCAGTTGGTCTTTTCCAGAGATCTCATAGAAAGGTGGGTTATGGCTTAGCCAAATGGAAACACTAGCAATTTTACCAAAGTTAAGTCATATTTAATATGGTTAGTCACCATTTTAGTCCCAATTTGGGCGACTTCCCGATAGATGCCATATGCTATAGATACCTGTGGTTTGGATCCCATGGTAAGCTGTAGATCCATACCTAAAAATAAATGGCATTTAAATGAGTTTGAATCTGTGGAAAAGCCTTACCAATTTCTTCCTTTCCTTCCTAGAGAGCTTATATTGAAACTGGATCCAAAATGCCCAAGAAGGTGGCAGGATAGGATGAGATGAGCCGTGCTTTCAGATTGTTGCAGGCCTTAGTTGGGTTTGGTGGCTGTCTGATTTATTTTTGAGGTCATGCAAAGAGAGCTTTTGTTCTGATCAGTGAAACTGGCTTGGTGATCTAGGGGGTTTTTCAGCTAGTTTTGACATTTGTGATGGTAAAGTGGGTGTATTTATATTTTATAGTCTAGTTTGGTGGGGGTGGGGGAGGTCAGCTAATAACTAGGTATAGGGTGATTCTCTGAAAAATCAGACAAGGGGTGGAACCACACCCTCTTGGATTCTAATGAAAATTAGTGTATAGGTAGATTTTTGACTGAAACTACTGACTCTGAAATCTGTTTTTCAGTATCTTATTTAGAAGCAAAGTTATGGACATCTCAATTTTAAGGGTTTTGCCCCCCCCCCCCCTCATTATTAAAGACTTGTATCTTAGCCCCTAATTTACCAAGAAGGTTGAACTAAAAGCCATTCCAATGAGAATTATTAGCTCTTAGAAATAATATTAAAAACAATATTATTAGCTCTTAGAAACAATATTAAATAAGTTACAGTCATCTAAACTTTTAAATGGGGAGGGACCCAAAGTATATTGAAATGAATTAGAAAAAAAGCACTATCTGTTTTGTTTCTTAAAATGCATAATTTCTTTTGTATATTTGACTTGGTATTAGTCATATAATATATACCAGGGTATTAATTATTTAATAATTAAATACTATAATATATAATATAAAAAGTACTATCAGAATAATTTAATAATGATGCTTAAAGTGACTTGAAGGTATTAGTCTAATTATAAATATTATATATATTTCTCAGTGGCTGTAACATTCCAGCAAATTGATAATGGCACAACTTTTATATGTTTTTATTTGATATCAAACCATTGTATTGTAAATTAAAAAAAAATTCTAATAGGATTTTAGAGGAGAAATGAACAAACAATGAAATGTTTCATCAATCCAGTATTGAAATGTACTTTTCACAGATTTTCACTCCCTAAAACACTGGGGACATCCTAATTGCTTTTCACTTTATTAAAAAAAAAGAATCCTAATACTCATACTTCAGACTACAGATATTCACCTCATTGAAGAACGGAGAAAAGAGAGGAGTCTCTTGTTTGAGAAACTTAGTGTTGCAGATGCCAAGAATGAACTAGTTTCTCTCATCTCTCGACCCCTTCTTTTGGCCTGGCTCAGCTCTCAAGACACCAAGTTTATGCCACAACCCTCTCTTCTTGCTGAAGGCATGTGTGAACATCGCCGGTTTAATCCAATGAAGATTGATTCCTTCAAATGTATTCGGAGGGTAGAGGTAAATATTTGAATGTATACTTTGCTTTTAATGTCCTTAGTTATTTCCATTTTATATTTCCCTTAAACCAAATAATTTGGGTTTTAGTTAGAGATTTACTCAAGGGTAAGTTGCGAAGTGCTTCCTGCTACTCATGGTGAGATTTAATTTTATAACTGTTAAAGAGTATGCTCATCTTTTTGAGGCTTCTATATCTCAGTACCAACCTTAATGAGTAGCTGAATCCTTTGTACAGTCGATGTGTATCAATGCTACTGATGGCACAGGTTCTGTGACAATCCACTCGCTGCATTTTTGTAATGTGCTCTCTGGAAAGAGGAATGGGGAGGCTATATAGGCTCAGTCACTTTGACATTGATGCAAGGAGTAAACATATTCACATAGAGGCAAGGTTTTCATGGATTCTGATTAAAAGTGACAAGTCCAGATAGAGGTCACTGGTACATGAAACCACAGCCCTTGAATATATTTTTCTGAGCTCATCCATTTTGGAAATGGTTTTCTGGGCTTTGCTTTCATAATCCACATTGGATGAGAATCAAGTGGGTGCATAGAATGTTATGGGTGTATGTGATTAAGAAAAGAGTCAAGAGGTGTAGTGTATGTTTAAAAGAGAGATCCAGATACTTGCATTGAGGGGGACATGAAGAAAATTGTGTGATATGAACTGAAGAAATTGCGATCAAGTTTAAGTTCTGGTAGGGTAATGAGACCAGTGGCTGTACTATTGGATGGAGTGGTGGCATATTACACTGGTAGTTGGTTATGAATGTGTGTGAGCTAAAAAAAATATGTGGATGAAGTTGCAATATGCAAGGCTGAAAGTGTGATAAAAGTGAGGTTGAGAATGAGACCTTCTGGTATAGCTGGGAACAAGTGGTGGATGCAATTGTGAATAGGTATTGGTATGTGACAAGATGAAAGATGGAGTAACCGGCACTTTTGGTACATTTGGTGAGGATTGAATTGAATGAAAAGTAATAATTTCTGTGCTCAGGAAAACTTGTGGTATTAAACACATTTACAGCCTATGTATATTCATTAAATACACATTGGTTGGGAAAAGAAGAATGGGTGAATGTAAGGGTATTATTGATCTGCCTTGAGTAAGAAAGAATATACAGCAATTTTTTTATAGGCATGGGTATGAGCCTTTCTGACCACATGCTTATATTGGGTAAGGCTATATGTGAGGAAGGTAAAGCTTGTGGGCTATGGCCTACCCCAGTGTAAGTATTGCTTTCGAATTGATGGAACTTAAGCTACATTGAGTATGGCTAGTGCATGAATGTCTTTTGATTTAGGTCATTTTTCCACAACCATCATATGTTATAGCGCCCTGTGGTTTGAATACCTGTTCAAGTTATAAGTCTATATTGAGTAATCAGACTGGGAAAATCAGTGATAAATCCAGGACAAAACAATTGTTTATGTTTTTCACCCAATATTAATATTGCAGGTGGAGAATTTATTAAGTACTGGCTGTGGTATTCACTCAAGCAATTCCATCCCTCTCACTTATACAATGGATGATGCATTTTGCCTTCACTGTGTGACTTGGCATGCACATCACATCCTCTTCCGTGAAGGCTTAAAGGAGTTGCACAAAATGGCTAAGAAAATGTCTGCCAAGGAACCAAAAATGTAAGTATTGCATTTTAGTGTTCATGTGAGGGGACAAGGAGAATTTTGTTTCATTAATATAGTTGTAATTTGAGAAGGGTGTGTTCATTTATTGTAATGACTGGAGGGGCAAGAAGAGAGAAACGTATGGATGGAATTGTGTGACATGGGCTGCTATAGCAAAGTTTGTTTTAGTCCATGTCATTTGCTCCTTTCCCCAGATCACCTTTCTCAATGATTGCTGACCTTGCAGGATTTTCTTAGAGGTTAAACACTCTCTGCAACTGGTTATGTAGCATTGTTTGAGGTTTGTGAGTTAATAGTAAGTGTATTGAACTACGTTTGGTTTAATAGTGTGTGCATTGTGCTGTCAAAATGGCTTATGTTGTTTTGTTAGAAACTGCATCAGAGCCTTATCATGGTGCCCTATGTTGTGTCAGAGATGTTTATTCTGGGTGAATGTCTGGTGGAATGTTAGCACACCCCGGTTTACAGTATTTGTGATTCCATAACTGCTGTGAACTGGATGGCTGTCAAGATTTTCTTCTGGGTTCCTGGACATCTAGGAATTGCTGGAAATGAGCTCACTGAGGGGGCCAAAGAGACTATGAGGACTGGGTGACCAGACCAGACCATGATTCAGGTCAGCCCTTTGGGCTTCCTGGCAAAGAAGATGGGAGATAGCGAATGCGAACCTAAAGTTGCTTGCTTTTGCTGTGTGACTTTCTCTGTGAACTTACCCCCATTGCCATGGAAGCTTCAGGTCGTCATCTGCCATCTTTGAATCAGGCACTCTTGCAGTATGCACCAGCATTTGATGGAGCTTGCTCCCCTGCACCTTATAGCATTAACTGTGTAGTCCCCACAGACTGTATATTCTTGTTGAATGTCCCATTCTAGGGTATCTAAGCTCATGTTGCTAGTCCTGGTATCAGGATGACTGTGGCCACTACTGCTTGTCCCTTGTACTCTGGCTCTATATGTGTACATCTATATTGGTTTGAGTGTTCAGACACTGTGGCTAGGTGTGCCTTCCTCTGATGCCAGAACATTCCTTTGCGAGGTCCATTATTTGTTTGGGTTTTCTTTTCTTTTTGAAAATAGCCTAACTAATCACTGTGCTCCTGCTTTGTTTGTGTATACCACCCACATTCCAGATTTATGTATACAATGCTATGACACTTGGGTGAGCAAATCATGGTCTTTCTGCTAGTTTTGTTCAAGAGGATCTGGCCTGGGGATATCCTCTTAGATTCCTGTTGAATGACTTCTTGGCTTGCCTTTTGCAAGCTGGGAAGAGATCACTGTACCCTCGGTGGTTTCTACCCAATTTCTCTTAACTTTCTGCATTTGTAAATTGCTGGAGAAATTGGTAAACATTAGGTTTACATTTGGACAGTTGAAGCCACCTATCTCCTGCAGTGTGCCTTTTGCAAGTTATACTCCACACTGGATGCTCTGCCCCAGCTGAAAAATGCTATCTGCAAATCCTTTGTTCATAGACAGCACTTCACTCCTGTATTTTTTTTATTTGGAGAAGACCAATGATACTACATGTCAATACAGTATCATGGAAACATTCCACACCATGGGTTTTGTGATGAGTGGTGACTGTGTGGAGTTGATTTGTGTGTGAAAGCCATTCTCCTCATTTTTGTCCACTATGGATTTTCACCACTTTGCCTTTGTCTGTCCTTTTTCCATACTTTTCTTTATTTATGATAGAAAAGTGTAAGCGTTTAGCTAGGAAAGGGGTTGGGATCGACTAGATTGTAAGGTAGAAATTATAAATGTTGTTTTGATATCATTATATTTCAAACAAAATGATATTTCATCATAGAGTATATTATTTGCATTCCGCCACTCATTTGTTTTGGTTTCTCCTGAAGATGGCCTTTTATAAAAAAGCAAATGCAAAAGATAGAACAAAAAACACTTTACAGATTTACTAAAACAGAAACCTATGCTTCCAGCTTAATGATGTAGGAGCTGGTTGTTATTTATTTATGAATGGATCTAAGAAGACCATTATAACCAGGAAATTGAACTTTGTTTTATTAAATTTTTACACATGAGTTAATTCTGACTATTTGAGTTGATTTAGGGGATATTTAAATAGCACTAGTCAACAATGATTTTGCTACTTGGGTATTAGTTTGTGATTCATACTATATCGAGTATGCTGATTCAGAATCCGTAATCAGAATTGTTCTAGCATGTAAAGTTCCTGAGTTACACACACACACACACACACACACTCTTTAGCCATTATAGTAGTGGTGTTGAAACAGCATTTACATACAGTGATTAATTGCATTTTTCTTTCAGATTTATCTCACAATTAATTTGTAAGTGAAATATGATTGTACAAAAGTATATAACTGGATATATATAAACTAAGTTGAAAACATGAATCGGCAAGGATGTATAAATAGCCCAGACAACTTTTGTTATATCTGTGGAAGATATACTTCAAGCAACTAGCGGAAAAATTTAGCTAAAAGAGTGAAAACTGCATACAATTATTACTTTGGTTGTAAAGTTGGTGACCAAGATAAGCCCTGGGCATCTCACAAATCTTGTACTGTGTGTTATACAGGGCTCACATAGTGGCTAAATGGCAAACAGAAGGGTATGCCTTTTGCTGTACTAATGGTGTGGCGTGAGCCAACAAATCATGTTTTTGATTGCTACTTTTGGATGACAAATATTGCAGGATTCTCAAAGAAGAACAAGTCAAAAATTGTATATCCAGATTGTAAGTCAGCCTTAAAACCAGTACCCCATAATATGGAGATAACAATCCCAGTTCCTCTATCAGCTAGTGCAGTTAAACAAGATGATTCATTTCCTGAAGAGGAGGATAACAATGACAATGAAATGTATGAGGAGGATTCTAAGGAAAAGAAGATCCAGTTGATAAATCAAGAAAGATTGAATGATTTGGTGGGGGATTTGTCATTGTCAAAGGAGAACGCAGAACTGTTGGGCTCCAGACTACAGCAATGGAATCTTCTAGAGGACGGTGCAAAAATATCTACTTTCCGTAAATGCCATGAGGCCTTAGCTGCCTTCTATAAAGAAGAAGATGGTGCTTGTTTCTGTACTGATGTTAATGGCCTCATGAATCAGCTAGGAAATGAGCATTTACCTGATGAATGGAGACTATTCATCAATGCAAGCACTGCTAGCCTCAAAGCTGCCTTACTACACAATGGTAACAAAAAAACCTTCAATTCCTGTCGTACTTATTGTTGGGATGATAGACATATGACTCAATGAATTTTAGAAGGTGTTCATTACTCACATCATAAGTGGAATATCTGCGGTGATCTGAAGATAATTTCTTTTCTTCTTGGACTGCAGCTAGGATATACAAAAAATATGTGCTTCTTATGCCTATGGAACAGCCGTGATGAAGGGAATCATTATATTGTCAAAAAGTGGCCCGAAAGAGAAGAACACAGTTGGCTGATACAATGTGAAGCACATGCCTTTGGTACATCCACAGAAGATCTACCTTTCACCACTTCATATCAAACTTGGCCTTATAAATTTTGTTAAAGCAATGGCCCATGATTCTGATGGATTCCAGTATCTCAAAGAGAAATTTGGTGCAAAGAAAACCGATGCTAAACTTAAAGCTGGCATTTTTGTAGGGCCGGAGATCAGAGAATTGATACATGGTAGGGAGTTCAGAAATTTGTCGCATGTAGTGCAGAACTTCCTTGGTAATCATAGGGCTGAAAACTATGAAGAAATAGTGGCAACATGCTAAAGGCCTATCAATGAATGGGGTGTCGGATGTCTCTTAAGATTCATTTCTTGCATTCTCTAGATTTCTTTCCATCTAATATGGGTGATATTAGTAACGAACATGGGGAAAGGTTCCACCGAGATATCGCAATGATGGAAAGAAGGTATCAAGGCCGCTTCAATGAAAACATGATGGGTGACTACTGCTGGTTCCTACAACGGGAGGATCCCTTATATCCACGTACAAGCAAGAGAGCAAGAGTCTCAAACATTTTTGAAGAAATTTATAGTTAGGTGAGTACTACCTCTTTTATATGTAATACATATCTTGTCTGTGTAAGGGGAATGCCCTGAGACACATGAGTGAAACCAGTGCAAGACTGAAGGATGTCTTACCCTTCCCATTTCTTCCTTTTTTCCTATGTCTTGCTCTTCCCATTCCTCCTCTTTTCCTTATCCCTCCTTTTTTCTCAATGGACTGAGGTCTATAAAAGCTGGTGTTAGATTAAGTAACTCCATATATAAATCCAAACTCCATTTGTTGTAAGGCTGAGACCTGGCCAATCAAAAATTTAATTTGTTTGCAAGGCTGAGGCATTGCCATACTATGTATATATGTATGTTGTGAATTTTCATTTTATTTTCATTTTTTTAGGAAAAGCAAACCTTGATAATGATTGAGATGCCTTTCCACTCTGCTGAAGCACATGGGCTTTGTTTTTTGGGGGGCCAAGACTAAGGTGGTCCACTTCTGTCCTCATCTATGACTTCACTTCAATCCAGACTTTTTCCTAAATGCAGGTTTGCCCAGCTATGGTAGGGTCACACTGTTTCCTTGGTCTTGTTTTTAATGAATGCCTTACCTGGGAGGCACAAATTCATATCCTTACGGTCTCTTGCACCCGGGCCATTGACATTCATCATTCTGTACAGTTCAGCACTCAGGGTGCTGATAGGGCTACCTTTTCACTTTTTAACCACTCCTTTGTTCAGTTGAAGCTTGACTACAGATGCAAGTTTTATGCATCTACAACCAAGCATAAATTGCAGAAGGTGGACGATATTCACCATGTTGGTCTTTGTTTGATGACTGGTGTCTTCCACACGTCCCCTATAGGAAGCCTTGTTGTTGCTTAGAAGATGCTGCTTGTTCTGTTCTGTGTATTTTGCAGTTGTATATGCAAGCCTGACTTCTCCCTCAGTCACTAATGGCTCTCATTTCAACCAGCTAATCTAAATGGTGCCAATACCATTGTTAGACATCACTCATACCCTAAACATTCCGGATTTAAGGCAATGCAACTCTTTTGATAGCTCAATGTAGCTCTTGGCCAGATGTGCCTCTGGTTCTGCCCAGAATGACGCCCTTGATGATACCACATTTGAACATTTGTCACTATGCCTCTGCTCTCAAAGCTTCTACAGCACCTGGAGTATTGTGTTAAAACCTTTTGGAGCATACACCAAGTTATACTGGTGCCATACTAGTATATATGGATGGCTTCAAATCTGAAGAGGGGAGGGGAAGGCAGTTTTCATAGTTTGAAGCCAGCGGGGCTCTATTGGGCACTGTGCCTGTCTTTGCAGCTGAGCTGGTTGCAATATATGACTTAGTATCAGAGATTACACAATGTGCCTGGTTTGAAGACTGGATTGTGATCTAGGTGACATACTGAGTGCCTTTGAGGCTTTGGAATCTCTGTATCCTTTTCTGATGGCCAGGGCATCATAGTCCATGTTGTGCCTTTCCACAGTGTTCAGAAAGCATTGAACAGTAGTCATGATGTCAGCATTTTGATATCCAGCTAAATAATGATGATACAGGTAAATCTTTTCTAATATTCAGTTTGCTTCTAGTCTTTCATGTCAGCTAACTTATCTCAACTAAAACTTTAATCTGTATGCTATTCACTGCCATTGTCTGTTTACCGATACATCATGTTCCTGAATAAGGAGACATTAAAAATAGTTAAATTTAGCCTGAACACCCTCTGCATTCATTCTGTTGGATCATTTGTCAAACCTTTCCATTTACTTCATCTCCTCCCTTAACCCCTTCCTTATGATGATGAAACAACTTTCGTCACACCTACTGGTGCGCATGTCTCCGATGATGAAATGGTTATTGTCATGAAATAAATGATTGTTTTTCTGTTCTGTAATTTTGCTGGTGTACACTATGAACATTCCTGAGACTATTCAAAGCGTCTGTCTTATAATGACGTCATTCTCAACTGACCAATAAATACACTTTGTGGGTGGGTTTGTTTATACCCGCAAGGCAAAAGCATGTTCTATGCCAGTTGGAAATTACTTGTGATTGATTGTGTAATATATAGCATAAACTTTTAATTTTGTTGTATATTTTAATGGTCTTCAAGTGAGGGTGATAATTATGAAGATAGTGACTTAAAACCCATACAGAGTGACAATGAATCAAATGATATTAGTGATTAGTGACACTTATATTTCAATCAGTGATGAAGAATGTGAAGCAATGGATTTATCGGGTGGGTAGAAACATTGCATTTAGGTGAATAAGCAATATATCATTTTAATTCATTATTTGAAAGATATTCTCAACATGAACAAACAACATAAGAATAGGCAAAATTTAAATATAACAACATGAATAATGTAATAAATGCAAAATTTAAATTTTAATAAAATGTATACAGCACCGTACGCTGGCACTGTTGACTCGTCCTAAAGGGGTTAATCCTTACAAAGCCTCTTTCAATGCCTCACATTGATATTTGGCTCAATTCCAACTTCAAGCTAATTACTTCCTCTCTCAACTCATGCTCTGTAGCCATTCTCTTGTTAGTGATGGCAGGAAAGGAGCACACATTCATTGTCTTGGAATCTCACCTCTCCTTTGAACCCCTGTTCAGGCATCAAAATATGTTACAGAATCATGATAAGAGTCTAGCGACTCAGAGTAGTAAACTGGTTGATTGGAAAGAGTCAGAAACAAAAATTTATGATATATATAAAAAAAAAATTCTAAACAAAAAGTAAAGTTTAAAAAAAAAAAAAACCCACCAAGAACTAGATATGATCAAAATGATTTTAACATGCAAAACTAATGAAAATTATACACTATAAGCAATCTGTTCTTAACAAAATTTACTAAAAAAATCCCATACACAAATTCTAACAGCAATTCAAACAACTGAGAAAGTATATATACAGCTGATAAAATTTAAATGCCTTTAAATGGTAAAAATCAAGAATGCAGACAACCTCAAATTACATGATTAAAAAGAACCTACATATCTAATCTCTTTGATCTAATTAGAACATTTCCTTTGTAATATTACTTATTGAAGTATTGTACAATTAACAGTTTTATGATACACCATCAGCCCTTACAGGGATTAGGGAAATGGAACAGAGATGAGGAAAAAGGCATTGTAGTTTCAAAATAGTGTGGCTTCTATCTTGAAAGAAACCCACCATTCAAAACACTGCCTACATTAAAGAAGGCAGTCTTCTTGTTATACTAAAGCTGGCCTCCATCAATGGCCTGAGTTCCCTTTTCATCTATTCATACTAGGTTGAAATTGTAATCAATTTATCACCACCCACCACTACATTGCTGCATTCTTACTTTTGCCCAATAATCAATGAAATCAATAAAAAGAAAAGGAAGCTCTATTCAATGGCATTCTTGTTCAACACATCCCTGTGGAATAGACAAAAAAAATACAATTCTGACAAAGAAAATATAGAATATTAGGTCTTGTCATAAGTAATGCAGCATTTTTTTTTCATATTCATTATTTTATGGATAGAAATAAAATAACTGGTTATATTAAAATTAGGATTTTTATTAATTTAATAAGTAATATAATTTCCCAGTTTCTGATAACTTTTCAATACCATGTTTGAAAAATCATTTGACTGATTTTTAAAAAAAGTTCTTTAAGATTCTTTTGACCTTCTGTTGTTGACATCTGTATTCTCTTCAGGGGATTTGCTAAACTCCTAAGAAGATAGTAATATGATGAGGCTAAGTCAGCTGAGTATGGAAATGACTTGGTTCCCAATCAATATTGTTTGGTATCTCTTCTGAGATGAGGCTGTGTGTTGTCTCAATGAAAAAGCACAATTCTTTTATTGATTAATGCTGGCATTTTTTCCTTCAAGTGATGCATGTATGAAAATGGCCCAACTGAGCACAGTAAACTTTGTTTGTAGTTGGAATTGGGTTAAGAAGTTCAAAATGGATTATGCCACTCATATTCCCCCCAAATTCACAAGAGAATTGTCCCTGGATGAGGCCTCTGTTTTCGTTGGGGCATTGTTTTTTTCCCAAGACTATTCCACCTTAAAGAATGTTTAATCTTATTGGACATAACCCACTTTTTGTCTCCTAATAATCTTACTAGAAAATTGTTCACTTTTTAATCCAGAAAGGAGAGATGATCAAACCTGCTTTTGATTAATCATCATCATCATCATCACTTCATCACTAACTATAATTTAAGAAGGGGATTTTTTTTAGTATTTGAATAATAATTTCATTTTAGTTTGGTTATGACTTATGTTTTTTTATCAAAGTTATTTCTAATCATTCTTTTATAATATCCAAAAACAAAATGGTGAAGTTTAGAAATAATTATAAGTATCAAAATTTTGTGAATTTTTTTAAAACCCAAAGAATTACAAACGAGTGAAGTTCATAAAATTTATTTTTATATATCTTTTTCTATAACTATATTTTAGCACCGTGATATTTTGAAGGGGAGAAATTTAGTTTAGAGTTCCTTTTTTAAAATATAATTGGCGAAGTTCAGAAAATTTAGAAAAATTTAACCATAGCTGCTTTTTTTTAGATTTTAAATTTTAATCTTAGTAGCGAAGCGCAAGCTCCTCCCGTAGTGGGGAGTGGTGAAGCCATTGCCTGATTATATCTATAAAATGATGATAAACATTAAAAGAAATGCTGCATTACTTATAGGATGACCTATTACATAAAATATTAGATTAGTTTAATTATATTGTTACTCATTTCATTCCTAGTGAAGAAAGAAAGTTAAAAGATAGACTGAAGGCAAAGTGGTGAAAATTCCAATGGAAAATGGGGAGAATAGCTTCCCATTTGTAAATAGACCAATTTATCTAATGACATTATATCAGTTTATATTGTCAGCAATTAATATTTTCAGGATTATTATACAATTGTTCTCATGACTACCAATTTTTAAGGGGCTATAGTTATTTAATCCTTCCATGTCATTCAACAATTAGGTGGGTATCCTTATAAATTTTATTTAACAGTTGAACCAAATGACAATGTACTTCAAGCAAAAAATGTCAACACTATCATTTAATGATAAAATTTTGATTTTAAAGGGGCTCACTACTTGGTACTGCAGTTAACTGTAAGGAGGTTCCAACAAGTCCATGTTTTCATAAGAACTAGTGTTGAATCTTTATCAAAGATTTCAAAATATTGGAGTCATAACAGACAATGCCATTAAAAGGAAAGTAATGCACTATGGTGATCGGATTATGTAATAGGTAGGCTACTGGCACCAAGTTGCAGGATTCCATAGGCCCAGCGAAAATTGCCCCACAAAATGGACATGCGGTAGTCTTATTAAATCCCAGCTTACTCCACACATATAAAATAATGTCTAAAATTGGAATAAGGAAATTAGAATGTATAGATTTATTTGCATCTATGAATTTGAATATATATATATATATATATATATTTATATATATATATATATATATATATATATTATATATATATATATATATATATATATATATATATATATATATATATATATATATATATATATATATATATATATATATATATATATATATATATATATATATATATATTGACCAAAAGGAATTGTATCACAAAGCTGCGACAGGCATATCTTATTATATAGATAAAACTTGGGATATGTAAGGAATTCTTCGACATACGGGTGGGGAACAATGAATTCAACAACTTAGTTCATCAGTTATTTATTGCACAGTAATGATGTTTCTAGGCATTGAGATGGATGTATTAATAGAGACAACCACAAAGTTTCAGCAATTTATTTGACAAATGAAGGGATAATAACACTTTTTACAAAAGTTTGCCATCAAAAAGTCTTCATACCCATTGCAATTTGATAATTATTAATAGTCAATTATCACTATTCTTGGTTAATGACACTCCCAGCAAGAGCAAACTTCATCTAAAAAAAATAGACATGCTGAGCTGCCTGTAGTGGCAGGTAACTCCAGGATTATGAATTGGATGTTGAGTGATGAATGCCATCTCATTGGGCATTTTGTTTTGCTTAATATTTGTATTATGTGGTCATATCTTCATGTTTTTAATAAGAGTGGTGGTAGATAGTAAAGTTAAAGAGGTGGATATGAGTTCCATAGGGCATGCAAAATCCACCGATAGATTTCTGGAACACAGTAGGAAGAGAGTATATTGTACTGTGTTGATGAGCAGGGAATGATAGGCACTGTTGTGATTGGTTATGTGTATGATGATGCATATGGAGCTACTTACCCCAGTTAAGTATTTAGGACCAGAGGTAGAGGAGGATTTTATTTCCCTTACAGCCTTGGATAAAATTTCGGCAGTGAATCATGGGTGAATGTGGTAGGTTGGGAGTGAGTTAGGTCTTTGTGGGTTCACTCATATCCCTGTGTTCCATTGCTAATTTTTTCATGGTGTTATGAGGTTGTTTGCTTCTTTAGGTAATTAACCCTGTAAGGGGCGCGGCGATTTGCCATCCTGGCCGCCGTGCTGACAGGACTCAGCACCCCGTCCGGCCCCAGCTTAGCCTCTCTTCCTTCCTTCAAAACACTTGTTTCCCCTCTTTTCACACAACCTCTCCCACAACTTTCTCTGGTCAGCCTCTAATTTCACAGGGTAGATGCTGACCTTCCTTTCAGCCAACCGTCCCGCATCGGGGCTGAGGGGGTGGGGGACAATGTTCCCTAACCCCTGAGCTCCGGTCTGGGGTGGCTGGTTTTTAACTACCTGCTTCATCCCCACCTATACCTTCCTCACATCCCTTTTCCCCTCGTCTTCAAAATCTATCATTTTTACGCCGTGTCTAAGGTGGAGCCGCCATGCCGATGGATTGCCAGGCCACCAGGCGGGAGGGGTGGTCCCAAATGGCGGCGCCTGGCTCTGCCGAGCCTGCAAGCACCTCTTGCAGTGCGGGCAACTGTGAGAGGTGGTGAGCTGTTGCGTCCTGTGTAAATAAGAGGGTCACCATGCCCAATGATGAGTATAAAAAAAAAACCCAACCACCAACTTCCCCAAGAACAACGGAGCCGCCCTCGGGCAGCTCCACCAAAAAAATGGAGGTCTCCCCCCTTGTGCTTGCGCAGGGGACCCTCCATACTTCTTCAACCGGAGAGGAGGCTTACTCCTCTCCTACGCCTACGGGTGTAGGGGACTTCCCCTCACTCCCTTCTCTGGAGGTGCTTTCGGGCACCTCCCTATTTCCAGCGGCAGTCCCTCCTTTTCTTTCTAAGGGGACTGCCAAGAAAGCCAGCAGGCAGCCTATTGCCGACCGCCCCTCTTGTAAGCGGCTCGGTAGGGCAAACCCCCTTAGGGGGGAGAGGGAAGCCAGGCCCCTTCGGTCGCTTACCTCAAAAGACCTGCTGGCAAGGATATTAAACCTTGCCGGGGTTAAGGCTTGTGCCTCCCCACAAATGACTCTTGACGCTGCCAAGGGGACCTGCGATGTCCTGGGAGGGGATGGCCAACTGGAGGCCCCTCCTGTGATAGACATGGTCCTTGAGGAGACCCAGCCTCAGACGGTAGGGCCTTCCATGGGGGGGAATCCGGGCTCGGGGCCAAGCACCGAACCCGAGTCCGCCCCTATGCAAGGTCCCCCTCAAACGGCTGAGGGCTCCGAGGCAATACAAGGAGGGGAGGGATCTCCTCCGACAGGTGCCCCCACGACTACCAGCAACTTCTCCATTTCGGAGAGGGACCTGGCTGAGGCCGGCCCATCTGGCATGGGGGCTTCTGCCGGCGGAGGTGAGAAGCGGGTTCATTCCCCGCCCTCCTCTCCAAAAAAGAAAAAGACTAAAAAGACAAAGAAGACTCGGGGCTCCTCTCCATCCGCGGGGCTGCGGGGACGGATAGGTCTGCTGCCACTTTGGTAGGCGACCAAGCCAAGATCGGCACATCCAGCCCCTCTACCCCCGCGTGTGCGGAGCCCCTGACTAAGACCAAGAGTGCACAGGGCGGAGCCTCGATGACATCGGGGCCCCTGATTCAGAGGTTACCTGGCGTTTTCGAGCCCGCTGGCTTCAAACGCTTCCTCGTTATTCGCTCCACTGATGGCACCATGTTGTCCAAGGGCAACATGATCCATCAGAGGAGAGGATTAGCTAGTGCCATTGGTAGAGAGCCGAAGGTGACCCGTTTCTCGGACGGCAGCCTTCTGGCGAATGCGGCGAATCCCGCCGAGGCGGCCAAGATAAGTGCTCTTCGGACACTTCATGGCACCCCGGTGAGTGTGACGCCGCACTCTACCATGAACTTTGTGAAAGGAGTAGTTTATGCGAGGGAACTCGTTGACTACTCCATTGAGGACATCACCCTAGAGCTGGCCGACCATGGGGCGGTCAAAGTCGAACGTGTGATGAGAAAACAGGGAGGGGCCTCGAGACCCACCCCTACACTCTTCGTCACGTTCGACTGTGACAAGCTCCCTGAGTCGGTGCGTGCCGGTTGGTACCGCTACCGCGTGAAGGCATTCGTGCCACTTCCGCGGCGGTGCTATTACTGTCACCGCTTCGGCCATACGAATCGCTCATGTAGACGTGCAAAGTCGGGGTCACCCGAAGTATGTGTAAATTGCTCCAAGGTCGCACACGATAAGTCCAAATCGTGTGTGGCCAAGTGTGTCAATTGCGGAGAGCCGCACCCTGCTTCTTCGAAGCAATGTGGTGCATATCTCCTGGAGAAAGAAATCCTGGCCGTTCAGGCCCAGGATCGACTCTCATTCCGCGAGGCTAAGGACTTGGTCCTGGCGCACCCAGCTCTGCCTGGGACGTCATATGCCTCAGTAGCTAGAATGGCACCCTCTGCTCCTGGCCCATCCAGGCCAACGAGCACGGTTGTTTCCGCGCCCATTCGGAGCCCTTCTGCGGGCTCTACCCAACCCGGGCGCTCCCCTGGTAAAGCTGGCGGCAAAAAGGGTTCATACCCAGCCCCGGCTAAAACCAGGGCTCCCCCCTCTTCCCCCAGCGTGACCGTTTCCCGCAAGGCGAAACGGCCCCGCGCCTCCACCGAGTCGTTAGACTCACAGGAGGCAACACCCCTGAAGATGGTCGCTAGGCCATCTTCGAGCGACCATCTTCGGGGGTTCCTAAAGCTGTCCCCCGAAAGGAGGACAGCAACAAAGGAGCTTCGGCTCCTTCGCCCACGCCCCGAGGTGGAGCGAGTGGCTCGGAGACGGTGGTTCCTCGAAAAGAGGGCCCCCCGCCTCCGAAGCCGCAGCGCCCGCCTCCGAAGCCGCAGCGCCCGCCTAAGGTTTCGAGGCGGAGGGAGGAAAAGACTCGCATGGCGAGCCCAACCTCCCCCAATAAGTCCTCGAAGGCGACAGCGCCTCCAGCGCTTTGTCCGGCCAACAGCGCCCGGGGTTCTGCCCCCGGGAAGCGTACGGCCATTCCCGTGAGGGTCTTCAGTTCGAGGAGGGCCCCCGCGTCTCCTCCGAGCTAGGCCTGGAGGGCATATTCCTTCAATGGAATTGCCGTGGACTCCGGGCCAACTGGGAGGAGCTGCGGAGGCTCGTCTCGTCCCGCTCCCTTTTAGCTATTTTTTTGCAGGAGACCATGCTAGGCGCGTGCCCCCTGCCCGCCCTCCCGGGATACAAGGGTCTTGCGACCCCAGCACCGCGGGATGGCCGAGCTGGGGGATGCGCGGTTTACACCCGGCATGATGTCTCCGTTCTTCCTTTCTCTTTAGATACCTCCTTTCAGGCAGTGGCTGTGCAGCTGCACCTGGATAGGAGGTATACTATCATTTCTGCGTACATTCCACCGTCAGCTGACTTCGACGCGGGGGGACTTCCGCCGCGTCGTGGCACGGTTGCCGAGGCCCTATCTCTTGCTTGGAGATCTGAACGGCAGGCATCCTCTCTGTGGAGATTACTCCATAAATCCCAGGGGACAAGTCCTTGCCGATCTGATCGAAGAGCTTGAGATGGGTGTCCTAAACGTGGATGAGTTTACGCATCACGGTCCGAGAACCGCTTCATTTTCTTGCCTTGACCTATCTTTGTGCTCTTCGGATGCACAGCCTGATTTTGATTGGGGGATGGTCGATGACCTCCATGGTAGTGATCACTTTCCCATTCAAATATCATTTTCAGGGCAACTGCCGCCTGAGAGACCACCTCGGTGGTGCTTGGCGCGGGCGCGGTGGCCTGCATTTCAGGAAATGACTGAATTCTCTATCTCAGTCGAGGAGTTTAGGTCGGTAGATGAGGCCGTTGAGTTCTTCTCCGGCACCCTCATCGCCGTGGGCCTGACTACTATTCCTAGGACGTCTGGCCGTTTTGCACGCCGACCACTCCCATGGTGGTCGGCCGAGTGTGAGACGGCCCTCAAACAGAAGCGTAATGCCTACATGCGCTATAAGCGCCGCCCGAACGATTTCACTGTCGCTGAATTTCGTCGGGCTAGGGCTAAGTTCCGGTATATTTGGAAGCACGCCCGCCGCTCTTCTTGGCGGGCATACGTGTCTTCACTTAACGGGAAGTCCCCTTTAGCTGAGGTGTGGAAGCGAGTCAAAAGGATTCGGGGCAAGTTCTCGCAGGACCCCCCTCCCGTTCTCCAGGAGAATGGGACCGCAATCTCGGACCCCGCGTCCGTGGCGGAATCCTTCGCGACCGCTTTTTCTGCATTCTCTAGCCGTGATGCTGCTCCGCCAGCATTCAATGCACGTCGTGATGTCGCGGAAGGCCGCCGGCTGGACTTTACCTCCAGAGGCGGAGAACCCTTCAACGACAAGTTTACTGTGAGTGAGGGTCGTTCCGCTCTCGCTTCGTGCGCGGACACCGCCCATGGTCCGGACGATGTCCCGTACGCCATGCTTCGACACCTGGGTGAGCGAGGCATGGCCTTTCTGTTAGATTTGTTCAACAGGATCTGGGTGGAAGGTCTTCTCCCAGACTCCTGGTGAATCGCTACTGTGCTTGCCTTTCGCAAACCGGGGAGAGATCACTCTGCTCCGACTGGTTTCCGCCCAATCTCTCTAACCTCTTGCGTGTGCAAGTTGATGGAGAAATTGGTAAATGTTAGATTAGCCTTTTTCCTGGACAGCGGAGGCCATCTGTCTTCCGCACAGTGCGGCTTCCGCAAGTTCCACTCCACGTCGGATGCTCTGCTCCGACTGGAAAATGCCGTCTGCGAGGCTTTCCTTCGTAGACAGCACTACGCCACGGTCTTTTTCGATCTGGAGAAGGCCTATGATACCGCATTGCGATACGGTATCATGGAGACTCTCCACACGATGGGGGCGAGGGGACGCCTCCCAATTTTTATATCTGAATTTTTGCGAGATCGTCGATTCCGCGTACGGGTGGGGGGAGCCCTCTCCGACCCAAAGGAGCAGGAAGAGGGTGTCCCGCAGGGAAGTGTCCTCAGTGTCACACTCTTTGCCCTGAGCATCAACGGCATCACCTCGGTGCTGCCGGAAGATGTTCTCGCTACGCTCTACGTGGACGACCTTTCGATCTCTTTTGGCGCGGCCCAGATGCCAACTGGAGCGTCGACTCCAATAGGCATTGAACCGCGTCTCTCGCTATGCCGAAGCGCACAGGTTTCGGTTTTCTTTGGCCAAGACTAAGGTGGTGCACTTCTGCCGCCATCCACGGCTTCACCCCGACCCAGATTTGTTTCTTAATGGGGTGCGCCTGGATGTGGTTGAGTCCCACCGTTTCCTTGGTCTTGTATTCGACCGACGCCTCACCTGGGAGGCTCATATTCGCAGCCTTAGGGTCTCTTGTACCCGCGCCATGGACATTCTCCGTTCCGTGACGTTCAGCGCTTGGGGCGCTGATAGGGCTACTGCCCTACTTTTTTATCGATCCTTTGTTCGCTCGAAGCTCGACTACGGATGCGAGTTTTATGCATCCGCAGCCGAGCGTGTATTGCGGAAGGTGGATTCGATCCACCACACGGGCCTTCGCCTTGCGACCGGTGCCTTCCGCACTTCCCCCATTGAGAGCCTGTTGGTCGATGCTGGGGAGATGCCACTCGCTCTGCGCCGCGTGCAGTGTATCACTCGACTGTACGCGCGAGCCCGGCGCCTCCCTCAGTCGCCAACAGCTCTCACTGCATCCGCAGCTGATCTCGATGGTGCCTATGCCGTCGAGAGACGCCAGTCCTACCCTAAGCCTTTTGGGTTTAGGGCCAGGAAACTCCTTCGAGAGGTAGATATCGCTCTCGGGCCGGTGGTGCCCCTGGTTTTGCCCAGGACGCCACCCTGGAGGGTACCACCGTTGGCTATTTGTCGCCACGCCTCTGCTCCCAAAGCTTGTACTGCGCCGGGAGTATTGCGTTCGACCTTTTTGGAGCACACATCGTGTCACGCTGGAACCGTGCCAGTGTATACGGATGGCTCCAAGTCCCAAGAGGGGGTCGGCTTCCACGCCGTATCCCCTCTGTTTGAAGTCAGCGGGGCTCTACCAGGCGCTGCGTCTGTCTTCACGGCCGAGCTGGTGGCAATACACCACTCGGTACTGGAGATTACGCGACGTGCCCGGTTCGGAGACCGGATTGTGATCTATAGCGACTCACAAAGCGCCCTGAGTGCTCTCGGCGCATTGGAATCTCCGCATCCCCTGGTTCGCGATATCCGTGACGCCACGGTTTTGGCGAGCCGGGCAGATGTCGAGATTATCTTCTGCTGGGTTCCTGGACATGTAGGAATTGCGGGGAATGAGCGCGCCGATGAGGGCGCCAAAGAGTCCGCGAGGACTCTGCGACCGGACCAGCGTTTCGCTCTTCCTCACACCGACTACATGGCAGGAATACAGGCAGCTCTTCGGACTGCTTGGCAAAGAAGATGGGAGACGGTCGAAGGGAACTTAAAGTTGCGTGCCATTGCGCCGCGACTGTTTCCATGGATCTATCCCCCAATTCCGCGGCGGCTCCAGGTTGCTTTCTGTCGTCTTCGAATCGGACACACTCGTGTGACCCATCGCTACTTGATTGAGCGCTCGCATGCGCCCTATTGCAACGACTGCGTCGTCCCCCAGACTGTTCGGCATATTCTTGTCGAATGTCCCAGTCTGGGTGATCTTTGCGCACGATACCTGTCTCGGTACCGGGATTGGCGGGGTCGCTACCGCCTGTCCCTTGTACTCGGGAAGAGTGCGTGCACTATGACTGGTGGACTTATTGACTTTTGGGGGGAGGCCGGCCTTCTCCCTTTCATTTAACCCGGTTTTATTGTTGTTGTTGTTTTTGTTATCGTTTTTGTTATTGCTTTGTTATTGTTATTTCTTTTTATTGTTGTTTCCTGTTGAATTATTTTGAAGTAGCCTAGAACTAGGCTGTTTGTTTACGGCAACTTATGCCTAAGTTGGCAGACGCCAGATAGCCCCTTAATCAAAAAAAATAAAAAATCTTTAGGTAATTAAATCTTGCTAGCATTCATGTAGATGGCTTCATGTGTTTTCTTTGACATTATTAGGATTGGTACATTTTCTATTTGGTTTCTAGGATTCGTTGTCAAGTTTAGTGTGTTGAGGAAGGGTTGTCAGTATCATTGTTATTTTTACTTGATCAGTGCTTGTTAGGTTTTTGATTTTTGTTGTCTTGGGCCAATTCGTATATATTGTTTTTCTAGTTTATGTGAATTGTGCAGTCTCACAGAAGTGGGTAAACATAGCATAACATAATTTCACAGATGAAAAAAGCCATAAGGGGCTATCAAAGGACATCCGCATCTATCAAAACCCACCCACAAAATGCATCCATAGGATTGTGTCAGATCATGCATCTACAATATACAATTAGAACCATACACAGGAATGTGTCAAAAACAAAAAGCATTATCATCAAGACTCGTCAAGATCCAAATCAATCAAAATATACAATAATAAAAAACCATCCACAGGAATGAGTCAAGAGTACCCCCAAAGTTACCCCTCCCTCTCATATAATCATTTAATCTGCATTTGAAAACATTGAAGTTTGGACTGTCTACTATCTCAGATGGCAAACTATTCCAGTAATCTACCACTCTCTTGGTGAAAAAAATTTTCTAACATCCAACCTGCACCTCTATTTTTTAATTTTTAAGTGGTTTTCCCTAGTCTTATTACTACCTTTACTACCTTCTAACTCATATAACTTGCTAAAATCCAACTTATTCATCCCAGAACAGATTTTAAAAAGCTCACTCATATCTTCCCTCACACATCTTCTCTCAAATGAGAACATGTCTAGTACCCTCAGTCTATCTTCATATTCAAGGTGCTTCAGGGAAGGTATTATTTTTGTTGCCCTCCTTTGTACTGACTAGCAGGTTGATATCTTTTCTAAAATGTGTTGACCATGCTTGTATACAGTCCTCTAAATGTGGCCTAACATATGAGTTGTATAGTTTAAGGATAACCTCTTTACTCTTGCAACTAACATTCCTGTTAATGTATCCTAGCACCCTATTTGCTCTATTTTTGTCTCAATACACTGCTTTGAAAATTTCAGTGACCTCTCTACTACTATTAAGTCTTCTCATCTTCAACTGAATTAAGGAATACCCATCCATCTCATAGCTCAATTCCCTATTATCTCTTCCCATGTTAATAACTTTGCATTTATTAAGGTTAAAAGTCATCTGCCACTTCTGAGCCCAAGCTAATAACTTATTTAAGTCGCTCTGCACTTTAAAGCTACCCTCAACTTCTTTGACTACAGTTGCCAATTTAGTGTCATCAGCAAAAATTGACACTTTGCTATTTACAGCCTCCCCAAGATCATTTATATAAACTATGAATAATAAAGGGCCTAGACTGAATCCTTGAGGTACGCCACTGATAACGTCCCTCCATTGTGACCTCACCCCATTCAGTACAACTCGGTTTCCTGTCTTTCTGCTATTCATTTATTCAATTCAAAACTTTACCACATATCCCATGCATTTTTAATTTTGAACTAGTCTCCTATGTGGAACCTTATCAAAAGCTTTGCTAAAATCTAAGTAAATTACATCAACATTCTCTCCCTTATCTAATTGTTTAGTAACATAATCCATAAAATTGAGTAAATTTGTTGAACACGATCTACCACTTCTAAACCCATGCTGAGCATCATTTATTAACCTACCACACTCTAGATAGTCAGAAATCCCCTTTTTAACTATTTTCTCAAGAATTTTACAAACATTTGAAGTTAAGCTTTACTGGCCTAAAGTTATTCGGGTCCTCTTTACTTCACTTTTTAAAAATTGGCACTACATTCGCTAATTTCCAATCATTAAGTATTTCTCTAAACTCTAGTGATCTTTTATATACAAAGGGTGGTCAATAAGTTTTGCGAATCGGTAGGGCAAAACATAGGAAGGGGGATGGCTGTTTGTGGGGGTGTTAGGACAAGTTATGACAAGTAAAGACATGCAGCCGCACGCTCCTGCCGCGTCTATTTAAGAAGCAGTAGCTGATCGCAGATCATCAGTCACAAATTTTTCAACAATGGAGAAGGTTGAGCATCGCTCAGTGATCAAATTTTTTATGAAGGAAGGCAAGAATGCAAAAGAGATCCATGAATGCATGGTTGCAGAGTACACCAACACCGCCCCTTCCTATGCAACCATTGCTCCGGGGAATAGGGAGTTTTGCCATGGTTGTGAGTCCTTTGAAGATGACCCCTGTCCAGGACGCCCATCAGATGTGACCAACGAGGACAATGTGGCCCGTGTGGAGAGGATGATCCTCGAAAATCGACTGGTGAAGGTCGAAGAAACGAGCAAGAACTTGGAATATCACATGGGAGTGTTATCAACATCATCCACGACAATTTGAGCATGACCAAGGTCTCTCTGCCCATTGGGTCCCTAGAAACCTCACCCCCCATGATCAACTTCGACGTTATCAGAGTCCACAAGGCCAGAGTTGCACAGGCTACCTTGCATGAGTGTGGATTCGAGGAGCTCAACCATCCTCCCTACAGTCCAGATCTTGCCCCTAGCGACTACTTTTTATTCTGCCAGCTCAAGGCTGCACTGGGTGGATGCCGGTTTGGGGACGAGGAAGATGTCCAGCTCGCCGTCCAGGAGTGGATTGAACAGCAGTCGGGAAATTTCTGGTTGTCGGGAATTCAAAGCCTCAGGGACAAGTGGCGCAAGTGCATTGAAGTCAAGGGTAGTTATATTGAAAAATAATAAAACACTTTTCCTCATATCTTGTTTCCTTATATCCGAATTGCGAAACTTATCGACCGCCCCTCGTATCTATATCTTTATCAACTAAATAATTCATCTTTCTTATTTCTAAGACTATGAGCATTGGTATAAAGACAACTCAGCCCTCCTATCCCCGAAGCACCTCTTTTAGAATGTATACCTTTCACTCTATCTCCTCTGCATCTCTTTCCTTTCCCTGCCCCACCCTGTACCACTATTAGTAACTAGTTTCCTGCCTGCAAAGACCCAACAACACTATCTAACTCCTGCCACAACACGTCAACCCCAGCCTGGCTTAGATGGAGTCCATCCATTGCATACAATGCCTTACTCCCATAAATCTCATTCCAAACATCTACAAACACTAATCCCGACTCCTCACTCACACATACTCATTCAGTCCAATTGCACTAGACAACCATTCCATCTCCACATGCAATCTCAGAAGCACACCAGAAACAATGCTTTTCACTCTACTTTCACTCATCTTTTCAACTAACCTTTTGTACCTCTCTCGTAACTCACATGAACCCACCTTCTTTACATCATTTACTCCCACATGCTTAATCATAACTGCATCCCTCTTTCACCCAGACACCAGACTATCATACCTCTCAGACACATCATTTACACCAACACCCAGCAAACAAACTCACTCCCTTCCATTTGCTTGCACTCAACTTCCTATCTAAATATCTAATCTGAGAGTCACCCATCACAAGCACCTCAGTCATCCTCCTAGTCCCTTTAGGCCTAGCATTACCCGCCTTCCTGTTCTCATTCAAACTACCACTTATTTTACCTTCTGCCACAACCACATCAGACAAATCACTTTCAACCTTTTCCTCTCTTAGGACATCGAATCTGTTAGTCAACCTAACAGGTTCTATGTTCCTCTTACTCACAGACCCAACCTGTCCTAACGTATCTATTCTATCCATATTCACCCACCATTCATCTTCACTTACATCAGTCACTTCTTTCTCTCCAGTCCCTAGTCTAGGCCTATCTTCCACCCTCCTGGTCCCAGCCATATTCTTTATGCGTATACTCGCATCCCTTCTCACTTCATTCACCAACTCACTTAATCTCTTGCACCCATCAAGCAACCAACTCACCTCCTCTACCAAAGCCACATTTGCACTAGTCACATAACACACCAGGCATTCAGGTACATTTTCTCTTCTTTTAACACCACAAATATCACAAACTACATACACACTGCTTACATCAAAAGGCATACTCACTTCATCCAAAGCAACAGCCATGCTGAGAAACTTTTCAAAATATAATTAAAAATTCCTTTAGTATTATGTCTAACACTCAAAGTTAACTATCTTCCCAACTTAAATATATTAGACCGAAAAATCCAAAATGAAAAAAACATCACTGAATAAAGAGCTTGCCTAGAACACGTCCGATCGCTACCGGACCTGTAGCCCCTTAAGATGTTCTTGTTAGCTGCTGCTGTTGTATGTTGTCAAAAGTGCAAGTAGGTTGTGCGTTTATGCAGCCTATGCAGGTGACTGAGAAGCATGAGTTTTTGCTCTTTGTGTAGTTGATGAAGAGGAGGTAGTATTTTGCTATTGTTGGCTCACATAGATGTGAAGTTAGTTTGGTACTCAAGGGTAACTTGTATACTAATTGGTGGTTAGAGCATACAATTGTCAGAAGCCTCCTTTTGCAGGGAATTGAGATAGGAATAGTAGAAGGGATGTCAAGTTTTAAGAATTTCTGGGTTTTTAGAATACATACTCAAAAATGTATCTGAGCAAGGCCTTGTAAAAGGGGCAGGTACTCAAACTTCGGAAGTCTGGTCTGAAGTAGTTCTAACTAAAACATGATTTTAGCACAGAATAAGATTTTTTCACTATTTAAAACAAAAAACTAATGACACCATCTTTTGCAGAAAGTTTCTAAGGAGATATCTGTAAAGAAAGTGGTGAAGATAGTGGAAATAAGTGTGGAAGATTCAGGGGTTGGACAAAATAATGGAAACATTAATTAAATTACTGACATTGAGTCCCCTCCTCCTTAGCAGTATAAATAGATTCAATACGCTGACCAATCGATTCATACAGTTTTGTGCTGTATCTATACAAATTTAACTGGTTTCGGGTGAAACCTGCTCTAGTTCCTTCATAGACGCTTTTTAGAGGGAATATATCCCCTAGTTTTTGCCCCAATTTACCCCCCAAAAAACTTGATTATGGCAAGATCTGTGAATTATGGAGACCAATATGTGTTCAACGTCATTATCAGGCATTTTAAACAAGTTTTAAAATCTTTTTTGGTGCGAATGGGTGCATTAGTTAATGTTTCCATTATTTTGTCCAACCCCTGTATATGGCTGTAGATCCTTCTTCAGGCATTGGGTCTAGGAGGACATGCAATCTTCCCATTGTAACTACAGCATGGTTTTCCTGTTACACCTTGGATCTCCACGGGAAAGATAGTAATAGAAAAGATAGATAGGAGCAATCGAAAGGAAAGCAGGCATGTTAAATACCCTCACCCCTGCTGGGCAACCAGCTCGTGATGCAACTGAGTTTTGTATCTATGCTTGCTGGGATTAAACATGGCCCTTGATGCTAGGAGTAGAACCATGTATCTACTAGGCTCTCAAGAGCCCCCACCACTTTCTTTCTCCCCTTACCAATTTTCTGCTGAAGATGCTTTTGTTGGTTTTGCTTTAAATAAAAAAAAGGGGGGGGGGGGTATTCACCAATGTTTAAAATCTGAAATCCGTTGCTACACCTGTTACCTAATATCATTTTATATTAATTTTAGTGATACAACTCTCATAGGCACTGTTACATTGAGCAATTGGATGAAGTTGGCATTGAGTGCTTATATGAAGGAAACAGGACTGGAGGAGGTAGACAACTCTTGCTCAGAAGATGATCAAGAAGATGACAAGGTTACAGATGGAGAGGTGTTGAAGGATGAAGCTATGATTCTTCCCAAAGAAGCTGTAAATCCATTGGCCATCAGTGAGCAAGAGAAGCAGGCTGGTTCATCCCTGCCCTGTGTCAATCCGAAAGAAAATGGTGCCAAGGCAAACGGTGATGAGGATGCATTTGCCTATTTGAATCAAGATATAGTTTGCCCTCATGGCATGATAGATCCTAAAGCTTCTGTTGTTTGGCTTCCTAATTCTCTGGTTGGGAAGATGAAACAAATGTGCATTGGTGCAATTCATCCTGCCACTTGCCAGGAAGCTTTCTCTGAATGTTTGATATGTAAGGTAAGGACTCTGTTGGTTTTAGCTTCTTCTTTTTTTAACTTGCCATGTTGATGATTTGTTTTCTTTGATGTTCCATGTTTAACTGCCCATCTTGAATCCTGGTAGGAGAGTTTTGTAGTTTCCAAGCTCTTATGGTGTTTATACATTGTAGAGGGCAAATAAATTCAACTCGAAGCCAACCCGATGCTTGTCTGTGAACCCACTCTTGTGTAATAAACTATGAATACATTGATTTGGGATCATTTTGGGGACTTGCAGTTTAGATGCCTCACGATGACAATGTTGGGTATTGTTTTGATACACTTTTTACACCTGATTCCTACTGACTCAGTCCTATCTCATTGGGGACCTAACCTAACCTGAAAGGAGGACAGCACCAAAGGAGCTTCACTTCCTATGCCCCCACCCAAGAATAGACTGGGTGGCTTGGGGATAGTGGATCCTCCAAAGGAGGGACCATGGAGGCCATTGACCTCCATGGTAGTTATCACTTTCCTATTCAAATATCATTTTCTGAACCACTGCCGCCTGAGAGAACCCCGCAGTGGTACTTGGCACAGGCATGGTGGTCCACATTTCAGGAAATGACTGATTTTTCTGTCCCAGTTGAATTTAGGTCAGTGGATGATGCCTTTAAGTTCTTCAGCAAAGTCATCTCCGTGGGCCAAACTACCCTTCCTAGAATCTGGCCATTTTGCACACCAACTACTTTCTGGTGATTCACTCTATTGATGGCAGCATGTTGACAAAGGGCAACATAATCCATCAGTGGAGAGCATTAGCCAGCTTGATTGTTAGAGAGCTGAAGGTGACCTCTTTCTTGAACTGGAGCCTTCTGGCAAATTTGTCAGATCCATTTGAGGTTGTCAGCCGAGTATGAGACTGCCCGCAAACAGAAGAGTTATGCCAAAATATGCACACACCACCCTTGGTCTGGATGATGTCCTGTATGCCATGCTTCAACACCAAGGTGACTGAAGCATATTTCTGTTAGATTTGTTCAACAGGATCTGGACAGAGGATATCCTCCCAGACTCCTGGTGAAAGGCTACTGTGCCCCCTTTTCACAAACTGTGGAGAGATTAATATACCTTGCCCTGGCGAGTTTTCCCCTCAATCTCTCTAACCTCCTGCATGCGCAAGTTGATGAAGAAATTGGTAAATGTTTGACGCCTTTATCTTAGACAGTGAGGGCAACCTATCTTCTGCACAGTGTGGCTTCTGCAAGTTCCATTCCACATTGGATGCTCTGCTTCACCTGGAAAATGCCACCCAGATCTGGACAAAGCCTACGATACCGAATGGCAATATGGTATCATGGAGACTCTCGCCATGTTGGTGGAAAGTTGATGCCTCACAATCTTCCTTACTGAATTTTGTGAGATCATCGATTCCATGTACGGGTTGGAGGAGCCCTCTCTGCCCCTATGGAGCATGAAGAGGGTGACCTACAGGAAAGTTCTCCCAGTGTCGCACTTTTTGCCTTGAGCATTAACATTATCACTTCAATGTTGCCGGAAAATGTTTTTGCTACAATCTATGTGGACAACGCTTCAATCTTTTGTTATGCCTCAGATGCCAACTTTCTATGTTGAAGTGTACAGGCTTCGGTTTTCCTTAGCCAAAAGGCCAAGACCAAGGTGGTGCATTTAGGCTGCCATCCACGACTCAACCCCAACCCAGACTTGTTCCAAAATGAGGTTCACCTCCAAGTGGTGCATTCGCACTGTTTCCTTGGTCATGTTTCTGACTGATGCCTCACCCAGGAGGCTTATATTCTTAGTCTTATGGTGTCTTGTACCTGTGCCATGTAAATTCTTTGTTCTTGCTTTGTTATTGTCTTGCTTTTCTACTGCTCCTTTTTTTTATTTGGGATGGCAGTGTGCAGTTTATTGCGTGTCTGTCTAGATGAGTCCAGAGTCCGGATCCAGTCATACCCTAAGCCCTTTGTCCCTGTATATGTGCCAGTGTATATGGTTGGCTCCAAGTTCAAGGAGGTGGTCAGATTCCATACCATATCCCCTCTGCTTAAAGGCTGCAGTTGCAATACACCGCTTGATACAGGAGATAAGGCAGTATGCCCAGTTTGGAGACTGGATTGTGGCCTTTAATAAATCACATAGCACCCTGAGTGCTCTTGGGGCATTGGAATCTCCACAGCCTGGTTTGCAGTATCTCTGACACCACTGTTGCCACAAGCATAGTTAGTGGCTGTCAAGATTATCTTCTGCTGGGTTCCTGGATATGTGGGGAATGAGGGCACCAAAGAGTGTGAGAACTGGGCAACCAGACCAACATTTTGATCTTCTTACCCCAACTACATGGCAAGAATTAGGGCAGCCCTCGGGCTGCTTGGCCAAGAAGATGGGAGACAGTGAGGGGAACTGAAAGTTGTGTGCTATTGCACTTCGACTCTTCCCATGGTCCTACCCCCATTGCCCCGATAGCTTTAGGTTTCTTTTTGTTGTCTTTGAATTGGGCACTCTCACAGGACATATCACCATTTGATTGAGCACTTCCTTGCACTTTATTGCAATGGCTGCATTGTCTCTGAGACTGTTTGGTACATTCATCCTGGTACTGGGATGAGCAGAAATGCTACTGCTCATCCCTTGTACTCAGGATGGGTTTGTGTGTACAGACTTGTGGACTATTTGTTTTGTTTTATTTTAGCCTAGTATTAGCCTAAGGTGTTTACAACCACTTTTGTCCTAGTAGGCAGTCATCAAATTGGCTAAAAAAAAAAATGGGAGAACACTCCATGCCATGCTGGCATGGAGTACCCAGATGGCTTCAACTCCAGAAGAGATCTTCCATGCTGTATTCTCTCTGTTTGCCCCAGCTTAGCCTCTTCTCCTTCTTTCAGACAGCCTGTATTTCTCCCCTACTTCCTCACTTCCCCTACAACCTCTCCCACAACTTTCTCTGGTTGGCCTCCATTTACACAGGGTAGATGCCGACCTTCTTCACAGCCACCATTCCCGGATCAGGGCTGAGGGGGGAGGGGACACTGTTGCCTAACCCCTGAGCTCCAGTTTGGGATGGCAGGTTTTTAACAACCTGCTTCATCCCCACCCATACCTTCCTCACATCCCTTTTCCTTCTCTCTTCACACTATCAATTTTACGCTGTGTCCAAGGTGGAGCCACCATGAAGAGGGACTGCCAGGCCACCAGGCAGGAAGGATGATCTTAAATGGTTTCACGGCAACTTCCTCTTTCCAGCGTCAGTCCCCCCTTTACTTTTCAAGGGGACTGCCAAAAAAGTCAGCAGGCAGCCCATAGCCAACCACTTCCTATGAAGCAGCTCGGTAGGGCAAAGCCCCTTAGGGGGGAGAGGGAAGGTAGGCCCCTTCGGTCGCTTCCCTCAAAACACCTGCTGGCAAGAATATTGAACCATGGCGGGGTCAAGGCCTGTGCCTCCCCAGACTTGACTTGTGACAGCGCTTCTAATGGACCTGTGATGTCCTGGGGGGATGGCCAACTGGAGCCTCCCCTCCTTCCCTGAGAGATACACATGGTCCTTGAGGCAACCCAGCCTCAGATGGTAGGGCCTTCCATGGGAGCGAATCTGGGCTTGGCGCCAAGCACCGAACTCGAGTCCGCCCCTATGCAAGGTCCTCCTCAAACGGTTAGGGTTTCCAAGGCAGTACAAGAAGGGGAAAGGATCTCCTCTGACCCGTGCCCCTGCAACTACCAGGACCTTCTCCATCTCGGAGAAGGACCTTGCTGAGGCCGGTCCATCTGGCCTGGAGGCTCCTGTCAATGGAAGGGAGAAGCGGGTTCATTCCCTGCCCTCCTCTCCTAAAAAGAAGAAAAAAAAAAGACTCGGGGACTCTTCTCCATCCGCAGGGGCTGTGGGGATGGATGGGTCTGCTGCCACTTCAGTAAGCGACCAAGCCAAGATCGGCACATCCAGCCCCTCTGCTCCCCTGGGTGTGGAGCCCCTGACTAAGACCAAAAGTGCGCAGTGTGGAGCCTCGATAACATTGGGGCCCCTCATTCAGAGATTACCCGGCATTTTTGAGCCGCTGGCTTCAAACACTTCCTCGTTATTCGCTCCACTGATGGCACCATTTTGGCTAAGGGCAACATGATCCATCAGAGGAGAGCTTTAGCTAGTGTGATTGGTAGAGAGCCGAAGGTGACCAGTTTCTCATACAGGAGCATTTTGGTGAATGCATTGAATCGCTCTGAGGCGGCCATGATTAGTTCCCTTTGGACAGTTGATGGCACGCCTGTGAGTGTGACGCCGCACTCTACCATGAACTTTGCGAAAGGAGTAGTTTATGTGAGGGAACTCATTGACTACTCCATAGAGGACATCACCTTAGAGCTGGCTGACCATAGGGCAGTCAAGGTTGAATGTGTGATGAGAAAACAGGGAGGAGCCTCGAGACCCACCCCTACACTCTTCATCACGTTTGACTGTGACAAGCTCCCTGAGTCGGTGTGTGCCGGTTGGTACTGCTACCGTGTGAAGGCATTCGTGCCACTGCTGTGGAGGTGCTATTACTGTCACCGCTTCGGCCATACGAATTGCTCATGTAGACATGCGAAGTCAGGGTCACCCGAAGTCTTTGTGAATTGCTCCAAGGCCCTTTCTGTTGCTTGGAGATCTGAATGGCAGGCATCCTCTCTGGGGAGACTACTAAATAAATCCCAGGGGACAAGTCCTTGCTGATATTATCTAAGAGCTTGAGATACGTGTCACTGCCCAAGAACCGCTTCATTTTCTTTCCTTGATCTATCTCTGTGCTCTACTGATGCACAGCCTAATTTTGAATTGGGGGTGGTTGATGACCTCCATGGTAGTGATCACTTTCCCATTCAAATATCATTTTCAGGGCCGCAGCCGCCTGAGAGTCCACCTCGGTGGTGCTTGGCACAGGCGCGATGGCCTGCATTTCAGGAAATGACTGAATTCTCTTATCTCTGTCGAGGAGTTTAGGTCGTAGATGAGGTCGTTGTGTTCTTCTCCGGCAACCTCATCGCCGCGGGCGTTTTGTACGCCGACCACTCCCGTGGTGGTCGCCCGAGTGTGAGACGGACCTCAAACTGAAGCGTTATGCCTACATGCGCTATAAGCGCCGCCCGAACGATTTCACTGTCGCTAAATTTCGTCGGGCTATAGCTAGGTTCCGGTATATTTCGAAGCACGCCCGCCGCTCCTCTTGGCGGGCATACGTGTCTTCACTTAACGGGAAGACCCCTCTAGCAGAGGTGTGGAAGCGAGTCAAAAGGATTCGGGGCAAATTCTCGCATGACCCCCCTCCCGTTCTCCAGGAGAATGGGGCTTGCAATCTCGGACCCCGCGTCCGTGGCAGAATCATTCGCGATCGCCTTTTCCGCATTCTCTAGCCGCGATGCTGCTCCACCAGCATTCCCTGCACATCGTGATGTCACTGAAGGCCGCCGACTAGACTTTACCTCCAGAGGCGGAGAACCCTTCAACGACAAGTTTACTCTGAGTGAGTTGCGTTCCGCTCTTGCTTCGTGCGCGGACAAGGCCCATGGTTCGGACGATGTCCCGTACGACATGCTTCGACACCTGGGTGAGCGAGGCATGACATTTCTGTTAGATTTGTTCAACAGGATCTCGGCGAAGGGTCTCCTCGCGTATTCCTGGCGAATCGCTACTGTGCTTGCCTTTCGCAAACCGGGGAGAGATCACTCTACTCCGACCGGTTTCCGCCCAATCTCTCTAACCTCTTGTGTGTGCAAGTTGATGGAGAAGATGGTAAATGTTAGATTTAGCCTTTTTTCCTGGACATGGAGGCCATCTGTCTTCTGCACAGTGCGGCTTCCGCAAGTTCCACTCCACATCGGATGCTCTTCTCCGACTGGAAAATGCCGTCTGCAAGGCCTGCATTCGTAGACGGCACTACGCCACGGTGTTTTTCGATCTGGAAAAGGCCTATGATACCGCATGGCAATACGGTATCATGGAGACTCTCCACACGATGGGGGCGAGGGGACGCCTCCCAATGTTTATATCTGAATTTTTGCGAGATCGTTGATTCCGCGTACGGGTGGGGGGAGCCCTCCGGCCCAAAGGAGCAGGAAGAGGGTGTCCCGCAGGGAAGTGTCCTCAGTGTCACACTCTTTGCCCTGAGCATCAACGGCATCATCTCAGTGCTGCCGAAAAATGTTCTCGCTACGCTCTACGTGGACAGCCTTTCGATCTCTTTTGGCGCGGCCCAGATGCCAACTCTGGAGCATCGACTCCAACAGGCATTGAACCGCGTCTCTCGCTATGCCGAAGCGCACAGGTTTTGGTTTTCCTTGGCCAAGACTAAGGTGGTGCACTTCTGCCGCCATCCACGGCTTCACCCCGACCCAGATTTGTTTCTTAATGGGGTGCGCCTGGATGTGGTTGAGTCGCACCGTTTCCTTGGTCTTGTATTCGACCGACGCCTCACCTGGGAGGCTCATATTCGCAGCCTTAGGGTCTCTTGTACCCGCGTCATGGACATTTTCCGTTCCGTGACGTTCAGCGCTTGGGGCGCTGATAGGGCTACTGCCCTACTTTTTTATCGATCCTTTGTTCGTTCGAAGCTAGACTACGCATGCGATTTTTATGCATCCGCAGCCGAGCGTGTATTGCGGAAGGTGGACTCGATCCACCACACCGCCTTTCTTTTGGCGACCGGTACCTTCCACACTTTTCCTATTGAGAGCCTGCTTGTCGATGCTGGAGAGATGCCATTATCTATGCGCCTTGCACAGTGCATTACTTGCCTGTACGCACGAGCGCAGCGTCTCCCTTTGTCTCCAACGGCTCTCAAAGCATTCGCAGCTGATCTCGACGGTGCCTATGCCGCCCAGAGACGCCCCTGGTTCTGCACAGACTGCCACCCTGGAGGGTACCACCGTTGGCTATTTGTCGCCACGCCTCTGCTCCCAAAGCTTGTACAGCGCCGAGAGTATTTCGTTGGGCCTTTGTGGAGCACATCTCGTGTCACGCTGGAACCGTCCCAGTATATACGGATGGCTCCAAGTCCGAAGAGGGAATCGGCTTCCACGCCGTATCCGCTCTTTTTGTAGTCAGCGGGGATCTACCGGACGGTGCGTCTGTCTTCACGGCAGAGTTGATGGCAATACACCACTTGGTACGGGAGATTACGCGACGTGCCCGGTTCGGAGACCGGATCGTGATTTATAGCGATTCGCAGAGCGCCCTGAGGGCTCTCGGAGCATTGGAATCTCCGCACCCTCTGGTTCGCGATATCCCTGATGCCACGGTTTTAGTGAGCCGGATGG
This sequence comes from Ceratothoa steindachneri, assembly GCA_963969495.1. Taxonomy (NCBI): domain Eukaryota; kingdom Metazoa; phylum Arthropoda; class Malacostraca; order Isopoda; family Cymothoidae; genus Ceratothoa; species Ceratothoa steindachneri. Next base: position 100,173,541 of record OZ018335.1, on the reverse strand, counting down.
ATGTCGAGATTATCTTCTGCTGGGTTCCTGGACATGTAGGAATTGCGGGGAATGAGCGCGATAACGAGGGCACTAAAGAGTCCGCGAAGACCGGGCGACCGGACCAGCGTTTCGCTCTTCCTCACACCGACTACATTGCAGGAATACGGGCAGCTCTTCGGACTGATTGTCAAAGAATATGGGAGACCGTCCAGGGGAGCTTAAAGTTGCGTGCCATTGCGCCGCGACTGTTCCCATGGACCTGTCCCTCCAATTCCGCGACGGCTTCAGGTCGCTTTCTGTCGTTTCCGAATCGGGCACATTCGTATGACGCATCGCCATTTGATGGAGCGCTCGCCTGCGTCGTCCCCCAGACTGTTCGGCACATTCTTGTCAATTGTCCCAGTCTAGGTGATCTTCGCGCACGTTGCACGTCCCGGTACCGGGATGGGCGGGGTCGCTACCGCCTTTACCTTGTACTCGCGACGATTTCGTGCACATTGACTGGTGGACTTGTAGACTTTTGGGGGAAGGCCGGCCTTCTCCCTTTTATTTAACTAGTTTTTTTGTTATTGTTTTCTTTGTAGGTCGCACCGACTACATGGCAGGAATACGGGCAGCTCTTCGGACTGATTGGCAAAGAATATGGGAGACCGTCCAGGGGAACTTAAAGTTGCGTGCCATTGCGCCGCGACTGTTCCCATGAACCTGTCCCTCCAATGCCGCGACGGCTTCAGGTCGCTTTCTGTCGTTTCCGAATCGGGCACATTCGTATGACGCATCGCCATTTGATGGAGCGCTCGCCTGCGCCCTATTGTGACGACTGCGTCGTCCCCCAGACTGTTTGGCACATTCTTGTCAATTGTCCCAGTCTAGGTGATCTTCGCGCACGTTACACGTCCCGGTACCGGGATGGGCGGGGTCGCTACCGCCTTTCCCTTGTGCTCGCGACGATTTCGTGCACATTGACTGGTGGACTTGTAGACTTTTGGGGGAAGGCCGGCCTTCTCCCTTTTATTTAACTAGTTTTTTTGTTATTGTTTTCTTTGTAGGTCGCACGTTCCTGCGCTGGGAGGGGGACCTTATTATTGTCGTGTTATTGTTTTTCATTCTTATTTTAAAGTAGCCTATTGCTAGGCCTTTTGAGAGTGCGGCGACTTATGCCCAAGTGGGTAGTTGCCAGATATGCTCTTAAAAAAAAAAAATCCTCTCTGTTTGAACTCAGTGAGGCTCTACCAGGCCTGAATCTATCTTCCATGGTTTAGCTGTTACAATACATCGCTTCGTATGGGAGATAATGCATTGTGCCTGGTGCAGAGACCTGGCTGACTGGCAAAGCAAATGTGAGATGGCTGAACTTAAAGTTGTGAGCCCCATGACTGTTCCTGTGGACCTATCCTCCTAATGCCTTGATGTCTTCAGGTTACTTTCTCTCATCTTTGAATTGGGCTCACTCTCTTGCACCGTACTATGATGCCTGTACCACAATCTGTTTGGCAAATTCTGTTTGATTGTCTCAGTTGGGGAGATCTTTGCGTACTCTTCCTGTCCCAGTACAGGGATGAGCAAGGTTGCTATCGCTTAGCCCTTGTACTCGAAAATGTTCATGCACACTTTTCTGTGGACCCCTGGATCTTCTTGAAGAGTCTGGCCTCCTTTTTATTTGACCTGTGTTTTTGGTGCTGGGTGTAGGCTTAAGTTCTGGGGTGATGTGGGCCTCCCTCTGAAGCTGGGGCGAGCCTTGTCTTTATTGTTGTTTTTTTGTTTCTTTAACATCGCCTATTCCGTAGACTGGCCTTGGTACTGTGGCTCATGCTCTTGTAGGCAGTCACCAAGAGAGACCTCAAAAATATTCCCAGTTTCTCCTCCAAAATTTACTTGATGGGGAGGGGGTTTCCCCACTCTCTGTATGTATGGGTAAAGGGGCTCTTCCTTTACCCACTTCTTAGGTGTCACCCCCAAGCTACCTCCTCTCTATTTGGGAGATGTCCCCTTCCTTTGCTTTCTCAGGGGTCATCCCAATTTCTAATGAGGGGCAAAGGATTTCCTCCTCTCCTATGTAAGTAGGAGGGCCACCCCTACAATAGACTCTGTAAAGGGGCGTGGCAATTTGACTTCCTGGCTGCTATGCTGAAGGGACTCAGTGCCCCGTCCAGACCCAGCTTAGCCTCTTGTCCTCTTACCTTACTTCCTCACTTTGCATTCAACCTCTACTACAACTTTCTTTGGTCAGCCTCTAATTTCACAGGGTAGATGCCAACCAGATTTTTCTCATTGAACCATCCCGGGCCTGGGCTAAGGGTGGAGTGGACAATGCCCCCTCACCATTGAGCTCTGGTTTTGGGAAGTGGGTTTTTAACAACCTGCTTAACCCCCATCTTCACCTTCCTCACAACCCTTTTATCTCTCCTTTTCACAGTCTAGCGACTTTACGCCCTGCCTTAAAGTGGAGCCACCATGCCGATGGGCTGCTAGGTCATTATGCGCGAGGAGTGGCATCATATGGCAGGAGTTGTTTTTCCCAGCCCCATGTACACCCCTCGCAGAGCCAGCTACTGCGTGTGGTGATGAGCATTTGCATCTCATGCTAAAAATGGGGTCACCATGCCCAATGATGACTTAAAAAAAAATACTCCCTCTTTACCTTCCCAGACCATCGGTGGAGCCACCCTCTGGCAGCTCCCCTGAATAAATGGTGCCCTTCCCCCTTGTACTTTACCAGGCGACCCTCCAAATTTCTTGTACTGGAGAGGAGGCTTACTGCCTATGGGTGTAGGGGACTTCCCCCTCATCGCCTTCTCTTGAGGCACCCTTGGATGCCTCCCTCTTTCCAGCATCAGTCCCTCCTTTTCTTTCACAAGGGTCTGCCAGAAAGCATGCGCCTGAAAATTGACTGCTCCAGGTTGGCGTGCGTTTATAGCCTCCCCTTTTCCCCAGGGGGGCAAGGGATGGCAGGACCCATTGTTCCTTGCCCCCTAACTTCCTGCACTCGTGCGCTAAGAGCCACAGGGGGTCACTGTACATGTCCCCTCTCTTCCTCAACGGATGCTTGTTCGCCGGCATTAGGTAAAAAAGGAACCTCAAATGGGATCTGTGATGTCTCGGGAAGATGGACATGGTCTCTGCTTTTATTGTAGATTTAGCTAGTCTCCTAGCTTTCTGTGATTTCCATCAAATTGGACATCTCTTCTCACCTTTGTTAATGTTATTATGTACCCAATTTGAGTACTCCCATCCTCTATATTTCCAAAAAATGCATCTGCAAACACTTCCCAATATACGTCATTTTCTTCTAAGTTCTTTAATATTATTTTTCCATTAATCTTTTTACTTTTCTAACCTTCTTTATCAAATTCCTCATATCCACACAAGTACCTTCTTTAAAAGCTCTACTCAAGTCACTCACATCATGAGGCATTTCCAGCATTTTATGTCCAGCTATCCAATTCAACTGCCCCACTACTGATCTAAATTCTGTCATTTCATTCTGCTTCAGTATTCTCAATCCTGTGAATTTCTTAGCCATAGGTTCTTTCAAAGACTCAATATATTTTTTCTGTTCAATACACACTTTTATCTTTATCCTGTTTTATATTGATACCAGTATATAGGAATGAGAAATCAAAAACTTGAGGAGTGAGAGCAGTCCAACAGACAGTTTGATATGCATTCTTAGAGTGTGAATGTTAGAGAGGAAGGACTGGGTGAGTTATTTATGGTGTGAAAGCTGTGAATGAGGTTGAAACTGAGTGTTTGTGCTGATATGGGCATTTAAGAAGAATGTAGAGAATACTGGTGAAGAGAATATACAAGTGTGTGTCGGGGATGCAACATTTTGAGACTGTATAAGGTAGCTTGATTATGTGTATGAGTGTTCTAGAAAGGTCTGATTGAGGGGATTTGTGAGGCTGTGCACTTGAGGCCTACTGCCTCAAGGACCTCTGTCAGGACAAGATGCTACCACACATAGTTCTTTCATCACTATGAAGGGCCAATTTGGCTTGGAAAAAATTATGACCCCCTCTGTTTGATAGAGCAGAAAAGGGTTGTAGCGGGTGGGTAGTTTTTTTAGTAGCATTAAAGCTCACCAACTCCTACTTAATTTTTATGGTTATAAGTTTCATTAATTGCCTGGTTGCTTGCTCTTGTGTCATGGTGGTACATTATTAGGAGACTAGAGTTGTCTTTATTCAATCCTTCTGTCAGTCTGGGGCAGGCTAAAACTTCTAGTGAGCTAGTCAGTTTTGAGGGGGGTCTAGTTAGGTCTTTATCTAGCCGGTTGCTTTCAGTGATTGAGTAGAGAAAAACATGCTCTTTTCAACATGTTAGTTTCTCTATCTTCAACCATCTTACCACAAAGTTAGTTTTGAGTGCATCAATGCCACTCATTGCATCATATTGTACTTGCAAGATAAATATTTTGGGGTGGGTGGCTTGCCAGACTAACCACCCCTTTTGGACTGCATGGATAATCTTACACAAGCAAAGTAAATTGACCTTTTTCACAGGATGACTTGGACAAAACTCTCGAAACTTGTTCTTCTGGAAAAGTGGAAAGGAAACGACTTTATCACTTGTTTGTGGAGAAGAGGCGACCACATCGCTTCCGGGATGTTGGGCGAACACTTTTCCTGCTATCACGGGAATTTTTGCGGGAGTGGAAGTCCTTTGTACGGTAAAAATGCAGTCTGGTGGTATTTACAGTAAAATTAGGCCAAAGCTTGATGCATAAACCAATCTAATTTCAAGGTGATCAATTCTTTTACATTGCAGTTTGTGTGCAAAAGACGATCAGGAAATATGCAGGCCGATGAACATTAAAAACAGCATTTTGCTTTGCAAGCATAATAAGTCATTGTACCCCTGCACTGAAGACAGTTCATTACATAAGTAATTTTCTTTCAGTTTTCAATTGTCCTGTGGAAATATTTGGAAAGGGAAAAAAATTAATTATCTTTTTCTTTTATAGTCAGATAGTGACCAAGATTTAAGTGCATATTAATGTCCATATCTTTTCCTGTTTTGGTGTATTTAGTTTTGCTGTGATAATTTGGGAAGAGGAGTGGAATATTCTTACGAAGTTTTACCCATTTGACCATAGTATAGAAGTTCATTATGATAAGGATGGACACCTGTTATCAAAATTAGGTAAGGTCATTATTTTTCTTCATCCTAGGTTGTCTTTCAATTGATTTTATTGTGCTTAGTGCCCTCCAAGTAGTTAATCTACTTGGTCTAACTTCACCACTTACTCGGTGACTCTCTTTTCAAAACTAAATATGGAGAGGTTCTTTAACCTTTTCTCTCAATCTATAACATGAATGTTTCATTTAAACCCCCCAATAATTCACACCCATTGGTTATAAATGTTCTCAGAAATATATATTGCATCCAATAACATCAGTTATCCACAAACACTCATAAAGGGTGGATTTTGTCTTATTTTATATTAAAAAACCTCTAAGAATTGAGATTTTAAATGATGAGAGAAAGGGTTGATTACAGGGAAACCTTATTTCATGTCAGTGTCTTTGAATAAAAGTTTAAATTCTAAGACAGAACACAGAAACATAAAAAATTAAATAATACCTAGAATTTTATGATAAAATTTTGTTCCTATTATGTATATTATGACTAGTATTTTGTTTCCATTTTTTCACAGTTTAATATTTTAATTATTAAATATGCATAGGAAGCAAAATTCCATAGAATTTTCAGATTTTCAAACAGGACAGATTGTTGGTTATTCTAAGAGTAGACTGTTTCACATTGACCAACCAGCAGAGAACCCTTTTTAGACCCAAGAGGGTGGGGGGGGCTACTGTGTTTCACATTGGCCAACCAGCAGAGAACCCTTTTTAGACTCAGGAGGAGGGGGGGGGGACCTACCCCATCTTAGTGAAGTGTTGATATGAGTACCCTTTGGCAGGTTCCAGGATGGAAGAGTGGAGATGTTTATGGGAGGAAAAAGCTGGTGGTGTGATTGGCTTTGTGCATGATGATGTGAGTGGATGGACCTAGCTCCTTGGACCCCTCATACAGTCTCAGTGAGTCCGCCAGTAGGTGGCTCATTTTGTATATATGCTGGGATTTAACCCACCAATTTGGCATTGGAAGTCCAATGCCTCATCCCCAATCTCTGCCCATGTGATGTTCATGATGAGACTACTGAAACTAGATTGAGACACCCTGGGCTTTATTCGCTGTAGACATTTACATTTTATCCTTTTTTCCTCACTTTCTTTACAAGCCTCTTCTCACCTATCTTGGCCAGTGGTTGATTTCGCCAGTTGGTCACCTGCCAGCTTTCGACTATTCATCCCAAGGTGAGGTTGGGGGTTGAAGTGGCTCTGGTTCACCCCATCCTTGTGACTCAAGTAGGGGCATGGTTTTTAAATATGCCTTCATTCTTCCCAGCCTTTTCTCCTACCCCCTCCCCATTCCTTCTGTTTCTTTTCCTTATCTATCCTTTACCTTCCCCCCTCCCCATTCCTTCTATTTCTCTTCCTTAACTATCCTTTACTTTTCTCCCTCCCCAAAGGGATGTCATGTGTAGGATAGGCACACCCGCTCCAGCTGCTATCTGGTGAATTGTGTGCACCCCATTCCCCATTGTTTACCCTCCCACCCCAAATGTCTGCAAGAGGATGTGCCGCTATATATCTTCCGCATCTTTTCACTTTCTCTTTAGCTTCAACACTTTACAAATTTCTTATCCTCACAAACTTTTGTGTCATACAGCCTCATTGCTTTCAAATTTGACCCCCAAAATGTATTTATGTTTTTGTTCATGTGCATATGATGGAGTCCCTAAATCAGGCCTCCATTATATGATGAGGAGCCATAGCCTCTCTGTCTTAACTTTGCCCAACTGGGCTTTGGCTTTCACATATGGGGGAATATTTAAATGGGCGATTTTAACAGGATGCCCTTAGGAATTTTGCCCATTTTTTGAAATTGATGATTTATAATTGGATTTACTTGCACAGGTCTTTGCGAAGAAGGTTGTGTAGAAACTGAAGCTGCTAAACTATATGAAGAACAATTTATTTTTGAGAACAAATTAATCCACGTCAAACAAGTGCATTCTGCTGAAGATGTTCCTGGGATCCATACACCTTCAGAAATGGAAGAGGTAAAAAATTATAATTTTCTGCTTCCATGAATTTTTTGTACTGGCATTTTGTTTTCTTAGCAAATCTGAGTCTAATTAAAGACTTCTTTTGGCATTGGTTTGCATTGTTGCCATTTGATGGAAAAAACAATGGAAGAGATTGATAAAATAGGCTGCTTATGGACCTGGCAATGTTAGAAGTGATGTTGAGAAAGGAGAGGCTCTGTGTGGCAAACAGCTTTATTGAGCACAAATATGTGCTAAAATACTTGTAGGTTGAAGAAGAGAAAGTTATGAAATAGTATGATTAGTTTACTCCTGATGATAGAAAAAAAAATGCAGACTCTGAGAAGTGCAACTATATGACGACTGACCATGATTTTCCTGTCTAAATTATTTCAGCTGGTGTAGATAAAGTGTGAGAAAGGGAGCAAAGAATTCAATATTGGAAGTGAAGCGCTGTGGGATCAATGAAAGGAGAGGAAGTAGATATAAACATGGGGCTAAAAAATTTGGAAAAAGTTTAAGGAAGTGACTATGGATTGTGTAATGTCAAACCCAACAGGAATGCTGCCACGAGACGTGATCTTCTCCAGAGGTCTCCTAAAGAAGTTATATTAAAGGGAAGGGTAGGATAGGATTAGATAGTAGCGTTTTGGGGTTGCTTGAGATTGAAAGGTTGATTTGAATGGGTTGAATGTCAAGTTGGGATTTTGGAGTATGTTATTGTGCAGCTGGTTTTGAAGTGTGTGTGTGTGTGTTTTGAATTGTGGTTTGATTGGTTAGTGGTAATTTCTTTGGCTGTTGAAGTTTGGTTGTTTTTTTTTTTAATGCATTACTAATGAGGCTGCACAACACAGAAAGTTTGCAAGAAAAAAAGTCAATAAAATGGTAAAACTAGAGAAAAATAAAATGTGTGGACAATATATAGCCACAGATACTCCTACAGTCATTGGGGCTGGGAGGGCAAAATATTGGTTTTGGAGCCTCTAGGGGTTGGGACAAGAATGAGAGGATGTGTAATGGATACGAGGGACAGAAAAGTTGGCTGAGAAACCATATCTATATTGTTTAGGTTGAGAATAATTTTGATTTCAGTGTGGTGGTGGTGTGCAGGGGTGTTTTTGTGCAGTCACTTTTGATGTGGTGGGCACAGTTTTTGACTCTTTATGTGTAGGTTCGTCTTAGATGTGGGTGGTGTCCCTGCTTAGGATGCAGAATTTATGGTGGTTCAGATTATCTTTATGGCATGTTCTAGTGTTTCTTTGTGTTGTCCAAAGTTAGTGTTTGAGTATTGTGTTAGGGTGTTGAGTTTAGATATGGCTTTCAAGGTGATGTTTTTGAGGAGTGAAAGTCTAGGATGAAGCCCAGTTGAGTTGGGGAGGTTGGCCATGAACATGCAGCTAGATCTGTGTGTGTTAGCTCGATTTGTGATAGTAAGGAGTAGATGGGGCAACTTGATCTTTGGATGGTGTGCATTGTTTATTGTGAAACAGTTTGAAATTTGTTGCAGGGACATTTTTAGGTTCATGAATGTTGTGCATTTGGAAGTAGATTGGGATGTAATGGATAGGTCATCTGCTTAGGTGTTTAAGTGGACTGATTAGATAGTCAGAGAGGTGTGTCTTGCATGGAAAGATTGAGGAGGGTGGGGGACAGGTTGGTGCCTGAAGGGCCCAGTTGCATAGTTTGGGGGGGGATGTTGGTTGTGGTGCATTGTTGGAAGACTTACTTGGCCATGGACAGTATTGGTTTCGAGGATGCAAACCCTGTAATGTGTTAGGGTATGGAACCAATTAATATGCAAGAATTTGTCACTGCTATTAAAGGTCTGTAAAAGGGGGATGCCGCTGAGCGGTTAATAAAATAGTCATGATGCTATAAGGTGCTGATTATTTTGTTGTGGAATGAGTAACAAGGAAAGAAAGTACCCTAGAAGACCTTACGGTCCATTCAATGAGGGTACCTCTGGACTAGCAGTCGAGCGGGCACATCTCTGCTCAAATGCTTTACGTCCTTAAACGGCCATTTTTAAAGACCTTTTCTAGTCTTGACTTGAACTGGTCAACAGATTCACTGTTGACAACTTCCACTGGAAGTGCGTTCCAACTACCGCAGATACTGTACGTGAAAATATCCCTGTAGTCAACATTGTCGAACCCTTGAAGTATTTGGAAAACTTCGATGAGCTGACCACGCAGTCTACGGGTTTCCAACGAGAACAGATCTAATTCCCTTAATCTATCTTCATAACTTTTATGTCTGATAGAGGGAATCAGTTTGGTTGCCCTGGCTTGCACTCATTCCAATCTCGCGATGTCCTTTCTAAATGAAGGACTCCAAAATTGTACGGCATACTCGAGGTGCAGTCGGACAAGTGAGTTGTACAAACACAGTACAATCTCCTTGTTCCGATATCCAAACTGGCGCTTTATGTAGCCTAGCATCCTTTGGGCCTTTTTCTCCGCTTCAATGCACTGTTTCGAGAACTTCAGGTCACTAGTGATTGTTACACCCAAGTCCTTCTCAGTGTCGGTGAATTCAATAGCTGTGCCCGTAAGGATATAATGAAATTGGGGGTTGTTGTAAGTTTATTATATGTTGAGTAGTACCTGAGAATTACAAAAAAATTGTGAAACAAGAGAAAGGTAAACATAAGAACTACAAAGGAATGCCTCTTTTAATATTGTTAGCGATGTGTATGGCAACGTTAATTGTGGGAGAAGGTAAACAGAAAGATACATGATGAGGAAACTGGGCTTAGTGGGTAGGAATTGTGTAGGCATTTAAGTAGCTGGCTTAGAATGTAGGGCTAAAGGCTACACCTCTTATCTGAAGAAAGTGTATGATTGTGTTGATGGGTAAGTGCTATGGCAGCTTTTAAGACTGTATGGAAGTGGAAGGGGTAACTCTTGGATGGTGTAGAAATTTTTTCACCAAATTAAAAATGGGGATTCGAGTGAAAGTGGGCCAGAATGAGTTCTGTTGTATAAAGGTGTGTGATTTTGCTGTGGCTGTTTAATATCTCAATCAATCTTATGCTGAATATTCATGAATCAGAGTGAGGGAAAGGGGTGTTAGCTTGATAAAGAATGAATGCTGCCCTTGCTGGTGTATGTTGATGGTGTTAAGAGTGTGTCATCCGTCCCTCGCAGCGTAGACGAGATCCCCCGACCAGATAACAGATAAAGAAATGCACATAAAGATAAAAATGACAATCTGGCAAACCCAAGGCACCAGAGCCCAGTCCTCATTAAGAGGGGAGGTTCGGCTGGTATTGTGTTTTACTCCAACTAGCGATCATGGAGCTATGGGTCTTTTGGATATGAGTACTTTCCATAGGGGATACTAATACTCAATCGGCAGAGTCTTGAGACAGAGGAGAGAGTGGGTATATTGTTTTTTGAAGATGAGAAGGGAATGATATTGTTGTCTTTGGACTACGGCCTAACTTGGAGGAACTGCGGCGGCTCGTCTGCTCCTCCTATCCTTAGCTATTTATCTTTAATTGACTATGGTGGGCATGAGCTCCCTCGGTATAAGGGTTTTGCAGCCCTCTCTGGATGGGGGCCGGGCAGGTGGATACGCAATTTACACCCAACATGTCTCCATTCTCTCTCTGGCTTTCAGGAAGAGGCAGTACAGCTACACCTGGATAGGAGGAATACTATTCTTTCAGTGTCTATTCCTTCATTAACTGACCTCGATATGGTGACTTCCACCTCTTGGTGGCACACTTGCCATGGCCCTTTCTCCTTGGAGATTTGAATGGTAGGGACCACCCTCTCGGGTGGACTACATGATCCAGATACTGGGAACCTTTCGACGACCTGTTTGCCCTCAGTTCCCCTCTCTTAGCGCACAGAGACCTCTGGTCTGGACAATATCCTGTGTGCCATGCTTCAACACCTGAGTAAGCAGGATCTGGATTCAGGGTATTGATTTCTGGCCAATGGTTACCATGCTTGTTTTTTGCAAGCTAGTAAGAGATCACTCTACCCCACCTAGTTTCACCCAATTTCCCTAACTTCCTTCATGTGCAAGTTGACGATCAATTTGGTTCATGTTAGATTAGCTTATTTCTTTGCCACGGAGATCGCCTCTCGCATGCACAGTGTAGCTTCCACATGTTTCACTCCACATCGGATGCCCTACTCCGACTGGAAAATGGCTCATGAGAGGCCTTTCGTCATGGACAAAACTTCCCTCTGGGATTCTTTGATCAGCAGAAGGCATATGATACCGTATGGCGATACAGTACCATATAGACCCCTCCTACCACGGCCCTGTAAAGGGCACGGCGATTTGCTTTCCTGTCCACAGTACTGACGGGACTCAGTGCCCCGTCCGGCCCCAGCTTAGCCTCTTCTCATTCTTTCTGACACCCTGTCTTCTTACCCTGCTTCCACTTTGCATACAACCTCTCCCAGAACTTTCTCTGGTCGGATTGGGGGGGAAGGGGACAACGCTCCCTCACCCCTGAGCTCCGGTTTGGGTGGGTGGGTTATTTAAGAAACTACTTCATCCCCACACACATCTTCCTCACATCACCTTTCTATCTTCTTTCAATCTCTGTCGATTTTACGCCGAGCCTAAGGCGGAGCCGCCATGCCAATGGGCTGCCTGGCAAAGGTGGGAGGAGTGGCCTCTGATGCTGGCAACTGGTTCTGCCTGCCCCGTATTCACCCCTCGCAGAGCGGGCTACTGCGTGGGGTGATCAGGGTATGCATCCTGTGTCACTAATAGGGTTACCATGCCCAATGATGAAAATCTCCTCCCTCGGCTAGCTTCACAGTAGAAAAGGAGGTCCCCCCCCCATACATTCTCAGAGGACCCTCTAAACTTCTTTGGAGGGTCTCTCTCTCACTATAATAATAATAATAGATATTTATAATGCACCCTTCCGGGCTGTTAGCCCTCCCAGAGCGCAGGTTGTGTAGTGGGTGTAGAGAAAGTTTACAGGGGAGAGAAGGCAATTCTGAAGAGATGAGTCTTCAGGAGACGTTTAAAAGTAGCAAGGGAGGGGGAGGATTGGACTTCGGCACAAAAAGCATTCCAGAGTCTAGGAGCAGAAACTGAAAAGGAACAGTGACCCATCGAGCAGAGGACAGAACGAGGAGTGTTCAGGAGGGGAGCGAGGTTAGACTGGAGTGCCCGGGGAGTTTGATGACGGGATAGGGCAGACGAGGTGGAACCTCGAGGTTTAGGGCCTTGTAAGTGATGAGAAGAATTTTATAGTGGTACAGAAGCAAATAGGTAACCAGTGTAGCTCCTGTAACAGAGGCATCGAAGTAGAGAACCGGGGGCGGCGAAGGAGGAGCCGGGCAGCATAGTTTTGAACTAGTTGTAGGGGGCAGTTCCCCCTTTACTTTACCAGAGGACTGCCAAGAAAGCACGCCAGCGGCCTATAATTGACTGCTATCGATAGGAGCAATCTCTTTAGGGGGTCGAGGGATGACAGGGCCCGTCAGCCTGTGCCCTCTAAAGTCCTGCTGGCGCGAATAGGAAGTCTACAGGGGGTCACGGTACATGCCTCTCCCTCCTTGATGGATACCGGTAGCTGGACCAAGAAGACAATACAAAAGTCTCCTCAAATTAGGATCCGTGATGTCTTGGGGGGGGGGGGCACATGGAGGCCCTCCTGAGATGGACGTCCCTGAGGTGACCCAGCCCCAGATCGTAGGATTTTCCATGGGGTCGAACCTAGACTCGGTGCCAAGCACTGAACCCGAGTCTGCCCCTGTGCAATGTTATCTTCAGACGGCTCGGCCCCCCAAGGCCTTACAAGGAGAGGAGGGATCTCCTCCCTCGGCTGGTGCAGCTATGAGAGCCAAGACCTTCTCCATTTCAGAGAAGCATCTTGCTGAAGCCTGTCCATCTGTCCTAGCGGCTCCTGCCGGCGGAGGGGAGAAGCAGGTTCATTTCCCGCCCGCCTCTCCTAAAAAGAAAAGAAATAGGAAAATGACAAAAAACTCGAGGCTCCTCTCTCTCCGCGGGAACCACTGAGACGGACGGAGCCGCTGTAGTTTCGATATGCGACCAATCCAAGATCAGCACGTTCGGCCCAGGTGCTCCTCCGGGCGGAGAGTCCCAGACTAAGACGATAAGTGCGCAGAGCGGAGCCTCGATTACCTTGGGGCCCACCATTCAGAGGTTACCTGGCGCTTTCGAGCCTGCTGGCTTCAAACCCTTCCTCGTTATTCGCTCTATCGATAGCAGCATGTTGGCTAAAGGCAACATGATCCATCTGAGAGCGCTTTAGCTAGCGTGATTGGTCTAGAACCGATGGTGACCCGTTTTTCGTACGGGAGCCTTTTGGCGAATGCGTCGAATCTCTCCGAGGTGGCCATGATTAGTGTCCTTCGGACACTTGATGGCACGCCGGTGAGTATGGCCTTTCACTCTACCATGAACTTCGTGAAATAGTAGCTTTTGCGAGGGAAATCGTGGACTACTCCAAAGATGACATCACCTTAGAGCTGGCTAACCATGGAGCGGTCAAGGTCGAACGTGTGATCAGAAAACAGGGAGGGGCCCAGAGACCCTCCCTATGCTCTTTTCGTCACGTTCGACTGACAAACTCACTGAGTCGGTGCCAATGCCGCGGAGGTGCTACTACTACCACCGCTTCGGCCATAAGAATCCCTCCTTTAGACGCGCAAAGTCGGGGTTATCCGCATCTGTCTAAGTTGATCCAAGTCCGCACACGATGAGTCCAAATCATGCGTAGCCAAGTGTGTCAATTGCGGAGAGCCGCACCCCGCTTCTTCGAAGCAATGTGTTGCGTAACTCCTTGAGAAGGAAATCCTGGCCGTTCACGCCCCAGGATTGTCTCATATCGCTATGCTAAGTACTTTGTCCTGGCCCCCCCGGCGCTGCCTGGGACGTCTTATCTCTCAATGTTAAGAGAGCTAGGTATAGCTCTCGGGCCGGTGGCGCCCCTGTTTCTGCCCAGGATGCCACGATGGAGGGTACCACCTTTGGCTATTTGTCGCCACGCCTCTGCTCCCAAAGCTTGTACAGCGCCGGGAGTATTGCGTTCGACCATTTTGGAGCATACCTCGTGTCACGCTGAAACCGTGCCCGTGTATACAGATGGCTCCAAGTCCGAAGAGGGGGCGGCTTCCACGCCGTATCCTCTGTGTTTGAAGTCAGCGGGGATCTGTCAGGCGTCGCATCTGTTCACGGCCGAGCTGGTGGCAATACACCACTCGTTACGGGAGATTACGCGACGTGCCTGGTTCGGAGACCGGATTGTGATCTATAGCGACTCACAAAGCGCCCTGAGTGCTCTCGGGGCATTGGAATCTCCGCATTCCCTTGGTTCGCGATATCCGTGACGCCACGGTTTTGGCAAGCCGGGCGGATGTCGAGATTATCTTCTGCTGGGTTCCTGGACATGTAGGAATTGTGGGGAATGAGGGCGCCAAAGAGTCCGCGAATACTCTGCGACCGGACCAGCGTTTCGCTCTTCCTCACACCGACTACATGGCAGGAATACGGGCAGCTCTTCGGGCTGCTTGGCAAAGAAGATGGGAGATGGTCGAAGGGAACTTAAAATTGCGTGACATTGCGTCGCGACTGTTCCCATGGACCTACTCCCCAATGCCGCGAAGGCTTGAGGTTGCTTTCTGTCGTCTCCTAATTGGACATAATCGCGGGATGCACCGCCATTTGATGGAGTGCTCGCCAGCGCCCTACTGTGAAGACTGCGTTATCCCCCAGACTGTTTTGCACATTCTTGTTGAATGTCCCAGTCTGGGCGATCTCCGCGCACGTTACCTGTCCCTGCCCCGGTGCCGGGATGGGCGGAGTCGCTACCGCCTGTCCCTTGTACTCGAGACGAGTTCGTGCACATTGACTGGTGGACTTGTAGACTTTTGGGGGGAGGCCGGCCTTCTTCCCTTTATTTAACTAGTTGTTTTTTTTGTTATTTTAGTAGGTCGCACATTCCTGCGCTGGGGGGGAGGCGGACCTTCCCCTAGACGCCGGAGTTTGCCTCCTGCTTATTGCCTTTTTTTCTGTTTTATTTTTGTCTTTTTTATCATCCTCTTTTAAAGAGGCCTAATATCAGGCAATGTCGAATACAGCGACTAATGCCCAAGTCGGCAGTCGCCAGATGAGCTCTTTAAAAAAAAATTTAAAAATCACCGGATGCACCGCCATTTGATGCGAGCGCTCGCCTGCGCCTTTTTGCGATGACTGCCTTTTCCCCCAGACTGTTCGGCACATTCTTGTCGAATGTCCCAGTCTGGGTGATCTTGGCGCACGTTACCTGGCCTGGTACCAGGACGAGCGGGGTCATTACCACTTGTCCCTTGTACTTGGGACTGGTTCGTGCATCCAGACTTGCGGACTATACGACCTTCTAGAGGAGGCTTAAGCCAAAGAAAACTGAAACCTGCTTGCTTCGACATAGCGCCTGGGACAGATGGGTCTACCCCAGACGCTGGAGCGCGCTTCCTTCTTGTTTTCTTAGCCTATGATCTTTTTATCCTTGTTATTTGTTGTTTACTTATTTTTTTTTAATATAGACTAGTTATACGCTGTAGGGAGTCCTGCGACTTATGCCCAAGTAAGCAGTCGCCAGATGGGATCCTAATTTTTTTTTTAAACTTACCACAGGGTTGGGGGACACCTCCTGAGTTTCTGCAAGATTGTTGCATCCACATACGGTTTTGGGTACACTCTCCGATCCAATATGGCAGGAAGTAATGATCCTGCAAGGAGCTTTTGATCTTTTAGTGCACCCAAGATACCTACCTTAGAGCGTCAACCTCAACAAGCTCACAATGGTTTCTCTTTCTCGCTATGTGGAAGTGCACAGGTTTCAGTCTTCTTTGGCCTAAGCTAAGGCAGTTCACCTTTGATGCCATCCACTGCTCCACTCCAACCTGACTTGTTTCCTTGCAGTTCGCTTGGAAGTGGTGGATTCGCACCGTTTCCTTGGTCTTGTTTGTTTCCAAAGTCTCACCTGGGACACCCATATTTTTTGCCTTAGGGTCTCTTGTACCAATGCCATGGACATTCTTCGTTCTGTGACATTCAGCACTAGCAGTGCTGATAGGGCTATCGCTCTGCTGTTTTAGCGTTTTGCTCTTCCTCACACTCACTACATGGTAAGAATCAGGTCAGCCCTCTGGGATGCCTTACAAAGATGGGAGACAGCTAACAAGAACCTAAAGTTGTGTGCCATTGAGCCGCCGCTCTTTTTGTGGACCTACCCTCCAATGCCTCAGTATTTTCAGGTCATTTTCTGTCATCTTTGAATTGGCCACTTGATGGAGCGCTCCTTTGCTCCTTACCTAGATGACTGTATTCTCCCCACACTTCCACACATTATTGTTAAAAACAAGGTCTGCTGACCAAAAAGTCGGGTGCCCTCACTTATTCTGATTTATGACCTTACTACCTTCAAAACTTTAAAATAATTCCAGGAGTAACCATGGGAGGACCTTGGTATAGCCACATACTTTAGCATAGCATAGTAGAGAACAGCCCAGCCTAGCATAGTGTAGTATTGTCTAGCATAGTATAACCTATCATGTTATAGCCTAGTATAGGATAACCTAGCTGTGCTGAGTCTAACCTAGCCTAGCTTTATATAATCTAGCTAGCCTAGTATAACCTAGCATAGTATAGCCTACTTTATCTTACCTTAGCTTAGTATAGCCTATCGTATCTTAGTATAGTCTAGCTTAGTAGACCGTAGTATAATCTTTCATATTATAGTATAGCCTAGTGCAGCATTGTCTAGTATAGCCTAGCCTAGGCTAACCAGGTATAGCTTATCATTGCATGCCAGAGCCTAACCTAGCATTGCATAGAGTAGCCTAGCCTAGTATAGTCAAGCTAGAAGAGGCTACTATATCCTAGCCAATATATCCTTACATACGATAGCCTAGCCTAGCATACTATAGGCTAGCTTGGTATAGCCTATCCTAGCATAACCACATCTAACATAATATAGACAGGCGTATCATATTATAGTCAACCTAGTATAACCTAGACTAGTATAGCATACCCATAGGTGGGCGCGATAACGAAAAAATGTATCACGATAACCGATAAATTGATAACACTGGTCTGCGTCAAAAATGTACCTTAGGTTTTCTATAGTGTTTCTTAATAAAATTGACCTCCTAAATCCGAATCTGTCATCCGTTTTTCTCTATCACCTCCAGTTTTTGCGATACAGGGGGTGATAATAATTTTATAGTTTATACATCTCCTATATTACATCAAATTTCAATAGTTTTTGCACTGCTCTATTCACAGTAAATTTTGTGTACATTTTAAGTAATTATGCAAATAGGTTTATATTTTGCAGGTTAAAAATTGCTTAGCATTATAATAATAAGAATAATAATAATAGTGGTTGAGTTAAAAATGAACAGAAAATGTAAGAATAGCTCCGACAGATTTTGCTATGTTTGCGGCAAAGTGACTTTTCCCGAGCAGCAAAGTACAATCCCTCCTGTAATTAAATCTTTGTATCATGCATATTTTGGAGTAAGGCTAAGAGATCAAGATAAAAGTTTTGCACCACATATCTGCTTGAAGGGATGCTACATAAGTTTAAGACGCTGGAGTCAGGGCGAACAGAAGTCCCTCTCTTTTGGTGTTCCCATGGTGTGGAGAGATGGCAAGGACCACACTACGGACTGCTATTTTTGCATGACAAATCTTAAAGGTGAGCATTGTATCAAGTATTTAAGCTTTCTGTATTATACTGGCTCCTGAAAATGTCATTATTATGCAAAGACTTAGCATAAAATTAAAAACTAACATAGTTCACTTCAGCATGAACATATCCTTTACTAAACATTTATGTACTATCTGCAACTCCAAATCAATTCCTTTATGTAATATGCAATTATATTTTCCACAGGTATAAATAAGAAGAATAAACATAGTGTGGCATATCCGGATGTTCCTTCTGCCATCAAACCCCTGCCCCATGGCCCAGGAATTCCTATACCTTCTTCCCCTGAACATATAGAGGTACATGAAGAGATTAATATGGAAGTTAACCAAGATTATGACACATCTGAGTCTTATCAGGTTTCCACACATGATATGGTCGCAAGACCATTCACTCAAGTTCAGTTAAATGACCTGACCAGGGATCTGGGGGTTTCAAAGGCGAATACACAACTTCTTGGCTCTCGACTTCGTGAAAGTAATCTTCTCGCTTAAGAAACAACATTTAGGGGGGTACAGAAATAGAGAACAAGAGTTTCAAAGCTATTTTTTACAGCATTCTTCCAGCTCTTTAGTATACTGCGCCAATATTAAAGGACTTGTTGAGGCCCTTGGAATTCCCTACAACCCATTAGAATGGAGACTGTTCATAGATTCCTCCAGTAGAAGTTTAAAAGCTGTGTTACTGAATATTGGTAACAAGATAGCTTCCGTTCCTATAGGCCATTCAATCCAACTTACTGAAAGTTATGAAAATATGAAAAAAATGCTGGATGCAATAAATTACTCTAGCTATAAGTGGAGGATATGTGGTGACTTAAAGGTATGATCATTTTACACTTGGCATTTCTAAGCTTTTTGATATTGACATTTTCATTTTTAATTGTTAATACTTGTATACACCTTTTGGTCAACTTACATTTTACAAGAATGCAAATCTGGAAATCATGAGTCATTTTTTAGTTATATTTTTTGTTGAAGTGTGTCCCTATAGGTTAATGCATCCTATTGGGTTAATGGGGAACTTATCCTAATTGAGAAGGTATACAACACAACTCAATAAACTCAAAATAAGATGTACATATATCGAATTAGTTCCAATACGATGATTTAATGCATCGGCATACAGGATTTTTCAGTACATATTCATATTCTTATTGTTTTAAGAAATATTACTTTGAATTTGTTTTTAGAAATATTACACTGAATTTACATACCGTGCTAAATTTTTTTCAGGTAGTGTCTCTTACGCTTGGGACGCAAACAGGCTACACGAAGCATCCCTGTTTCCTATGTTTATGGGACAGTCGTGCAGATAGTATGCACTATGAGAAGAAGGTTTGGCCTCCACGAGAAGCATTTAGAATTAGATCAAACAATGTGATAGCTGAACCTTTAGTGCCTCCTCAAAAAATACTCCTCCCTCCACTGCATATAAAGCTTGGCATAATGAAAAATTATGTCAAAACCCTTAATAAAGTAGGCCAAGCTTTTAAGTTTCTTCTTCAAAAATTTCCACAAATCAGTGACGCTAAGCTCCATGGGGGAATTTTTGATGGACTTCAAATCAGGAACTTGATCAGCAATTTGATGCATCAATGAAGGACATAGAAAAAGATGCCTGGAAAGCTTTCAAAGCTCTAGTTAACAATTTTCTAGGCAATAAAAGAAGCCTAGAAGAATATGTTGCCCTGGTCAATCAGCTCTTAACAAGTCTCAAACATTTGGGAGCTCGAATGTCTATAAAGATACACTTTTTACAGTGGCATCTGGATTATTTTCCCGACAACTGCGGGGATTACAATAAAGAACAGGGGCAAAGATTCCACCAGGACATAAAAACAATGGAATCCAGGTACCAGTGTAAATGGAACGGAAACATGCTTGCTGACTACTGTTGGTGTTTGAAGCGTGATGCACCAGATGACAGGCACAAACGAAAATCGTCAAGGGCGTCTGTTCTTCGAAATTATAATTATTTTCTTTATTATGTTGCATTCTTTTATTTTTTGTTTATTAAAAGAATTATAGTTTACACACGTGTATTCTTGTTTATATGATATAACAGTAATAATGCATTATTAGATAGAGGTTTTTTTTAAAAAAAATTCAGAAAAAATGAGGTAATCTCAATGAAAATGGTGTATACTGTACTGAGAAAATCTGACCTGATTGAACAAATATACATTCATTTTTGAGCTCAGGAGGTTGGATTCATTAAGAAACCACAAAGAAATCCTGGGGAACATAAATTTTTTTTTCAAACGCAGGCCTGTGTAATCGATAACTGGCGACAAATTTATCGCCTGATAAGGTGATAACCGATAAATCCAAAATTATAATACAATATTGATTATTGACTATATATAGCGTTAATTTATAATACAATAGTAAGAATATTTGAGTACTGTTTCTTAGTTTCTTACTTGGTAAGGCTCTCCTTCATCTCCATAGGTTTTGAGGATCCTCCTCCCAGCTCAGACCTACCTATTTCTGCCTCCAAGGCACGCGCGGCTCGCCCCTGGCTATTTAAGATATGTTGATGGCATGAATGAAGTTGTGACTTTGTGTGTTTGAGGTGCTATGGGCAAGTAATAAAACTTCATATAGACATGAAGAGAATATACAAGATTGAGTGAAATGGACCCCATCCAATCAGGGCAATGAATCGAGTTCATGTATGGAATGTGAGCATTATATGTGATGTGGGAAAGAGTATAACGATATTTAATTTCTTTAAAACACGGAGATTGATGAAGCTTTCTCTGTGAGACAAATGTGAAAGGAAAGGAGTGGGTATCAGTTGTGTGGGATGGCCTTAATGGAGTGCAATCAGGTGTAGGTCAGGGCACTAAGAGTTCAGAGGGTGTGGGTCTTTTTTGAGTAGTGAGTGGCATGATACATTGGTTGGTTATGAATGAGTGAGCTCAAGAATTATATTGACGAAGTTGAAATTTGCCAGAGTATGGTTGTTGCGTATGAACCCTGTAATGATAGAATTGAAGCCAAGAAAGAAAAGGTTCTGGAATGACGACGCTGCGGTGGATGGAATTGGAGATGGGTATCAGTTGATGGTTGTAGGAGATATGAATGGATAAGTAGGTGACTGAATAAAAGAGTGGATAACAGAAAATTCTGGTACTCCTGGAGAGAATGAAGATGGAGAGGGTGGATGGGTTTTATACTGAAAGAAACTTTTGTAGCAAATTCTTTCCTTCAGTACAAGGATGGCAAAGGAAAGGGTGAGAAGATAAGATTATGATTCATCTTTGCCTAGTAAGAAAGATTGGACTGCAGGCCTTATTTCATGTGAAAGCTGTAACTGGTATAAGTGTGGGAGTAATTGATCACACTGTGCTGTGTATGGCTGAAAAATGTGAGAAAGATAGAAATGAAACAAGAATCAGAAGTGAAAGTTTATTGAATCAGAGAAAAGGGGGAGAGTATGTGAGAATGCAAGTAAATTGCTAAATGGTGGAATGACAATGTGAAGCATTATAAAGGCAAAGAGGAGGCATACAAGTACTTGCAAATGCTTAATAGTGCAGATGATAATGTCAGTGAGATGCTCTTTACTGCTAACAAGATGAAAAGGAAAGTGCAACAAGTGATGAAACAAAGTAGTAAAGCATCAAATGAAGTGCTTGGATGAAAGATGAATGAGGATCCAGATGGGAACAAGAAACTATTGTGAAAGGAAGTGAGAAAGGTGAGGAACCAGGAGAAGAATAGCTGTGTCAACATCAAAGAAGAGAATGACAGGGTACTTGTGAGCAATGAGGAGGTTCAAAGTAGATGGCGAGAATATTTTGAGTTGTATAAATGTGGGTACGTAAGTTGATGCAAATGTGATTGGCTTCATGGGTATAAATCAGGTGCTGTATTGCAGCATTGAAGAGAGATCTGAAAATCAAAGGTAACTGGACTAGATCATATAGTCACTGAGATGCTAAAAAGTGGTGATTGTGCGATAGAATGGGTGTGGTGGCTGTGTTGTAAGACATTTGGAAGTGGAAGAGTACACCCTTAGTGCTGTTGTATAAGGGTAAATGTAAGAACTACTGAGGAATAAGTCTCCTTTGTTGTAAGTAAAGCATTTGTAAAAATTCTGATTCGGCATATAAGAAGGATAACTGAAAGATTGGAAGAGGTTGAATGTGCAGGGTTTTGTGGATCAATTATTTGCTCTGATACATCTGGATAAACAAGGGATAAGAAGTATAATGTGTTTGCTGGGCTCATGGATCTTAAGAAAACTTATGATCATCTAGATAGAGAAGCATTATGACAAATGTTAAGAATGCAGGGAGTAAATGGTAAAGAGTATTTATGTTGGAATTAAGGCGTACATTAAGGTAAAAGATAGACGTAGCGAGAGTGGTTTAACATATGTTGGAAGGTAAGACAGTTTTCATGGCTTTTAATCTCCCTAGAGCTGCACTGAGAGAAAGTACTTATTGGAATGAGGGATGGGTTCTATGTTAGTACATGCTCATGACCCGTTATTAGTTGCTGAGAGGGATTTGTAAATGTTAATCCAAGTTCTTGACAGTGTGTTCGAGAAGCTGTTTATAGCTCCCCAAGAGCAGCAGATGACATCTCTGCCCCCTCTGACTGAGGGGGAGTTTTAAGGGAGAATATCTTTGATCCTTCTTTGAGACTATCCTGAGGGACCAGGTTAGAGTGCAGGGAGGCTGTTGCATGCTCTGGGTATTTTATAGCACCCCCTTGTGGTAGTGGTCCATGCAACAGCTAGGAAGTGGAAGTTGTATTGCAACTTAACCTCACGTGGACTGGACTACATCCAAGTGGGGCAGTCCCAATCCAGGTGGGTTGTTTGTGTCATATCCACTTGGGAATGACTGACTCTATTTGGTCTTGCCCTACAAAAGGTTTTATATAGTAGGAAAGTGGTGTCTGAGTGAATGGTAAAGGTTTAAGTGTGGAAGGGGTATGAGAATATGCTGGTGCCAATATTTGTGTATTGAAGTGAGGCTATGATAGGGAAAGAGAAGGAAAGATCTCGATGAGAGCAGTACAAATTGATCACTTGAGGGGGATGCTTGGCTTATGAAAGGTGGATAGAGGAAGGAATGAACAGGTAAGATGATGTCTTTGGTGTGAATGTACTTTTGACACTGTCCTGATGTGGTCTGCACATATAAGAAGAATGGATGGAAATAGGCTTGTGAAGAAAAAAAATTGGTGTAAAAAGGATTGTAAGACTAAAAGATGGGTTAGTGTGGTTGAAAGAGAGGGAGGTGACTGAAAAGGAAATAGATAATATTGTCTTTGATTGGTGTGAATGGAGAGGGCTTGTCAGGGTGTGTGCTTCGGGACATCTATCAAAGGATGAATCGTTAAGAATGGCCTGGTGATGTAACTTTGTGCTTAAAGAGGATTGTATAGGGCAGGTAGTTTTAGTGAAATTGAATCGCACTGACTCCACTTTGTGAGAAATGTAGATGCAGTTCGTGTAAATCAATAAATAAACCCACTGTTTCCAGCCTCCTGCAGGAAAGGTCAGGTTTCAGGATATCATTCTATCCCCCATCCCCAAACTAGTTCGAATGACGCTCATACCTTGGCCTCTGCTGTTGCAGAAAATGAAAAATTTTCTAATTATTTCCATGGTTGTCTAACCTTTTGTGCATTGAATGAGGAGCGTTCCACAAGAGGCTGGAAACAGTGGGCGGTGTTATTGTTTTACAGTAACCGCACCAATTGTAATGATATCTTTCAAACTGGTAGAAGTCGAGGCTGAAGTGTTATTTATTACACGTGTGTATGGAGGGACGTTTGTGATGTGGCATGTTTGGGGCCTTCAACCTGGACTAATGCTACAGTACTTAGCAACCCATCGCTATGTTGGGTCATCGGCATGGACAAAAATGATAGCTGGCTTTGTGCTAGATAGGGCCTAAAGAGGGTGAAAGGGAGCTGGCAATTTAAGTGGCGTCTATGCGCCCCAAAACCACTTTGTAGGAAAGTGGTTGAAGTTGTAAGAGGTCTGCATGGAGTGGGGGTTTTGGGGTTGCTCTGGGATGAGCCCGAATTGAACGAGATGGTACAGCACATAATGCCCCATTCTTATGAAGAACTAATGTGTCAAAAAGGGTGAGTCACCTTGGTACTTACTAAGGCATAAAGCGGTGGGAAGCTCTTTTGTGTAAATAACCTCCTCACTGTGGGGGGAAGTGGTGGTGTGAATGAGTTTGGAAAATTTGGGCCATTTTGGTGGGCAAGGAAGAGAATGACAGGGTACTTGTGAGCAAGTACCCTGTCTACTTCTCCAAATATTTCGGTCCTTTGTTCGGTAGATATTTAAAAACAAAATGATACTCTATAGGGCATTTCCAACAAAGAGCCTCGTAAAGGGGTGGAGTTAAAGGACGTTGAAATTTGTGGAATTTGCATGGCCCAAGTAAGATGTCAATTCTCCTCAACCTGCCTTCTTTCTGTAGCCGAACCCCACAAAGAAGCCCCGCCTAACCGAGAACTCTGCGAAAGAGACCACTTCCTTGCGGACAGCATCTCAGCGACTTGTTCGAGCCTCAAAGATGTTCTCGTCTTCAGACACAATCAAGGAGATACAAAACTTTGTAATTATGTCACGATTCACGTTTGATTGTGATGATTACCCTTGACGTCAATGGGAGGGGACACTTTGATGCCAAATTATCATTACAGATTGCCGAGAGGACTGGAATTTGGCCTCTATTGCAAACGCTCTGGCTTGCAGGAGGGAAGGAGCATGGGCCGATGCCTTTCTTATTAACCGACAAACACAGGTCTATGACACTTCATGCATTAAGAATTAAGGCCGAAGACACAATCTATTTTAGAGCGACTGTAAGTCCTATTGTTGTAGTTGTGATTGTTTGCCTGTTAATGGGTAGATATTATTAATTGGGATATATAATAAGATTCAAGATGTTTCTGGGGGTAACTGCATTGGGCGCAGTTATTCGCTTTCTTATTTTCCCTCTGGCCAAGGGTGTTTTCTCTAGGCCGGCTATATAAATGAACTCCAACCGGTTGGGGTTCTCCTTCAGATCCAGCGCTTCGTGCACATCATCGTTTTGTCTCAGGTGTGCAAGTTTCGGCCATGTTGTGAATAGTGATGGTATCACAGCCTTGCCAAGGGGACCGTGTGACGTAGGAGCAATGTTATTCCCTGGTGGAATATCACTTTGGAAATGGCTTTGGCCCAAAGACTGAAAGGTTTGTTCTCTTAGGTAGGTGACAAAGATAGATTAGTAGGGGCCTTGTCACGGTATGACAGGATTTCTTGAAAAAAAATCTGTGGTGTTCCTTTGGAGTCTTACATATGTTTCATGAAGTATTATAAAAATGGTAGGATTTTTAAAACCCATCTGCACTCAATTAAAGTTTCCTTTTACTTAGTGTGGACCTACAGTTTAACGTGGGATTGACCCACTGGTATCTACGGGGCATGGCACCCACTGTAAAGTCGACCCGAATCGGGACTACATTTGGAGACTTTCCACACCCGGTGCTTCATCTCGGCGAGGGCGAGTATCATGAATCTTGCATGTACTGGAGTGATAAAATTGCTCCTCATAGGTGTTGTTTTCTGCACATTCCTTTCGTTTCGGAGTTTAGGTTGTTAATTATGGTCCTACGAATGTATCCCCTGACCAGTCATATTGCTTTGTGTTGTGGTGAGTGGTTTGGGTGCCCAAGCCATACTTGCATGGGTGAGTGTTGGGCGTATTTACTGCTTTTTAGGTGTTGGTAATGACTTCCTTAGATTGGCCGATAGTGGTCTATTGTTTTCATTTTTGTCTTTTTACTTATTTGTTGGGTTCATGTTTTATTCTCCCCTTTACTTATTGATGTCTGTGTGTTGCCCCTGGCATTTCGAGGTGCGTTCCGCCCGTCCGGCTCCGATGCAACTGGTAGTCTTGAGCTAAGTTTGGGGGACCCTAGACCGTACTTCACTGCTATTTCAAATCCTTCTCAATTCTCTCTTCTGGGATGCCAGGGGCACCATGGGCAATTCTACTGCAGTTGTTATTTGTATGCTAGAAATTAATGTCTTCCCTGCCCCAACGCTCCGAAGACGGCTTAGCAAGTGGTGGTAAATGTACCACTACCGCTGCCCCTAAGAGAAACTAGTGCTGTCTCTCGGTCATCACCCCACAGAAGGGTATCCTGTGTAGATTTCTACCTCTGTTACCGGGATGAGCGGCACGTTCTTTCTCCCCGAGTGTCCATAGGGAAGGCCTGGCTCACTCAGTCGACTTAAACTCATTGTCAGGGCCTGGTGAAGGGCCCCATTTTCTAAGAATATCCCTAACTTTTTTCTCTATCTGGGCTTAAAGACCTGACTAGCTACCTCATGCGGCGTCAGAAGGGAAGTTTTGGAGCCTCTATAAATAACGCCCGTAGGACGCAAGAAAAGGGGCTTGAAGAGTCCTGGCCGTTGGTGTGCAATTAATGCTAAGATCAATTTAGCCTTAATACCCCCTTCCCCACGCCTAATGGGCTGACCACCCCCTCTGCACCGTTCTCGGGCGCACAAGGTTGTACTGCCTATAGAGCCGGGCTTTAGTGCCTTGGTTGTCAGGACAACTAAAAGTCTCAGGGAGGTCCTTTCTTTGGGTTTGTCACATAGACTCTTCAGATCTTGGCCATCTTGTCGATGACTAAATACGACTTAGTGAGGGATTCCATTCGGTCGCACACTCTCTGGCTCCTTACTTTGGGTAGCGACCGTCCGCTGGGTAACTTTGGGTCGATGTGCGTTGCAGCACTGGCGCAGACATAGACGCTCTGTCGAGCCCAGAGTTTGATTCCCTGAAAGGTCCGAAAATCCGAGACAAGATAGGCGGCAACGGCTGGACCAGGGATATATCCAACCATCCCCTTTATATTCTTGATATGATCACGAGCCTTTCAGTTTTTACTTTGTTCCCAAATTGTCAATAGTGAAAGAAGCACTGGAAAACAACCTCGCCCCACATTTCTTTTGTGGTAGGCGAGTAACCTGACAACACGACCTCTGTCTGGTGGATGGGCTCCCCTCACACCAATTTCAATTGTTAAAGTGGTTTCTCTTTTACCACTTATTGAGCCGCTGTCGGGCAGCGCCATCTCAAATAGGGCGGCGGACCCTTTATGCTTTCTCGGGAGCCGCTACGAACCTCTTCTAGCGGAGAGTAAGCTTCCCTCTCTCCTATGTCTACTGGTAAAGGAGCTATCCCTTACTCCCTCAAATTCTCCCTGGGTCACTCCCTATTGGACTAGCGGCGCCCCTCCCCTTCTCTTTCGCTGGGGCGCGCCAATAGCAGAGTATGTGGAAACAGTTCCACGGGAATTCCTGCTCCCGATCGAAGCATCTGAACCGAGTGAACCTACTTAGAGGGGCAAAAAGTGTGTGTGAGGGGGGGGGGGTCATTAGGCCCTCGCCATTTTCGACCCGTGTTTGTGAGTTGGCGTATCCCCCACCTCCCAATTTACAGGGGAGACCCCAGGGTGCCCTCGCCCAAGGCAACAGGATCTTGCTCTGGAGAGAATAGTGACCCTGTGGTAACCTCTATCGCGGAAAAGGTTCTCCCAAGGGGTTCACTGTTCCCCAGGGACTTGAAAGGAGCTCCGCAGCAAGCTGTGTTCGTTGCCATTTCAGTGAAGGACCAAACTGAGAGTGGCCTCGGGTAGGAGGGGGCACCCCTCTCTCCAGGGATTCAGCAATAACAAACTAAGAATTACTCATTAGGCCCTGGAGCGCCCTCGGCTCGGGCTGATGGGCAAAAGCCCCTCGGAAAGCAGCCATACTGGGTTTCGCAAAAGTCCTGTTACACTTGATATGGCGCTCTCAGCAAAGGACACTGATAGTTTTGATGCAGTTAAACACGTTTTTATTGTTTTAACATATAAATATGCGTTTAAATTGTAATAATAATCAATGAGGACGCCCTCGACAGCCAGCACGCGCTCCAGGCGAGACCTGAAGACCGCGCACATGTTGCGGATGAACTCCTTCCTCATACTGGCCCACACGTGGTTGATGGAGGCCTTCAGCTCGTCGACGTTGGTGTGCCGCACCTTGTAGGTCTTACCCTCGACACGTACCCACACGCTGTAGTCGAGCGACTTCGAAAGCCAAAATTCCTATGACCAGAAGTTCATGTTCGACCCCAACCACTCGTGCACGGTCTTGGCCGTATGGGTGGGGCACCGTCCTGCTGAAAGACGTAGTCGCCTTCTTCGTGATTTTCTCAGCCAGGGCAGGATTTTCGTAATCAGCCGCCAATCACACCGGCGGCATCTTCTCGACATTCGAAGCCACGACGCCTGGCATCATCACGGAGGCCGGGTGCTCGATCGTAGACACGTGAGACCTCGGAGACGTCCTGACCTATTGATGCCCAGATCGACCGTGAAGGATTTTCATCAGAAAAAATGAGAATTCGATTGCCATGACTCTTCAAGTCGTTGAGAAGGCGACAACAGCGCTCCCGATGTTGTTCTCGCATACGGTCGGTGAGCAGAAGTCTTTCCATGCAGCTTAAGATCTTACGTCCTTGAACACGGTGGCCACCGAAATGTTCTTCGCGAGCGCAGTCATTTTGTGCTTCTGAACACTTTCGAATGGCTTTCTCACAGCTAAACGATTGAAAACCTGAGCTCTGCCTAAACGAGGTCGATCTTGTTGTGGTCTTCCCCGTTCTTTAACCTCTCCGCGACTCTGTGGACGCTCATCCTGCTGATGTTAAGCCGCTTGGCGATGTCTGACTTCTTGTGACCCGCATGCATGAGAGTAGAGATCTCGATTCTGTTCACTTCTTCTTGACACACCTGCACACAATGGTAAAGATGTTTTAATGACACGTGCTGGAAAAATAGAACTTTTACTTTGACATAGTAAAGCTCTCGAAAGATAAAAAACGAGTCTAGCAGAACTTTGCCAAACCTGGTACAAGGGGAGTGGCGTTTGCGACATCATAACCCCTCATCTAGAGGCTACCCAGCGTCTTCGAGCACACTGGCTTCAAAAGAATTTTAGTAGCTCGCTCTACTGATGGGAACATGTTGTCCAAGGGAAACTTGTTGCATCAACGTCGGACATTAGCCAGGATTCTCGGTAGGGTACCGAAGATTGCCCGTTTATCGGACGGGATCTTTCTTGTTAAGGCGGCGGCTCCTGGTCACGCAGCCATAGTGAGTGTTCTTCGGACACTTGATGCCTTGCCTGTGCAGGTGAAACCGCACCCAACCATGAACTTAGTTCGTAAAAGAAGTCGTCTATGCCTTAGAAAACCTCACAGAAGAGCTAGCCGACCTCAAAGTGGTCACCCCGAAGAGGCGTAGCCGGTATAGACATACCTGGTACCTTGAGGAGCAGCAGCACCTCGCTGCTTGAGTTCAAATAGGGAAGGTCACGTCACTGAATTGCCTTGATCTCTATGACTCAGCCTACTTTTATATAGACTATGTTCCTACTTTAAAAAAAAAAACTAGGATTAAGGATCTGGAGAGAGTGGTACCCTGTTTAGTTCTCTACACACAGTACCTAGTGCAAATTGTGGAAGCTCCGTCACTGTGTTGAATTGAACTCTGACGCGAAACCTCCATAAACAACGTCCGCAGGTCGCAGTAGACCAAGACTTAAGGGGTCCTGGGCTTTGGGGCGCGATTAATAGGAAGATCGGTTTGCCCTATGAACCCTTCCCAGCGTGTCATGGTTGACCACCCTGCGGCCGTTCTCAGATGCCTATTGCTTATGGCGGGTAGGCTTTACTACCTTGTTGGTTGTCAGGCCAACGAAAAGTGTCGGGGTGAGCCACACAGATCTTCAGATCTTGGCCGTCCTCTCCACGA
Organism: Ceratothoa steindachneri; assembly: GCA_963969495.1. Classification (NCBI taxonomy): domain Eukaryota; kingdom Metazoa; phylum Arthropoda; class Malacostraca; order Isopoda; family Cymothoidae; genus Ceratothoa; species Ceratothoa steindachneri. The sequence goes on along the minus strand of OZ018335.1, from coordinate 100,143,897 downwards.
TTACTACGACCTAGTAAGAAAATCCGTCTTGTCGCCCTTTCTCTGACTGAGAGCTGCGTCCCTTGGGGATCCACCCGTCGGTGTGCGTCGCTGCACAAGTGCGAACACCAACCATTAATGCACCCAGGGTGGAGACCTGAAAAGTCCGAAAACCCGAAATGGGATTGGCGAGAGCGGTTAGACGCGGGATATATAGGCCACCCCACCCCCCTTTATTTTTCAGTGGTTACTAGCTTTGGTACTCTTTAACGTCAGCAAATTTTCATAATTTGACAAGACTTCGGATTACATCCCCTCTCGAAATCCTCGCCCGAAGTTATTGGGGCAGACGAGGTAAATAATAACGGCATCGCTCCTCTCGGTGGAAGGGCTCCAGCCGCTCCACCATAACCATTTGTTTGCAGCCAAGGTGTTTCCACTTGGCCCTCGTTGGAACCTCCCTCGGGCAACTCCACTTCTGTGATGGAGGTAGCCCCGCCCTCCACTGTGCTCTTTCTGGGGCCACTTTAAGATTCTTCCAGTGGTGATTCTGCCCCTTTGGTTTCTCAAGAGCCCGCCAAGAATATGGCGAGGCAGAAGACGCGCCACCTCGGGTCCCGGCCTTCCCGATGGGGCCAGGGGAACTACCTTAACCTCATAAGGGACACGGCGACGTTGTCTTTACCGCTGTTCACGCTTGACTCAGCGCCCCGTCCGGCCCCAGCTAAGCATCCTCCTCGTTCCGCTAACATCTACTTTCTATACCAACTCTCCTCCTCTCCCTCAGCACATTACATTGGTACCTGGAGGAGCCTCGCGTCTTTCCGGCCTAAGTCCAAATTAGGGACGCCCCGTCACTGGGATGAGTTCAATGAACTCTGATGGCGCCTGGGAAAGGTGTGGGTGCGCTTTTCCCTCACCCACACGCACCACTACTTTCCCTTTTTATTTTATATTATTATTTATCATTATTATTATTTAGTATCATTAGTTGGTATGTTTTATATGTTAGTAATATTTTAAAAAATAATAGAAAAAATATTTTTTTATATATAAATAAAATAAAATAAAAAAGTTTAGGATTAGTATTAATTATTATTAGTATGTTATTAATATTATTCATTATTATTTAATATTATTTATTATAAGTATTATTATCATTACAGCTCTCCACTCAACATTTTCTTCCCGCACTTTGCACCAGGAAGAATGTTTCCACCTGTACAGACAACAGTCCGGTAGCCATGGTGCTTTGGTAGAATGCATGCCATGCTGGAATCACCTACCACCAGCGTATGATAATAATAGATGATCACCCACCTTATTCATTAGTTGACTTGCCTATAGCTACTTCTCTTTATTACATACTCTCCTACCCCCTTTCTACAATTGCCTTCCTATCCACAGAGGTTCTTGTTGTCCACTGCACTTTCGTCCTCTTATGAGCCTTAGTTGAGTGGCAGTGTATAACGTGATGTCCCTACCTACTGCGAGAATCGAAAGCCCGCTGGTAGGGCAACTATCAGGCACGGGGGGGGGGGGGGTGCCATGCACCTTTTGCTCACCTTTCTCCAGTGCACATAGAAGTGGCTAGTTTGCACCATCCTCTATTGTCAAAGTTCCAGGGCAATTTCGCCTAAATGGCGGGCCGGGTTGAGAAAGCCTATCAACGTCGGACCGGGGCCGATTATATGTCTAAATGATCATATTCTGGAATTTCTGATCTTATCCAATGGAGACTTTTCTCTTAACATCCCCACTCCTAGGGAGATCATAGTATCTACTTTTCATAAGGCCCCCTTTTTAGTTTTTAAATCTAATCATGGTAACAACTAGAATCAAGTGTTGGAAAGTGCACGGAGATCCGCCTGCAAGCGCTGCCCCCTCCTCGCTAGGTTTTAGGTTTTCCTTGTGGCTGTACTTCTGCCGCCATCCACGGCTCCACCCTGACTTGTTCATAAACGGGGTTGGCCTGAAAGTGGTGGATTCGTGCCGTTTCCTTGATCTTGTTTTCGACCGAGGCCTCGCCTGGGAGGCTCATATTCATAACCTTGGCTACGGATGCGTTTTATGCATCCGCAGCCGAGTGTGTATTGCGGAAGCTGGACTCTATCCACCACACCGGTCCTCTCCTGGCGACCGGTGCTTCCCCCACTTCCCCCCATTGAGAGCCTTCTACTTGATGATGAGGAGTTGCCACTCGCTCTGCACCGCATACAGTGCATTATGCGCCTGTATGCGCGAGCCCCTCGCCTCCCTCAGTGCATTGGCGGTCCATCTCGATGGTACCTATGCCACCGAGAGACGCCAGTCATGCCCAAAGCCGTTAGGGTTCAGCACATTGGAATTTCCACAACCTGGTTCGCGGTATCCGTGACACTACCGTTGTCACGAGCCGAGTATATTTCGAGATTATCTTCTACTGTGTTCATGGACATGGGGGAATTGCGGAGAATGAGGGCGCCAAAGACTCCGCTATGTCTGGAGAACCAGACTTGCGTTTGGCTCCTTCTCACACAGACTACATAGCAGTCCTCCGGTGTACTTGGCCAAGAAGATGGAAAACTTAAAGTTGCGTGTAATTGCGCCGCGACGTCTTCAGGTGGCTTTCTCTCCTCTTCGAATTGTGCCCACGCTTGACAGACTGCCATTTGATGGAGCGCTCGCCTGCACTTTATTTCGGCACATATTCCTGTTGAATGTCCCAGTCGTGGTCATCTTCGCCCACGCCCTGGCATTGGGATGAGCCGGGTCGCTACCGCTTGTCCCTTGTACTCTGGACTAGTTCGGGGTGTGAGGAGGAGGCTCCCGCCAAAGCCAGGACGTGCTTCTTGGGGGGGGGGGGGGCTAATTTTAAAATAACATGGTATTTGGCTAGAATTATTAGGCCCGTGAAGAAAGTCGCCAGATGGGCGATTAAAAAAAAAAAATAGTGGACATGTAGGAATTGCGTGGCATGAGTTCGCCAACGACGGTGCCAAAGAGTCCGCTAGGACGGGACTAGACCAGCGTTTTGCTCTTCCTCACCTCGACTACATGGCATGTATCAGGGCAGCACTGGGCTGGTTGGCAACGAAGATGGGAGACGGCCGAGGGGAAGCTAAATCGCAAGCCATTACGCCGCGACTGTTGCTATCGACCTAACCCCCAATGTCGTGACGGCTTCAGGTCGCTTTCTGTCGTCTCCGAATTGGGCACATTATCGGAACGCGCCGTCATTTGATGGAGCGCTCGCCTGCACCTTACTGCGACGACGGCGTTATTTCCCGAACTGTTGGACATATTCTTGTTGGATGTCTGTCTACGTGATCTTGGCGCACGTTACCTGTCCCGGAACCGGTACAAGCGGGTCGCTACCCCTCTTCCTTCGTACTTGGATGAGTTCGTGCGCACAGACTTGTGGACACTCTAACTTTTTGGAGGAAGCTGGCCGTCTCCATTTTATTTGACTGTCTTTGGTGTTTGTCCCTGGACGGTGCACCTTATTTTTAACTTGCCTAGCAATTGGCTATGGATGATTACGGCTACCTATGCCCTAGTAGGCAGTCGCCAGATTTAGCGCTAAGAAAATTGTTCATCTATATGCTATAAATACCTCCTTTCAGCCAGTGGCAGTGCAGCTACACATGGATAGTATCTATACTGTTAGTTTTTCCTACACTTCTCCGTTAGCCGACTTTGACGCGAGGGACTTCCGCCCTGTTGTTGGCACCATTACCGAGGCCCTTTCTTTTGCTCTGGGATTTGAAGGGTAAGCTTTCCCTCAGAGGGGACTACACAATCCCAGCGTTCAGGTCCTTGCCGACCTGATCGACGAGCTGGAGATGGTGTCCTAAATGGGGATGAGTTTACGCATCACTGCCCGAGAACTGCTTGATTTTTCTATCTCGATCTCTCCATGTGCTCTAAGAGATCACTGTCTGATTTGGGTTGGGTGATGACCTTTATGGTAGTGACCATTTTCCCACTCCTATTTATTTTCTCGGCCGCTGCCGCCTGAGAAACCATCCCCTGGTGCTTCGCGCCTTGGTCCGTATTTCAGGAAACGACTGATTTCTTTGTTCTTTGTCCCAGTCCAAGAGGTTTTTTTTAGCTCGGTTGATGAGGCTGTTGAGTTCTTCTCCGTCATCCTCATCGCTGTTGGCCTAACTACTGATCCTAGAACGTCCTATCTAGTCTGGGACGGCTTTCAGAGAGAAATGACATTCCTTTATTCGCCCTAAGTGCTGCCGCTCTTCCTGGTGAGCATACGTGTCTTCACCTACGAATGAGCACCTATTCGGCTTCAACGGAGCTTAGACATGAAATTCGCATCAGAAGCCTAGACGGAAGAGTGGTGTGTTCTGTGATGACGTATGTGGTCGGAGCTGTCAGCGCATATGCTCACATTCTTCGCATCCCAGCATTGGCTGCTGCCTCCTGCGAGCACATTTTTTTCCTCCCCTTCTTGCGTGGAATCGAACCATTTATCCACTAAGCTATCGAGAACTTCCTGATCGTACTCTATTCATTTCTCCACCACTTTTTTTCAATTCTGTTATTTTTCCCCTTCTCTTTCATAATCATGTACCAACACTTGATGTTTTGACATAAGCGTTATGATGCCTGTATATTTCTGATTTTAAATGTGTATTGCCATATTAATCCATTTGAGCTTAAAAAGTGGTGGGTTTTGTACTTGTCTAAAGGTTTTGTGTTCCTCGTCAAACTTAGTCTCGCTTGCAGATGGAAGACCTCGAACGAGCGGCTGGAGATGGCGAAACGGAGTACAATGAAATCACCATCGAAGAAAATTAATTTTCTCAACGAATTTTATTGTTGGGATTTTAAATATGTCTTGAATCTGATCCAGTTAAAGTCCAAAGTTTTTATTTGCAACATAAATGTTTTATCTTAATTGTACATTTTTTAAGCAAGCTTGTTTGTATTTTCCTCTGTAGCCAGTCATTTGTTGTTAGTTATCTCCCTTGAGGTCATACTTTTCAGTGCCACTTCTCTGTGTACATACCTTTTTCTGGAAATCTAGATATAATCTGCCCTTCCGGTTCCTCGTGCTCCAAGTACTCCTCCACTTTTGGCTATTCGGCTTATGTACGAGTAACATCCACACAATCGAACATCTCGTGATTCCATTGCGTTCGTTTCGGATGTTTTTCAAGAACTTTGTGCTTGAGGTGCTCCCGTTATTTAGAAAACTCCTTTTATGTAGGGGAATCAGAATATTCCACGTCTAGTCATACCGGTAGTGGCATTGATGCGTGCCACCCCTGCCTTGTGGGGAAGCGCTTAATAATGATGATGGTGATCACAATTATGTCCGCTGCCTTTCGTAGTAAGCGAAAAAATGTGACTGCGTGAAATGGGCAAAAAAACGGGTATAATAATCCCACCCCCTCCTCCGCTCTTCCCATGGCTCTCACTTTCTCCTTGGAGGGTGAGGTTAGTAGGCAAGCCTATGACCAAGATGACTTTAATATGATCTTTCCACTTTTTTTTTTTTCTCCTTCCTTCTACTACTTTATTCTTTCCTCTCTCCATCCCCAATTACGGTTTTTCGAGACTCACTGTGGAGCAACTCTGCCTTCAAGGCTGACAAGGGAGATCTATCCACTCCGGTGTGGGTAACGTAGTGGACTTTTAGCATGCCCTATCCTTCTTTTCTACATCTTTTATCTTTTTATTTATTAAATATTCATTTGAGTGTTTATATTATATCCTGCATTTATATCTTACACACGCACACTAGCGACCTTTGTTTTCTATCCTATTTGTGGCTTTGCCCTTCCCACTTTTCTACTACCTCACCCCCCTATGTGCATTTTATTTCCTCTCACCTCTATTAGACCCACCTGCTGATGAGCCATTTTGCTATTCAGTGAAGGTGGACCGTGGGCTATCCCGGATCCTTCATCTGCCGCGCCCAATGAGAAGGCCGTCATTTGTCCCAATTGACTGCCCGTTCGGACTGCGTTCCTTCTGGTTGGTTCAAAGCGCGGCGTCCTGGATCCATATCTGCTCTCTGAAATGGCTTACTGGGCGCAACTGATTCAGTAGTTCCAGTAATGCTGGGCTCCTGTTAGTTTCAGTTTTGGGCGGTCACGAGGGAAGGCATGGATCTAATTCTGGAGTAATGGCATTTAAACCCTCTATATCCTAATCCTCTCCTAAGGCTACTTTCCTCGGATAGTCTTCCCTTCCAATAAGTGTTTTAAGCCCGTTCATTCCAATTGACTTTGCTACTTATGTCAACGGATTGGACCTCGAGTTTAATTACTGTCGTTTTCTAGTATTAAAATATAACTACCCTGATGGCTCGACTCGCATCAATACTTCCACGTTATTTCTGACGCTTGATTACCAAGAACTGAATCAATTTGTTAAGGGTGGTTATCTTCCGTTCCCTGTAAGCTTGTTATTTTTAACAGCAGGCCCCGAATCGCCACACTCGCGGGACACAGCGCCATTTGATTTTGCGCACCCATGAACCTTATTGTGCGACTCAGTTGCCCCTCGGAATGTCCACACACATTCTGTAGAATCCCTCAGTCTGGGGGGTCTTCGTGCGTGTTAATTCGTGGTACCGGGACGAGTGGGGTTGTTAGCGCTTGTCCATTTTATTCGCGAAGGGTCCGGTCACTTGAATTTGGAGTAGCCGTTTGTTTTAAGGATGCTGGCCTCCATAGTATATAATTATTTTGGTGGTTTGTTGGATGCTCGGGTTCTTGAAGGCAGCGGGTCTCCTTCCGGCCCTTGAACTCCTTTTTTGATTCGAAGTTTTTGTTTTGTTTTGTCTGTGAATCTTATCTTCAATCCCCTCGCCTCCCAGGCTTCTTCTAGAGTAGTCTTTCCTTCAAAAAAGGGTTTATGCCAACGAATTCAATTGCCCAAGTTATTCGGCTTCGCCAACATCCAAGTAGTCACGAGGCAACAAACTGCTACCCTTGCCCCGTTCTTTGAGAAGCTCTGCCTCCACACCAATTACTTCCGCCAGTGGAAGTAAAATCTCTCCTATAAGGGGAAATAGCCAAGCTTCTCTTGTTTTTTTATATGAAAAAATATAATATGCTCAAAACTTGGCCATGACTGTTGGGTGGTGATCCCGCCTCGTGAAGTAAAAGTTTATTTAGCTTATAGATAAAAACATCAACACTTCCCAGGTCCTCGCGCTACTGGATCTCGTTCCAGTCACAAGTTCCTCAAATACGTAGATCCATTCTGAAGTAATGTGGATCAAGATCTAGATTAAAACCGATTTCTAGTCTCCTTTCATATTCCGATTTTCAAAATTAGTGAAGATTTTCATAAGCATTGGTTGAATTTAGTCTTATGTGGTCCCATAATTATGGTAACCTTGTTGCGGAAGTGTCCTCTTGCGCCCAACATTATAAATTAATACTCTCGTCTTAACTATCTCTGCATACCCTACCTTTAATTCAGTAAAGGTTGTGTTGGCCTCTAGTGAGTTTAAAAATTAAGACCTTAAAAGACTTTAGTGGAAGCTTGCAGATCAGCGTGCATCGATGTCTAAACGAAAGTCCTCCAAGTAGGCAGTCGCCAGATGAGCTTTAAAAAAAAAATAGAGGGAAGTCCAAACCGTTAATGATCCCCAAATTAATACAGGTCTGCTTTTCATAACGTTTACCTGAAAATGGCATAACTCCAAATCCCTGTAAGTTGATACATCATTAATACCCGACTTCTATGCTTGTCCATGTGAGCCAGAATTCTTGCCAGGAACGTGTTTGGGTTGATTGTCCACACCATGGTAATTCTTGCGACCAACTGTGGAAAAGCACACAGTGCCTCGTGATACACACACGGTTCCAATTCGAGAAGCTCGTAGTGTGCGCGAGACATTTATGTCAAACGGTGTTTGCTTCTCGGAAGTCCTCCGGATGGGCACTTCTCGCGCCTTGTTCGCCCCCCAAAAGCCTGCCACTACAAGTTCGACGTTTTCCCGAATTATTGAGCCTTCTGCGGCTTCATTGCTTAAACTTCAGCTCACTGTTTGTGATCCATATATCTCTCCAATGCAAATAAACGCGGACCAGTTGTCTTCTTTACCTTCAGATGCTCATGAAACCATCGAAGGCATCCAAGCATATTTGGAATTGTCTTAGAACACCTCAAAATCAGAAACCGCCACTGATGCCACTCCCATGTAACCACGGTCTAGTAAGAGCAAAGGTTCCCGTGTCCTATCTTCCTTCTACGAAAATTATCACCGGTAATTCTGATTCATTATCCCACAAAGACCCATCTCCCGGTATTTAAATACTCTTCCATGCTTGATATCTAAGCATCCGTGAAAGTCAACCCAATTTGGCCTGGCTTACCCTCGTAATCCCATTCCGTTTTCTCCATGAGAGTTGTCGCTCTTTTCACTCGGCCCCCCGCTTCGTCTACGAGGCCAGGGTTGGGTGAGAGAGGCGATGCTAGACTGACACCTTCCTCCCTCGCCAGCCCCACTGTGGAAATGGTACCCTTACCTCGCCCTCTGTACGTGGCCTTTAATCACAATCGAAGTGTCCGAACCCTCCTCAACCTTAGTCCGTTAACTATTCAGTATCTCTTGCCTCTCCCTTTTCCCATTGGTTACCCCTGGGCGAAATTGAGATGCACCACGTTCAGCCTATTATCCATCTACCTGCCCGACCTTCCCGTTCTTCTCTTGAGGTTGGCGAAACACCTCCCCTTTCAAACAAGAGCATTCTTTCTCTCCTAAGTTTGCTTGTCCTATCCAAACTGTCACAGCTTATGAAGGATCCTCCCACTTTTTCATCTAGTGTTTTCCTCCCGTTAAATTTCCATTGTCGTCTTACGTTGATCCACGTGGTGGTGAACATCCTTCAGTGGAATTGTCCAGGGAGTTTTTGCCAAATAGTAAGAATTCCTCACAATACTATCTAACATTAACCCATCTGCGATATGTATCGAAAAGTGTGGTTTCCCTAAAGTATGTGCAAGTTCCTCCAATGCCGTACACGATAAGTCCTTATCGTTGGTAGTCTCTCCGTTCGCGAGGCTAATGACTTGGTCTTGGCGTACCAATCGCTACCTGGGACGTCTTCTGCTTCAATATTAATAAAGGCACCCTCCTCCTGGCCCCTCCACGGCTACGAGTAAGGTTGTTTCCGCGCCCATTCGGGGCCCTTCTGCCATTTTACCCACTGCGCGGTGCTATATTAGTAGAACTGACGGAGCAAAAGGTTCACACCCAGCCTCGTCAAAACCCAGGGCTCCCTCTCACCTGCTTGACCGTTTCCAGTAAGCAGAAACGGCCGCGCGCTTCCACTGATAAGGGCGCCCCCCAAAGGCTTCGAGGCGGAGGAAGGAAAAGACTTAATCATCGAAAGCAACGGCCCCTTCAACGCCTTGTACGGCTAACTGTGCCCGGAGTTCTGCCTCCGGTAAGCGTATGGCTATTACCTTGAAGGTCTTCTCTTCGAAGAGGGTCCCTGCATCTCCGCGAGCTTGGTCTAGAGGATATATTCCTTCAATGGAATTTCCGTGCACTCTCGGCCAACTGGTAGAAGCTGCGGAGGCTCGTCTCTTCCCATTTCCCGTTAGTTATTTTTTTGCAAGAGACCATGCTGGGCGCATGCCTCCTGCTCACCCTCCCGGAGTATAAGGGTTTTGTGACCCCACCACATTGTGATTGGTTCCGGGCAGGAGGATGCGCGATTTACACCCAGCATGATGTCTTCTTTCTTCTATTTGCCTTAAATACAAAAGAAGAGTAAAAATTAAACATGAATGGGAAAAAAAATAAAACAAAACACACACCGGAAATCAGGTGATGTCATCACATAATAAGAATGAGTTAGCGTCCCTCTTAAATGTTTAGAGATCAGTAGACTCCACAATAGCACTAGGCAAACCATTCCACATCACGGTTGCAGCCACAATAAAACTTGCAAACTGGTTAGTACTATACCTGATACTATAAAATGTCACACTATTACCAGTGGCTGGCAGCCTGCCTTGTATTACGAGCAAAAACAGCTAGATCAGGTAAGGACAAATGTAAAGGATGTTTAGCACTGTAGTACATTTTATGGAACAACATAAAGAACTCACTTTACGTCTACGCCACAAGTCACATTAATACTTGGGAAAATAAACTTGACCGATGACATAACTCTATCCAGGAGCTTAAGATGAAAATCTACACCTGAGGACCACACAGGAGAGCAGTACTCCAAACAAGGAAGAATGAAGGAATTAAAACACTTAGTTATAATAGCTTCGTCTCCAAACATTCTAATACATCTCCTCAAGATACCAACTTTCTGGGAAACGGTGGACGCAATATTAGGTATGTGCTTCTCAATAGTTAATTTCTTGTTGAAAGTAACGCCCAAAACCTTAAAATAGTCTGGTATTTAATACTGTTCTATCAATATGTAGATCAGGATGCAAATGCAAAACTGTTCTGGACCGACTAACTCTCATATTCCGAGTAGCTTGCACTACTCATAGATATGTGCTAGGTATCTATTCATGTACGAGGGGCGGTCAATAAGTTTTGCGAATCGGTAGGGCAAAACAGAGGAAGGGGGGTGGCTGTTTGTGGGGGTGTTATGACAAGTCAGGACCTGCAGCCGCACGCTCCTGCCTCGTCTATTTAAGTAGCTGATCGCAGATCGTTAGTCACAAATTTTTCAACAATGGAGAAGGTTGAGCACCGCGCAGTGATCAAATTTTTGACCAAGGAAGGCAAGAATGCAAAAGAGATCCATGAACGCATGGTTGCAGTGTACACCGACACCACCCCTTCCTATGCAACCATTGCTCGCTGGAATAGGAAGTTCCGCCATGGTCGTGAGTCCCTTGAAGATGCTTCCCGTCCAGGACGCCCGTCAGACGTGACCAACGAGGACAATGTGGTCTGTGTGAAGATTATGATCCTCGAAAATCGACTAGTGAAGTTCGAAGAAATCGAGCGAGAACTTGGAATGTCACATGGAAGTTTTATCAACATCATGCCCGTTGGGTCCCTAGAAACCTCACGCCCCATGATCGACTTCAACGTCGTCAAAGTTCGGAGGAACTGCTGCTCCTGTACAACCAAGACCCGACGGGATACGAGTCACGCATAGCGACAGGTGATGAAACGTGGGTCCATCACTGGGATCCCGAGACCAAGCTCCAGAGCACAGGGGCTCTCCGACCCCCATCAAGTTCCGGGCCCAACCCTCAGCCGGGAAGATCATGGCCACCATCTTCTGGGATTCTGAGGGAGTGTTGATGGTGGACTATGCGCCTCGTGGAAGGACCATCACAGGCCAATATTACGCCGAGGAACTGGCTGGGTTGAAGAAGTACATCCGTCAGAAGCGGCGCCGCAAGTTGACAGGCAGTGTCCTGCTCCTCCACGACAATGCTCCTGTCCACAAGGCTAGAGTTGCACAAGCTGCCCTAAAGTCTAGATCTGGCCCCTAGCGACTACTTTTTATTCCGCCAGCTCAAGGCTGCACTGCGTGGACGCCGGTTTGGGGACGATGAAGATGTCCAGCTCGCCGTCCAGGAGTGGATTAAACAGCGTCGGGATATTTCTGGTTGTCGAGAATCCAAAGCCTCAGGGACAAGTGCCGCATGTGATTGAAGTCGAGGGTAGTTATATTGAAAACTAATAAAACAGTTTTCCTCATATCTCGTTTCCTTGCAAAACTTATTGACCGCTCCTCGTAATCTGCTACTGGATTCCTCAGGCGGGGAGAAGGAACAACGTCCAAAAGTTACATCATCATCACATGCGATCAGTTTGTTTTCCAAACCATGACGCATGTCACTTGTATAAATAATAAATAACAAGGGACCAAGAACGCTACCCTGAGGGACACCCTAGCACTACTATACTGGCCATCAACACAAACCCTCTGGGTTCTGCCAAGCAAGAATTCACTTAAAATATTAAGAAAAGAGGCACCAATCCCTGATAATCTTAACTTGTAGACAGGGTCCTTGAGAGGAAAAAAATGTTCTGGTGCGAGACCTTTTTTGCCCCCCCCCCCTCCCTTATAAATTATAAATCATAATTGATTAAGAGCTTCATCAGTTTTTCAATACTATAACTAGAAAATGCTATGCTTTATTTATTATAGTTAATTTCAAAATGTCTCAGGCTGATCTCAAAGAATACACGTAACACAGTTGCTTTGTGAATTTCACAACTATATATCGCATTTAACATTAATAGTATAGCAATTCTCACTAGCAAGTTTTTTGAGTTAGAAGGTAGTAATAGGACTAGGGGTCACCACTTAAAGATTAAAAAGCAGGTGCAGACGAGATGTTAGAAAATATTTTTTCACCAATAGAATGGTGGATTATGGGAATAGTTTTCCACCTGAGACAGTAGACAGTCCAAACTTGATTTTTTTCAAGCGCAGATTAGATTATTATATGGAGAGGGAGGGTTAACTTCCGTATTAGCTACTCGTGCCTTACCCAGAGGCAACTGGTGAGCACCGAGGGCCCTCGGAATGCTTCACTTTGTCACCTTTGCTCTTTCTCCTAGTCTAATCCCCACCTTCTTTTAAACTGCCTTTTTGGAGGCACTTTGTTGTTAATGCTTTCCTGTCCTATCACGTATCACAGATGATGGGCAATTGGGCTTTATTATAGTTGAAGGTCCGTCTTTTCGTTCGTTGTAAGCTGATCTGGAATCCAGTACTTTCTATGGGTTCTACCGTTTTGAACCTTTTTATCTTGGTCTGATTTATTTTTTAACAGTCTTTTACATTGTTCTTTTTGTTGATGTTTTTCGTTGCTTCTAGTCTACTTTGTTTTTTTCTACCACTGCATCTTAACTTTCGACTTACCCCTTTAGCCTTTCGCGTCGCGCTGCAATTAAAATCCGCTTGAACTGATATGGCGGTTCTGTATGCCCTTTGATAATTATAATAATAGTATGGGGCAGATGTGAAAAAATAGAGAATACGAATGAAACTCATTCACATAATAATTGAAAACAATATAATAAGCAGTCGAGTATATCCCATCTATAATTAGTACTTTATACGTTTCCTTTTGTTTTTATAAGCGCTTTAATGCGATTTTGCGCATATTGTGGATAAGTGGTCGGGGCAACCTTTTTCTAGTGATTATCTTATTGTTAACTTACAAGTGGTATATTTTTGTTAAAGATTTCTCCGAATAGACAGATTTCTGAAGCTTGTCAAAGAACTCAAATCATTGCATTGTCCAGAGAGTGATTATCCCAAGTCAAACCTGGTGAAATATTGCACTCCCCCTCCCCCCTCCATGTAATGTTGTCCCCTATAAAGCGTGAGGTTCGATCCCCCTGAGCTTTAATTTGTTTCTAGAGTAAGGAAATGCCTCCTTTAAACTCTACAATTGCCTTAAAGATCCATCTGGTCATCTTTATATTTTCTTAACATTTTTGAAGGTTTTTTCTAATTTCCCCTTTCTTCTGTGTACCTTTTTCTCACCTTAGCTGCTTCAGTTGAATTACACATTTCTCAATTTCTTAGTAATTAATATACATTTATGAATCGCGAATTTTTCCTCCTTCAACTTTACTCGAACAAATGTTTCTACCTCTTCATTGCGTGAAGGTTGGGTGTCCTTTTCTCGTCCTTGATATATTATGGCAGGACGAGCCGCCATTGAATATATGAATATACTTGTGCTTACGTGGAAGAGTTGCAAAGCGTGTATTCATTCGTGCGTGCATGAATGTTTGCATTTGAAGCACTGTGATAAAGGAATCATCGCCTAAATGGCCTCGTTTCAAGAGGTTTAATTATTTGCAACAAACTGCTTTAATCTCAGAACGAACCCGTGAGATAAAACAAAATCTGACACTCCACTTCCACTTAATCTCTCGCGAAACCTGTAAATTAGGTGTCTGCGTATTTAAACCTCAACGATCAAAACTCAAAAATGCTTTATAGTTCCTAATACCATAAATACATTTACACTCTCCGGCTGTCTTTTTTTTAATTTTATCTATGACCTTTGTTCATTTAAATAAATAAATCTCACCCAGTGGCTTTAAGATGCAGCTATTATGGTCTTCTAACGAGTATATTTAAGCGATATGGATTAGGTCGAGCGACCTTTAATTGGCAATTGAGTGTCATTAGCGCTGCTGCTCATAGTATAAGTGCAATGGGGTGAAAGAGTGCCAAGTGAGAGAAATATGAACAGAATAATTTAGGGAGGGAGGTATTAGGATAGACCTTATTTACTTATTAACGCAACCCGTCCATTTCATTTGGGTGAATACGGCCTCAAGCGCATAATGAAACCAACATAATGATCAGAATGACAATTACTGGCATGCCCGAAGACATTACCGGATGATCATCGTTGGGGAAAGGGAGTTGGGGCAGGAAATACAATATTACCGGCTTTGGTCCGAGGAGCTCTTGGCTAGGTACCGCCGAGTGATGAGAAGGCTGAAGGACAAGAGTATGACCGTAGGGTTTACAGGTACTCTTACGAGAATAGGTGCGGCGAATGGTTTTTAGAGGACTTAATACGAAATTTGTAATGTTTTTACACAAACATTCGTAGTTTGAGAAAAAAGATCAATGAATTGAATGAAGGGCTTAGATGCCACAGATTATTTTTATATTATTTAAGTTACCGAGACATGGATAGAAAACAGTTAAAGCGACCTTATTGGAGAATTTAACGTACCTACCTTTTAAAAAAATAAGGATAGGTCTAGAAGAAGAGGCAGAAACTTGATACATAAAAAGTAGTCACGATTATGAATGTTATCAATATAGATATTATGTCTGATAGTTTAGCTATCGATCGTGTGATAAATAGTAATAAAATAAATTAAGTTGTGGTATACTTATAGGCATTTAAGATATTAATTAAACAAAAAGTAGCGGTTAAATGCTGTGACTTAAATGTTCGGAACATAGATGTTTTAAATCAAATAGCGGACAATGCCGGAAATTGAATTCTAGAATTTATAAATGCTAACTTTCTGCATCTAAAAGTACCCCCTCCCCCATCCCTCGCATCTCTGCGAACACAATATCTTGCACTTAATTTTGACAAATGAAGAAAAATTGATTGATTATACATGTTGGCGAAACATTTGGGAAGAGCGATCATAATATACAGTACCGTCCGAAAAGATAAGAATGCCTGTATTTCTATCACAACTTCTCCAATCACTTTTGCAAGAGAAAATCCAAGGTTTACAAAATTGGTGTACGATAACCTACTAGTATAAGCTCCATGAGTAAAGGTTATACACATTTGAATGAATAAAAGGAAAGTTATCAGCAGAAAAGCAATTTACTATAAAAATTGAAGTGTCTAAAATGATCCGAACGTCAGTGAAAACTTTCTCTTGGAATATAACGATTAAATTATCAGTGGAAAAGATTTGTACAAGTTTTGAATAACGAAACGAATCAAATGTGGACACTTTTGCGCCATTCATCTTGAAGAATTTCCGTTTTTTAACTTTTCAGATGCCTCGCTTTTGACCTGTCTCTGATTGTCTTCCAGACAGTTTCAATTGGATTCAGGTCAGGACTCTACGAAGGACAATTCCTAAGAGTAAGGTCCTCGTCGTCCATGAGGGTCCTTACTGATTTGGCCGTGTGGCATGGGTTGTTATCTTGTATGAAATTGCTGGTTGGGCTTCAGAGGTTCGCAGATGGACAAAGCATGTTGTCTGGGCAATTTCTTGTAAGCTTTTGCATTCACTCTGCCTCGTAAGCGCACAAGTAGCTCAGCACCTTCTACCGAAATGACACCCAAGACCATGGCACTTACTCCAATAAACTTAACCCTCTTTTTGGTGAAATTGACAAACAATCTTTCTCCTGCTCTGCGATGACAGAACCTTCTGCCATCAGCTCCAAAAAAATTGAACTTAAATTCGTCACTGACGTGGACTTGGCTTCATTTGTTACCCGTCCATTTTACGTGCTCAGTGGCGAATGCAACACAAGTTTTCTTGTTCTTCAGACTGTTCAATGGCTTGACTGCTGGTGTGCTAGCGAGAAGATTGTATTCCTCCAACCGATGTGACACAGTCTTTCTGGAGACATCGATGGCTAAAATCTCACTAATTTCTCGAGAAACTGCTGCAGCCATTTTGAAACGACCCTTCTTCTCAATTATGGTAATGGCTCAGTCTTCCATTTTTTTAGGTTTTCCTTAACCTACCGGTTGATTTACCATCTTTACATAAACCTTTTTTGTCATATGTTGGCAAAATATTATGGACTACATTTTGGAGTGCTTGACAATCTGCAATGTTTGTTTCTTTGAGTTTAAAGTCTACTTTCACCCTTTTATGGGTCTATACAGACTTTGTTCCTTGGTTTTAGAGTGTTTTTCTTAGGGTTTTTTCTCTTTAGCTGGTCTATGTATGCTAGGGTTTTTTAAAGTTTTATTTTGTCTTGAGAATGTGAGTTGAGTTTGAGATTTTGTAAAAAGCTTGGTTGCTTTTAGATATTTAATGAGTTTGCCTTTTTTTTGATTTGTTGTCTTCAAGTATTGACTCTATTGTTGGATTTGGTCCTAAGTACTCCCTTGTGTGCCTATTTTAAACTTAAACTATTGTTATGTGTTGAATCGATATTCTTCTTTTACGGGTGTTGCAGTAGGGGAGAGGGGGAGTTGGTGAAACGGAAGCTATGGGTAAGCTTCATATAGTCTCTGCGTATTCGTCTAACTGTTACTTCTTTCTTCTTGTCTTTCTGTAGTGTTGTTGGAACATTTTTCAGGTCTTTTTTTTAATGCTTCTTAGATGTGGATGGACGTTTATTCGCTATGCCGTTTTCCACATTGTGAAGGTAATTTTCTTGGTAAGATTTATATATTTGCTGTCGTAGATTATTTTAGAAGGGACTTCAAGATTTCCGCTTATCTTTGGCTTTCAGCTGTTTCATTACCATTGATGCTCACGTAACCAGGTCACCAGTAGAGTTGTGCATTGTATGGAAATTGCAGATCATGTCAAGGAGGTCATATGATAGCGGGTGTATATCAATTTTGTTTTTAAGTAAGAATAATGCACTAGCTGGATCGTGTAGTTACCTGGATTATCCTGGCAAATAGTTTTCAATTCTGCTGAGGGCACAGAGGTAGGCGCTTGTTTTATCTGGAAAGATTGCTGCTCAACCGACACCCTCTGTTCATTTTGAGTCGTGGGTGTAGATAAGTAAGTCTGTTCCATGTTTGTGTTGATGTTCTCTGAACTGTCAGGCTACAATAAAAGAGGAAGGGTAGACTTTGACTTTAACCGTGATGTTGTTGGTATACATAAATGTAGATAAGTTGTTTTCCATGGGAGTAATGACCAATGCGGTAAGGTACCCAGACTGTGGTAACGTCCTCGTAGATATATGTAGTAATGTAGATACAATATTGCAATCAGTCGGTTGCTTTCTTGGAAGTAAAGTCGAAGTGGTGTTTCCACTCAGATGTGGGGTCAGATGACATCAGCAGCAGATTGATGTCTCCAATTTGATCCTGGTAGCATAACAGAGGAGGATGTTCTGTTTCACTTTGGTTCGGCTGAGAAGGCGACTAGACTGAGCGATGTAGATGATGATAATAACTTCAATCTTGATTCGTTAATTCCTTGTCTTTTTTATACAATTTTTACTGATACTCGCTCACTTGGAGTTAAATCTGAACTTAACATAAAATTTCATATTACAATCAATAAGTAATTATCTTACATTGCTAACGTTATAATAATAGGAAGGCAAATATAAATACATTGTACTAATTATACTTTAATAATCTTACTTCGATTAGATCAGGCCCAATATAAAATTGAAGTGAGCTTTTAAATTTACAGATGTCAACACGAACCTGATCAAAGTTCGTTTATTTACATGAAACCACATATTCATGCTACTTTTATAATATTTTCATTTAACCATCTAACTATATGTACATATTTATTTACATAGCTCTCCTTATTTAGACAATTATTTGTACGCCAACACGAGACAATCATTCTCTTTAGATTGGCTTAGTTAATCAGTATAAAAAAAAAACAAGATATAGTTCATCCAATTTCCTCTATCTGGGCGTGAATTCTGCTTTGGGGAAAAACACTTCACTCTTCACCGTTAAAGCTTAAAATAGCTTCAGGTGCTTAATTAGAGTCAATAAATACCCAAATGACTTGATGTCATAATTATCTTTAATTTTACTTATTTAGTTAGTCATTAAAAATATGATCTGCTCTAGAAAATCTAAGTAATTATATTAAATATATTTTATCGATCTAATTTTTTTTTCCAAATGAAAGGTTGGCATTACTTTATTTAACCGTTCTCACTCACGAACAAATACTCGCCATTGGAAACAAAACTTCTTATTTCTTTACGCAGTGCTTTGTGTGTGCACCACAGGCTAAACTTCGAGAAGGAAGGTCATATGTGGGAAATTTATTTCTTCCAGGGTCTATGCCGATGGGGGTTGTTAAGGGACCATAAGTGCGCGGTCTTCTGGTGTCGGGTGGAGTTACATTTTTCAGAATGCTCTAGAGCAGGGGTCGCCAAACTTTTTTCACAGTGGGCCAGATAACTGAGAGAATGAAGAGCGCGGGCTCACAACCATTTTGTTCAATACAATATAGTGAATACACAAAAAATAAAGACAACCGGCATATTTATTTACCAATACACAAAATACAAAATACACCAAAAATAAAGACAAAAAACATATTTATTTACCAAAAGTTATCAAAGAAGGCGTCGTTAGCTATAAGATAGTATTATCACACCCAGTGCGCACATACCCGAGTCTCACAAACTAAGCAGCAAAAAAGGTTAGTGAGATTTGTGAACCTGGCGTTTAGCTTTGAAGATATCATCAATATTTGCTTTGTAATTGCTGCATCGACACTGCAGCGGCGGGCTGGATGAACTGACCTCGCGGGCCGTAGTTTGGAGACTCCTGCTCTAGAGAGATGAAGGTGGGGGATGAGAGGGGGAAAGATAAGTGATTAGGGGGA
The DNA here is from genome assembly GCA_963969495.1 of Ceratothoa steindachneri. Taxonomy (NCBI): domain Eukaryota; kingdom Metazoa; phylum Arthropoda; class Malacostraca; order Isopoda; family Cymothoidae; genus Ceratothoa; species Ceratothoa steindachneri. The sequence goes on along the minus strand of OZ018335.1, from coordinate 100,124,933 downwards.
TTGAAAGGTGGGATAAATGAGAGGAGAGATGGGGGTGGGAGAGGAGGGGGAGTGAGATCAGACGGAAATATTCCTAGGAGATGGGGAGATAGGAAAGGGGAGAGAAGGCGAGTAGGTAAGAGTGGAGAGAAAATAAGTTGGGGGGGGGAGGATGGGGAAGAACGAGAGAGGATTGAAAGGAGTCGGGAGAGGGGAAAGAGAGGAGGAAGGGAAGAAATGGGGAAACAGCGGTGGGGTGGGGAAAGAGAAGAAGATGAAAAAGTGAGGGGAGTTAAGGTTGGGAAAGTGTAGGAGTAGAAGGGAGAGGGAGAGTTGGGGAGATGCATATGTGGACGAGAGATAAGGGGAGAAGAGGAGGGAAAGGAAGGGACGGGGATATATATGAGTAGCAGAGAGCAGGAAACGATAGAGGAGGGAGGGGGGGGGTATAGTTGAAGAGGAATCGAGGATATAGGAAAGGGGTGGTGAGGAGATGAGAGGAGCGGTGTATTTAGGCGGTAGAAATGAGGATGTGGAGAAGAGGGGGAGGGGTACTACAGATTTATTCTTGGCACAATCTTTGGTTTCGCATTTCCAAGCATAGCCTTCGGTTTCCTCTGAAACTTTTCACGTGTTCGGTCCCATTTTGATGGAAGAAGCCTCGAGACTGCTATTCATGCCTTCGTCACCTCACGCTTAGACTACTGCAATTCTTTTCTAGTGAATCTCCCTTCTTCGTCACTTCTCCCCCTACAACTAGTTCCCCACTATAAAATTCTTCTCATCACCTAGAAGGGTCAAAACCTCGAGGCTCCACCTTATCTCTCGTCGTCAAACTCTTCGGGCACTCCGGTCTAACCTCGCTCCCATCCTGATCACTCCTCGTTCTGTCTTCTGCTCGATGGTTGACCGTTTATTCTCAGTTTGTGCTCCTAGACTCTGGAATGCTCTTCCTGCCGAAGTCCGATCCTCTCCTTCCCTTGCTACTTTTAAACGTCTCTTGAAGACTCATCTCTTCAGAATTGCCTTCTCTCTCCTGTAAACATTCTCTAGACTCGCTACACAACCCGCGCTCTGTGAGGGCTAGATAATGCGCCCTTCAGGCGCATTATCTATACCTATTATTATTATTATATTTGGCATACCTCGTCCAGTTCATTCCACTATCACAAGAGGAACATTTCATTTAGATTTTCCGCATTGTGCGTTGCTTAAACCATTTAATAACTGGCAGAAAATCTTCATTTGACAAGGCAGCTCAACATACTTGGTGTGTGTGTATATACGAGGGACGGTCAATAAGTTTTGCGAATCGGTAGGCCAAAAATGAGGAAGAGGGATGGCTGTTTGTGGGGGTGTTAGGACAAGTTATGACAAGACAGGACCTGCAGCCGCACGCTCCTGCCTTTCTATTTAAGAAGCAGTAGCTGATCGCAGGTCGTCAGTCACAAATCTTTCAACAATGGAGAAGGTTGAGCACCGCGCAGAGATCAAACTTTTGACTAAGGAAGGCAAGAATGCAAAAGAGATCCATGAACGCATGGTTGCAGTGTACACGGACACCGCCCCTTCCTATGCAACCATTGCTCGCTGGAATAGGGAGTTCCGCCATGGTCCTGAGTCCATTTAAGATGACCCCCGTCCAGGACGCCCGTCAGACGTGACCAACGAGGTCAATGTGGCCCGTTTGGAGAGGATGGTCCTCGATAATCGACGAGTGAAGGTCGAAGAAATCAAGCGAGAACTTGGAATATCACATGGAAGTGTTATCAACATCATGTTGCACAAGCTGCCCTGCGCGAGTGCGGATTCGAGGAGCTCAACTATCCCCCCTACAATCCAGATCCAGATCTGGCCCCTAGCGACTACTTTTTATTCCGCCAGCTCAAGGCTGCACTGCGTGGACGCCGGTTTAGGGCCGATAAAGATGTCCAGCTCGCCGTCCAAGAGTGGATTGAACAGCAGTCGGGATATTTCTGGTTGTCGGGAATTCGAAGCCTCAGGAACAAGTGGTGCAAGGGCATTGAAGTCAAGGGTAGTTATATTGAAAAATAATAAAACACTTTTCCTCATACCTCGTTTCCTTATATCCGAATTGTAAAACTTATTGACCACCCCTCGTACATTAATATATATATATATATATATATATATATATATATATATATATATATATATATATATATATATATAAATATATATATAATATATATATAATATATATATAATATATATATAATATATATATAATATATATATATATATATATATATATATATATATATATATATATATATATATATATATATATATATATATATATATAATTAACCCACAGGAAAATGAAAAGATGAATCCAAGCAATTTCGAACTATATTTCCAAGTTCATTTTCAAGTAATAGCGTGAAAATGGAGAAGACAACCTTATATAGGGTACAAAGATACAAAGGAAACGCCCATCACGTAGCCCAAACCATTGGAACAAAACACAAAATTAAGACAGAAAAATACCAGGAAAAGAACAATAGGCAACTAATAACAAACATATGCATCCCTAAAACGATATACACACAACAACGCCATGTATATGAATGGAATATGGTGGTTGAAAAAAAAAGTATTTTAAAGGATTATCATTAGAGCAAAAGATTAGATATAGCACGGTGAAAACGCAGAGGATAATTTAAGTGGGTAGGCCTAGATAAGCACTGATAAACACAACCCTTGGCGGTCGAAATTAAATCACTAGGGACATCACAATATTTTTCTTTCAAATGAGCAAAGCGTTGAGCAATAAACACAGCAGATGGTATAGAAGGAATGGAGAATTTCAGCCCAAACCATGGGCAGCAGTAGTAGTTGCGTCGGGATCTTGATTGGAGAGGTTGACGACTGTTTCCGGTCGACTATTCTTGGGCCAACTGCTATTCGATATGAGATGTTGTAGTTTGCGATCCAATTTATCCTCTAAATTCGAACAGCTTCGAAGGGTACCAAAGATGGAATCTTCAATCACTCCAGCCCAAAGACAAGGAATATTACAAGTAAAAATATGACGTAGTGAATTGACGTTTCTGCGTGCATTACGCCTTGTTAGTCCGGAATTTTTGGATAAGTGATTGTCCAATATCTTTAAAATAGGTAAAAAACTTTGTTACTCTCGTCAATTTTTGCATACTTCATTAAACTTTGCAAAGAGAATTTTTTATAGAACTGATAACCAAGCAGCTTTCAATTACAAAAATTGTCTTATCTTGACATACTTTGAACCATTTTTTTGGCCTCACCCGTATTTTTAAGCAACTTAATATCTCTGTAAATTTTAGATATGAATACACTTTATATAAAATGTTAGTCCACAATAATAGAAGAAAAAAAAGTGGAGTATATTCTATAGAATGTTATATTTTTAATTTACCTTACTTCGGGCAAACTGGTAAATCTTTATCTAATAGAATTTACCAACATAAGTACAATATTAGAAGAGGTGAAATAAGCACCGCTTTATTTTTACATTTATCTGAAAATAACCACCCCATTGACTGTAAATTTGCAAAATTCCTTTATCATTCCGCTGATTTAACAAAAAAATATTGTCGAGTGTTCCTTAATTGGCATCTTACCCAATATAAACATTTCCCCTGGCATATCTAAACTCCACCCTGTTTAAAAAAAAAAACTGTTACTAAATGAAATAACTTCATAATGCATCCTGTTGTCACTCTTTATTAGTGTAATATCATTCGCATTGCCTCCCCCACCACGTGTCTCTGTTGTGACCGTGGATTAACACTTAGCCCTAAATGTTTTCGCTCTAATGATAATCCTTTAAAATGTTTTTTTCTTTCCACTCACCCTATTCCATTCATATACATGGCGTTGTTGTGTGTATATCGTTTTAGGGATGCATATGTCTGTTATTATTTGCCTATTGTTCATTTTCCTGGTATTTTTCTGTCTTGTTTTTGTGTTTTTTTCCATTGGTTTGGACTACGTGATGGGCGTTCCCTTCATATCTTTGTACCCTATATAAGTTTGTCTTCTCCATTTTCATGCTATTCCATTAAAATGAATTGCAAATATGGTTCGAAAGTGCTTGGATTTATATATATTTATATATATATAAATATATATATATATATATATATATATATATATATATATATATATATATATATATATATATATATATGTGTGTGTGTGTGTGTGTGGAAAATTCACAAAGTATCGCGTGAGTAAGCAATAAATGCAACAAAGCCCACAGGGGAAATTAATACGAGGATTCCAAGTACTTTCGAACTTTATTTCCATTTCTTTATCAAGGAATGATAAAGAACTCGAAATAACGTTCGAAAGTACTTGGACTACTCGTATTAATTTTCCCTGTGGGCTTTTTTGCATATATATATATATATATATATATATATATATATATATATATATATATATATATATATATATGAAAAAAGCTCACAAAGTGCACGTGAGTCAAGGTTATGCAGATACACCCACAAAGGAAAAGGAAAAAACGATTCCGAGGGCTTTCGTCTGTATTCTTAAAGACTTTTTCAAGGAATGAACAGGAGGCTGGACATACAGTGCCTTAAATACTGGAAGGTGGGATTAGACTACCCACCTCTGAACCTTAATTAGATGGTACAAAATCCTGAAACAACTTTATTTGAGATTTTATGTATGTGGTGACAATGGGGTCTAGCATGAACAAACCAGGGCTAAGGTTGAAATTTGGGAACGTGTTAATGGAGATACATTCTAATATATATCTCGAAATATAATTACTGCATTTTATGACTGGTTTGACACAGTTTCAGTTAATGCTATGGTTAAGATTGTACATATGTAGAAAAAGTGCATATTGTTCACTGTGATTACGTACATTGGCTTGATGTTGCTTAACCCGGACATCTAGTTCTTTCCCGGTTTGTCCATAATAACTAGATGTCCGCGTTAAGCAACATCAAGCCAATGTACGTAATCACAGTGAACAATCTGCGCTTTTTCTACATATGTATAATCTTAACCATAGCATTAACTGGAACTGTGTCAAACCAGTCATAAAATGCAGTAATTGTATTTCACAAAATATATTAGAATGTATCTCCATTAACGCGTTCCCAAATTTCAACCTTAGCCCTAGTTTGTTCATGCTAGACCCCATTGTCACCACATACATAAAATCTCAAATAAAGTTGTTTCAGGATTTTGTACCCCTTAATTAAGGTTCAGAGATGGGTAGTCTATCTAATCCCCCTTTCCACTATTTAAAGCAATGTATGTCCAGCCTTCTGTTCATTCCTTGAAAAGGTCTTTAAGAATAAAGACGAAAGCGCTCGGAATCGTTTTTCACTTTTCCTTTGTGGGTTTATCTGAATAAATAAATATATATATATATATATATATATATATATATATATATATATATATATATATATATATATATATATATATACATATATATATATATATATATATATATATATATATATATATATATATATATATATATATATATATATGTATATATATATATATATATATATATATATATATATATATATATATATATATATATATATATATATGGGTGGGTCACGGATATATAGTAAAAATTTCAAAGTGAACTTTGTGTTTCTGCACTCGTGAATTATTGTGAAGCTTCATGAGAAACTCCCAAATCTGGAGTTTCGTCCAAATCAAAGCATGTTGAGGAGTCGCACCGAGTGATCGACAGTTTGCTTGTCTTTTCCTTATCATAGCGTACCTACCATACACTCTGTTGTGGGCGCTATGCCTTCAGATATAATTCTTGGTGATGTCAACTCGTTTTGTGCATACCCCGACGTAGTTTTTGCTGTTATATTGCTCTGTCTTTATACTGTCAGACCCAGAAATAAGCTAAAAATATCCTCGTTTTCTCCTCAGGTCTAAATTGCGAGTTCAACTCGGAAACAGACTGAGCTGTTTTTGTTGGGACAGCCTCTTGAAGCCCTTAGCCAGATTGTCCTTCCAACGGGGAAAGATGTTCTGCGGCGACTCTTCTGTCATGGATCGAACAGCAAGGACAATCGAAAAGCTGTCATCGACGAAGTCGTCAAAGTTTGGGAACGTGCCCAAATTCCTGTTGTCCCGCTGCCATCAATCATGCAAAAACTGGAAACCCTCGTAATGAAGTAGGAAGTCCGTAAGAAGGCGAAAAGACGCCAATCCGAGGGGAAACAAGGCCTCCGACGCCTTCCTCTAGGCACACTTGTCGTCACTGGTCGACATCGCAGCCCCTGCCACTTTCCATGATCCACCTCAACTAGGAGAACAAGAAATTCCTCGACGACCGAAGGGGCCAGGGGAAAATGGGCATGAGTACTCTTCACAAGGAGAGCGTGGCAAAAGAGTTTAGGAAACATGATAGGTTGGCTGCTGAGAGAAGGAGGGAGGAGAAGGAGTTGGCGGAGACTTCGGAGAGGGAAGAGATGGTTGAGTTGGCGAGCGGGAGTTCCAACACTGCTTCTTCATCAACTTCTTCGTCCGCCACCAACTCTCCTGCTTGGAGAAGCGCCGCTGCTTCTGCTTATCCTCCGAAAAGGCTCGATATCACGAAGGAAATTTGTATTTGCCCTGGAGCAGAGGGCATCCCAGGCATATTGCTTTTTTCAGTTTTTCTCTTCATCCTCCACTTACGTTGGTGTCAGCGTTATGCTAACCTTCCTGTAGTTGTTTAACTACTCTGGCCTTTTTTTTTAACTTTGTTTTTTGTTATATATATATATATATATATATATATATATATATATATATATATATATATATAATTTTGCTAACTCGTTAGCTTTGCTTTTATTTTCCTTTTGCTTCATTATTGTTTTAATTTCGCCTTTGTTGGCATTAAGCCCCATTTTGTTTAAATTGTTTTATTTATTTTGATGCGTGTTATGTTGGGCACTACGCCTCTTTTTATATATTTGTAATAGTTTGGTATTTGGGCACTTCGCCTCTTTTGTCTTATTTATTGGTTACTTTAGTGTTGTTTGCATTTGGGCACTTCGTCTCTTTTTATTTGTTTATTCGTGGAGTCTATATCGTGGAGTCATTTGTTGAATCATATTCTAGTAGTCTTCTTCGTGCGTACGGTAGGGTATAATTTTCGTTAACTGTAAAAGGCTACTTGGTTTTCCTGGGAGCACAGTCTTCCACTGGGAAATAGTGCTCTCCTTGTAGCTCGTCCAATAGCTTGCTGTGGTATATCCAGGTCCGCTTCTATCTGCGGGAGGATTTTGCTATCGACCTTTTTTCAGGTCTTTCTCCCTAACCTCTGGAGGACTATATTCAGTGGCTTGAGTCCTGCTCTTGCGTGCAGTTCCGTCTGCCGAATATAGTCAAATCTGCTCGCGCCGGTTATAAGCAGGGTAGCCTTGTTCTGGACTCTCTGCATAGATTTGAGAGAGGTTGAACTAACTGCCTGCATAACCACTGTATGGTACACCAGTACTGGTCGACCCAGGATGTTATACAGTTTTCTGATGTTCTTGCCACTGAGATTTTTGAATCTGTACAATTTTCCCAGTTCTCTCTTGGCTAGGGAGATTCGGCTGTTGATGTGCGCCTTATACCCCCCTTGAGGAGAGGCGCAGACCCAGGACTTTACCCTCGTTGGAGTACGGGTAAAGCTCGTCCCTGACGATGACGTCGTCCCTTTTCGGCGGTTCATTGAGAGGATCTGAAACTTTCAGCGGTTTGTTTTAATTTTCCACTTTCTTTCGAATCGGTTAATGTTATCGATTTCAGTAGCTGTCTCCCTTTCTTGAACCCCAGCGTTCCTATAGGAACTGGGGATGATTTTAGTGATGTCATCTGCAAACTGCAGATACATTACATCCTCCCCGACTGGAGCAGGTAAGTCCAACGTGTACACAAGGTACAGCAGCGGACTCAGACAGCTACCTTGTGGAACCCCCGTCTCTAGTTCGAATATAGGTCCTCTGTTGCCCTCGATCGAGATTTGGGCCTTTCTCTACATGATGTAATCACAGATGACCCTTTCCAGGACAGGGTTTAGCTGGAGGCCAAAGATCTTGAATTATAGACCTCTTAGCCAAACCTTATCGAAGGCCTTCTGTACATCACGCAACACCACGTCTACGTACTTCCCTTCAGCTTTACAGCGGGCTAGCTTTTCGGTCAGGAGGGAAAGGGCTGTTTTAGTCCCCCGCCTCCTGCGAAACCCGTGCTGCTGAGGGTTGTGAGCTTCCAGCTCGACCAGCTGATCTTGTAGCCTGTTGGTTAGAAGCTTCTCGTAGACTTTGCCTACAAACTCAAGCAGGGATATTGGCCTGTAGTCCACCAGCTGATCGGGGGGCTTGTTCCCTTTAGGGATAAAAATGATTTTAGCTATTTTTAACCCATCGGGGAAGTAGCCCGTATTCAGGGCAGCGTTGAAGATGTTAGTGATTTCCTGAATGATCTGCCGGGGGGCATGCACCAGATTGTTCTTAGTGATGCCCGTCCAGCCTGGCGTCTTTTGTTTAAAGGTTTTTATGACTTCCATGACCTCTACCGTTGTTATTGGTCGGCCATGGTCCGCTATTTTCCTCCCTTCGTCGACGTAGGCTTGTGGGTGCGTTCGATGTATGATCTGGTTGAGTTCTTCAATCAGATGGTCTTCGAATTCCTGGTCGAAATCCGCATCGTCCTCTGGTGTTATTGAGAAGATTTCCTTCCAGAACGTGCGGAATCTTTCCTCCAGGACCACCGGATCCTCCAAGTAGTCATTGCCCTCCTTAATGCGGGTCTTTCTTCTACTTGGTAGGCCTTTTAATTTCTTTACTAAGCGCCAGAATTTATTGGGGGCCACCTCGCTGTCCATCCTGGCTATTAGGCTGCTCCAGATCTCAGCCTGTTGTTGGTTAATAGCCAGCTACATTATATATAGTATTTCTACGCGAACATAAGTATTACAAAAATTGGCCAATCATGGCGCGGGAAACTTTTAAGGGGAAACTAAGCGCTATAAGAAACATCTAAAATTAGAAGGCTCAGATTGTCTGAAACCAACAGGGATAAATTTAAAATGGTACCCGTGTACAGGAGGAGCATCTCAGATGTATATGTAAAAGGACAGCGCTACAAATACGACAAAGAATGTAAGGTGCTCGGACTAACCATTACGAAAACAGGTTATAAAAAGTATGTAACTGAGAGGGTAAATCGAAGGAAGAGTGGTCTGGCATTACTGTACAAGTTAGTTAACCTAAGCATGAAAAACAAGAGGAAAATTTATCAAGCCATAGTACAGTCCGCGATTATTTATCAAAGCATAGCGATGTAGACATCTCGAGAAGTAACCTATTAAGATTCCAAAAAGTCCAAAACAAAGCTATCTATTTAATAACAAACATCAGAAGAGGAGAAAGAAGAAGACTACGAGACCTGCATAGGGAGGCAAGGATTAAGCCACTTAACAGAATAATTGCAAAGAGAGCAAGGAAAGTCCTAGAAAAGACACAGAATGAAGTAGGAGTTGAATTAATTAACTAAATTACCCAAAGAGAGGGATGGACATCACACAGATTATTCCCAAGTTTCCCAAGGATAAATGAGGAAGGAGAAGAAGACGAAGAAGAAGTCTACACCTAGAGAAAGAGTAATACTCGAGGACGACTAAGAGTAATTAATTAACCGAAGCAAACCAAAGAATAGCATATAGTGAATTATAACTAGGATAGGAATAGGAAAGAATAGATAGAGAGATAGAAACCTACACCAGTTTTTAGTAAGAATATTTTCTAATAACGGTTTGAACGCCTCATAAATATATATTACTACTCTCTAACTTTATCACGCTAGCTATACATACTACCTAAATGGACAGAGATAAGCCTGACCTCCAAGCAATTAGCATCTCTTTGCAAACCTCTTACTTCCTTCAGCCTTCTGCATCTATTCGTTTTTTACTATCATTTGCACACGGGACTCACAGTGATACGTGGGACAGGGGTTCACAATAAACTGTTATAGTTATAGTTAGAGACAAGCGACACATCGTGGTTCGGATTCCAAGTTAAGCTGTAGGTCCCATGACTAAATAAGTCCACTTTTGTCTCCTACTATTTTCTTCGCTGTCCTATCCGAAAACTTTCTTCTTCCTCTCCCTTTTACTACTAACCGCCGTATGATATAATTGACAAGGTCCTCCCAAGTTTAGTCCGGGCACTATTGAAAGTTTTGAAGGTCTTAAGGTCATAAATCAGAATAAGTGAGAGCACGCGACCTTGTTCAGCAGACCTTGTATCGCTAATGAACATTCTTCTTCCTATTTTTCGCTATTGAACATCCTTTCTAGGTTTTCGCTATTGAACATCCTTCTCAATGAAACTTGATGCAGTAGAAGTTAATGTCCTTAATATGACAGGGGTTACTTTAAAATCAGATTACTCCTCCCCCCATAATTCAGTATATGGAGAAGAAAGTTTAATATTCAAAAGTGTACTCCTACAGTGTGCGTTGTATCTATACACTCACCCTTTATGCTACGGTCTACAACACAACCTAACCTAGGTTAGTTAATGTTCTGTTGCAGATCGTACACTAAAGAGTAAATCTTTGTTGACCCTTAAGTTTATGCTATTAAATATTCTCCACCTACGTTTATGCTATTTGGCATCCTTCCCCCTAAAGCTTTCTTGGGGGGAGGGGCTGTATTTTAGTGAACTAAATTATCTTCAAAATTTAACCTCACATGTTTGAGGATGGTTTCTTTTCTCCAAACAAAGATAAAATATTTGTCATAATAATGACCGAAATTCGTAGATTAACATTTTGTCCATAAAATTCCGATAGATTTTTTCTTCATGCGTCTTGAAATAAAACTGTTTCTGTGATTGGCATTGAAACGCAACCATAAACGGAATCCTCGAATATTGTCCGTCTGGAAAATCAATTGACAAATAATCCTTGAATTCTGCTAGATCAGATTCTTCTCTCGCCCTGACTAATTTATGCATGAAAAAGTATAAAAATATAATGTTATTCTATGCCAATATGAATCCCCTTTCGCCACCCCACTCCGTTGATCAAGAGTTTTATCCCGTTTCTCTCTCTTACACCAACGATCGCCTGTCAATCGAACGGTCTCCGGCTTTTGAAAGCAGAAATTGAGATTGATATCAGCCCTCCATGCCCCAACTTTATCTGTGATTATTTCTTTGGGTTCGACAGCTCAGAGACGAACGGTTAATAGTCTTGCGAAACATTGAGTTGGGAAAACTTGAAGAAAACTATTAACAAGGCTAAAGAATACAGTAAATGGCGTTTTCTTGTATAAGTTATAAACTACGAGTATATTAAAGGTCGATTGCATAAAGAAGGCTTTCAGAAACGACGTCATTTTTACGGATAGTGAGTTATATAAAAAAAGGGTGATGGTCTTGCTAGCCTATTGGGCATGGGGGTGGATTTCTAGCATCGAGGTGCTAGGTCAATTCCATCGAGCAAGGACAAAACTTTCACCGGCGTGACGACCTGGCCGCCCATAGGCGCATGGCTAATCACAAAACGCTATCATTCTCTTCCTGTATTCACAACGCTACATATCCACTTTCTTCTCTTTTCCAGAGCTTTGCCGGTGGATACTCAATCCACAAACTACTGACGCGGAACAGAGATTCGCCCCTGGGGTCTCGAAGGGACTATGGTCGCTGGTCTGTGTCAAAACACACAAATACCACCCAGTCCAGTAGGGGGATCTCATCCACGATGCGAGGGACGAAAGGTGTAACTTATCTAACAAAGAGTGTCATTCTGATCTTTATGTGCATTTCAATATCCAGTTGTGGGGATCTCGTCCATGATGAGAGGAGCGAAAGGTGGAACTTACATACAAAATATCAATATTTTTCCCTGCCTTGGGAAGACGCAAATGGAATTAGTAGTTAAATTGGTTTGGACATCACTCTTGTTTCTAACCTTGAGATGAATTTAAGCCTCTTTAATATAACTTCGGTAAGGAATGAACTCACGGCTTTTGCTTTGTAGTTCCTTGTACTTATGCTGGTATTTATACATAGAGCAGTGGCATCTACATAGACAAGGAGTGTTACAATTTTCCACTTATCTTTTATACATATAAAAGGCAGGGGGAAGGGGGGGGGTGAGATTACAAATACAAAATAGGGAATGAGTCGGGAAGGAGGAGAGAGATGGTCTTGAGCTAGGGGAGTCTAGAGTGAAAAGTTACACAGTCTTACAAATTTTATACAATATGTGCCACAAGGACTCTATCTCGAAAGTAATTGAGATATTCATTTCATTTCACCTTGTCGTCTCCGAATCGGACACATTCGCGGTACACACCGCCATTTGATGGAGCGCTCGCCTGCGACGACTACATTGTCCCCCAGACTGTTCGGCGCATTCTTGTTGAATGTTCCAGTCTGGGTGATCTTAGCGCATGTTACCTGTCCCGGTACTGGGGCGAGTGGGATAGCTACTGCCTGTCCCTTGTACTCGTGACTAGTTCGTGTAGACAGACATGCGGACTATGGTCGCATGTTCCTACCCCCGACACATGAGCGCGCTTCCTTCTTGTTGCCCCTTTGCTTATCTTGTTTTTATTTGTCGTTGTTTTTTAGCTTGTGTTTAGCCTTTCTTGCTTTTTAATCTTAATTATTTGCATACTTGTTTTTTAATTTAGCCTAGTATGGGCTGTAGCGTGAGTACGGCGACTTTTGCCCTAGTAGGCAGTCCCCAGATGGGCTCTTAAAAAAAATCATTTTATCTTGTGTTCTTTGTGTCATTTATCGTTGCTTCTCGCGCTAATTTGTGACTTTTCCACATATTAACAATTTGTGTAGGAATAACAAGAGCAATCTTGCTGCGGCTGCACTTGGAGGATTGCCCCTTTCCCCTCTCGGCTCCAACACCCGTAGTTAACCCTCCTGGCCCTAATAATAGCAGTTTTCTCTCCTGGTTCCAATGCACGCAGCAGGATCTGTGGCTATATACACTTGTTCCAGAGAGTCTTCAAACCCCTACTTAATACCAGAATCTTTTGTCATACTTCATAAACCATTTAGGGCTAAAATGGATTCATACGATATCATTTTTGCATCCATATATTTAATTTATATGGTTTAAATTATAACACATTGTGGGGAGATCAAGATCGCGAGGACCAAACAGACGCTAGTTCGGTTACACAGCGTCAACAGTTACGTGGCATATGGGCCGATACTTTACCCCTCCCCCTCCTTCCCTTTACCCCGCTGTCCCAAAACAATCCTCGATATGACTCGCAAAGAAGGATTACCATCAGCAGATTTTGTGGCCCGTTAGTATAAACAAAGGAGGGTGGGCGTTATCGCGATAAAGATATCGGGTTATCGGTTATCCGATTTCCCCCCGCGTTATCGATTCATCGGTATCGCCGATACTTTTGGTTCTAAATTAGCGATAATTGATAACTTCAGTTTTTGGTTCCAGTTTAGCACAAGGGCGAGCCGCGCGTGCCTTGGAGGCAGAAATAGGTAGGCCTGAGCTGGGAGAAGGATCCTCAAAACCTATGAGCAGATGAAGGAGAGCCTCACCAGGTAAGAAACTAAGAAACAGTATTTAAGTATTTTTACTATGTATTATAAAATAACGCTATATATAGTCAATAATCAATATTGTATTATAATTTTGGATTTATCGATTTATCGGTTATCACCTTATCGGGCGATTAATTTATCGTCAGTTATAGATTATCTGTTATCGACGATAAGGTTATCGTTATCGATTTATCGGCTATCGTGATACTTTTTTTTCGTTATCGCGCCCACCTATGAGAGTAGAATAACCTTTAGAATAAAAATCTATGAACAGGCTCACTGTCCCCTCGTATTGTTTTGGTTTATTTTCGCCAAATAGATGAAATTTCACTTTCTCCGACGTAAACCAGAAGAGACCAGAAGGGCTAGGGGTCACAAAGAGGCTTAACGGTGGGCACTCATCTCCCTTCCCCTCCCCAGGGGATAATTGAAGTATATATATATATATATATATAGATTGATCTGGAGAAAAGAAGGAGAGAATAGAGGTAGCAATTGAGAGAAGAAAATCAGACGAGTACCGGAGTCAAACCAAGAAATCAAGATGAAGTGGAACCGAGCGGGATTTTTTTCCCGAGGCTGTTCCTTTTGATCACATCGAAGAGTAGACCATCGGTATAGAGAATCACTCTCATACCAAATCCCGTTCAGAGAAACCCCCTATCTCAGTTTTTCGAATAAAAACAGAGATATCCCTCACCATTGAGGAATACCAATGTGAAGTTTCACTCGAGAAAAGATTCACCTGTTAGTCAAGTCTCATCATCGAGAAGCCCGCAAGTGTAACCCAAGGATTGGAATAATCGTACATCCACAATCCCCTCGCTTATATCGTCAAGTAAAGAAACATCACCACGCGCTCCCCACTTACCTCAAAGTCAGATGTTATCCCGAATGACCTCCACCAAACTTATCCTTCGCGCAGCAAAACGAACAGCTGTGCGTCCGATTTAGCCTCACACCATCAACGAGGTTCTTGTTAAAGGTTATCCTACGCCCGACTCCCACTTAGTTAAAGGTAAAAAGATTTTAACTTATTTATGTTCTTTAGTTAACATTCCGTACTAAAGTGAATTTTTGCGTCAACCATCGCGTAGTACTCATTGGTAGTATTAATTTTTATTTAGTTGCTCTTATTATAGCCTTAGTATATTTAAAGTTTTAATATTTCATTTCTTTATGTAATTATAAGTATACTTTTGCCCTAGTTGTTTAATTAAATCCTCGAAACGCTATATATAGCAATAGATATATAATATTACGAATCTTCCCTGGTTAAAGAATCAAAACAAAAGACGAAAGAAAGTATAGCACTCTTAGAGGAAAAAGGAACGAAGTTATTCATGTACGGAACAAACGTGCATACATACTCGGCCGTATACCATGATACACATCTTCGACGTCACGCAATTAGTTTATGCGATCTTAAATTTATAATTTGAACCAATCAGGAATAGGCGACGACATTGTAATTACCCTTTCTTCAGCATCGAAAGTTTGACGGTCTTAATCTACCAGCAAACATCATGGCGAAACGTAGTGAACTGTTTTCCGACATCAAATAGAGAATAATCACGAAATCCAAACGCAAGATGATCTACAAAAATATTTCTGAAGAACTAAATGCCCCTAAATCTACAATGGAATTAGTCAAAAGAAAATTTAAGGAATTTGAAACGACTACAAATTTCCCTCTTTCGGATCGTCTTGGGAAAATTTCATTCCGAACTGCTCGGAGGTTCCTTATATCCGAAAGAAATAGGCCAATGATGACTAGAAGGAAGATAAACGATCAGTTAGGAGAGGAAGGCGTCAATGTTAGTTTACACTGCATGGGCGTCGCTCGAGGTGACGACTCTAGTGAAAAACGTTCATTGAAAGCCAGTCTAAAACATTTCAACAATCATTTTGACAATGATTGCAATTTTGAGGTTTATGCTATTGTCAGATGAAACGAAGATGGAGTTGTTTGGCAGAAATTATGTCATATACGCGTACGTTTGGTGTAAAAGTAGTCCGGCTGTTCTTTCAAAACACACTCTTCTCACAGTAAAACTTAGAGGTGGATCAATTGTTATAGGCAGTTTATGTGCAACCGGCGTTATTACACCTAATCTCATCAACGAAATGATAAATAAAGAATAGTACAGAAAGATTCTTTCAGATTATCTCAAGAGGGATCCTCGCAAGCTTGACCTAGGAAGAAGATTGATAGTTCAATAACACAATAACCCTAAACTCACATAGAAATTTGTTTTCTTCATTGTTGATGGAAGCTAAATAAGCGTTTAGGAATGGCCATCGTAATAACCAAACCTCAATTTTTTTGACATAGCCTTTAATTTCATAATTTTGTGAATTTCACTCGACAAAAGTCGGTGTTGGCAAATACGTACATTTCAGGTTATTTGTTGTATAACCAAAATACGAAGATGAACACTCTTCTCCAGGACATTAGATTTGGTAAATCACGTGGCTATGATTTTAAAAAAATTATAGAGAACTTGGAAGCTAGTTTTAAGGTATGGTGGCAAATTTACCGCGAGTGTCTCATGGGAAAAGTAGAATGTGGTCGCCACACTATATTGAAACTAGAAAACAAATGTTGAGTAAATTCTTGAAGATGAACAGTAATAAATATTCCTCGTGTGTTACCATACGGAGACACTTATTAGAAGACATCTATGGCATATGGAACATTGTCCAGACCATGAGCAATGTACACGCAAGAAGCGAGAGCAGAATTCAATTCACTCAACGTAAATCTGTCACTGGAGGGTTCTTCGCCCTGGATGTAAAGTTCAGTCGACGGCCTTCAGCGAAATCCCGAAGTATACTAAATGCTGACAGAGCAGGATTTCGGCTAGAGAATGTGGAGAAAGTGGTTTCGAATTGCTGTACTACGGACGCGGGGCCCGAGATTGAGGTCCCATTCTCCTGGAGAACAGGAGATTGGTTCTTCGAGAATTAGCCCCGAATCCTTTTGATTCGATTCTACAACTCTCCAAGACGGTTCTTCCTGTTAAGTCAAAACGTATACCAACTAGGAAGAGCGGCGGGGGTGCTTCGAAACATACAAGAACCTAACCCCCTAGCTGGACGAAATTCGCCGACAGTTAAGTAGTTCAGGCGTCGCTAATAGCGCATGTAGACATATCGCATCTGTTTGAGGGCCTTCGTACAATCGGCCGAACACCAAGGAAACAGACGGCGTGCAAAACGGCAAGATTTTCTAGGAATAGTAATTAGGCCCAAAGCGATGAGGTTGCCGGATAAAAATTCAACGGCCTCATCTACCGACCTAAACTCTGTGACTGGGACAGATAAATCAGTTAGTTCCTGGAATTCGGACCACTGCGCCTGTTCTTGGCACGACCAGGGCAGTTTTTCAGGCGATAGCGGCCCAGAAAATGATAGCTGAATGTGAAACTGATCACTACCATGTAGGTTATCGACTATCTCCCCTTCCCTAAACAGGCTTTGTATCCAAAGACCAGATGAACAGATCGAGGCAAGGAAATGAATCTGTTATTGAGCAGTAACGGGCAACTCATACATACCTATTTAGGACAGCCAATTCAAGCTCGTCGCTCAGGTCGTCAATGACCTGACCACTGGGATTGATCTAATAATCTCCCCAGAAGGTGTGTCTACCTTTAAAATCCCCGAGTAGTAGAAAGGGCTTCGGCATCCGCGCCACCATGCGGTGGAAATACCCCGCGTTGAAGTCGGCTGACGGTGGAACCTACGCAGAAATAACAGTATACTTTATATTTATATCCAAGTGAAGCTGTATTGCCACCGCCTTAAAGAAGGTATTTTTAGCATATAGAAGAACGGAGACATCATGCTAAGTGTAAATCGCGTATCTTCCTGGAAGGTAGGCAGGATGCACGCGCCCATCATGGTCTCCCGCCAAAAAAATAGCAAACGGGGAACAGCGGGGGACGTGCCTCCGCAGCTCCTGCCAGTTGGTTAGGAGTTAACGGCAATTACATGAAGGAATATGCCCTCCAAGCCAAGCTCGGAGGAGATGCGACGGCCCTCTTCAAAGTTAAGACCCTTAATGGAATGGCCGTACGTTTCCCGGAGACAGAACTCCGGGCGTTGTTAGAGGTACAAGGCTATGAGGGTCCCGCGTTTACGAGTCGCCCGATTCAGCCTAAGAGGGGGGGAGGGGTCTAGGAGCTGAAGGTCCTTTGGTGCTCTCCCCTTTTTGGGGGACAGCTTTAGGAGTCCCCGAAGACAGTCTCGTGACCACCTTCAAGGGTTTGCCTCAAGAGCGTGTAACGACTCGGTGGAGCAGCGCGGCTGTTTCGCTTTACAGGAAACGGTGATTAAGGGGGAGGGGGGAGAACCTGAGTTTAGCCGAGTTTGATTGTGAACCTTTTGTGCCGCCAGTTCTATTAGGGGAGCTCCCGGGGTGGAAAAAAAACGTAAAAGGGTTCAAAATTGGCGGGGAAGCGACTGTAGCTGTAGGACTAGTAGGGTCATGAACAGATGGTGCTTTTTAATATTGGGGCATAAGACATCCTAGTTAGCAGGTAGCACTGGGCGGTCCAAAACCAAGTCTTTACCCTATCGAAAGGAGAGACGATTCGCGACCTGAAACGCCCGAATTTTCTTCTCCGGGAGATGCACGACACATTGCTTCGAGGAAGAAGGTTGCGACTCTCCTAAATTGACACACCGGCTATACACGATCAGAACTTATCGTGTATGGCCTTGGAGCAACTTACACAGACTTCAGGTAAACACGGCTTTGCACGTCTATATGAGCGATTTGAATAGCCGAAGCGGTGGCAACAGTTGTACCTCGGCGGCAGCGTCAAGAATGCCTTCACGTGGTAGTGATACCAACTGACACTAATTGAACCTGTCAGGATCAAACGTGATGAAGAATGTATGGGTGGGTCTGGAGGCCTATCGCTGTTTTCTCATCATACACTCGAATTTGACTGCTCCTTGGTTAGCCAGCTTTTTGGTGATGTCTTTTAAGAAGTAGTCGAAGACTTTCCTTGCATAAACCACGCACATCGACGAGCCATTGAGTGACCGAATGGCGCGAAAAATTTCCCCCTTGAGAAGTGTCCGCTGAATTCTTTAGAAGCTTATTTTGGGAGAACGGGTTATCTTAGGCACTATACCAGTCAATCTTGCTAAATCTCTCCTTTAAGGGAGCATGTGGCCTTTGGCTAACTTGTTGCTATAAATGGAGTGAATAACTACGAAGTGTTTGAAGCTAGCGGGCTCAAAGACGCCTCTAATCTCTGAATGAGAGGCCTCGACGTAATTGAGGCTCCGCTCAGCGCATTTGCAACTTTGTTCTTGGTCTGAGCATCTCCACCTGAGGCTGCCTCGAGACCGGATGTACCAGTCTTGGCCTAGTCACTTGATGAAACGGCAGCGGACCTGTCCGTCCCCAAAGCACCCACGCAGGGAGTGGAATCCTTTGTCTCCTTTGATTTCTTTTTACCTTTCCTTTTCTTTTATAGAGAGGAGGGCGGGTGTGAACTCATTATTTTCACATGTTTCTAAACAAATAAAATGAATATGTTTTTATTTAGACTAAGTAAGACTAACTTCGTCTTTTTCTAAACTTTATTTGAAGTAGGAATTAATGTTCCGGGTATTAAGAGGTTAAAGTCACGGTAAAATAGAAAGTTGATAGGTAAAATTCACGCTAAAGCGGCACCAAAAAAATCTTTTATTTTGGGTTCATGGTAGCGTTCCATTAGATGACGCTGCGTTCTGAGTCTTTCCGATTGTGCGTTGAAAAAAACTGTCTTAATACCATCAAGGAATTTAACAAGGAAATAGTTAGTAGTAATAACAGGGAAGATACATAAACATCGGCCCGGTCGCTAAGTTTGTGCACAGAACATGCCCCCCCCCCATCATCAAAAAGCTAGTTCCCAACAACCACTACATTTCCAGGAACCCTCTCGAAAATAATCTTAACCTCCTTCCCACTCATGGCAGCCGTAGCGTCACACACTACGAATGAACGGATGCGGGGACTTCAATTTCACTTACACACTTACCGCGCTCTGTGAGTCACTGTGAATTGGAAGACGATCCCTAAATCTAGAATGACTCGTAATCTCCCGTAGCGAGAGGAAAACGCCTGGAAGATCCTCCTCCAGGTATTGGTGCTGAGAAGGTAAACTGCAGGTGTTATGGGTTGAGAAGGCGCACAATCCTGCAGATGTCAACCGCAGCAAGGTTGCTCGTACTTCACCTGACATCTCATTGCGGGTGCGGAAAAGTTTGGATGAGAAAAATAAAAATGTGGACAGTAGAAAAAGAAAATTAGGAGAAGAATGTAGACGTGTTACCCCTGCCCCCAAAACTGGACCACGAAGAGGGAGGGTGAATCAGCCTTCCTCCCTTCCTCACACCTGCTCCCAACTAGGGATGAGTGGAGGAAAGCTAGCCCGCGACTAGCCTGCAATATTAGCCACCGATCAAGAAAGGTGAGAAGGTGATTGTAAAGAAAGTGCCAAAGGAAGGTAAAATGGAAATGCTAGATAAAATATAGCCCAGGTAGTCTCAATTTTGTTTAAGACTGCCAAGTGCACTGGGGGCGGGAGGACGCGCCGCCTCACCAGATACTAGATGTAAGGGTGTTTACGGAGCATCGTCTTGCGGGTGATAATCGAGTGGTGTTGTTATTACTCGGATGAGGCAGCAAAATTCCTATCCTTTGGATACCTAGAACGCAACATAAATATCAACATGACAATCGCTGGTGAGCCCGAAGGAACCAGGAGCTGGGCGTATTTGGGGGCAAAGGTGTCAAGATGTAATTTATATATTTGACCCCAACATGTAGGGAACCTTTGTCATCCCGGGGTGAAGAGGACACGGTCTAGGAAAGGGGTATGGGGAGACAGCTACGCATCGGCAGGATTCCTTGTGACAGAAGAGAAGTGTGTGTGGTGTGCTATAAATACGGGAGATGAGAGATAGTGGCGGCGTGATTGGCTGTGTGTGGTGTGCTATAAATACGGGAGATGAGAGATAGCGGCGGCGTGATTGGCTGTGTGTGGTGTGCTATAAATACGGGAGATGAGAGATAGCGGCGGCGTGATTGGCTGTGTGCGTGATGAATATGTGCTTGGGATAGAACCCGGTACATGAATGATAGAAAACCAACGCTGTATCAAATAGGCTAGCGAGCGCTCCTTGTCCTTGATCGAACCCAGTACTTTGCTGATATAAAACAGACGCTGAATCGACTAGGTAAGCGAAATATCTTTGATTAGGAATAGAACCAGGTGCTTCAAATAAAAAACAACACTGTATTCACTAGGTTAGCGAGAGCTTAATGATTGCGATTTAACCAAGTAGCCTGACGATAGAAAACCAATGTCATATCGATCAAGCTAGCGAGAGCTCCTTACTTGAGATTGAACCCGTTACCTAAACGATGGAAACTAACGCCTTATCAAAAAAGCTAGCGAGAGCTACTTGTTCAGATCGAACCCGGTAAGTAAATCGTAGAAAAGTAACACCAAATCTACGAAGATAGCCAGAACGCCTTGTTTAGGATCGAACTCGCTTCCTCGCGATAGAAACCAACGCCGTATACATTAGGTTAGCGAGAGCTTCATGATTGCGATTTAAACAGGTAGCCTGATGGTAGAAAACCAACGTCGTATCGATCAGGCTAGCGAGAGCTCCTTACTTGAGATCAAACCCGTTACCTAAGCGATGGAAAACTAACGCCTCATCAAATAGGTTAGCAAGAACTCCTTGTTCAGATCGAACCCGCTAAGTAGATCATAGAAAACTAACGCCAAACTACGAACATAGCCAGAGCGCCTTGTTTAGGACCGATCTCGCTTCCTCGTGATAGAAACCAACGCTGTATACACTAGGTTAGTGAGAGCTCCTTTCTTGGAATCTAACCTGGTAGCACGACGATAAACAACGGTTTATCTTTTAAGCTTGCGAAAACTCCCTGCTGGAGATCGAGCCAAGCATTTGGTCAATAGAAAAACAAAACCGTACTAACTGGGATAGCTAGAGCTGCTTGCTTAGAATCTAACCCAGTACTTCGACGAGAGAAAACCAAAGCTCTGCCCACTAATTTTGCAAGCGCTTATCGCTTAGAATTTAACATGTTACCTAGAAGATAGAAAGCCAACGGCTTATTGTTTAGGCATGCGAAAGCTTCTTGCTGGAAATCGAAGCCGGAACCTCGAATAAAGAAAAAAGCGCTTTTTCGTTAGGTTTGACAAAGTTTTTTGCTTGTGATCAAACCTGGCACTTTGACGATAGGAAACCAACGCTGTATTCACTAGGTTAGCGAGAGCTTCTTGTATAGGATCGAACCCGGTACTTTGACGATAATAAACCAACACCGTATAAATTAGGTTAGGTTTGACTGCTACATCTCTAATAGAAAACCAATAGAAAACCAAGGAGCGAGAGGTCCTTGTTTGGGATAGAACACTGTGCATCAACGAAAGAAACCAACGCCGTATCTATTAGGTTAGCGAGATCTCCTTGCTTGAGATCGAAGCAGGTACCAGGGCGATATAAAACACATGCCATACTCACTAGGCTAGCCGAGCTCTATGCTTGGAATTGAACCTGGTACCTCAACGATGGCAAACCAACGCCTTAAACAATATGCTTGGAAGAACTCCTTGCTTGAGATCGAACACGATATCTAGCCAATAGAAATCCAACGCCGTAGCTACTAAGATAGCCAGAGCTCCTTGTTTGGGATTGAAACCGATACCTCGACGATAGAAAACCAACGCCGTAAGCACTAAGATATACAGAGCTCTTTGTTTGCGATCGAGCCAGTGCCTTGAATAAGAAAACCAACGCTGTATTCACTAGGCTAGTGAGAGCTTCTTGTTTGGGATCGAACCAGGTAGCCTGACAATAGAAAACCAACGTTGTATCGACCAGGCTAGCGAGCGTTCCTTACTTAAAATAGACGCATTGCCTCGACGATAGAAGACGAAAGCCTTATCAACTAGGCTAGCGCGTGTTCCATGCTTGGATCGAACTTGGTACCTCGAC
This sequence comes from Ceratothoa steindachneri, assembly GCA_963969495.1. Lineage (NCBI taxonomy): Eukaryota > Metazoa > Arthropoda > Malacostraca > Isopoda > Cymothoidae > Ceratothoa > Ceratothoa steindachneri. Next base: position 100,102,314 of record OZ018335.1, on the reverse strand, counting down.
TAAAGGAAATCAACGCCGTATCCATTAGGTTAGTGAGAGTTCCATGCTTGGGATCGAACCAGGATCTTCAGGATAGAAAGCCAACGCTGAATCCACTATGTTAGCGACAGCGCCTTGGATCGAACTCGATACCTCGCCGATACAAAGCCAACGGCGTATCAACTAGAATAGCATAGCCTCCTGCATAGGATTGAACCCGGTACCTCGACTAAAGAAAACCAACGCCGTATTCACTAGGCTAGCGAGAGCTTCGTTTTTGGTATTAAACTCGGTACCTCGACGATAAAAAACTAATGCGTATACACTAGGCAGGCAGAACTTCACGCTTGGGATCGATCTCGGTATATCGACAATGGAAACCCAACCCTTATCAAATAGGCTAGTGAGAGCACCTTGCTTGGGATCAAACCTGGTACCACGACGAAAGTAAACCAACGCCGTAACCACTAGATTAGCTAGAGCTTCATATTTAGGATCGAATCATGTAGCCCGACGATAGAAAAACAACGTCGTATCGAACAGGCTAGCGAGAGCGCCTAGCTTGGGATCGAACACATACTGCGAACGATATAAAACCTATGCGGTATACACTTGGCTAACAGAGCTTCATGAGTGGAATAGAAACTGGTACCTCGGTGTTAGAAAACTAACGCCGCATCCACTAGGTTAGCTAAAGCTCATATCTATGAATCGAACCTGGTACATCGACGATTAAAAACATAAAACCTTGGCATCGAACCCAATAACAAGATGATAAAAACCAATGGCGTGACTACTCAGATCACCAGAGCTCCTTGCTGGGGATCGAACCCTGTACATTGACGATAGAAACCAACGGCCGATGTATTAGGCTAGAATAACTATGCTTGTGATCGAATCTTGTAGATCGAAGATGGAAAACCGAAGCCTTATCAATTAGGTTAGCGAGAGTTCTTTGTTTAGAATCGAACCTAGTATCTAGATGATATAAACCAACGCTGTACCAAACAAGATAGCGAGAGCTCCTTGCTTGGGATCGAACGCGGAACATCAATGATATAGACAGATCCCGTATCCACTAGTATAGTCATTTTGGGGGAATCGAACCCGGTACCTCGCTTATAAAACTTAACGCTGCATCTACTAGGCTAGCGAGAGCTCCTTGCTTGGAATGGAAACCGGTACCTTGATGATAAAAAGCCAACACCGTATCCACTAAATTAGCGAGAGATTCTTGCTTACGTTCGAAACCTGTAACTTGGTGATAGAAAAACCATCGCCGTAACTACTGAGATATTCAGAGCTGTATACACCAGCCTAGAGAGAGCTCCTTACTTCGAATGGAAACCGGTACCTCGATGATAGAAAAAAGTGCCGTATCCACAAGGCTAGCAAGAGATTCTTGCTTGGGATCAAACCCGCTACCTCGACAATAAAGAACCAACTCCCTATCCACCAGGTTAGCGAACACGGTACCTAGATGATAGAAAACCAATATAATATAATAAGTACGACCCCCAAAATTTTAATAAGCTTTATATTAAGAATTTTGTGTTAGTATTAAAATATTTTGCTCAGAAGCCTCTAAGACCCTTTAATATCAGAAATAAATTTTACCAAAGAAACTGAATTTATTCATTAACTGTGTAATTTTCATTTGATTTTTTTTATAGCAAAATACAAGAAATATTTACATGTATATATATATATATATATATATATATATATATATATATATATATATATATATATATATATATATATCGCATTGCCTTCATTTAAATGATGCTAAGGTTGTAGTTCTGAAAATTCTTCAGTGCTAAACTGGAGTTGCCAGTGAAAAAGGTATGGGAATCCCTGCTGTAATTATTCGTCTTTGAAATTCAAATTCCACCTTCTAATATACCCATAATTACGATTCAGTAAGAACATTGAATTGAGATATGTAATGAATGACAATGGTCATCGGCCAAAGTGGAAACTAGTCTCTTGCTCTTCAGTTTAGGCCGTTTATTCTCCGAGCTTTATCTAGAATATAAAGGGATATTTTATCCTGTCCTCTGTGACCCCATTTCACACTGTTCCCCTGACTGTATTCTATCCCCAGTTTTGCCGTAAGCAGACCTAACTTCATTTTGGAACTAGAGAAGGTTTAGAGGATTCTCATCCTTGTCTGTTCTTATCACTCTAAACATTTGCATTATACACATTTTGACTTCCTTTCAATTATCTAGTGTCTTCCTCAAACTCTTTTTAAAACGTTTCCGAACGATATGATGTGGTTGACCTTTTTCATAATAAATAAAAAAACACATTTTCTTAAGTTCTCCCAAACTTATATTATTCCATCAGTAAATGGTTTGACTAATGTTTATTTATGTGCATCCGTTTTCATCTACAAAATCAATCAAGCATTTAATTCAAAGAACCAATTAACCCTCATTGCTAAGATTAAATATTCTCAATTATTGATTAGCTGCCATTTAGAAGAAGCATTGCCATGTAGGATATTGAGAAATGTGCCATTGGAAAGAAATGCAGCAGTGTTATGAATAAAGGGCTCATCCATAAGTATGTTAATTTATAAAACAGTGTAGGATTAAATAATCTGAATATATGTAGATAAAAATGCAGTTTTTTTTTACTGTAGATATAATACTGTATGTATAAAAGGCAGGAATACAGCAACTAAACATAACTGATTTAAACTAAATATAAGAAAAAGCAAGCAAAGTTGCTAAAGCCGCGAGGCGTTCTTCGATGGAAGAGAAAGGGGAGAAAAAAAAAACTCTCACAGCCTCACTGCAAAGGGTGGGAGGAATGCGAAGCAAAAAATGCTTCCACAACTTTCCTCTCACAGGAAAATAAGGGATGAAAAAGGGTCGCTGTAAGTTTGTGTATACTAAACCTTTTGTTACGTGTTAGCAGGTTGGATGTTTGATCAACGCTTCTCATGTATTATTTAGAACTTGGAATAATATTATAATTTATTCAAGAACGTATCGAGATTAGAGCAATTAATGAAAAACATTGCTTTGGTTTTGGGGAAGAAAGGCTAAAAATAAACTTGTTACCACTTTAATGTTTGCCGATTCTATTTTCCTGATTGACCATATTTGACTCGTTCTTAGGTAATTTGGATTTATCTTGGTTTTCTTTCTTTATTTTTAATGTTCTTTCTACGCTCGAGGAGAAAAAGTGTTTTATTAGATTAGATACCAAATCACGCCGTTCGCAAGTGTTACGTTTGGAGACAAAGGAAAAATGATCAAAAGTGATCCGTCGGAGATGGCGAAAGTCATTTATTCTGGATTTTTTCCTAGTTTCTCGAATTGACTTCAGCCATTGTCAATTTGAAGACAGATCAATTTGACTTAAGCGAAGCATGGAGGCAGGTTAACATTTAACCGCAAAGAGAATTGATGTACGATTTTGTTAACGATATAATAACTGTGGAAGAAAAGACAACTACATAAAGATTTAAGAGAACGATGTGTATAAGTCACAAGTTCCAGTTGGGAGCTTGGGGAGCTCATAGCAGGGATGGGTGGGCACGCATCTCTCCTGGATATGCCTTCGTTTTCGAAGTGGGCCCTCTTGTGGGGTATTTAATCGCCATTCTTCTAAAGGCATTTGAATGTCTTCAGCCATCTTCATTCCCTGCTGAGTATCATTGCTGATTATCGTTGCCCTTTGCAGCTTTTCCTAATCTTTATTTATTTTTTCCTTTATTCACTTGTTTATTTTCCTTTATTCACTTGTTTTTTTGTGTGTACGAACTTGTTCGAGGAATGTTACACCTCCGTGACTCCAGCATTTTCATGAGGCTTTAAGCCCTTATTCATTATTTCGACTTGTTCTTATTTAGCCATATTTTCTTCACTACTATTTCATCTCCAAAGGGAGAAAACACCCTCTTTTGTCAGGCATGGTCATATTTACCCCCCCATCCCCACCCGACTGCCTTGGAAAGAAGCTCATAAAATTATCGTGACACAAAGGACGAAAATAACACGCAGGAAATAGAAAACAGTATTATTTCCAATCGTTTAGCCTGAATAAAACCTGATCAAATATGGGTGAAAGTGATTGGAATCATATTTTTATTTTTTCCTGCTGATAATATGCCTTCACACGCTGGTTTAGGGGCATTTTTAAATCCATCTTTTCAGGCCTTAATCCACCTCGAATTGAGTTATAACTACCCGCTCTTGAGGTCCTTTATTTTCGTTTTTACTGATTCTTTACTTTATTTTCCATTCTATCCAACAAGTAAGGATCAGTGTTATCGCACTAAAATCACCATTAAAATATAAGAGTAGTGGAGTTTCAGTGAATGCAAAAATATGAGTAAAAATGAATTGTCTTGTACGAAAAAGTGTCATATTCTACTTTGCTCTTAAGGGTTTCGCATTTGAGCCACCCCCAAATAACTAAAATTACATTCAAATTTCAATTTATTAAGCAAACATTATTATTTATGGTTGAAATTTAATACTCTTAAAGTAAGGAAGCGAGATCCCTTTGAATTGTATGAAGATGTATTTTCTTGTAAGTAATTAGTTGGTGAAATCGGAGACATATTTTTTTTTAAGAGCCCATCTGGCGACTGCCTACTTGGGGCATAAGTCGCCGTACTTCAGCAAAACCTACTACTAGATCATATTAAAAAACAAATGACAATATATAAATTAGGAATAACAGCGATAAAAACAACAACAATAAAAAAGAAGTGGAAATTGTGGAAGCCGCACTGTTCAGAAGACAGATGGTCTCCGCTGTCCATAAATAAGGCTAATCTAACATTTACGAATTTCTCCATCAACTTTCACATGCAGGAAGATACAGAGATTGGGCAAAAACAGGCCGGGGTAATGTGATATCTCGCCGGTTTGTAAGAAGCTAACACAGTAGCCGCCATTTGAGGCCACTCCTCCCGCCTAGTGACCTGGCAGCCTATCGGCATGGCGACTCCACCTTAGGCACGGCGTAAAAATGGATAGGCAGTGAAAGAAGAAAGAAAGGATATGTGAGGAAGGTGTGGGTGGATGTAAAACAGGTTGTTAAAAACCTACCACGCCAAGCCGGAGCTCATGTGTGAGGGGGCGTTGCCCCCCTCCCGCCCCAATCAGCTCCGATCCGGGATAGTTGGGTGAGAGGAAGCTGATCAGTATCTAACCTGTGAAATTAGAGGATGACCAGAGAAAATTGTGGGAGAAGTTGTATGGAAAGTGAGGAAGCAGGATAGGAGGCAGGGTGTCAGAAAGAAGGAGAAGAGACTAAGCTGGGGCCGGACGGGGTGCTGAGTCCCGTCAGCATGGCGGCCAGGAAGGCAAATCACCGTGCCCCTTACGGAGTCGGAGAAGACAAGAAACTGTGCAGGAGTTTTATTTATACCACAAGGAGGCGGCTTGAGTTACAGAATTACGAACCAACAAAAACCTCAAGATCCACTCGAGGATAGTTCAGAATAGATGCCAAAGGGTGGAAGTCAGGTGAAGAAGAGGTGAAAGGAAGATAAGATATAGATAAATAATTAGCTTCATTACTTTTATTTCTGTAAAGCCATTTTTTAAGTAATATTTATTTATTTTATTCTTAAGCATATTTAATGTAGACTTTCAACGAGCTTCCTATGCAAGTTATACCAAGTTTGTATTATCTTCTAAGTAATATTTTTGTTCTACGACAGTGTAAAATATTTTGTTTAATAACTTAGAGCTATCATATGTATGTAACTTTATAAGGACACCAAAAAGGGATTTATAAAATAGAAAACTGCTGAACTAAGAAAGTTCACAAGTGCTGAGGTCTCTACCAGCCCAAATACATAACCCTCACTTTTAGTTATTGCTATTTGAACCATGAACTTTGTTTTTTGGTTTCCACTTCGCCTCTTCACTTTCTTTACGATTCTACTTTTAAATTTTTCCTGACGGTGTCGTTAAATGTTCAAGTAAGACTCTAACCTTAAACCTAATTTTAGAAGAGGGTTAAGGTATATTGCTTAGTTCTTGAGTGACTGCTTCTCTTTGTATAAACTTGTTCACTGAGGTAATATCATCCCTCATTATTTAAATCATATTGCAGTATTTGTTATCCTTATCTTTTATAACGTTTCCTATTTTTTTTTTCATCCGCTGAATCTGAAACAGAGAAAGAGAGATGAGAATGGTACATCAATGAGTTATAGCAGTCCTTCCAGGGCACAGGGTGCCCTAACTTCTTTAAGAAAGGGTTTTCTTCAATTACTTTTTGAAATGTCTAAGGTGTCAAAATGGTGTGCAAATATGTAGGTCCAACAGTTTGCTCCCTTGTGGCTACAGCTTTAAAAGTTCCTTTCAGCACTGTAGGTCGGATTGCTAATAAATGGAAGATCTCCAGGAGCACTGCAAACTTTCTTCACCGTGGAACTCAGAAGAAAATATATCAACAAGCTTATCCACGGATGCTGAGATCGGCATCGATGTACCCTATGATAACAAAAGCAGAACTGCAAGACGATCTGCTCACAGCTGGGAAATCAGTTAGGAAAAGAGCAATTTATAATAAGCTTAATAGACAAACTCTCAGTTCTCAATCATTACGCTAGACTCTTTTGTGAAGAAATTTTATTTGTTAGCACGACGAAAGTTTGCTCATGGCCACAAAGAGAAGTGTGATCAATTTGGAATGAATGTACTTTGGCTTGATGAGACTATAATTGGACTCGTTAGACGGAATGCAGCTCACCATGTTTGGCGCCTATGATTGGAACAACACCATCCTAACAGTCAAGCATGTAGGCGGCGGCTTTATGGTGTAGGGTTGTTCGGGCTAAATTTGACGATTTTTAATGTCTCCTCTATTCAGAAAAATGTTGATGTATTGGCTAACAGTCAATGGCATTAGATAGCAAACAAAGTTAAATATTTGTTGATAAAAAGTTAGCTGACATGGAGGACTGGAAACTATCTAAATAATGGAAAAATGTTACCACATCATGATGATTCGCGGTGGATATAAAATTCTAACATCATGAATGGTGTCCAATGCTATTTTAACACTGGAAAGGCTGTAAGACGTGACATAGGCAGCTACAATGGAGACAACGAAGCCGTGACCAACAGAAAGGAATTCATTCAACAACTGCAAGAAAAGGTGATGGAAGACCTGAGCAAGGAAATCCGGTCTTTGGCCAGAAATAATGGCGTTGGAATCACCAACATGAAGCTGGCCCTGAATGAGGACCATCATTACCACTCGTACAAAAGAGGCAAGGGATAAATTCTGACAGCCAAAGACCAAGGAGATCGCTCGACTAAGGCAAAAAACGCTCATGAACAACCTGAAATATCCTGTTGAACCGGAAACGATCTGGTTCTTCTCAAATGAAAAAAACTTCTGCCAATACAAGTTGCACAACAACCAGAACAACAGGGGGCTTGCCTATAATTCAGGAAAACCAAGTTCCTCCAAAATATGATGGTTCGTGAATGTGTCTCGAGCGAGGGTGACGCCATGTCGTCCCACGTGTTTGAGTAGGTTCTTAGGCTCAATTCTGACGGTTATTTGGAGCTGCTTGAGATTTTGGTCAAACTCTGACTAAAGAGTTGCTGCTGGAAGTCAAAAGTGGCTGTTGGAGAATTTCTACGCCTTCACTAGCGCCAATTCTGGCCTCCTGGATCCTCGATTGTAATCCAATGGATTACTATGAGTAGGGCGTGGTTGAGAAAGAGATGACGGCTCTCCCTGCAACCCCAAGGCCGAGCTGGTGGCCAAGATCAAGGAGGCGTTCGAAGATCCTCCCGGGGACACACTAAGTAACGTAGAAGCCAGGTTTCGCAGCCGTCTTGAGGCTGTGGTGGAAGCTGAGGGAAACTACTTTGAGTAAACTGTAATTCCTCAGCCATAAGAGAGTTGATATTTATTTTAATTGCGGGAGTTTTTCCTTTTATGCAAACCGTCAAATATAGCTCGAACACCATATAAATGAAGCCAAGTACCGGCAAATATTGGCCAATAACGTCAAATAGAGAGAAGTTGGGGAGGCAGAGTGATCAGAAGTTCCAGCAAGAAAATAGTCAGAAGCATACAACGATAACAGCATGCGAGTGGTTCCTGAAAAACAAGATTAATGTTCTATCATGGCCTAGTCAGTCCCTTGACTTGAATCCGATCTAATTTTGAGGAAAAGGTCAACAAGAGGAAACATTAAAACCTTGCCCGATCGAAAGCTATATTTTGTATGCAGGAGAATACAAATATTCCAGCACAATGTTGCCACGACTTGAGCAAGTCTTAAGAAACGCTTGACAGCAGGTAAATCAAACAATGGCGATGCTGTAAATAAAGGTGGCTTAGATTAGTTAGACACCTTATTTTACCTAACAAGCGAACAGATATCTGCCCTAAAGCTATGAATATCATCGTTACGGGGTTGTAAATGAAAGAACGTTATCGCTATAATTAAATTAATATATGCGCAAATACTTACACCTTATGGATATTTTTTAAAACTAAACTCTTAAGTTGCCAAACTGGCAATCCGTATTATCGTAAAAGTGTATGACAGGAATAATTTCGAGAGAAAACACAAAGTCTTTGAAGCGAGAGCGATAATTACACTGAGCCACACGGGTTAAATTTAAAACGAATAATAATAAAGAAAGGGAGAATTTTGTCCGACATAATCTACAGAAGCAAATTCGGTTGGTAAACCGCACACAAAAATGAAGATAGGAATGATAATCCGAAACTAGGAAGTTGGAAAAATAAACCACTAATTTAAAATGAGGCTTATTACGAAAGACTTGAATAATTTATATTATAGTCTGTCTGTCGGAAGGTATATTTTCTGATAGACTTGGAAGCGGGATGAACATTAACGTTTAAAGGAGAAATATCTCCGTACAAAAAAGAGTGTGACATAACCAAAAGGTGCGCGTCAATTGGTCAGCCGAACCTTAAATTAGTTCAATATTTCACTTATCTTTTCTAGCTAAAGAAGCGACTAGATATCTTGGTCGAAAACCTTCACACAGCAGAACTACAGGTGGATTTGGGGGAGAGTCCATGCTTGCTTGGAGCTGACTCATAGGTGAGTTCGAGCATGAGACCATGCTTGGCAGGAGTTGACCCACTAGTGGGTCCAAAGATGAGACCAATGCCTATCAGAAGTTGACCCGCAGGTGGGTTGGATGACTGAACCTTGGTCTCTAGTGGGTAGCCTTTTTACAGTGGGCTTGTTATGCCCGCCAACTTCATCCGTAATGTTGCCGAACGAGCCAATCCGTCACCCCCAATGCGCAAATCTAAATTTTTTTCAAATTTCCACTCATTGTGGACGAGCACTACTTCGCCGACAGCAGGATTCGCCTCCTGCGGAGATGTAGCGTTTTCTGCCTCAGACCAATTAGATACTTTCAGTGCCACCTTGCCCAAGCTTGTTGGCGCATTTTCTCCATTTCCGTCTGAGGTGTGGTTAAGGCAAAGGGCGTCTCATATTCTGTATTCTTATCATCCCGAAAAGTTAGCTGCAGAGGAACCCTCCTAAAACCATAAAGAAGATCAGAAGTTAACTGGTCCTGGTCGTTGGTATCGTTTGAAACATACGTGAGAGGCCTATGGTTAAGGAAATATTATTTCTGCTAAGAGGGAGAAAATTTCGTCCCATCCAACTATCTTGTTGCTCAAGATCTTTTTAAGGGTATTTTTGGTAAAGCCGACTAACCGTCAGGCGAAACCCGTCTACCACGGCACTTTGGAAGGGATGAACATCCACCAGATTCCCTCAAACTCTTCATCATGCGTAGTATTTAGATATACAGCCGTTGCACAAACTGTAGCAGTATTATCGCTATATGTACATTGTTTTAGCGATAGAGTATCGAGCCCCAAATCACCGAAAGGCTCGAATAAAGGTTTCAAAACATCCTTCAGCTACTAACTACAGATGGATCGTACGAGTAGCGGCACCAGTGAACAGGATATATACCTTTTCCGTCCCCCTTTTCCCTTTAATTGGATAGCCCTAGTGTAATCGATCCTAATAGTAGAAAACGGGTGCGCCATTTCTACTCTATTTGCAGGTAGGGGGGCATCTGACATCCCGTAACTTTTTACTCGCAACCGATAGCAGGTGTAACATTTCCCTGTTATCCTTTTGATTACCTGTCGGGTACGTGGCACTCAATACTTACTACGGATATAATCAGTAGTTGATCAACCGTAGGAATGGTAGAGATGCAGTATAATGCTTCCTTGAAGCGATGTTCTCCTGACACCAAAACTGGGAACCTAATCTGGTAGGTTAGATTAGCGAAATCAGTTGTCCTGTTACACCAAATAATAGTTGCTGCTTCGATAAATAAACGTAGCTGGAAAATTCAGTTAGTAGGCTCATTGGCCTTGAAAGAAAGTTCTTTTCTCTCTTTTTCGTATTTTTCCTTTTGGACATCCTTTATTAGTAATCCATCACAACATCGTATTCCTTTATTGTGATGCTGTGACAGCATGATCCTGTAGGGGAAGACTTAGGAACAATTTTACCTCTCAGAAGGAAAAAGGTCATGAACATAAGACTGGTGACCTTGATCACCTTTGACATGGATCTATACCTGTTAATATTTAAAATACATTCTGTCGCTTCAAACCACATGGATTTTTTCATGTTTGTACTCTTCATCCCCCTTGTGACCAGATCACAAGGGTTGAAATGATATTCGACATGACACCTCTCATGGGCATGAGAGAGTGCTCTAATTTTCGCTCCCTTATTTCCAAGTATGGTTCAGTACATGAAGCTGAGGAAAGCCATTCAAGGATAATTATTTGACCGTCTAATCAGAGTAATTTTTACCTTTCAGTGGATTTAGAGCTAATTTTATTTCATGCAAAAGGTGAGCCGCTAAAAGAGCGGTGGTTAATTTTAATTTTGGAGTGGTAATGGGTTTACTCGCGATTCTTGCTTTAGCCATAACAAGGCAAACCTTATCACCGAATACGGACTAGACAACGGCCCCATATGCCTCATAACTAGAATCCGCAAAACATTGCAACTCTAGGTTACTCGAACGTAAAACTTGTCTAGGAAATGATATATTCAGGCATTCCCTGGGTTGGGGTGTCAAATAGTTCCATCGTGACTGGCTCTCATGGTCTAAAACTTCATCCCACTCTAATCCCTCTTCCCACAAACTCTTCATAAGGAAGCGGATTAATATCATTACTTGAAGAATGGAAGTAGATGTCTCAATGGAGCACAAATAGAGGGTATATACCTCAACACCTGCCCTTTGGTTTGGGCCAGAAATTGTATGTTTTGGAGTAAAAGAACCCATCATTCCGAGTATTCTAACCCAGACCAAGAGCCTCAATAGGCTCTTTAGCCAATTTGTTACGCTTCTTAAACAGATTACACTGGTCAACACCAACTTTATTGTCTAAGTTTTCTTTAGCTGATTTAGGACAACTTTGTGTGCTCAATCCAAAAATCATATTGGTTTTGCTCAATCAGGTCAACTTTTCTATTTATCGCCACATGATGTTTTTTAACGTTTTTACACATGTAGGGGTATTTTCTATTTATATGATGCAAAAATCTTTTTTATTTCTTTAAATGAACGATTTCAGAAGAGTTGCATGCGTAAATTTTTAAATATCTAGTATTTTTCTTTTGCGGGTGAATGAAATGGATTCGGCTGGAAGATCTTGCAAAAATTAGCCCGATGTATTCTGCTACATTTGCGGCGAATACACCGTTGTTCGTTACAAGAATCCAGTCGCAAGTTTCATAAAGTGTGCTTACCATGCTTATTTTGTTATGAAACTCGGTGACCAGCATAAAGCTTGGGCGCTACACATGGTGTCCAAGAAATGCTCCGATATTTGCGTCGTTGGACCAAGGGCAAGAAGAGTTGTCTGAAGTTTGGAATTCCCATGGCTTGAAGGGAGCTGACAAACCATGGCACTGACTGCTACTTCTGCACTATTGCTTTGACTGGGATCAAATCATTTTTTACAAAAGGAGCTAAATGATCTAGTTCGAGATCTCAGTTTGTCAAAGTCCTCTGCCGAAATGTTGGCATCCAGATTGAAGGAGAAAAACCTTCTCTCTAACAGTGCTCGCATCACCTTCTACCGCAACAAACATCAATAGTATCTTCGGGTTTTTTATCTGAGGAGAATGACTTGGTGTAATGCACATATATTGCGCAGCTTTTGCACATATTTGGAGTGCAACACTACCAACTAGAAGATTGGAGACTTTTCATTGACAGCAACAAGCGATCGCTGAAATGTGTTCTACTACACAACGGCAACCAGCTTGTGGCTGTATACCTCGCTCACTCGACTAAACTGTAGGAGAATTATGAACCGATGAAGTTCGTGCTTAAGAAAATTCGTTATAAACAGCATGAGTGGTTGATTTGTGTAGACCTGAAGATGGTGAAGTTTTTGTTTTGGTATAGTAGGGACTGAGCTCAGCATTACAAGAAGAAGGAGTGGCATGTGCGGGATAAATTGGTGCCTTGTAGAGCAAGAAACGTCGTACAAACCCTCTGGTTGATAGAGAGAAGATACTCTTTCTATAGCTTGGCATCAAGCTTGGCTTGATCAAACAGTTCACCAAAGCTCGGGACAAGGAATCCATTCCCAATATAGTACCTATATCATCCTTAGGCGATATAGCATTTATGTCTCTTAACTAATATCGATCGGTACTTCAATTGGACATAAAATTGTTTGAGTATTTTTCAAAAGGCAAGACCCCTAAGGGCATGGTACCAACTGTGGACTCGAGATATATAATTCTATTTCTCTCACTTATACCCCTAATAAACCTAAAAGAGAAGTCAGCCCCTACTAGGATGGATCGGCCAATTTTAGAGTTAATGATGCGAGCTTATCTTTTGCCTTTTTAATCCGGGCGTATGGATGGATACGATTAGGTATACTTTTAAGAACGAGTGCCTTAATAACAATAGATTTATAGACAATATTAACTTTAAATGACACTTAGTCGTAATATATGTATGTACTCCCTTGTCTCCCAAACCGTTTACACGTATTTTAATCTTGCGTATTACGGGTAAGTATAATACTTTAATCATTTCAGTACTTATAAAGGTTTCTGGAAACCTTGATCAAAAAGTGTTTTTACCTTCGTGTTTTCCTTCGAACCTACGATTTCAATCTGTGCAATGGGTAATGCGATACCCACATTAAACTTTTGTTTAATTTATGCCTTTAGAATTACTATGAGAGAAACACAATCAAGAATGATGCCGATTGTCGCATGTTAGACAGCTGTATTTTGAGAGACAATTTGATTCTTATGTCCCAAACGCAAACACCTTTTATTTTTGTTCAGGTTTTGGTAGGTCAGACAATCGTATACCTTATGTTGCCTTTGAAAATGCACAGTTGGGAGTGCCCGACTGATCTAGAGAAATTATCTTCTGAAAATTTTCCATTTTAGTTTGTATTGTAGAGGGGATGGTTGAGCTCCTCGAATCCGCACTCGCGCAGGGCAGCTTGCGCAACTCTGGCCATGTGGACTTTGACAACGTTGAAGTCGATCATGGGGCGTGAGGTTTCTAGGGACCCCACGGGCAGAGACCTTGGTCATGGCCAAATTGTCGTGGATGATGTTGATAACACTTCTATGTGATATTCCAAGTTCTCGCTTGATTTCTTCGACCTTCACCCGTCGATTTTCGAGGATCATCCTCTCCACACGGGCCACATTGTCATCGTTGGTCACGTCTGACGGGCGTCCTGGACGGGGGTCATCTTCAAGGGACTCAGGACCATGGCGGAACTCCCTATTCCAGCGAGCAATGGTTGTACACTGCAACCATGCTTTTATGGATCTCTTTTGCATTCTTGCCTTCCTTGGTCAAAAATTTGATCACTGCGCGGTGCTCAACCTTCTCCATTGTGGAATCTTTGTGACTGGCGATCTGCGATCAGCTACTGCTTCTTAAATAGACGAGGCAGGAGCGTGCGGCTGCAGGTCATGACTTGTCATAACTTGTCCTAACAGCCCCACAAACAGCTATCCCACTTCCTCTAATTTGCCCTACCGATTCGCAAAACTTATTGACCGCCCCTCGTGTAAATATATATATATATATATATATACTTAAAATACAAAAAAATAATAATCCTAGACAAATGTTACAGGATAGACTGTGGTTGTAGAACTTAGAAAATAGACAATTTGCGCTAAAGAAAATATATATAAAATATAAACGAATTTGCTTACCATTTAGATGTCTTTGTATTAGATGGAGTTGAAACAGTCACTCCGAAATTTACTTACCAACCATCCTCAGTACCGCTGTTAATCACATAAAATCCACCACCCCTACTCCACCAAACACCTCTAAAAAAACAACCAACCAACAGAACTTCATTATTTAGAATGAAATTTACGTTTGTCATAAAATTGATTTTTGCAAAGTTAGCAAAAGATTTATCATACGAGTATTATGTCAGAACTAAAAGTATTCACTCCTAAAAGCATCTTAGTTAATATAAATAAAGGATGGAAGTTTCTTGTTAGTAACTGTAGCTAATTTAAAATGTTTTGGGAAAAGTAGAAAATTCAAAATAATAATCAAGACCAAATCCAAGACATACAGCCAAAGAAAACAGTCTTTGAAAAAATAAAATCATCATATTAAATAGGTACACAGGTATTAGAACGATGAGTATCTCCCCCCCCCCTCCCAAATACCAATTTGATACAGCTCTTTATATGGCTGTTAGATTGATCACTTGCTTGGCGTGAACGAGGAGCGTCTCCCAGGCGTGCCTGATGCAGTATGAAAGTGGTTACTCATTGCTATACCAACTGCAACCAACACTGCGTGAATTGAAGTTTGCCTTACTATTACTAAATTGGTACAGACAGTCTGTTGATCTCAACCCGATTGAGAATCTATTATAGACTATTGAAGATCTCTAATAATGCTGAAGAAAGTTTGCCAGGAAGAGTGCGCTATAATATTGCCACATCAATACTTGAAATAACGGTTGTTTATAAGATACTGCAATTGGATGTAATGTAAAACAAGGGCAACCTTGATGTACAAAACTAAAAAATTGCACTCTTCCTCCAAATGATTGTTGAGATGTTTCAGACGGACTTTCAAATGAATCTTTTTCACTAGAGTCGCCTTCCTCGAACGACGCCCATGCAGTTTAAAGTAACATTGACGCCTTCCTCTCCTGGCTGATCGTTCATCTGCCTTCTAGTTATCCTTGGCCTCTTTCTTTCAGATCTAAGGAACCTCCGAGCCGTTCGGAATGGAATTTTCCCAGGACGACCCAAAAGAGGAAAATTTGTAGTTGTTCCCAATTCCTTAAATTTTCTTTTGACTAATTGCACTGTGGATTTAGGGGAATTTAGTTCTTCGGAAATATTTTTGAAGATCATCTTGGGTTTGACTTTCGTAGTTATTTTCGATTTGATGTCGGAAAACAGTTCACTACGTTTCGCCATGATGTTTGCTGGTAGATTAAGACCGCCAAGTTTTCGATGCTGAAGAAAGGGTCGTTAGAATGTCGTCGACTCTTCCTGACTGGTCCAAATTATCAATTTAAGATCGCATAAACTACTTGCGTGACGTCGAATATGTGTTATAATTTAAACCATATAAATTAAATATATGGATGTAAAAACATATCGTATAAGTAATTTTGGCAAAGTGTTATAACTTAATTATTTGTCTATACAACTTGTTAAGATTTTGTTGACGTGTTTATTAATACATTTCTCTCGATACCTGTAAATTAGGTTACCCTCCACTAAATGGTTCATGAACTATAGCGAAACATTTTGGTATTAGGTAAGGGTAGGCAAACTCCTCGAAGCCATTTGTTCCTTCAACAGGAACAAATGGAGCTCTTGCTTACATAGTGGATACGGCCTTGGTTTGCTGACGTCGATGCAGGGATTAGACCCCAGCAAACGCGAGCACAACAGTTTCGGCGGGGTCATGAGCTGCCCCTCCCCCATTGGGCGGGATACACTTATATCTCCCCCCCCCCTCTGATACTACGGACCACTTTCATCACTATGCACATAGCCAATACTAACACTGCTATCTTTCTCTTCCACTCTTTACAACACAACCTCCCCACGCTCTACTTTTTTCGGAGCCCTGCCGATCAGGTACCTTTGCCCCTTATGGGGATAGTCATATCCACATACCCATAACGCTGAACTACTGTCCCGGACTATGATGCCCCATACTCCCATGGTCCGTGTCAAAAACACAATATCCCCCCCCCCCTCCTTCCGCCGAGGGAAGCTCTAACTCGCGATGCTGGCACTCATCTTGATCCCTCGGGACAACAGGTCAGCGTCATCGGTATGTGGATAGATATGACTATTCCGATAAGGGGTAATAGTACCCGATCAGCAGGGCTCCGAAAAAGTGGACGTGGGATGTTTAATTATAAAGAGTGGAAGAGAAAGATAGCGGTGTTAGTATTGGCTATGTTCATACTGATGAGATGTTCAAATGCATGAATATGAGGCTAATGATTCATAAAATCAAAGTTTTTTACGGTAAAGATGAAAAAATTACAAATAATGGGGAGGATTGACGAGAAAGAGAGTGTTTTTTTTTTACTTGCTTAAGCGTGGAAGAATTTGTTGTATCTGGGCCTTTAAAATGATGTCTTATAATGTAAAGGCATTAATTACTTCCATTAGACTCATCATTAACTAAGACGAGAAAAATTTATTTTTTATTAAATGTTGTATAATTACACTTACAATGATGTGCAGAAATTCAAATAAAATAAGGCCTTAATATTTTTTTGGTTAAAAAGTTGGCCATTTTTAGACGCGTGCGATTCTAATCGCGAGCGACTCTACATCTCACTATGTTGGTCAGTCGGTCAGTCCTAGTTTTGCTTTTATGTTTGTTTTTGTAATAACATCATAACTATCTGGCCGATTCTTACTAAATTTGAAAATTTCTGTTGTTTTACATTCTCCTTCGAATGCTATAATTACCAATGTCCTCCCAATGTTAGCCCAGGAATTATATTGTTTCGGCAATAACATAATAACTATTCGACTGATTCTAGCGAAATTTGAAACCTTTATGTTGTTTTGCAGTCTCTTACGAATGATATAATTGCTAAAGTATTCTCAAGGCCGGGAATCATTTTGTTTTGGCAATAACATTATATCTATTCGGCCGATACTCTGCTAGACTAGATTAGGCTATAATATGCTATACTCTGCTAGGCAAGCTTAGAATAAGCTATACTTTGCTAGGTTATTATAGGCTAGGCTATACTATGCTAAGCTATGCTAGGATATAATGTACAAGGGTAAGATATACTATGCTAATTTAGGCTATAAAATGCTAAGCTATGATATCATATAGTATGTTAGGCTAGACAATACTAAGCTATGCTGGACTAGAGTATAATAGGATAGTATAGACTATATTTGTCTAGAATAGTTAATGCTAGGCTAGGCTAAGCTATGCTAAGCTATACTAGACTAGATAGGGCTATACTATGCTACACCTGGGTAGGCTAAAGTATAATAGGCTAGGAAGGGCTATGCTCTGTTATGCTAGGCTATGCTAGGTAATACTATGTTAGGGTACGATAGGCTATCTAACTAAGGCTACAATAGGCTATAATATGATACGCTTGGCTATATTATGTTTGGTGTGGTTATGCTAGTATAGGCTATACCAAGCTAGGCTAGGCTATAGTAGCCTATTCTAGCTTGACTATACTAGGCTAGGCTACTCTATGCGTCTAGGGTTTGGCATGCAATGCTAAGCCATACATGGTTAACCTAGGCTAGGCTATAGTAAGCTAGGCTACACTAGGCAATGCTGCGCTCTGCAAGGCTATACTATGCTAGGCTGCCATAAATGAGGGCATGCGACTTTTTGGTAGTAAACTTTGTTATACAGCCGATGCAAAAAGTTTTCGAACACCTGGAATTTTACTTATTCCTTTAGTATAGCTATGAATATTTGGGTGTAGGTTTGTATGCACGTGTACAATACATTTGGAAAGAAAAATAAAAGTATAATTTTCCTCATAACTTTTTTTTAAATATCTAAAATGGCAATGCTATTTAAATGCAAGAAATACTGGTATCAATATGCGGTATGTTACCGTCAAAATGTCTTCAGATAATACATCAAATTTATTGATTAATATGATGTTCCATGTCGAAAGAGTCTGATTATCATCTGATAATGACAAAAACACATAACTATACCGTGGATGATAGAAGCCTGATACGCACGTTGCACGAAGACGGTCTCAGGAGTCGACAAATCACCCGGAGTGTCGGCGGATCACATTCCGGTGTTACAGAAGTGTTGAAGAGGATCCGAAAACGTGGAAACATCAAAGACCGACCTCGTTCTCGACGACCCAGGGTCAGTAGGGAACGTGGCAACAAGTCTCTACGCCCCGAGAACATTCGGGATCGTAATTAAACGGCAGTTCAGCTGCAAGATGAATAGACAGAGAGCGTCCAGGTTAAGACATCAGGCAGAACAGGTCACCTCAGACTGCTCGCACAAGGCCTAAAGTCATGTAAAGCCCACCAGAAAACGCTGATCAACCTTCAGCAGAAGCGACGTCGAGTGACTTGGGTACGTGCTCAAAGCAACTAGACCATGCCTGGAATGTGATTTTCCAGCCGGACAATGCCCCATATCACAACTCTGTGTGTAACATGCAGTGTTTTCGGGACAACAATATCACGGTGGTGGACTGGTGACCTCTGTCTCCGTATATGAATACAATGGAAAACTTTTGGTAGGACTTAGAAGAGCCCATAAGACGTCATCAGCCATATTCCAATGAGCAACTGCTGAAGGCAATCATCACTGAGCAGTGAGCCAAGAACACAGCTCTCAGATGCTTCACCCTCGTGGACAGCATGCCTCTAAGAATTAATGTTCTCATCACTGCCAAGCGATTCTTGACACCCTACTGAATTTCCTGTATCTGTTTTTTGTTGCTGTAATTTTCACAGAGCTTCATCAGCTTATCTGTTATATGTTGCTGGTGTTCCATGTTTTGTCAAATTTTGTATTTTGTTCATTTTCGTTAATTGTTTGGGGCATATATCTTATTTATATTTATTTCTTCCTCTTTCAGTTATGTTCATATTGATATGCAAATAAAAAATTGACGACCATGCATTTATCTAATTTACTCAAAATTCCGAGGTGTCCGAAAACTTTTGACTGCAACTGTATTTGGGAATTTTTGGAGAAAAATATTATTCTGGAAGCGCTTGATGACATAAGTTCGAATCCCACCCGTTTTATATTATTTTATTTATCTTTTCCTTATTAATATTGATTATTGTAAGTGATACTCAGATAGTGCAAAGATGTGTAGGATGAGAAAGAACTTCCTAACGTAAGTCACTTACCGATTCTTTAGAGTTGATAAGGAATTAGTCTCACTTCAAGCAATCACTGATTAAGGTTTCCAACACTTTCACGCTTTAAATATCTCTATCTATTAATAGAGCATCTTTGAAACAGTTTATCTTAGATTCGTCTAAAAAGATGTGAAATACATCGTATTCAAGAAGACATTAATTTAGTGACAACCTTAGACGTTTTTATTCTCCGGAAGTTGATCATTTTAAATTAATTTTCAGGCAAATTATGGGATCGCTCTTAATAAACTTAATATGATAAAATTAATAGCCAAATTAATCAAAAGTCATGCAAATATATTTCAAGAGGAAATATATAGATATATGCAGAACCATTCATCTTATCCATGGTGAGAAATTCACCTCTCGGGCGTGAGGGAATCTTTGATCTATTAACAGTTGCATTCTTATTAATGGATACCTGCAGAGGAACTTGTAATAAATGCTCTTTAAGGGATAAACCGAGTTTTAGTTTATTCTGCTTGATGTGCAGTTTGTCTACTCTTCTGAACGCCTTCTTCTGTGTTTCTATCATTCGTTGTTTCAATGAATTTGTCCTTTTTCTGTTTCTATCTTTCGTCGTCTCTATGAATTTGCATTTTTCTCTCTGTTTCTATCCTTCGTCTTCTCTATGAGTTTGCCTTCTTCTCTCTTTCTATCATTCGTTGTCTCTATGAATTTTTCTTCTTTCTGTTTCTATCATTCGTTGTCTCAATGAGTTTGCCTATTTTCCTGTTTCTATCATTCTTTGTCTCTATGGGTTTTCCTTTCTTTTGTTTCTATCATTCCTCGTCTCTATGAGTTTGCCTTCTTCTACCTATCTATCATTCGTCGTTTCTATCAGTTTTCTATCATTCTTCGTCTAAATGAATTTGTCTTCTTTCTGTTTCTACAAATGTCCTCATTGCTCCGATTCAATGTGGAAATTACATTCGGAATGATGGATGGCACTTTCTTTGTGTTTCCCACAAAATGCCTCTGAATAAATGCCACAATATTTCATTGCCATTCACTCAACTTCTATCCTTAGATGCTGATTTATATGGATTGTCGGATATAATTTATTGATTGATTGATTTAAAATGCATAAAATTGATGATATTCATCATCGACATCCTGCCATGGCTAAAGTGAACCTACCACAATTTCAGACAAGGGCGTGTGCCACTTTCAAATTAAAAAAACAACAGCAACAACTCGCAAGGTGGTGTCAGGTGTAGCATGGGCAACCACGCTACAGATTACATCTGGAAAATTGCTTGCCCTCCATGACCCAACTCCCCTGGTTGATCTGCGACTATAAATATTTTCCACATTTACGCTTCTATTTTGAGCTATCTCTGTACATATCTCTCCTTTAAAACTTCCTGACAACGATTGCCTCGTTGGTTTCCCTTCTTTGTTTTAAGTAGCAATAATATTTTGAAACAACGAGGCCATTTCCACTCATATACTTGAAGATTTAGTCAGATGGCGAAGTTAGGGAAAGTGAAAATGTACGTAAGCTAAAGCTGCCGAAAGAGGAGACTACTTGGGGCATCATGAAAGGAGCGTAATTCATCCGAATGTTCCATGTTTCCCATCACAGGTAGATCCCCGCTAAGGAAAAAAATACATGGCGAATGGGGTCATGAGCTCATGGGGGGCTCAATCTCATTCAGAAAACATGGAAAGAATCCCAGGTTGATTGAACCAATTGACGAAATTTCTTCAGTGATGAATGAGTGAGGCAAAGAACAAAGAGGAGTGGAAAATGTGATATATAGGGGAAAGGGTACTAGAAGAAAAGTGTTACACATGATTGTACATTGAAATTTAGGTCTTTCTAAAAAGTCAGTAAATATGAGTAAATAATAAAAAAAAAATGAATCTCCATCACAGTTTTCCTAACTCTCCCGGTAATGAATCATAAAATTCACCCTCATCATCCAAACAAAGTACGAAACACTAAGAGGGAATGAAAATCAACTAGACAACCACTGAAAGAGTCGTAAATCGCGCTTTCGTGCAACATACCTCTTTTCTGGGCCTCCGTTAGACACTTCCTCTTTAAGAGCCGTTCTGAACGTAATGTAATTTTCCAAAATAATAAAATGGAGCCGCAAAAAGTGACCAAACTTTGGCAGGCGTTCCAGGCTTTTTTTTTGCCCACGGTCTTCCTCGCTTTCGTAAGGCCAAACTTCGCCTTTCCATTGAAGGTTCTGAGCGCCGGATTCGGTTTCTAGGCGTCTCGCCGAAAGAGGGCGGTGTTGAAGAAAGAGCTCAAACTTCAGGGAGAGGTGTGAGTGTGTGTGTGAGTGATATATATATATATATATATATATATATATATATATATATATAAAGAGAGAAGAGAGAGATTAAGAGCGATATCATGTGTTAGAGAGAGAGAGAGAGAGAGAGAGAGAGAAAGAGTGACAGCGATGATAGAGATAGAGAGAGAATGAAAGTTATATATATATATATATATATATATATATATATATATATATATATATATATATATATATATATATATATATATATATTAGGCCGTTCGTTCGAGATGTAATGATGGTGGGATAGCAAGGCTGCCGCAAGTAAATTTAGGCAATTATTAGCAATAATATTCATACACTACAGTCTAACGTTTTTGCTCTGATTTCCCTTCCTCTTCCACTCAAATCAAGCCATATTTGCATTTCTGAATATAACCAATACGTAACCAACAACGCTGAGGCAAGGAGACTTCATCATCATCATCATCATCACTAACTCTATAATTTAAGAAGCGGATTTTTTTCAGTATTTGAATAATAATTTCATCTTAGTTGTGTTATGACTTCTTTTTTTTATCAAAGTTATTTCTAATAATTCTTTTTTAATATCAAAAAACAAAATGGTGAAGTTCAGAAATAAATATAAGTATCAGAATTTTGTGAATTTTTTAAAACCCAAAGAATTACAAATGGTGAAGTTCAGAAATTTATTTTTATATATCTTCTTCTATAAGTGATATTTTGAAATGGGGGGGAAATTTAGTTCCTTTTAAAATTATTATAATTAGCGAAGTTCAGAAAATTTATAAAAATTTAACCATGGCTGCTTTTTGTAGATTTTAAATTTCAATCTTATTAGCAAAGCGTAAGCTCCTCCCTTAGGGGGAAGTGGCAAATCCATTGCCTGGTCACTTTATATTATTTATATACTTTAGCCCTGCACATATGCATATAAGATTAAAATTATGACACCATCTTTAATTTATAAAGATTTACTTATTATTACAATTACTTTTTATTATTACAATTTAATAGTTAAGAATTTAATGACTTGAAGTTTTCGCAACTTAATTTTTTACTGCTTTCAAATTCAATTTCCTCAAATTAAAAAAGTTAAGCTCATAATTCTGATAGTTTGGATTCTTTTTACGAACAATTACAAGTAGGTTTGAGAATATCACCCCCGCCCCCTCCCCCAGAATTTAAGGGTAACGATGCTTTCAAAAGGTAACGGTTTTTATCTCTGTTGTATTCTTTTGACTTGATGAGACAGGTTTGGGAGAGTAGCGCGTACTCAATAACCATTTTTCTCTAATTGGTAACCCTTGTATAACAAAGAAGAGTTGCGTTCCATTTCGGTCCCTAGAGCACCAATTTTTATTCGCAGGATGTGTACGAACTGTTCCAAAAGCTTGAGCCTGATATCCTTAATGAGGAGGAATTCACACAACACTATACTAAAATCGTTTTTCCAGTGTTAATGTGCGTTTCTGCGATTATCAGAGGCAGAATGAGACTTTAGATAGGGCGAATTCAATGATTGAATGCAGCGAGCACTTTTCCATTCAAATATCTCTCGCCTTGTGGCCGCTGCTCAATAGGTGACTTCGGTGCTGTTTAGAACGAGCATGGTGGTCCGTAATAGAGGAAATGATTGGTATTACTATCTCATTATGGGAGTTTGGGTCGGTTGATGAGGCCGTTGAGTTATTTGGCATCCTCATGGCCGCAGGCCTGACTTCTATTCTTCGAACGTCTGCACGTTTTGAACACCGTCCGCTTCATTAACGGTCAGTCGAGTGTGAGACATCACTTTGAGAGAAATATATGAAGATTGGCACTATTAGTTCAATCAATACGATTTCGCTCTACTTAAATTTTCTAGGTCGAGGGCTAGATTCCGTTTCCTCTCAAAGCACGAATTCAAGCTTCCTGGTGTGTTTTATGGAATGACTTAAACGCAAAGTATTTACATAATGCATCTTACTAACCTTAATTTATGGAACTGTAAAAGCAGACAGAAACCGAGGAAAATTCAAGGAAACAAGGAAGGATAGATGTAAGGAATAATCTACAGGAACACAAAGGCAAATATTTAACAACACAAATGCGTGTAACAATGAGAGCAAAATGAATAAAAGACGCTATAGAAAAGAGCAAGGCATATTGCTAGTAAAAACGAGAGAAGCTAAACAAAATAAATTCTAAAATGAGCATCTTTAGACATGAAGAAACCGATAAGACGACCTTGATGAATTGCTGAAGGGGAATCAAATTCGCGCAATGGCGCGACTAGCGTGATAGAGACACGTGCCTTGGAAAGTTTTTTGGAGAGACATATGACCAGTAGTATGAGGAAACAGGATGATAATTATATATATATATATATATATATATATATATATATATATATATATATATATATATATATATATATATATATATATATATATTGTGATAGAACGGTTTGAGGCCGCTTAATTTCAACCGTTATCACATGTTGTTTAAAAACACGATGCTACCCAAGTGCATCTTTGCCTTGAAGCCGGGCGCATTACAGCCGCCACCTGAGTCAATGTTTAAACAAGGAGGTTTATCTTCCCCCGTCCGCCCTATGCGTCGACCTCACCAGATTGAGTTAGGCTTATGGGCAGATAAGGTATTGTTCTCAGGCTCGGCTGTGCATTCCCTCGAAACCCCCACTCCATTGTCCCCTACGCCAAGGGGATGTCCCGACAATAGATTTGGAAACTTTACCACTAAGATCAGATTAGAGATCCAGATTTTCTTCGCGAAATATCACTACGGTCCAGTCTCACCTTGTGCACCAAAGGGCCCTCGACCTCGAGATCCACCATCACTTGTCCAGAAGAAGGACAATATCCCTTGAGTGCCAAAGTTCGAGCCTTCGTGACGCCAAGTCAACTAGGCTTCCTCTGTTGTTCAGAAAGAGAACAACGTTAGAACAGCCATTGTTCTTTTGAGCCCGTTGACAAGAAACGGTCCCCCCCCTGTTGTTCAGAAGAGAACAACGTAGAACAACCATTGTTCTTCCAGCCCGTTTGCCAAGAAACGGTTCTCACCCTTCCCCTTTGTTGTTCAGAAGAGAACAACATTAGAACAGCCATTGTTCTTGAGCCCGTAGACAAGAGACGGTTCTCACCCCCCCTGTTGTTCAGAAGAGAACGTAGAACAGCCATTGTTCTTCAAGCTCGTTCGTCAAGAAACGGTTCTCATTCCCAAGACGCCACGTCAGGACCATTTAATTCCCCCCCCTTCGGCTGGAACTCGCCAGCGGACCGAAAATTCCTTCACGTCGCCTTCCTCTGCACAACAAGTGTATTTACGTAAGCTGAACGTGACCTTTGAGTATTTAACCTTTTTGTCAACCCTATTTTGTGCTTTAAATGGTTTAGCAAACCATCCCATCCCTTTAACTTTATATTTGTTTTACCTTTTTAAATCGCTCTTAATCCTCGGATTAGCTAGATTCCCCACGACCCTTCCATTCTCTGTTTATGTCAATATTTTCCGTTTTGTGTGTTGTTGATAGTTTTTATTAATAAAACTCTATTTTATTAATGATAGCAATATTATTATCCTTGAGCTCAGTTCCTCTTCTTAAGCATATCGAAGATACATAATATCGGTCAACCCAGACATTCACGCACTCTAAAGATAATTAAATAAGTTCCCTAAACGAATGGTTATATATGGTATATTGTCGAGAGTCCATTCTACGACATATATATATATATATATATATATATATATATATATATATATATATATATATATATATATATATATATATATATAAAGAAAGAAATAGCAAATAAAAGTTAAAAATTCTGCGGGTGGTAACAACCACCACAGGGCTTTCGCCATATTTAATATTTGCCTTTCAAAACCCTTTTGAAGACAGAAAGAAAGATGCAGAAAACTCATACTACAATCCATAGAGCAATATAGTATAAGAGAAGGAGAAATCGACGGTAATGAGCAAAGTTTCATTGCTCATTAGTGTCAAATTTCTCTTTCTCTTGTGTAAACTCTCGCCCACTCCTGCTTCGGGGCATCGCCAATGTGATGAATATGGCCCTGAATACTGGCGAACAAGGTGGTGAAAATCATCTTAATGTCAAAGGGGAAAAAGTTGCCAGAGCGGCCGATTGACTACAGGCCCTTCTCCCTCTTGGAAATGATCAGCAAGATTCTGGAAAAGATCCTAGTCAACAGACTTCAGAATCAACTTGACGAGAAGGGGACCCATAACTCACAACAAAACAGGTTCCTGAGGAAGCTCGGAACTGACACCGCACTCGCGCTCCTCTCCGAAAAAATTGCCAAGTGTCGAGCGTATGGAAAGTACATTGCCATCGTACTAAGGGACGTGCTAAAGGCCTTCGATAAGGTCTGGTTGAGGGGATTTTAACATAAGATCCTGAGCCTTCAGCTAGACTCGATCCTGAAACGAAGTCTCTGCAACTTGGCTATAGACCTGCGCGGCCGGATCATAATAGAGGGTCATCAAGGAACAAAGTTCCTCCTCGATGCCACCGGAGTCCCACTGGCAAGTTGTCTGAACCCCCTCCTTTACCTAATCTATACAATAGATTTAACAACTCCAGTAAAGGAAAACTCGTTATATCTCCAGTTTGCGGATGATATAACCCAGGTGATCCCTGATACATTTAGGAATCCCAGGGGTCAGGCTCTCGAGACTGCCAACGAATTCGAAAAATAGTAGAAGATCCGCACGAATAGCCGAAAATTCCAGATCCTCGCCCTTGGCCGCAAAAACAGCTGATATAACTATAGGGCACTTAATATTCCCCTATTACCAAGAAGGGAATGTCCTGAGGCTCCACATCACCTCCAACTGATATAACCACTACTCCACAATGAGGGAGAATCTGGCGAAGTTGGAACTCAACAAGCTTCACAGATTCAGAAACCTGAGCTTTAACAACATCGAAAAATCTATCTAATGCATATTCGAGCCACGCTTATATACCCCGCGGTGGTGACTCAAACCATAAACACGTCTAGTTTGAAGCGTCTGCAAAGGGTCTAGAACAAGGGGACTCTATATTAACAAACGCAAGAAGACAGATCAAATATCCCAAAGAGAACTCCACCGGAGAGTCTCCTTGACACCAATCAACCTGGCCACCCAAAGTATGGTAAAAAGAACAGGGGAGAGGATCCTGAACGAAAAGGCACCCGAATTAGCTGAGGGACTAAACATCCCAGCCAACAAAAGGAAGAAAGTGGCCAGAAAAAGGCAATTTCCCAGCTCGAGGAACAGTTGGCACCGGGGTTCACATAGAGTTCACACTACACAAACAACGACACATACTGTATATTAAACAAGGTCTGATTACCAAAAAGTCACGTGCCTCACTTATTCTGATTTATGACCTTACGACCTTCAAAACTTTCAATAATTCCTGGAGTAACATTGGGAGGACCTTGGCAATTATTTCATTCGAAAGAGAATGTAAAACAACATAAGGGTTTTATATTTCGTTAGAATCGGCAGAATAATTATGATGTTATTGTCAAAAAAAACTAATTCCCGGGCTAACTTGGGATGACTTTGGTAATAATATATATGAAAGAGAATGAAAACAATATAAGATTTTCAAATTTCGTTAGAATCAGCAGAATAGTTATGATGTTATTTCCCCCCCAAAAATAATTCCCGGGTTGCTTTTTAATGGAATCTGAAGATGTGGCTGGTATTTTTAATGTCATTTCATAAATTCAATCCTTTCCATCTTCAGCATCAGCTATTTGTTCTTCATTTTCTTCAGGAGGGAAAATTAGTTTACTTAATTATTTCACCTTCTTGTCGCTTTTACTTATTGACCTATCTATTTTACTCAAGTTAATCTCAAAAGCAAACCTAATGTGGTCCAAAAGAAGTACTCAATTCTCTCTGGCCTTTAATGAAAGCATTTTCCTTCGCAGAGATCTTTATCTCAATAGGGGTTTTAAATTAATTTAAGTTTCGTTTTTGCAACCAGAGCAGCCAAATTCAGAGCAAAACACAATTTTACACTTACACCTGAGAATATCAACAGGTTGTCTAGTTTTGTAAGGAAAGTGTCTTAGGCCTGTAGCTCTCCTTTCCCAAGGGATATGTTTTTCACCTGCTCCCAGTTCTTTTGGATCTGTTTAAGATTGTGACTCTTGAATTTACAAAGGGGGCTAGAAAAGAACTGTTCCCTCATTCCCACTTTTCAAACACTTTAGGGTAAATATCCTTTGCAAGATTGGCTGCTGTGTAGTTTCTCACATCCACATTTCAGAACGTCAATCAAAGTTTGGAATTGAGATGGCACAACTCTGCTATTTTCAATTTAGATGTTTAAATGTGTGAATGTCGCCAGTCTTGTCCTAATTTTAAAAGCAATTGTAGGTCAAATCCGACTGGTAGGATGGTAGTACTGAAGGACACGTAATCTTTAGCACACTGATGAATATGTTTCAAACGGTGAAATAACAAAAAAAAGTGGAAAAGATATAATTATTAATATAATAATAGTCATTTAATTACCTAAAATGACAAAAATAAGTTAAAACTTTAAGTAACTAACCAAGTAAAACTAAAATTATATTAAAATAAAAAAATAACTTTAGAATTCATAAGTAAGGCTGCAAATTTTGAGCCCCCCTCATTTATGTAATTAGAACGTTGAAATGATTGACACACACTAATAGCACAGTATTCCATAGTATAGCATAATATACCATAGCAGATTAGAGCATAGTATATTATAGAATAATATTATTGTATATCAGAGTATAGCATAGCACATCATTGCATAATATAGCAAGAGCATAGTATAACATAACATAGTATACTGTGGAGGAATAGTATCTAATAGGCTCTGGAGGTCCACCTTGAACCCTTAGAAGAACCACGTGGCCTTAACCCTGTAACAAAAGGCGTGAGAAGCAAGGAAGAATCGGGTGAACATGGCTTTATAAAACCAGCTGTGTTTATCTTGCGTTGCCTATTTCCCGCGCCCGGGGTGATTTAAGCTCGCCTTTCATACCCGTGCCACGAGAGAGAACCGAAAGGCTATTCGACCAGCTCTTTATCTCAGATTCCCCCACCCCCATCCCCTGTCAAAGCCGGCGACTTGAAATCACTGGAGAGCGCGCTGTGGCCCAATGCAATTCGCCGCCCACCGATCACATATGTAATCAGAGATTTTCCTCTGGATATTGAGTACAGCACGCCTACGCACGAAGACACATTACATTCCTGAGTCAGATCCTCTGTAGATTATTCGGGTACCGACTGCTAGAATCTCTCCGCCGTGGCCATCGCCCCAGTCAATTGGCTGCTCCTCACAACGGCCGTTCTTCCGTAAATTCGCGCCAGTACTCCCTCATCGAGAACCCTCAAGTAAAACCAATCCTCCTTCATCAGCTTCTGAGGTAGAACCAGTAATTCCCCCCCCCCCGCCCCCATCGAGAACCTTGAAGTTTAACATATTCCCTTGTTGCATCCTCGCCTCCCTGAGTTACCTTCCCATCGACGATTACCCCGTGCAAGACGTCGACGCTGCGGAACTCGTTATAATCAGGTATTCCCTGAATCATTTGTAATATTTACATTGTGGCTTAGTGTAGCCCGTTTTAAGACTCTGATCCGAGTCAGGTAATTAACCGCTTTAATCACTTGGATTTACCCCTTTGCTGGCACCGAATGTTTCAGATGATGGATTTGATCGCCTAACGCTATTTTCTCTCTCTCTCTCTCTCTCTCTCTCTCTCTCTCTCTCTCTCTATATATATATATATATATATATATATATATATATATATATATATATATATATATATATATTTAATATTTCTTTTGTTGTTATTAAACTGTATTTGTGTAACATTCCTTTAAATAACTTTGAACGACTATCGGCCAAAACTAACCTTTAAGCCAATCTGCACTCACTTAGTTTTGATAATTATTACCCACACATTCGGGGGACGAATTTCTCCCACATTCTGATTATCCCATCCCCAACTGGTCGGACCAACCATCATTAGCGTGTCATTTTCCCCTTACCTTATATATATATATATATATATATATATATATATATATATATATATATATATATATATATATATATATAATTGCTATACCACGACATATACTATAGCATGGTAGAGAATAGCCTAGCCTAGCAAAGCGTAGTATTGCCTAGTATAACAGAACTTAGTATAGCCTAGAATAGACCAGTCTAACCTTGCTTAGTATAGCATAGCATAGTATAACCTACCCTGTTTTAGTCTAATAGAGCCAAACATAGGATAACCTATCTAAAATAGAATAGCCTAGCTGTGCCGGGACTAGCCTAGCCTAGTATAAACTAGCATATTATAGCCTACTTTATCCTACCTTAGCTTAGTATACCCTGAGTATATCCTAGAACAGCCTAGCCTATCTTATTAGACCCTAGTCTAACCTACCATATTATAGTATAGTCTAGCTTAACCTAGCCTAGTATAGCCTTGCCTAGCGTAGCATTGCCTAGTATAGCCTAGCTTACCATCACTTAGCCTAGACCAGTGGTTCCCGAACTTTTTCTGATCTTTACCCACTTTTCATATATGATCCTTATCCATGGCCCCCCTCTCTAATCCATATCTCGTCACAACAGTGACTTTCTCTAGTCCTACATTTATTTAGGTCCATTATGCAAAAACTCTGGCGATACCTGTAATTTTATTCATTCAACCCCATATTTTTTCTTTTCTTAAATATTGAATCATGGAAACTTGCAATATATTTTTTGCCAAATCTCAAATAAACATTAAAATAGTACAGAAGTAATTTGATGCACATAAAATAATTTTAGAATTTGAGAGTAGGCTTACCTGTAATTAAAACTAATAATTTCCAAAAACCTTTCTCCAATATAGAAAAGTAGAAAAAATAAATTTCACTGCATAAAAAAGTGTTATCAAAAGCAATCTTATCGTTTTTTTCTCACAAATTTAATAATTCTGAACGAAATCCTATCATAGGGAGTCATAAATAACAAAATCAAGACTTTTAGTGGAAACATCACCTTCTCTTCTTCAAGCAAGAACCTTCAAATGTAAGTTTGTTTGTTCAAACTCCAATTAAACTCGATGTGTAGGGTGATGTTGAAAGCCATCGACCAGCATCCTAATTCTTGGCTTTGTTTCACTCAAAGCACATCGTAGGTCATGCTTCACATCATGTCCATTGCGATATTTTGATTTAATATACAAAAGTTGAGAGAATGCAGCCTCACAGGAATAAGTTGATGCAAAGGTTAGTAGTTGGCGGAAAGCTAAGTTACATAAGTTTGGGTATGAAGCTGCCATTGATGACCAAAATACAGTGGGAGATTCCGCTTCAAACTTCATTTTGGCTCCTGTATCTTCTCGAAGTGTCAGGAGTTCAGTCTGACCATCATCATTATCATCAGGTATGCATGTCACTGGAGCAGTGAAGGGGAACCTTACTACCCGAGTGGTTTGGATCTGGATATCTGGGAAGTACCTTTTAAATTCTTCCACTAAGGCTTTAAGATGTTGGAAAATCAAGTTCTAGGTAGCAGTATCACACTATTCTGCAATGTCTGACACTGTTTCCAGCATTGCCAAGTTTCCCATTCCAACTTTCCGCCTCCAATTCTCCATCTTACGAATGAAAGCTTTAATTTTGCCCACAAAATCGATTATCAAAGTTCCTTTCCATTGAAGTTCAAGGTTGAGTGTGTTCAACTGTTTAAATATGCCAACAAGGTAGGCTAGCTGTATTTCGAAGCCATATACAGACCATGCTGACAACAAATCTTGCTTGTCCTGTACCTCAAGGAAGAGTCTGATCTCTTTTTTGAGCCCAAATACACGCTGAACTACATATCCTTTGGATAGCCAGTGAACGGCTGTATGAAATTAAAGGATTTCATGAGCTGCATTTATATCACGGCAGAGTTTCTTGAAAAGGCGTGTGTTTAGAGCACTACCTTTTACAATGTTAACTGTCTTTATAATGGTATTCAGGGTTGTCTGTAATTCTGAAGGTAGGGTTTTTGAAGCAAGCGCTTGCCTGTGGATCATGCAGTGAAGAGGTATAGCATTTGGTGATTTTTGTATAACTCTTGAAACAAAACCTGACTTAGAACCTAACATGGCTGGAGCCCCGTCTGTGCATATCCCACAGAGATTGCCCCAGTCAAGACCATTTGCTCTAAAGAATTCTAAAAGTTTCTGCATTACATCTTCACCTTTTGTAGATTGCTCGAGAGTTTCACAAAACAAGAATTCCTCCTCCATATCCTCACCATGAACATACCCAACAAAAACCATGAGTTGTGAGCAGGACTGGACGTCAGTGGACTGGTTGAGTTCAATACTGAAAAATCCAGCTTCTTTAACTTTCTGTATCACCTGTTCTTTGATATCATCTGACATAAGAGATATTCGGCGTTGCACTGTATCATTTGAGAGAGAAATAACACTAAGCTTTTCAGATCTTTTCTCACCCAACACAAGCTTGACCATAGTTTTTGCACATGGCAAAATCAACTCCTCTCAAATGGTGTGAGGTTGCTTTTTCTTTTCTATTTCAAGGGATACCAAAAATGATACCTCCACTAATGCAGCATTTTGTTGGTGAATGGACCGCTGGCACTAAGTCGTTGTCTCTTCATATTGAATTCCTGTCGACCAAAGAAAAAACGATCCTTGCCAACATGTTGAGAATGTGTAGGTACCAGGAGTAATTTAAGCTTGCTAGGCTGCTAGGCCTCAGTGATTCAGCGGAGAGTATTTTGTGATAAATCACACGCTGAGGCTTCACTACACCTTTATCATTAATGTTTGTAAATCCCCAAATTCAGATAGCTGTCTTCGTATTTGCGTTTCTTGTTAGAAGCCATTACAGAGGGGTCTGAAGCGGAAAGAAATACTGCTATGGCTAAATGACATTACTCATAATGAGCCTACAAAAGGTCAATATGAAGCTTCACAATACATGAATATTTGGTATGTAGTGGACTATCCATGAGAGGGAAGATTATTGCAATTGATTTGTGTTTATATTTATATTTTTGTTTTTATATTTAACATAATGTCTTTGGTATTCCAGTGGACTAACCTATGAGGGGGAAGATTATTACAGGTGTTAGCTAATTTGACTTTGCCATTTGACCAGAAAATGGCATTCATCAACTTACTTTACCAATCACTTTTTCCGAAAGCAGATGACTTAAATAGGCCCTGGCCTAGTGGCTTTTTATTATCTGTATTTCCTGATGTTTTAATTTTCTAAAAGAGTAAAACCGTCTTCAAACAACATTTTCAAGTGGTTCATAACAATGAGAAGTTGGAAGGAAATAAAATTTCAGGTTATTAAATTCTCAAAAAAACAAAAACATTTCATTGATTGTGCAAAAATACAACAGATATTTTTTCCCTTCTTCTTAATACACTTCATGATGCAAAGCTTACTTACCATTAAATTGGTAGTGATGGTGGCTTAAGTCCCAATAACACTAAAATTGGGGCAAACAGATTATTTGAGGGAGCCACACACAGTCACAAACTGAAGCCTCTAAAATGGGACTGTGAACTGGTTGATACTCAAGTTCAAGACTAGGTTCTCATTCGGAAACAGCATAGGAAGTATTAAATAAGTTATTGAGTGAAAATTGTTTGGTATCGAAATGCATCTCAATGAATTATTTTATCAAGAACACAAAATCATATATAAAAATGGAATTACACTGAATAAAGAAAGAATGAGGCATATTACTCATGCGTCTGGCATTGTTCAAACGTATAGCATGTACAAACGCACCTATTCCTCTGGCTGGCTCAGCTGCTGACTGGCTGTTCTAGTCTGGTGGGGCTTGGAATTTTATGTGTACCTAACCTCAGCTTGTGGCCCCCTAAATTTCGCTGTATGCCCCCTCCCCCAGGGAGCCATGGCCCCCAGTTTTGGAATCTAGGGCCTAGACTAACCAGGTGTGGCTTAGCATTGAATGCCAGAGCCTAGCCTAGCGTCACCTAGAGTAGCCTGGCCTAGTATAACCAAGCTAGAATAGGCTACTATAGCCTAACCAATATATCCTTGCGTACGATAGCATAGAATAGCATACTATAGGCTAGCTTGGTATAGCCTATTCTAGCATAACCACACCTAACATAATATAGCCAAGCGTATCATATTATAGCCTAGCCTAGCATATCCTAGACTAGTATAGCATACCATACCCTTAACTAGAATAACCTTGCATACGTTAGCCTATTTTAGCCTTGGTTAGCTAGACAATCCTAGCCTAACAGTATTACCAAGCATAACCTAACATAGCCTAGCATAGCAGAGCATGGCCCTCCCTAACCTATTATACTTTAGCCTACCCTAGCATAGCATAGTATAGCCCTGTCTAGCCTAGTATAGCTTAGCCTAGCCTAGCTTAGTATAAACTAGGCTAGCATTAACTATCCTAGAGAGTTATAACCTATACTATCCTATTATAACCTAGTCAAGCATAACTTAATATTGTCTAAGCTAACATACTATATGCTATCCTAGCATAGCATTTTATAGCCTAGATTATATCTTAGGATAGCTGACCATAGTAGAGCATAGTCTATAATAGCCTATTCTAGGCTTGCCTAGCAGAGTATAGCACATTATCGCCTAGTTTAGTCTAGCAGAGTATCGGCCGAATAGTTATGATGTTATTTCCAAAACAATATAATTCCCAGGCTAAGCTTGAAAAGACATTGACAATTATATCATTCGAAACAGAATGTAAAACAACATATGGGTTTCAAATTTCGCTAGAATCGGCCGAATGGTTATGATGCTATTGCGAAAACAAAATAATTCGAGGGCTATTATTGGGAGGACTTTGGCAATTATATCATTCGGAAGAGAATTTAAAACAACATTAGGGTTTCAAATATTTTTAGAATCGGCCGAATAGTTATGATGTTATTACACCCCCCCCCCCCCAAAAAAAAGAAGCAAAATTGGGACTGAACGACCGACATAGTGAGATGTAGAGTCGCTCGCGAATAGACTCGCACGCGACTAAAAATACACTCCAAACAAGAATGAATGTGTTTGAAGGAGACCATTATATATATATATATATATATATATATATATATATATATATATATATATATATATATATATATATATATATATTATGGCAACAAAGCCCACACGGAAAATTAATACGAGGATTCCAAGTACTTTCGAACTTTATTTCGAGTTCTTTATCAAGGAATAACAGAAGTATTGAAAATTGTAATATTTATATGGATGATACAGAGGAGAGGGAACGCCCACAAAAAGCAAAAAACTAATCAACAAAATGAATTAATATTAAATGAAAAC
This sequence comes from Ceratothoa steindachneri, assembly GCA_963969495.1. NCBI lineage: Eukaryota > Metazoa > Arthropoda > Malacostraca > Isopoda > Cymothoidae > Ceratothoa > Ceratothoa steindachneri. The sequence continues at coordinate 100,067,222 of OZ018335.1, read as the reverse complement.
CTTCGGAGCAGCGAAGATAAATACAAATAAGATAATTAAATCAGGAAATTCAAAAGACTAAAGGTTGACAAGAGGATTAAAATACCACCTAGGCACTTAAGGAGGAAGAAAATCTTAACGAGAGATTAACCTCAGAGGTCAGGATCTAAAAACCAAGATGGAATAAATACAAATGTTCTAAAGACTTGACTCAAATGGAAATAAATACAGACAGAAACATAACTCTACATAGATGCACACAAAATAAAATTAAATTGTTTATTAAAATTAATAAAAATATATAGTCTTAAATTAAAAGTTTCAATAGTACATTGTTAATATAATTTAAAAAATAACCATCAAGTTTATATATGACAGGATTTAAATTAAAATTGGGGAATTTACTAATAAAGGTTGATTCAATGATATTTCGGGAAATTGTATCGTTATTATGACAGATGATTTTAGCAGAATTCCAATCAATATTGTGATTAAGATGTGACATATGAACATAAAATGAGCTGCTTTCTTCGCCACGAGGGACATTATATTTATGCTGAGAAATTCGTTTTTTTAAACATTTACCTGATTGGCCAAAGTAATATTTAGAGCAATCGATACATTTTACGCAATATACATTACCAATATGGTAAGGGGCGTTCTTGACTAATAGTATAGAGATAGTATTATTATAATTAAATACTACACAAATGCCTAGATATTTTAAAATATGAGGGCGAAAAGCAAAGGATGAATTAAAAGGAAGAACAAGAGTATTCTTGTTATTAAAAGGCGCGCGAGGTTCAAAACTATAAAAAGACTTCTTAGCTAACTGAAGGCATTTATCAAGTAAATGAAAAGGATAGCAAAGTTTATGGCCGATGTCAAAAATTTTGGAAACTTTAGTCAAAAAATTCAGCAGTAACTCCACGAAGTGCACGGGGAAACATTGAAATAAAATAGATCTTTTGACTTTAATATGGTGAAAGGAGTAAAAGTGAATATAAGAAGAAGAATTAGTTGGTTTCCGATAGACAGAGAATTTGAAACCAGAAGGCGTGCGGTGTATTAATAAATCAAGGAAAGCAATGTGGGCTCGGTGCTCTCGTTCAGCGGCTCGGGGGGAGGGGGGGGAGGGTTACAGGACCCTCGAGCGTATGCACGCATTGAATATCTTGAGTTTATTTAAGGGATTTAAGGTACGGTGCCTATAAAATTCCCTCAAATCTCTCTTGCTAGTCGCGACTGTACGCTCGATCTGTCTCGTGGTGATTTTGAGCCGAGAACAGTCCCTTCCGTGAGGTAAGGGATTCGCTTCCCGTCCACACGTATATCATTGAAGGTCTTGCGAAACATGAAATTATTTTGAATTTTGGGGCATTGGTTGATATCTTCCATTTCCTTTCGTAGGAGTTGATGTTAGCTATCTCCCTAGCCGTGTTTCTCGCCATAAATTCCCTGTGAACATAAGCAGCGGTACAAATTTGCAATATATCGTCAGTCAACTGGACGTATATCAAACCCTCGGAGAGGGGTTGTGGTAAGTCAGGTGTATAGATGTTGTAAAGTAGAAGACTGAGACAGCACCCTTCGAGTTCGAATTCGGGACCTTTATGTTCCATGATTTATATGTATGCTCTCCTCTCCATTATGTAGTCGCACAAAATCCTTCCAAGAATGGGTTTGAGGCCTACTTGTAGGATCTTATATTGACATCTTATTTGACATCGCGGAGCACCAGGTCGGCATGTCTTTTCTATCCAATGATCTTTGCAAGATTTTCGGTGACAACGGCTACTGCCGTGTTAGTCCCCCTTTTCCTTCTGAAGCCGTGCTGCTGTTCATTGTGCAAGTTGGCTTCATCAAGAAAAGAGCTGACTCTGTTTGCCAATATTTTCTCGAAAACTTTGCCAGCAAATTCTAAGAGAGATATCGGACGATAACTGGCAGGGCAGCCCGGGGGCTTTCTCGCTTTTGGAATGAAAATCATCTTGGCCAATTTTAACTGGTCAGGGAAATAGCCCGTGTTCAGAGCGGCGCTCATGATGTTTAGTAGGCCACTCCAAACGTTAGGCCGGGCCTGAAGGAAAATTCTCTCAGGTCAGCCCTGTGTATCCCGAAGCCCTTTGACGAAAGAATTTTAGAGAACGGAGAGTTCTAGGGCAGTTATTTTGCTGCCACAGTCTTCCATTAATCTTTCCTGCACCACAAAATGATGAGGAGAGGTTTTATGTATTTGTGTTTTATACTGTTATATTACGTCAGCTTCGAATTCGAGGTCGTAATAGTCATTTTCTCCCGGGGTAACTTTAAAGATTGAAGACCAGAAAATTCGAAAGGTTTCTTCAATCTCGTCCGTCTCTCTAATTATTGTGTTTGGCACATTCACTTTCTTACTAAAATGTCACCTTTTCTATCTATTCTCTCTGTAATTGTTGTGTTTGGCACATGTACTTTCTTACTAAAATACCACTTTTCTACCTATTCTCTCTATCTTTTACGATCGTTGATCTTTTTTGTCTTAGACTTACTCAGTCTGTACGCCATCTCTTTCGTTTCGAATTAGTGAAGGCTATATTAGGTAAAGGAGGAAAAGTTTTGGGAGAATAAAAAACGCCTTTCTAAAGAAAACTTCTAAGAAGAAATATATGCGCTCTTAGGGCTGATTTGAGATGCCTCCTGTTCCTCTTGAGCGAAGTAGCCATCCTTCCCAAATGGGTTGCCCTTCCTTATTCTAATTCTTGGCTCTTTCTTCATAAATTTTTAACTCAAACCTACTTCTCACTAGCACTACATAACTTAGTTACCGGTAAGGTCTGAGTTGCAGTTGGTAGTAAGGTTTAGTGAAACCCTGCGGGAGACCCCTTTAGGGGAACAGAAAAGGGGCCAATTCTCGTCACGAGCTAGAATCCAACTGTTGACCGCTGTTAAGGCTAGGCCCAGGTAGGTAGGATTTAGATAGAATTAGGACAGATAGAGGGGCTCCTCTCACTAGTGGAGATTGGGAAATTTATCCACAGCTGAAGATCGTCAGAAAAAAATCCTCTTTTCGGAGAGGGAGAACGACGCAAAGGAAACAAGGACCCAACGGACTTCACAAGGTTTCTCCTTAAACTCATACCCAACGGAAGCAAGAGATCACCACAAGAAGTAGTGCAAAAAATATTTACTGATTTGGAAATACCACTAATCAAATGTATTGAGACACCATCTGGATTCACAGTTATTTCCCCTGACAATAAAGACGTTGAGTAGTTACTATCATCTGCTGAGAGCATCACGCTTAAAAAATTGGATTTGGAAGCAAGAGTACCCCCACAAAATCATGGCTAACAGAAGTGTCATCTGATGAAAAATCGAGTCCTTGGTAGGAGAGCACTCATGCCAAGAAATAAAAGAAGAAATACAGGAGACGCAGAAATGGTTCAAGATAGCAGAGGTGGTCAAATTTAAAGATCAGTCTCACGTTTTCAAGGTCATTTGCGAATCTACCATGGCTTCAAGGATCATCGAACAAGGACTTCTCGCATTCAAGATGAGAATCTCATCCGCCCACATACAAAGAGACGCCTTCAAGAGAATACAAATATGCTTCAGATGTTATGCCATGGAGGAACATAAGACTCAAGATTGGCCCCCATAAGACCTAATCATCTGTTCTGAATGTGGAACTGAAGGCCATTCGTGGCGTAACTGAAACAACACAGATAAAAGATGCATTAACGACCAAAGGGAGCACAGAACTATGGCCATGATCTGTCCCAGAAGAAGAGAACTTATAAAGAGAAAAGAAACAGAGACAAACAGAAACAACGCTAAGGTAAATAAAAACTCATACGCATTAATAGCAAAAAGTAACTAACGAGGACCGACAACACAGATAAATTTGGATGGAACTCTCAACGTAAAAATACTTACTTGTATATTACATGCCCATGTGATGAACATAGCTAAGCCCCTTCAGGGCTGTTAGCACTCACAGAGCGTAGGTTGTGTAGCGAGTGTAGAGAATGTTTACAGGGAAGAGAAGGCAATTCTGAAGAGATGAGTCTTCAGGAGACGTTTAAAAGTATCAAGGGAGGAAGAGGATCAGACTTCGGCACGAAGAGCATTCCAAGGTCTAGGAGCACAAACTGAGAAGAAACGGTCACCCATCGAGCAGAGGACAGAAGGAGGAGTGTTCAGGATGAGAGCGAGGTTAGACCGGAGTGCCCGAAGAGTTTGACGACGAGAGATAAGGTGGAGCCTCGAGGTTTAGGGCCCTGTAGGTGATGATAAGAATTTTATAGTGGGTACGGAAGCGAATAGGTAACCACTGTAGCTTCTGTAACAGAGGCATCGAAGGAGAGAACCTGGGGCCGTGAAGGAAGATCCGGGCAGCATAGTTTTGAACTAGTTGTAGGGGGCGAAGTGACGAAGAAGGGGGATTCACTAGAAGATAATTGCAGTAGTCTAAGCGTGAGGTGACGAAGGCATGAATAGCAGTCTCAAGGCTTCGTCGATCAAAATGAGATCGAACATGTGAAAAGTTGCGGAGGGAACCGGGGGAAGACTTACAGATACGATGGATGTGCGGTTTAAACGAGAGTTGCTCTTTGAAAATAACACCAGGATTACTGACGGTAACAGAGAAGGCGACATTGGTTTCCCAAGGTCAAGGGAGGGGAAGAGAGCTTTAGATTTCTCTACTATCGAAGCGGTAGCAACAAGGAGAACTTTAGTTTTATCGTGGTTAAGTCTGAGAAAGTTGGCAGACAGTCATTCGTTTATGGAGGTGTAGGCTGAAAGGAACTTAGTAATTGATTGAGCGAAAGACATAGGAGATAAGGAAAGGTATATCTGAGTGTCATCAGCATAGAGGTGGAAGGACAGGCCCAAATCGCGAAGAAGGGAGCTAAGAGAAAGTAAGTAGATAGGAAAGAGGAGGGGACCAAGTACTGAGCCCTGAGGCGCCCAAAAATGAATGGGCACGGGCTCGGAGGAGAGGTTATCGAGCGCGACTGACTGAGTGCCGGAGGAGAGGTATGAACTGAACCAAGCAAGTGCAGTGCCCGAGAGACAGGGAAAGTTTGAAGACGATCAAGGAGGACAGTGTGGTCGATGGTGTCGAAAGCAGAGAAGAGATCTAGGATGATTAGAATGGATGTACAACCCTTATTGGCAGCTCTACGTAAACCGTCTGAAACATTAAGAAGAGCGGTTTCATCAGAGTGCTTCGCTTTGAACCCCGATTGGTACGTTTCATCGATATTGCAGTTAAAAATATGGTCATTAAGGCGAGAGAAAACCACTCTCTCGAGGATCTTAGAGAGGAATGGAAGCTGTGAGATAGGGCGATAACTAGATGATTCAGAGGGGTTAAGGTGTGTATTTTTAAGGATAGGACGAATTGAGGCATTCTTGAAGGAAGAGGGGACCACCCCTGTGGCAAGAGAAGTGTTAAAGAGATGAATAATCAGTGGGAGGATAGCAGGGAGAATTTGGTGGAGGAGTTTGGGTGGAAAGACGTCCTTAGGGGATCCAGATTTGTTAGAGCGTGAGATCAGGGTAGTTACTTCCTCAGAGGACGCCCGAGTGAGGACATTAAGCGGCAATGGATTATGCTCAGGGAGAACAGCATGGGCTTGTTCAGACGACTAGGGTAGTTTGGCACGAAGGTTAATAATCTTATCAGAGAAAAAATTAGAAAGAGTAGAGGGGTTGATGGGAGGAGAGGTGGGGGAAATTGGGCTAGGCGAGGAGAGACGAGAGAGGAGAGGAAAAATAGTCCGAGGGTCATTCTTACTCTCAGACAAAAGTGTGCGTGAATGAGCCTCACGCGCTGATTTTAATTTGGAAGAATAAGTCGAAGTAGGCAAGTAAGAGGGAGGTCGTGTCCTGCCCACGGGAGCGTGCTTTACGAAGGGCACGTTCATGGGCACGTAAGGACCTCCTTGAACGAAGGAGTTACATGGTGAACCAAGGGGCGCGGTGATGGCGGTTTGAAGAAGGAGTGATAAGTGTGGCGTGCACTTCAATGCAGGCAAGTAATGGTTGGTGCAGTGAGTTTAAGGTTTGGTCAGGTGAAGCAGTAGTATCAATAGGAGGTAGGGCAGAAACAACATCGTTAAAGAGAGAAGTAGTATCAATTGACGATAGTCGCCGGAAAGAAGAAGGACCTCGGGACGAGCGAGTAGGGAGGTGGAAGGGAATATAGAATTTAAAATTTACCAAGAAGTGGTCGGAAATCGTATTAGTAAGGTCAGTTACTGTTAGATTAAATATATGGAGGTTCGAGATGACTAAGTCAAGGATGCAGGGAACAACATTTTAGAAGATAAGGAAGAAATAGAGGTATTATTAAAAGAACACTGGAAAATGTACTCACAATTAGCGAAGAAGAGAATGAGAACTATGACATTGAATTCGAACACCAGATCGTGGACTAATTGAATGGGGAGATAGAAAGGACATGCCCCTTCCACTTTGGTTAGGAAGGGAGAAACAACAACGATAGAATAGACACAATCATTACATCAGAGGAATTAAAAAACGATAAAGAGCTTGAGACTGAGAGCCCTAGGTAGATCGGGACTCACCAGATTAAATTACCTTGAAGCACCCCGAACATACTGGAGTGAGTAAGAAACGTCTTTAATGCGTGTTTGAACACGGAATACTTTCCTGACGAACTGAAAGTGGCAAGGATGATATTTATCCCCAAGGTGGGAAAACCCCCAGATCAAGTAGGTAACTACCACCCCGTCTCGTTACTAGATTTTATCGGTAAGGCATTATAAAAAAAATAATTAATAACAGACTGTCGAAATACCTCGATGACAATGGCCGGAGAAAGAGCTGCCAATGTGGCTTCAGAAAAAAACAGAAGCACAGAGATGGCCCTATGAGTCATCCTGAAAAGATAGCGAAAACAAAGATAAAAAAAATGAGCGTGGACATCGTATGCCGGGACGTTTCCAAGGCATTCGACAAGGTATGGCAGAGGGGTATGCAACTCGAGATACCCATAATGAGAATGAACAACAAGATCGAAAGGATTTTATGCGATTATGTAATGGAGAGACGTGCTTATGTGGAAATAGGACGACATCAGGGATAAATATTTTAGCTCGCTGCTGGTTTGCCCCGAGGCGAATGTCTACACTGTACATATACTACCACGCAGAAATGAGGGCTGCCTGAAAATCCAATTTGCCGACGACGTCACCCATATCATAGTTTGCCCTTGCATGAACGTACCAATGCAAGCTAGGATTACTGCAGAAGAGATAAGAATCATTAATAGATACGAAGAAAAATGAAAAATTAAAACCAACAGGGATAAATTTAAGATGGTACCCGTTTACAGGAGGAGGATCTCAGATGTATATGTAGAAGAACAGCGCTACAGATATGACGAATAATTTAAGGTGCTTGGACCTACCATTGCGAAATCAGGTTATAGAAAGCACGTAACTGAGAGGGTAAATCGGGGGGGAGGGGGGCGGCCTGGTATTACTGTACAAGTTAATAAACCTAAGCATGAAAAAAGTGGAAAATTTATCAGGCCATAGTACAGTCTGCGATTATTTAGCCAACCATAGCGATGTACACGATCTCGATAAGTAACCTACTAAGACTCCCAAAAGTCCAAAACAAAGCCATATACTTAATAACAAACATTAGAAGAGGCTAAATAAGAAAAGAATGAGACCTGCACAGGAAAGCAAAGATAAAGTCACTTAACAGAATAATTGCAAAAAGAGCAAGGAAAGTCATAGAAAACAAAATAGGAGTTGAATCAACCAACCAAATTGCCAAAAGAGAAGAATGGAGATCACACAGTTTATTCCCATGTTTCCCAAGGATTGTAGAAGGAGAAGAGGAAGAAGAAAAAAATCTACACCTAGAGAAGGAGAATAATATTCGACGACGACTAATATTAGTTAGATAACTGAAGCATTACCAGAGAATAGCATATAGTTAATTATGACTAGGATAGGAATACGAAGGAATAGATAGAGAGATAAAATCTTACGCCAGTTTTTAGTAGGAGTAATTACTAAGAACGGTTTGAACGCTCCATAAATACAAACGCTACATAGACAAATTAAAAATAGACACATATACAAAAAATAGTAATGCGTGATACTCACGCGAATTAAGTTTTCTAACTTTATCAAGCTAGTTATAACTACCTATAATGGACAGAGATAAGCCTGATCTCCAGGCAACTAGCATCTCTTTGCAAACCTCTTACTTCCTTCAGCTTTCTCGATCTTTTTTTTACTATCACATCCGCACACAGGACTCACAGTAGATGAATGGGATATAACTGCAAAGTTGTAGTTGGAGGCAAGCGAGATATCGTAGTTCAGATTCCACGTTAAGCTGTAGGTCCCATGACTAACTAAGTCCTCTTTATGTCTCCTACTATATTTCTTCGTTGTCCTATCCTAAAACTTTCTTCTTCCTCTCCCTTTCACTCGTACTCGCCTTACTTACAGTGCCTAGAGCCTACTTTGGCTCTAGACAGTGTGGCTACGGGGGAATACAAAGGAGTATTTCTATAAACACTGCACACGCGTCATTACGAACAGGCTGAAAAACCAGCTAGATGCAACAATTGAGATGACAAGTTGGCTCCAGAAAAGCCTTTATAACGATTGGCCAACTAATTATAGAATCACGAGCGGTCATAATAGCCTTGAAGAATCAAGGTATAGATCCGGTCTCCATAAATATCATATAAAATATATATCAATAATGCAGCTCATACATACATTAGATTGCATAAAATTCAGACATCTTTCAATTACAGAAAAGAGTAAGAGAATGTGATAATATCTCTCAGAAATTATTCACGTTCTGTCTAGAAGGAAATCTGCATGAGGCTAAACTGGCAAAACAAAGGTATTACGATCCATGGTGATTATCTCAATCACCCGAGATTTTCAGATGAGATTGTACTTATAGTTGATGACTTACAAAAGATTCTAACAATGCTTCAATACTTAAACATAAAAACAAAAAGGTAAGCCTAAAAATAAACTTGGAAAAAAAAGACATGATAAACCAATCAGAGGTCGACATAATAGATGCTACAATTGGCAACGAGCAAAATGAAAGAGAAGACAAATATATCTATCATGGTAAACAGTTTGCAATGTCACCGGCGAAAGATCAAGAAATCAAACGCAGAATCACTCTAGGCTGGAAGGCATTTGGAAAGGCAAGCATCGTCTTCAAAAGAAAAATGCCCATGCGACCTATGGAGCAGAAATTTGGAACCTAACCAAAAAACTTAAATTAAAATTTAAAACAGCGCAAAGGGCCCATGAACGCATTATGATGGGGATAACTTGGTGCGACAGAAAATCAGCCATTTGGGTACGTGGACAAACCAAACTTCAGGATATTGTGAAAGCTATAAGAAATCTGAAATGGAACTGGGCAGGCCATGTGGTAAGATTCCAAAAGAATAGTTGGACCAGGAAGATTACCAATTGGAGACAAAAGACAAGATAGAGAGATGTTCTTCAAAATATGCTAAAAAATTCAGAAAGATGAGAAAGGCTTTTTCTTAACAATAGGATGGAAATGTCTGAAATGATATATATATATATATATATATATATATATATATATATATATATATATATATATATATATATATATATATATATATATATAAATATATATATATATATTATAATTTCAATAATTTCCCCTTTTCTAACTTTAGTGTTTGTTTCCATAAAACGAAAGTATGGGGCGGGTTCTTCACCATCGTATCTTTCTTTATCACTTAGTAGTAACCAAAAGGCAGTTCAAGGAAATACGTAAACGATGATGGTAATCATATAATTTATTTAAAATCGCACTATTTACCACTTATTTTTGTTTACCACTATGCGAAAAAGATAGGGTGATGATGCTTCCCACTTATTTACCTCTATTGAAACGCTCAGGGACAGAATATTTAAATGGCAAGATTGGAATTACGTTTCTTGACAATTTTCACTGAAGATTGTCGCATAATTGGTCGGAAAAGTATTGATTTTGGATAAGTTATGATTGCCATTATCATTTACGTCCTCCTTTTCTTGCTCAGATTAAGATTTCCTCGAACTGCCGCGAAAGAGATACGGTGAACATCGGCGAGTCTCTTTTCATGAGAGCAACGCTCCGCCGTGCGATCCAGCAAAGACGGTGAAGCAGTTCTGATTTAAACCATTGGGAAAAACGGCCGAAGTTGTGCTCAACTCATTCACAATATGTGCATGCAAGCATGGTTAGTAATATTTTGTTATTAATATTTTCTCGTTGTTGCTGTATTTATACTTATCGTTATCTAGGATTGGACGCATCCTTCCTACAAATACACATTACTTTTTTTCCCATTCCTTTCTTTTTTCGCTCTTTGAGGAAAACTTTTAAGAATATTCTATCCAAGTTTCAAGGAAATTAAAGCTTTCCAAGAAACTAGCCGAAACTAGTTTTGTAATTACAATTGAATAAATTTGATTATAAATTGTAGTTTTCTCGCCTACGTATATATATATTTTTATATATATATAATATATATATATATATATATATATATATATATATATATATATATATATATATATATATATATATATATTGTGTGTGTGTGTATGTGTGTGTGTGTGTGGTTGTGTTTGCGTATGCGGATGTATAAAGATATTTTTTCACATTTCTGTAACTCACGAGAGCATGTTGCCAGCGCGCTGAGAAGGAAAAACGTAATTATGTTTTACGAAATGAGCTGCAGCTTCTTCGTTAATTAAGCGCCTTTCGTTTTAGAATCTCCCTTCGAGGAAAGTGGTTCAATATCCTAATATATCGTATCTATTTCCATTTTGTTAACAGTAATCGCCATGAAAAGTATATTTGCCCTATATTCTACGTACTTTTGAGAGTTTGAAGTTTTTATGCACCCTTGCTCATGGAAGCTTGTTAATAATGCATCTCCTAGATTAAAAATTTTGGGGTGAGTTGTACATACTAGAGTTTATTTAATTATTCGACCCAACCGTCTTTTTTTAATCGTGGGCGCTGTATCCCGATCAAATAATCATAATATATATAAAAGATCAGCATGAAAATTTGTTGGCAAGTGGAGAACACCAGTAATGAGGAGGGAGGCGCAGTGAGAGTTGTTGCATTTTGTTTTGCCACTAACTAGTAAACAGAATCCATTAGTGTCGCAAAGAGAGGAGATGCATCCGTACCACACCAGGAGATCGTGGAATTGTAAAGAAACTTGTTTAAGTTTTTAGACGAAAGAGTGATGCGCTGCATGTGCAAGAGAATTGTGGAGGGTAAAGACAGCGCTGGTGTGATTGCCTATGAATATGTTAAAATGTGTTACCGGAATTCAGTGTAGGAATGTCTCAGACAAAACGCACTGCCTTATAGGTGGCTGCGTACTCTAGTTGAAATTAAAAGAGAAAAAGACAGATATATATATATATATATATATATATATATATATATATATATATATATATATATATATATATATATATATATTTATATATATATATATATCATGAGCGCGAAGAATTATGAAATAATTCGAACACACCGCGTAGGGTGCTTCGAATCCCACCCATGCTCAGATTTTTTCGAAGTAGGAAATAACTATTTCCGAAGAAAAAATTATTCCGTTTTCTCATTCTTGCGCTGTTTATATATATATATATATATATATATATATATATATATATATATATATATATCAGAACAATTGTTAAATCCAATGACAGATTCCAAATATGTAAATAAATCGACCGTGGGGAAGCGTAGTAGTTTATTATAGCGAGACCAGTTTTGGCATGGAGTTTGTCATGCCAGCCTCAGTCGAACACTAAGAATACATGCCGTCACACCAACGTGCAATATATATATATATATATATATATATATATATATATATATATATATATATATATATATATATTAGTGATGGAGTCGTTTCTTGGAAACCTTATTCGTAGCAGGAATATGAAGACAAATGCGATGGTTTTGAACCTTTAATTTTCGGGACATTTCGGTCATTAACGATGACTATCATCAGCGAATTCTAAATACAAGGAATTATTTTTATAAGAATAACTAAACACAGCAATAAAAAATATGACAGGAGTCAAAAATGATAACCAAAAGCAAGAAGTTAAAATGAAATATATAATCCTAAACCGTTGAAAGCAAATTGGTGAAAATCTATTAATAAGAAATTGATGTAATATCGTAAAAAATAACTAAATTAAATAATAATCCCATGAGTTTAAAATATGCATAATGAACATGAATTAAATTCCTATCGAAATACAAAAATTGTAAACTATAGCAATAAAGTCGAAAGCAAGGCATGAAGAAATCGATTAATAAGACTGAGAAAAAAAAGATTAAATAATCCCATGAGCAGCAAATATGAATAATAAACATGAATCAAGCATCAAGCGGAATGAAAAAAATTCACTATAAACCACACCAAGAGAGAATTATAAGGGCAGAGATCCAATTGGAATTCCTAATCAGGGGGCGTGAATTTAAATATATCTTTTAAGATTAGATCTTTGACGTAGGGGTTGCATTTAGATTGCCCATCCGAAAGGTTAAAGTTGGGGATTTCATCTATAAAGGTGGATTCAATGACCTTTCTTTTGCGGAATTCCTTACATGGGTATATTAGTTTGGCCTGTGTGAAGTCTATCGGGTGATTTAAGTTGTCGCTATGCATGAAAAGATTGGAGGCTCTGTTCCCCGGTCTGATGTCTTCTCTTATCCAGGTTTCTTCCTGTTTCGCCTATGTAAAATAAAGGGCAGTTAATTTCTTTAAAAGAGAAGGGTTTCTGCCAGGACCAGGTGGTGAAATCGCGAAACAACTGATGGCTTGCTATATCCCTTAAATATATACTGATAGAAATGGAGACCAAGTTTCTGATCCAAATCATGGTGTTTGGGGTGTTTAGTAGCCAAGGCCACTTTATGCCCCCTTATCTTCCCAGAGGGCCTCAGACACAATAAAGAGGGGTATATCAAGTGTTGGAGGAGTTGGTGTTGCCCTGGATCCAAGAGGTGGGCGCTAGAAGGCCGTACATGTGACACACAATAACGAGGACAAATCTTAGCTGTCAGACAATTTCTTTTACCACATCACTCCGAACATCTGGGCTCCCAATTTTCCAGACTGAAACTATGGCATGTCGAATTGGTCACTAGTTATGGAACTTGGGCTATAAGTTACTAAGTTATGGCACGTTGGATGTCCTTGGTTATAGAATGGTAGTTGGCCTATAAGTTGTTGATTACCAATTTACAAGTGGAGGTGGACACGGCCGTTTCCCATCCAAGTACTAACTCTCTCTATCTCTCTTCCTCTCTCTCTCTCTCTCTTTTTAAAGAAAGTAGAGGGAGAGGTGACGCCCCCTTGTCACGGGAAGAGAGCTTGTGTGTACCTTTGACTTTTCGAGCTATGTCGGCGGGGGCACCTCTTCTGGGTACCCCTGGTAGGGCTTCCCTTGTCGATTTGGTTTGGAAACGAGGATCCAGACTAAGTGCGTCATTCCTTCCTTTTTCTACTCTATCCTTCTTCTTTCTACTTTTATCGTATCTCTCCCACTTATACAAAAAGAAAAAAACAACAAAAAAAGAAGCCTACCCAAAATATGTCACTCTTTTCCCTCTATATACATATAAGGACCTGGCAGCTACCTCATGCATCAGAAGAGAGGCTTTGGAACCTCTATAAACAACGCTAATCGACGCTCACTGGTTGCGAGAGACTAGGACTAGAGGTGTCTTAGGCGTTGGGGCACGATGAAGGGGATGAGGGTAGTGCCCCGTTAACCCCTTCCCTGGCGCGTAATTATTGACCGTTCCCAGTGCCCGTTGACGGGTGCCTCTGGTAGCATCGGTCTGAGGTGACGGCCCTTTGTTTCCCAGGTTGGTTGCCAGGCCAATAAAAAGCCTTGGGTCGAGTCTCTTGGTGTGGCGGGATATCTATTGAAAGCTACTCCGAGATCCTGGCCGTCGTGAAGGGAACTAGTAGGAGTTTAGTACCGGGCGTGCTCCGTTGTTCACCTGGTGAGAAATCGATGGCCCCTTCGGGGACCGTCAGTGCTGCTTGGTTAGGAGCCACGGCACGCCGAGGTTTGACGACTCGGTCGGACGAACAGCAGCACATGGAGCGTGCCTTCTGAAAGATCCGAAACCTCTTCGATGGATAGGTGAGAGCGACTCACGCGGGGAGAACTCACCAACCCCCCTTTTTATCATTGATTGGTCACGAGTTTTCAGAGAGAGAGAAAGCGCTCAAAATGACAGGCAAAAAAGGACCCGTTCGTCTAAAACACAACTGTGCAACATGCCAGTTAGAAAAGTGGTGCGTTGACTTTCCGGAGGGCTGCTACTCAAAATGCAGGCCTGAAAGTATCTGTACTACTTGCATATTGACGCGAGAGGTGGAGAAATTAGAAGACCTATATAGAGCCTCAGAGGAGAGAGCTAAAGTCCTTGAAATAAAGTTGGAGAAACTCGAAGCCCTTAACGCAGCTCAGATTTGAGGCCTAGAAGAGGCGCCGCCCACTGACGTGTCGGAATCCCCTGGTACCCAAGCGGAGATTCCGGCATCATCTGAGGCTAAGCTAGCTGAGGTGAGAGAAAAAGAGAAAAAGAAGAAAGGAAAAACGAAGAAAAAAAGAAAAAGAATAAAGTTGAAACAAAAATAGAACCAAAAATAGAAGAAAAACAGATAAACAAGAAGAAAAAGAAAGATAAGAATGTGGAGAGTAAAGAGGAAAAGGGGAGGCCTCTTCCACAAGAAAAGACCCCGTCTTCAGAGACCAAGTGTCCGAAGTTAACCCTCATTAGTGACTCACAAACAAGGGATCTGCAGCCGCTGTTAACGGCCTGCCTTTGCACTAGCGTGAAGGTAAGCTGCCTGTCAGGACGGGGTAACCACAGCATCAGAGTAGAGTCAGAGAAAGCTCAGATTTCTGAGAATTCAGTTGTTGCTCTGATGGTGAGCGGCAACGACCTCTACCTCAGAGGGGGTAAGGTTGGCCTCAGTGGTAAGACCATCCAAACGGTGATGGGATCCGTAGATGACATAGGGCTTAAAACCCGTAAACGTGTGGTGGTTGGGATGCTTCCGAGAAGAGGTCCATCCCGAACCACTCACGAGAGAAACGTCGCAGTTTACAGAAGGTTGGCGGATCTCGGCACGGCAAAAGGAGTCTTCTTTGTGGTCCTTTATCGTACCTTTATCGGTAGAGACGACCTATACCAAAGGAAAGGGGTACATTCCTCCTTTAAAGGGAAGGCCTTTCTCGCCAACCTAATTCAAGATGTCGTGGAACGCACCCAAAGGAGCGTTCGAAACAGAGCGAAAGCATACGTGCGCCAGCACGCCCGTGTCACTCCTGGAACGACCTTCTTGGAGGTCGTTAAAAAGAATGTGACCACGGAAACAGACAAGCCGGGAAACGGAAGAGCGTAGGGAGTCCTACACTAGGGGACTCCCTCAAAGTTCTTCTGTTCAATGCGAGGTCAATCAGCAATAAGTTTCTTGAGCTCCGTGGCCTCGTAGCAACAGAGGAACCTGAGATGGTGGCCATAACGGAGTCGTGGATAAAAACCTCAAGCCGAGATTTTGAATGTGAATTTACGATTCCCGGTTACCAGCTCTTCCTGAAAGATAGGCCAGACAGAGAGGGTGGCGGTGTGATGTTGTATGTCAAGAATACTCTTAACTCGACGGATTTCAACATCGTATCCGACCATGAACTACTTGGTGTTGACCTAGAGATAGGTCTTGCCAAATACAGGACCTTGGTGCTTTATAGACCTCCTGCCCAACTCATTGAAAAGGACAGAGATCTGTACCAGCTACTAGGAGAACTTGTCAAAGACAGTATGTGTATCGTCCTGGGGGATTTCAACACACAAGTTGACTGGGAAACCAGCGAACCCTGTGGCGAGAAAGCACTACTCTTGGAGTTCGCGAACAACGAGTTCTTCACTCAATGGGTGAGAGAGCCAACGAGAGAGGACAATATCCTCGACTTGGTTTTTACCTCTGAGGATGACATCGTTGAGGACCTCTGTTGGCGAAGAGCTCGGTGGCAGTGACCACCGACTAATTAGATTTGTAGTCAAAGTCCCGAAGGCAGGGCCTGCAACTAGTAAATCGAGGAAACTCGATTTGAAAAGAGCAGACTTTGCAGGTCTTCGTGCTGGACTGACTGACCCGAGGCTAGAAGTGTGCGATGTTGTTGAAGACTCGTGGAACAGTTTCCAAACCACATTTATGAGTCTTCAATCGCGTTTCATCCCTCTGAAATGTCCCCGTCGGTCTTCTGTTCAACCAAAGTGGTTTAATCGAGAAATCGGCCAACTGCTTAGGAAGAAGAGAACTGTGTACCGGCAATCGAAGATCTCAGGTGACTTTGACGAATACCGAAGGCTAGCCAGGAGAGTGAAGTCCAGCATAAGGGCGGCTAAGCAGTCTGAGTAACTCCGAGTGGCGAGATTCTGTAAAGAGAATCCCAAGGAGATTTTTGGATATGTGAACAGCCGTAAACCAATCCGTCGAACGATTGGCCCTTTGAGAAATGAGGAGGGGGCATTAAAGCACTTAGATGCAAAAAATTCTAACCTCCTCAACGACTACTTCTCTTCAGTGTTTACTGAAGAGTGTGGTCCCATCCCCCAGCCAATGGATTCCTACTCGGGGGAAAAGCTGGAGGATATGGACTTCACCTAAGGGGAAATAAAAAAGAAGATCAGTGACCTAATGACGAATAAGTCACCGTGCCCGGATGGGTTTCTACCTAAAGTGTTAAAAGAAGTGCACGATCAAGTGTCACGACACCTGAGTACAATCTTCAACATGTTAATCAGGACCGAATGCGTTCCTAGAGACTGGCGTGAAGCGGAGGTGACTCCTATCTTCAAGAAAGGAGACCGAAGCCAACCGTCAAACTACCGACCTATCAATCTGACTTCCATAGTCGGTAAACTCATGGAAGACATGATGGTGGACAAAATGACGTCGTATTTAGAGTCAAACCTGCTACTGAGGAGTTCCTAGCACGGCTTCCGAAGGCAACGGTTATGCCTGACAAACCTTGTGGAATTCTTCCACTTCTTGTTCAGTGAGCACGATCGGGACAATGCGGTGGATGTGGTGTACTTAGACTTTCAGAAAGCCTTCGATAAGGTACCACACCGCCGCCTTCTCCGGAAAGTGCGAGCGCTGGGCATAGACGGAAAAGTAGCCGGTTGGATCGAGAACTGGCGAAGTGGCAGACGGCAACGGGTGGTGGTGAATGGACAGGCTTCTGAGTGGGTGCCCGTTACTAGCGGGGTGCCTCGAGGTTCTGTCCTTGGACCACTACTATTCATCATCTACGTCAACGACATGGACGGTGACATGGTTGCGAAGATTTCCAAATTTGCCGACGATACCAAGCTTGGTATGAACGTTGCAAAGGATGGAAATACTGCCCGCCTGCAAGAAGATCTTAGGAAGATTGGAGAGTGGTCGGACACGTGGCAAATGTTTTTTAACGTAAGGAAATGCAAAGTGATGCATATCGGCCACAGAAACCCCCAATCTCAGTATATCCTAAGGGCACTGATATGGAATCCACCGACACTGAGAAGGACTTGGGTGTAACTATCACTAGCGACCTCAAGTTCTTGAAACAGTGCATCGAGGCGGAAAAGAAAGCCCAAAGGATGTTAGGCTACATAAAGCGCCAGTTTGGATACCGTAACAAGGAGATAGTACTTTGTATGTACAACTCCCTCGTTCGGCCTCACCTGGAGTATGCCGTACAATTTTGGAGTCCTTCGTTTCGAAAGGACATCGCAAGTTTGGAACGCGTACAAGCCAGGGAAACCAAGCTGATACCCTCTATCCGACATAAAAGTTATGAGGATAGACTAAAGGAATCAGATCTGTTTTCGCTGGAAACCCGTAGACTGCGTGGTCAGCTCATCGAAGTTTTCAAAATACTTCGAGGGTTCGACAATGTTGACTACCGGGATATTTTCACACTGAGTGTGAACAGAACGCTCAATCATGGCTTCAAACTTGAACTGAAGCGTTACAACCGCAATCTGTGTGGAAATTTTTTTACTTACAGTATCTGCAGTAAGTGGAACGCACTTCCAGTGGAAGTTGTCAACAGTGAATCTGTTGACCAGTTCAAGTCAAGACTAGACAAAGTCTTGAAAAGTAGCCGTTTAGGGACGCAAAACAATTGAGCAGCCACGTGCCTGCTCGATTGCTAGTCCAAAAGTACCCTCTTTGAATGGACCGTAAGGTCTCCTAGGGTACTTCCTTTCCTTGTTATTCCTTGTTATTCCCTAATGTTGCTTAACTTTGACGTAGCGCTATTGGGGATTGGGTAAACAGACCCTAATCCTGGGCATACTCCAATTATGGGGAGATTATCCTTTTGCTTGGTTTTACTGAAGTAGGCGGCTGGGTAAGAGGACCAGTTTGATTACTCACAGGAAAAGTGATCTCGGAAGGTGGATTAACAACGCCCGTTATTGGGCGGAGAACTCTGTAGGCTTAGGGAGAAAGAATTTGATTTAAATTGTGTTGGGTATTTGAGGCAGGCGTACTAATGTATATGTCTATTTCCGACTATCTTTCTGATTACCTGACTGTCTGACCGACGGACTATCTTTTACTTTCTCTTAACTCTTGACTCACTTGACTCTATTGCCTCTATTCCGATATACTCAATTTTATAAGATGTTGGGATAGTGGAAGATATAGTGGGTGAATTATTAAAGAGAGGAGGGGTATTTTGTCCTAGGAGGGAGGGCATCGCTTTAGTTTTATTTATTTTTACTTTTGCTTTTATTATTTGTTTGAACTTTTGTCCTATGTTTTTTGTATTTTCATGAGCTTTAGTGTTCTTCTTATTGTTTGTTTTCAAATGGTTTGGTGTACTTATTTTTGGTGTAAATATTCAGCTTTCAAGCCTTTATTAGCTCTATTTGCCAACAATTTACCTCGTATTAAAAGTTTTAATGTAATGTTGTTACTTAATCCTTGATTATTATATGCTATATTGTTTGTTGTTTTGTTTATGTATATATTGATGAAATGTTGTTTATACTCATTGATTCTTCTATGTTTTATTGTGTTTCGTCTATGTATATATTGGTGTAATGTCTTCTTGTGAGCTTAGTTTTGTGCTCGGAAACTGACGTTGGCGTGAGACTTTTGCCCGTAGCCTCGCAGGTATGTTAAGCCTACCGCCTGTTCCCTGTAGCTCATGAATCTGCAGGATAGATGAGCTTAGCCCGAACAAACATCAGATCTAATTTCCTGATGTTGGCCGAGCTAAGATCTCTAAACCTGTATAGCTTAGAAATTTCTTTCCATGCCAGGTTCCGCCTCTTCGTGTGGTGTCTCTCCATGATAAAGTCACAGAGGATCCTTTCCAAGATTGGGTCTAGCTGGAGGCTCAGGATCTTGTATTAAAGTTCCTCCAGCCAGACTCTATCGAAGGCCTTTTGCACGCCCCCCAGCACAATGTCTACATAGAACCCGTTCGCTTGGGAATATGTTACTTTATCTGTTAGGAGCGCCAGGGCGGTATTTGTGCCCCTTTTCCTACGGAACATGTGTTGTTGGGGGGCTATGCGCTCCTAACTCGCGCAGTTGAGCTTGTAGCGTGTCTGCTATAATCTTCTCGAGGATTTTTTCCTGTATCTCAAGAAAAGAGATCGAGCGATAGTTAGCCACCTGGTCTGGGGGGCTTGTTTCCCTTCCAGATAAAAAGGATTTTGGCCATTTTGTACCCGTCACGGAAGTAGCCTGTATTCAGGGCAGCGTTCATTGTGTTCGTCAAACCCTGAATAATTTACTTTGGGGCATTTACGAGGTTGTTCTTCGTAATTCCAGACCAGCCTGGTGCCCTCTGCTTGAAGGACTTTATGGTGTTCAAGGTCTCTTCGAGAGTTATTGAGCATCCCTGGTCAACCATCACTCTCTCTTGAGATACTTGCGGGTGTGGGTGGGTTCTATGTATCACTGTGCCGAGGTCATCAAGCAATTGGTCCTCGAAGTCCTGGTCTAAGTCGTTGTTCTCCTCAGGGGATATAGCGAAAGCCTCTTGCCAGTGGGTTTGAAATTTCCTCTCGAGAGACTCTGAGTCCTCAATGATGTTGTCTCCATCCTTGATTTGGGTTCTGGGTCTGAGAAGCAATCTCCTAAGTCTTCGGATGTTGTTCCGACACCTTACAGGATTGTCCTCCTTGTCCAGCCTCCCAATGATGGCATTCCAGATTGTTCTTTGTTTTTCAATTATTATGTTTTTTAGTTCCTCTCCTAGTTGTCTCATTCTGGCTGGCCTTTCCCGATTAGTGCCTGTCCTGCCGATCTCTTCATAGATTTTTTTATGCTCCCAGGCGATTTCTCTCATCTCGTTTGTCCACCTAGGTTGTGGGAGCAATTTATAGGAGAGTCTGGGGACGCATCTCTCGTCGGCTTGTATGAGGATATTGGTGATCTTATTTATCTCCTCATCAATCTCTTCGAGATTAGCGTCTCTCAGGTCAGCTGGATGGTATGTACTGACAATCTCTCTATATAGCTCCCAGTTAGCTTTAGCGTAACTTTTCCTAAGTGGAACGGGCTTGAGTAGTGGAACAAGCGAGATCGTGCTGAGAATCAAGATGTGATCACTCGGTACCACTGGTCCGGACTCATTGCTGATGTTAAAGGGGAAGTTTTTGCTCGTTAACACAATGTCTGGTTTAGTTGCCAAACGTTGTCTTAAGAATGTCGCAAAATCTGGCACGACCCTCTGGTGTCTGTCTCTTTCGAGTAGCAGCTCCAGATTTCTTGCCCTTTGGTAGGTGCTTCCGTAGCCTGATGCTCTGCATCTGGCATTTATATCACCGCCAAGCAATGTAAGTTTCCCGCGCCCGAAGAAAGTGTAAAAGTTAGGGATCGGCAGGTATTTGAGAGGTGGAAGTTGATAGGCAGCCACCACGGTCAGGTTTCCCACCAGGGTTTGTACTTCAACAGCCACAAATGACTCATCTAGGTTTGGAAGTGTTCTGTATGAAATGTTGTTTCGGATCACGATGGCTGCGCCGTCGAAACGATCATGTGTGTGTTTTTTGTTCATAACTGTGTGATTTGTTATCTCTATTCTGTTTGTATTTGTGTTATCGCCGTGTTCAGTGATGAGGATTAGGTCGGGATCCACTTTACGGAATATGTTTCCGTAAGGAATGTGTTTCTCTTCCCATCCATTGACGTTAATTATGAGCATTCTTAATGTGTTGTTCGTGTTTTCCATGTTTGTGTTGTCTAGTGCTTGTGTTTTGTTACATGTCTTTTTACCGTTCCTAATTTTGAAAAATTTGCTTCGCTTACGGCGAGGCAGGAGTCCCTATGTAGTTTCATTTCGGCCGCCATGAGCGCTGCATCAATTAGCGCTTCCTGGTCTGGCGAATCATATGTCCATTTCAACATGCCAGCCTTGACTCCTTCGATGATCTCTCCTATCTTGGGATCCTCTGGAAAGGGGATTTCAGCTTTCATGTAGAACAGGATTATGATGTCTTTTCCATCATATTTTTTGTTCAGACGAGAACTCTTCCTTTTTGTTCTTACTCCTCGCTCTCTCATGGGTCTTAGGAGGCTGGAAGCACTTTTGTTCATCTTCAGAAGAAGAAGCAGAGCTTGAGATGTTACCCTCAGCCTGTTTGATCCTTGTGGCTGCTCTATTCTTGCTCATTTTCCTTTTCTTTCTGGCTTCAATTCTGGGGTCCCTGTTTGGGCAGCTTTGAGGAACTGGTGTGGATTCCGGAATCGTGTTCGTTTCCGTCTTTCTTCATCATTTCTGGGGAAAGCGGTCGCTGGTGCCTCTTCCTCTGGCTGGTATTGCATCTGGAGGGCTTCCACTGATGGGGTGTTGTCCGAGAACCACATTTCTGCTAAGCCATTGTTCTTGAGCATAATATTTAGCTCTTTAGCGAAGCTGCTTGGCTTCGTCAGATTTCGGACGTGGGCATATAATATGCAAGGGAGGATTTGGGTCGAGTTTTCATTCTCTTTACCTATCTTCAGATATGTTTTCTGTGCAGTGATAGTTTCTACATTTCCTGAGGGGGTGGCTTTTGCCGCTTGGGCCTAGGAGGTGTTGACCCTCTTAATTCCTTATGCTTTTTTCTCTTCCGCCTTTCTTTTCAGGATGTCCTTCTTTCTGGAGCAGGACATCGCCATCGCCCCCATGTATTTATCCACAGTTTGGGCACTTCTCTTCTGCTGCTGGGCATTCAAGCCAGCCGTGGTCTTTTTGGCTGCATCTGAAACAGGTCGATTCCTCCTCCTTGCAGTCCTTTGTGGTGTGATGCTCTAGGCTATAGAATTTAAAGCAAATCTGCACCGGGGTGAATTCTTCCCGTTCGATTTACTCACCCCTTATTTTTTCGTTGAAGAGAAGTAGCCCTCTCTCCTTTGCCTTTGTTACCATCTGCGTGTCTTAAAAGATAATTTTAAACACGTAGTGATACTCCGTGTTGTCTCTTTTGTTTCTAAATTTAATTATCTCAACCACCCTCGCCCATTGCTGGTTCCTCTCAATTTCCTCCTTTATCTCCTCTCCATTGTGGTGGCCAATCCAGGGGCCCAGCCTTCTGCACACCTTGTGCTTGGATCTGAGGAGGTGTGCTTGATTCTAGGTTTATATCCTTTAGGACTTTAACCCTTTCCTCCTTCGTGAGTATCTCCACGCCTTCTTTTTTTTCACATATTGTGACGTATCCTGCCGGCGTATCTATTAGTCTTAAGAGTGCAATGCTTAATTTCCCGAATAGGGTCTCAAACACCTTACCCTTGTCCGGTTTTTCATGGTCGCTTAAGCATCTTAGTGGGCCCCTCGCGGCATTTTGGGTCACCATTACGGTGGTGAATACCCCTTGAGGAGGGGAGCGCACTCTGTCCTGTTCCTGGCCTTTTTTCCTGCTCTTTTAGGGACTCGCTAGTGTGTATAAGTTTATGTTACTTTCTTAAGAAATTATATGTTAAGTTGCTTTTGGGAGAAGAGGGGCCCCCTCGCTAAACCGCCGCCTGGTTGAAAAGGGAATTTGACTTTGGGGTGAATGATGATAATGGATGAGATGAATCCGGGGGAATTCTCTCGGGGGTGTGATTGTATGGCAGACTTATTGACAACGCCGTCCTTCCCTCCCGAGGGTGTTTTAATCGCGACCGCATTCTAACATACCATAAAGATGGTTGTATGTCCCTCTATGGTCCTGGAAGGGACCCCGCTGTGATGAGCAGCGGAGGTAGCAGTCCGTCCCTTGTCCAGAATTGTTTGTGACATTGCTATCGACTCTGGGCTACTCCTCAAACCAGCTTCTTCTAATGCCCCCAATTATGGCCGTGCTATTGCCCGGCATAGTTGGGACGAAACATGAATGGCAATCCCCTCTCACATCCGACGGCAGTTAACAAAGGGGGCGGGCGCGAGGCCTTAAGCAGTCATATGCTTAAGTGGGGCCGCTAAAAAGAAAGATGAAATTATTAATGATGGTGAAATGAGTATCGATCTCTTTCGTAATAGTGGTTCTTAGGTAGAAACCAATTTTATGAGGCGTCTTTGGGATTTACTCTAAACTTTCCCTCCTTTGCCGAATTTTGAGGTAGATGTCGGAGTGATCATACCAAGAATTCTACGCAGTCGTACTCTAGTGCCTCTAGGCTCAGCCCAGAGTTGTATATAATGTATAGAAAATCCATGGGAGTGGCCTGCTCTGGAACAATGACGCGGTTTGGATGGAGTCTACTCAACAGGATGTTTATTTGTGTGTGCATGGAGATAGAGAAAATCTTTACCTCAAATTTCGAGAATACAATTTTTCGTTTTTAAGCCCTCTGTCAGTAAATAAGTCTGCATCTTTATTGTATTCATCTCGGTGTAAATGACTGCACCTGTTTTGACGTTTGTTGGTACAGCTATGGCGTTTCCCAGAACCTTGGTGATCGTTATTGCGTGAGAGTATGCAAGTGTGTGAGTGCGTATGCGTGTCAAAAATTGTTATGCCTGAAGTCCTTTATAAAAATAGTATATATTATTGTTTACATGATCATTTAAATCTTATTAAATATTATTTTTTTTAATGACAAAATGTTATATATTTTGGATTACTTGCATGCGCATAATTATGTGTGTGCCCATTTCAAGCCTTCATTGGATTTATATGACACGCATCTTTGAAGCTTTATTGCCTATCCTATTTCGCCTTGCAATGTGGCACTACACAACTCCTTGGGGCATAGTTTAGAGAGAGAGAGAGAGAGAGAGAGAGAGAGAGAGAGAGAGAGATAAAGGACCAACAATTGGGAACCGTCGAAAGGCCTCCAGCCGGTTTAGAAGCCGCCTGGAGGTCGTGGTTGAAGTCGACGGCGATTTCATTGAATATAATGAATAGTACATACAAGCCTTCAAGTTTTTCGCATGTAACTTTGGTAAATATATCTGTATGAATGAACTATCTGTGTTATTTTCTTTTATATTAAAGTTAGGCGACAAATTAATTGCCCCACCCCATATACTCGTATATTCTGAAGTGCGAAAAGTTATGAGTTGCAATATTTAAAGGTAATGGTGGACAATTTCACCATACCATGATCTCATGGAACTCTCAAGACGTGTATAGGTTTTGATCTGAGATCAGTTACCAATTGGTGAGGGGAATCAGTTTGAAGTAGATGTAAAGGGTTGACAGCATCCTTCAAAGCTAACTTGACTTCTTTTAAGGCGCTTTCGGCGTCGAAATTTCACTCTAGAATTTATGCATTAGTTTAGGTTTGGAACAACAATGGCTTAACCAGGTAACATGCCTCCTTAGAATCCGGTCATGTTCAAATAATGAAGAATATGCCCTAAAGAGGTATATAACGGCACTCGTTGTAGTACTTAGAGTTTTGCAGTTGTAAGGAAATGCTGTTGGAACTGACATGATATCTCCTCCAATCGACTTCTCGTACAAAGAAATTGCATTTCTCTATTGAGATTTGCAAATTATATTCACTCAACTCTTGAAATCGCTTACTGAGATCTTTTGTGTGTTGTTTCTCATTTTCAGAGAAGATTAAGAAATTGTCTATAAAAAGTGAATACGCAGTTAAGCTCTCTAAATATGTGGTCAACAAAAATGGACTCGTACTTAGCTGTGGCATTGCGTAATCCAAACTTCATGTACAAATACTCAAAAGATTTAAATGGTGTCTGTACTGACGTTTCCTCAAATATTAGAGAGATTGAAACTTGATCATATGTTCTAACTAAATCAATCTGACTGAAAACTGGCATCACAAGAAGACTGGCAGATTAATCGTGAATACGAGGATTCGATATCGATCTGGCCTTGTTAAGCATTAAATGCTCTGAAGTCCCCGCAGGCGCGCGATGCTCTCGAATTCTTCCTGGGCATCATATGAATGGGGCTAGACCATGTATACTCTGAATAGCCAAGATAGCAATCGCGCAGAAGGGGGACTGAAATACTTTCTTCGCTGCATTTAACTTAAAGGGAATAGATTTTTTGGTTTAGAAAGACATGAAAAGAACTTCCAATATCACTGTTGTGGTATATGTACTGCTTGTTCTGTGGGAGATGACGGAGGAGAATAGTGTAAGGTAAGCACTAAGGAATAAAAATCACGAAATGAGAACGCTTAAAGCTGGTTGCTAGAGAATGAGTTTCCACATCGCTTTAAATCCGTGAAAAAGACCAGCTATACTCCTAGACAACCTGAATGAAACCGAAACGTAAGGGATAAACGAAGGGAGAGAAAATGGTAGCGCGGTATTGAATCCGTTAGGCAAATATTATTGAAGGTCAGTGCCCACTACACCTAGTTCTTTCCCCGTGCTCACCAGTTGTATTAGTTGGTTGCGACAGTATAGTCTTAACTAACGGATGCAAAATCATGAAGCAGTGTTTCATAATTAAATCAGTCGTGATTGGTAGCCTTCAATAGACGTTTATTGTTACAAGGAAAAAAACACTGGGAAATGCTAAGCCATAAGTGGTTTATAGGCAAGGAAGCTTTAAGGAGAAAGAAACAAGGAAGTATTCTTTCCATCTTTGTATATGGCAACGATAGTTCAGCCAAAAGCTGAATTTATTGAATAAAATTAGAAATAAATATGTGTAAAAATGTAAGACTAAAGTTAACAACTTTATTATTATTTTATTATAGCAACAAATTTAATATAAATTAAGTCTTAATTTGAAAAATGGAATGTGTTTCTTAAATTAAACAAAAAATAAACCCCTATAATAGAAAATTAAACAATGAACCAAATTAAAATGGCTAAGAAATTGTTATTATTATTATAATAAATTTGGGTAAAATCGTTTGAAAGGAAAAAATAGGTGTTAGTACATATTAGAACCACACAATCACAAATTGAAGGTGCGTTATTATAAACACTTTTATGCTATAAAAATACGCAGGGCCTGTAAATATGGCAGAGAAATAGTCTGCTACTCACTTTTTAAATTATAACACTGAACCTTTAATCCACAAATTTCTCTTCCAGACGCTTCTCAATGACAGGCGAAATATTCTCTCTCCGCAAATAAGCTTCATAGAAATTACAGGTCATTAATGCAGAGCCGATATCGAGACACATTTATTTTTGTATTCGTATAGAGAATGAGAACAGTCGAGCCCAGTAATTCGTTAAGGTTCCAAGATTCCTTTGAAAGAACACCGGCATCGTACATCGAAATATGAACAAATAATGTAAGCCCATTAACCAATTACTCTTTAGAACAGATTTAGTTTTAGTTATTTATTATAAAAATAAAATCTTGAATTTATTAACTTCCTAAAATCACTTGATAAAAACAACAATGGCAGTACCTAAGGAGGTAACAAAGTACTTTGCCTCCTTTTTATGAATAAGCCAATTCATATTTTGTTCACATAGCCATTTTTCTGTTAATTTATCATTTTTTTTATCTTAAGAAACAGCTATCAACGCCTCTATTTTAACTCTACCTACTTAAACACATGTACATAATAGTTACACTATGTAACACAATTTTAGTTTCTGGCCAGTATGTTTATTTTCAACTCCTTTTATTGCAAAAACATATAAAATAGCCATTACTTGTTTTAATTTTCCTCTTGTGGCTTGTGTGATGAAAAATTTACTAAAGATAGGCAAATTTTTTTTTCATCCATTATAGGGCTAAAAACAAAAACACAGTTAAATTTATACAATTTTTTAGAAAATTCAACAAGAAATTTATAAAAGCAACCAAAACGTTACAAGTCAACAGTTTTTCTCGATTTCCGTTTGCAATGTAAATCACTTTCTAGTAGAAACCCCTCAATGTAATCCCCATCATAATTTCATTGTATACTCCTTGGTATCAATGTTTCAAAATACGAAATGAGGTACTCAGAGTTTGTGATGCTTTGTAAGCTTCACACCGAACCATTTTGGTCTTATTTTGATTAACTGTCCGCTGATATAACGCAATACATCTAGTTAAGTATGACTACCTCTTAATGCCATTTGTCTTTTGATGGGATAACATTAGAAAATAGACTTTGTGAACATAAAGGTGATGTCAGATGAGGCAGGAATTCATCCAGTAATTTTAATTGCATTGATAATTACAACCACCGAATAGATTATTCGAAGTCCTAAATAATATACAATTGTAAAGATTTTCGCAAAATAAAAATTGTCGAATCAATATTAATAAGAGAAGTGCCCAATTACAATATTTTTGATGGTCAATTTAAATGTAGCTCCTTTGCGTCAACCCTGATTATAAACAGTACATCTTAGAACCACCTCCCTGATTAATGATATCTTTTCTTCCTTTTTATCTCGATATTAGGGCTATGTAGCGACTTTTATATCCATTCTATTCTTAGTATACGATTGACGAGGAAGGGTATGGTAAATATATATATATATATATATATATATATATATATATATATATATATATATATATATATATATATATATATATATATATATATATATATATATATATATATATATATATATATATATATATATATATATATATATATATATATATATATATATATATATATATATATATATATATATATATATATATATATATATATATATATATATATATATATATATATATATATATATATATATATATATATATATATATATATATATATATATATATATATATATATATATATCAAGGCAAAAAACTTATAACAAATATATTAAATAAGTTGTTATTATAAACTTTATGAGAGCTTGAGTTAATGTCAACCTGAGGAGTGCTTTGAGAATTTTACTTAGCATCTGCTCGAGACTTTAATTGAGCGGTTAAATAATAAAAAGACACTTCTTCTGACTATTCGAATGGCGGTTGGTTGAACATTCGAGCATCATCAAAGCAGGGAGGAAATCACTGTACTCTAACCCCTTGACCCATATTACATACATGCTTCAGTGTGGGGCAACGTTGCCATGTCAGATAATTATGATGTATTTAAAGTTACAGATTCATGTGATTATCTACATGAATGCAAGAGAAACGTTGTCTTTGAAGAAACGCTAAAAGGAAGATGACAAATCTACTGAAGGTAGAAGTTTTTACTACCTGCCGCTCACCACTTTTCTTTAGAAGGATATAATGACTAAGGCTTACATGTGAATAATAACAACAGATTAGCTTCTTGCTTTCAACGAAAATGTTATATTGTGTACTGTTTGATGCTGGCTACAGTCTCGATTCAGTTCGATTTTGGGGGACCTTCATAAGTTACTCCAAGCCTAGGTTGGAGCCCTCGTTAAACTGCAGGACTCCACTGAGAGAGGAATCGTACAAAGAAAAATGGCGATAAAAAATCTAAACGGTTAATCACCGGGATGTTACTTATGATTAACATTTGGGAGTATAAAAATAACGAATATAACGAAAACCAACGAGAATATCTGACCAAAAAACTCTTAGGAAAGAGGTTCGCAAGGAAAGATGTGAAATTAGGGAAAGGGAAAATAATTTGTAAGTTACGTATCCAAGTAGGATCCGAGAATGCACTAACCTGCCGCCGCTCTTAAGGTTTCAACCGCTTGCCGGGGGAAAACGTGTGGAATGTGGATATTTTGAATAGTTGAAAGTAAGCAAACTATAAACTTAAATGGTTTGATTACATGTCTTTTTGTACTGATTAGATAGGTATTATTAAATGAAGCTATGTAATCAAACCACTAAAGTTTATGATTGGAAAATACAAATGTCAGACAGACTTTGAATACACGTTTTGAATATAGAGTATTAAATATGGAGACTTTAATAATACAAACTTTGAATAAACAGGTTTTGAATATACACTAAATGAGCAGGTTCCAAATATACACATTAGGAATAGGCAGGTTTTGAATATACATACTTTGAATACCGTTTTTCTTATATTTAAAAATTAAATACAGAGGTTTAAATAAACTAATTTTGAAAACTAAAGTTTGAATACGCATGCTTTGATATACAGACTTTGAACACAGGTTTTGAATACGCAAAATTTGTGTTTTGAATATAAATAAATTGAATATTCAAGTTTTGGAAATACACTTTGGATACTCTGGTTTTGAATAGAAAGACTGAATTTACACGTTTTAGATGCTGAATACACATGTTTGAGATATCCAGAGTTAAAGTGCATAAGCCTTAAATAAAGAAAATGAATTTGAATAGACAAGTTAAGTCTGAATACATATATAGGTTTGGAATATACGGACATAGAATACCGTAGATTTAATATACATACTTTGAGCACAGTTTTGAAATAAGCACTTTAAATATAGGCGTTTGGAATATACACACCTTGAATACACACTATGGATTACACAGACTTCGAATACACAGAGATTTAATATATTTCTTGAATAAGCAAGTTGTGAATATAGACTTTGAATACACATTTTCAATATGCATAATTAAAATATATCTGTTTTGAATATAGTAACTCTGAATGCATTGTTTTGAAATACAAAATTTGAATGCTTGGATTTATAATATACAGACCTTCAATACATAGTCTTAAAGTGACATGTAAAATTCACGGTTATAAGAAAAAGAGAGAATACACCGGTTTTGAATATACAGACTTTAATTACATAGAGTAGTGTCTAAAGGCTTTGTATACGCAGGCTTTGAGTTCATATATTTTTAATATACAAACATTGAATGCAGGTTTTGAATCTACAGAATTTGCATGCATAAGTTTTGATTACACAAACTTTGAATATAGATACTTCAAATACCAGGTTTTGAATATACAGACATGGGAATACATAAGTTTTAATATACAAAATTTGAATACACAGATTTCAAATATAGAGAATTTGAATAGAGATTTTCAATATACATAATTTTATTACAAAAGTTTTGTGTATACATAATTTTAATACATAAGTTTTGAATGTCCATACTTTGAATAGACAGGCTTAGTAAATTAGACCATCCATCCCTTTACAATCGTGGACAAAATATCTCAACCGGATAATGAAATGCGCACAAAGATCAGAATGACAATAGTTGTTAAACCGGAGGGCGTGTCGGGTAGTATTTTGTTTTGAATTTATAGATCCCTTCGTGCCCCACAATCTAAGAAAAAATGGGTAAGATAAGGGTAAGAAAAAGGTAAACTTAGTGTCCCAAATAGCTTACCCTTTTAAGGGTAAATGAAATCGCGATTTCCCCTTTTACTATATGGGTAAATTAGACTACATTTTGCCCTATTTTCATAAGGTGAAGTTACAGCCCATATTTACCCTTTTCATTTGCCTTTTTTAGGTCATTTGGTTTTCCCAGAATAAAGGTAAATTAAAAGGCCGATATACCATTGCCAAGTCAAAGGAAACAACAAATATATACAAGTTTTCTACCATTTGTATCAAGAAAAATAAATGCTTTAAAATGTGAGGGAAAATAAATCAAACAATAAAATCTTAAAAAGATTCCAAAACTAAAAATAGAAGTAAATTCGTGATTGTCGTCTAAAAAATATTAATTATTACATAAAATCTTCAATTAAACAAAAAAAATTATTAAAGAAATAGATAAAGGTAAAGCAGTAGTTTACATAATACAAATAATGCATTGCTGTAGTTCATAACAAATGACCTAACCTAACCTAGGCAATCCCAAGCTTTTTGCCCCATGAAGCTATGAGGCTTGGAATTTTCGAGCCTGGGTTGAAAAGATATTTTTAAACAAATACCATCGTTTTCCTAAATTCTTTGGGTATTCAATTCCAAATACCATCGTTTTCCTAAATTCCTTTGGGTATTCAATTCCAAATACCATCGTTTTCCTAAATTCCTTTGGGTATTCAATTCCAAATACCATCGTTTTCCTAAATTCCTTTTGGTGTTCAATTCTAAATACCCAATATGAATGGAGGAGAGCCTCGAAAGCGGTGGTGAATTTGACCGTTTTTCCTATGAGAATTGGCTCCCCATTAATATATAGTTGAAACCGTCCCTCATCCATAAGCAACACCGGAGAAGGTGGCTTGATATTCTGGGGAAGTAGAATAGGTGCTTTTTTGTTTAGAGGACACAAAGCAAAATGGCTGGTGACGTCACAAGCTAGAAAGGTCAACTGGCCACTGTGACTCTATAATAATATTCTGCGGTCAAGGTTTAGTTAGATTATATAACCAAAAAAGTAACAAAATCAGGAGTTTGATTTTTATAAGAAAAACGCGTTCACACTCGTGGATCACATGGCAGCCTCACAGAGAGCCACCCTGGTGACATCACCAGTCATTTTTGGTTTGTGTCCCCTAAACAAAAAACACCGTAGAATATAATCATTAAATAAATAGATAAATAAATATATATATTCACAGTGTAAGAGACCGAACTAAAGCCTAGAAAATAACTATAAGAAAAAGTTAAGTCGCTGAATGTATTTATAAATAATTAAAAACTGGCAGAGAAATAAAGATCTCAAAGGAAATTTGCAATACATAAAGCAGATGGTGGGAATCAGAAGAAAAATGCAATGAAAAGTGAAAATTCCTCACATTTTTCTTTTTTCAGTTGGAAACTGCATAATAAAAAGAAAAAAAAAAAGACTAAATGTGAAACATCCCGCAATGCTGTTATGAGGAAATGCTCACGAAGGACCACCGTGAGACGAAGCTCCTTGGCGATACCCTTCTATTCTTTCAAGACCACGTGAGCCAGCGTGAGAATTTTAGAAAGTCGAGGAAGAATCCGTCACTCGCATAATCACCCGTCCCAGCTGTGTTTGTTTTCAGACGCCGATCGTCCCCCCCTCCCCTAAGATAACGCCTTGTGCGGCCATATTAAGCCTACCCCCATATCGCGAGGCGAGTTGGATCGTCTGGAACGACACGTTATCATGAATTGTGTATGCTTAGACTAGCGCCAAGGATCCCTTGGGGACTGCAAGGCACCGAGGCGTCTAGCAGAGCAGCCACCCGGGTAGTTAACCCGAAGCTCACCATCTCTGGAGGAGATTGAAAGCACGCCATCCACTCCATCCAGACAGCCATCTGTTTCCCGTGAACCCCAGTAACTCGTCGTCGTACGTCGTCGAAGATCTCGTTAGCAGATCTACCTTTGTTAAGCTTTGTCCCCTGTTCAGAGGAAAGCTATCAAGCTTCCTTCTTTCCGGAGAGTTGTGCGGCCCTCTCATCTTGATCACCCCTTGAAGATTCCCATCTTTTGAGACTGAGACTCCCTTCGATCAGCAGAATCGTCTCGAGTTGAGCAGATAAAATCTCAATCTTCATCATAATAAAGTAATGCAATCCCACCTTCAAGTCCTCCTAGTCAGGACTCCCCGAAATATCTTCTTGAAGAGCTGCGCCGTTGCCTTCCACCCCTAACCAATTCTTCCGCGCTTGAAGGTAAAGCGATCGTGTATGCTCATCCCCAGATTACCTTGTTAATCTTCACATAATTTATTTAACCACCATAAGTAATTTGTCCCCCCTTTTGTATATATATATATATATATATATATATATATATATATACATATATATATATATATATATATATATATATATATATATATATATATATATATATATATATATACGATTATATATATATCTGCTGTTAGGTATAGTTGGGTACTTTTTGTAGTGAAAAACCAAGATTACTAATCACTATCCCTATCTTTATCTGGTGGCAGATAAAGTTGGGTTATTTTTTGTTTGAAAGAACCCGTTTTCTTTTTCAAGTTACCCCCTCCCTTTCCCGGCCCCCAAGTAAGGCTGTTCAGTAATCAGTATGCCAAGTTCCTTCAAGAATATCTAGAGAAATTGGAAGAAATTCTTCTTTTTTTTTTATTCATCATTTTTTGTCGTGACCATTTTTTCCTAATTATTATTTCCGTTGTGTGTGTGGGTTTTTTTGCGGTGACGATCTCTCCCCCAAACCCCTACTAATCCCCGTGCAAAATTATAGACCTATAATCATTGGTCGCATAGAGATCAAGTTTTGAAATATTTTCTTTATTGCGTGCAATCTTTCTGTAACAAAATCTCCGTTAGGATTTTTGATACGATTGTCAGAGTTTCATAATCTTTTCCGTAAGTTCTTTGAGTACGCCGAGCGGTCAGACGCGCATTTACACCAACAATATGTCCTCATTTGAGCGTTTCCATCAACAAGGAGATCCTTGGGTTCTCATGCAAGGATCTAGCTGCATATGTCCAGGAGGAAGAAAGAAATGAAAGGGCAGTAAAACGAGAAAAAGAACAGAAAGAAGCTGAAGAAAGAGAAAGAATTCGTCAGAGCTTCATAATCTTTTCCGTAAGTTCTTTGAGTACGCCGAGCGGTCAGACGCGCATTTACACCAACAATATGTCCTCATTTGAGCGTTTCCATCAAAAAGGAGATCCTTGGGTTCTCATGCAAGGATCTAGCTGCATATGTCCAGGAGGAAGAAAGAAATGAAAGGGCAGTAAAACGAGAAAAAGAACAGAGAGAAGCTGAAGAAAGAGAAAGAATTCGTCAGCATGAGCGTCAGCTTAACAGGAATCATTTGGAGACCCTTTCTGTTAACTCGAGAAATGAATCTCGCCAAACCCCTTCGGCAAAGTTGCCATTGTTTAAGGACGGCGAGGATTTCAGCGCCTACT
Organism: Ceratothoa steindachneri; assembly: GCA_963969495.1. Lineage (NCBI taxonomy): Eukaryota > Metazoa > Arthropoda > Malacostraca > Isopoda > Cymothoidae > Ceratothoa > Ceratothoa steindachneri. Next base: position 100,033,024 of record OZ018335.1, on the reverse strand, counting down.
TAACTGACTTTGAGAAAATTTTCGAAGTGAACCACCGGGTTATTGAAGCCAATAGAGTCACTCGACTAGTTTCTCTCCTTAATACTAACCTCCGAGAAATCTTCATTTCATTCCCGACCGAGTCTACTCTTGACTACTCCTCCCTCAAGTCCGAATTATTATTATCGGTTAATATGAATCTAGATTACAATAGGTCAAACTTCCACCAGACGAGAATAATCCCTGGCCAGACCTACCGTCAATTTGGATTTACCCTCCAGAGAACTTTCCAGTTCTGGTTGGACTCAGCTCAAGTCAACCGCGACTACGAGTCCCTAATTGATTTCATTCTAGTCATTAAATCCACCAAATAAGTGCCTCTCTCCATAGGTGGGCGTTATCGCGATAAATTATCGCGATAACGATATCGGTTATCGGATATCCGATATTTCTTTCTCCGCGTTATCGATTAATCGGTATCACCGATACTTTTGGTTCCAAACTAGCGATATTCGATAATTTCAGTTTTGAGTTCCAGTATAGCACAGGGGCGAGCCGCGCGTGCTTTGGAGGAAGAAATAGGTAGGTCCGAGCTGGAAGGAGGATCCTCAAAACCTATGAGGAGATGAAGGAGAGCCTCACCATGTAAGACACTAAGAAACAGTATTCAAATATTCTTACTATTGTATTATAAAATAACGCTATAGTCAATAATCAATATTGTATTATAATTTTGGATTTATCGGTTATCACCTTATCGGGCGATAAATTTATCGCTAGTTATCGATTATCGGTTATCACCAATAAGGTGATCGTTATCGATTTATCGGTTATCGTGATACATTTTTTTTGTTATCGCGCCCACCTATGCCTCTCTCTCTCTCATCCGCCCACTCGCCCTGAAACGACAGCAACTTCCTCAACAAGCAGTCCCCCCAGGACAGCAAGTTAATATCCTTTTCAACAAAAGCTTCCCCGGTGGGCTTGAGTTCGAAAATGGAAGTGTTAATGGTTGCCCGAGTGTCAACCCTCGTAAGAGATACCGGATGCACTTGCTTCATCGTTTCTGAAAAGTTGGTTCCTCCAGTGGGCCCCGACCACGATAAATTCGCAGTAGTCCATGACTACTTAGGACGTGCAAATCAGTTCCCCGTGGTCCGCTGCTATCTTGAATGCGAATACTTCACTGGTTGGGCCGAAGTGATAGCAGCCTCCATTAGATTCTGCACCGTGTTGATCGGCCAGAGCCCGCAGCTCTCCCCTAACCCCGTCGCTCAGCCCGTCATCGCGAGGGCCCAAGTGCTAAAGGACACTATTCTCCCCGTGCCTTTAGAACTCCTTTATGCCTCAGAGTTTGCAGCCCTTCAAAACGAGACTTTTGCAAGCGCTCAAAAGGAATGCCCCACTCTTCAGTCCTTGTTGGAAAAAGCGAGAAGTGACAAACGTGGATCTGCCTGTGGTCAAAGGGAAGTCGCCTATATCATTAGCGACGGACTCCTTTATCGCTTCAGTTCGGCTAAGAGTAAAAACCCCACTCGCTCGTTGTGTATCCCCAAGTCCCATTTTCCTCAAGTCGTCCCAATTGCTGGTCATTACAGTCACAACAAAACGTCTCAGAATATTCCGTTATTTATTCTTCAAGAGAAATTCCCGAGTTTTGCAGGTCGTGTGACATTTGCCAGAAGGCTACAGCAAAAGGACAAATACCACCTACCTGCTCCCGTCCAGAAAACAGCGATTGTCTCCGATCCTTTTTTTAGATTGGCTATAGACCTAATTGGCCCAATTCCCCCCCTTCTAGCGAAGGACACTCGTACGTCCTCACTCTTCTTGACTTTGCAACGAGATTCTCAGACGCAGTCCCCCTTAAAAAAAATTGATAGCATGACTTGTGCGGAGGCCCTTATTTCTATATTTTCCCGCGTCGGCATCCCGAAGGGGATCTTGTCCGACGAAGGTAGACAGTTCACCTCTGAGCCAATGGAACACGTCGGCAAGCTCCTTACGATCAAGCTCTTGTTCACCTCCCATTTTCACCCCGCCGCTAACTGCGTCTGTGTAAAATTGAATGGCACTCTGACGACCATTCTGACAAAGTTATACCATGCTCTGCCCCAAGAATGGCATCGTATTCTGCCGGTTGGCCTGTTCACCTGCAGAAAAATCCCCCACAGAACTTTGGGATTTGCCCCCTTCGAGCTCTTGTATGGCCGAAATGTACGCAGGACAATGAGCATTTTAAATTAAATTTTTCTAATCCCCGCCTGGAGGAGGAGATCAAGTCCTCGTATTCTTACGTGCTAGATCTTCGAAACAGCTTAGAAGAATGCGCTGATCTATCGTATAAAAATTCGGACCTAAATTTAGAAAAATATAGGAACTATTTTGACATTAGGTCCAAAGAAAGGCGATTCGATCCCGGTGAAAAGGTGCTGCTCCTCCTACCCACGGAGACAAGCTAGCTCTTGTCCCAATGTTTGTTCTTGCCGACTTATCCCCCCTCTTCATGGCAGTTCTCTCTCACTTCCACCATAGCATCCGGCCTTTCTCTGTCTCTTAGCCCTTCAGTTGCTACCACCTCTTGTTCTGCTCTCTTACTTTCCACCTCTTCTCCCTTTCTTTTCACTTCTCGCTCCTTTCTCCTCTGTCCTCCTGTCTGGCCATCATCTTTTCTTTGTCCTTCCCCCCATTCACTTGTTCTTCTCGTCCTTCTTTCTCCTCTGTCCTTTCTCTCCTCCTCTTATGCTGTTTTACTCCCTGATCGCTCACTGTATTCCGATTGTTTGCATCTTTGCCTGGCTCCCTTGTTTCACTGTCTATGCATATGGAAGCATGTGAACCAGAAACTGAAATTTATGTTCCTGATGGAATCATGCGAACCAGAAACTGAAATTTATGTTCCTGAAACTGTTGATACCACTCCAAATGATCTAGATGATCTTGTAAGAGATCTAAACTTAACAAAGCAACAAAGTTAATTACTGGCCTCGAGACTAAAATAAATAAATTTGCGGACTCAGAAAATGTGCCCACATTCATGCATAACAGAGTCGTGGAATCTCAATCTAACAGTAGCAAGAAAAAAAGAGGAACATTTCTAGGCAGAGACTCGATAGGAGCGATTAACATTCCACAACGTCTAATCTGGCAAGTTTTTCATAGAAATTTAGTAGAACTTAGAGAAAAATTGGTTCAAAGAACACATATTTTGCGTAGAAATTGCAAGTCTACCCATATTTCAAATATACTGTAACTTGAGCAAAAAAGCGAAACAAGGGAATGTCCACGTCGAATCCTCGCTTTGGCTCAATAAAAAAAGGTAGGTTGGGCTCCCCCTTAGGGATAGTGCCCGGAAATACACAGTATTTCCTACAGAAAAAGGCCTTATGCAGTTTAAGCGCCTACCTTTTAGTTTAGTTACTTTCTGTAGTAATCGAATGATGCGCAGGATACTGGATGGGTTGAGTAACATTTCCTTTTACTTCGATAACGTTTACGTAGCCACCCGTACATGGGACAAGCATGTGAATACGGCCTCACTATTTGCCCTAGCAAGTGCCATTTCACCTGTAGCACTATTAGTATCTCGGTTTCCACATTGGTGAAAATCAAATGGCCCCTCAAAATGAAAAGGTAAAGGCTATCGCCGACATGCCCCTCCCGCGTACTAAATAGCAATTATGATCTTTCCTCGGGTCGACATCCATTTAGCGACGCTATGTCCAGAGGTTCGCTGCCTTAGCGTCTCCCTTTAGCTCCCTACTAAAGAAACATTCTCCGGACCCCCTTGTATAGAACCCCAAAGCGACCGCCCAGATCCATCAGCTAAAGGAAAAACTAACATCAGCTTCCATACTAACAGCCCGGAAAAGGAGCGGACGCTTGTAATGAAGGCATTGGTTGCGTCTTGCTCCAGTATGAAGAATACGGCAACAGTTATCACATTGCAGACGCTAGCCGGAAGCTCTCGTCACGCGAAAGGAACTATGCAGTCAGAGAACTTGAAGCTATATAAGGAGTTTGTGATCGAAACCGATCATCACCCATTGGCTTACTTAAAGAATTGTAAAAGCCAGAACGGAAGGCTTATATGTTGGAGTTTACTTCTAATGGAATACCAATTCCGAATAAGGTTCATTAAAGGGTCAGAAAACTGTATTGCAGACTGTCTAAGTAGGAATCCGGTCGATGATCCTCCCATACGAAGTAAAATGTGTTAAGCATTGTACACCCGCGCACATAATCGACTCTGTTTACTAGTTTTGTTTTTATAATTTTAGAACTTCGTCTTAACCGTGTATGTTTATGTTCCTTGGTTCTCATGAAAAATTTTGTTTTTCTTTTGTACATATATCCTTTGCGTGTGTTTTTTTATTTTTTTGTATGGTATGTTTCTTTAATTTTATTGATATATGGTTCCACTACCCTTTTATGAATGAATCCTTTTGATTTTTTTTGTAAGTGGCATTTATTTACTTTGCGTGTTGTATTTTTTGCCTTGGTTAACGGCCATACCCTTTTTAAGTATACCCTGCGCCAGAGATAAAACGGAAGTAATTCATTCATTTTGTGACCGCTGCGTCGACTTAAATTTTAAGGTCCACCTTTATTGGGCACCTGTAGACTCAGGTCAAAATTTTCCCATACGCGATTCCTTCCATGTTTGGGATGCACTTTTCCCTCCTCTTCAAATCAGGAAAACGTCATCTTCGGAAAGGGAGGCGTGTGAGGGAATGCCCTCGAAGGACCAGCGTGAGAGGAAGCCCCTTGCCATACCCCTCTATTCTTTCAAGAGCACGTGAGCCAGCGTGAGAATTTTAGAAAGTCGAGGAAGAATCCATCACTCGTCCCAGCTGGGTTTGTTTTCAAACGCCAATCGTCCCCACCTCCCCTTCTATAACGCAGTGCGCGGCCATATTAGCCCTACTCTCATATCGCAAGGCAAGTTTGATCGTCTGGAACGACGCGTTATCATGAATTTTGTTTTCTTAGACTGGCGTTAAGAATCCCTTGGGGACCGCAAGGCCCTGAGGCGTCTAGCAGAGCAGCCACTCAGGTATTTAACCCGAAGCTTTACCATCTCTGGAGGAGATTGAAAGCCCGCCATCCACTCCGCCCGGACGGCCGTCTGTTTCTCGTGACCCCCCGTAACTCGTCGTCGTACGTCGTCGAAGATCTCGTTAGCAGATCTACCTTTGTTAAGCTTTGTCCCCTGTTCAGAGGAAAGATATCGAGCCCCCTTCTTTACGGGGAGTTGCGCGGCCCTCTCATCTTGACCACCCCTTAGAAGATTCCCATCCTACGAGACTGAGACTCCCTGCCGATCAGCAGAATCGTCTCGAGTTAAGATTACGTCCTCTCTGAAGAGTGACAGGATTAGTTGTACAGCAAAAACCAATACAAGCGCTGAAATACAAATTAAGCATAAACAGAAGAAATTACATAAACAATTCATGAAATATATTTTTCTTCAATAAAACAAGATGCACAACTGTTTATAACACTAAAAGTTAATGCATAAGTAGATTATATGTAGCACTGCATGTGTGACCCAAGATACAAGACCACAATACTTGTAGAACTGTACACAACAGAAAGGAAAGCATTGTGGAAAAATGTTTAGGTTGATACACACGCACATGAAGCAGAAAGAAGTAGGTGGTGAGAGTTGGAAGAGGCCTTTGTCACACACAAATCAATACTTAAAAATGATCATGAGAGAGAAAGAGAGAGAGATGGAGAGAGAGAGAGAGGGAGAGAGTAACAAGGAGTAACTCGGAAAGAAAGTACCCTAGAAGACCTGACATTCCATTCAGCGAGGGTACCTTTGGACTAGCTGTCGAGCGGGCACATCCCCGCTCAATTGCCTTACTTCCTCCCTAAACGGCCACTTTTCAAGACATTGTCTAGTCTTGCCTGTAACTGGTCAACATAATTGCTGTTGACAACCTCCATCTGAAGTGCGTTCCAACTACCGCATAAACTGCACGTGGAAAATTTCCCACACAGATTGCGATTATGAGGCTTCAGCTCAAGTGTAAAGACATGATTTCTTGTTCTGCTCTCATTAAGGCTGAAAATATCTCTGTAGTCAACATTGTCGAACCTTCGAAGTATTTTTAAAACTTTGATGAACTGACCACGCAGTCTACGGGTTTCCAACGAGAACAGATCTAATTCCCTTAATCTATCTTCATAACTTTTGTCTGATAGAGAGAATCAGTTTGGTTGCCCTGGCTTGCACACGTTCCAATCTCGCGATGTCCTTTCCAAATGAAGGACTCTAAATTTGTACAGCATACTCCAAGTGCGGTCGGACGAGGGGGTTGTACAGACACAGTGCTATCTCCTTGTTCCGGTGTCCAAACTGGCGCTAGATATATCCTAACATCCTTTGGGCTCTCTTCTCCGCCTCAATACACTGCTTCGAGAACTTGAGGTCACTAGTGATTGTTACACCCAATTCCTTCTCATTGTCTGTTGATTTAATAGCAGTGCCCTTAAAGATGTACTGAGATTGGGAATTTTGGTGTAAAATATGCATCACTTTGCATTTATTCACATTGAAAGGCATTTGCCACGTGTCCGACCACTCCACTATCTTCCGAAGATCCTCTTGAAGGCGGTCAGTATTTCTATCCTTTTCGACATTCATACCAAGCTTGGTATCATCGGAAAATTTAGAAATTTTAGCAACCATGTCACTGTCTATGTCATTGCCGTAGATGATGAACAGTAGTGGTCCCAAGACAAAACCTTGAGGAACACCGCTAGTAACGGGCACCCACTCATACGCCTGTCTATTCCCCACCACTCGTTGCCGTCTGCCACTTAGCCAGTTCTCTATCCAACTTGCTACGTTTCCGTCTACGCCCAGCGCACGCACTTTCCGAAGGAGGCGGCGGTGTGGTACCTTATCGAAGGCTTTTTGAAAGTGTAAGTAGATAACATCCACCGCATTATCCTGGTCGTGCTCACTAAAAACAAAATGGAAGAATTCCATAAGATTCGTTAGGCATGACCGGTGCCTTCGGAACCCATGCTGGGAACTCCTCAATCGCAAGTTGGACTCTAAATATGACGTAATTTTGTCCACCATAATGCTTTCCATGAGTTTACTGACATAGAGGTTAAGCTGATAAGTCGGTAGTTTGACGGTTGCGAGTCTCTTTTCTTGAAGATAGGAGTCGCTTCCGCCACACGCCATTCTATAGGAACACATCTGGTCGGAATGACATGTTGAAGATTGTGGCCAGAAGTCACGATATTTCATTGCGCACTTCCTTCAACACTTTGGGTAGAAACCAGTCCGGGCCAGGTGACTTATTCGTCTTTAGATCATTATTTTTTTTTCTCTTTGACCTTGGGTGAAGTCCATTTCCTCCAGCCTTTCCCCCAAGTATGAGTCAGTGGGCTGGTGGATGTTTCCAAACTCTTCAGTAAACACTGAAGAGAAGTAGTCGTTGAAGAGGTTAGCATTTTCTGCATCAGAGTGCGGTAATGCCACCTCCTCATTCACTAAGGGGCCAATTCTACGATGGATTGGTTTACGACCGTTTACGTAAACAAAGGATTCCTTGGGATTCTCTTTACAAATCGAATTTCCTAGATTTACTAGTTGCAGGCCCTGCCTTGAGGTTTTTAACTACAAATATAATTAGTCGGTGATCACTTCCAACGAACTCTTCGCCAACAGAGAGGTCCTCAACGATGTCATCATCAGAGGTGAAAACCAACTCGAGGATATTGTCTCCTCTCGTTGGCTCTCTCCCCCATTGAGTCAGGAACTCTTTTTTCGCGAACTCTAGGAGTAGTGCGTTTTTGCCACAGGGTTCTCTGGTTTCCCAGTCAACATGAGTATTGAAGTCACCCATGTTGATACACACTCTGTTTTTTACAAGTTCGCCCAACAGCTGGTACAGACTCTTGTCCTGTTCTAAAAGTTGGGCAGGGGGTCTGTAAAGCACCAGGGTCCTGTATCTGGCAGGACCTATCTCTAGGCCCTGCAATCCATTGAGTCGACAGTATCCTTGACATACAACATCACACCGCCACCCTCTGTCTGGTCTGTCAATTAAAAAGAGCTGGTAACTAGGAATCGTGAATTCACCTTCAAAATCTCGGCTCCGTTATGGCCACCATCTCAGGTTCTTCTGTTATTTCAAGGCCACGGAGCTCAAGAAACTTGTTCCTGATTGACCTAGAATTGAATAGAACTTTGAGAGAGTCCCCGAGTGTAGGACTCCCTACGCTCTTCCGTTTCCCGGCTTCTCTGTTTTCGTACTCGCGCCCTTTTTGACGACCTCCGAGAAGGTCGTTCCAGGAGTGACACGGGGGCGCTGGCGCACGTCCGCTTGCGCTTTGTTTAGAACGCTCCTTTGGGTTCGTTCCACGACATCTTGAGTTAGGTTGGAAAAAAAGGCAATCCCTTTAAAGGAGAGATGTACCCCATCCCTTTTGTAGATGTCGTCTCTACCGATTAAGGTACAATAGGGGTCCAAAAAGAAGACTCCTGCCGTGCAGAGATCCGCCAACCGTCGGTTCACTGCGACGTTTCTCTCGTGAGCGGTTCGGGATGGACCTCTTCTCGGAAGCATCCCAACCACGACACGTTTGCGGGTTTTAAGCCCTATGTCATCCACGGCTTCCATCACCGTTTGGATGGTCTTACCACTGAGGCCAACCTTACCCCCGCTGAGGTAGAGGTCGTTGCCACTCACCATCAGAGCTTTCTCTGCCTCTTCTCTGATGTTGTAGTTACCCTGTCCTGGCAGGCAGCTTACCTTCACGCTAGTGCGAAGGCGGGCCGCTAGCAGCGGCTGCAGATCCCGTGTTTTTGAGTCACTAATGAGGGTGACCTTCGGACATCTGGTATTTTAAGACAGGGTCTTCCTTTGTGGAAGAGTCCTCTTCTTTTCCCCTTTACTCTCCATATTCTTATCCTTCTTTTTATTATTCCCCCTTTTCTTTTTGTTTATCCGTTTTTCTTCTATTTTTGGTTCTTCTTCTTTGTTTCAATTTTATTATTTTTATTATTTTTCTTCTTTTTCTCTTTTTCTCTTGCCTCAGGTGGCTTAACCTCAGATGATGCCAGAATCTCCGGCTGGGTAAGAACTACGGCACCAGGAGATTCCGATGCGTCAGTGGGCGGTGCCTCTTCTAGGCCTCGAATGTGAGCTGCGTGAAGGGCATCGAGTTTCTCCAGCTTCCTCTCAAGACTTTGAGCTCTCTTCCCTCTGAGGCTCTATAGAGGTCTTTCAATTTCTTCACCTCTCGCGTCAGTATACAAGTAGTGCAGATACCTTCCAGGCTGCATTTTGAGTAGCAGCCCTCCGGAAAGTCAACGCACCACTTTTCTAACTGGCATTTTGCACAGTTGTGTTTTAGACAAACGGGTTCTTTTTTGCTTGTCATTGTGAGCGCTTTCTCTCTCTCTCTCTGAAAACTCATGACCAATCAATGATAAAAAGGTAGGTTGGTGAGTTCTTCCCGCGTGAGTTTTTGAAGTCATAATACATCGGAGTAGTGGACTACTACTACGTATATATAGGTAGTACCACTTCTCTCGCGCAGGTTCTACTACTAGGGAACAGAGCAGTTCTACCTATAGCGCGTCTACGGTTCGCACGTATATTTAGGTTAAGGTTCATATTCGGGAGTATCACTCGGTCTATCTTATCCCAAGTCTTTCTTCCTAGCATTTGGATCTCCGTATTGATTGGTTTTAGACCGATTCTTTGGTGTTGAACCGATTGCCGGATACGGTCGATCCTTTGCATGCCAGTGATCAGCAGAGTGGCTTTATTCTGCACCCTCTGCATCATTCTGAGAGATATGCAGCTTGCCATCTGCGTGATCACGGCCGAGTACACTAGGACTGAGCGTACCAAGGCCATATACAGCTTTTTGATGTTTGGCACGCTGAGGCCTCGGAAACGGTAAAGTTTCCTCAGTTCTCTTTTGGCTAGGGAGACTCTGGTTTTGATGTGCGTCTTGTATCCCGTCTGGAAGAGTTGTAAGCCCAGGACTTTACCCTCGTTGGAGTACGGATAGATTTCGTTGTTGACGATGACGTCGTCTACTTTCCGGCGGTTTATTGGAATGATAGTGAACTTCTGGCAGTTGGTTTTAATTTTCCACTTCTTCTCATATCTGTTGTTTTTTTCAATTTCGACAGCTGTCGCCCTCGCCTGACTTCCAGAGTTCCTGAATGGACTCAGGACGATTTGGGTGATGTCATCTGCGTATTTCAGATACATTGAATCGTACCTCACTGGAGCAGGCAGGTCAATCGTGTACAATAGGTACAGCAGAGGGCTGAGACAGCTGCCTTGTGGAACTCCCGCCTCGAGTTCGAATTCTGGTCCTTTGCAGCCTTCGATTGCAATTCGGGCTCTCCTATCGGAGACATAGCTGCAAAGGACCCTTTCCAGGAGTGGGTTAAGCTGGAGGTTGAGGATCTTGAACTGTAATCTTCTCAGCCAAACCTTATCGAAGGCCTTCTTTACATCTCGCAGCACCACGTCTACGTACCTCTTCTTAGCTTTACTGCAGGCGAGTTTTTCCGCAAGGAGGGCGAGGACTGTTTCCGTTCCTTGTCCCTTGCGGAACCCGTGCTGCTGAGGGTTGTGGGCTCCCAGCTCGTCTAGTTGTTCTTGAAGCCTGTCAGCTAGGAGTCTCTCGTAGACTTTCGCAACGATCTCCAGCAGGGCGATTGGCCCGTAATTTACCAGTTGATCAGGAGGTTTACCTCCCTTGGGTATGAAGATCACCTTAGCAATCTTGAAACTTTCCGGGAAGTAGCCCGTGTTCAAAGAAGCATTGTAGATGTTAACGATTTCCTGAATGATCTGATGAGGGGCGGTAACCAAGTTGTTTCTGGTGATACCCGTCCAGACTGGTGCCTTTTGTCGAAAGGCTTTTACAGTGGCCATGACCTCCTCTGGTGTTATGGGACGTCCGTGGCCCGCCATCTCCCTGCCTTCGTTGACTTGATGTAGTAGGTGCATGCGATGCATTTCCTGATTTAGTTCTTCAATCAGTTGGCCTGGTCAAACTCGTCGTTTTCCTCAGGGGTAAACCTGAAAACGTTTTCCCAGAAGTTCCTAGTTTCAGATCTCCCTGAACAAATTTCCGCAGAGAGTTCTTTTCGCTGTCCAGCCGTTCGTATTAATTTCCATGATTCTTAGTGAGTTCCGTTCCATTGTGAGATGTATTTAACTGTGTTTCTTCTTGGGCTTTTTGTTTTTCTTGGTCTGTGGGGCGGGTCTGGAGTGCCCAGGCTTTTCGCTCTTCGGGGGAGGACAAGGAGTCTTTGACCGACTCTTCGTCGCTCTTGTGCGAGTGCATGGGCCCTCGTCACAATCCGAAGATGTGGCTTCTTCTTCTTCTCTGTCATTAGTCTCGTCTTCTTCCTTGGATTTCTCCGATGAGGGAGATTCTATGCCTTCTCTTAATCCACTGGGTTTCTCTTTATTGTTCCCAATAACGCTATCCTTGAATGCCCTAGAGCATTCGGGGTCGTCAGGCACGATGATGGATGGCAATTTATTGGCTTTTAGAAGTGCGTTTAAAACCTGGCTTTAGTATCCAGGTTTTACCGCATTTGCCACGTTTGCATGAGTAATGCAGATTAGGATTTTCGCACTTAGATCGTTGGTGAAGATCATCGGTGAGGGAGTTGAGGCCATCCATTCACTTTTCTTCACAGTGCTTGCGTATGTGGTTGTTTTTCTCTTCTTTTCTTCTTCTTCCATTTTCTTTATGATTTCTTGCCTCTTGGGGCAGTTGAGGGCCATCGTTCGATTGGGTCCCTCGCAGTTCATGTACATTTTTTCCGTGCTTTTGCAGGAGTCACATCTATGACCCTGTGTGGCGCATTCGCTGCACCAGATCGTTCCTTTTTTGGAGGGGGGGGGGGGGGGTAGCTGACGGTAGTATGTTGTTCCAAAGCATAACAGACGAAGCACATCTCGATACTATGGGACTTCTCATGCTCGATATTGCAGCCTGGAATCCTCATATTAAAAATGAGGAATCCCTCCGTTGCCTCCTCGTGGGACATTCCGGTGGTCTGAGAGGTCACCTTAAAGACATGGGTGTGGTCACGGAATTTGATCACTTCCCTGATCTTTGCCCATGTGGGATTTTTTTCAATTTCACTTATAATGTCCACGGGGGAGTTCTCACCCACCCAGCTCTCCACCTTTCGGCAGATTACGCTCCTGTTGGCAGAGATTGCTGGTAGGGTTTTGGCTTCTAAGTCCATCTTTTTTAGCACCTCAGCCCCTTCATCGGATAGGGGCCGGTCTTTTTCTTTGATCTCACCGCATATAGCGATGAATCCATTTGGGATATCAATTAACTTTATCAGTGCAATCCTTATATTCTCGAATAAGGATTGGCACACAGTCTTCTTCTCGTAGGTCTGCTTTCCTGCTATGGTCCGTAGGGGGACCCTCTTAGGGAGGGCCTCCATCGTTGTAGGCGTCTGCTTCCTTCTTTCTTGATGTTCTTTTCTCTCTGTAAAAAATGTGTAATTATTATGTTATGGGTGAGCAAAAATGATGTCAGAAGTGGTAAAGGAGGTAGAGTCAAGGTTTAGGATTGACTTCCATGTGTGAAAAACGCTCCCGTCCAATTTCCTGTTGATTCCCCGCTCGGATTGTGCCGGGATAATGGGTGATGATGGATGGGGGATAGTTCTCGAGTGGGGACCTCGGAAGGTTAAGCTTGGTGGACTTAATGCATAGTGGCCGAATCAACGACCGCTGAGTTTTCGCCACCCCCTCACCGGTACGTACGCCAAAACTGCATCCAACTACATAGAGACGGGAGTATTTCCCTCTAGGATTCTGGCCGGGTCTCCCGGGCGATGAGGATTTCTCCTCCGTCTGGGACTCGCAGTTTTGCCCCAGGTTCGAAGAATATTTCTGACTTGTGCTTCGGCTGTGGGCTTGGCGTCAAACCAGTTTCCACTCAAGCCCTTAATTATGCCAGTCCAAGTGGCCGGCATAGATAAGACGAAATTAATGAAGGGCAGTCATCCGAGCAGGTTCCCACACAGGGCGGTGGACGGGAGTAATGAGGTGGTTAGGCCTTCATTTTATTTCATCACTCGCAGCGAAAAGATATATTAAATCTTTGCAGATCGACTGGGCTCCTAAAGACTCCCAGGACAGTCGCTTTCTTAGGTGGCGAGGCTAAAAAGTCCGTGATTAGTAAGCACGCGTGAAATAACAACGCTCTTCAGAAGGTAGTAAGGCAATGCTATTCAGTCGAATATTCGCCCAGCGTTTTAGGATTGGACATTGGACAAAATAAGAGATGAAGTATAGGTAGAATTAGAGAGAGAATAGTAAGAGAGTAAAGTGGTTAAAGGGTGAGTTTAAAGAATAGATGGTGTGTAGGAGACAGAATAAAAAGATCCCTGGTGAAAGGGTAGTTTTGTGTGTTTTTTTCTGGTTGTTTTGCATTGTTTAATAAACCATAAATTATAAATCCATAGTTTATATAATTAAATTAATCATGGTTAATTTAATTATTATTTTCGATCCTATTGATCGATTAATTGATCTTAGGCATTCAAGCCTTTATTTTCGGCGGGGGTTTTATTCCCGCTGTGACTTTTGTAAAAAATTTCGAAAAGTTCTTCGTTATCATTTATGAATGGATTTAAAAGTAAAGGTGAATTTTCTTCTAGCTTGCGTTTTGCAAGTGGTTTATAATTGAGCTTTAATATGCTAAAGGAACCTGCGCATTACTTTGTATGTTTTGTCAGTTCTGTCAAGTGTATTTCGGTATCACGACATTGTCTGTCTGTAGCTCGCTACTTTTGATGAATCTTACCTTGCCATTGAGGTAGGCACTACCCTGGCGTGTCTGGTCGTGGCCACGGGGTACCAACCCCCAAGACGCGGCTATGTACCCCTGCACAACCTTCTACAAGTCTTCAGCCATAAGAAAAATGTAATCTTTGCTGGAGATCTGAATGCAAGATGTGTAGCATCAGGGTATACCTCCTACAACAATGCAGGTAGAAACATCGAAGTCCTACTTGACAGAAAATCGGGACTAGAATCGGACCAGAATTCCCGACATACATTACAGGAAATGCAGCAACGAAACCTGATATTGTTTTATCCAGTATCAGGTTTCCGTACAACTACTACATCGAACCAGGCCCCATTATTCCGAGCGACCACCAGGCTATTAAAATTATAATTGACGTAAACCCCATTCAAGTTGCAATCCCAGAACGCAAAAGCTATAAGCAGGCGAACTAAGAATGCTACAAAAATTATATCCCAGACCCTTTACTCGATGCCAATTTAGAAGAGATAGATGAAGAGCTGGATAAAATCCCCGACCTCCTTATTAAAGCAGATAAAAATAGCATTCCCCATATCAAATATAAAACCCTTCCAGCTCCTAATTGGACCCCTCCCATGAAAGTCCTGGCCCCAAAATATAAGGAACTGTCCAATGTAGTAGCGCTGATAGGCCCCAACCACAATGCTCATAGACGAATAAGACAGATAAAAGATGAACTCCAGACACTAATTACGGACGAACAAATACAGGTATGGGACAGACTGATTGAAGGACTCGACATAGAGAGGGACTCACGAACATTTTGGCAGACGTACAAACGATTAAAAGGACAACCCACACAGAAGAAAATTATACTCAAACATGACGAGAAAGAAATTGACGAGACTAAAGAGATTGAGGAAATTTTTAGGATTTTCTGGTCTTCAATCTTTAAAATTACCCCCGAAGAAAATGACAATTATGACATCGATTTCGAAAATGACATAATCCAACAGCTAAACACACAAATACATAAAACCTCCTCTCATCATTGTGTATCGCAGGAAAGAGTGATGGAGGGCTATGGAAGTAAAATAACTGCCCAAGAGCTCTCTGTTGCACTAAAATCCTTTCGTCAAAGAGCACCGGGTACCACGGGGCAGACCAGGGAGAATTTCATCAAAGCCCCGCCTAATGTTCTGAGTGGGCTTCTTAACATCATGAATGCTGCTCTGAACACGGGCTATTTTCCCGATCAGTGGAAAGTGGCCAAGATGATCTTCCTTCCCAAATCGGGAAAGCCCCCGGACGGCCCTGTCAACTTCCGGCTGATATCTCTCTTAGAATTTGCTGGCAAAGTCTTCGATAAGATATTGGCAAATAGGGTCAACTCTTTTCTCGACGAAGCCAACCTGCATAACGAGCAACAGCACGGCTTCAGAAAGAAAAGAGGCACTGACACGGCACTAGCCGTTATTACAGAAAAACTTGCAGACATCAAGGCAAGCAAAAGGCATGTCGACCTGCTGCTCCGCTATGTTAAAAAATCTTTTGACAAGGTTTGGAAGAGAGGCTTGCAATTTAAGATCTTGCAAGTAGGCCTCGACCCCATTCTTGAAACGATTCTATGCGATTACATAATGGAGAGGAGAGCATATATACAAATCAAAGAACACAAAGGCCCCGAATTCGAGCTCGAATCAAGGGTCCCGCAAGGGGGCTGTCTCAGTTCCCTGCTATACAACATCTATACACGTGACCTACCACAACCTCTGTCCGAAGGTACGATATACGTCCAGTTCGCTGACGATATATCACAAATTTGTACAGCCGCTTACGTTCACAGGGAATTTATGGCGAGAAACACGGCTAGGGAGATATCTAGCATCAACTCTTACGAGAGAAAATGGAAGATATCAACCAATGCCCAAAAGTTCAAAATAATCCCATGTTTCGCAAGACCTTCAATGTATACGGGTAGAGGGGAAGAGAATCCCCTACTGCTCGGAAGGGACGGTTCTGGGGCGGACAGTTACGAATAGCAAGAGAGATTTGAGGGAGTTTATAGGTTTATTGACCTAACTCGCTCAAATAAACTCAAGATATTCAATGCGTGCATTCGCTCGAGACTCTTATACCCCACGGTGCCGTTGAACGCGAGCGCCAAGACCCACATTGCGAAACTTCAAGTCATCCAGAACAAAGCGGTTTTACTTATTACAAACACTCGAAGAAGAGAACGTAAACGACAGAGGGAGCTCCACGACTCAGTTGGATTATCTCCGATCAACGTGGCGCTCCACGAGAGAGCTAAGAGGATATGGCAAGCCATTGGCGCCCGCTCGACCCCTGAATTCTTTCGTACACACTTAGAAATCGAAGTAGACCCAGCGTTTTAGGATCAACGGTTCAACGGATCAACGGTTTATTAAGTAATAAATACAAAAAGGGGTAATTGCATACATCATATGTAGTTAGAATGATAGAAAAAAGTGGTGAAAATAGATTTAGCAGAGGAGGTAAAAGCACTGAGTAGGAGTAGGAAAAGATAGCTTCCCGGAGACATGGAAATCGTTATCAATTTACATTTGGAAGTTAAATTTAAATACTATACAAAGATTAAGGATAATATACAATACATTCTTAAGATTACTGTAGTTATATATTTGTTATTGTTCATTTAATTTTAGTTTATTTTATTACATTTTATATTTACAATTCAAATATTATAGAGAGGTTAAGGATAATTTACCATACAATCTTAAAATTACTGCTATTGTACACTTATTTAATTCGTTAGATTATTATATTTTACTACACTTTATATTTACGTTAGTTTTTAATGCTTATTAATTCTGTTTTTGTAATTTGTTAATATAGTTTTACATTAATTCGTTTAAAATTTGATTTATTATTATTGTATAATTTTTTTATTTTTGCTTATTTATTTACTACATAATTTATTCTCACTAAATTAGTTTAGTAACACTTTAATTGTTCGTTACTTTATGTTAAGACTAGATTTCCTATTACTGTCTATAATTTACTGTTTATTCACTTTTGCTTAATTTGTATTTATTCCAATTATTTTACTATTTTCACTATATAACTTTTCATTGAATTAGATTTATTTCACTTATTTGATTAGTTCATTCGCTCACAGTTATTATTCACTTTGATTGCACTTTTTTCGATATTCACTATTTGATTTGTGATTCTTTTTGACCACTCTTTATGGCTTTAAATGTTGTCATATTTACGTTGTGTACATCTCTTGGGTTGATATACACTAGGGATTTTAAGAGTAGGGCCAACACTTCTTTCCTGGAGTATGGTCCCTCGTACGTCCATTTGTACTCACCCGCATGACTTGACTTTTGTGTATAGAAAGAACAGAGAGGGACCGCTGTATGCGATACGGCAGTCAGGTAGTCAGAGAGGAGCGTTGAAGAAAACATTTACGAAAAGGACAGCGAGAGTAGATAGGTCGGGGGCTATACGCCAAAGCGATGTGTTGTTGTGAGGGTGTAGGTTATGTGGTATTGACTGGGCGAGGGTTGGAGGTAAGTCAGGCGGGGGAGGCTGACTGCTCATCCGGAAACGCGTTATTCATGATGGCTATTGGTTTATGCGAAGAACGGTACGGGCGGCGGGTGTTCGTGGGCCGCGGGATATCGCGGCGCCATCGCGTACCTTCTTACGTGTAGCGAGGTGTAAAGTGGGTCTGTG
Organism: Ceratothoa steindachneri; assembly: GCA_963969495.1. Classification (NCBI taxonomy): domain Eukaryota; kingdom Metazoa; phylum Arthropoda; class Malacostraca; order Isopoda; family Cymothoidae; genus Ceratothoa; species Ceratothoa steindachneri. The sequence continues at coordinate 100,015,504 of OZ018335.1, read as the reverse complement.
GTGAGTTTGTTGAGTTGTTTGGTGAGTCTGGTATGAGCGTAAGTGTTGAGAGGAGCTAGTTTATTGTTGTTGTGTAGTGCGTCCATTCTCGAGTACCGCGGCGAACGGCAAGCGCGCTTCAGAGCAGATTTCTGAATGCGATGAGCCTTTCACTTCCACGTGTCGCTCGCAGCTACGAGTGACAGTGGGGCGTACGTGAGAATGGGACGCACGAGTGCTTTGTATAAGTGTAGTTTTAGTTTTTTAATCGCTGGGTAGAACCTACCCAGCGATGCGTTTGTGCGAGAGGCTCTTGCTTGTATTATGTTCTGGTGTAAGTTGAACCTGAGGGATTTGTCGAATGTTACCCCCAGGATTTTGGTGCGCTGTGTGTATGCGAGCCTTGTTGGGTTTTGGTGGATCATGTCTGGTGTGTGTGATTAGATTTTCAGGTTGTGCATGAAGTGATCTCTAGCGCCGTAGAGTGTCATCTGTGTCTTCTGAGGATTCGTGGCAATCAGCCATTTATCCTCGTAATCTGTCTTCTCGTCTTGTATTCTCTGTGCGTGGAGCGCGATTTCTTCAGGGGCTCGGCCGCTGACGAGAATGGTCTCGTCGTCGGCGTAGGCCACTATGTATGTGTGAGCACAGTTTTCTGGTGGGCGTGGGGTGTCATTTGTAGACATAATGTAGAGTGTGGGTGCCAGTACGCTTCCTTGGGGAACGCCTGAGCGTGGTGAGAAGGGTCTTGATAGGGTGTTGTTGTATCTGATGTGACAGCGCCGTCCAGTGAGGTAGTGCGAGAGGAGCCTTCTGGTGCAGAGAGGTAACTCCGTGTTGTTGGCGAGTTTCCAACGGAGTCCCTCGTGCCACACCTTGTCAAAGGCCTTCTCCACGTCCTTACTGACGGAGAGAGTCTTTTGGTGTATCTGTCGTTTCTTTTGTATTCTGTCGTGAACGATGGTCACGGCCGCCTGAGTGGAACTGCCTCTCCTGAACCCGTATTGATGGGGGGAGAACCAGTCCCTCTCCTCCAGGGACTCCCGTAGACGGCAGTTGACCATGCGTTCAAGTATTTTGCCTAGGTGCTCTAGTAGAGCAATAGGCCTGTAATTGTTTGGGTGTTTTGAGTCTTTGTGTTGTTTGTGTAGGAGTATGTTGTGAGAGACTTTGAATATTTTAGAAAAGTGGCCTGAGGCTAGTGAGGCATTGAATAGATGTGTAAGTGTAGGGTATATGTCTGCGTAGAGGTTGTGTATGAGTGTGGCTGGTAGGCCGGAGGGGCCGGGGGCTCGTTTTGGTGTCGTTTTTATGTAGTGTTTTGTTTCTTCGACGGTGATTGGAGTGGTTAGTGTGGACGTGTAATCGAGCACCTCCATTCGTTTCAGGGGTGCAGGCCTTAGCTCGTGAGCGTGAGCCCGACACCACTCCTGGATTTCCTAGAAGTGCTCCTGCGCATGTGGTTTTGGTGGGTTGTGCGTGTGTACGGTGTCCCAATGGGACCTGAATGCGTCGAGGATGTGGTTAGTGTCTGTGAGTGTTTGGTTGTTTATTTTGAGTGTAATTGGTTTGGATGGTTCAGTACCCAGCATCCTTTTTACGTGCCACCAGAAGAAGAAAGGGTCCATGCAGCGGGTGTCGTTTGCAATGCGGACGACCTCACGCCACTGCCAGTTTCTATCTAGTTGCACGCACTGAAGGATGCGGGCACGTAGTTGGTTTATGTTGTGTTGTCGTGGGCCTCTGGTGTAGTGGTTATTGTACTGTGTGATAAGTCTCTGTGTGTGTATTGAAAATGTGAAGTGTTTTATGCAGGTGTAGTTTTTATGTGGTGAGTGTAGGTTACGTGCGGTGGTGATGGTGTCTAAAAGTGAGCACCAGTGGTGGTCTATTTGTCCTGGATTGGTGTCCTCCAGGTCGAGATTGTGTGGTGTGTTCGTGGATATGTGACTCCTGAATTCTGCCCAGTTTGTGTTCTTGTAGTCATATAGCGGTGATATGGGGATGAGTATGGGAGATGTGGATATGAGAAGGCATATCGGTATGTGGTCAGATAGTACGTGGGGACCGGGTGCTATGTGAGTGTAGAAACGTGTGGCATGGTCGTTGCGGAAGACCACATCCGGGGATGTGGTGCCTCCGTGCGGACCGAAGAACGTGGGGAAGGCGGGGCCGATGTGCTCGCAGCGGTAGCGCCGCAAGGCACCGGCCAGGTAACTACCCGCATCGTTCATGTTGTTTGAAAGGAGTGTCGGGTAGAAAGCGTTGAGGTCCCCCGCGAAGAAGATAGGTAGGTTGTAGTTTGATAGGGCCCGGAGTGGGACTTCTAAGTTTAGCTGTATTCGTGGTGGTCTGTAGTGTGTGGCCACTATTATGGGGCCAGAGCTTGTGTCAATTTTGCAGGCTAGAAAGGAGGTGTCATGTGTGTTGACGAGGGAGTGGTGTATGTTGCGCTTTACTACGATCGCAGATCCTAGATGCCGCGCCTGTGGGGATAAGTACGTGTGATAGCCTGCAATGCGGAGTCTGTTGTTGGGAGGGTGTAGGCTGGTGGAGTTCAGGAGTATAATGTCGGGTATTTGTGTGTTGAGTACCAAGTTGGCGACCGTATGGCGAATACCGTGCCAACTGCGTACGTTTAGTTGTACTAGGCTAATTCGACCTATTGTCGTGGTCGGAGTGCGTGGGAGGCTGACTTGCCAGGCATCGTTCCCTTCTCCTTGGTTATTGCCCAGGAGGCATGAGGGGCGAGTACCTTGACTCGTGTAGATGTTTGTTTGTATGTCACGGCGGTGTTGTTGGGTGGAGGAGCCGTAGTGGGTGGAGAAGTGTGTACTGTGGATGTCAAGGTGGTGGCTTTGGAGGGGGTGGTGTCTTGGTGGGGGGAGTTTGTGGCGGAGGTGGGTGGCGTAGAGCTGGATGATGAAGGGCTAGAAATCGTTGGAGAGGTACAGATTATGAGAGGAGGGGTGTCGGGGGAGAGAGGAGGTTGGGTCGGGGGAGGGGTGGAAGGAGAAGGGATTGAGGGGGAAGGAGTCGGAAGAGAAGGAGTGGGAGGAGGGGGGGGTTGAGGGGGAAGGAGTCGGAGGTGAAGGAGTGGAAGGAGGAGGAGTGGAGTGAGAAGGAGTAGAATGAGAAGGGGTGGAGTGAGAAGGAATGGGAGGGGGAGGAGTAGGGAGCGAAGGAGGAGTGGAGACGACAGGAGAGGGGGGTTGTTGTTTGTCCCGTGCCTGTGTGCGCGGGTGGGGCTTTGGAGTGGGTTTTTTTGGATTGGCACGGGGTGTGGTGGACTGTGTGGGGGTTGGGGTGACAGTGGAAGCTGTGGGAGAGGAGGTATGGATGGTTGGGAGAGGGGTGGTGGCAGTGGAAGGTAGGCGGAGTTTTTATAGAGAGGTGGAAGAGGTGCGAGCGGGATAGGTGGTTGGGATGGGGGCGGGAGCAGTGGCTAAGGAAGGTGCAGGGACAGGGCAGACGGCGGGGAGAGCGTGATGAGAGTGGGTGGCGGTGGTTCCCTGCGAGGAGGGGTGTGTACCCGTCGGGGTGGGGAGGAGTGCGGGTCTGGATGTGTGTCCTATCTATTAGAGTAAACACCTTCTCAGGGAAGGTGATCTGCTCTATGCTATTGGAGGCGAATAATATGTTCAGAATCTCTGCTTAAAGTCGAGGGTCGCCCCTCGACATATCTTTTGCCACCGCTGAGAGTATGGTGGCCAGGTGTAGTTTAGTTTTTGTGTTGTCGCTTGTGTGGTGTAGGGTGGGGGTGGGGGTGTAGAGTGGGGTGGGGGTGGGCGTATAGAGTGGGGTGGGGGTGGTTGTGTGGTGTGTGGGTGTTGGTAGTAGTGGGGGTCTCTGAGTGTTGTGATCTTGGATAGGGGGGGAATGGGATGTGTGGGTGAGGTGTGGATGCTGCAGGGGAGGAGGTGTGTCCGGGGTAGGGCAGGGGGAGCAGGCAGCGTAGCGCCGGCAGCAGCGGCGAATGTCATGGTGAGGGGAGGTGGGGCGGGGGCGGAGTGTATGGTTGTGTGTGTATTTTGTTGTGGGCGCCGGATGGCCTCCACGGCGTCGTGTCGGGCCTTACGTAGGTAAGGGCACCTGGGGTTGACGGCGACGTGGCCACCGCCACAGTTAAAACAGAGGGCTGTGGTGGAGGTGCAGGACGTGTAGTGGTGCCCCACTACGCTGCACTTTGAGCAGATTAAGTCTGCTGAGCATATGCTGGTGTTGTGTCCGGTCTTGTAGCACTGGTGGCATTGTGTAGGTCTTATGTTGTGTTGTTCTTCTATGTGCTGTGGGTTTGTGAGGGTGCCGCAGACCTTGATACCTTGGTCTAGCAGCGCGTTTTTGGTGGTGTCACTGGACAGTGTGATCACTGCCCAGTTCTTTGATCTGTTGAAATACAGGTTTTTGATGACCTCCTCCCCGTACTCCTGACGGAGATGTGAGCGGAGGTCCTCATTAGTGAAGGCCAACAACAAAGGGTTGGTCCTTGTTACACGGATCTGGTATCTTTTTAGGATACCGTCAGCGAGTCTTGTTTTTAGGTTGTGTGTGTTGAGTATTGTGGTGTTCTTCTCGTGGAAGGTTAGCGCATCCTCCTGTGAACGGAAGATGAGCTTGTGTCCTGTGCGAAGTTTAATAATGTTGGTAATCGGGGTGTCATGAGTGGAGGCTAGGTTTAATAGTGTGTGGTGGTCGATTGTAAAAACCGCTTTGTTCTGGATGGCTTGAAGTTTCGCAATGTGGGTCTTGGCGCTCGCGTTCAACGGCACCGTGGGGTATAAGAGTCTCGAGCGAATGCACGCATTGAATATCTCGAGTTTATTTGAGCGAGTAAGGTCAATGAACCTATAAACTCCCTCAAATCTCTCTTGCTATTCGCAACTGTCCGCCCGATATGACTCTTGCATACCCCTGTTGTGATTTTGAGCCCCAGAACCATCCCTTCCGAGCAGTAGGGGATTCTCTCCCCCTCTACCCGTATATCATTAAAGGTCTTGCGAAACATGGAAATTATTTTGAACTTTTAGGCATTGGTTGATATCTTTCATTTCCTCTCGTAAGAGTTGATGCTAGATATCTCCCTAGCCGTGTTTCTCGCCATAAATTCCCTGTGAACGTAAGCGGCTGTACAAATTTGTGATATATTGTCAGCGAACTGGACGTATATCGTACCTTCGGACAGAGGTTGTGGTAGGTCACGTGTATAGATGTTGTATAACAGGGGACTGAGACAGCCCCCTTGCGGGACCCTTGATTCGAGCTCGAATTCGGGGCCTTTGTGTTCTTTGATTTCTATATATGCTCTCCTCTCCATTATGTAATCGCATAGAATCGTTTCAAGAATGGGGTCGAGGCCTACTTGCAAGATCTTAAATTGCAAGCCTCTCTTCCAAACCTTGTCAAAAGATTTTTTAACATAGCGGAGCAGCAGGTCGACATGCCTTTTGCTTGCCTTGATGTCTGCAAGTTTTTCCGTAATAACGGCTAGTGCCGTGTCAGTGCCTCTTTTCTTTCTGAAGCCGTGCTGTTGCTCGTTATGCAGGTTGGCTTCGTCAAGAAAAGAGTTGACCCTATTTGCCAATATCTTATCGAAGACTTTGCCAGCAAATTCTAAGAGAGATATCAGCCGGAAGTTGACAGGGCAGTCCGGGAACTTTCCCGATTTGGGAAGGAAGATCATCTTGGCCACTTTCCACTGATCGGGAAAATAGCCCGTGTTCAGAGCAGCATTCATGATGTTAAGAAGCCCACTTAGAACATTAGGCGGGGCTTTGATTAATATTCTCCCTGGTCTGCCCCGTGGTACCCGGTGCTCTTTGACGAAAGGATTTTAGTGCAACGGAGAGCTCTTGGGCAGTTATTTTACTTCCATAGCCCTCCATCACTCTTTCCTGCGACACACAATGATGAGAGGAGGTTTTATGTATTTGTGTGTTTAGCTGTTGGATTATGTCATTTTCGAAATCGATGACATAATTGTCATTTTCTTCGGGGGTAATTTTAAAGATTGAAGACCAGAAAATCCTAAAAATTTCCTCAATCTCTTTAGTCTCGTCAATTTCTTTCTCGTCATGTTTGAGTATAATTTTCTTCTGTGTGGGTTGTCCTTTTAATCGTTTGTACGTCTGCCAAAATGTTCGTGAGTCCCTCTCTATGTCGAGTCCTTCAATCAGTCTGTCCCATACCTGTATTTGTTCGTCCGTAATTAGTGTCTGGAGTTCATCTTTTATCTGTCTTATTCGTCTATGGGCATTGTGGTTGGGACCTATCAGCGCTACTACATTGGACAGTTCCTTATATTCTTGGGCCAGGGCTTTCATGGAAGGGGGCCAATTAGAAGCTGGAAGGGTTTTATATTTGATACGGGGAATGCTATTTTTATCTGCTTTAATAAGGAGGTCGGGGTTTTTATCCAGCTCTTCATCTATCTCTTCTAAATTGGCATCGAGTAAAGGGTCTGGGATATAATTTAGAAGGTAATTTTTGTAGCATTCTTAGTTCGCCTGCTTATAGCTTTTGGGTTCTGGGATTGCAACTTGAATGGGGTTTACGCCAATTGTGATTTTAATAGCCTGGTGGTCGCTTGGAATAATTGGGCCTGGTTCAATGTAGTAGTTGTACGGAAACCTGATACTGGATAAAACAATATCAGGTTTCGTTGCTGCATTTCCTGTAATGTATGTCGGGAATTCTGGTCCAATTCTAGTCCCGTATTTTCTGTCAAGTAGGACTTCGATGTTTCTACCTGCATTGTTGTAGGAGGTATACCCTGATGCTACACATCTTGCATTCAGATCTCCAGCGAAGATTACATTTTTCTTATGGCTGAAGACCTGTAGAAGGTTGTGCAGGGGTACATAGCCGCGTCTTGGGGGTTGGTACCCCGTGGCCACGACCAGACCCGCCAGGATAGTGCCTACCTCAATGGCAAGGTAAGATTACTCAAAAGTAGCAAGCTACAGACAGACAATGACGTGATACCGAAATACACTTGACAGAACTGACAAAACATACAAAGTAATGCGCAGGTTCCTTTAGCATATTAAAGCTCAATTAAAAACCACTTGCAAAACGCAAGCTAGAAGAAAATTCACCTTTACTTTTAAATCCATTCATAAATGATAAAGAAGAACTTTTCAAAAGTTTTACAAAAGTCACAGCGGGAATAAAACCCCCGCCGAAAATAAAGGCTTGAATGCCTAAGATCAATTAATCGATCAATAGGATCGAAAATAATAATTAAATTAACCATGATTAATTTAATTATATAAACTATGGATTTATAATTTATGGTTTATTAAACAATGCAAAACAACCAGAAAAAACACACAAAACTACCCTTTCACCAGGGATCTTTTTATTCTGTCTCCTACACACCATCTATTCTTTAAACTCACCCTTTAACCACTTTACTCTCTTACTATTCTCTCTCTAATTCTACCTATACTTCATCTTTTATTTTGTCCAATGTCCAATCCTAAAACGCTGGGCGAATATTCGACTGAGTAGCATTGCCTTACTACCTCCTGAAGAGCGTTGTTATTTCACGCGTACTTACTAATCACAGACTTTTGAGCCTCACCACCTAAGAAAGCGACTGTCCTGGGAGTCTTTAGGAGCCCAGTCGATCTGCAAAGATTTAATATATCTTTTCGCTGCGAGTGATGAAATAAAATGAAGGCCTAAACACCTCATTACTCCCGTCCACCGCCCTGTGTGGGAACCTGCTCACATGACTGCCCTTCATTAATTTCGTCTTAACTATGTCGGCCACTTGGACTGGCATAATTAAGGGCTTGAGTGGAAACTGGTTTGACGCCTAGCCCACAGCCGAAGCACAAGTCAGAAATATTCTTCGAACCTGGGGAAAAACTGCGAGTCCCGTCGGAGGAGAAATCCTCATCGCCCGGGAGACCCGGCCAGAATCCTAGAGGGAAATACTCCCGTCTCTATGTAGTTGGATGCAGTTTTGGCGTACGTACCGGTGAGGGGGTGGCAAAAACTTAGCCGTCGTTGATTCGGCCGCAATGCATTAAGTCCACTAAGCTCAACCTTCCGAGGTCCCCACTCGAGAACCATCCCACATCCATCATCACCCATTATCCCGGCACAATCCGAGCGGGGAATCAACAGGAAATTGGACGGGAGCGTTTTTCACACATGGAAGTCAAACCTAAACCTTGACTCTACCTCCTTTACCACTTCTGACATCATTTTTGCTCACCCATAACATAATAATTACACATTTTTTACAGAGAGAAAAAAAACATCAAGAAAGAAGGAAGCAGACGCCTACAATGATGGAGGCTCTCCCTAAGAGGGTCCCCCTACGGACCATATCAGGAAAGCAGACCCACGAGAAGAAGACTGTGTGCCAATCCTTATTCGAGAATATAAGGATTGCACTGATAAAGTTAATTGATATCCCAAATGGATTCTTTGCTATATGCGGTGAGACCAAGGATATAGACCGGCTCCTATCCGATGAAGGGGCCGAGGTGCTAAAGGAGATGGACTTAGAAGCCAAAACCCTACCAGCAATCTCTGCCAACAGGAGCGTAATCTGCCGAAAGGTGGAGAGCTGGGTGAGTGAGAACTCTCCCGTGGACATTAAAAGTGCAATTGAAAAAAATCACACATAGGCAAAGATCTTTAAGGTGACCTTTCAGACCACCGGAATGTCCCACGAGGAGGCAACGGAGGGATTCCTCATTTTTAATATGAGGATCCCAGGCTGCAATATCGAGCATGAGAAGTCCCATAGTATCGAGATGTGCTTCGTCTGTTATGCTTTGGAACAACATACTACCGTCAGCTACCCCCCCCCCCCTCCAAAAAAGGAACGATCTGGTGCAGCGAATGCGCCACACAGGGTCATAGATGTGACTCCTGCAAAAGCACGGAAAAAATGTACATGAACTGCGAGGGACCCAATCGAACGATGGCCCTTAACTGCCCCAAGAGGCAAGAAATCATAAAGAAAATGGAAGAAGAAGAAAAGAAGAGAAAAACAACCACATACGCAAGCACTGTGAAGAAAAGTGAATGGATGGCCTCAACTCCCTCACCGATGATCTTCACCAACGATCTAAGTGCGAAAATCCTAATCTGCATTACTCATGCAAACGTGGCAAATGCGGTAAAACCTGGATACTAAAGCCAGGTTTTAAACGCACTTCTAAAAGCCAATAAATTGCCATCCATCATCGTGCCTGACGACCCCGAATGCTCTAGGGCATTCAAGGATAGCGTTATTGGGAACAATAAAGAGAAACCCAGTGGATTAAGAGAAGGCATAGAATCTCCCTCATCGGAGAAATCCAAGGAAGAAGACGAGACTAATGACAGAGAAGAAGAAGAAGCCACATCTTCGGATTGTGACGAGGGCCCATGCACTCGCACAAGAGCGACGAAGAGTCGGTCAAAGACTCCTTGTCCTCCCCCGAAGAGCGAAAAGCCTGGGCACTCCAGACCCGCCCCACAGACCAAGAAAAACAAAAAGCCCAAGAAGAAACACAGTTAAATACATCTCACAATGGAACGGAACTCACTAAGAATCATGGAAATTAATACGAATGGCTGGACAGCGAAAAGAACTCTCTGCGGAAATTTGTTCAGGGAGATCTGAAACTAGGAACTTCTGGGAAAACGTTTTCAGGTTTACCCCTGAGGAAAACGACGAGTTTGACCAGGCAAACTGATTGAAGAACTAAATCAGGAAATGCATCGCACGCACCTACTACATCAAGTCAACGAAGGCAGGGAGATGGCGGGCCACGGACGTCCCATAACACCAGAGGAGGTCATGGCCACTGTAAAAGCCTTTCGACAAAAGGCACCAGTCTGGACGGGTATCACCAGAAACAACTTGGTTACCGCCCCTCAGCAGATCATTCAGGAAATCGTTAACATCTACAATGCTTCTTTGAACACGGGCTACTTCCCGGAAAGTTTCAAGATTGCTAAGGTGATCTTCATACCCAAGGGAGGTAAACCTCCTGATCAACTGGTAAATTACGGGCCAATCGCCCTGCTGGAGATCGTTGCGAAAGTCTACGAGAGACTCCTAGCTGACAGGCTTCAAGAACAACTAGACGAGCTGGGAGCCCACAACCCTCAGCAGCACGGGTTCCGCAAGGGACAAGGAACGGAAACAGTCCTCGCCCTCCTTGCGGAAAAACTCGCCTGCAGTAAAGCTAAGAAGAGGTACGTAGACGTGGTGCTGCGAGATGTAAAGAAGGCCTTCGATAAGGTTTGGCTGAGAAGATTACAGTTCAAGATCCTCAACCTCCAGCTTAACCCACTCCTGGAAAGGGTCCTTTGCAGCTATGTCTCCGATAGGAGAGCCCGAATTGCAATCGAAGGCTGCAAAGGACCAGAATTCGAACTCGAGGCGGGAGTTCCACAAGGCAGCTGTCTCAGCCCTCTGCTGTACCTATTGTACACGATTGACCTGCCTGCTCCAGTGAGGTACGATTCGATGTATCTGAAATACGCAGATGACATCACCCAAATCGTCCTAAGGTCCATTCAGGAACTCTGGAAGTCAGGCGAGGGCGACAGCTGTCGAAATTGAAAAAAACAACAGATATGAGAAGAAGTGGAAAATTAAAACCAACTGCCAGAAGTTCACTATCATTCCAATAAACCGCCGGAAAGTAGACGACGTCATCGTCAACAACGAAATCTATCCGTACTCCAACGAGGGTAAAGTCCTGGGCTTACAACTCTTCCAGACGGGATACAAGACGCACATCAAAACCAGAGTCTCCCTAGCCAAAAGAGAACTGAGGAAACTTTACCGTTTCCGAGGCCTCAGCGTGCCAAACATCAAAAAGCTGTATATGGCCTTGGTACGCTCAGTCCTAGTGTACTCGGCCGTGATCACGCAGATGGCAAGCTGCATATCTCTCAGAATGATGCAGAGGGTGCAGAATAAAGCCACTCTGCTGATCACTGGCATGCAAAGGATCGACCGTATCCGGCAATCGGTTCAACACCAAAGAATCGGTCTAAAACCAATCAATACGGAGATCCAAATGCTAGGAAGAAAGACTTGGGATAAGATAGACCGAGTGATACTCACGAATATGAACCTTAACCTAAATATACGTGCGAACCGTAGACGGGCTATAGGTAGAACTGCTCTGTTCCCTAGTAGTAGAACCTGCGCGAGAGAAGTGGTACTACCTATATATACGTAGTAGTAGTCCACTACTCCGATGTATTATGACTTCAAAAACTCACGCGGGAAGAACTCACCAACCTACCTTTTTATCATTGATTGGTCATGAGTTTTCAGAGAGAGAGAGAGAAAGCGCTCAAAATGACAAGCAAAAAAGAACCCGTTTGTCTAAAACACAACTGTGCAAAATGCCAGTTAGAAAAGTGGTGCGTTGACTTTCCGGAGGGCTGCTACTCAAAATGCAGCCTGGAAGGTATCTGCACTACTTGTATACTGACGCAAGAGGTGAAGAAATTGAAAGACCTCTATAGAGCCTCAGAGGGGAGAGAGCTCAAAGTCTTGAGAGGAAGGTGGAGAAACTCGATGCCCTTCACGCAGCTCACATTCGAGGCCTAGAAGAGGCACCGCCCACTGACGCATCGGAATCTCCTGCACTCGCACAAGAGCGACGAAGAGTCGGTCAAAGACTCCTTGTCCTCCCCCGAAGAGCGAAAAGCCTGGGCACTCCAGACCCACCCCACAGACCAAGAAAAACAAAAAGACCAAGAAGAAACACAGGTAAATACATCTCACAATGGAACGGAACTCACTAAGAATCATGAAAATTAATACCAACGGCTGGACAGCGAAAAGAACTCTCTGCGGAAATTTGTTCAGGGAGATCTGGAACTACGACGTGTTAATCACGAATTACTCTCAAGAGCGGTACGACGGTGCCGCCATCGCCATCAAAAGAGGGATCAAGTACAATCCAATAAGAAACCTGGAAGAATCCTATCTTGCAATAGAGTTCGAACTTGATATAGGTAACTGGTCATCGCCACCGGGTACCAGCCGCTGAGACGAGAATATTTGCCAATCCATTCTCTCTCTGGCCTATTTGGCAGAAGGACCCCCACCATATTATTGGGGGATCTTATTGCCAGATGTCGGGAATCTGGGTACAGGACCTTCAATGGAAATAGAAGGTGCCTTGACACTATGATGGACTGAAATATTGTCCATAGAATAGGCTCTCACTTCCCAACCTATACTCGAGGAAGAAGTGCCACAAAACCAGACATTTATCTGGCCAATCGTCAGCTGCCGTTCAATTACTACATGGAACCAGTCCAGGTACCATATAGTAATCATATAGGGATCCTACTTACAATCAACAGGAACCCTATACAAGTCTCAGCTCCAGTCAAAAAAGACTACAGGAGAGCAAACTTGGCACGGTATGCGGGTCTTCTCGAGGCCTATCGCCCACCAAATCTGGACGAGGCAATTCTCGAGGAGATAGACGAGGCACTCGACGACCTCAACGAACATCTTATAAATGCAGATAGGGCTTGCATCCCCAAAGTCCAGTATAAAACCATCTCCTCATACAGGTGGACTGGGTACATGAAAGAACTCTACAGAGAATTGAGAGTATTGTACGAGTTAAATATCAGAAATGCGTCAATTGACTCGCTACAACGAAATAGAGAGATCAAGGAAGAGCTCAAAAAGTTGATCCTTGAACAACAAAAGAGACAATGGGACGATGCGATCGAGAGCCTCGATCAAGATACATCTCCCAAAGACTTTTGGAAGAAAGTCAAAAGTCTCAGAGGATCATCTGGGAAAAAGAAGAAAATGGAAATACAAAAAGAAGATAGATCCATTGAAACAGAAGAAAGGAACATCGAAGTAATACTCCGGCGTTATTGGGAAAGAATCTTCAGCATACCAGAACAAGAAACGAAGATTTTGATATAGAGTTCGAAAACAACATCGTAGACGAGCTCAACACGGAAATACACTGAACACATCCTCATCACCAGGTGGACAGACTGCGTGACGGAGACGCCGAGATCACCGAAGAAGAGATCCTTGGCGCACTCCTCTCATTCCGACAAAAAGCCCCAGGCCAATCGGGGCTTACGAAGGCAAACTTCGAAAAGCCACCAGCTATCATGATCGAAGGAATGAGACGTATTTTAAACGCATGTCTGAATACAGGGTACTTTCCAGATGCTTATAAGACGGCAAAGATGATCTTGCCCAAGCATGGAAAGGACCCAACGTTGAGAGAGAGCTACCGCCCAATTTCACTTCTGGAATTTCGGGGGAAACTCTTTGAGAAGATCCTCAACAGGAGACTGATGTCTTAGCTGGAAGAAAACTCCCTCTACAACCCATGTCAATTCGGGTTTAGAAAGAAGCGAAGTACGGAAATGGCAATCAATGTCATAACGGAAAAGCTTTCCCAAGCCAAACGGGACAGGAGTTATGTGGATATAGTTTGTCGGGATGTATCGAAGGCGTTTGATAAGGTGTAGCAGCGGGGCATGCAGTATAAGATCTTACGGGTGGGTCTAAGCGAAAACTTTGAAAGAACTCTCTGTGACTACGTCATGGAGAGAACGGCGTATGTCAGTCTAGGGTGCACGGACGGACCAAAGTTTCCGCTCACTGCGGGGCCTCCCGCAGGGGGGGGGTCTGTCCCCCACCGTTCACTCGATATACACCGCGGATGTCCCAGCCCCTGTGTACCCCTCTTACCTCAATATTCAGTACGCCGATGATTTCAGCCAGATAATCGTATCTCCATGGACGAATGCGCCGTAGCAAGCTCGCATGACAGCGATGGAAATCGCGAACCTGAACAACTTCGAGTCTCAGTGGAAAATAAGAACAAACCAAGAGAAGTTTAAGGTGGTCCCTATTGGATGCACCCTAATAGCAGACGTGCGTGTGTGGGATACGCGATATCCCTACACCAACGAATGAAATGTACTCGGTATGAAAATCACCTCTACCGGGTAACAAGAAGCACGTCGAAGAAAGAATTTCTCGAGCCTCGGGCGCTGTCAGAACTCTATATGCATTTAGAAATCTACGTGAAAACAAGAAGAAGAAGATCTAGAATGCTCTTGTAAGATCTACGTTGCTTTACCCCACCTCCACTCTCTCTTGTGCCTCAAAAACACAAAAGAGGCGACTTCAAGTAGTGCAAAATAAATGCATGTACCTAATCACGGGTACACGCAGGAAAGAAAGAAGACGGCAAGATCTGCACAGAGAGGCGGGGATAATTCCCATCAACAAAGTAATAGAAGAACGGACCCGGAAAATTCAGGATCTGGTTAATCGGGAACTGAGTGAAGAAATTACTCAGATGATTAACCAGAACAGAAGAGCAGACTGTCGTGCCAGATTTCCCAGCTCCTCCAACCGAGTGGCTGGCGGGGACGAAGTACCGTTCTACGCATAATATGTGAAACCTGAAACCAAAAAAGAAGACAACCGAACAAGATAAAAAATTCACAACTACGACAATAAATCACCGATGAAGACAAATTTAAACTAAGATTGAGAAAAAACCCCGATTACGACAAGAACCCTACTAAATATTAAGAGACAAAAAAACTGAAACACGCACGCATACAAATGATACCAAGAACAATAAGCACGCACTTAAAAGTATTAAAAAAACATAAACAAATAGGCAATGCATAACATACACCAAACTAAACTAAAGATATTAAGACAAATGGCTTGAACGCCATAAATAATTATTATAATCAACAGAAACAACATAGAATACACGCTACAAAAAAATAATAAAAGTGATAGGTCTGATCACCAGGCTCTAGCATCTCTTGGCACCCTACCACACTTCTTTCTCTCTTCTTTGCTTGTCTATTTTCTTTGTCTATCCACACACCCTATCGTCCTCCCCTACATGCACCCACTTTAACTTAATCATAATCATATCCTAAAACCTTTTTCTTCCTCTCCCTCTCACTCCTAACCACCGTACTCACAGTGCTTGGAGCCTACTTTGGCTCTAGACAATGTTACTATGGGGGTCTATAAAGGAGTACCGGGCCTTCCCCCATCCCTCCTTGGCTGCTCTATGAGCGCCAAAGGGGCCGGGGGAAGGGTCGGAATAGCCGTACTTTGTTTCCCACCTCTCTTTTCATTTCATTTCATTTCCGAATTTTTAGAGTAGAGTACTGAGTACTAGTAGAGTACTTGAGTACGGAGTAGTTTACCTTTTGATAGGTCGAATTCATCATATCTCGTCGTGGCAAAAGAGGAAAAGTTAAGGAAATGTTCTAAGACGCCTTCACCAGACAGATATCCACCCTAATATCGCTTTTCGGAGGAATAGAACTTTTCACGAAGGAAGAAGGACACATCCAAAAGAAGGAAGATGGGCAACTCTGCCCGAAGAGGGCCATGGAGCCGCCCAATCTCGAGCTTAAACGGGTCTCCCTCCGCACCATCCGGGGGACAACAAAACCATCTTGAAGTACGGTCGTTGAAACCATCTTTGGAGATCTAAATATAGTCCTCATCAGGCTTATTAAGACTCCCCACGGATACGCCTCGCTATGTTGGACAGATGAAGACATCGAAAAAATAGTGTCAGAAGAAGCCAGAGAACGCCTTCGAAAAATTGGGCTTGAAGCTTCCGTACCCCAAGAAATCCTCGTAAAAATAACAATAATATTCAGGAGGCTCGACCCATTCTTCACTGACAATAGTTGCGAAGATATCAAGGCCGAGCTAACCAAACACCAAAAATGAGCGAAGATTCCCAGGGTCGAAAAATTCGGTAAGAATATAGTAAAAGTAATCTTCGAGAAAGTCGAGATGGCTCAGAGAGCCATAAAGGAGGGACTTCTTGGATTCTACCTTCGAGGCTGAAGAATTCATAAATCTGGAAAGCTGCTTCCGTTGCCTCGCAACAGAAGCTTACGCGGTGTGCTCAAAAATTGGTCACGGATGGAAAGAGTGCATGTCGGAAAAAACAAGATGCGTGAACTGCGGAGGGGACCACAGGGCCCTGGCTATGAAATGTCCTGTCCGCAAAGAAGCTCTAAGGAAAAAACGAGAAACAATAAAACAGCAAATAGGCAAATAAAAAGACATACATCAAAGCAGAGGCGAAGGCTACAATGACCGTTAATGGAACCGCAGCCCCGAAGCTGGTGATGCCAAGTGAAAGCAAAGAAATAATGACGATGGTCATTGTTGCTCACCTGGCGAATCTAGTCAACCTTGGCACCTTTTCGGACGCATTAAACCGTCTCCTACAAAAGAACGGGATTGCAAAAAAGCTGTGGTTCCCGCCCAAGACGCGTGGCAAGAAATATTAAATATTCAATTTGTCGACGACGTAAAACAAAAGACCCAAACAGAGAAGATGAAGACCCAAAAAACCAACAAAAATACACTGAGGAAGAAGCAACCACGGAGGAAGAAGAAACGGAAAAGAACGGAAACTAAAAGATGAGCCCGAGGAAAAAACGACAAAGAAAAAAAGAAGACGGAAGTGCAACTAGAAACAGAGAAGGAAGAGAGTAAAGAAGTAGAAAACAGCTCAGAAGAGGGTGAAGTCGAAATCCTAGGCTATCCTCACGGAGAAAAGGGATATTCTACTGCAGGGTTTCTTCTTCGACGCCCAGGACGTGAATCTCAAAGTCTTCGGCACATCTGTGTGCAGACCTCCAAAAGGAGACATAGAAAAACTGCCCGAAGGCATCTACCGTGGTGACTACAAGTGGACCAACGAAGGACCTTGTTCGCCGAAGGAAATAGAGGGACTACTGATGGAGCGCGCGGTGTTCATCCTGGACTCGTGTACCTACAAAAAGTTAATAAGTGGCCAAAAAACATCGGAAATTGAGTGATAAACTATAGTACAAAAAAGTGTAGAATAATGTATAAATAATGATAATAAAGTGATATGTGCGAAAAATAAATAATAACGGAAAGTGAATAACGATAATAAGTAAATAAACAGTGATAAAGTTACTATAATAACGAAAAATGGAATAAATAGCGATAGTAAAGTAACTATAATAACGAAAAGTAAATAACTAAAGTAGAATAAATAGCGATAATAAAGTAACTATAATAACGAAAAGTGAATAAATAAAGTAGAATAAATAGCGATAATAAATTAACTATAATAACGAAAAGTGAATAAATAAAGTAGAAAAGCGAATAAATATGGATAAAAAAGTGATTAAAACAAGTGACTAAAATAAATTATCTAAAGTGAGAGAATTAAATAAGATTAACAAAAAGTGAATAAATAAAGTGTTTAAAATATCTTTATTATAAATGACCAGACATGACTAAAATAAATAACAACGAATAAAAGAATAATTCAAATTGGAATTATGTAGATACTGCGGTGATTGAATGCGACCAAAAATGCTATATAGTTTTATTAAAATTTAACAATGTTAATATTAATGTGAACAACCTATTCTATTGGACATTGGACATTGGACATATATAAGTGAGAAATATAGTAGTAGAGGTGTTTAGTAGGAGAAAATAGGGGGGAAAATTAGGAAAATAATAAGAAAGTGAAATGAAAATAGAATGAAAGACAGATTCCTGGTGAAAGGGTAGCTCTGGCTTTCTTTGCGTTTTGGGTTGTTGTTTTTTTGTATTGCGTATATACGAGGGGGAGTCAAAAAGTTCTCAGATAAATGGCATAAAATTTTTATTTGTAATAATACTGTAATCATTTTTCTACATAAGCTCCATTAACATCTATACACTTTCTTAATCTGTGAATCCAACGGTAAAGACCATCTTTGTAGAATTCACGGGGTTGTCTCTGGCACCAAGTAATGACCTGCTTTTTTGCTTCATCTAATGATTGAAACCGGGTTCCTTTTAGGTGTCCCTTTAAATTTGGAAACAGAAAAAAGTCAGAGGGTGCTAAATCAGGGCTATAAGGGGGATGAGCAAGAGTTTCCCATCGAAATTCCCGTAGCTGAGATCTCACAGCTTTGGACGAATGTGCAGGGGCATTGTCATGGTGGAACAAGATTTGCTTGTGGAGCTTTCCTCGTCGTTTTTTGGCTATTGAAGTTTTCAGCTTCCTTAAAACTCCTTCGTAATAGCTGGATGTAACAGTTTTTTGTCCTTCTAAGAAGTCTATTAAAATAATTCCCTCCGAATCCCAAAAAACTGTAGCCATTATCTTCTTAACGGACCTCTCTGTCTTGAACTTGATAGGCCCTGCTGCCCCCCTTGGGTGCCACTCTTTTGATTGATTTTTACTTTCAGGATCAAACTGATACACCCAAGTTTCATCTCCCGTTACGAGGCGCTCAAAAATACTATCCTCGTTTGCTTCAATCTTGGTCAAAATAGCCAAAGAAAGGTTGGCCCTATGATTCAGCTGGTCTTCTCGCAACGCTTTTGGGACCCAACGTGCTGAAGGCTTGCTCAGGCCAAGATTTTCAGTTAGAATTCCAAATGCTGAGCCATGAGAGATTTCACATGCATTGGCAACTTCATCAATAGTAATACGGCGATCTTTATCCACTAGATTCCTCACAAGCTCGACATTTTCTGGGTTAATGGAGGTGGAGGGTCTCCCTTCACGTGGATCATCTTCAACTTCTTCTCTGCCCCCCTTGAAGCGCTTAATCCAGTCGTAAACTACCGCTCTACATGGCGAAGAGTCACCATAAACCTGTTGTAGAGCGTCAATAATCTTAACAGGCTTCTAATCAAGTTTAGTCAGGAATTTAATGTTCGCTCTTATCTCAAAATTTGCCATTTTATGGGTTCAAAAAAGTAACCTTTTTGAAGCACATCTAATACAAAGAGTCTCGACAAATTGAATGACGAATTTTGTAGGAATTGTTCAGAAAACATGAAAGTCGTGTTTGACCCTGTATTTACTTGTACAAAATCGAACATTTCAATAATCTGGCATTTGTCTGAGAACTTTTTGACTCACCTACGTATATAATATAGCTATATATATATATATATATATATATATATATATATATATATATATATATATATATATATATATATACGTATAGGAAAGGCATTCAAGCCTATGTAGCAGAGGGGTTTTTGGCCCCTACTGCTGGTGAAGAGTTTTTGTATCTGGGTTTTTAATTCCTGATTTTGCGTTTATTCGTGATTTTTCTGTTGTTATTGTTTCTTTATTTGGGGGGAATTAGAGTTTTTCACTAATTCAATGGAAATATATATAATAAAGATTGTTTTAAAGTGATTGGCTTTGTTTGTGTTTGATTTGTGAACGGAATTTCACGCGAACGTTGGGTTTATGTCGTTGATGAGCAGTCTGCTACTTGTAAATGATCTTTTGTGTCTTGCGTCATTAAAATCTATGTGCTCGAGCCCAAACTCGGGAAGGAGGTGCCCGTGTACGGAGTCCCAGATCCTTAATGCTCTATTGTGAAGCTCAACGTTTATGGGGGTCAACCCCAGTTCGCCCTGGAGCTCACACTGCCTTCTCATCTCTCTCCTTGGGGTTCCCGTTATAAGTAAGACAACCTATTCTGAACCCTTTGCAGTTTAAGGATCTGGGTCTTGAGACTCGCGTTTATGGGGACCGGGGGATACACGAGTTTGGATTGGATGCAAGCATTATAGATTTTAAATTTGTTGGAGGTTCTTAGGTTTCTGAATCGGAAAAATTCACCCAAGTCCATCCGTTCATTTGCCGAGATCCTGTTTGCATGACTCCCATACCCACCAGTCATAATCCGGAGTCCCAGAACCGTGCCCTCCGTGCGGTAAGGGATGCGTACACCACCCACACGGATGTCTGCGAGGGTTCGTCGGAATAGTGGGATTATCTGGAACTATTGGGCATTGGTATATATTTCCCATCTCCTCTCGAAAGAGTTGACGTTTTCGATTTCTACCGCCGTACTCTGTGCCATATAATTCCCATTCCGATAAGGCGTCGTACAAATTATTCATACATCGTCCGAAAATTGGATGTATAACGAGCCTTCTGTTAGAGGTTGAGGATGATCATTTGTGTATATATTATAGAGCAGGCGACTTATACACCCGCCTTGTGGCATCCTCGCCTCGAGTTTGAACTCAGGGCCATTGTAATCTTTTACGTGCACATACTCCCCCCTCTCCATCACGTAATCGCAAAGTAGCCTTTCAAGTATCGGGTCGAGGTCCAGGTGTAAGCTCTTATATTGTAGACCTCTTCTCCATACTTTGTCAAAGGCCTTTTTGACGTCTCGGAGCACCAGATTTGGACATTGGACATAAAAAGTGAGGAATATAGTAGAAGAGGGTTTTAGTAGGAGAAATAGCGGGGAAATAGGGGAAAAAATGATAGGAAAGCGAATATGAAGGTAGAATGAAAGACAGATTCCTGGTGAAAGGGTATCACTGGCTTTCTTTGCGTTTTGGTTGTGTGTTTTTGATAGTATATAAATACACCATCTAGTAAATGCACTGGGCATTCAAGCCTTTGTAGTAATAGATATTATCTCTACGTGGCTTTTTAGGAAGATTTTCATCTTCGATTCTGGGTGTTTCACACCTAGATTTGGATTTTTTATGCGTTGATTTGTTTTACTTGTTTTTTGGCGATATTTCGCACAAAATTTGGGAAAGTGTTATTAGAACTAAATGTAGCAAGTGCTAATTCAGTGGCTAAACTTGTTTGGCTTTGTTCGTGTTTTGTTGTGTTATGAATGGGGGTTATCTAGCTTTAAGTGAACTTTGGGTCGACGTTAATGTCATTCGGTAGTCTACTGCTTTTGAAACTAATTGGTCGTCTTAAGTTACGTAAATTGTCGAAGTCAATGTGCTCGAGTACAAACTCGGGAGGGAGGTGCCGGTGAACCTTGTCCCAGATTTTGGTTGCTCTGAGGTGAAGCTCCACGTTTATGGGGGTCATCCCCAGTTCACCATGGAGTTCACTTTGCCTTCTCCCTTCTCTCCTTCGGGTTCCCGTAATGATGTATACTGCCTTATTCTGGACCCTTTGCAGTTTAAGGACTTGGGCCTTGGAAACTACGTTTATAGGGACCGGGGGGTATAGGAGTTTTGAGAAAAATGCACGCATTGTAGATCTTAAGTTTGTTGGAGGTGCTTAGGTTTACGAATTTAAAAAATTCACCCAAGTCCCTCCGTGCATTCTGTGTAGTTTTCGCTACATGGCCCCTATACCCACCAGTCGTAATTTGTAGTCCCAGAACCGTGCCCTCCGTGCGGTATGGGATGTGTGCACCCCCCACACGGATGTCTGCCAGTGTCCTTCGGAATAATGAAATTACACGGAACTTTTGGGCATTGGTGGATATCTTCCATCTTCTCTCGAAAGAGTTGATGTTTTCGATTTCCACTGCCGTACTTCGTGCCATGAAATTCGCATTCCGATAAGGCCCCGTACATATCATTGTTATATCGTCCGCAAATTGGACGTATACGGAACCCTCAGTCAAGGGTTGGGGAAGGTCTATGGTGTAAATGTTATAGAGCAGGGGACTGATGCACCCGCCTTGCGGCACCCCCGCCTCGAGTTTGAACTCAGGGCCGCTATAATCTTTGATACTCAGGAACGCTCTCCTCTCCATCACGTAGTCACAAAGAATCCTCTCAAGTAATTACGGCTAGCTCCGTGTCTGTTCCTCGCTTCGCTCGGAAGCCATGTTGTTGATTGTTGTGAGAGTTGTTATTCTCGAGGAACGTATTTACCCTGTTGGCCAATATCTTCTCCAAGACTTTCCCTGAAAATTCTAGGAGAGATATGGGCCTGAAGTTGGCTGGACTGTCCGGTGGTTTACCGACTTTTGGAATGAATATCATTTTCGCTACCTTCCAGTGGTCATGGAAGTAATCCACGTTTAGGCATGCGTTCATGATATTCATGAGCCCCAATAAGATATTGGGCGGGGCTCGAATAAAATTCTCCTTCGTCAGTCCTGTACGCCCCGGTGCTCGCTGTCGAAAGGATTTTAAGGTCATTGAGAGCTCCTCGGCAGTAATTCTACCGCCGAGTCCCTCCATTTCCCTATCCTGTGATACGCAATGGTGAGGGTGCGCTCTGTGTATTTGATCATTCAGGTCATTAATAATTCCGTCTTCGAAGTCCAAATCGAAGTCATTATTCTCTTCCGGGGATATCTTAAATATAGATGCCCAAAAGAGTCTGAATTCCTCTTCGATTCTTTCCACGTCAGAAATTTCAATGTCATCACGTATAAGTTTGATAGTCTTTGCTGGCTGTCCGCCTTTTAGTCGTTTTACCGTCTGCCAGAATGTACGTGAGTCAGTTTCTACATTAAGTCCGTCAATTAAATTATTCCAGAGTACATTCTCTTGGTCCCTTATAAGAGTCATTAGTTCGTCACGTATGAGTCGTGTTTGTCGGTGTGTGTTGATGTTGGGGCCAGTGAGGTTCACTTCATTGATCCGTTCCTTATATTCCCTCGCGAGGGTTTTCATTCTAGGGGTCCATGAGGGGGCAGGGAGAGTTTTAAATATAACTCAGGGGACGGCTTCCTTGTCGGCTTTTAATAAATTTTGATTGAATTTATCCAACTCCTCGTCAATTTCTTCTAGGGAGGCATTATTTAAGGGTTCTGGGTTATAACTTTCGAGGAGTTGTTTATACTTATCCCAGTTGGCTCGAGCGTAGCTCTTCCGCTCTGGGATAGGGATTTGAATGGGGGAGGTTGAGACTTTAATAAGGATAGCCTGGTGGTCGCTGGGGATAGGGGGGCCCGGCTCAATGAAGTAATTATATGGGAATATATTGCTGGTTAGTACAATATCTGGTTTGGTGGCTGACCTGTCAGTGATGAATGTGGGGAAGTCTACTCCAATTCTAGTCATAATGTGTCTATCAATAAGTGTCTCGAGATTCCTGCCTGCTGGGTTGGTAGACGTATAACCAGAGGCAGCGCTTCTTGCATTGAGGTCACCGGCAAAGAGAACGATTCTGCCGTGACCACATAACTGCAAGAAGTTTGGAAGGGGCAAATACCCTCTCCTTGGGGGTTGGTACCCCGTTGCCAGAACCAGGGGTCCCACTGTGGTACGGACCTCCACAGCAAGGTAAGATTCGTCGAGTCCAATTATTGATCTAAGGTCAAGACCTCTTTTCACAGCTATGGCGCATCCGTCAAAACGTTCTCCGCTGTGATTTTTGGTCAAGACTTCGTAGGGAAAGATCTTTATTGGGTTAGCGTCGTTTATTCCATGTTCGGAAATAAATATAACGTCTGGGTCGCATTGTCTTAATACGTTTCCGTATACTATTTTTTTGTTTGTCCATCCGTCAGAGTTCAAGTGTAATATTTTCAGAGTCGTCATTATGTAGTTCACTTAAGGGTTTTCGAGTGTAGTATGGTGTTTTTAGGACTTATTCTCTTACGAGTTTAGGTCCTTGTGAAGTGTTTGGGGGCGTTATGGTTTTTCTTGTACGTTTTTTCCTGTATTCGCCGTCAGTTAGGGTGATAAAAGAGTCCGGAGTCAGTTTGATCAAGCCTTGGAGTAAAGCCTCCTCGACCTGCTTTTCACTGAGCTCGTCCGAGGTGAATTACCATTTGTATATTCCGGCTATTAAACCTTCGGATACATCTAGGGCGTCCATCTCCTTAGGAAAAGGGGACCTTTCAGCAGCGAATACCTTCAAGTTAATTTTTCTCGAATGGTATGCGTGCCTAGATTCCCTCTTGCAAGAAGAGGACGATCTCGGGCGCCTCTGGGGCTGCGAGGTTTTCCGTGAGCGGGGTGAACGTGTCTCTCCCTCGGCTCTCGCAACTCCAGTCTCCGTAACTTCATTATTGACCTTGGTGGGTGTGTTTGCGTGGGTGGTTTTGTTTTGGTGGGATTCTTTCGTTTGTCTTTGTTCAGTGCGTGCTTTTGCAGCCTGGATCCTGGAGTCCCTGGAGGAAGCTGGGGTTGTGGCATTGCTGGGGCTTGGGAGCTTTTGACAACTAGTCTCGCACTGGGGTTTGAGACTAAATTTCAGAATCTCTTCTGACCGCGGGTTCGAGGGGAACCACATCTTCTCCACTCCATTATTAGTTAGCATCTTATTTAGCTCATCCGCAAAGCACCCCGGCGAGGAGAGATTCGCAATATGAGCATAATATATGCAACACATAATTTTTGTCGAGTTTTCATTCTCGACATGGAGAAATGTAGGATTCACTTTCGACTCCGCTACCGCAGCTTTCGCAACCTTGGCATAAGTGGTGTTGGCTTTCGTTTCCTCTTCCGGTTTTTTTTTGTGCGGCTTTCTTTTTTAGGATTTTTTTTTTGATGGGGCAAGCCATGGAGAGTGTCTTATGTTCCCCCGCGCAGTTTAGACACTTCATGGTGGTGCTTTTACAACTCCTCCAGAAGTGGTTGTCCGATGCGCAGATGGAACACAAAATAGCATTCCCTTTGGGGCAGTTGGCTGTAGTGTGCTCCTCATACTTATAGCATTTGAAGCACATTTATGGGTCGATAAACTCCTCGCGTTCGACCTGCTCGGGGCAGATCCGAACGTTAAAGAGGAGCATACCGCACTCCGTAGCCTTTACCGCCATCGCCGAATCCGTAAAAACGATCTTAAAAACATGCGCGTAGTCCTTAAATTCAAGGACTTTCGCTATTTTGGCCCAGGGGTGTTTTTTTTCAACCTCAGCATGAATTTCTTCGATGCTGTGGCTACCGACCCA
Organism: Ceratothoa steindachneri; assembly: GCA_963969495.1. Lineage (NCBI taxonomy): Eukaryota > Metazoa > Arthropoda > Malacostraca > Isopoda > Cymothoidae > Ceratothoa > Ceratothoa steindachneri. Next base: position 99,990,859 of record OZ018335.1, on the reverse strand, counting down.
AGGATCAGGGCGTCGAAGAATAATGCTGCGGTGAGTTTTTATCTGAGAAGGAGTGTGGGGTCTGAGGTTAATCTTCTTTAGGGATTCTGCCACTTTTTGAGAGGTGAGGACTTCGCAGTCACTCTCCTTTTGGCAGATAGCCGAGTATCCGTTGTGCGTGTCAATCAATCTAACTAGGGTTAACCCTAGTTCCCCGTGAGTGATGGCGAAGACATCTCCCCCCCATCTGGCTTGGGGCCATCGGAGAGAGTCCTCAGCGGTATCCGCCGAGTCTCCCTCATTTATATCTCCATTTCCGCATAGGATCTGGAGAGATAAAAAATATGCGAAGACTCGGAGTGTTTGGCTGTGTTCGTGTGTGTGTTTGTGGGATATTTTTCACCAGTAAGACAAGAATAGGTCAAAAAGGGAGTAGTTCCTGTCCAAAACAAAACAACCCGAGTAAAATGGCACTTTACCTTGGGTGCAGGCGCTTCTCGAAGGCCTGCAGGTCTCCGGTCTACCTTAAAGGGAGTCCGGTGTGGAAAACAGAGGGGGAGGGCGGAAGCAATCTCTCCCTTGCTACCGACGCACGAAGCGAGTGGAATTTCACTTTTTACTCGCAAAAACGCAATGTCGCTCTCGAACGTAGGCTGAATCAGTATTCCTGAACGAGCAATCACTAAACGCGCAAAAACAACAAATTTCACCAATAGTATGCGAAGTCAAACGTAAGGTTGGCTTTACCAGAACACACGTGAGAAGAGCAAGACTTACTCAGGCAAGCAAAGCAGTCAGCACCAGATTTGCGTGGCGTTGTTCTGCTTTTATTTTTGCTAACTTCTCGGGGATCACGGCTAGCGGCGTATGCGTTCCTCGCTTCCTCCGGAAGCCACGCTGTTGGTGGTTATGCAAATTATTTTCTTCGAGGAACGTATTCACCCTGATAGCCAATATCTTCTCGAAGACTTTTCTTGCAAATTCTAAGAGAGATATAGGCCTGAAGTTAGCTGAACTGTCCGGTGGCTTGCCGGGTTTGAGAATGAATATCATTTTGCAACCTTCTAGTGGTCAGGGAAGTAACCCACGTTCAGGCCCGCATTCATGATATTCATGACCCCCAAAAGGATGTTGTCTCGTGTGATTTTTATTGACGTCTGTGTCTGTCCTCCTTTTAGCCTTTTTACAGTCAGCCAGAATGTACACGAGTCCTTTTCTAAGTCAAATCTGCCTATTAAATTGTCCCAAAGTACATCCTGCTGTTCTCTAGTTAGTGTCATTAGTTCGTCGCGTATTTGTCGTGCTCGTCTGCTGTGTGTAGTGATGTTAGGGCCGGTGAGGTTCACTTCATTCATCCGTTCTCCGTATTCACTCGCGAGAGATCTCATTCTAGGGGTCAAAGTAGGAGCCGGGAGTGTTTTATATTTTAATGAGGGTACGGCTTCCTTATCTGCATTTATTAATTGATTAGAGATTTTGTCCAACTCCTCGTCGATTTCTTCTAAATTTGCATCAATTAAGGGGTCGGAAATGTAGCCTTCGACGAGTTGTTTATACGAGGGGCGGTCAATAAGTTTTGCGAATCGGTAGGGCAAAACAGAGGAAGGATGATAGCTGTTCGTGGGGGGTGTTAGGACAAGTTATGACAAGCCAGGACCTGAAGCCGCACGCTCCTGCCTCGTCTATTTAAGAAGCAGTAGCTGATCGCAGATCGTCAGTCACAAATCTTTCAACAATGGAGAAGGTTGAGCACCGCGCAGTGATAAAATTTTTGACCAAGGAAGGAAAGAATACAATAGAGATCCATGAACGCATGGTTGCAGTGTACACCGACACCGACCCTTCCTATGCAACCATTGCTCGCTGGAATATGGAGTTCCGCCATGGTCGTGAGTCTCTTGAAGATGACCCCCGTCCAGGACGCCCGTCAGACGTGACCAACGAGGACAATGTGGCCCGTGTGGGGAGGATCATCCTCGAAATTCGACGGGTAAAGGTAAAAAAAATCGAGCGAAAACTTGGAATATTACATGGAAGTGTTATCAACATCATCCACGACAATTTGGCCATGACCAAGGTCTCTGCCCGTCGGGTCCCTAGAAACCTCACGCCCCATGATCGACTTCAACATCATCAGAGTCCACAAGGCCAGAGTTGCACAAGCTGCCTTGCATGAGTGTGGATTCGAGGAGCTCAACCATCCCCCCTACAGTCCAGATCTGGCTCCTAGCGACTACTTTTTATTCCACAAGCTTAAGGCTGCACTGCGTGGACGCCGATTTGGGGACGATCAAGATGTCCAGCTCGCCGTCCAGGATTGGATTGAACAGCAGTCGGGAGATTTCTGGTTGTCGGGAATTTGACGCCTCAGGGTCAAGTGGCACAAGTGCATTTAAGTCGAGGGTAGTTATATTGAAAAATAATAAAACACTTTTTCTCATATCTCGTTCCCTTATATCCGAATTGAAAAACTTATTGAACGCCCCTCGTACGTATCCCAGTTGGCGCGAGTGTAGCTCGGTGGAGATTTTTATAACCATAACGTGGTGGTCGCTGGGGACGGGAGGGCCCGGTTCAATGGAGTAATTAAATGGGAACGTAGGTAGTGTTTGTGAGTACTATATCCGGTTTTTGTGGCTGATCTGTTGGTGATTCATGTGGGAAAGTTTGGTTCAATTTTTGTCAATTTTTGCTGGGTTGGTCAACATATAGTTTGAGGCAGCACTCCTTGCATTGAGGTCGCCGGCAAAAGGAACGGTTCTGCCGTGACCACAAAGAAAAGGACGACCTCAGATGTCTTTGTGACTGCGAGCTTTTCCGGGAGCGGGGCTAAAGTGCTCCTCGCTCGGGTTTCGCAGTCTCAATCACCGAAACTTCCATGTCCGCCTGTGTTTGTGTGTTCGTTTGTTTGTTTTGTGCGTTGTTAGTTTTCTCAGTGCGTGGCTTTGCATCTAGCCCTGCCTGCGCCTGAATTCTAGGGTCTCTGGAAGGAGTAGGAGCGTTGCTGGGGGTGGGGAGTTTCTGGCAACTAGTCTCGCATTGGGGATTAAGACTAATTTTTAGAACCTCCTTCCTTGGACTGTAGGTTTGGGGGAAACCACATTTCCTGCAACCCATTATTTGTCAGCATTCTATTAAGCTCCTTCGCAAAGGTCTCCGGGGAGGAGAGATTCGCGATGTGAGCCTAATAAATGCAACACCTAATTTTCGTCGAGTTTTCATTCTCGACGTGCAGGTATGTCTTGCTTTCCCTAGACTCCGCAATCGCAGCTTTCGCAACCTTGGCATAGGTGCTGTTTGCTTTAGCTTCTTCAGCATGTTTTTTATTAATTGATTTTTTTAATCATCTCTTTTTTAACTGGGCAAGCCATGGATAGGTTCTTATGTGCTCCTGCACAGTTCAAACACTTCATGGAGGTACTATTACAATCCCTCCATGAATGTGTATCCGAAAAACAGATGGAACATATAAGAGCGTTACCCCTGGGGCAGGCGGCTGTGGTGTGCTCCTCTGGAAGCACATCTGGAGATCGATAAACTCCTCACGTTCGATCTGCTCAGGGCAGATTCGAACGTTGAAGAGGAGCATACCTCCCTCCGCAGCCTTGTTCGCCATTGCCGTGTCGCAAAAGGTAATCTTAAAGACATGAGTGTACTCTTTGAATTTTATGACTTCAGCAACCTTAGCCCAAGTGTGGTTTTTCTCCACCTCCGCATGAATTTCTTCCACCGAGTGTCCCCCAACTCAGGGATCGAGGCGGCGAAGGATAACGCTACGATGGCTTTTAATTTGTGGTGGAGTGTTCGGTTTTAGGTGTTTGGTTTTTAAGCACTCTGCTGCTTTTATGCAGGTGAGTGCTTCGCAATCAACCTCCTTTGAACAGATGGCTGCATAGCCATTGTGAATGTCGATAAGCTTTACCCGCGCGATATTTAAATCCGCATAGATTTTGGCAAAGACCTTCCCACGATCAGGTTTGGGGCCATTGGAGAGGGTCTTTAGTATGATCCGACAGGTTTCTATCATTTATTCTCCATCTGTCCTAATTTCGACTTTGACACATGGAGAATATAAATTGAACAGGGAGCCACAGAAAGTGAGCGTATGTGTGTTGGCTATATGTGTGTGTGTGTATGTAAGATTCTATAACCAGGGTTTAAAAATAGAAAAAGAAAAAAATTTCTTAGAGTGAATGTCTCGACCAATGGCAAAAATAAAAAAAATAATTTTTTTTACCGCAACAGGCACTTTACCTTAACCGGAGCTGCCTTTTGAAAGTCCGTCCCAGGTTAGAGTTCGTCCGAAGCTGAGGGTGACGCATTGAAGATTAGGGGGAGGGAGGGGTAAGCGAAGCGAGTTCAATCCCCGCCATCGTGTTAAAAAAGCGGGTGAAAATATTCACGTATTTACCACAATTCGTAAAATGACGAAAATCTCACTTCTCACTAGCTAAAACTTTAGCGTTTGAAAACACTTCACTCGCGAGTCCAAAAACACTAATTCGCGTTCACTTTATCAAAGTAAAACTTCTTCACCGGTGTAAGAGAACGCGACTTGTTTCCGGAAACCAAATCAGTCCACAACCTATTCTAAAAATTTAATAATATGATTTTATACAAAAACGAACCCTATTAATGTGTAATATCAAAGTTAAAATAATTAACGTTTAGATTATAAATATATGATCCCCTAACAATTCCAGGGGAAACCTCTCTATTTTTTTTCTTACTCATACTCATATCTTGCTCTTCTCCGCTAATTTAACAAAATATTTCACCACTATTACCATTTATTTTTACATATATGTATCGAAATTTTAAATATTTTGGATTTTGAATATTTGTGAAAAGCTTACTGTAATTACCATTTATTTTTTACATATATATATATTGGAATTTGGAATGTTTTAAATTTTGGATATTTGTGAAAACTTATTGTATTTCTGTCTCTATATATACCTTATTATTATTATTATTCCGAATTTTTAGACTTGGAAGAAATCTACAAGAAAATTAAGCTCACAGAAAAGTTCACAGCCAACAAAGGAGGAAAATGCGATGGTAGAGTCACCTCAAGAAAATGCCATCGATTTTTACCTTTTCTCCACGGGGACTTCAAGAACAAGATCTATTTTGTACGGGGCCACGTATAGCCGACCCATGATATAGTACTGCATACTGAGGAGTTTAACTTCTTATTTACGAAAGAGAAATACTACAAAGCGGGAAGTTTGTCTTCCTATTTATAAGGTTTAATGTGTAAACCATTTAAATTTTCAAACGAATGTTTACTAGGTTCGAACCCCAGACTAGAAAGATTTACCTTTTCCTAAGCGCCTACACTAACAAGCGGTCCACCCTAACATGCAGTGAAGTTTTGTTACCAGTCACCAAGGCGTTATCCACCTGGCAAACGAGAGAGTCGCATTTTTTTATACAGAATTCGAATTACCCGGATTTGTATATTTAAATTTGAATACACAAGTTTTGAATATACAAAAGCTGCATACATAAGGTTTAAATATTCAGTTTTTTAGTAAAAAGTTTTGAATATACAAATTTTGAATACACAAGTTTTGAATAAACAGACTTTAAAAGCGGAGTTTTTAAAATGCATGGTTTGAAAACACGGGGTTTTAATATACACTTAGAATACACTTGTTCTGAATATAGACTTGTATTATTCACTTTAAAAAATACAGACTTTGAATATAAAGCTCTTGCATATACAGTATTTGTAGACTTTGTGTACAGAGGCTTGGAATGTATAGATTTGGGGTACACATAGTCTGAATATATACACTTCGAATGTACGATGTTTGAATCTACAGACTTGAATACCAATGTTTTGTATACACACAGTTTAAAGTATACAAGTTTTGAATATTCAAACTTTGAATGCACAGGATTTCAATATATACACTTTGAGTTCACTCATTTTGAATATACACTTTGAATACAGACCATGGATACAGAAGTTTAAATTAGAACAAATTTCCCAATGCATAGGTTTTGAATATACATAATAAGTTGAATGCACAGTTTCGTATATACATACTTTGATTACATTATTTAATATACAGACTTATGAATCATATAAATGAATTTATTTTCACAAAACTGATACACTCACGCGTACACTATACCATTAACTAGATTCGAGTAATAAATATGCTAATTTAATTACTTTAGGCCCTCAAATATTAGCAGCGACTTAGATCAATACAAATTAGGGTAAACATTTGTAGATAAGTAAAAGAGCAGCGTAATCACAATATCATTTCACGTTGCTTCGTATAATTACCAGAGCCTAGTAATTATAAGGTTGTTATAGATATTAAGAGTGAATAATGGTACCGAACGATGAGGTCTTTATTAATTTGTGAACAAATTCACCTTTGGGTACTAGCCACCAATTAGTAATAATAATCTTAGGAGTTATTAAAAATCGATTTTAGTGCTTACCTTAATTAGTCTTTTTAGTGTCTTATGAAAATTTGCAACGACATTGTCCCAAATCCTCATAAAATTCAGAGTTTCATGCATTTTTTAACTATGGACTGAGTTGATGGCAAATTACATGTGAAAAGCTCTCCACAAAAACGTTCGTCATCTTTTTGCGCAAGCATAATGCCTCTTTTTGTCTAACCGGGAAAAAATAGGAGTAGTTGCTATAGCTTTGTGAAGAGAACATTAAAAAATGCATAATGCTAGTCTGGATTTCCATAACTGGACATTTTACAGAGACTCTATAATTAATTAAATTTCAGCGCTTATTTTCTAAATAACCTATTTTGTTCTCTTCAACAAGACCTCTATTATAGGCATCTTTCCGTTAAGCAAGGTTCAAAACACAGCAAACCCATTCAGGTTAGCAAATTTGATATAAAATAATTACAAAATAGGCATTGGAGTCAATTTTTAAACCAGGTTATGTCAGTCCTAGTGACATCAAGAGAGTTCTTACCTGATACATGTACACCTATGATCCGTACATGCAACTAAATTCGTGATTTAAGGGTCTAATGTGGAGAAATCTTGTTATTCTTCAGATCTATTTTTGATATTTCATTTGGAAGATTATATTTTCAGCTCAGTTTCGTTTTGATCTGGTTTCATACCATCCCTAATCAATAAAACACTATTGATCATAAAAAGACCGCTCTGCTTACCACTAATAACAAATTCTATTCAGCTCCAACACTTAATTCAAATATGATTTTTCCTTCTGTTAACCAAGATTAAATTCTCAGGACGATCCTATCGATACAAGGTAAGGTGGCGTTTTGTTTTACGTATCTTATGTAGATCAGTGTTAATAAGTAACTGGAACTGAGTAAGGTCTAAAGATTGTTAATGTGACTTTTACTTATGTAGGTGTGCTTGCCTTCTCTGAACCATGTGGATACCTGGTGGCTTCAGCGCTAATCTAGCCTTTAGAATATGTGGTTATCCATGTTTCATTACAAATCAATCTAGAAAATATTTTCCTTTTATGCTTTATAATTACTTTTTTGAATTCCCTCAAATCACATAGATAAACTACATCGAGGCGTGAGCAATGGTGAGTTTAATTTTGTCTGATATTCAACAAGACCCATATTTCCAAATCAGAATTACATTTCTCAATTCTTCATTTTCATTAAGGTTCATTTTTCGTGAAGTTCTGGGATAATGTCCGATAGATTTATTGAAAATCCCCAGAGCTAAATCAATCAAGATTTTAGGCACACTTTATCAACTGGGTCTCAAAATAGCACTTTCATTACTTATAGATCCGACCGGATTCTTCACTGGATTTCTGCTTTGGGGGTACGTAAATCAAGTGGGTTTTTTTAATGAAATCACTGGTGTAAGATTTTGTAATTCATTTATTGTCTTGTTTTGAGTATTGCTCTGCTGTCTTCTGCTGCTGAGTGCCACCAAAGATTAGTCGATGAAGCAACTACACAAATTAAATTTCTGCTTCCTGATTTTCAACTCAATTTATATCATCGCAGTAATGTGGCCTCTCTGGCATGTTTACATAAAACCAGAAATAATATTAAATATACCCTTAGGGTTTACTTACCTCCAACGTATGCTGTTCGTAGGAGGATGAAGCATGCCATTAATTTGCCTTCCTGGTGAGTAGGAGTGATCTGTATTAGCGGGATTTTATATTGTCAGCTTTGATAGACTCTAAATGCTATTTTATTCGGATTTAATATATTTTCCTAAACTCAAAGACAACAGCCGTCCAAGAATATAAGCAACTGTAGCCACCAAAATTGTAAGAATATTCATTTAACTTTTGCTATAATATATATTTAAAATTAAGGAGTGTTTTGTGGTCACCCTGTATAACCGCAGATAAAAGCATATGCGGACTTTGGGGCCAAAAGGGTATGCAGTACTTCCGATGTCAGTTGCATCATGGTTGCCCATGTTACACCTAACATGCCTTTCTAAACGAACTGAGTAAATTTCTGCGATGGAAATTTCGTCATGTTTATTAATTATCTTGAAAATCCGATTTCCTCAGCTTTTCATAATCCTTCTTGTTTGTAGACTCGTAATAGGAATTCCATGGGGGCTCTACCACCGATCTGCAGTCATTTAAGATGCCATTTATTTCTCAGTCGCGATTTACAGCGCGTATCCACATCGTATCTTTCGAGCCTATTATATACAACATATGATTTCTGACATCAATAGTGTGTTCTGATCTCAGGGAATGTAAGTATAAATCTTTCAGCGGGGTCATGATCTGGACGCCCATTGGGTGGATACGCTGATAGTCACCCTTGTGTAAGTAGCTCGAACGCACCATCATGACGATAGCCAATCCCAAAAGCGCTATCATTTCCTTTTCCGAAAGCGGTGTTTTTACACTAAGCTAAGGGAAGGAGATTCAGAAACATTGGTCTCTACAGGCCTAAGTGAAACTAACTACAAGTATGCGTTTACCACCCAAAACTTGCGTATAATATCAGAGAAAGTCCAAGGTTTCCAAAATTGATGTACTATATCCTATATCTCTACACTAATTATTGGCAGATGTTAAGCAAATTTGGATGAATAAAACGAAAGTTACCAGTAGATAGGCAATTTACTAGAAATTTTGAAGCGGCAAAATATTCCGAACGCTTAGGTTTCTTTTAGAGACAACCAGCATTATTTGCAAAGTAACTAATTTCAGTTAAGTTCTCTTGCCAACCGGAGTCCAGGAAATTTTCCTAAGAATTCTGTCACACATTTCGCTTTCTGCTAGCTGATCGCAAAGCTGGGACACTAAGATGCACTTTCAATTAGAGCCATTGCAGAGGCTGTCAAACGCTCTAAAAGTTCAGTTCATAGTATTCTGTCAACTTTTAAAAACAGATAAGGCGAGTAAATCAACAGATATGCCAAGGAAGATATGAAAAAAGGACGAAGGATATCAAAGAAGGACCCTTTCAAGATGGTTGCAGCAGTTCCTCGAGAGATTAGTGAAATCTTGGCCGTTAATGTCTCCAGGCAGACTGTGCCACGTCTGGTGGAGGAAGAGAATCTTCACGCTCGCACACGCGCGGGCAAGCCATTGATCAATCCGAAGAATAAGGAGGCTCATTTTGCATTGGTAAATGAACACGTAATATTAGTGGATGACCAATGGAGCCAAGTTCCCTTCATTGAAGAATCTAATTTCAATTTGTTTGGATCCGATGGCTGGGCAATTCGTTTGTCGCAGAGCAAGCAAAAGATTGTCTTTTATTTGCACCAAAAAGAATGTAGAAATTGGTGGAGGAAGTGTCATGATTTCGGTAGAAGGCACTGCACTACTTGTACACTTTCGGGGCACAGTGACTGCGAAAATGTAAAAGGAATTGCTCCAACAGCATGCTTTGCCACATCCGCAAACCTCCGAAGCCCAACTGCAATTTTTATGCAGGATAACCTCCCATACCACAGAGCCAAGTCGGTGAAGAACTTCCTGAACGACGAGTACATCACTGTTATGAACTGGTTTGCACCAAGTTTGGATCTGAATCACATTGAAATGCTTGGAAGACACTCAGGGAGAGCTCTATAGCAAGGAATCTGAAAAATGCTCAAGAACTCTGGTAATTCTTCAAGATGAATGGCACAAGGTTACTGGCCCAAGGTTTCAACAGTATATTGGTTCCCGTGGCCAGAGTTGTCAAAGCATCATCGAGAATAAATGCCTCTACACTAAATACTAATTACTTATAACTTGTAAAAATGTTTTGCATTGATTTTAATCGTTATATTTCAAAATAAATTTGTTCCCACGGTCTTTCGGATAATTTTGGACACTTCAATTTTTCTAGTAAATTGCTTATCTGCTGATAACTTTCGTTTTATTCATTGACATTTGCATAACCTTTACTCATACATAGTTTATACTTGTAAGTTATCGGACACCAATTTTTAAAACCTTTTATTTATTCAGCAAAAACTATGTGACATGTTGTTATAGAAATACAGACATCCTGATCTTTATGGTCAGTACTCTATTAGTAAAACTATATTGATTAAATTTATATCGGGGGATTATTCCATTTGTTTTTTTTCAATTAAATACAACTCTAAATGGGTAAGCCTTACAGGTCTACTGTTTTAATACAGTTCTAGCACATTTCAAAATTGCAATACAGAAGCAAATCTTCTAAGAGTTTTCAAGTAGGCTTTACCAAAATACTGAGTTTACACAACTTGCAATCACCATTTAGCCTTTGTATAATAATAGGGTGAGGTTTAGAATTAAAATCTTACTCTGAACAAATTGTAGACTCTGGGCGTAATGATATATTCTCTGTAAAATATAATTCAATACTCCTAGGTTTATGTACAAACCTCCCCTATATTGCAGGGGTCCCCAACCCCCGGCTACTTGTCAAATTAAAATTGCGTGCGGGCCGCCAGATCACTTCCTGGGTCATCGGTGCGGCCCTCCATCATTCTAAACGTGTTTTTAAACATCTTTTTTCTCACGATTGTATTTTACGATAGATTAAGTTATGGTTAGCTTAGGTTAGCTTAAGTTGTTAATTTAGGTTAGAAGGTTAGTGTAAGTATATTTTATACGAGTCTAATCTTCTTGTCTAATCTTATGTTCTCTTTTCAGATGGCTCCGCATTCTAAGAAACGAAAGTTCGAGGATGAAAAGCGTGTTTTGAACGCCGCGTGGGAGCGCTACTTCTTTGCTGAGTGAAAAGGAAAGCCCCTTTGCCTCATCTGCCATGACACTGTGTCCGTGTGCAAAGAATAAAATGTGAAGAGGTACTTCAAAACAATTTACGCCAAATACACAAAGATGTCAGAGGGGGACAGGAAGGAGGAGGTGTCTCGCCTGTCCTCAAGTTTAGAGAAGCAGACATCGCTGTTCAAGAAGGCCTTGTCAACCTCAGTCGGAGCAAGCAATACTCGTGGCAGCTACCGAGCTGTTCATCTGGTCGCCAGGAGCCTCGGGCCCTTCGCCGACGAAGAGTTCATCAAGGAGTGTATGATGGCCGCTGTGAAGGACGCCTTCCAGGAAAAGAAGGGGTGTTTAGTCAGATCAGTTTCTCTGCCTCTACCATTTTCCGCTGAGTCGAAGAGATGTCTCCGTCGTTTACTCAACAAGTTTGCTTTACATCTCACTGGCCTTGGACAAGTGCACGGATGTGGAGGATACTGCCCAGCTGGTGATCCTCTTCCGTGGAGTGATAGATCTGGTCTACTTCTGCGACGTGCGCTGGCTCAGCTGCGGCTCTATGCTAAAGCGGCGTGTCTTCTACCTCAGAAAGCAACTGTCGAAGTTCTTGTCTTCCAAGGCAGCTGAATTCCTACAGTTTGAGGATGCGGTATGGGACACCGAACTTGCTTTTCTCGCTTTTATCGTCCCAGACATGATATCAAAGGTTTATGTCTTCAAGATGAAGATCAAGCTATAGGAGTCTGAGCTTGAGAGGAAGGACTTCACCCACATCTCGAAGTTGGTGTCAGTTAATCCGATCAACACAGAGAAATACGTGAACGTCTTTGGGGGCTTGAAGAAAGAGTTTGTCAGCCGGTTTGCCGATGTACGTCGCTAGACCCCAGAGTTCAAGCTGTTCTGCACACCCTTCGACGCAGGCCCATAGTATGCCTCCGCTCACCTCCAGTTCGAGCTCATTGAGCTCTAGTGTTCTGACGAGATGAGCTTAAATTTCAACGGATCCTCCCCCTTACCCTTCCCGCACTCTCAAGTTTGCACACGTCAATTGCCGGCCCTAGTACAGAACTCGATGAACTCGATGTTTGGATCAACATATTTGTGCGAACAACTGTTTAGCAAGAAGAAACTGACAAAATCGAAAACATGTGCACAGCTCACAGATGACCATTTGGACGACGTTCTCTTGCTGAGTGTTAGTTTCATTACCCCCGATTTTTATAAGCTTTGTGCTGAGAAATGTCACAAAGGGCCTCATTAATAAATAATTTAAATTTTTTGTTGTTTATAATACTCGTATGTGGTTTTCAGGGCTTTGTTATTGGTGCGACCCTCGGGCCCTCTCTGACATGTCGACGTGGCCTACGGTACTCTTGAGGTTGAGATCATCTAGCACCAGAGTATGATAATAATAAGTGGACTCTCCTACCCTATTCCACACTTGCACTGCTATACACAGAGGTTCTGTGTGCTCGGTGCACTTTCGTCATCTTATGAGCCTCAGTTGAGTGGCAGTGTATAGTGTGACGTCCCTACCTGCTGCGAGGACTAAAAGCTTGCTGGCTAGGAGGAAGTTTTAAGTACGGGATGTGTTGGTCTGTCGACTCTGCTCACCTTCCCCAAGCACACAAAAAAGCTGGCTACGCCGGCACCATCCATTATAGTTAAAGTTCTAAGATAATTTCGTTTAAATGGTGGGCCAGGTTGGCAAAGCGCATCAGTGCTGGACCTGGACGGAGTATGTGTAAATGATAACATTCTCAAGTTTTCTGACCTTATGGAGACTTTTCTCTTAATCTTCCAATATTGAATGGGGGGAGGGGTAGTCATAGTATCTACTTTTCATGAGCCCCCTCCCTTTCTTTTCCTATAAATATATGACAATAAAGAGAAATAGTGGGACTGCGCATGAGGATCCGCCTCTAAGCGTAGCCTAGCCATCCCTAGTTGTAGGGGAGGACAAGGTAATACAAGACACCACTTCGACCGGTGAAGAGGCTACCCTCTCACCATCTGCATCCAGCAAGGGGCTTCCTATTTGCCAGCTTTGGAGCTGCTCTCGGGTAGCTTTCCCTAGGAAAAGAAGGTGGCCCCACGATATTTCTTAGGGTTCCCTCCAACCTTGTTCTATCAAAGAGGAGGCTTACTCCTCTAATAGACCAACGGGTGCGGAGCCTTCCACCTTACTCCCTTCTCTTGAGTCACTCATAGACGACTCCATCTTCCCATTAATGGCAGAGCTCCCCCCCCTTCATTTTTTTATCACAGAGGACTGCCTACAAATTAGGCAGGAGGCCTAAAAGCAACCGTCCCCGACCGAAACAACTAGATATGGCCAACCACCTTAGGGGGGCAAGGGAAAGCAGGGAGCCCCACTGATGTCAGCACGTTAGCCGAGGACAACACGATCCATCAGAGGAAAGAATTAGCTAGTTTGATTGGTCGAGAGACGAAGGTGACCCGTTTCTCGTATTGAAAGGCAACATTAATATTGTTTGTACGTTGCCAACTTTTAAAAATTAATTAATTGGGTGAGTATGAAGATGTAATATAATAATTGTCGTTTAATAGTTTGCTCAAATATATTCTTAAAGGACACTCCGATCTAATTAAACAATTCAAAGTGTATAATCCCTCACTACCGTACATGTATGGTTTACCGAAAACACATAAAGAGGGTAATCCGCTTAGACCAATAATTTCCAGCGTCGTAACCTAAGTAAACGGAAGAAAAGTGAGGCAAGACCCAATAGACACAAAAATAATTATATAATAACACTAATGAAATGTGACGTTAAACGTTTTTAAATAAAGACAATATGTAGGATGGATAAAATGTTCATTTGTGTCTTGCCTCACTCTTTTCCGTTTACTTAAGTTACTCTTTTTATCCTTTATTTCATTCAATGTCATATCCTTTGTTTAACCGGATTTAATTAATTTTATTCCTTTTTAATTTTATTTAGATAGATAGATAGATAGAGAAAGAGACACAGACACAGACAGAGAGAGACAGAGACAGAGAGAGAGAGAGAGAGAGAAAATGAGAGAGACCAAGGAGATGAAATTAGCCTCATCAAAGAGACGTTAGGAGTCACTCGCTTCAATATCACCCGATGTCTTCGTCACATTAGAGAAAATAATAAAAAGGATTATTTTTACCAATCATTCTATCGTCATCCGCTTCACCACCAATATTGGAGAGTCTGCTTTCTGACGGAGCTGCCGTTATTAACGGTGAATATCAATGAACTAAAAAAACTGGCCGATTTTTTTTTATTGAGCAGACGTTAGGGTTTGCTATGGCTGCTGGCGGGATGTTCCCGCTCTATCGTACAATCACTAAAGGCTGCTTTTATTTAAAGACTTCTTTTCGACAAATACATAGATAGAATGTATGTAGGTATTTATATTCAATCTGAATCGTGACGTTATTTCGGTACTTTAGAAGTTAACTAGTTTATTTGTTTACAAATATGAATAACGAAAAATGTCAACAAAGATTTTATTTTTCTTTGATAAAGATAGACAGAAAAATATCTGAACTCTTAGGAAGAACTATGATAGAAGCTTCAAATATAAGAAAAAACAACCTTAATTTTAATAATTTGGGAAAATATCTATGAATCTTTTTTTTCTTTTAAAAACTTGCAAACATTGAATAGCGTTTAATTTCAGAAAATTTCATTATATTATTTTTTTGTAATAAAATTATAATAACATACAAAGTCACACTTGAACTAAGAGAAAACTTTTTGTTTTAATTCAAACCGTTAAAAAAGTTCCCTTCCTAAAATACAGCGTTAGGGAGAAAATAAAAGTTCCCTACCAAAGGACTCCTCAGAAATTAAATTTGATTTTAAACCTCAAATTCAGGACAAAATTAAATCCGAAAAATATTATGAAAGGAATATTATGAAACAACACTCGCGAAATCAGAATACAAAAATATTAGTACAATGTTATTAAAAAAGACCAAACTTCCATCCATAGTTTACACAAGATAAAATTATTTAAATAACAATCATTTGGTATATCAGTTCAGCAGCTTTGGTGACATAAGTTTAGGTCATATATCGGATATACCACTAACAGAATAACAACCAAAGCACAACAACACCGATTCAAACCTACCAAAATTAGTGAACACTTTAGAACAGTACATAGACAAAAATTAATAAGCGTCATATCAGAACATTTAAAAATAAATCCAGCTTAATTAACTTTATATTTTTATTTACTTTTTAATTATCGATAGGAACAAAATATTCGCATTAACATTTGGCTGCTTTGGGGGGGAGGGGAGGGCGTTCAGCAGCGATCAAGACCTAAAACTAGCAGAAACAATTCCAAATAAACAACCAAGCAAGTTTTAACCATAAACTTTAATTACTCTTAATGATATTCTTACAGAGAAAATAAATAATATAAATTGATAACTTAATATAAAATATTTATTATATAGAAAATGCTGCACCACTTAACACGCGACCCTTCAACAGTATTATTAACGCAGAGGAGATATAATATTATTTTCATTTTGACAATGTTAATTGTATAATAAAGAAACGCTAGTACAAAGAAATAATTAGGAATAACTAAAAGATATTCAAGGACAGCTCTTTATTTTTATCAAATGTCATTTTAAACAAATTAAATGCTAAGTAAATATTTCTGCAAACTGGAGATTAAATCTAAAAAGCAATAATAAACTAATGTTATAATTAAAAATTTCCATTTCTTTGTTTGTTTCTTTAACTTTTACAAAATATAATTCCAAGTGAAATGTAAATTTCCGAGTTTTGAAATTCAATTATTCCATACATTTTTGTATTACCAAATCAATAACTAATAGTAAGAATAATTTCATGTTAGGTTATTTATTGCATATCAGAATCATTTTGAAATAACTGCGCCTTTTGACAATAAATGCCATTCTATTTCTCACAACAAAATGTACCTCTTCTGCTCAAGAGGCAAGACTGTGCTTTTTTAACTCCTGCCACCCTGTAGATAGAGCAAGAGGAAAAGAGTGGTCGCGTCTTTCCCAAGTGAACATGACAAACTTGTATGCAATCCTGGAGTGGGACAACCCCACTTGGATATAATCAGCATGAGGTTAAGTTGCAATTGAACTTCCACTTCCAACTGTTGCATGAACCACTAACCCAGGGGCTTGGGCTATAAAATTACCACAGCATGCAACAGCCTCCCTCCACTCTAACCCTGTCCTTCAGGGTGGTCTCAAGAAAAGCACGGCCCCTCTTAGTTGTGGCAAAAATAGCGGGACCTCCTACAACATAAGCTGTAGGATCGATCAAAGCTTCCTCCCTGTATGTCCCAAAGGGGTCAGAAGGAGCTGAGAGGTCACCTGCCCCTGGGGAGCTATAAACGAGATCAACAAAAGTCCCCTCAGTGATTTTACTGAATAAACTTAGGAAAGTAAAGTTATGATATTTCTTGAAAATCGGTCAATCCAGATATCTTTGAAACTTTCCCTGCTCAACATCAAGATTGATACCGAATACAAATCCGTTGGTAAAATCTTTTCGTACATGGATACATAACTGCAATGTACAGTTGTCACAATTAGTCATGTCACATTTAATTTATTGTTGAGGGACAATATATTATATTATTTTCATTTTATGCAATGTATGGAGTATATTTAGATATAAATAAACTAGATAGGACATTTACCAATAAAATAAATTTAGTGATTTTTTTTTAGTTATTGCGGTATTCCAAGCACTTCTGTCGAAGCATTTTAAAAGGGTTTGTTTCAAAATCAAGGTTACCAAATTTCCCCCATTTTTTTCATTTTTCCAGCCTAATTAATTTTCTAACTTAATGTATTAGGAAAAATGTTATTACTTGGCAACACACCCCAACAAAGCTTATCAGCAGTCATCCAAAATTATTCGGGAATTTATAAAACATTAATAATTTCGTATATTAGAGTAAACTTACCTCAGTCCGAAACATTGTAAAAAATGTGACATGTCTAAATTGGGCAAGTGTACGTTCCTATCTACCCAATTTTGGTTCTGTACTAATTTTTGCCGATTATTATCCTTCAAGATGTCTCCTAAAATAGATGGAAATGATTTGTATACCATATTTTGCTCCACTAATTCAATTGACAGCTAATTGCAGGCTTAAAAGATTTTTCCCATCAATATTATGTGAACTTTATCAAGTAAATAGGGTAAATGTAAATCCTCAATTCGTTTTTGTCTATAGCCCACTAATTTGATAAAAATAGCAATTAAATAAATTCAAATACCAAATATCTCTAGAATAAAATCAAAACTCTTGAATACATCGCGTAGAATCTAATTAAAAATTATATTCCTTTTGATGTAAATAATCACATACAATTCCCCATTTCAACATTTTAGTATTTCATCAATATATGTACAATTAGTTACAAATGTAGGGTGCACTTACGAATATTTTGGTTGATTTAGTTACTCTATATACTTTATTTGTGGTTTGTGTCTGGTCTTTTGCTAATAATGGGACAAGAATCGGCCAATATTGCGAGAGCTCAATTTCTTTCAGCTAATGGAATCTTCGGTCACTTCTAGGATGAGCCTCGCAGAGATTGTCACACCTAGACTCTGGAACTCTAGAGGTGGGTGGTACGACACATGCCCCTTCCCACCCCACCGGCCAAGTCCCTACGGTAGTTTCAAACGATATTGAAATTACATAGGCTTTATTGTTTCTATACATCTCCCTTTTACGCCTTTTCGCCCCCCTCCTATTCTCAGCTATTTTCTTCTTCGGCTGCTAATTTTATACACTAATTGCCGACCAGGTCCCACCTAGTCGTCATTAATTCTTATCCAGGAGGGTTTGGGGACGGGATTATCTCATCCACCTTGGCATTGTTTGTAGGGGGGAAAATGGCCGCCTTCTTCTCGCCCCTTTCTCATTCTAATATCCATATCTTTCTTTACTTTTCCTAGGCCGAAGGGGTGTAATTAGTGTGCTAGGTGTAAAACACTTACTAGAACTGACGCCTGGACGAAAAACAAGCCTTCTCGGCCCCAATGTAGACCCTAAAACGGAGTTTCAGGTGTACCATATGCCAGCATTTTGCAGTTTACATCTGGATAATTGATTGCCTCTTTTTCAGTCCTAATGCCGATAGCATACGATCTGCACCTATGTATCTTTCACACATTTGCACTTTCTCTAGCTTGCCGCCCCCCTTTTTACAGATTTCTCCTTACACACTTTTTACTGATACGGCTTCGTTGCTATTGGGCTTTCAATTCGCAAACTAAATACACCCGCATAAGAGAATTACCTCGTTTCTCTGTATCTTCTACCTGGCGCACATTTATCCTATAACCCGACCTCATTCACCCCCATATTTCACATTTGACTCTATCTAGTATCCAGATAATACAAGGCCAACACCCAGCTATACATTTGTCCAAGTCACATCTACCTCGTACAAACGGATGATTTGGCATGACCCAACACTCTTACGCAAGTATGTATGGAATGGAAGCTCCACATTTCTCGAACAACAAACATAATCCACTTCCATCTTGACACTTCGCAGATGAATTAGACATAAGATAGAGCATCAACAAAAAGAAAATCAAACACGGGTCCCTATAATAACTTGCACTCTCTCAAGTTACTTGCCAGACACACGCGAGAAAATTTTCAATATAGTCAGCTTCTTTTTAATAGCAGTTCACAAGGAATAGCCATTAGGAAAGTTTACTCTATCGCCAGAGTAACTTTACATGGCAACGTTTCAAATCATTAATCTCCTGCCGATTATCATCTGAAATCATAAATTATATCTCGTTGACATATCCATCATAGTAAATCAAGTACCATTTACTTTCTGTTCTGTTATCTATCGGAAGCTATTATCAAAGACGTGAAGCTTCTGTCTTACTTTCCTTGTGATTACTATAGCAATGTCTCATCTTCTTTATCGTCTATCATTGTTAAAATTCCTGTTTTTTACTCAAACTTTGGTGTTTGTCATACTGTAGTGGATAAATTAGCACCAACTATATTATGGTTGACGAATAGACTCACTCGCGACAGTAATTCGACAGAATATGGCTAAAATGCAATCAGTTGATAAATTCTCCCTTTAAAATCACCAGTGTGTTCGTTTACAATCCTGAATCTTTCATTTGTATTTACTTCAATAATTTATTGTGTTTCTTTCCAAGGGTAATTAATTTTTCGCTGAGATTCTATCTTTAGCTGATGGGTATTTTCATTTTTTAAATAAATTTCAGTTATAAAGGAAATATAAAAAATGGTGTCACATTTAGCTTTTAACTTATTTATGGTTTGTTAGAGTTAATAACGTTGACCTTCGTTTGCTCTCGACTTATCACCTTCATAACCCCATTGGTAGTGTTCCAAAATGGTCTGCGCACAAAGCTTTGACAATACCCATCCC
This sequence comes from Ceratothoa steindachneri, assembly GCA_963969495.1. Taxonomy (NCBI): domain Eukaryota; kingdom Metazoa; phylum Arthropoda; class Malacostraca; order Isopoda; family Cymothoidae; genus Ceratothoa; species Ceratothoa steindachneri. The sequence goes on along the minus strand of OZ018335.1, from coordinate 99,971,252 downwards.
TTCTCGATACATTTAATAAATTGATCATAGGTCTAACATCATTCCATTAACGCTTATTTTAATCATTTTTAAATAGGTAATGAAACATTTTTAAGTAGACATTAAATGATTTGAAATGGGAATTTTCGAAAAACACACGAATAATATAAAACATCGAGTGTCCCATAAATGGGACAACGGGAAGACGGGTAAAATTATACAAAATTCATTAAGCTTTGTTTAAGTGTCCTATTTCTAGGGTAGTGTGTTAATCTATTAAATTGTTTAGTACATGATTCTTTATATAATTGAAATAACGCACATTCTCAGCCAAGTTGCTGGCGTTTCTGTGATTTAAAGACAAATTAGTGAACTACACAACTTACTACAACTTACTGCCTCGATAAAAAATAAGTGTTTTTATTTTTTTAGATTTATTTGTCAAATTTGGGTTAGGTTGTCTGCATGGCAAGTTCTGTCAATCTCATTCAATGAACCCGCTTTTAGTTTCGATGAAGACCTCCAGGCCACCTCGGAAACGGCCTTAGATCTTTGTGACTATAGTCGCGTTTTAGGCCCCACAAGGCCCTAGTAATATCTGCTGTATTTTTTAGTCTCTCCTCCCACTGGAACCTGCATAAAGAAGTCGAGATAGTTACAGGCAGTCGAATTGGGAGGCCAAATATCAGATGATGGCTGATTGAATAAATTCTCCTACGGTCAGGCCTGGATCTTTTGCCTAGCGGAACAGGGCGCAGCGTCTTGGTGGAAAACGTAAGGACTCCCTGTAGCTACTCATTCGATCCAGAGCTTCACTTCTCACTCAGGATGTAGCCGTCGGTGTTCAACCTGAGGCCCTCGGGGAAAAAGGGGGGTAGTATGACGTCATCTTTGCTGTTGATGACACCAAAGGACATAATTTTCGCTGGAAGTTTCAGTTGAATGACTATAGATACGTATTTATGTGCAACAGCGAGCCACTTCTTGTTTTGTGACTTAATCTTCTGGTAGAAATGTTTGTCGTCAGAAAAAAAATAAAGAATGCCTGGCTTAAACGGGTGTGTCAAATTGTTGATCAGCTTCTTGATGTGCTTGAGTTGCTTTTCCTACATAACCTTGGACAGAAATTGTCCCTTCCTCATCTTGTATGAAAAGTAGCGAATGTTCGTATGCACCACCAACCTAATGAACTTTTTATCCACATCTTTCTCCATTTCAATGAGAAATATCGACTTTCTGAGATCATTGTTGATGAACTCCTGGATTTCAGCGACGAATTCTAGCGCTTTGATGGCGTCAGAGCGTCGGTCATGGGTTTTTCTCTCTGTAGGCGCCACTTAGTCGAATCCTGAATCTTGTAGCTCTTCTCTGACCTATTCCCCCATCCTTCTTCTGACATTAAGGAAGTCGGAAAATTTCATGTTTGTCCTTTCGATGCAGAATCACAGGAACGAATCCATGCTTCTTCCACAAATGGGGGGTGTTAAAGATTTCCCGTAGTCAATTATTATGCAAAAGAAATGAAAATAAAATGTCTATATTTTAAGAAGAAAAAGACTGAAAACAAAGGTAAAAATATATACGTAAAATTAGCAATTCAAATTGCGAACAAATCCGTCCACACCATGTACATAATTACTACTAAAGGTTATTCTAAGAGTGATAAAACCGACCAGAATTGGGTTTTTTTGCTTTCTTCTTTCGATTGATGAAGAGAAAAAAGGATTTTATTTTTAACCAGAAGTATGGGATGCAGTAATTCGATGAAAATTATAACAATTCCAAATGAGAAACTGATAATTTAATTAAACCTTCCTCTGTTCTCGTCTTTAATAAAAATGAGCTTTTTAACATCGAGGAGACTTTGAAAAATCATGCTACTCTTTTTACTCTTGTAAATTTTATGTCGTTGGGTGATATAAGAGCAAGTCTCATGTAGTTCATGTTTAACCAATTGAAAAACAGAACCAAACGATACCTTAATTATCTCACAGTTGTTGTCAACACCTTTTGAGGGAGGACCATTCCAACCAGTCATAAATTTGTAGGTAAAAATCTTCTCCGCGATATCGGTTTTAAATCTTAGTGAGCGCAGTTTGTGTAGAATCCTTATTCTTCCCTTGTTAGTTTCGGGAAGAAACTAGTTTTAAAAATGAAAAGCCTCTAAAAATTTAAAATTATAAAAAAACTATTAGAACAAAACAAACAACTGTATTAGTAGTACCTTTATGGTCGTTTCATTTCTTCTGATTACCAGTTAATTTCTTCAACCTCAGAGGTTTTGTTTCAAGCCTGATAGTCTAAAATATTCTTCCCATTCGAAGTGTAAGCCATTTTTGACAATTATTTTTTGGAAAAAAACCATGCCAATTATAAACTCTCATAGAAACACTAAAATGTTCATGTATGTCCTGTCTATTATAGTCTATTGATATGTACACAGTGTTAAGAACAGAGTATAATTAAATGAAATCGGGTGACATCCCCCCGTAGAACTATTCCGCTTGCAAACACGATGCTGAGAGCTGGTAAAATAACGAGCGCCGTATTATTACGGCCGTTATGCGGATGGGTGCTTGCTCATAATTTGCGACAAACAGATTGGCTTAGCGGCTAAGACAATGTTGATACGGTAAGTGGGGTGACATAGTGCGTCTTGCGTGGAGTCTTTTAAAGGAATTAAATGGCATAACTTCCCAATTAATTATTCCTGAGCATTGAGTGGAAAAAAAAATTAATGCAAATAAATTTTTCCACATTTCAATTTAATATGTTTTTGCAACTTAAAGTGAGGAGATGAATTTAGAACAGAAAAGCGGAGATAACTATACAGTTGTGAGCGAATGGGTTTATGTTCGAGCTGCGTAAGAGAGAGAGAGAGAGAGAGAGAGAGAGGGGGGGGGGGGAGTGAGAGAGAGATAGAGGGGGGAGTGAGGGAGTGAGGGAGTGATAGAGAGAGAGAGAGATAGAGCGAAAGAGACACAGAGAGAGAGAGGATAGAGGGGGGAGTGAGAGAGTAATAGAGAGAGAGAGAGAGGATAGAGGGGGGAGTGAGAGAGTAATAGAGAGAGAGAGAGAGAGAGAGAGAGAGAGAGGATAGAAAGGGGGGGAGATTGAGAGAGAGGGGGGATAGAGGGGGGGAGTGAGGGAGTGAGAGAGAGAGAGAGAGAGAGAGAGAGAGAGAGAGAGAGAGAGAGAGAAAGAGACAGAGAGAGAACGAAGGAATGCTACTGTGATCTACGATACCTTTTAATTAAAAGAGAGCGAACTCCAATGGAGCTATAATTGACAGAAAGTTTTTAAAGATATCTTTCAAGGAAATGGTGAGGACAGTACATATTTTGAATTGATTAACGAGAAAACTACTTCCAAGACAAAGGGTTTGGATGGCAAGCAACTCTTCTAAAACTTAACCCCTTTTTGTTACCAATGCGGGTTTCCTAAAGTTAATTTCTAAATGAAAAAAAGAAGAAACTCCACGGAAATTTATTTTGGAAACTCAGTAACAGATTACTATGCGGTTCACTCTAAATTGTTAAGAAAAAAGGAAGAGAAGGGAATGGATCAAAGAGAGAATTGCCGTCGCAGAAGCACGCATAAAAACTGGTTGATAAACGCTTCGTGGAGCGATACAAGAAAACTCCCATTTTATGCAAGGAAGCAATGATTATTTCAGCTAGGATAAATCCATTTTTTAAATCTATTTAAGTAATTTAGGACGGATAAAAAATTTAACTTTAATAGTATTAAATATAATTTGTGTAAGAAAAGTTAGTTCAGAAACGTGTATAGCGTATATTTGCTGTAAAATCTAGGAATTTAATTAGAATGAGAAGATTGAGTAATTTTACTAAAAGACTCTCATTCATTTGGTATAAATGTTAAAAAAATGACGAGTAAAGATGTTAACCGATAAAAATGATACAATGGCCAATTTTCTAATTTTTAATTAGCAAGTCTCGCGACCAATGGTACTGGATGTTGTTAAACAACAACACTTTATAAACGTCTTCGTCCCCCAGTTTGTTAACACTGTCCCGTCCCAGGGGGCAGCGGTGTCCATCTTCCTCCTCTTGGGGTAGAAGGGAATCTCCCATATTTCCCGTTTGCCTCGTCCATGCCCAAAATTATTAAGTTTCATGTTTGCTTAGGCCGCGTCCGATATCCCTTTGGGACGCTCTTGCTGCGCGCAGCCCTCTGTCGACCATGGTTGTGGCTCCTATTTAAGGTGATGTCTGCAAATCCTCAGCAGGGAGAGAGAACCCGAGCTTCTTGCCATCCATACCTTATTATCTGTCTCCCGTGAAGTGATCCCCTCGCCTTTGTGATCTCATCAGCAGATCCTCTTCGCGTAATCTGCCCTGATAAGAGAAAGATTACGGAAACCCGTTTATACCCCGGAAGATTGTCCTGGATTTCTCTCGCCTGTCTCACTACATTGGTTGAGACTTCCTGCCATCCCGCAGACGAATCTCGGTTTGTGATTACTTCTCCCTGGAGCCGAGGTAATCTTAACCCCCTTCGGAGTTTCTCTGGACGCCTACGCATTGAAACCCCATCGACGAAGACCTGGCCATTGATCTTCCACATCCCTAGCTCATCCTTCATAGGTAACCAGGAGTCCTTTCCTCGTAAGTTCCACCTCTTCGTTCCCAGCCCTAAGAAGAATTCCCCATTTGGTGTAAAGCCAATAGACTTGGTAAATCTTTCTTGCAATCCAATTTATTGTATCACTTATACATTTTCCCGGACCTAGTTTCCTTAATTTTTGCCTGTCGTAAAATTCTTTTGTCGTACTGATTATTATTTATATTTCCATATTTATATGTGTTCTTGTTCTTATTATTTGTATTAAAGTTTATTTTTGTAGAGGTGTTTATCTTTTGAATAACCCTTGAGACGAACCCGGCAAACGAATTCCCATTTTAAGAGCCCCCCCTAATTATATCGCACTTTAAGTAGAAGGTCCTTACCTTTCCCCAATTCACTTGTACCCGTGCGCAGCGCCGATAGTGGCTGCCTGGCGTACAGTAGTGTGTACCTTTAGAGACTTTTTTTGGTCACACGCCTTTATTATTCGACACACACCTGTGACTTTCTTGTCTTGTGTGCGGGAGCAAAGTCCTGCTGGAAAACCTAGGGTCTTTCAGCGGCTACTTGATCCATCTAAAGCTTGATTGCACTCTCGAGCATTGACTTTGAGGCCCTTGTGGAAGATGTGAGGATCCATAACGTGGCAGTCGCTGCTGAACACGTCCAGAACCATCAAAATGGCTGGAAATTTGCTGTGCATATTGCTCCTCCACCTTGTAAGCGAAGTTACTTGGGTATATAATCAAGATTCGCTCTGCGCGTAGGGCCGCGAGTATGATGTACCGTTTTTCGATTTCAGCTGGCATTCTCAGAAGAAACTGCCTATGCTATTACCCACATGAAACCTAAACTCTTACTGAGGGTGTCCAAGTTCAAGTGATTTACATTGGTGTGGCCATTAGCCCTTAAGCACACCTTCAGTTTTGTATCGATTTACCTGAACGCATTGTAGGTACCTCTAATGGTTTGTAATAATGTATGTTAGAATCTGACATATGCCCTCAATTTCAAAAGGGTTTTTGTGTTGAAACCCAAAATTTAGAAAAAAACAGGTCTTTCAAAGATTTTAAATACAAGCTTCGCTCAGGATGAGAGGATTTAGAACATGAAAGGCTTATAATTTTATCCCTAAGATATTTTTTAATAAATTTATATATTTGGATTTACTCTGTGTTTAATCCACCATATTCTTTCCTATCTAAGCCGATAAGCCATTACCGCAACTTTATACTTCCAAAAATATGGAATAAAAATATTGTCAGGCTCTACGAGTAATGGTTGTTCATCCTAAAATACGGCTATTTTTTATCCACATATGGGATAATATCTTGCTGTGTCATCTCTTCTAATCCCTCTTCCATTTTTTTCTGAAAGTGGCCATTCAGTAGTAGCAATTTCATATGATGACGTCATGAGATACTTGAAATTTCTGGAGTAACTAATATAGAATATTTGTTATTGATGAGTCCAGGGTACGAAGACAACTTTTATTGATAGTATATGGTGCAATATTGATAAAATATACCATCAGAAGCAACTCAAAATGGTAAAAAATGAGATCGTAATAGTTTAAGTTACTCCTCTTGGCAGATTAACTTTAGCTTGAAGATAGACCTCCTCTAAAGCAAGCGTCTGTAGCTGTAAGTGACATCTAGAATAGCTCAAAGGAGAGCTTTTGCTAGCCGAGTGGATACGGCGTTGGTCTACCAACGTCGTGGTACAAGGTTTGATCCCGGGAAGGGCGGATACAAACGTCAGCACACGTAGAGATTTGGCTACCGACTGGTGGACGCGCTGTGCTCACCTCTGCATTAGAGTGGGTAGATCTTACACTTCTCATTATACACATAGCCAATGAAAACAGTGCTTTATTTCCTTTCCCGTTTCCACAGCACAACACACACACACACTTTCTGTTCCAAGGAATCCTGCCGATTGGTATCTATATCCACATACCTCTGACGCGGAACCGGTCCCTCTGCCCCAGGGCGACGAAGGTTTCACCTGAAAGGTGTTTGTTGTCAAAACACAATACTTCCTGGTACCTCTCCCCAAAGGGGACCGGCTCCTGGTACCCACGGGCTCAACAGCGATTGTCATACTGACCTTTATGTCCATTTAATTATCCGGTCGAGGATCCTCCTGGATAAAGGAAGGTTGGTGAACCGAAGGAAACGAAACAGCTCAAAGGACTGGTACACCAGTGATAACTCTCATTGGGGTAAACCTGTTTCCAATTGTAGACTATAAATAATCATATGCCGTCAGCGATGGGATCAAAGTCGTCGTTTGAAGGAGATTAGTTTGTAGGAAACGCAGACAACTCTCACGTAAATGTTTCGCAGTATTTAAGACCAAGACTTGAAACGTATGACGCAAATCTAAACTCAAGACTCAAAGAGTCGTAAAAATACTCCGATGACTTAGGTCGTTTTTCAGTCATATAAACATCTCTTGACATTTAATTTCTCGTCATAAAGTTCACTCATTTTAGATTTAGTAATCAACACTTATCCTTATTAATTCAACAAAGTGGTCCATCCTCATTGTTGAAGTCTTAAAGAAGGTTGCTTGCTTTTTTTTATTCTGCTAGCTTTATCAATATGGAGAATATTCTTTAAACATTCCGGCCATCGTAAAAGTGACTTATTAAATGAATAAATAAATGAACTCGTAAACAAAGTGCTACTGACCATGAGAATGTTCAGTGGGTCCTTGTTCGTTTTCCTTTCCTTTTGTTTTGGGGGGGATTGTTAATACCTCCCGCCCCTTTGCCTCTCCCTGACTCTGGAATTTAGGGCGTTGAGAATTTTATTCGCAATCGAGTTATAATTAAAATTTCTGAGTGTCTTTCCTCTTCAGTAAAATCTGTTCCTGGTATCTCTAAGTTAGCCCTTCTTGCCCTATTATTTCGATATGATTATATTGGATGTTTGTCTTTTGAATCCTGGAACGTTTTTCTCCTGCTTTCTCTAATTTTCTTCTATTAACTGCCCACTTGCTCAATCCTTCTACGTTCATATGGTGCTCGTTGGATTATATGCGTTAGGATAAACATGATATATTCGAAATAATGAATAATTACAGGTATTGTGCATAATAAGTAGCATGATTTGTAAATACAATAAACTTTAAGAAAACATTTTAATTAATTGGTAATTTTTTCTAGTTATCAAGCGTCGCTAAAAGTAAATTAATATAATTAATTAAGAATGCAATGTACCGCAGGAAAAAGGAAAAAGATGTTTCCAAGTACTTTCGAACTTGATTCATTTCATAATCCTTGATAAGGATCTGAATCAAGTTCGAAATTACTTGGAAACACGTTTTCCTTTTTCTTGCGGGACATTGCATTATTGATTGGGAACCTCACGTGCCACTTTGTGAGTTATTCATTTCATATAATTAATTAAATGAATTAACCCAAAATTTTGCCTAGTTATCAAACATTCTATAATAACCTAATTAAACAAACCTTATCTACCCTCAATTCGATTGATATAGTTAACATTATCATTTTTAGCAAAGAAACTCAGTAATCATGCAAAATTACCAGTTTATATGAAAATATGCTAAAGCTTACCATCTTTACCAACCAGGTTAGTGATTATTCTTAATTTCCGGTTGTTATATAAATTATAATGAACCCCAGCCTATTCTCTAAATATATATTAATGTACATATTTTCTTTTGTATTTTACTCCCCCTAATACTAATATCTTCATTTATTGTCTGTTCTATATTCTTTTACCATAGTTCTGTTCATAAGTTTTTGGCTATAAATAGGTATCACTAATTACCTATAACTATCCACATACAGCCAAAGTTTTGAACATGTATTTAAACTCAAAAGTAAATCCCGAAAAATTGGAAAAAATAGCCTTAAAATTTAAACCAAAGAAATATACTTAAGGAATATAAAACATTTTTGTTTAAAAACTAAAAATATACTTAAAAACTTACTATTTATTTTATTAAAAAAAATAAAAATACTTTGCTTTATTTCCGACTGCAGGAATATCTCGCGAAAATACAATGTACTTTAAAAAGCCCAATCGCTTTTGTATTCACATCGGCAGAGCAAAAGGAAACAATGGAGTAAATCAAAATGGTACTCACAAATGTCACATCGACCAATTAAACCAAATTAGCCAACAATTAAGTTAAAATCTTTTCACTCTCCCTAACTTTACCACCAATATGCGGAACTTCTTTCAAAACATTCTGGCCTTAGCTGGTTTAATTAAATCTCTAAAGGACTTAAAGATTTGAATTCTACTTATCAAAAGCTTATAAAATATAACCAACTACTAAGTGTATAGTAGTCATAATGAAGTGGAAAACTATTTAACTGAAAGAATAAGAATAAAACAAAAATACAATTTTTCTTGTTCAAAACCCATTTTATATGAAATGTCTAATAAAACTTTTGTGAACTCAAGTGGATAAAATGACATTAAACTAGGAAAGTGACAACCATCTTTCAAAGATTTAACTACCCATTTAATAACTTCTGTATTTAATAAAATTCATTTATGGAGTTAATGTGGTGAAATTGAAATGGATCTTTTAATCAAACTTGGGCAATTTGAGGAAGAGAGAGACGCATTGTTCTAAGGAAACAAGAGATGGTAGAAAAATGAGATGATGAAAAATACTCTCTCGAGTAAAGGAAGACAAATTGCACTCGACATTACTCAATTTAAAACTAACGTAGAGGTGCAAAAACTAAGCTCACTTTTCTTAAAGGAGAAAAACGTGAGTGAAACGAATTCCACATTTTAGACCACCAAAGTAAATTAAAAAAATCTTTTAAGCGGCTGCCAAATGGAAATAATGAACCTTTCTATACTAATAGAAGCGTCGAAATATATGAATAAAGTTCATAGGTATGATTATTAGAAATTGAAGTTTACATGAGTATCAGAATTAAAACTTAGGTCTTCTTGTATACACTGATTAGACTTCATATAGTTTATTATATTTCCTAACTTATATGTCACACATTTTAATCTAAAACATTCGGGTTTTGTGGTTTTGACACTTTGTTTCTCATTTAGTGGAAAAATGGATAAAAAAAATCAGATTTCTCTTACAAAGCAAAGTGGGGAAAATGCGACTATCATCGAGACAACATCGATTACCAACCCTGAAGAGAAAAAACCCTGTCTGCCTTATTTAATGTACAGTTCTGAATAATTACACACCCTGCCATCTCAACCATCTCAACTTGTCGCTGACTTTGGATCATCGAACTAATCTTCTTCACTAATCTTCTTTTTTTTATAAACCTCTCTCCATAAATTTTGGTCGAGATACTACTGTTGATTATGAAAATTAAAAAAAAATAATCATTCCTTATGTATTCACTTTATTAAATGCATTGAAAGAAAACTACATCACTGGATACAGTATCACCATCCACAGCCATCTGACTTCTGAGCTGCTCCTGACGATAAGTGACCCATGGCTTCAATTCATAACTTTATATTTTGTATAAATGATGGATGGCCCGAAACGAAATAACAGGTATCCGAAAAGTTATATGAGGCTTTAGGGATCCATATGGACGAATTCAAACTCGAGTATCTTTTTTGATGCGGTGATGCAGAATGAGACATAGTTTTCCGATGCAGTGATGCAAAATGAGACATAGTTTTCCGATGCAGTGATGCAAAATGAGACATAGTTTTCCGATGCAGTGATGCAGAATCAGACATAGTTTTGTCCCACGGGCCAACTTCTAAAGTAATTCTAATTTTTTGAGTAGATTAAATTCAATATAAACAATTCAGTTCATCGGCATTAATGATTTCAGACGTTTTTGCGGGACGGGTATCTACAAATGGCTTCTTTCCACTTAAAGGCATTTCAGCCTACTTCAGAGTATAATGATCAGTAACTTCATCTCCACCAGAGAGTATAATTATATGTGGAAGATTTTGGCTGCGTTGAAGAGATACTCCTTCAGCAGACATTTGCGTGGCCATCCTGTGTTTAACTTTTGTTTTATGAACGATATCTTGGAACAATTTTCTATTAGAGAAATGTATGTATAGGTTATATATTGCAGAATATGATTACGAGCTATTGCAACTCAAAGAGCTTGAGGCATTTAGTAATACTGATTGAAAAGTACAAAAAAACTTTTAGGCCACTCGATAATAAGAGTGAGAGTAAAAAATCAACATTAAGTTTGTTTGAAATTCTGCTTTGAGTAAAAAATCACCTCTAAATGTTCTAATGGGTTCCATTTTTCTCTTCAGAAAAACACGTCCATCATATTCAAAATGTCTTCTATCAATTTCTAATCAGGCAACATACGAATCGTAATTCTCAACTTTATAATTGATTGATACTCACAGACCTAAAGTATAGGCTTGTTGTAGGTATAGGTTGGTATATTCTAACCTCATTAATTATTTCAATAGTCTCCATTTCACTCCTAACACTCCAAGAAATTACAGTCAGGTAAAGGAGAATGGGTCCAGAAAGGATGGGAAAAAGGTTCAGTGAGAGTGTATGTACTGGCAAAAGAAGGTTGAACCGACAGAAATACAGGTAGACTGGCTGTTATGAGGGAATGTAATAAGAGCTTTGTGTGTAAGAGAGTTTTTTTAAGAGACGATTGTAAGAGTATATGCTGGGAACTGAATGGTTTGGGAGCTCAAATTCTGACGAGATACGAGGTCTAAGTTATGATTGCCATGCCAATGAATCCTTCGGGTGATCATGGTCGGAGAGGGGTCTGTAGCAAGCGAATGGGGGAGGATAAAAGTGAGTTCCTACCCTACATCTTCCCTTTTTTTTCTTTTCTCTTCTTTGTCACTCACATTTGCTAACGTTTACTCAGTGGGCAAAGTGGCTTTTGCCACTCCCTCTGCTTCTAGAGGAGTACTAAGTACTGTTTTTCCTCACAACAGGGTGTGTGTGAGAATCATGTTGCAGCAACACGATCCAGCAAAGAATCTAAGATCTAGTCGCACTGATTCAAGACTACAAGGGTGGATGTCAGATGTAGTGGAATTCAAAATGTTCAGGTGAGAGTTGCGTGCCCTCCAGGCCCTAATACCCTCAAGTGATTTGAGGGTTTGTGTATCCTTGACAAAAGGTATAAAGCACCTCTCATAGATTAATATATTTGACATATTTAATCAAACATAAAATAATTTAATCATATTATTCATAAATATGTATGATAATAATGTGGATTTTGCTAATATATTAGAGTATTTTTCTGTGTTTGAATTACTTAGTATTTTACTAAGAGGTATGTAATTAATAAAATTGTATGTTTTCTAATATCGGGATGTAACCAATATTTAAGTTTGAGCTTAAATTTATAACTATTTTGCATTCGATATCGTTCGAAACCACCTACAATTTGTAATTGACAACAAGGGTTGTGCAATTAAATACTAAAAATGCATATAAGAATGTGTTGTAGACTTTTACTTTGTCAAATTTCACTATTTTCCTTATAAAGTTTTTTCCTGTTCACCATTTAACTTTTCTGATCATTACATTGCATTTACTACATAAAGTTCCACGTGCCTTGCCAATTTGATTAACCTGCGTTAACTAAACAATATGCAAATTTGCATTTCTAACACTGTGTTGTAAACTTTTGCGACACACACACACTATATATATATATATATATATATATATATATATGAAGAATGAGAATCGGACGCGAATGAGCAAATGAGACAAGAAACCGGAGTTTTTTTAAAGGCAAGAGAGAGGGACATTAGAAGAATCCAGAATCAAAGGGAGCAGAGGGCGGCTCAATGAAGGCGATCCTTTACCGAGAAGACAGAAATAACGCCAGGGGAAAAAAAGTTTTGAATTCCTGGCCGGCACACAAACCTGGGTCTGCTGATTGCCGGTCAGATGTTTTACCGCTAAGCTACCAGTCACAGGAGCTATATTTCGCCCAAAGCGTTACCCCATCAAACCCAGTATCTCCCTAAGCTAGGAACCTCTAAGGAATTTTTATACCACATCCTCTTACCCGCTCACAATTTAAAGGCTCACTGTCCATGTCACATACAAAGACAGAAAATAAAAATGGCATAGTCCTGTGGTGGTTGTATACTCGCCCGCAGATCCTGTAGTTGCACCTTCTTTGTGTATATATATATATATATATATATATATATCTGAAGGATTTTATGATTTTGAGGAGTGAGCTTAGTTTGGATAGCTTTGTGACAGTAACTCTCTTTTCAATTTCTTTTTTTGTCCCGCGTTTTAAAGTTGTAGACTTGTAAAATCAATCGATTTTTCTCTTTTCCACGAAAGTTGAGAGAAATTAATTCTTTGCAATAATTATTTAATAACAAATGATTAATACGACCACTTTATAAATAATTTAACAATATCGACATGTCAATTCCACCAGTCGATGAATGTTGAGAATTCCAATATAGGCAGAGTGATGGTGAAGCCTGAGTGGAGTTTGTGTTTAGGGTCTGATGGAACTCCATTGAAATTCGGTGGATACTTTTTAATGACTATACACCTGTATAGTTGAACATTATAATGATGGATAGATAGTAATGAATTAATGTAAATAAGTTTGAACAAAAGAGCTAAGTTTTGCCTTATTACCGAAACCAGGAGATGGAGTCAGAATTAATTCAATCATTTGATGGGCGGGGAAGTCACGATACGAGAATGATATAATCTATGGATAAGCTTCCAGCAGAACTTTTTTCTGTGTCCACCTTTTTGGTATCTAGGCAAACGTTGATGAAATTTAATCCAATTTAATCCCATAGTCTTGTTATTGTTCGATCAGAACCTTACAACCGCATTACCCTGACCTCATTGTCAACTGCGTTGCGTTCCCTAATTGTTCTTCACTGAAATTGCTTGTTGTTACATTTGATCCCAAGCTGACTTTTGAATTGCACTTGCGCATTGTTGTGTCCTCAATTTCTTACAAAGTTGGTTTGTTGCGTAAGTGCCACCAGATCTACACTACAGACAGAGTGGTTAGGAATTGCTTTTATTCCTTTCTTCTATCTCAATTTGAATATTGTCATTTTGTCTTCTTTTCTGCATCAGAGACCAATTTGAAACTCTTTGACAGAGCTTTCAACCAGATTAGTTTTCTGCTACCTGATGTACAGTTGAACCTTAGGCATCGTCGACTTGTTGGAGTCTTGAATTATTTCTTTAAAATTTGTTTCTGATCCTGATCATCCACTTCACTGTCTGATGCCAGCTCTCTCACGGCCGGTTCGTGATACGTGCTACTCGTTAAGGCTGAATGACCATGATTTTTCGGTCGCTCGATTGAATACGACGCAGTTCTTTCCCCAGCTGTCGGTCTGTAGAAACTCCCTAATGTTGTCGTTAATTTGCATTATTATGATGTATTTAAAAGGCGAGTGAATACTTTTATTCTCTCTTGATTTTTGTGTTTTCTACTTTTATCGATGTTGCGCCGCTCGTTGGGCCCTGTACGTTGTTTTAGGTTCTGCCGTTTTGGCAACAGCCAAAACGGCAGAACCGAAAATCACATCAAGGATGTTATTTATTAATACTTCAATTAAATAAAATGCTCAATTATTTATTGACAATATGCATTTCGCCTATGTTCAGACTTGAGGAAGACCCTGTTGAATAGGGAACTCGTTCGTAAGATATGCTTGCTGGATACACATCGCCAAATTATGGATCTCTCAACATTTGAAGGCATTATTTTGTTCAACTCTCAGTGGAAGATGCTCTGCTACCTATAAAATGAATGGAGTTTAGGAGCCAAGCATAAAATGAATTTCAAGAGAATCCAAGGATGTAAAAGGGGCGTTTTTTAATTCATATCTTCAGGAATTTTTGTGAAGAGAAGGAAATAAGCAAGATACTTTTCATAATTTCTGTGGAACTATTGATGCTAAATGCGATTATTTTTTCGCTGTCTTTCCATAATGGTACTTTAGTCATTCTGTTTCAATATATACAGTGTTAGCTAAATTAATTTCCTTTATTTATTACAAATAGGCATCTCTCTTGATATCTCAGCTTTACCAGCTTATTTTAGTGTTTGCATTTCTTTATAAACTGTGCCTTGGCCAGCTGATCTTCACAATGACTAATTTGTTTATTTATGGAGACTTATATGGATGTCTTGTATTTATGACATTCAAAGTGCATATCTTGAAAGCCAAACGTCAATTAAACCCATATCTCTTTCACAAGGGAATTAGGCAGACACCATAAAAATAGATCCATTTATACGAGATTTATTGATTAGCAGGTATACACCATCAGAATATGTACTTCTTCTTGGTATTTTTTATTATTTTTCTGCGTATGACACAATAGTACAGCTTTAAGAATAGACTCAATTGGGCTACAAAACTCTTACATTCAGGATCAAAGATGCAAACATAGCGCAACATAATCCGCCAAACCTTTAACCTCACTCTTTTTATGAACGTTTTTCGGGCGAAATAGTGGTAATCTCTGCCATTATACGAAAAGGAAAAACGTGTCCTTCAAATGCAATGGATACACGAAAGAAGGTGAAGAAAATGATATCCCTAGAGTCTTTCAATCGTGAGGGTCATGACCATATATGATCATGAATTAACAATAAATTGTAATCATGATGGTAATGTGTGACGTTAGGTATAAATGTCAAAGCTTCATAAATTCATCCTTATAGGAAAAAGAAAGAAAAAAGACAGAGAAAGGGAGGGAAAGAGATGGAGAGATACGAAGAGAGAAAGGGTAGAGGGAGATGAGAAAGGTGGAGGAGGATAAGAGAGAGATGCGAGTATAAAGATGGGAAGAGAGAGGGGGGAAGAGAGAAGGGGAAGAGAGTGGGTGAGTGATTAGAGAGAGAGTAAGGAATAGAGAAAATGGGAGGATGAGAAGGGAGAAGGAATTTGGGGGGATATATATATATATATATATATATATATATATATATATATATATATATATATATATATATATATATATGTAGAGAGAGGGAAGTGAGAGGCGTGGATATAGAGAGGGAGATGGAGAGAGAGATAAAGAGAGATTGTGTGTAAACTCTACTTTCTGTACGGAAAACGACACGGGTTCGAACCAAGTGCACTTTCCGTGAGTTCACTTTTCAAGTGGTGCTTCTCCATTTCCTATTGCTATTGAAACACCGACTCCAAACTAAAGAGACCTCACTTGAAAAATGCCACTTGTCTTTATCGCAAATCAATCGCTACTGCTTTTGTGATTATTTCAGGCATCACCTTGAAGATCCGTTGCGTGATAGTGATTATTAACAATTCATTAATGGTTTTATGGCTACTATTACTTCTGTCTGAATTTATTCGTATCCCTTTGTTAGATGATGGTATCAACTTTTCCTTCTTTAACAACGATCGCCTGTTCAGTTGATTTTTTGACATTGTGAATATGCTTTATGACCTTATGGGTTCACCTTGACTCTATGTTACTTTAGGTTTAGATTTCTTGTAAGACGAGCATGAAAATGTGGTCATGCTTTCACTTTTTCTGTTAACCGCTATTTATTATTAATTATATTAATTAAAAATAACCTTCATATTTTCCCTAGATTTGGATTTGTCTTCTCGCCTTGACTTATTCAAATGAGGTTGTATTTTAACCGATGTATTGAATTCGGTTAAAAAGCAGGAGGAGAAAGGTGGATGGGTTGATAAGAGCATCACAGCCGCCATTGTTGAGAATCAAGGCCAACGCAGCCTTTCTTTGAGCACTTTAGGAAGCTTCTCATAATCGCCCTTTTATATTTGATTTTTGTTTTGTTTTGCTAGAGCCAACAAAAAACATACCAAATTATTGTCTAGTGCAGTTGTTTTCAACATTTATATGATAGTGGCACCCTAATTGCTATTTAGAAGGTCCGGGCACTCAAATATAAAATAATTTACGTATAAATACTTAATTACGTGTAAAGTACTTCAAAATTAACCACGATTGACATTTAACCTAATTCAATCCGAATAAGACATAAAAATTTAAAAATAAATAAATTTTACCTTTAAAAGTTTAACGGGAAATTTGAGATTAATGAGCATCACATAATTCTTTAATATTGGGACGTAGAGTTGACAAGGCAACTCTCATTTCTTCATTCACTCTTGGCAATCTTTCTCTTTTCTTTGTTTTTATGTTGCACAAAAGCAGAGAATCTCGTTTCAAAATACTTCAAGTGTCGCTAGATTTTTTTCTAAATGGTTGAAATACTTTTTTTTTGCAATTTAGGCATTTAAAAATTTGGGGGGGGGGGGTCGTTTCTGCAGCACTTTTAGTTGGCTCTCTCAGCACCTCGGTTGAAAACCACTGGCCTAGTGGATAAGGCGTTAGGTACTGTAGTCGAGTCCCGCAAGAACGGAAACCCCAAAATCCAGTGTTCGCAGGGAACTACTGTCTCTTTCGCGGTGCTTCGAGTCTGAGCATGTGCTCTAACAGCTACGATTACTAATGCCACTACACTCATAACTATGCAAAATAACGCAATCATTTCCATCTCTTTTCCATCTTAAGGAGTAAAACACAGTACTACCGCTCTTTCTGTCCCTTTCCCTTAATACATCCGCGCTTGCTGCGATTGTCATTCTGATCTTATCGTGAGTTTCATTATTCGGTTGGGGTCTTAGTCGACGATTAAAAGGGGAAGAGTGGCGTAATTGAATTACTAAGAAACTAATACCAAATAAGTGATTGCATTCACAAGGAAAATTTAACAGTCAATGAGAAACATCTTTCATGCATGTTCAGTATAGTGTGTCGGTGGATCGTATTTCTATACCAACTGCAAGCTTGTCCTAAACCACACACCGCCACAAACTTTAAATACTCCACTCTCCTTGGTGTGTGCTTCAGCTTATAAAAGTTACAGAATAAAATCCTTTTATTTAGTTCTTAAAGACTAACCAGAATAGCCTTTCTCACCAATCATCGTTGCCCAAAATTAGACCTTCCTCCTCCAATTCCCACATTATTTGAATCCACAATCAAGCAAAAAGTAATATAAGGTTTTATAATCAGAGATAACGAGCTATTTCTGATCATTGATACCGATTAGTTCCATTAATTAGGACCATTTCACATAAGGGTAAAAACTTTGATGCGTCCTAATGGAACCAGCTCGTATTGGGCAATCAGATCTTTCCTACACAGACAAAATAACAGGTCGTTCTATCCATCACAATTCATCTAACTCTGTGATCATTAACTTCCGTAAGCCAATCTAAAACAAGTGTTTTTCAGCTACCTAAAGAGCGTTGGTGGTCCTGTGCAAAAAGCTTCGAATGTATCTGATACAAAATGCCGTGCAAACCGCTTCGCTTCGGTAGGTCATAGAGCTTTCGCTTTTTTAGATAATCACGAATTTGAATGGGAAAAGATTCGAGTGATAACCCTCGCAGAGGTGAACTCATCCTCTTGTAGGAAAAACTCAATCACCTCTGAAGCTCTTATTACAGTCCTTTGCTTTATGGACTAGTAATATTAAAGGTCTGGAAATTATGCTTTTAAAATGGGCATTCCTTGAGTTTGTCACACTAATCATCTCTTAAAGAATTTCAACATTCTAATATAATATTTGATCATTCAATTACCTAGGGGAGCCGAGAACACACATACTAGATATAGATTTATAATTATTTCCATCAAGAAATATATGAAAGTCAAAATCACAGTCGCTCGGAAAGTTAATCATGAAGAAAATTAGAGGACTATAAGTCATTTAAACTAATAGAAATGGGTAAAATTTGTAAGGAAACATGAAAAAATATATTTATACCTAAGTGATAATTTTTTGAAGTGTGTTATTTAATTTGTTTTGCAAAGTGAAATTCATCGTGCCGCTTTGAAAAAATAGAGGATAAAATATTTTTAAATAAATTGAATCAATTATATAGAAACCAATTTTCTCTGCACTATTTTCCTATTTTATTGGTTTGCAAGAAATGAAAAACAATTCTGTGAAAAAATAAGAATTGCCATTCAAAATATTTTGAGCTAACCACAAGCTGGCGTCAAACACACATAGAGGAAAAAAAGACGGTCTACGTCCCTAAACATCTACAAACCTTTTCCTTTTCATTCAAGTAGATTGGCGTAAAAGTGCCGTTAGAGTAATTATACTTAGTGTCTTTCCAAGGCCCCAGGAGTACTCATAAGTACACCTGAACAGGAAGTCGGGCACAGTTACAAAGAATCGTCTTAAACCTGCTAATCTCGAAACAGTGGCTGAGGGGGCAAGAACAGGGCATATCAGTACTAGGAGGGTATTTTGGGTGGACACCGGCCCAGATTTTCCCAAACGACATTCCCACACTCATCCAGGATTTCCGGTGCAACCAAGGAAAATCCAGTCGAGCTTTTGTCTGCCTCTGTAAAACGAGAAGAAGAGTGACGAGCCTCCCTCAATACTTTGACAGATAAGAACGTTTCTATCTCCTTGTTTCGTCTACAAACATCGCTACCTCCAGGACTATTGAGTTTTCCTTGAATGCAATACTTCTCTAGGCAGTAGAAATACCTATCTCCAAATTTAGGGAGGAATAAAACCGGCTTGTCCAAAAACAGGCCCCCCCTCCTAAAAAAAATGTTCCACCGGCGTCATTGTACAAAGCCTGTCCATAATACGGCCTATATCTGGTATGGTTAGTCTCCGGTCGGAAACCCGATTCGGAAGGGTAAAACAAGCAGTAAAGCTGCAAAATAAATAGGCAGAGGGGGTTAAAGTAATGCATCCGTCAGAACAGTCCGTTGTAGGCTTCTTGCACAATGCCTGCTGATCAACATTCATCAGACGCGACATCGACTTAACGCAGTGGTTCCCAACCTTTTCGAAGTGATTACCCTAAAATTCAATTTCGCAATTATCAATTAGCCCATGAACATATACCCGGTAATGTCGGATGTTTTCTTGTTTTTCGCAGTCACATAGTGAACAGCACGGGTCATATAGCCCGCTATTGGCTGTATATATTTTAGGATCCAGCAGAGATGCAGACTTTTCCATTTTTAATTATTTCAAAATCCGCCATGATAAATTCAAAAGATTGTATACAACAATAATAATACATATTAATCAGTGATCATTTTATGCTTGCTCTGGTTCTTCAGTGTGAGTGTTAAGCTTGCATTGCCTGTGCAATTTTTTCTACTCTGGGTTTGGTCACGGAAATGGTTACTCGGGCGTCAGATGACACGTTGAGCTTGCTCGCAGAGAAAAGTGGTAGAAAATCCTATGAGAATTTGTACTGCTTGAGGGGTTAGTGTTGGCATATCCTGCAAACGAGAGATCCAGGAGGAGTTTAGACTAGCTTGGCCCCAAACATTAGTTCCGATGCATAATTTGTCCTAAGTGTGATATATTCTTCTTTTGCTGGACAGTCCTCATCAGGAATGATATCTTCACTCACATCTTAACCCATTCGCTGTCGGTACTAATTAAATCTGGAAAGTACTTTTGAAAGCTTTCCAATAGGCCTGTCAGGTGATCTCTAATGTCTGTCTTAATGTGGTTGAGGATATCTTCAGAATTCAGCTTATGAAGGAAGGCATCCAATGTAGGAAATTTTGAAAAAATTCCCTTCCCAACACGTCTGATCCATAGTTGCAATTTTTAACAAAAGGAAGCGATGTTTTCCCGAAGTTCCAGTGACGTGGTATTTATTCCTTGAAGTTTTAAATTGCCTGTAATCACCTCTCCAAAGATATCAGCTAGGTAGCACAAACGTGTGACCCATAATTCATCGTCAAACAGATCCGCGAGGGATGATCCTTTCTCTTGCAGAAATATATGAAGTAATTCAGGCAGCTCAGCAGCACGAACAAGGACTTTCACACATGACAGCCAGCGAACTTCAGTATGGTACAGTATACGAGGGGCGGTCAATAAGTTTTGCGAATCGGTAGGGCAAAACAGAGGAAAGGAGACAGCTGTCTGTGGGGGTGTTAGGACAAGTTATGACAAGACAGGACCTGCAGCCGCACGCTCCTTCCTCGTCTATTTAAGAAGCAGTAGCTGATCGCAGATCGTCAGTCACAAATTTTTCAACAATGGAGAAGGTTGAACACCGCGCAGTGATCAAATTCTTGACCAAGGAAAGCAAGAATGCAAAAGAGGTCCATGAACGCATGGTTGCAGTGTACACTGACACCGCCCCTTCCTATGCAACCATTGCTCGCTGGAATAGGAAGTTCCGCCATGGTCGTGAGTCCCTTGAAGATGCTTCCCGTCCAGGACGCCCGTCAGACGTGACCAACGAGGACAATGTGGTCCGTGTGAAGAAGATGATCCTCGAAAATCGACCGGTGAAGGTCGAAGAAATCAAGCGAGAACTTGGAATATCACATGAAAGTGTTATAAACATCATCCACGACAATTTGGCCATGACCAAGGTCTCTGCCCGTTGTGTCCCTAGAAACCTTACGCCCCATGATCCACTTCAACGTCCTCAAAAGTTCACGAGCCCAGAGTTGCACAAGCTGCCCTATGCGAGTGCGGATTCGAGGAGCTTAACGATCCCCCCTACAGTCCAGATCTGGCCCCTAGCGACTACTTTTTATTCTGCCAACTCAAGGCTGCACTACGTGGACGCCGGTTTAGGGACGATGCAGATGTCCAGCTCGCCGTCCAGGAGTGGATTGAACAGCAGTCGGAAGATTTCTGGTTGTCGAGAATTTGAAGCCTCATGGACAAGTGGTGCAAGTGCATTAAAGTCGAGGGTAGTTATATTGAAAAAATAATAAAACACTTTTCCTTATATCCGAATTGCAAAAACTTATTGACCGCCCCTCGTATTTTCATATTGAGCTCCCATTTCTTCACACAGATATTTGAATATGCGACTGTTCAAACTTTTTGATTTGACGAAGTTTTCAATCTTGATCACTCATCCAAAACAACCTTGATGGACTCGGACAGGCCACGTGAAGCCAAGGCATAACGGTGAATGACACAGTGCACAACCTCGATATTTTTGTTCTTTTCCTTCAACAAGCCATGGAGTCCTTTGTCCTGGCTCGCAACGCTTTGTTGTCCACTACCACACCCACCTCCGGCCCCTTGCGCCAACAGGACTCACTATTGAATGCCCGACAGCTCTGTCTCACTCAAAGGCCCCTCGCATCACGCCAACCTCCACTCCCTTCTTACATGTTTTCGGACCATGTTGCCTCTTACTCAAAGGCTCCTCGCATCACACTAACCTCCCCTCCCTTCTTACATGTTCTCGAATTATGTTGCCTCTCATATTTTGGTTCTTTTTCTTCAACAAGCCATGGAGTTCTTAGTCCTGGCCCGCAACGCTTTGCTGTCCACTACCACACCCATCCCCGGCCCCTCGCGCCAACATGACTCACCAATGGGTGCCCGACAGCTCTGTCTCACTCAAAGGCTCCTCGCATCACACCAACCTCGACTCCCTTCTTACATGTTCTTGGATCATGTTGCCTCTCATGTACTCATCTCAGTCATTTTCTGCCTTGCGTTTAGACTACGCTACAACCATTTCTAACTACACTTCTTAACTATGCAGACATGCTTTCCAACATCACCATACTGGCTGTCAATCGGTCTGTGCTCTCATGCACCGCGGCCCGAATACATGCCTGTCTACGTATAATAAAAGCTTGATGGTAGACTATATTTGGGGGCTTATTCGTGATATAAACTTACATAATAAGCGTAAATCACGAAAAACTAAAAACTACTCGTCTAATTTTGAAAAGTTTACAAAATTAAATATTATGCCACGATCTATATATCAAAACATACCTTTTGCGATGCTCACACAGTTTCTTCAGTTTAAATCACGTATTGTCTCGACTGTCGCCAGAAAAATCGATCGAAAAAAAACACCTCGACAAACCCCATCAACCACGCCTACCGCCAGCACGGCAACTCTCCACTGACGCCTCACAGCACCAGCCGATCAGATCATGTGACCAAGTATCCCGTATATAGGGAGGTCACTGCAGATAGGAGGGAACGTTTTAGAATATATAATATATATTCTCAAACGTACCCGCCTATCTGCAGTGATGTCATTAATTGGCGAGAGTTAAACTGATTGATTTGGTAGGCTATCTCTTCTCAACCAGAACATCCATTACCCCACTGGGGTAATTTACCCCAGGGTTGGGAGACAAGGGTCTAACGCAAATGGACCGTGCGTCAGTGGGCGCATGTCTTAGAGCGCTATGAGTATGCGTCCTAGTTCTTCTCGAGCCCTAATAACATTAGCGTCCGCAGGAGGTCAGAGGAGCAGTAAAATCTAGAGTGCATAATGCAAACAGTAAGGTATGGTGGCCGCTCTCTAATGGTATAGGGCTGAATGCCAAGTTCAGGGATGGTTCGTCTCACCGTTTGTGGTGGCACTATGATTCAGAGAATTACCATGCTCTCCTGAGAGATTACATACTGCCCTCAGCCCGAGACCCGAGAATGTTATTTTTCAGCAAGACAATGTCACAAATTTGCGTCCGCCATCCAGTGGTTAAGGGACAACAATATCACAGTGATAGACTGGCCACCTGAGTCTGCGAATAGGAATCCACTGGAAACTCCTGTGGTAGGACCTGAAAGAGACAATAAAATGACGTTAGCCAGCCTCCAATGAGCAACTAAATGCAGTCATCACCGAGGAGTGAGCCAGTAACACACCCCTCAGGTGTCACACCTTCGTGGGGAGCAGTCTTCGAAGAATGAATGCTCTCATCACTGACAAGGAACTCTCGAAATGTTACAGACTGAGCTTCCGGTATCACTTTGGTGTTGCTGCAATTTTCACATAACTTCATCTGCTCATCTACTATATGTTGCTGATGTTACATGTTTAGCAAATTTTAAAGTTTGTTCATTTTTGTTGATTGTTTGGGGCATATATAGCTTATTGCTATTTATTCTTTCTTATTTCACTGTTGTATTCATATTAATATGAAAATCAAATCTCTACGACCTTACATTTATCTAATTTCTCTAATTTCCGAGGTGTCCGAAAACATTTGACCGCGGCTCTACTTACAAGGATGAGGAAAAAATAATGAAGAGAAAGACTACAATAGCGACTCTTATTGACCATAGATACAGAGTTCGAGTCCTGGCGAGGGTGTATGCAAAATATTGAGCGTCTTTAAGCAGCTAACCACATATTGACCAACACGTGTTATCTAGACACGTCTACACACTCAGACCTAATCACAACACCGCATACGCAATATTATCACTCCCACCCACCCCGGAAGTTGCCAAAGGTGTTTCGATAACAGCACTACCCAGACGCTGGACCTATGTCTCTCTCTTGGTCCACGTGGGCACGTTAGTAGGGAGATGGTGTCAAAACACAACTCTACCCCTCTTCCTGCACTTCCTTCCAAGCGAGGACCGGTCACTAGAGTCTCTGAGTTTGTCATCTTTTGTCATTCTTATTTTTATGTGAATTTCATTATCCCGTTGGGAAATCTCGGCTATAAATAGAGCAGGTGGCGTATATAGCTAACTTGACTGACCAGCCCTATACCCTGGGGATAGTGAGGGAATTATAAGTCCCCAGAGGTTCGTTCATACACAGAGAATCGGTACTTAATTGTACGAACGAAACTGCTTGCGTGGGACAAAACCAACACAAATATATGCGTGTATTTATTCTTATTTTTCTCCCTTCGTCCTTCTCTTGTTCTGTCTCTTGTCATATCTTTTGCCAGAATGCCTTCATTTCGACGTCTTTATTTTCAACAATTCCATAATGTGGTGAAATTTTGGTAAGTTAAATTGTGTAGATGGTACATGGAGTAAGTAGCCAATAGAGCTTGAGTGCTTAAAAACAGAGGAGTGCCCCAAGTTCAGCTAAAGTCACCCTCCATATATTTGAAAGGGAGCTCTGCAATTGAAGACCATAATTGGCGCCTTGGTTTTAAATGTTTTTTTCATCATTTGCATTGAAAGTGTCACACGAAACCATAAATTTAGAATTTAAGCTTCTATGCGGTCATTAATAGTGTATATAAAGAGAGAATATGCTAATGAGAAACTACGCCCGATGACTCAAGACACATTCATTCATAAATTCAATTTTCCTTCGTCAAAATGGTTTCGTTCAAAAGCTTTATTCAGGAATAAATTTGAAGGAAGAAGTATATCACTCGTGGGTTGAGGTCGGAGTGAGAGGGAGCATCACACATGATCCCCCCCCTCCCTCCAAGTGCCAAAGACAGTGGGCAGCTACCACGATTGGGTAGTACCTCTGAGTGGCTCAGAGCAGCTACGAATGATGCCAGTGTGTTTTGTCAATGCTAGATGCCCGTGTTGCCCGGGGTAAACAGTCTTGAATCGTGAGTGGCGGAGATGTGTCGTGAATTCTCTTCAACAAGCGATCGAATACGAAGCAGAGAGCAACTTTAAATGCCTTGCTCGCGCTAGTAACCAGCTGCGACTCCTACTTTCTTTAAAACGCTTTATGACAAAGTAAGACCAGAAGAGGAAGTTTATCATTTTTTTTTATTAATTCGTTATTTGAACCAATTTCAGGTAGAGGAATAGGGTTATGTCCTATTTCAGTAGAACCTTTGATTATATGGATGCAAACGCATTTAGTTCCTAATGACTAAACACAGTGGTCTTTTTGATCTCGGAACCACTGATAAACTTCCAAGTTCGTGTTGTTCTTGTGCGGCAATATATAGTCGAAACCTTCCTTGAAAATGCAGTTAGAAATATCATCAAACTAGGTCTTGTATAGATTTTTTTAAATCATAAGGGAGAGAAAATGCCCTTTAAGAAGTCAACCCCATTAGGTTTCCAATCTGATAAATCTAGTCGCCCAGTGATTAGGTTCACATAACAGTGTGTTACGCAGTATGTGCGTGTGTTTGAATAGACGACACGCGATACATGAAACAAAACTCCGTGAGCTATGCATAAGAAATTCTGTTTTCGGCCTCTTGAAAAAGCATTGCTAATTTTGGTTTGGGAAGCTTATGCAATCTTTACAGTATATTGATCTAATAATTTCTTTTTCTGTCATCTGTGAATGTTGAGTGTGTAGGATCTGAAAGATAGCTTCCTTTTACACAACAATAAAAGTGTAAAGTTGAACAGACACGAATAACTTTCAGTAGTTTTGAGGTCACTAAGCAGTAATCCTTAGCTCAAAGGCGTTGTAATAACATTGGTAATTAAACATGACAGATTAGTCAATGGGGTGATATTAAGTCATTAAAATCTGACGTTAATAATTAAACAACTTATATTTCTGCATATTACCTTTGAATTTCCTCATGGTTAAATAAGATAAATGAGATAGTATGGCTAAAATCTTCGTTCGATATTCGTTTGATAGAGTATAGAATATTGAGGAAAACATGACTATCGTAGCAATAATGTCGATAGCTCTAATGCTTCATATACGGTATACTGATCGTAGAACTGACATTTTAATAATAAGAACATGTTCCTTGTTTTAAAATATGAGTTCATCTTTAGTTGTTTTAGGAGGGAAACTTAGCTTGGAGTTAAAAACCTACTATTACCGACTTTTTACCTTCATTATCTATGAGGAAAAACTAACACTAAAACTAATCGAAAAGGACATATAAGGAAATGATTGGTGAATATCCTGATGTTTTATTTACTATGTTGCCAAGAGATGATCAGCTTCAAGCTTTGTACTATGATTTACGTGTATATGAAGATCTTGGACAGAAACAGAATCACGGATTTATTGTTAAGAGGCTTTGCCTGTGATAAACACCTGAATTAATACCACCTCTGAATATTCATAAATGTTTATCTTCGGGTTGGGTCTGCCTATGTCGTCTTGCGGCGGCAATCGCAAAAAAAGACTAATAGCGCCGACGTATCATGAAAGGCGACTAAGCCCAGATAGTTGCCGTTATTCTGCGGATCCAACTTCATGAAACTTCTCCCTCGAAGGCATCAATGCGTTTCTGTAAAGGGGTGGGGGGAGGGGTGCGGCCCCTAATCAGCTATTGCAGGCAGTGGGTCTGCTGTGGGAATGATGATGGCGTTGAATTTATATCTAAGAGGCTCAAAGTTGGTTTCAAAGATGAAGTCCAAATTGCCTACCAAAATAGCAATAATTAAAAGATATAGCAATGATAGAGAAATGTATTACAATTCAACGATACAGCAATGGGGACCAAAGCTAAGCTATAGCAGTGATGCGCACGTCCATGATTATAGCAATGATGCGCGTGTCCATGATTATAGCAATAATATATCAATAATGAGCACGATACAACTCAATACCATTGATGTATCCTCGCACCTAACGTGTATTTCACATTGCCCTAAGTTCACCTCGTTATTTACAAACTTCTTTCTTCTCATGCCTCCGTTAGTATTCTTATTTTATTAACTATTTAAAATCGTCATCATCTTTGTTTTGATCCTCTTGGTCCCGCTTCTGCAGGGCTGGATGGGCGTATGAAAATTGAAATATACAGTAGCGTCCAAAACTAAAGGACAAATAATAAAATCTACATTTTCTTGAACATAATCGTTTAATTTCAATGAAAATTGCAGAGAATATTCTTTTAATTTTTCTCTGATAGTAACCAAGTTTCATTTCATAAAAGAATGGCTAAAAAATATGAGGAAAGCAAGTATTCGAAGAAAGGATGCGTCCAAAACTAGAGGACAATAACTTATAACTTTCAGTTTACACGTAAAACTTAGTGACACATGTATGACAATATTGTTCAATGTAGATTGTAGACTGCTACTGACGGTATTACTCATTTATCAAGATGGCGAGACAAGTTAAAGTCAACAAATCCTTCCGAAAGCAGGTTACAGAGGGGACTAGGTTAATAATAGTACTTTTTGACATATCGCGGCGTTGTAATCGATCAAAAAGTGGATTTCACGTGTATGAGAAAGCTCCATGTCGATACCGGGTACTCAGAGTGAATGAAAAAATGGATCACCGACGAAAAATAGATCCTAAGGAAGATCACCTGATTTAACGGATGTCGATGAACGACTGATTTGAGACAACAACCGATATTAAACATCAAGTTGCAGAGAACATGAGCTTTAATGTGTCTCGCCAAACTGTATTATGTCGGGTGGGACTCATAGCAGCTCTCTTGCTAAGAAACCACTTATAATTAAAAATCATAAAGAGGCTATGTTGGCCTTCGCTACCGAGCATGTACTCTGGAGTGTTGAAAATTACGGTAAGTGTTTGTGAGCGACCGAAGCAAATGTAATTTGCTCGGATTATATTGGAAGAATCATGTAAGGCACCTTAGAGGTGAAAGATTAAATCCTACATGCGCGATAAGACGGCTAAATAGGAAGTGGAAGCGATGTGTTGTGGGGTATGTTTTCAAGCGCTGGACTTTGTCCTCCTCTGTTTAAACGGCAAAGTAAATCTACGTGAGTAAATTGTGATCGCTCTCTCCGAACATCGTGAGTACGTGAGCTTTTTTCCTGCAGGGTAATGCTTCGTGAAACACAAGCAAAGACAAGGCAGCAGGACATGGATACAGAAAATACCAGTGTGATGTACTGGTCTACCCAGAACCCTGATTTAAACGCGATATAAAAGCTATGGAAGATACTCGGTGAGAAGGTATGGCTCGGAAACGGACGAATGTTGAAAATGTCTGGCAAAGATTCGAACAAGAACGGAATAAAATCACGCTCGAACAATGCGACGAATTGGCGAAGATCTGCGGCAGAAGATGCGCTTAAGTCCTTCAGAATAAGAGACTGCAGACTTCTTATTAATATTTTGTTCAAATTTATATGAGATAATTATTTTGTTTTCTGGTTGTTGCTCCATTTGTACTTATCGTTCTCTAGTTTTGGACACATCCTCCAAATACCCATTGCTTTCATCATAAATTGTTTTAGCCTCCATTCTGTAAAATGAAACTCGGTCACTAATAGAAGAAAATTTAAAAGAATATTGTGTAATTATCATTCAAATTAAAAGAGTATTTTCGAGAAAGTGTAGATTTTGCTTGGTTGTTCTTTTGTTTTGGCTAGTAGTGTATATATATATATATATATATATATATATATATATATATATATATATATATATATATATATATATATATATATATATATATATATATATATATATATATATATATATATATATATATATATATATATATATATATATATATATATATATATATATATACATATATATATATATATATATATATATATATATATATATATATATATATATATATATTACTAAATCATAAATATATATTTAATGTGGATCTTACTAATCACAAATGAGTGTTTTGAAATGAATGTGTCAACCGTCCAGATTTGAACGATGTTAAGCCACATTGAGCGAGGTTAGTGACATGATGGAATACCAATTCGAGCTGACTTTGCCATGGTGACCTTATTTTGTAGCAAACTGAGGTTTGGGTCCTACATTATATACTAGGTCACCACTGATAAATAAAAGGCTTCTTAAATTGATGCAGATCGGTGGTGAAATGACTAACATTTGTTTTCTGTTTATAAAATTGATTAAGCGAATCAACGAAGGAAACTTGATTCGAAAATGGCATGGACTATGCTGAGCCCTTAAGGGGCAGTTTTTTTTTATTCTAGGAAGTTTTTACTTGTGACTGCAAACACGGGCAGAGCCGCACCCAAAGATTAATTTAGCCTAAAAATCGTCTGTCGATAATAAAAAAACAACAAGTAGATAGAAATAACAAAACTAGGCAAAACAAACAAAAGGGCAGGCTCAGGTGCATGTTCGAGCCTTTGAGGGAGCGGGAGTGACCCCGTTCGTACCGGTATCGGGACAGTTAACGTGTGCGGAGATCACCCAGACTAGGACATTCAAAAGGAATGTGCCAAGCAGTCTGGGGAACAACGCAGACATCGCAATAAGGTGCGGGTGAGCACTCCAGCAATTGGGTGTGCGTCCCGATATTATGTCCAATTCGAAGACGAAAGAAAACGATCCGAAGCCGTTGCGGTCTTGGGGTGATAGGACCATGGGAAAAGTTGCGGCACAATGGCACGCAACTTTAAGGTTCCGTCGGCCGTCTCCCATCTTCTTTGCCAAGTAGTCCGAATGACTGAGCTGATACCTTTCGTGTATTCAGAGTGGGAAAGAGTGAAACGATGGTCAAGGATGTCCAGTGTTTGCGGACCGTATGTCGCCCTCATCAGTGCGCTCATTCCCCACAATCCCTACTTACCCATAAATCTAGCAAAAGATAGTCTCAACATTCACCCACTCGTGACCCCCTCAAGCCAGAGGTGTGTGGGTGGGTGTAGGGGCGCGATTCCAAAGCCTCGAAGGTACCCAGAGCGCTCTATGAATCGCTATCAATCACTATCCGGTTTCTGAACCGGGTACAATGGGCAATCTCCTGTACCGATCGCTGTCTTGTAAATCGTCCGCCCGAGAAGGTGGACCCAGCACCCGCTAGTGCCCCGCCGATTTCAAACAAGGGGAAATTTTATTTTAAATTAAGGGCTCAATTCTTGCGAGGGCATAATTGCCGAAATTTTAAATCATTCCGCTCTAATTATGTATCCTATTTGTAGGTTTTATTAAAATCAACAGGGAAAGAACAAACTACAAAATTGAACAAAAACAGACTAGGAATTTTTTGAAAAAGGAAGACCATGATCAGGTGCCGGAGAGAGGCTCGCTTGAGGGGATGCAACTCTCCTATCGCTAACTCTGTTCTACAATATTCGTTTGTATGGAGCCGCACCCGAAAAAGGCAACTAAACCATGTTATTGGAAATTCAAATTGAATATTGAAAACTAAAATGAAACAAAATCTAAAAAAGAAAAATTAAAATATAAAAGTGAAAATTAAAATACGATAATTAAAATGGAAATATAAAAGTAAAAATATTTAAAATTAAATTGGGAATTTTAAATTGAAATCTGAAATAAGAATTTTTCCTCTAAGGTTCAAGTTTCTTCCTACTCTTTAGTTTTGTCTCCAGCCTTTAACACCGTGGCCAAAACGGGAAGTTTTCAAGGGCCTCGTACTCCCCTAACTCATGATTCAAACGAATTAGTTTTCATCCTAGCCTTCAATTAATCAAAATTGGGATGGATTTCAATTAAATTCATATATCTATTGATTTTAGCCACCCATTGAATTCAATTACTTTGTATTAAAATGATTTTACAAGAGAATTATCGCCGGAATCGCATTCAGAATTATCGCCAGAATTTCATTTAGAATTATCACAAGAAGTTTTTTTTAAATGCCCCTTATCGTTATGAAGGGGGTGGCGGAATTTGTGGTATTTTTGGGGGCGGAAAGAGTATTTTCAGCGGTTTGATGCAAGTTGGCCAAACCTCGAGTAAAACTTTGGCAGTTGAAAAGTGTTGGAAAAAGAAGTATTTACGCCGATTTATTATTTAATCACCCCAATGTAAGCATTACTTGTGCCTCTTTTTTGCCTCATCTAGCCAACCTAACAATTAAAAAAAGCCTCTTTTTTCGGTATGCAGCTCAATTCTACCTAACATTTTATTTATTATACACTCGAACCGAAACTAAAAAGTAACTTAGTAGAAATTATTTGTTATGCCTGAGAAATAATCAAATTTCTCTTCATTTATGATGAATCTGGAGAAGAGACGTTGAATCAAGCATAGATAGCTGTAACAGAAAGGGGAACTAAGAAAACAGGGAACAAATATGCATCATAAGTTCCTAAGAAATAAAAACTGCCGAAATTCAACATTTATTGAGTAGAATAATTCGACTTGAGAAATCTAGCTTCATACACAGGACAAACTGTATAAAGCCTCATAAGAAATATTGATAGCAAATTTCTCAAAATGGAATCTTTTAGGAAAGATATGAATACTAAAAATTGTAAAATCAAGAATTTTTTTAGATTAAAAGCATAAAATCAGTGCCTAAATAAAGATACTTGGTTGTAAAATATTAAAAAATTGTATTCTCTATAGGATTTCGGGTTTTGCCAAGTATTTGTGATTTAATATAATTAGATATGATAGGATCTAGGCTAAACAATCCAGGGCTAGATTCTATCATATCAAATTATATTAAATCACAAATTAAAGTGTTTAAAGAATTTGTACTCTCTACTTAGGGTTTTGATGCAGGGTACCGTTTTAACCCCCTACTCCTTACTATTTAAGACATTGTCTGTCCTGACCTACGTTATTCCATGAAGAGGTCTTATAGAATAAAGACGAAAGCGCTGGGAATCGTTTTTCCATTTTCCTTGTGGGGGTTATTTATCATAATTTTGACTCACGTGCAATTTGTGAGTTTCTTTTCATATATATATATATATATATATATATATATATATATATATATATATAAAGAAGAAGGAGCAAATGCAAGTTCTGCGGGTGATAACAACCACCACAGGGCTTTCGCCATATTCATTTTCTGCCTTTCAAAACAATTTTGAAGACAGAAATAAAGGTGCAGAAACCTTGCATTGCAGACTATATTACCATATAGTACAGGAAAGAGAAATTTGACGGAATGAGCAATGAGACAAGAAACAGGAGTTTTTTAGAGGTAAGAGAAAGGGACATTAGAAGAAGACTAGAATCATAGAGAGCAGAGGGCGGCACAATGAAGGCAATCCTTTACCGAGAAGACAGAGATAACGCCAGGGGAAAAAAGTTTGAAATTCCTGGCCGGGACTCGAACCCGGGTCTGCTGATTGCCGGTCAGAGCATCTGACCGGCAATCAGCAGACCCGGGTTCGAGTCCCGGCCAGGAATTTCAAACTTTTTTCCCCTGGCGTTATCTCTGTCTTCTCGGTAAAGGATTGCCTTCATTGTGCCGCCCTCTGCTCTCTATGATTCTAGTCTTCTTCTAATGTCCCTTTCTCTTACCTCTAGAAAACTCCTGTTTCTTGTCTCATTGCTCATTCCGTCAAATTTCTCTTTCCTGTATATATATATATATATATATATATATATATATAAATTATATAGGGTGCGTAAGGTATTTGAAAAGAGATTTATACTTACACAAAAATGACTCTTAGAAAAGGTTAATAATGTCTTTTTTCATGAAAAAGTTGTGAGGATAAGAATAAACATATTGTTTTGTAATTTTATTCAAGAAAGTTTCCTTCAGCTTCAATAATGGCATTCTATGCGATGTCTGAATCACCAACATGCTAGGATCAAGTGGTTCTTGTTCATATTGGTCATTACTCTGACTATGGAGGCTTTTAGGGATTATTTAGTGTTAGGGGGGTGCTCATTAACCTCTTTCTCAAAAACGCTACATACATATTAGTCCAATGGACTGAGATCTGTGAAGCTAGGAGGCTAAATGTTAGGGGTTATGTGATCATGAAAGTTTACCGCCATCCATTCCTGCGTTGCTTGAGCCTTGTGTGATGGTGCCGAGTCTTGTTGAAACACATAAGCTCTTCCGTTGCGTACATTGTCACTCCATGGCTTGACCATCTTTGGCCTCTAACTCCTGGCAAACTTTGTAGACGAAGGATCTAGCGACTTTTGAAAATCGTGCTATTTCTAAATTGCTATGTTCAACCTTTACAGCCACGATAACTGCGTGCCTCTTCTTTGTGTAAACATAGGGGCTTACATTGATTTTTCTGAAATATAGAAAATATAAAGTCAAATAATATGCTGCTATAGCAAAAATAACATATGTCCTCAAATACTGCACGCCCCATATATATATATATATATATATATATATATATATATATATATATATATATATATATATAACTTTTTCATGAACCTGAAAGAATGATGAAATGAATCCAGCAAAGCGCAAGATACAAAAAAACAGGATAATTTTTCTTCGGAAATGTTATTTCCTAATTCGCAAAAATTCCGTACAGGGGTGGGATTCGAACCGTGCACGCTCGGCTACGCGGAAGACAAAAATCTTCCGAATAAACAAGCTTTTAAGGTACGCTTCACAAGGTCAATCGGGACTATGAAAGAGAGAGAAATTAATAGGGAATTCAAAGGACAAAAATGACCTCTGAGGTCATAAAACATCTGACCTTATAGGGAAAACATTGTTTTGTATAAATATGGTGTCTCTCTATTTTATAATCCAATGTGAGTTTGAAAATGTTAAAATAACGAAAGTACCAGCTCCAATCAACCTTTCTTATAACCAAATATTTATATTTATTCACATGTTACCTCTCGTGATTTTTACCCATATATATATATATATATATATATATATATATATATATATATATATATATATATATATATATATATATATATATTCACTTCGGTGTTTTTTCTTTTTTATTATTCTGTCTTTCTCTAATTCATTATTTTATATTATGTCTATATGATTTTAGAATATTGTTATAGGGGGGCTTCCTCTCCTCTCTTTCAGGTATATTTATATATTCTTTCTTAGATTGCGAATATATCATCGAAATGCCAGCAGAAATTGCGTGGACGTATATAGAGAAAGATTTTTATTGAATCATGATATTTTAAGGTGATGAATCGAATCATTATGACTCATCAATCTATGACGGATGAATCAAAAAGGAAGCAACTTAAATGTAAATGGATTCGAAAGAGTTTATCTCTGTAATATATTTTTACACATTAAATCTTTTAGCTTTTCAATGATTTCAATCGTTAATTAATTAAATTTATTCGTTTATCCACTGAGTTTTCCTTTTAATATAAATCTTTCTTTTGTTTCTGTGACGAAGCGGTCATTCTTTGCAGTGCCAATTATAATCTCATCAGCCCAGACCGCAAGATCATCTCTTGATGCAGAAACCTCGCTAATCACAAACTCGCCCTTATTCTCAGAGATGCTCTTAACAACAACGAAATCACTCTACTCGTTTGATTCTTACACTCTTCGGGTAACCTCCTGATGCCATGCTGGTGTAACGGCCATAGTTTGGGACGGAAGTAAAAAAAAGAATGTGACTTCGCGCCATATGGGAGCAGCGGGGCACTTGTCAACGCAGATATCCTTCGGTTCCTAAAGGAAAACGAGTCTCTAGGTTCTCCAAAATACTCTCTCGCGATACGTACAGAAGCTTAAGATTAATAGCTTATGCAAGTAACCTTCAAATACTACTATGGCATTGCTTGAATTTTCATGACTGATAAAATCATCATAAATTATGTTGCAACCCTATAGGGGAATATCGTCTACCCTAAGAAATTCTGGCACTGAAGAAATTGGATACCGAGCAATTGAATGTAGTACAATCTGATAGTTAATAATCTTAGTTGTTTACAAAGCTTCCTATACTTGAGAACATAAATATAGAAACTGAACATGAACAAATATTAAATATTACAGAAAGCAAGGGATAAGTGTGCGAAAGAATCGAATAAAGAAGTAGATGACAATTATGGACTAAAAGTATGAGATAAATGATGCTCGACGCAAGATGATGTGACTCATTAAAAACTCATTTATTGAAGACAACTTCTGAATATATATATATATATATATATATATATATATATATATATATATATATATATATATATATATATATATATATATATATATATATATATACATATATATATGTATGTATGTATAAAGGAATGGAGCAATCCTCGATGAAGGTAGAAATGCCAATTGATTTGGAATTGGCGTGATGTGCCATTTAAAATATAAAATTTCGACAAAATAAGAAATATTATTAATCTAAATTTTATTTAACTGTATTTATCTATCTATTTATTTTATCTAATTAAATCTTTAAAGATAATTAAATTTTATTATGGTATCATGTTTAGCGAACGCTTTGCACGAGCAAGATATACACCATGAATCTGTTCTGACATTTTCTATACTTCTTTTCGTATTACTTTGTCGTTTTAGTATTGTTTTGCCACTGGCTGACGTCTATGATTTTGAGGACCTAGAATTTCATCGGAGATTCTAAACTTGGGTTCCCAAAACTATTGCTATGGGCACAACATCTCACCCTTCATTGGTCACCGTTAAGAGTTATCTTAAATATAGTGTCTATTTTTATCCTCCCAATGCGGTGCCATCATAGCACCTTTCTTTACAACATCAGTTGAAATCAGTGGTAATTTTCTTGTAGCGAAAAGAAGAAAACCGATGTTCTAAAATATTGTAAATTAGGGGTAAATGAGACACAGATTTGTAGATTCGAAGTAACTCAGTATGACTCACAAAAGGAAACTTCAAAGATTCGAATTGACCTATTGTGTATCACAAAACAAAAATTCAAAGGGTCAAATTGACCGATTATGTATGAATCGCAAAATGAAACTTGAATGGTTTGAATTGACTGTGTATAAATTGCAAAAAGAAACTTCAAAGATTCAAAATGACTGAAACTGAATCACAAAAAGAAACTTCAAAAGTTCGAATTGACTGCATATAAATGGCAAAAGGACACTCCAAACAATTAAATTGAGTGAGTTTCTATCACAAAAGCCAAGTTCAAAGGTTCGAATTGACCCATTATGAACCCTAAAGAAAGTCTTCAAAGGTTCGAGTTGATTGAGTATGAATCTCAAAAGGAAACTTCAAAAATTACACTGGCTGCGTGCGTTCAATGATGGCGCTATAACAATGATTAGCTGCATCGGGATTTCTTGGGGTACGTTCATCAGTGCATACATTGTAGCTTATTTTTGAGTTATATCATTATAGTTTGCGCGCACTAAAGTATACTGTGGCGGCAAAAAGTTAAACTTAAAATAATCATTTGAAATGTTTTTTAGGAGTTTTAGATCGGTCAACTGGATACACTCGATTGCTCCCCCAATGGAGTGTAAGTGAGGCTATCCATTGCTATATTAACCGCTGAATAAACTGAGTTAACTTCTCTATATCACCGAAAGGACATTCAACTAATGATCATTAAGGTATAGTCACTTCTCTAACCTAGAAAAATGACTGTCATTAAATGATTATTTTTCCATCTGTATTTTTATGAGAATTAAGACTATGCTGAGATAAATAATAACTTTTTAGGTTTTTGAATCATTACTGCTCTCGAATTGTTATTTTGACTTCAGGAGTGGTGTCTCTGACTTCTCATTGAGTTATCAAATAAGCAAAAGAAGATACTCTGTCCGACATCTTATTTTAGATATATAGAATTTCATTAAATAATTTCTAAACATATTTTACCGAGGCAAATTTTATGGGAATCATATGTCAAAGAGAGATGCTGTGATAAGATGAACTCTTAATCCCTCACAATAGATCGTATGTTCGCTGCATGTGGGTTTCGGTTTTCAGATTTATCCTTTGTTGACTCTGTAGGGTAGTGTCTAATGTTAGACTTCCTCCTTGGGTAAGAAGGTAGGAAATATAAAGGGTTTTCATTAAGCCACACCTCCCCAAACCCTCCAAAACCTTCCAGAATTTGTAAAGACTGAATTCTGAAAATATAAATGCATATACGTATAATTAAGCAAATGATAAAACAAGTTTAATATAATTTCTTGCTTTTGATAACCATATCATTTCAATGCTACTAATCAGCCATAGAAACACATCGTTAAATTTACAATTTTAACTTGTAGCATAAATATACATACTACCCCCAAATATATACATTAGTCTTTTTAAATATTTATATATTTTTACTATATTGTTAATTTCTACCAAGTTATTGAATTTTATTTTCAGTCTCATATTTAATGGACAGCCGATCGATGCCTGCTTCATATAAATTGTTCTGAAATCTTTGCAATATCCTTCTCCGCCGGACATTTTTGGCTAAATGGTGAATTTTACCAAAACATACCTCTAGTTCGTACTTGTGAATGCATATAACCAATATTACGAATTTGTTCTTCAAAGCAAATATGACGCATCCCCTGCCATATTCTTATGAATGGCGTGGTTAGCCATTGCATTCTTGGAATACTTAAACCCTTTTTCCTCCTACCTTTATCAAGCTCTGTTGTCCATCTGTCTTTATTCCTCTCATTGTTTCCCCAAGTGAGGAAATTGTAAATACTAAAGCAAAAATAGGCCCTAAAAATTAAGGAGAAGTCTGAAAAAACCCCGGTGAAGTTAGGGGAAGTATAAAAGTATGGAAGGTTGACTCACCCAGAGTAGTAGTGTTATTACTCTGCAGAGAGGAAGGGGCGAGTGCTATCTCTTATTAAACTCCCTTCCGCTTGTTTGGAGACTGGAAGATCCCTCGTTAGAAGGGCTAGAGAGGAGCGCTTTCACGAGTACTCTGGCG
Source organism: Ceratothoa steindachneri (assembly GCA_963969495.1). Taxonomy (NCBI): domain Eukaryota; kingdom Metazoa; phylum Arthropoda; class Malacostraca; order Isopoda; family Cymothoidae; genus Ceratothoa; species Ceratothoa steindachneri. The sequence goes on along the minus strand of OZ018335.1, from coordinate 99,933,454 downwards.
TGCCCACGGTCAAACATCCGGACGCTCTCCATGTATGGGGCTGTTGCTCATCTACGGTAAATGGAAACTAACAATTTTACCCAAGAACACTACTATGAACTCAAAGTGGCACTTAAACGTGCTTTATGAACACCTTTTCCCAACAGTTCAGTTCCGTTTGGGGGATGATAACTGTACTTTTTAGGATGATGGCGCAACGTGTCACAAAGCAAAAGCAATAACAAAGTTCTTGGCTGAAAATAACATCGAACCTTTAGGGCTTTGGCTTGGGAATTCGCTACAATTGAACCCAATAGAGAATTTGTGGGCGATAATCAAACTGGCGGTTTATAAATAGAAACAATCCAATTGTGAGCCGTTGCGGGTGATTATTAAACAAAAATGGAGCAATATCAATCAAGATATCATCAAATTGGTCTGCAGAATGCAAAAAAGAAGTGGAGTAGTCATGGAGAGAACAAAAGAAATCATTGTAAATATTTATTAATAAAATGGTTTGGGGCTCTAATTTTGTTTATATTTCACCTTCAAATTCTGATATGAACATTAAAACAAAACACAACGTTTGATTAATACTATTTTTTCTTATATAAAAAAATATAATAGTCTCAAAACTTGTAACCTTCACTGCACATAGATTACCATAATAATGCTATAATTTTTCTCTAAAATGCTCTGTTTGTCCACAGGGTAATTATGGAGAAACGCAAATCTTTATCTGTCAGCGTAAATGATCATAGATACAATATCAGAAGAGGCGAACAAAGTAGTGCTTTCTTTGCGCGTGTCTCAAAATAATCACTGTCAATAATAAGAATTCAACCATATTTTAACATCTCCGCTCTTTTCAAACTCGATCCTTTCATTAAACCGCCAATTCTGAATGAAATAATCCCACATTGGTACCCTAACTTTGTATGCTTAGCTTTTTTTATCCATCCTTTATTTGTTTTGTCAACGTTTTATAAATAAAAATGTTTGCTTATGTATGTATTTATTCATTTTCATGACTTTTTTGTATTCATTATTTTTAATTCTCTTCCTCGCACTCTATTCTTTTTCTCACTTTAGTTATTTTAATTTTTGAAACAATTGCTCTCGAGATGATTATAATCTCTTTCCCACCCTCTGGGCTCTACACCATTGCATGATTCTTTGTTAATCCCTTCTTCTTTCCGGTTTAATCCCATCTGCTTGTATGTAGGCGGAGCTTGTGTTTTGTTTTATTTTTCTTTATATATATATATATATATATATATATATATATATATATATATATATATATGAATATATGAATAGAAAAGTCGTGAAAATGAATAAATACATACATAAGCAAACATTTTTATCTAAAAAACGGTGACAAAACAAATAAAGGAGGGATAAAAAAAGCTAAGCATACAGGGTTTGGGTAACAATGTGGGATTATATATATGATAAATAACACCCACGAGAAAAATGGAAAAACGATTCCGAGCGCTTTCGTCTTTATTCTAAAAGAACTCTTCATGGAATAACGTAGGTCAGGACAGACAATGTCTTAAATAGTAAGAAGTGGGGGGTTAAAACGGCTACCTGCATCAAAACCCTAACTAGGGTGTACTAATTCTTTAAGCACTTTAATTTGTGATTTAATATAATTAGATATGATAGGATCTAGGCTAAACCATCCAGGGCTAGATACTATCATATCAAATTATATTTAAGTTATTTTTAAATTATATTTAAGTTTGTTTGACGGAACTTTTCGATCATACACATTAACATATGAAAAAGATTAAAAACCGAGTGTAACAGAACTTTTGAAAAACCCGGTACTATGTTAGAAAGAAGAGAACCGACGCCAGTCAACACGCATCAGCGGAATTCAGAGTTGCCAGAGGTGGCAAATAATTATCCACCACACACACACACACACACATATATATATATATATATATATATATATATATATATATATATATATATATATATATTTATATAAATAATATTGTATTCTTTCTGTTTAAATCAACATTTCCAAGCTATGATGCGAGACTTAAAATCTATCATTTATTAGCATTTGACAATTTACTTTATAAAGAAGAAATTGTTAATGAAATATGAAATGAGACAAATTAGAGGTTATTTATTTATTTTTTATCATTTAATTTTGTTTTAAATGACGGAAGTTAAGGGGAATATGTCCATCAAATGATTATGAAACTAAATAGCCCAATTTTGACAAATGATAATACTTCCTTCAAGTACTAGGAACTGAGAGAGTACGCAACTCTCCTGGCCCTGCCTCCTGCCCCATTTCTGACCTAAAGGCGCCCACAAGGTGAGGCCATAGTGACAAAAGTTATGATATTGCAAGCTGCAAATTTGAGATGAATCGTCAGTTAAAAATTACCGTATGGTGGGAGAACTGGAGGGCTTGTAGTCTATTCAAAGAGCAACTATGTTTGAAGACAAAACTACCGGCATGCATTACCCACAACTGACGAGAGGAAAATTCAGGGCCTATGTAAGTTGTAGGGTATACGTTGTGTACAAAGTAGGCCAACATGCGTCAGAAAAAAAAATTAACTCTTCGAGTTTATTTTAATGACATGTCACATTTATAACCTTATATAAGAGGTCTTAAGTTCTCATCTCTCACTTCATTTGGAGATAGGCCCAACTCTAATGAAGCAACTAACTTCTTCTCCCTATTATCCCTCAAGAGAGTCTCAGCCCTAGACCAGTGGGCATGTTTAGGCGAGTTGTGGGCATAGCTGGTCTCTAGCGCAACAAGGAGTCTCTTAATTTGACTGTCGAGCATATCGTTGTTATCACTACGATGAATTAGTTAAAAGATCCGGATCCGTGATAGCAGGTGGGGTAATATCAGTCCCACGTATGAAAGGGTCCACCATGCTGGAGTAGCAGTTACTTGATTGGTCAGTGGAATCGCGTCCGATGCTAGAGATGGTTAACTTCATTGCTGAGGTTAACTCTAACACCTTTATGCCATATGAATGCTTAATTAATGATAAATACGTAAATACACATCGCTAGATAATCTAATTTTACCCCAAATTGTTCACAGAAGAGAAAGAAGCAAAGTTGCTTGTTTTCAGCATCGAAAATAGAATTACTTCTAAAAAAATCACTCTCCTGTCCTAAGACCACAGAAATGAAGAAAATAAGAGCATTTCTCTATGTTTGAGACATTCACAATTAAGGAATAAGAGCACCAAACAAATGGATTAAAGGATAAAACTAACTACACTAAGCGATTTGGGAGTAAGAATGACTACACTAAGCAGTTATGAATAATTCTTACTACACTAAGCGATTACGGAATATGACAGGTCAGGGTTCACTAATGTTTCTATCTAAATTCGGACAAATGACGCGGAGTCTCTTTTTTATCAAGGGGGCTTAACACTATCCGTCACACTAGGGCTGGTCGATTCTCCCATGAGAATAAGAGGTGAAGAAAAAGGCGGACACGGTTGTGTTTTTGGGTGGGTATACTACCGAATTCCAACGGCGATGCACATCTCCGGGGGTGTCCAAATCAACATTCGCATTAACCTGACCCATATTCGTAAAATTATTATATACGTCTGCTCCTGACCCATACTATAGAGAATAATGGAGCGGTTGGTTATGTAAATACGCTGCAATTATATATTATCTTTATTTACAAGGTGAGGTAGGAATTCTTGATAGCTCAAGTACAGTGGCTGCAGCTCGCGTGAATGTTTTTGCGTGGAGGTTAAAGGTAGAGGCTAGCGCTTGGCGTGGAGCGAGCGAGGTAGTTGAGAGAAAGGTGACGCGATGGAAATACAATCTGATTCGTATCTATTTTCAGTGCCACTAAATAGGCCCGAATAGCGTGAGGTTGCCAGGTGCCGCTCCATTGGCTTGCTAGCGATTGTGAGCTGCGCCATTAATCTCATATTCCTCCGGAAATCCATTGCCAACGATTCCTTATTCAGTCAATTACACAACCGATCCCATTAAAACTATGGGAGAGGTTCTTCGATAGGATAATGAAGTTCATATATAGATCTGAATGACAATCTCTGGCAAACCCTAAAGGTACATCTCTCTTCTCAAATTTAACGGGTTGCAAAATATGAACGACAAATACTATTACAATAAAGTACATTAATTTACCTGGAGGTAAATCACCTTACCCGATGTTCTTGTGGAACTCTTGATAGATGAGTTCAATTCCAGGTAGAACGCATACAAAACTTTCGCTTTCTTAGGGAGCTAGTCGCCTAATACTGGCTCGCCTGTCTGAAGTGCCGGCTCAGCCAACTCCGTTCACCTGCGTCATCTCACAAATTCTCAATCATATTACCACTGTCCCTTCCATACAACTTTGCTTTCCATTTTGAAACCTGCAGGAGGGTTTCTCATATTTACACTATCCTGAATTTGAGGGGGAGGCCTTTCCATAAGAGCATTGACATTTTTGTCCAAATTAAAAGTAACAAAATTTATTCTGCCATAGTTGCCTCAACCTGAGTGAAAGAATGCTTTAAACTCGTGCAGCCATCCGGCAACCCTGGGCTCGGAACAGGCGGATATATGGCCTTTAAGATCTCGCCATGACGATGAACAGCGATGGCATCGTTGTGGGCGAACTGACGCAAATGCTCTGAAAGTTAATATAAGGGGAAAGAGGTTGCAATGGTGGGCAAAATTTAAGGATGTAGTCACCAATCGGGTAGGTGAGAGTCCTGTGCAGCAGGATCTGCAGTAAAGCGTGACCTTAGATGGATCAGCATCTTATTTTTATGGCAGGAACGATGGCGCTCGAAGATATTAGACATTACCTAAGTGCCATTCGACCATGCTAAATATTTGTTTACCTTATCTTTGATTAGTGGGAGATGTTTGGTGATCTTTCTTCGAGGAAATAAAGGCACAGGACTAATGGGAGAAATTTCACTCTTTGGAGAAGGATAGAGGAGAGAGTCGGAAGGATGAGCAAAAAGGTGCTCAAATTCAAATATTGCCAAATGTTAAAGTAAAAATTCAATTTATCCACAAAATCCAATTTAGGTAACTTCACCCATGCCTAAACTTAGTACAACAATGCACCCGTCTACCATATTGTTAGCGAGGTGAACAGTACAACTTCTGCTGAATTCCTCACCAAGAACACAGTATAAATGGAACGGAAACTTTGGTATTATTTTCTTATTTTGTTAACAGTGGCCACTCACAAGAAAACTCGACCAATGATCATTGCTTCTCAAAAGAGTGGCCTATCGTGAACAGAAATTGCTGCCTGGAATAAACACGTATAAGTATTTATTTTGAGCAGACTAAAATGCCCAGGAAAGATCACCTGCCTCAGGCACAAAAGTATGCTCTCAACAATTAAAAAATCTGGCGGAAAGAAGCTATCCCCTAGCACCAGGAACAAGCGGTAGCAACCTTACTCGCCAAAGTACCAGGAATGATACTGCGAACGAGGTTTCCCAAGACTAGGATCCTCAGATAAAAATTGGCGTGGAGTATGGGGCACGAAACTTGTTTCTAAAATGCCTCAAGCAGGCGCCATGTCCAATAAAGATATGTTCTACGAGTGTCTGATTTTACATCGACACAAAATGACTTGATAGAGACGAAGCATTGGAAAGTAAGTCATCCGGAATAGACGGGACTCGATTAGTAGCGGATCCAAGATAAAAATTTGGGGGAGGACTAACCTGAATTCCTCTCTCTGCGGTGTCTTACACATCACTGATAATAAATAACAGCATCCCATAAAGAAGAAGTGAGAAGTGAGCACTAACTCTATCAGATCCGAATTTTTTTCTGCGCCAGAGAATTACGAATTATAGTTTTGGGACGTCAGCGAAGGTATAATAATGAATTTAATCATTATTTTTGAGATTTACCTGTATTTTAGACATGTAAATCATATAAGGTACTTTTGATTCCATTTTTTAAAACTTTTTTATATATTATTACATAACTCTTTCTAGATAGCAGAATACAAGAATAGTTTAAAAAAGAAATATAAATATAAGCGGCTCTTAAATCTGGGGAGCGCTTCAACCCCTTAACGCCCTTCCTCTTTGGATCCGTGCGTGGACTCATGGCAAGCAACTATAGATTGTAGAACTCCATCGGCCGTATTCTTGGAGATTCAGCGCGAAGGATTACCTGATTTCTGTCTTGAATTCAGAGTGAGAAAGATGGAAACGCCGGAATAGTTGCTCAGCCTTTGTAGACAGCCTGGGCTTCTGATATGCACCCGATTCCAGAAACTCCTATAAGTTCAGGAACCTAGCAGAAGATAATCTTGATATTCTCCCGACTAGCATCATCCATAGCGTCACTAAGTAGTGCTACCAAAAGATATGGAGATTTAACTTCTCTTAAGTCACTTGTACGTTCAGTGAGTTGTTAAGGGTCCTAGCGCAATCTCCTATACCGATCACTATATTCCAATCAGCTCAGCCGTGAAGATCGACGCCAACCCGAAAGAGTTCCACTGATTTAAAAAAGAGAAAGATAGCATGAAAATTGAAAGCTATCCCCCACCTTCTGTTCAGACTTACAGTACTCTCTGTACAATAGCGCGGCTCCTTTTGTGACAATATTCATGCTCCAAAAAGTTTGGACACAATTCTCCCGCTGCTGTAGAAGCTTTGGGCAGAACCATCGGCGCCCCTGGTCCTAGAGTTATACCAAACATTTAAAGGATTTACTTGACTCTGAATCGGAAACACTTAGGGCATTATTATTTTATTTTGGTGAAATAGGTATCGGCGTGGTTGGCCATAAACGAAATGAGAGCCGTTGGCCGCTGTGAAAGAAGCTGAACCAGCACCTCCAAACGCATCTTGAACACTCTATGAAATGTCGATAAAGTACTAGTTACCACCAGTAGACGGTGTGGTGGATCTACTCTAACATCCGAAATGGACCTTCAGGGACAGAAGAATAGATATCGCACGTATAGTAAGATTTTGAACATGGAAAAGATGGGTTAAGCAAAAGTTGAGTATCCTTCCCTGCACCCAACTAGCTGAACGCCACCTAGCATAGCATCTCCAAGGATGGGAGCTAGATATTATAAAAAGGCTGCAAATATTATCATACTAAGCGATGAGGCAGTCGAGTACAAACCAAAGAATTACTGCGAGTCCATTACGTCTATGAGAGCCTTATTAAGGAACAGTTTTGAAACTAAGTGATGCCTACGACACGAGCAATAGTGCATTATCTTTGTTTTGACCCCGAAAATTTAAACCTGTGCATTTATACGTAAAAAAATACACGGTTCATTGTCAGGTGAAACCCAAGATATACTTCAGAAGTGCGACAAAAATAGATTGAAAAGATTCCTCTACGTAAAACGTATTGAGAATATTTTCTAGCAGCACTGAGATGGTGACGTGAACGAGAGTGACGCAAAGAAAACTTACCTGTTGGGCACTTGCCTCTTGATCTCTGAGCTCGCAGAAGGTCTCTTTCCCTCCTCTCAGTAGGCGGAGTTGACGATCTCATAAGAACTTGGAAAAGAATTTAGGAGGCATCCCATTGCCACCATAGAATTAAGGGTTTTAATGGTACGGTATTGCCAAGCAATACCATAGGCCTCTTCCAATTCTAGAAATAACTCGGAGATTTCTGTCTGCCAAGGTACCCTTCAAAGATAGAAATTTTCAGCTGGAGCGGAGCATCCGACGTCGACTGGAACTTACGGAAGTCAATATGCTAATGATAGGTAATCATAGGTGTGCACGAGTTGAGCTAAGCTAACATTTTCCAACTTCAACATAATCTTGTTTCCACTGAAAATTAGAAATTACGCAAAAAAACAGCCGGTGTGAATTACTCTTTCTCTGTCTTACAACACGGAAGCTTGTAACCTTTCATTGAAAATCTGGAGATATACCCTACGTCTAGTTCCTGTCAGATAAAAGTAAAACAAAGCCATGCCTCGCTTATCCAGTTTTCGAAGCATGGCGTCATATATATCTCCCGGACTAAGAGCGCTATCCGCGCACGAAGCGAGGGTGCAACGCAGCTCATTTACTGAAAACTGGTCATTAAAGTGTTATCGCCCATAGAGGTGAATCCAGTCAGCGGTCCTCAATGACAGTGCAATATGCTTCAGTTGCTGTTGAAGCAGCATCCAGAGTAACAGAATGTAGAAAAGCGGTCACAAAGATTCCGCCCCGGGTGCAGAGTCCAAGAAGTTGACCCCACCTCCCTGGATAACGGGAAAAGTGTCCAAAGTGAACTTAGCTCAGATCATTTTGCTAAGCTCCAATACCTCTGTATGTGGGGTACTCCCATTAGATGAAGACACGTATGCTCTCCATAAAGAGCAGCATGCGTGCTTCAAAATTAAATAGAATCTATGCCACAACTTGCGAAATTATCATTGAGTAAAATCGCATGGACAACGCTTATAGGCATATTGCTTCTCTTTGTGGGTCGCCTCACAATTATTTGACTATCAATAAGGCGTAGACCGTGCTAAATGGTCAGATGTTCCAGGAATAGAAGCCAGGCTCGTCGACAGTGACGGTGCCGGGAAATAACTAAAATGCCTTATCTACCGATAAAAAATCCTCAAGTGAGAAACTAATGCAACTCATTTTCTCAAATAAGGCCAACCATGCTCTATATAAGCATCACCGAGGTGTTTTGTAGGTCTGCCTTACGAGGAATCTGGATGCATGCATCATGAGAGCACAAAGGCACATCAAGACAACAAAACAGAGCGGTTCTAGGAAATACATATGTGAACTCATCCGCATTAATTCCACCAATTCCTGCAATCCACATACGAAGTAGCAGAACTCATCGGCTGTAAATTGCGCATCTGTCAGCCTCATCACACCGAACATGATTTTCTGAAGGAAAACATATAAGGGGGGGGGGAGGGTATGAAAAGACGAAACTTCTCAACTCCTCCCAATTTGCTTGGACTCCACATCAATTTACAATGGTGCCTGGCTCTGCATGTACCAGATTTATAATCTATCACATTAGAACAGGTTAGGCAAATTTAGGGTCAACCCTTGTTTACACGTGGACCGGTTTTATTTATTTGGTTGAAACGGTGAGAGTTATAACATGATTATAATAAATCTATGACTGCCTCGATATGGTAAGGATACCAGCCAGTACGCTTCGACTCAAGAAACCTATGTGAAACGTAACCACGAGCGTCAGAGTGGGTCTAAAGCCCTCCCATTCCTTCCTCGTCACTCTTTCATACCTGGATGCTCCCTATTCATTCAGCTCTTTAGTACTGTCCCGAAAGCATAGACTGAGACAACTATAGAGTAAATTTTCCCTCTATGAAGTTTAAGATAGATTGTGGAGTCACTCGCACGGGTTGGTCATTTAGTGTCCAAAGATCACTTAACTTGTCACTTAGTGATGGATTGTCTGTTTTAACCAGAAGAGTTCCGTCCGAGAAATAGACATATTCGGTTCTTTATCAAGAAACGAAGATAAACTGAACATATGTCAATCGTATACCTTTGTTCCGTTAGTTGCGCTACAGTCTCTCAACGATAGGGCAGCCTAGGTCAGGTCTTTCGCTGAAATGACGAAGGACCAACTTGTACCCTTAGCTTAACCTTCCCATCACGGAAAAAGAGGAGAGTCGTCACTTTTTTCATTGTGGGGTGAATCAGTCTCCTTAGGAAGAAAGTATGTGTATCGAAGTCCCGATCTCCCAGTCCCCGGTAAAGATCATAGCATCTGGCCGTGGCCGCCACTGTCCAAATGCTTCCTTCAAGAGTCTCCACCACAAGGCGCCGGGCATCTCATATGCGGTTTTCCGTGGCAAAGAATTCTGGGTCAAAGAAATTTTGGCTGGTAAAACACTATGTAGAGGTGTAAACATTTAGAATTCCGTTTCACCGGCACAGGAAATGAAGGCACTGGAAGCCACTACACCTTAGCCTACTAAGCAACTCATTCTGGGGTCTAGGAATGGGTGAAGGCTCCCAGAGAGAAGATTATAAAGAGTAAGAACCTTTTCCGGGATAATTTGTGGAATATCAAAGTTAAGTTAGCTATTATATTTCTACCATATTTTTGCATAGAGACCCTATGCAGTTTTGATACGAAAACGCGTAACACCTGCCCTGGTTTCCTGATCTTGGTTGCCTGTTTGGACCAGTTTGGAACAACTTGTTAATACTACCTCTCTCGCCTGATTGCCAAACTTTCCGTGGCATGGCAAGCCACCAAGATTAGAACGTTAAAGAATAGATAGAAAAGGAATGTTGAAGTCAGTATATAGAAGAACTAAATGGAGGGCACCACCACCATATCAAAAGCCAAGAATAGTATGTGACACTCCTCCCGTTCCTCCCCAAACTAGGGGTAAATACACAAGATCTTATCGGCGACTAGTTTGCACAATTAGTTTGCATACATTTCTAGAAGGAATAAAACCGCGAAAGTCTCAATCTAATATGAGACTGTTGATAAAATTGGAGCATAGAGGACGAACACCTGCAAGAACCGTCTACCGGATCGATAAGACTTCGGGACAGCAGCCTTGTGACAAGGAGGGCAGGAAAAAGAAACTCATCATCAAGAAACACACCAAAGACTACCTAGCATTCTGTAGAAGCTACAAAGATTGGGTGGTGGAATACATTCTGACATTCTGTAAAGTTAGAAGAATTGGACGGTGATAGACACTATGGCCTCCTGTAGAAGCAAGAATGATTGGACAGCGGAAGTAAGTATAATATTCTATAGAAGTTAAAAGGAATGACTGGTATAAAAAAGGCAGACATTCTGTATAAGCAAAGAGGATTGGACCGCAGAAGACATTCTGACATTCTAGAGAAGCAAGAAAAAATAGACGGTGGGATACAATCTGATATTCTGTAGAGGTTAGGCTGATTTTACAGTGGAAGATGGTCTGACATTCTGTCGAAGCTGGAAGGAATGGACGGTGGATGAAGGTCTGACATTCTATAGTAACTAGCAGGTTTGGATATTGGTAGACGCTCTTGCATTATGTATAAACTAGAAAAATTGGAGGGCGGAAAAGAGTCTGAAATTCGGTAGAAGCTAGACGGATTCTACGATGGAAGACAGTCTGACAGACTTCTGCAGAAGCTAGAAGTATTGAAAGGTGGAAGAAAAGAACAAATTTATTATTTTGTCTCAATATTCTCATTTATTTCTCTTAAGGGCTTCCCGAGAGATTGATTTTCAGAAGAAGAAAAGGAAACACTACCCTTAATCATGTATCAATAGTTAAGAATCCTGAGAACATCCACATATGTGAGTACTACTCATCAAAGGCAATTAACTCTCTCGCATTTCACTTCCCCCATAGCACCTCTATGAATAAAGAATTTTTATCATAATTTCCTCTGAAACTACCAACTACACTACCAACAATCCTAGAAAGTCTAGGGATGATCCGTGCGTTTTTTAGCATGATGAAGCATCATGTTATAGGACATAAATGGTAACAAATGGTTCGAATAACAAATCAGTGGGTCCGTTATTTGGTCCCTAGCCTGGAAACTCACTCGAATTCAAGTGGATAAAGAACCTATAGGCGATGCACGAAAAAAGCGGGCTCACAGACAGAAGCCTACAATCTGTGACAACCACCGAGGACTTTTAAGACATACATGGAATCGCTCATAATTTGTTCAGATGTTGATATTTAGCAAACCAGAGCAAGTTGTAGAAGTCATAAGAATGAATGGCAAATATAACCAATATTAATTTTATGAATAATCACCTTTATTTTAGTTATGCTACTGTAAAATCATGTATATGGCATTGGTTAAGAATCTGAACTAGTGACGCTGGGAAACCACAAAAAAACTCTGTCCAAAATTTGTAAATATTTGTAGAATCAATTATAAAAATTACGATGAGTTAAAGATGGCGATGTATAGGGCATCTCTTTCACCTTCAATATCAAGATCGGAATTAACTGATTACTCTTCCTTATTATTATTATTATTCTTGCTCTGCTTCGAACGAAGATACTATAATATCGTTTACATTGGAAATTAATAACCAGAGACAGCGTCAACTGCACCCGGACCAAGAGATGGCAAACGACTCCTTAACCTCAGCAAATCATCATTGAGGGGGATTGACATACCAATGTAATCACGTTATTAAATGCAAACATTATTATTTTAACTGGAGTTGGGCCTTCCTTTGCTGCAGTAATTTCCTGAATTTATTGAGAAATTGACTCTTAGAGTTTTTTACCAACGATTACTGGATTTTTATACCAGTTTCTTCAAGGACGCTGGATGAGGAAAGCTGTTCTCCCCTACTTTCTCTTAAACAAGCCACATATGTTTTATAAAGTTAAATTCGGCATGATAATCCATGTGTTCGACTTTACTATCTTACATGCTAGTTCAGTCTTTACCAATTTTAGTAATGCCGATTGATGCATTGCCATCTTGGGCAAACGTGTCAGTATTTATGATCAATGATTGGTAGTGCACAATGGACCCGGTCACTGAAAACTTACAAATAACCTGTATTTACCCTACTATGTATCACTATAGATTGGCCAATAAAATACCATGTTATAGCTGCCCAGATCATCTCGCTCCTACATACATGATTTAATGTGGAGGAGGGGTGGTATCAGGCATTGGGAATTAAAAGCATCCTTGAGGCAGCTACAAAGTTAAACACGCCCTGAGGATGAACAAATCTTGAAGAGCAATTCGTTAGATTAAATGGCCGTCTTTAATTGTTCCACCATCCAGTTCGCATTATATCGGTGTTGTGCTGCATTTTTTTGCTTTTTAATATTTGTGTCGGAAAGTAGATATTTTTTATTTGCAGACCTTCCTTGTTATATGGCTGCATGGAATTCTCGAAGAGCTGTTTCGGTCATCACCGAGTTGGCCAGGTGCTAGTTTAGATCTGCAATTACTCTTGTAGGTGTGGTTTTCTGCTAGAAGGATAATGAATTTTAATTTTCGTCCATAGTTACTCCTATCAGAACTGTTTTTTCCTTGAAATTTTCATGTTCAATCTACGTCATACTCAGTTCCTTTCAAATAATGGCGCAGATCAGCAATTTTCGTGAGTGAGACTCCAGTCATCGGATCTCCAACAATTTGATCTCTTTGAAAATTTGAAAGCCTCTCATTTTGCGTCGTTTTAATACATAGATTCCAAAAGTAGAAACTCGAATTTAATAAAAGCATGGATTAAGTGTTTGCACTTCATTGGAGCTCTGGCTGTCCTGGTAGATACGGTGTTGGTCCTCTAGTTTCGAGGCACGGGGTCAATCCTTGCGAGTGAGGATACAAAACTTTTGGGCATGCCAGAGATTGTCATAATTATCCTTCGTGGATCTCGTCCACCATACAATTTAGGGGGGCGTAAATTACTGATATTAATAGACAATGTGTTGACATTTCTTGAGGTCTTTACGTGGCTTCAGGCCTTGTTGTGGAGGCATTCTTGACGGACTGATTTGACGCAGATATCCACTTTCTCAGATCCTCTTCAGCATTTCTACAACACCGGAATGGGCTCAAACACAGAACTTGTATTTGCTCTTTCTTTATATATATATATATATATATATATATATATATATATATATATATATATATATATATATATATATGTACATATGCATGTTTTATTAAAGACCAGGTCTAGTTGACCTTGATTAGCTTCTTTCTTTGCTTTTATAATTTCCTTATTATTTTATTTTCTATTTTAGCTAGCTGAGCTTTCGGTTACGTTTGACCATCTTCGTAGCGAATTACTTTTACACTGGTTAAACATTCAAAGGCATTACATTTATATACTAAAGATAATTTAGATAATGAAAAGAAGGGGGAATGTGGTTGACAGGAAGTAGTTAGAACAGGTACATTTGGGAATTGGATTTCGGTCATTATTGACCGTTAATCCGTAAAGAGTTTTAAGGTTCGCTGAGTGGCGTTCAATTGGACATTATCTCCCCCTTTTTACAATAAAGACACCCAAAACTAATTAATCTCAGTTTTATTTAAAAACAAAAACATATTTCCTATTCCCTAATTGTTAAAAGCCATGAATTTTATGATCTGAATATTGCTACCTCTGCTGCTTCCCATTTCCGATATAATTAATTTATAAATATCTGATAACTTCTCTACAAAATTCTTATGTATGTATATATTTATAATCTCACATCCTTGAGAATGGGTTCCTACCCGAAACAACGTCGGTACCAAGAAGTTATAATATAGTAATGAACTTCCTAAATTTAGCTTGCTTATTTATCGTAAAAAAAAAATATATGTATATATATATATATATATATATATATATATATATATATATATATATATATATATATATATATATATATATATATATATATATATATATATATATATATATATATAATGGTGGATAAAAGTCCTATTTTTATTTTTTCATTCGTTTTAAAAATTTACGTGATAAGAATAATTTTTCTAATATTTAAATTATGGCAAGTACTCATATATTAGAAACAGCATTTCAAAATTACTAACAAAAAGCTGCATTCCTGCGAGAAAAATCTCGCTTTGATCTTATTCATGTATGAGGGGAGTTTCAGTCTTAAGAGCTCAGCTATTCAATCACAGGGATAAAATTATGGCAAATGTGGGTTAAATGAATTATGTTGTGCAATTATGATCTATTTTTTTTTGTTGTAAAAAAAAAAAATAAATGTTTGAATATTTTCCAAACACTGTTGCTCTGCGGCCTGAAATGCAAGGAGATAGTTGCTAAAGGTATTGCATCAAGGAGCACTATTTTTAGGATTATTAATGGCTTTAAAAAGACTGGTTACACTCCTGTAAAGAAGTCTTCTGGACGCTCAAATGCTTTAAATGAACGAGAAGATGGCCTCCTGGTAAGGTCCCAGCTCTGGATCGGGTTTCCTTCAGTGCAAAGCTTGTTAACGATTGAAGAGGCAGTCTCTTGTTGAGACGAGCTGCGAAGAAGCCTCATATCACAAAGAAGAACTTTACAGATAGGCGCCACTTTTGTGAGAAATATAACTGTTGAAGATTAGCGCAAGGTGATAGTCTCTGATGAAGCTCCTGTTTACTTTTTAGAAACTTCTGGAAGATCCCTCGTTAGGTGGAGAAAATGGGAGCGCTTTCATGAGTTCTGTGTGGTGCCAAAGGTGAAGCATCCGGACACTCTCTACTTATGGGACTGCCTCTTATCTAAGGAAACTGTAGCACTAACAATTTTGCCCATTAACTTAAAATAGTACCAAACATGCTTCATCAGTACTTTTTCCCAACAGGTCAGGAGCAATTTGGGGATGATAACTGGATTTAAAGCATGATGGCGCACCCTTTCACAAATAAAAAGGAATACCAAAGTTATTGCCTGAAAATAACCGAACCTTTGATACTTTGCTCAGGCAAATTGCCGAACGTGAACCCAATAGAGAATTTGTTGGGGAGAGTCAAACTGGGGGTTGATAAACAGAGACCATCCAATTGTTGGAAGCTTCAGGTGGTTATTGAACATAAATGGAGCAATATTAGTCAAGATATCTCACAAATGTGGTCTCCATCATGACAAAACGAATTGAAGTGGTCAAGAAGAGCAAGGGACATCATTGGGTTTGGGCTCTAAAATTTTGTATATTTCACCTTCTAATTATGATACAAACTTACTAAAACAAATTGCAACGTTTGATCATCATCATCACCTTAACTCTATAATTTAACTTGGTGAATTTTTGAAATTTTTGAAAATGTTTTTTTTGCTTAGTGGACAAGTAACCTTTCATGTTTTTGAGTTTAGGTTTATTTGAAACTTTTATTCGCACGGCTGTTTTTTGTATGTTTCGAGCTTTTATCAAAGTTCTTTCTAAAAGTTCAGAAAAAATAAATAAAATTATCGAATGATTTGGAATGAAAAACCTACAAATCGTGAATTTCAAAAATGTATTAAAATTAGGACTTTGGCGCTTTTTTACTATCATTTCGTATATAAAACAAATTTAGATGAAAAAAGAGATCTGACGAAGGTTTTTCTATAATCAAACCGGGTGAAATAACTTAAATAAAAGGTTTCAGGGTGTCTCGGTTGAAAAAAGGGTTTGGAAAATTCTCAACTATATATAAATCTGCAAGGGATAAAGACAATATAATAAAAGGTGAAATAACTTTAAAAAAATGTTTCAGGGTATCTATGTTGAAAAAGGTGTTCAGGGTGAAAAAACAAAGAGTCTGTAAAGGGGATTAAAAAAAAGCGGTTTAGGATAGCAAAAAGGCCGTAGGCCACACGCCGAAGGAGTGCTTGTGGAACCAAGTTCCTTCTGTAAGAAAGAATACCAAGTACGGCTTGTTAACTCTATAATTTAAGAAGGGGATTTTTTTTAGTATTTGACTAATAATTTCATCTTAGTTTGGTTATGACATTTTTTTATCAAAGTTATTTCTAATAATTCTTTTATAATATCAAAAACAAAATGGTGAAGTTCAGAAAATTTATTTATATATGTCTTCTTCTATAACTATATTTTAGCAACGTGATATTTTGAAAGGGAGAAAATTTAGTTTAGAGTTCCTTTTTAGAATTATTATTATCGGCGAAGTTCAGAAAATTGAGAAAAATTTAACCATGGCTGCTTTTTTATTGATTTTAAATTTTAATCATAGTATCGAAGCGCTACTGGTTTGTTCTATAAATTTTCTTATAGGAAAAAATATAATAGTCTCAAAACTTTTGGCTATATATATATATATATATATATATGTTTTTTTTTTCTCTATAGGACCAGTCCATTGATTAGAACGTTTAATATTTTTAGACATAATACACTTTTCGTCCTCTGTAATAACTCTACTATAAAATGTTCCGCTTTTAGTCGATAAAAGAGAGACGAACAAATGTTGAGTTTGTTGCAAGTGTACCTATGACAGGTAGTGGGGAATTCATTACCCAAATAATGAAACCTTGTCTATCTCCTTTAAATGACGATACATATTTAATGAGTTGAATATAGTTTTACATTTAATCATTCAAGTTACAATCCGATTTTCTTTCACTCCTGAACGAGGTTCTTTTTTGAGACTAACGTTTCCAGAGCGAAAATTCGGAAACATCTTTGTCACTAGCTCACAATACTGGTTCCTTCGCTTTATACTTGCCACATACTTTGTGTTTATTTAGCCTTGTTGCCTTTTTTAAACTCCAAAACCATAACGTTGCAAATGTGCTCATTTGATGTTTCCATAATATTCATCATTTAACGATAAGGCGCATTAAATTAACAATAATAATACAATATCATTAGCACAGAAAAAATGACGAGTGAGTTATGCCTGAATATAAACGTTGGCTTTTGATTATTTCTATCCATAAAATAATGGTAAACATGAAAAAATGCCCCATTATTTTGGGATGACCTCGTAAGTTCTACGCTAACCAAATTATACCCTTTATTCCATTTTATTTCCATCTTACTATTAAAATTTTATTAAACTTAATCAAGTGCGTTTTTTCTAATTTTATGAATAATTAAGTAGACGAAAATACGTGTGACAAAAGTTCTGACGTACAACGAAACCTGAAAATATACTCTAGCAATCCGAATGGAAAAGTTTAGCAAAAATGAATTAAAAGAAAGAATAATTAAGTGTTGGAATAAAATAAAATTGATAAAACTATATTAAGTGCATCTGGTCATGGAAGAAAATGCTGTTATATTTTGCGAAGAAAACGCCAGACATATCAATAGATGCTCAATAAAAAAATGTTGCGGGATTTTTTTCACTATATTTAATATTAATAAAATTATGCAAATTTAAATTTCTTATCTGCTGATAAATTTCGTTTTATTCATCCAAATTTGCTTACCTTCTGCCAATACGTAGCTTATACATGTAGGTTATCATACACTGATTATGGAAACCTTGAATTTTCTCTGTCAAAGTTTTTGTAAGATGTTTTGATAGAATACATTCATTTGTATCTTTTTGGACGGTTCTATATTTAGGAGCTACTTCTACTGCTTAGCCAAGTGTAAACACCAGTTCCGATTTTAGCGAAAGTAAACACCATCGGGCATGGTTAGTCGCCGGATGAAGTTCGATTCGTGTCGATTTCCCACGGCAACGACACCCTATAGATACTCATCGTTCGGAATCTACGTTAATCAGTAGTTCCCCATTGAGAAATAAAGACATCTTAAATGAATGCAGATCGGTGGTGAAACCCCTAAAACTATAAACACACACCATCATTTAGGTATTATTTAGTTAATTCAAGAAGTAACTTCATCAGATTTTTTTTTGCCCCAGTTCAGTTGACAACGGATACATTGTTGTCTAAATAAACATCGTCTAACATTTATAGAGGCTCGAGTCGTTTTAAAACTTTAACACAATCCTCGTTTCTCCATTAGATCCTACAGGATCTTCATGTAGAGATAGAGCTCGCCTCGTAAAGCTATGCTAACTCAATTTTGCCACCGTTCAAGCTTTTTTGATGCGACTCTCTCATTTGTGGAATTTTCCTGCATCTTGAACAAGGAGCAAAATGTATTCTATTTAATGTGCATGATTTTCTATTTTTCTATCGCATATTCTATAATTCTTTGCTTCTCGATAGATATTTGTTTTTCTTTTTTCCTCTCTGTTTTTCCTTGAAGTTATCGCGAATTTCTCATGCTCGTTTCTATTTTAAATTTTACATACACCTTCTAAGGATCCCAAATTTTAGACATTCAAGAAATGTCCAATTTTCAAAGACAGAGATTATCGTTTTAAAAAGTCAGCTTCTTCGCTCAATTCTCAATTCTGATTCACTTTTACTTGTAGATAAGTCGCGACTTCTAAATACTTATTGCTTCACCCGCAACACCTTCGAGATGAAAGGTTTACCTGACGCAGTCAATCTACATGTTAATTCATTTGGCCCCTCCTCCTATGCACTATTCATACATCTTATGTCATATCATCTTTCTTCATTTATCTTTCTTTCGCCTATTCTGCTTCCCTGGTTCGTCGATTTTTGTGGGAGACATCAATTAAGTTAATATCAAACTACTGGTTTATTCGGTTAATTTGCTTTGTTTTTTCATTGGGTTTCGTTTCTTAACTTGTTTTTTTTTCATCGAAATGACCCTATAATGCCAAATGAAACTACTAGCGAGGGTAAAAGGAGGAGTTGAGTTGGATTGAATGAAATCCCTGTAACAACGTTTGCTGTTTATTTATATCGATCCACTTCGTGTATATATGTAATAACTGTTGGGTGTTAGGTTTTATTATGGGTTTTCTAATTTTGCGAATGCAAATCGTTTTCGTACTATTATTATTTTCTCACAAGTCTTTCATTTCACTCATGGATTGGTGGAAGGCGCCTCCCTCACACTCGCGTTTAACAACCGCCTAATTCGTCGGCGGAGGAAGATCATAATTGATCAGCGCTGCTCGATTTCCTGCTCGTGGGACGGTCGAGGAATGGCTGCTGGGGGATCGTCAGCGCCTGGGCCAATTCAATCTCGCCCCGTCGCCGGACCTTCACTCGCGCGCCGACGGCAGCCGCGTTCACACCGCACGCAGCTTCGCTCGTCACGTTCCGTCACACGCTACTCTCTCATTCATTCGCCACCGTCGCAGGAGAAGCAAACGCCACCGTATCCTTCCTTCTAGTCTGCAGCCTCGAAGCATTCCACCGGCGCCGGTTTTTGCCACTCGACCTCTTGAGGCGAGTTCGACGCTGTCGATCACAGCTGATTGGCATCAGCGATCTTTCAGTGGCAGCTTCCACCTGCTCAATTGGAGTTTGGAAACAGCCTTTTCGCAGTCGCGCCAATTGACCCCGTTTTCGTTGATGAGCTCGTAGTGAAGTGAGTGTGTTTCCGAAGGTAAAATTATTAGAAATCACTTGTTTTCTACAACCCCGTCCACCAGAACGATATAATTTGCGAAATAGGTTAATTAATGTGTATATTTTAGGGCAGCGTTTTTCGATGAGTCATTTTTTTTGCCTAAAGTTTTTAGTTTTACAAAACGCTTTTGTTTCGATCGAAGAGAAAGTGCGCCCCATTACGTAAGCGGACCTCAGAAATCCACTATGATTTGCGAGTTTCTCACAAGTCGTTCAAATCTTATCTTTTCCGGTATGGTGTTGCGGCATAAAAGGTTCTTTTCTTTCCAAATGCACTTCCATCCTAAACTCTGCACCTGTTAGACCCCTTCACTAATCCCCATTCTCCCCGCACACTCCTCCCGAGAAAGTAATTCATTTTGAAAAGTGGCGCCGGCCTTAAATCAGACCTCTACGGGATAACAGTCGCTGACGTGGGATTTTGATGGAGTCGCCTTGCGCTGTCGCCCTTATCTCCCCCTTTCGTGATTTATGCCTCAGCCCTCATGAAAGTGCCTGGAAAACTCCATTCCCACTTGCTTTCTGTCGCTCTTTTAACCATTACGTACGCGAGGATATGACATGCGTGTCTACGCTGCAAACTGCGGTCTGTCGATCTTTCTTTAAGGCCATAATAGACACACACAATAGGTAGACGTATTTTCATATACAACCGTAAGCACTCAAATCTCGCACTTGTAAAGGGCCGAAAAAGTCCTCCCTCACAAGAACAACTTTTAGTTGTGTGTGTCATATGAGTGGCTTTTTCTTGTGTATGGCCAGAACTGCTTGAGAAAATTTATTGCACTAGAGGTTAGAAGCCTCATTTCTTGGAGTCATTTATTTCTTACGTTCTTTGGAATCAGTCCAATTTAAGTGAAAATGTCCATGAAAAAGCTGTGATTTTCTCCCAGGGTCAAAGAAGTTTGGGCTGATATATAGAGGATGGCATTTGTCGGTTTGTTATAAATCAAAATTCAACAGTACGGTTTCACATGTAGAGGGTGCTATATCATGAAAGAATGCTCTCACACTGTTGAAATTAACTCTGCACACTGATGTTTATGAGTAATAAGTCTGAAGACTACAAGATTTTTTTGTTCTACGCAAATCCTGAAAGAATTATAAACCCCAAATTTTAAAATGAAAAAAAAATGTTAATCGCTGCCTGATAAATTTCCGCTCAGTTCGTGGAAGGCCATCAAAATGTTTTTAGGGGTTTGCAATTCTGTAATCACAGGAAGGCCTACGTGGAGCAAAAGAGATTGTAATGGTGGGGAGAGAAAAGGGCGAGGGGAGAATAATATCATTCTCTAAATGCGACACCGATCCAATATAGACAATAAAACAGAAAAAGACAAGAGTTGGATGAAATTATGCTGTCAGGAGAGTTTGGTAAAAGTTCTAATTAATTCAACTAGTAATTTTTGATAAATTGTTGCTTTCATTTTTTAATCAGTAATTCATGTTCATTTAAGGCCTATTTTCATTGAATATGAATATATATGCCTGTTTCACTTGTGTATATATTTTTAATTGCCGTAAGTTAGAGTAGAGATTCTTTTTACGGACTCATAATTATAAACTTGATTTCATAAGATAAATAAATTTTCCCCACATCAAAATGAAAGCTCTTATAAATTTAGGAAATAGCTACATATATTTGCAATTAAATATTAACAACGTGTAAAGAAGTCTCGAGAGGGTTGCAGTTTTTACACTAAGGTTTTATGTAAATTTTCTTTCAATCGAATCAGAAATTTTAGGAAAATCTCGTAGAAAACTTTTTAATACCAACACGTTTCATCACCCAGCTCGTAAATAGTAAATATTAGTTTATAATTAAGGAAAGTGCTAAAATAAACTTCCAACTTAACACGCGTTGCCCTTAATATACCTTTTATTAGGAGGAATAAGTTTATTATATTACTTTGAACTTATATATTTTCCTTTTGCGCACTTCGGAACGGATCTATAAGTATGTTTAAAAAACGCGTTGTCACCACGAAAACAGAAGGGGAAAAATTTGAAAACAAATTTTAAATTCTTAAAGAGAAATTTGACCAATTTATTGCCTTTATTACCATAATTAAATGTAAATAATTATGTTTACGTCCTAATGAGGCTAATTGGCCACATAAATTGCAAAGACATAACAGATACTTAATCAAAGATAAATTAACTCTTATAAAACTTTTAAAGTACCGCCAAACTCGGCAAATCTGAATTGGGGGAGGGGGGGTATTTACTGATATATATATTTTTTAACCATTACTTTCTAATAAATCTCTACCTTTTACACAACTCTACAGTCAAACTAATCTAAATTGAGTTTGCCCCCAATTAAATATATTTACTGTCGTGAAGTAGTTAATTTCATGAAGGGTTGGAAGTAAATAATTTGTAGGAATTGAAAACAAAGAAAAATTGTACCCTCCCAATCAGACGAATCTGATTCCTTCCTGGATTATACCTCTCGTTTTCCCACCGATTTTAACCCTAAGGAGAGAAGGAAGATTTTAAGCAGTCCAGAGACAACTCCAATGCAAGAAAAATGAGGAAATCCGAAATTAAGTTTTCTGTGTCCCTTCTCGGCTGGTCCTTGTAAATGAAGGCCAGCTGGAGTTTTCTCTTGCGTCCTCTTGCCATTCAGTCCTAAAAGAATTCATGGGAAGCTGTTTAAAACTTGGCGAATGTTTATCTATCGCAGATAGTGTAGCGGGATTATTGAGTGAAGGAAAAAAATTCTTATTTAATCATAAGACGGGTTTCCCTACATTAATTCTTTATGTTGTTATAGATGACATGATCACCATATTAAATGACTATCATTAACGGGCCTTTTTTTCATTGCAGCTTTGGTCTTGTGAACTCGCATCACTTTTATTATCGTCGGGTGTGTGTGTGTGTGTGATGCCCACGGCGAAACTTTACGAAAGAAAACTGAAAGCAAACTTATCTGCATCGAAAAGTGAAAAGTTAATGTAAATATTGGCAGTGTT
This sequence comes from Ceratothoa steindachneri, assembly GCA_963969495.1. NCBI lineage: Eukaryota > Metazoa > Arthropoda > Malacostraca > Isopoda > Cymothoidae > Ceratothoa > Ceratothoa steindachneri. The sequence goes on along the minus strand of OZ018335.1, from coordinate 99,910,577 downwards.
TTGCTTAAACATTCGTCTCGTTGATTAGTTGATTTAATCGATAACATTACAGTCGTAATTGGTCGTTAGCGTAGGTCATTATAATGTATCCGTGGTATCGCGAAAACATCGGCAATATTGGTAACTTTGGACAGTTCTGTGGCCAGACAGGTACAGGAATTAAGACGGAAAATGGTTACTCGGATTGTATGCTCGGCTTTGATCAGTACTCCAACACAGCGAACTTCAACAACTTCAATAAGGTAAGTGAGAACAAAGGTTTTATGTTGAGTTACTCCCGCGAGGGGGACAGTTATTTTATCATTTCTCTTAATATATATATGAAAATAACCGGCAGGACTTAAAGCAAGGTAAGGTAGATTCAAGGTGCTTTCGTCTTCATTCACAGTATTTGCTATTTACGTTTTCTTGTTGAACGCACCTGCTCTTTTGTGATTCTGTTCTGAATATATATATATATATTTATATATATATATATATATATATATATATATATATATATATATATATATATGGTCTTCCTAATGTCATCATACTCTTTTTGGTATCACATATTTCAGCATTTTCTAAAATATATATTTTTATATCAATTTTAAATGAAAGGTAAACTATTTGTAAAAAAATAAGCGAATTATTTCTATATGAAATTTGATGTGCGGCAAGTTGTTCAAATTTTCTGGGGCGGAGGCGCCATGAACACGTTTTAAATGCGTCTCTTCCTTCAGCTTGTGCTCTTTCGTTAAGGAAGCACCTTATGGTTGAAGGACCGCAATTAGGAATAAGCGAGTGACCATCGCAGTATCCATTTTTATGAATCAGTTATTCTACTCATTCCGAAAGGCATTCATGCTCCCCGCGCGCGAACATTTTGAACGCTTGGTTGGTTTAGGTAATTAAATTAAATATCCAAACTACTCGGCTGCCAAAGTCCTTCCTCTACCAATATTAAAAAAAGTTATATCTATAAAACCTCTTTTTACTTTCAGACCTTTTCTAGTGTCCCATAGGAATATCTTTTCGCAGCACTACTTTTCCGCCCTAATAATATAATAAAAGTTCTCTTCCCAGCAATTTGAGTTAACTTTATTCGCAATTACAATTTAGTATTCTTAGATATCCTCGGTTTTTCCTCATTTCTGAATCTTCCTTTTATTTTATCTTCCTTTTTTCTTCTTATATCTTTCCATACCCTATCCTTTTATCTTCCTTTGTTCTTCTTATATCTTTCCATACCCTATCATTTTCCTCTGCTGATCACTCTCCTTTATTCAGAAAAAGATAAAATGAACGGCCAAGTGCGAGAAAGTAAGGGACAATGTTACTTATTTATTGATTGATTTATTTAGTTAGTTAGTTATTCATTTATTTATTTATTACTTCTTAATACATTTATTATTTCTTCATTCATTCATTGTTGTTATTTATTTATTTTGTTACTTAGTTATTTATATATTATTTTAAACGCTAAGAAATCATTTCCACTCGCAATTTTCTGCACTGAGATTTGTGGAAGAGAGTGGGGTGTGAATGTATGAAAAGTACATAGACGCAATTTTAATGTAATCTCAATTAACGAAGAAGAGGTCATCTCAATTAGTAGAATTACTCCTCCGAATTTAATCCACTTACGAATAATGAGGATATTCTTTCATTAATCAAATGAATTAACACCTGGCGAGTTGCGGGTACCCACTTTCTTTAGGTTTCCGAATATTTTGCTCTTTTAGCTATTCAGCCTAACTCTCCTCCTCATTTTTTTCTCTTTACTCACTTTCTTTGCAATCCTCCTTTGTAAGTGTTATGGATAAATGCTATCGTTGCCTTTGCGTTTTATAACTAAAATGAAGGAATGCGCCAATGGAACTGAGCTGCCAACGCTCATCGACTACTATCTCGACTACCATTCATCTACCCCTCAACTACTACTCAACTACCACCTATATGGCGCGAAATGAACGTTTCAAGCATTTTAGGTTATTATCCAAAAAAGGAAGAACCTACAATGCTTGATTTCCCGTTGGATTATTCCATTTTGTCAGGCTCCTCAATTACATCCATGTCCCAAGAAATCTTCCGTTTTCAGACACCTTACAAGTTAGGCCATCTGTCCATTCCATTTGTGGACGAAATCCCCCGACCGGTTAATGAAATTCTCATAAGGATTAGAATGACAATCGCTAATAAGCCCCAAGGTCACCAGTGGCCGGTGCTCCTTGGAGGCAGAAGTTGAAGGGTAGCAAGATGTTTTGCCACCAACCAGAGAGCATGGTGGGGTGGGTAGTGTGGGGGCAGGGGTTATCTGTTCTTTGTAATGTGGGTATGCGGCAGATTCCGGCGCGGAAGAGTGGGAATGTTGTATATGTGAAGACGGGGGAAGGAAAGAGTGTGGTGCTGTGGATTGGCTATGTGCATGATGATGGCATAAGTTCTATCTGCACCCACGGGGGTAAGTCTTTGCTAAACGGATTATAATCTCTTATTTTGCATTGTCACATTAATTAATGTCGATATTATAAATCGTGTGGGCGCATTTTGTGGCAAAACGCCTCTCTGATGAATGGTAAACAATTCGCAAGTGAAATCGGAGTGGTAATTTATGTCCTTCCGCTCCTGTCAACTGATCGTGGCTTCTTCCGTCTAATTTGGCTGACACTGCGAAACACCCAAAATGACTCCCGTCATTTTTTCCGTCGACTCTCTAGTGACTAACTACACTACCCTAGTGTAAGTGGATGCAAGGGACACTGTTGAGTGTGTGGCTAGGGACTAGACTTCCCCAACCCTACTTGCCTTTAATTAGTTAAAAATGTAGCTAACGATGGAATAGAAAATGAAGGAAGTATATTTTCTGTTAGGCTCTGATTACTTCGGCGTTAACTCCTTGTTGTGAAATGAAAGCATGTTTGGGAGAGTTGCTGCTTTCCCGTTTATAACTCCTAAATTAATCTCAAATTTTGGCTGCTCGGGATATGGATTTTTCACACACTTTCATTTATCTTTCATAATTTTTTGTCGAAGATATCCTCGTTGATTTACAAGTTGCTTTTTTGGAAATAAATATGTTTATTTCCATTACGTTCCTCATTTCCTCGACCAATCATAATGTATAAGAATTTGTTATCAGATGAATAATGTGTGGATGAAAATCAGCTCTGAATACTCCGGCGTTAATCAATAGAAGAAGATCAGTTGGCTTATGTGTCGCCCCATTTTATCGTGATTTTCAGGTGTTTTTAATTTCGGTGTTAATTATTTTATTAAGCTAGGCCATGCTGGGTTAGGCTGGGTTTATTTTGGCATTGACCGTAGTCAACAAGCTTAACCTAATTAACATACTAAATACAAGCACCTAAAATCAAAATAATCGCAGATATCCTAAAAAGTTAACTGTTATGGGTTTTTTCAACTTAAAGTTTCTAAAAGGAAACGCCTACGGCAATGCTCAATGGCCTTAAAATCGAATTAAATCTACTTCTTAGTTTTCCACGTTTTATTTTGCGTTTTTACAATAAACTTATTTGTCAAGACCAGGTAATTAAACTAATAAATTATAATAGGCATAGATTGTCTTAGAGAGATTTAATTACCGTTTATTCTGTTGACGCTCTAGTTTGCAGTAGGGTTGTGGGACAATAGATTTTTGTCTGTACTTATTAAGAACAAAGGAAAATAGCATTTGTTGATTAAATAGCGCGGATTTTCTGCGTATTAATAATGGATAAAAGCATATAATTCAAGTTTCCATAGAATAAGAAGAAATGCCTTTCTTTCTTATGGATAAAAGACCATCCTTTCAAAATATCGGCAAGGTATCCTTATAATCACTTTAGCTGTACAACTTAACTTTACGTGTTTCCATTCTTAGTCCTAACCAGGGATTAATGTTTTGAATATGAAGTCTAAGGGGCGCTCTTGGAAAGATGCAAGCTTAGGTTATGAATATGAACATTTTCAAAGAAGACACTGGAATATATAGACTATTTTTTTTCTTTGGATTGTTAGAAATCTTTATCAATGATTAGAATAGGGATGGGCAATAATTTTAAGCAGCGGGCCACATCGAAGCTTATGTAAATCTTTGCGGGCTACACTTAAACAGTTAGGTGAAAATTTCGAATACAAATAAGTTAATTGCAATTAATATTGCCCATTTGTTTGCATATACTACATAAGCATAGATATAGCTACAAATAAATTAGTAAGGGTACTATTTTTTCATAGTTTTTCCACCCATTTCAAACTATTTCAAGACTTATATCAGAGTGGGGACTTACAGCGTCACATGGAATCCGAACCACAAATTACAATTAATTATAATTGACGGAATATATAATATTGCTAAACTTAAATAATGACCAAAAATATAAAACTAGGTTTATATGAAATGAGTTTGTTGTGGAAGGCCAACCATTCAAATTTGAGAGGCGTTCCAAAATTTGACAGAATTAGCGGAAAAGGTGAGATTTTTGCAAGATTTTCAATAATTACATTTCAATATTTGATCGAATTCTTGAATGAAACCTGAGCAAGAGGAAAATCCTGCGCAGGCCGCAGTTTGCCCACCTCTTGGATAGAACGAGCGACGTTAATTCATCTTCATGAGAATGGATGTTCATTTCTGGTACCTGTGGCCTTGGAAACACTAGTTTAGGAAGTTTTCCCTGATTTCAATATCTTTGGGTCATTATGATTATATACCAATTATTTCGACCACTATACTGGTTGCATGTTTGAGCCCTTCATCCATGGCTGAGATTGCCTTTTTTAATTTTTCTTATTCGTCGTTGGAATTTGGTTTGTTTTTCTTTATTGGTTTGTCGTCGGGGTTTTTTTCCTTTCTTTTTTATAATTATTAGTGTACCCATAGTCTATATCAGTAATTTTGGCGCATTTGTACTGACTTAAATATAATAGAACACTGGTGGGGAGTGGTCTGAAAAACAATGAGAAGTACCATAAATACAAATAAAACAAAACTGTGAGAAAAATTGGAAGCTGAGTGACGGAAGATAGCATCATAAATTTGTAAAAATTTGGTAAAATCTAAGCGACGAAGAATTGTGCCTGTAAATAAAACAAAAAGGGGTCCAATTATTATGTATTAATCTATATATATATATATATATACAATATATGATTGCATATGGTGCTTTATACTTTTGACCAAGGAAAGGATGTAGTTATGTGCCGGACGTCAGGAGGGAAAGGGAGCAGCAAACGCATCACTTTCAAAGTTTTTGAAAATCAGTTCGTGAAAAAGTGGTAACGTTATGAGATGTGATAAGTTTGCCGGCGGTAGAATGCGCGGTTAGTAGGTCAAAACAGGCGACTAATTAGAGCCACTAGAACCTCAGACCAAATTGCCCTTCAAAAGAGTTGCGCGACATCCCTGCCCCTAATAGCTACACTCCTTACCCTGTACTACCCACACATTTCGCTCCCCTTTCAATTTTCTTTAGACAAGAACTTGGTAGCAGGAGGGTGCTCCTCTCGTTGGGTGGGGTTCGCTTTTGTTAAGAGAGATAAAAATAGAGTACGACGGTGCGACCCCTCTGCAGTTTAAAGATGGATAACGACGCGATCCAAGTCTTCAGTTCGAGTTTAATGAGAAAATAAATTGGCCGATGTGGTACCTCTTCACTCCCACTCCCCACCCCATCACCACCGCCTCCTGTTTGACACCACAAAGGAAACCGACATCTTATGTTGCATCAAAGCCAAAGACGGTACTCTCAGGGCGCCCTCAACGACTAAAGATTTGTAGCACAGGAGTAAGAAGCCCTTTCCCCTACGGTCGATAATGCCCTCGAAACGAACAAAAATGTAATGAGAACGAACACTTTCCCCTAGACCTTTTAAAGCACTCAAAACGATACAAAATTGTACTTTAAAGGAGAGCACTTTCCCTCTAGGATTTAAAACACCCTCCAGACGGATAAAAAATTTATACTCCGACGGCGGGCGAGCACTGTTTTCCCAGGATTTAAAACGCCCTTCAAACGGATAAACATTTCTACTCCAAGGGCGAGCACTTTTCCCTAGTATTTAAAACGCTCTTCAAACGAATACAAAAAATTACTCCAGGAACGAGCACTTTTTCCTTAGGATTTAAAATATATAAACATTTTTACTCCAAGGGCGAGCACTTTTCCCTAGTATTTAAAACGCTCTTCAAACAAATAAAAAAAAATTACTCCAGGAACGAGCACTTTTTCCTTAAGATTTAAAACACCCTCCAAATATATAAACATTTGTATTCTAGGGTCGAGCACTTTCCCGCAGTGATTTAAAACGCCATATAAACGGATAAATACTTTACTCTAAGGCCACGTACTTTTTCGCTAGGATCTAAAACGCTTCAAGGGCGACCATTTTCCCTAGCATTTAAAACGCTCTCAAAACTAATAGAGAATTGTACTCCAGTGAGAACACTTTTCCCCTGGGATTTAGACGCTCTCCAAACGGCTAAAAATTTGTAGCCCAAGAATGATTACTTTTTCACTAGGATTTAAAACGCCCTTAAAACTGATAAAAATTTGTACTCCAAGGGCGATCACTTTTTCAGTAGGATTTAAAATGCCCTTCAAACGGATAAAAATTAGTACTCTGAGGGAGAGAACTTTTCACTAAGATTTTAAACGCCCTCCAAACGGTTACAAATTTGTAGGTACTCCAAAGGCAATCCCGTTTCCCCCTAAGTTTTAAAACGTTTTAGCCTTCCAAAAGGATAAAAAATTTTACTCCAAGAACGAGTACTTTTCCCTATGATTTAAAATGCCCTTCAAACGGAAAAAATATACTCCAACGGCGATGACATTTCTCTAGGATTTAAATCACCCTCCAAACGGATAAAAAAAATTGTACTCCAAAGGCAAGTACTTTTTCCCTAGTATTTAAAACGCCCTCCGGACGGCTAAAAATTTATACTCCAAGGGCGATCACTTTGCCCTATGATTTAAAAGGGCTTCCAAACGGATACAAATTTTATTTGAAAGACGAGCAATTTTCCTTAGTATTTAAAACGCCTTCCGAACGGGCAACAATTTGTACTCTGAGGGCGAGCACTTTTTCCCTAGGATTTTTCTTTAGGTTTGATTTTCTATACCTACACTCCACAACTCGTCAAAGTACCGTCAACATCTTCTGTCCACCTCCTCATCGCTTGCAAATACCCTGACATTCTTATCCTTATACTCACACAACTCTTCCTTTCTTTCTTTCTCACATCCTCACCTTTTTCAGGAATAACGTTCTCCTTCAACATACCACAGGAGAGAGACACCTGTAGACTGCTCCACATGGTACCTCGAGGAGCGGCACGCCCTCCCGACAGTTTTGAAAGAGATTAAGACTACCTGGGCTTTAATATTTTTAGACATTTCAATTTATCTTATGTTTTCACTTTGTTTAGAAGCTTCTTCTAACCTATTTTCTTGGTCAGTGGCTACTTTGGAAGGCAGTCGCCGACCATCTTTCTCTATGCATCCCCTGTCGAGGCGTATAGGAATGGGGTTGGTTCGGGTTTGCCTCTCCTTCTTGGCTCCGTTTGTGGTCGGTTGTTTTAACGCTTTCATTCTTCCCACTTTTTTCTCTTTCTACTCTACCTCCATCCCTCTCCTATATCTTTCTATTTTCTAATCAATCATTTTATGAGATGTCATTTGTAACACTTGCAAACTTGCTGTGGCTGACATTTAAAGTATTGTGTGCCCTCCAGGCCCCAACAGCCTCAGTTTGCTCTACAAGCTCCAAAGCAAGCAAAGGTAATCTGCGGCTATACATATAAATATCCTCCACATATTTTCGCCTCTTCTAATTTTACCAAATTATTTATCATTTCCTCCTTACATTTTTCTGCGTGCTACATCCTCGTTGCTATTGCCTTCATTGCTATTTACCTCGTTGTGGTTGCCACCGTTGTTATTTGCCTCGTTGCTATTTCCCTAGTTGCCATTGTCCTGGTTGATATTGCCCTCGTTGCTTTACTCTTTAAATTCGATGCCGGGAAAATCTTTTCGCCCCATCTTTGCTGGTTGTTTCAAGCTCCCATTTTCGTTGCGATGAAAATGTTTATAGTGCGTAAAAGTTTAGTGAATTTTTTTCACGAATAATTGTTTTTTTAAATTAATTTTTTAGTTAAATATAATTCCACTTACATAGCCCATAAAGGCGGTATTGCATCCAAATTCATTATCATTTACAACAATCATTCAACTTTTTCAAATCAATTTCCGGAAACGTCAATCCAAAAGTAATAACACTTTTACCAACGACATTTGTAATTTTCATTTTTTGTATGAATACTAATGCTTTTTAAAACCAAGAATTCTCAATTTGTTTGTGTTGTTTTACTTGACTGTTCTTTCACATACTCGATGCATTCACTTGCTTAGCCCGGATGATGAGCCTCTTACAGGTAGCTTGGATAAAAGGTGGCTAATCCACTTCCTGGTAGAATTCAAAATTGCTATTAGAATCCAAGATAAAATTATGTTTTACATCAAGGGTATATGAGGATTTCCTAATCCTTAACTCTAAAATTTAACTTAGTGAATTTTTAAAATTTTTGAAAATGTTTTTTTTTTGCTTAGTGAACAAGTAACCCTTAATGTTTTTGAGTTTAGGTTTATTTGAAACTTTTATTCGCAGGGCTGTTTTTTGTATGTTTCGATCTTTTATCAAAGTTCTTTCTAAGAGTTCAGAAAAATAAATAAAATTATCGAATGATTTGGAATGAAAAAACATACAAATCGCTTTTTTACTATCATTTCGTGTATAAAACAAATTTAGATGAAAAAAAGAGATCTGACGAAGGTTTTTCTATAATCAAACCGGGTGAAATATCTTTAAAAAAGGTTTCAGGGTGTCTAGGTTATAAAAAGAGTTTGAAAAATTCTCAACTATATATAAATCTTCAAGGGATAAAGACAATATAATAAAAGGTGAAATAACTTTAAAAAAATGTTTCAGGGTATCTATGTTGAAAAAGGTGTTCGGGGTGTTAAAATAAAGAGTCTATAAAGGGGATTAAAAAAAGGGGTTTAGAATAGCAAATAGGCCGTAGGCCACACGCCGAAGGAGTGCTTGTGGAACTAAGTTCTTTCTGTAAGAAAGAATACGAAGTATGGCTTGTAATGATATATAATAATTATAGTTGGTCAGTATCAAGATGATAAGAGGTTGCACGCTCCTTTGTAAGCTCTTAATTCTTAATCAGAGAAAAAGATTCACTCCCCCACGTTTAGGAAAAAGGGAAAGTCACATTATGATCAGACATGTTTAGCATGCACATGGATGCTTATCTTCGGGTCAAAACCCATATTAAAATAAAAAAAATAATGTATTTACACATAGTGGTTATGATAGCAATCTCCGACCCTCCCTCAGGCGCTCTGGGGCACGCGCCACATCATCACCAAGGTCCCATTATAGAATCTAAGGGGCGAGAAATTGCTATAACAACCGTATATCCAAACTGCGTCAATGCAGCTGATAAAAAATAAAGCATTTTACAAATAATTATATTGGAGTCCATATAAGTAAATTGCGTTCGTATTTGAGGATGTATTTTCTGATGTTAGAACATCTCAAATGCTTGACTGTTTAAGAATGTTCCTACCCGAGGCAAGTGGCGAAATTGGGATGAGGTATAATATACAAGAAACAGTTATCTTCCATCTGTATTTACATTTTTATTCATTTTTCTCCTTACTTTTCCAGAAAGAGTAGCAGCGTTTAAATACGCTGAAATTCTTTGTTTTGGATGAGATGCGACCGTGCGTTGCTCCTCATCGTTTTTAAGAACCAATTTGGCGAAAAAAAATGATGGGTGGAGAGAACATGAAGGTGTGGAATACGGTGGGTAGATTTTTTGGGTGTAGACGCGCGCCGAACACACTTTGTGGAGAATTGGTTAGAAGTGATGACGATCCTCATAAGCGGTTTAATTCCTTAGAAATTAAAACTAATCAAGCCATGGTCCCATGGTCTAAGCTCACAGCTTTGCCTTTTCAACAGCGCTGGATTTTCGATGTTTCTTCCTGTTTTGCAGTTTATATTTTAGTTTTGTATTTTACTTTGCCTGAAAGTCCATATGCTAATTATATATTGTTTCACTTGTTCCACTAATTTGATTTCTTTCCTTGAACAGTAATAAGTCACTTAGTTCACTGCGCTCCAATCCATGTGCTCTTCTTTTATTCTGTAGGACTACACATTTTACTAAAAAGTGCTTCACGGTCTCTGTTGGTTCCCCACACAAAGGGCAACTGGTGTCTCCATTATTGAAAGTCTTTCTCCAGTTTAGCTTCAAGGTGGTAAAACGGCACGTGAACAACAGTATTGAATTGAGATCGTTTGTATATAGTCTTGAATCTTCTTTGATTTCTCTCTTGTTGTTATAATATATTTCTGCTGTTGATTTTGGTCTGAGTTTCTCTCTCCATCTTTCTGTGTGGAGATTGTCCACTTTCAACTTTATTTCTTCCATTTTCATTTCGTTCAGCTGGCTGAGCTCTTGTATTTTTAGTTCTTCTTTGTATTTTTGAATTGTGTTAAACCACTTACGGTGCAGAGTCGGCCCTCCAATGTCTCGCAGCACTGCTTTCAGCAGATCATTGTCTCCTATAATGTGTTTGACATAAGTCAGCTTTGTTTTTATATCCCTTGCAAAACCTGTCGAGGCTCCTATTTCTTCTTATAGTACTGTTCTGGGGATGTATTTTGGTGCTCCTAGAATCTGTCTCCAGACATTATTTTCCCTTATTTGCAGTTCTTCCATTTCTTTTTGTTTCCACCTATAACAGATAAGCCAGTTAATATACTCGGGAGAGCAATATTTTACCTATCATCAGTTTATTTGTTAATCCAGCAATTATTGAATAGGTCATGTGCATCATCTTTGTACATTGATTTAGTCTTTCCTTTTTATGCCTCAGGAAACCGTTTCTTGAGTTTGTGACTTTTAGTCCTAGATATTTCCTTTCATCCATTACTCTTATTTTCTTGATCTTGCCCGGGTAAATGTTAGGTCTTTTATCATATATTAGTATGTTACATTTTTTGTTGTTGACTTCTAGACCAAATTCTCTTGATGCTGTTGTTAATAGCTCTATCATGTTTTACATTTCCTCTATTGAGTCAAAAAGAAGGAGACCGTCATCTGCATAGAAGAGCACAGGAATGTACAAGTCTCTTGTTCTAAATCCTTTTTTCTGATTTACAAATTTTATCAATGATATTATTATTTTTACGGTGGGCGTCCTGTTAATGTCGAAATAGCTTTGTTCTTTGCTCTAATTTGTTATTGGGGGTTTTAAATGCACCCTCTTAGTGTCAATATTTAGAGTTAATTAGATTTGATTTCATAATATTGTATATAAATATTAGTTCAATAAATAACATTTATTAACGAGGACTAAACATAATGAAACTTCAGGGATAAAAAGTACATATTTTCAGCACGGAGCCTACGCATAGTGTTAAATAAATCAACCGGATTCCGTTGTCATAGAGACGACATAGCCTAAGCATACCTTAAAATCAACCAAATTTCCGTTGCCATAGAGTACTTATAAATACAGAATATCTGCGTTTATTTAGTGGATTTTTTAATACAATCTTTTTTAAGCTCCGATCTTTATTAGATTTCTTTCTGTACATTCGTTTTATTCGTCCAATATCTCTCCCACACATTTTTATCCATAATGAGTGGGGAGTGGCGTCCATTTTTACTGGTTTGCTTTTCTGTATCAATTGATACAAAGTAGGAGTAAGTAGCGCTAAATAAAGAACCAACAAAAAACATTACCGCCAATCAAGGGTAGTGCAGTTAATTATGGATTTATATTTTAACTTGGGCATCCGCGTGGTTGCTGAAGTAACTTGTAGAGCTGAAACCAATAACTCTTTTGATTCGATTGTGCTAGTTTTAAATGGTTTAGGAATACTAGATCATTCTTAATCAGGATACAAAGATATCAAAAGCTTCTTTAGTTCTATTAAGCAAAGCGATTGATAGAAACATTGCGTTAAAGTCAAATTTATTTTAGATCCAACCAAGGTAATTAAAAAGCGGTAAATAATACGGTGAAAGTGAAAAGGAATAAGTATGACCTACAACCAACCTAAAGATAGTAAAGAACTTTTCAGGAATCCATTTTAACCAAACTCCCAAGATTTATTTTTTCGATCACTTAAATTAATTTCCTGATTTTCATTATAAAATGTTGTTCCTTAAGTATAGGGGAATTTTCTCTCAAAAACCTCAATTTCATCAGTGAATAAGTAAAGCTTTATACATTTTTATGCAAAGGCGATATTTAAAGCTGCAGGAATTGAAGCAACAAGTACAGGGTGGTACACAAAATTTAAGGGAAAACGTGACAAATGGTAAGAGATACCTACCGACGTGCCACATCCATCTGGACTTAGGCAACCATGGGGCCAAACCTGACTGTCTCTTGTTAGCTGCAACTTAAAATTTCCTATGCAACTCTCGTCCCACCGTCCATAAATTTCTCTCTGGGTCGTCCTCTTATCTTCCTCCCTCCACCATTCCAGTCAACACCACGGCCTCCATCTCATTCCTCCTCATCACATATCCGAGAAATGCCATTTGCCGTCTTCTTATTGTTGTCATCATTTTCCTCTCCACTTCCATCTGCCTTAGCACGTTCACATTAGTTCGTCTTGCTGTCCAAGGTATCTTCAGAATTCTCCTCCATAACAACGTTTCAGCTGCTTTCAACCTTTCTTACATCTCCCTGCTCACAGTCCAAGTCTCACATCCATACAACAATGTTGACCACATTAAAAAGTTTTCTATCCGGTTTCTAATTCCCGTAAACAACATTCTATTTGTCAGATATTCCTTCATTCCTGTAAATTCACTCTTTCCAATGCCAATTCTCGTTCTAATTTCCTTTTCACATCTGCAGTCTTATGTTATCAAACTCCCTAGATACGAAAACTTTTCCACCTGCTCTATTTTTCTTTCTCTTGCCTCTATTCTTACTCTGGGTGTATTTCGTCTTAGATAGAATAATAGAATAGAAGAAAAGGTGTGAGAGAGTGTGAAAGGCTAGTGCGTCTAGAGCTATCCGCCCCATCTCCTCTCTTCTGGCCCACTATCGGGACCAGAAGTGAGGAGAAGGGGCGAGAGAGCCCGGACTCCTCCTATTCCCCCTTTCTCCACTCTCTGTGCCTTGCGGCACCGGTGAAGTGGCAACAGGGAAAAGAAGAGGAGGACGGAGAGAGGAAGAGGAAAGGGAGCGAAGTATAGCAAGCAACTAGTAGAAAATCAAACAGATGACCTAGGTGGTCTTGACCCTACATCTAATACGCGGTGCTAATACCACGGTGTGTATCACCCACACACGTATATTTGTAGAGCCCGTTAAGAAAGACAGTAACCAAGAGTTAGTGAGGAATGGAAAGTAGTTAGAGATTTGCGGTGAGCCGCAAGATGGTTGGAGGTCAAGCTAATCTCTGTCCATTTTAATTAGTTAGAAGTTGGAATTATAGTTACAGAGGAAGTACCCGAGATCCAGGTGTCTGTGCTTCCCGTTTTTGTTACCTAGTACTTATAGTTGGCGTTCAAACCATTATTAGGGTGTGTTTGTTTTTAAGTAGAATTTGTTTGTTTTTCTCGCATGTTATTTGTATTCTAACTGACTATTCTTGCATGTATGTTTTCCCTTTTATCTTTTCGCTTTCACATTTGCTGTTCCTCAAGGGTTTTTGTTACCCTTTCTTTCGTTGCGTTGCTGTATCTCTTTATCTGTTGTCCAATCCGGCGATGTATTCTTCCCGCTACGTCAGGATGTTTTCTTCTTCTTCGTCCTCATTTCCGATCCTCGCCCTGCTTGGGAAGAGTCGGTGAGATGCCACCAACACTTTGGTCTTGTCCATATTGACCTTCAACTCTTTCTCCTTCCTCACCGTCACCGTCACAGCCAACAAATGTTGCAACTTCTCTGCGGAGTCTGCAGAGATACTAATCAGTAATTCTGCATTCAGCAGTTACTAATGGTACCTCAATGTCTTCAAGATCTTCTAGAAGGACCGTTTCAAAATTAAATTTAACTAAATATACGGTAAATATGTAGATTGGCGGCTCGAACGATGGGACCTAAACTATTTCGTCCGTTTTCCAATATGTTTCATGTTTTTGGAGTAAATTTAAGGGGACGGCTCGTGTGGGGGTAAGCACAATGGGGAGAACACCCTACGATGATCCTGAGTTTCAATAAATTGGGAGGGGGGTCTGGGGGGCACAGCCCCCCAGTATAGCATTTTTCGTTTGGTTAGTTTCGGACATTTTTATAAAAAAAAATGGCGCTGGGTATATTTCAAATAGGACTCCAACGCGCATGAATATTCAGGCAGGGGTGAATAAAATATAAACAAACAAAAATCCACTTTTTCGGCCGAGCCGCCAATCTACATGTTTACCAAATATACTTTTAATATTACCATATTAATAATAATAAAAATAAAATGAATGATTTTTTTTAATCGAACGCTTTCAGTCTTGCTAAACAGTAGCTTCACAATTCAAAATTTATTTACTTTTTAAATTTTTATTTTTATTACTTTTAAAATAAAAAATAATTATGTTCTTTTTAATTAAAAAATTATATAATTAGGGTATAAATCAAGCCTATTGGTAGGAATCATGTTACAGTAGCACCAAGACATGACGCCTTGTAATTCGAGTCCCTTTTAGGCCATCAATGTAGGTAGGTAACGCCTTCCGTCTTTATGCCAGGATAGCCCCCTACTCTCATCGGATAATGAAACGAACATAAAAATAAGAATGATAAACGCTGGTAAGACCAATGACACCATGACCCGGACGTTGTTGGAGAAAAAGGTGCTCGGAAGTACTTGTGTTTTGGAAATTATGAAGTAGTGCGTTTTGTCTTTATAGGTATAATTATAGATATCGGTTTCTAGTTTACCTATATCCTAATAAATGACAATAATAATTGTTAATATTATTATTATTATTATTAGGTATAAATCATACTGGATACAGTAAAAGCCTATTGATAGGAATCATGCTACAGTAGCACCCATGTCTGTCTACTGCGGGAATCATTCGAGTGCTCTGTTTTGAGTTATCCGCGATCTTGGCTGTGAAGATGTTAGTTACCTTTCGGGTAAGTAACTTCCACATTATTTGGTTGAACTTTGTTTTTCATCATATTTGACGTTTCCTTAAGGAAATTGTCGCATTTTGAGTTATGCTTCTCTTGAGGATATTTTTTTTAGATCTCATCATGGAGGCAAGCAAGTAGAGCATGATCGTAGTGACACTATGCAGTTAATCTGTTCATACATATAAACAACATGTGCACCAAAAGTAGAAACATACAAATAAGCCCTACTTCAGAGGTATGGGTGTTTTGACGGGTTTCATTGTGAAATCTCAAGTTGGTCGTCAACAGAGCGGGCTAGAATTATACAGGATCTTGATTCTGAAAGGGGATCTCGCTTTTGATAGACTGAAAAGATTTCGTTTCCTTGTTATGAGTATATTTTTCAAGGTAGCGCCTCATAATTTCGTGTTAATACGATAAAATCAATTATAGACTCGGAAACTTTGCTAGAATTTAAGCCCTCGAAATAGTCGATCAACTTCAATAATAGGTGGAGGTTAAGATAATAGAAAAACGCGACTCGTATATGCTCTCAGGAGACGCCTGATACTAAGATAGGTGCTAGGAGCACTTTAACTTTAGTTATCTCTTGGAATGGATTCTTTAATCCTACCTCCAAAAAATGTAGGTTGTACGAGAGGCAGGCTCAAGGCTACTCATTCATTAGTGTTTGCAACGAGGGAAATAATTTGTTATATTGTTTGAGTTTTATCCAAGACAACAAATTATGTTTCACCCTCTTTCTCGAGAGATGCCTTAGTTGTGGAATTCAGCAGAACATCAATGAGAGGCTTATTTAGAATAATTATTATTTCTCCTTATTATTTTTCTCGTTTTATTCATCTCTTTATTATTACACATTTATATGTCGTTCTTAAAACAGGGTAAGCAAAAGTTAAAAAGTTCCTCGATCATTAAATTTGACAAGGACAATCCCTGAAAAATATTTTAGCCATAAACCGGAGTGAAAAATTAATATTTTACCAAAGTCAAACTCGCGAATTTTCAGCCAATATTTATGTTGTAGATGCAAGAACTTATCACTTGTTGGTCATTTTTTAAAATTACAGTTTAAAGTTTAATTTTGCACGGATCGAAAATGGGAGGTAGGAAAAATGAGAAAAGGAGGATAATCCAGAGTAAATCATTGTAGTGAGAGTTGCTCCGCGACTTTAAAAGCATAATTAAGAAAATTTAATAATGTAGTCATAAAAATACTGTTTCCTTTTCTCTAAATTTAAAGCGAAAACCAACGAGGCCAGCTTTAACAAAATGTTGACAAGGAAACAATGGAAAAGAGAGTGCTACAAGGAGCTACAAGGAAAATAAGTACCCTAGAAGACCTTACGGTCCATACAAGGAGGGTACTTTTGGTGGAATCTTCGATGGTGTCCGTTGGCAACCTCAAAAATCACTCGCGAGGATCTTAACGGCGATTTCGCAAGACTTCATCTAGTCTTGACTTGAACTGGTCAACAGATTCACTGTTGACAGCTTCCGTGGGAAGTGCGTTCAAACTACCGCAGATACTGTAAGTGTAGAATTTCCCACACAGATCACGGTGGTATCGCTTCAGTTCAAGTTTAAAGCCGTGATTTCTTGTTCCCCCCTCGCTGAGCCGGAAAATATCCCCGTAGTCAAGTCTTTCGAAGCCTCGAAGTATTCTAATTCCCTTAATCTATCTTCATAACTTTTATATCTGATAGAGGGAATCAGTTTGGTTGCCCTGGCTTGCACGCGTTCCAATGTCGCGATATCCTTTCGAAATGAAGGACTCCAAAATTGTACGGCATACTCCAGGTGCGGTCGGACGAGTGAGTTGTACAGATACAGTACTATCTCCTTGTTCCGATATCCGAACTGTCGCTTTATATACCATAACATCCTTTGGGCTTTCTCCTCCACCTCAATAACACTGTTTCGAGAACTTGAAGTCACTTGTGATAGTTACACCCAAGTCCTTCTCAGTGTCGGTGGATTCAAGAGCAGTGCCCTTAAGGATATAGGGTGATTGAGGATTTCGGTGGCCGATATGCATCACTTTGCATTTGTTTACGTTGAAAGGCATTTCCCACGTATCAGACCACTGTGTATAGAAAATTTAGAGCGAAGATCATCTTGTATGCATTGGACCTGGGAGTTAAGGCATTTGCAAGAGTTAGGGTCTGGGGGGCACATAATCCATTAGATATCAGCTCTAGCGCATGATTCCCCACCTTCATCTACCACACCTTCTCAGGGTCCTTAAGTGAGATTGTATGTAAATGGAAAGGAATTTATTAGACTTGTTTTCATAGAAAATAAATTGGTAAGGTTTTAACTACCGATCGGCGTTCATTTAAGGGGACTTCCATTTCTCTTTAGTGGACCTACTGATTAACGCGGGTTCCGAACCACGGTTAGAACCCAATTAGGACTCCAATCCAGCAACTCGCCACACCTGATTTGGCTTAAACTCCGTGTAATCGGTAGCGGTGTTTGCATTTGGTTAAGCCATGGCCCGATTTGTTAATAAACCAAAATGAAAACCAACGAGGGCACCTCCTTTCGTTTTTTTTATTTTATTGAACGTATAATGGCATAAAGGTAAGAGATTTAAAAATGTGTGGTAGACGCATAACCAGAGTAGAGGTCTTTGGAAGCTAAAACCCGGTATGGGCGCAACTCTCCTAACCGTATTTACGATTCACTATGGTCCCTCTATGTGGGTTCCTTGTTGAATGCAGTGGGACGAATCATAATTAGGATGCACAGGACGCGGTCTTTTTTAAGTCACATGTTCCTACTATCTCTAATCTCTTACGAGAATTTCCCGTATATATTCAGTAATTGAATGCTGACTCTCAATAATTTAACCGAGTATATACGGGCAAATCAAAAGGTTGATGGATCTTAGAAATTTTAGATAAAAGGTTTGTTGACTCTCATCATCGGCAGCGGTGTCACTAGTGAAGTATAAAATATTATTCATCTTTTGTGTACTTTGTTGACAATAAAATGGTTGGGTGAATGATTAATTGGCCTCTCCGACGCCGGAATGTACTTCCTTCTTCTTCTTGCTTCCTTTTGTTTTTGTTTAGTTTGTGCATTGTTTCGTTTTGCTGTTTTTATTTTTTAATGTAGCCTGGTAATAGGTTAAAATTGGTTGCGGTGACTTATGTCCTTGGTGCCATTCGCAAGAGGGGTATCGTTAAAAAAAAAAATTAATTGGGTAATGGTTAATTGGTTAATGATGTTGCTTATCACTGTTCTTGTGATTCGTCAAGACTAGGATTAAAAATCCAATTAACCGAATGGGAAGGACGACTCTTTCCCTCAATTTCTCAATTCCACCTTCTGCAGACAGCGTTATGCGGTAATATTTTACGCGTTTTAATAATAATAATAATGGTTATAATAATCATTTTAACGGATATTGTACGGGCAACATAAATAAATCACCCGTTCGTATTAAGAGTTGGAGAAAACTATCAGATGCCGGTATCAAAGTGGATTTATTGTCATTATTTATTTTTTTTTATTCCTGTTCTCAAGAGGCGGTTTTGGCGGGTTGAAATTTTAACCATTTGTAAAACGTTTTCTCTTGACTTGATTCGAAGTCTTGATTGATTTATTGCGAGGGCGATGACGGCATCTATACGGGGCAAGAGTAACTAAGAGAAAATGCAGAGTTTTTATTAAAGTAAACAAGACAACCAATGAATCATGGCAGGAATGGCTTTGAGAAGCAGTTCATAAGTGGTGAAGTTAGGGAGAGTGAAAATACCCGCGATACATCTATCTTGTAAGGAGAAGAAGGAACTAATTGTTGGGGTAGGAATCATATGGTCACTTAGGTCTCTCTTCACCTCCATTCTTCCTCAAGGCATAACGCTTGAGGGCGGAGAGAAAAAAAAAATGTAAAGGAAAACGGAGGTGGGGATTCCAAGCTCTGTCGAACTATATTCATCGAAAATGGATATCAGTAAAGTATTAAACTTTCCTGAAAGTACTTGAAGTCTCTCTTTGAGTAGATGATCACAATTAAAAAAAAGTACTTTACCCGTTTGTGTAGGTCTCGGATTTTTTTTTATTCAAAATTTATGGAAAAAAAACAACGAGGGCATCTCCGGCAGAATGTTTGTAGCGAGAGATCTGTGGAGGATAGAGAAATCGTAGAAGATATATATATATATATATATATATATATATATATATATATATATATATATATATATATATATATATATATATATATACACAAAGAAAGATCAACTACAGGTTCTGCGGGTGATAATACAACCACCACAGGGCTATGCCATTTTTTATTTTCTGCCTTTCAAATAAATTTGAAGACAGAAAGAAAGATTCAGAAACCTTGTATAGCTGACTATAAATACTGACTATAAATGTCCATTCACTTGCTCATTCGCGTTCAATTCTTCTTTCTCCTGTACTATATGTATTTATAGTCAGCTATACAAGGTTTCTGAATCTCTCTTTCTGTCTTCAAATTTATTTGAAAGGCAGAAAATAAAAAATGGCATAGCCCTGTGGTGGTTGTATTATCACCCGCAGATCCTGTAGTTGCTCTTTCTTTGTATGTGACATGGACAGTGAGCCTTTAAATTGTGAGCGGGTAAGAGGATGTGGTATAAAATTTCTTAGAGGTTCCTAGCTTAGGGAGATACTGGGTTCGATGGGGTAACGCTTTGGGCGAAATATAGTTACTGTGCCTGGTAGCTTAGCGGTAAAGCATCTGACCGGCAATCAGCAGACCCGGGTTTGAGTCCCGGCCAGGAATTCAAAACTTTTTTCCTCTGGCGTTATTTCTGTCTTCTCGGTAAAGGATCGCCTTCACTGTGCCGTCCTCTGCTCCCTTTGATTCTGGATTCTTCTAATATTCCTTTACTCTTGCCCTTAAAAAACTCCGGTTTCTTGTCTCATTTACTCATTCGCATCCAATTCTTATTTTCTCTTGTACTATATGTATTTATAGTTAGCTACACCAGGTTTCTGCATCTTTCTTTCTGTCTTCAAATTTTATTTGAAAGACAGAAAATAAAAATGGCATAGCCCTGTGGTGGTTGTATTATCACCCGAAGATCCTGTAGTTGCTTTCTTTATATATATATATATATATATATATATATATATATATATATATATATATATATATATATATATATATATATATATATATAGATATATATATATATATATATATATATATATATATATATATATATATATATATATATATATATGAATATATATATATATAATAGTCTCTGAGGCCCCTACAGAAATTGGGGCCGGGGGGGCACGCAATAAACCAGATGTCACATATATCATACTTTCTAGGCTTGACTTAAACCCCCTTTTAGCAGTTGCTCTCCAAATACTAATAATGAGATGATACGATAAATTTTTGCTTCCAATTACCAATGTGTCATTAATATTATCTGGACCTAACTTCCATTGTTACTAAATTTACTAAAAACAACAACTATGCTGTTTGTGATATACCTTCACCACAGAGTCATCTTTCAACACTTCACTGACTTGGGATTACTTTGCTGACTCTGGATGGCTGTATCAACTGTACTTCTCTCTGACTTCCTGTATTGACAGTCGAGTAACATTTTTAATAT
Source organism: Ceratothoa steindachneri (assembly GCA_963969495.1). Taxonomy (NCBI): domain Eukaryota; kingdom Metazoa; phylum Arthropoda; class Malacostraca; order Isopoda; family Cymothoidae; genus Ceratothoa; species Ceratothoa steindachneri. The sequence continues at coordinate 99,889,780 of OZ018335.1, read as the reverse complement.
TGTTTTAATTCAAAGAAAATCAGTTGCTTAAGCTTAATTTCGATGGGTTGGGATGCCCCTAACCTAGTATATTTGGAAAAAAAGATCAACGTTATATAATCTAAACATGAGTAGATGAGCTGAGACTAGTTAATTCGCTGCTTCAATACATAGTCTAACAAAGAGTAGTAGACTCAGAAGAACTAGTTTGTCCTCCCTTAAGGTTAGCCGATTCGCCGAATTCAGGATGAGGAATCAAAGACTAATTTCTTGTCTTTACCAACAAGACTAGTTTGGGGAGTGTCCAGTTTCAGTCTTTCAGGTGAGTCTGGGATATTCGAAGAGACCAGAAGAAAACACCAGAATGTGTGAAATTAGTCATCTAGGTTGATTGGGTCGAATCATGCGCCTTTCCCTAATTTTCAAAACTATTAACATCACCAGCTTTACGATCCTCTTTTGTTAATACGGGAATATGTTCTAGAGAGTTTCCGTTAATTTAAATTTACTAGAACTTATAACAATCCTAATGAATCAGACAAACCTCCCTAAAGGTATGAATTGTATATTCTACTTGTGTTCTGGTATAATGTCTCTTGTTCAAAGTAAATTTGGCGTGTGGTAGCATAATATTTTTCACTACCAGATCCAGTTTTCAAGTATTGGTATTAAGGCATAACATCTACAGGGTGTCCCTAAAATCTGGATACAGGCAAAATGCATATTTTCAATAAAATATTGAACATTTTATTTAATTAAAGTATTAATAAATAACATCTTTGGTGTGATTTCCACCAATTGTGTTGCAAAATTTGATGCGCTTAGCGAGATTCACCCGATGAACCCGATGCATTAACTCTAAATTCCCGTCAATTTGAACAGATTCACTTATGATGCACTGTTTCCTCAGGTGTCTCGTAACTTAAATTTTCATTGAACACCTTTACCTTTAGCATACCTCAGGAAAAGAAATCAAGTGGCTAAGGTGTGTTGAACGAGGAAACCATTGAGTACACCTTCTTCTTTAGCATAACCCAAGGAAAGAGGTCAAGGGTAGAAGGAATTTGGTGAATGAGGTTACCATTGTGATATTTTCTGTGTCCAGAATTTCGGGACACCCTGTAGAGTTCATCCTTATCAAAAATCAACTTGACTGCAGTGTTTGCTTTGGTTGCTTTGTCGTCGTTTTTTTATTTTCCTCTTAACGATGCCTGACCCCCAATACAGATGAATACGTTGATGAATTATCAGCGTCCCCCACACTATTTCCCTCCAAATGCATAAATTTTGTAGGGGTTGAGGGCCTTTGCACCACATTTTTCCTATTTATTCTCATTTGCCTTCCTTTTTTCACCAATTCGGGTGGTTTCTCCCCCCGTTGAGAAGGGTGTAATCCAGTCCAGGGTGAATTCTCTTTGTGGACAGGAATAAGAGAGGGACAGGAATGTTTGAATACATGCAACAAAAAGAGCGAAAGGGGATAAGGAGAAAAAAGCTAAAAAAGGTTGTATATAATTCAAGAAAATTGAATTGATTTTCAATTTGGAGGAAAAAGTGACGTCATAATAAAAAAAAGGTAAACCAATATTTTATAAATTTTAGCGGTTTAACCATAAATCGAAATTAGATAATTTGAATCTACAATTGCCATGTAATTTAAGTTGTTGTAAGAAAAAAATGATATAAAAAGAACATTTTATAAAAAAAGAGGTATGAAAAAAAATGCGCGTCAATATATTTTTATATTTATCTTGATATTTTTATAAAAGTCACCCTTTAAAGAGGGGCTAAGTCAATAATAAGTTAGGTTACCCGACTTAAAGCTTATTTATTTTGCCATTTCAGGGCTACAGAATGCGGGTAGTTTTAAGAGTGTATAGGATGAAGGACTTGATAAGTGCGGAATTATTCCCTCTTCGAGTACATATGTGTATGGTGGGAAGCAGTGGAAAAGAAGAAAGAGTATTTATTGCCCCCGCTCGCTGAATGATATGGATTATAATATATATATATATATATATATATATATATATATATATATATATATATATATATATATATATGTTTATTATTTCTCTCATCACAAATCAGAATATCTACGAAAATTATCTTTTTAACAAATAATCTTTAGGCGGTTTATTTTTTTCCATTTGGTTAGAGTCCAAGACTTGGATTGCTTTACCATTTGTCGTGGTTTTCACTAGGGATTTTCTCTTTGTATATTTAGGTCCTAGTGGTGGTTTTACGAACCTGCTCGTAAAGATTTCGAATTACGGCCTCGCAATCCAAGTCTAAATGCTTTTCCTCAACTTTCGATTTATCCGCTTTTTTTCTCATCTCATATCACCTCCAGTCACATTTTTGCTCTTAAATATTAATTCTTCCACCTAAATTAGTTAAATGATAAATTAACCTAGCCTAGTTTAGGTTGATAATTTCAACATCCTCGCCCGCAGAAAGTATAAGGAGGATGTTAAATAGCGCAAAATTAATAGAGAAGATGTTAAAGTGATCCTTTTCGTCAATCAAGGAAATCTTGCTAGTAAACACGGCTTATCAAACGTTTCATTTTGCAAATGACTATTTAATTATATAATATAGGATTTAGGCTAGATTAAATCAGATAGGTCAGGTTTTATTAGATTAGATAGGTTAGATTAGAGGAAGTTTGGTTTTTAGATTAAATCAGATAAGTAAGATTAGATGATCTTGTTATGTTAGATTCAGTTAGATGAAGTAAGATTATATGTGGTTATCTTAGTTTAGATTAGATAAGCTTAGTTTACGTAAGGTTAGGTTGATTATCTCCAGTTGATATAAGAAAACAATAGTTTCCGAATAGTTCTGTAATAATCCGAACTACCTCATATTTGATGAATAACCAAATCATTATCAACCTAGACTTATTAAGGGCCGGTTTTGGCTCCTGTTACTTACGTAGCTCTCGTCTGAGGTCCATCCGTAAGGGGGGGCTACCTTGACAATCTCTGCCGACCGGAGGAGAATGGCGCTTTGACAAAGATCGACTACTCCGTGCATCTGCAAGTTATGGCTCAGTTGTAATTGTGTTGGGCATATTGTGAATAAGTAATAAACCGCGTCTGGTTCGATGTAGCACGGAAACATTTGTCTGTATGGGCCTGGCCACGTACAGGATGTTCAGGCTAAATTTGACGATATTTAATGTACTCGTTTTTTTCAGGAACATGTTGATGTATCGGTGAATAGTCAGCGGCGTTGGAGAGCAGACAGAGTAAAACTTTAGTTGAGAAAAAGTTAGCTGAAAAGGAGGACTGGAAGCCATCTGAATTTTGGTAAAGATTTACCTACATCGTGATGATTTGCGCTGGTATCAAACTGCCGAAAAAACGACTGCTGCTCAATGCTCTGTGAACACTGTAAATGTTGTAAGACTCGACATGGACAGGTGCAGCAGATCTTACGAAGCCGGGATCAGCAGAAAGGGTTATAACATTTGTTCTGACTGCGTCCGCACGCCTGAATTCATCCAACAACTTTAAGACATCGTGATGGAAGCCCCTGGCTAGTGAATCCGGCCTTTGGTGGGAGAGATGGGTGTTGGAATCACCGCCATGAAGCTGGCGTTGAATGAGAACCTTCGCTACCACTCGTACAAGAGGGGCTAGGGGCAAATTGTAACAACCATGGCAAAGGAAAACCGCTTGACGAAGGAAAAGAAACTCCTTGAATAAGCTGAAGCATCCTGTTAAACTGAGGAGGATCTTGTTCTTCTCAGACTAAAAGAGCTTCTCCCAGAACCTGGTGCACAACAACCAGAACAACAGGCGGCTTGCCTACAAACCAGATGATCTTCCATGTATCATGAAGTCTAAGTTCTCTCCAACTGTGATGGTCTTTGGGTGTGTCTCCAGTTAGGGTGACGACATGCCCTCCCACATCTTAGAGTAAGGTCTTAGTTAGCCACAATTCAGACGGTTATGTGGAGCTGCTGGAGACTATGATCAAACCTTGGCTGGTTGCTGCTGGAAAGCCATGATTCTGGAAAGAGTCAGAAGTGGTTGTCCGAGAATTGTTAGAACTTCACCAGCGCCAATTTCTGTCCTATTAATTCCCCGGATTGAAATCCCATAGATTCCAATGTGTGGGTCTCGGTTGAGAAAGAGACCGACCAATTTCCCTGCAACACCAATAACGAGCGGGTGGCCAAGATCAAGGAGCTGTTCGAAGATCTTCCGAGGATCGCTTGTGCTTAGTTTCTGAGCAGTCTTTGCGCAGCGATGGAAGCTAAAGGCAACTAATTTGTGTAAATTTTTATTGTCCAGGCATAATCTAGTTGATATTTGAAAAAAAAATTAAATAAATTTATTTTTGGCTTAGATATTGCGAAGATTTCCTGTAATTAAAACCGTCAAAATTTAGCCCGAACACACTGTATTTAAGTTGAAAGAGCATCTTGTTTGAGTATATCCATCAACTTCCTAGGTCTTGGAAAGAATTTAAATTTGAACCAAACGGGGGTCGAGGGGACTAAATTGGCATTTATATTTCTACCAAAGTTGATGGAAAGGTTCTTTAAGGCAGTCATTTTGGGAGAGGAAATTTGAGAAATCGGAGACGGGTGTTTTTTCAATAAATTATTTTATTTAATAATTCCTCTTAATTGATTTGTAATTAATAGAAAATGATTTTTCTTTTTTCTTTGCCTCTGATTTTTTCCACCGACGTGGACTCGTGAAGGACTTACAGTATGATGCGATCCGAACCACGAATCACTTTACAGCAGCCACCCTAGCAAATTCGACCTAAATCAGGATTCCACCCGGTGACTAACCACACTCGGTGTGGGTCAACTTCACTAAAGCCGGAAGTGGTGATCCACTCGTCCTGACCGGAGGAATGGACACGTTTGAAACCAACGAATTCACTTTAGTGATAGAAAGAGAACCAGGGGGTAGTGAAAGATTAATAGAAAGGAAGTAGTCATAAATAATATTAATCCTAAAAAACTATAGAAACAAACCTTTAGGAAGAAATTCATACACAAAGTACAGGCACCGAAGTCGTGCCTCGGATAGGGTGCGTGAGTCTATTCAACAGGTCTAAGACGATCTTAGTAAAAGGCAATTCATGTATGGCGCTCTTCGAGGTCAGGAGCATTCACATAGCACCCCTCCTCCAACTAAGGACAGAGTGAGGGTGAGGCGGGTTTTCAAGGAACGTTTGAAGGCACTAAAAGAGGGGGTAGAGGACAGCAGCAAGCAGATCATTCCACATTCTAGGAGCAAATGTCGAGAAAGCACAATTTCCTATTCAGCTCAGACGACTACTAGAGATACACAGTGAGGAAGAGGGGGTAGAGCCGAAATGCAGGGGTCTCAGACGAATCAAACTTCCCCCTACCTTAAATATTCTAGGGACTTAATCGATGGTTTTACATATGACGCGTATTTATCGCGTGACCAAACATCATTTTCTGAAATGACTGGTAACTCCGGGCACCAAAATTATAAGTTCCGCCTTCCAAATAAGCGATAACTTCTAAAAGCCAAATATAGGGAGAATTTTTTTATTTTATTTCTTTACTCCAAAAGGATTATACAAAAGTTAGGAGAGGCTAAAATATTTGAAAGATACATATCCCATTAAGCATTACCTCCCCAAAGAGATGACCAAGGACATTAATCCGGCATCAATTCCGCAGGAGTGAACAAATGAAACCACAACTTCCGGCCTCATCTTATTTGCTCTTACAAATCGAGAATTTAGGCTAATTTTAACATTTCTAAATTTCTAAGAGAAAAATGACATAGAAGAGCAAAGAAAGCGTTTAATTAATTTTATTTTAATTATCCTACATGCCGACAACTAGCGAGGGCAACCGCTCATGTTTTTCTTTATGTATGCGTGTTTCTTTCATGATTTCTGCATGTCGATTTTATTTACAACGCCCATCTAGCAACTGCCAACAAGGTCAGAAGTCACTGCCTGCATGTCGATAGATTGATGTTCTGCGAATACCCAAGGGGGAGAAATATAGCTTTTCGAATTCAACCTCCACAAGAGTTCTAAGTTTGGCTTATAACTACTCCTTTTTTTTCCCTCCCTAAATGCTTTTTTTTTTGCTCACCTTGACATATTTCTCTCATTTTCATAGTGTTAGGAGTCACACTTATACATTTCTTATACACATAGTCTTAAGAATCGCACTCGTACGTTTTTAGGTTTTACATAGTGTTGGGAATCTCACTCATATATTTTATGTTTTTACATCCATAATCGGTAGTCGTGTGAGTATGTTTGCATAGAAAGGCATCTTTTTACAGATTGTTTTGTTCGTCTTCCATTGTTTAAAAAAAAATTCTTAGCTATGTACATTTCAGAAGTATTTTTGTTTATATTACATCTCTTGCTCGTGTTTGTATCCTTAAACAAGTATTTCTTTAACTCTGTTTTTATTCATAACATTTTATTTTCTATGCCTCTTTGAATTGTCCTATTTATGCAAGCAATGTCCACGTTTCATTTCTTCATACTGGAGGAGGCAAAACGCTTAGATTGATTACTTTAAGTATTAAATATATACACATGGAAGTAATTGAGATTTTCTACCGTCGTCTAAATTAATTTCGTTCAGTAATTTCCTTCCACGTCCTTTCTTTAGGAGTCCCAAGCTTTCTTTCGTAATTGGGATCCTCTGATTGTTGTAAAATTTGAGCACCGTTTTTAATATCTCTTTCGACTGCATTTTTATCGTTCAATTCGCCTTTGGAGTAAACGACATTATGTTTTGAAGAGAGCGAAAGTGGCGTAAGGATTTCCCGATTTCCCATTAATTTTGTCCTTTCTCTTTTCCTAATCTAATTCCTTAAATCTCTCAGGGCAATACCGAAAAATGCTTGTGGCAGATAATAATTCGCCAAAATAATTTTTAGGCGTATTGTTCTATTGACTGAATTTAGCCGAAATCATGATTTTGCCTGACTATATACTTTAGATAGGGTGTCAATGTAGGTCTTACTAATTTTTAGTTTTATAGTGGTCCAAATAGTGAATTGGTTTTGAATGAGATGAGTTTTTTATTAATCCACATGACATAAAGGATGTGTATTGTGTATGTAACGTGATTACTTCTGAAATCTGTCTATTTTTGCTTCATTGAATTTGAGTGTTTGCATTTGTTTGTTGTTCATATTTTTGTTAGTATATTGTATGTTGCTGATAGAAGATCGATTGTATCCTTGAACATTCTTACCTTATTTCATTCTTGCATTTCCAATTTTGAAATTGAGTACACTTGAAGTCTTAAACCATACCAATAATCTCTTAGTTTCAAAAAAAAAAAATTAAAAACAAAGACAAGTGATTCGGTAAGATATTCTCTATTTGGGCCTTTTATTCTGCATCATCTCCCGGTCTTTCACCATTTTGACCATCCTTCTGAGTGGGCTTGTTTGATTTATGCCGTATATCCACGTGTAGTTGTATTTCCACGCTTTTGGCACGTGGGTGCGTTTTTTTTTTTTGCCCATAAATTTTGAAGAGATTTATGAACAATCCAATTAATTTACTTATGTAAGCTTTGGTTAATAATTATTTTTCTAAGGCAATGATTATATTTAAATTTAAATTCTAAATAACCTTAAAGAATCAGTCAGATATGATTCAGTTTTAAAATGGATTTATTTTGAATTCCTAATTCGATGCCCCCTCAATGTTTTCTTATGTATTCAAGTGAATTTCTTTCAAAATTTGAAAACAGTAAAATTTATTTATAATACCTAAAAGTAAAAGATTAAAAAAAGAAGGTCTGTTCTGAAAAGAGTTCATTTATAAAAATAAGTTTTTACACAATGTTGATATTGTCCGACTAAAATATATTAGTAAGTTCTTAACGCTATAACTCTTTCATACCGTACAGTATCGCTAGAAATGCTTTAATTTATTTAACTTTAAATTTAAATTCGTAAACTTATTAATGGGACTAAATGAAACGCATTAATAGGCACCCTAAAAGGGAATCTGCAACGAGGAAAAGGGGGTTACTTAGGGTGAAGACAAAATTAACGGGGCCATTTTTTTTGCTAAAAGCATTCGGAAAAGGTTCATAGTGTGGTGAAGTAAGGCTGAATGAAAAGAAGTGGCATATACAGGACATAATTTGATACTCGAATTAGGCGAAGGTATTTAAAGTTCTTTGGAATAGGATAGTTCACAACGCTCATTTGGAGAGGTTTGAAACATTTTATAGAGCCCCCCATCCCTCCCAAGTCAGAGCGATAAAACTAGTTTTCTCCTCAAACTCTTCAGTTATATACCTACTCCACATTTTTCCATCTTCCATTTCATCACTTTCGTTGCTTCAAGTATGCTTTTGAGAGCACTTAGGATATGTGACCCTTGCTTTCTAGAAGACGAGATTACATATATAACCTCAGTTTCATTGAATTAAATTATCCCCTCCACGTGATCAATGAAAGTGTATCTAAAGCAAAATCTACTCATTACCGTCCCAAGGATAAAAACAAATTTAGTAATACGAAGTGTCTATCCCTCCCTTTTTCTCCCCTCCTCAAAGGAATGAACAAAGTTATTTCTCCAGGCCTAACAACATTTAAATACCCTTTTTCTATCCTTAAATCTTTCTCTTCGACCACGCCCGTGGATAAGCAAAATCACGTGTGGCTCTACAAACTGTCCCTCATTCTACATAGGAGAGACCGGAAGGAGCTTAACAAAACGAATTTATGAACATAAAGGTGATGTGGGACGAGGCAGTACCACATCCAGTATTTTTAATCATATTGGCAATTTCAACCACCAAATTGACTATTCAAAGGCACAAATAATATATAATTGTAAAGATTTTCGTCAAAGAAAAATAGTAGAATCTATATTTATAGGAGAAATTCCTAATTTTAATTTGTCCGATGGGAAATTGAAATGCAGCCCCCATTCTCGTAACCTCATCGTAAACAGCTTAGTCAACGTTCTTAGACTTACATCCCCTGATTAATGACCTTTTTCCCTAGTTTTGTGTTTCTTTTTGTTTTTTTTTCTGATATGTACGCTATTTATAGACTTTTGTAACAATTGCATTCTCAGTGTACGACTGAAGAGGGTATGATAAACTACATACTGAAACTAGTCTCGTAAATTAAACTTTTGGCTCCTATACAGTGGTTTCGCTATCATATGCCATAACTCGCCATTGAGTTATTTTACTTAAACTAGCGGTTTTTGCTATATGTTGTATAACCATTGGTTAGTGTCATACGCTATAGAAACCAGTGGTTGTTACCATATGCACTAGAAACCAGTGGTTGTTACCATACGCTGTAGAAACCAGTGTTTTTTTTTGCAATACTCTTCATAAACTAGTGGTGGTGGCTATACGTTGTAATAATCAGCGGCTTTTGTCATACGCGGTTGTTGCCATACGCTGCCTAAATCAGTTTTTTTCCATACGATGTAGAAACCAGCGTTTGTTGCCATACGCTGTATAAACCAGTGGTTGTTGCCACACGATGTAGAAACAAGTGGTCGTTTCCACACTCTGTATAAACGAGTGGTTGCTGCCACATGCTGTAGAAATCTAACGCCTCAAAACAATGCGCAAAATTATTTATTTATATACATCTTAATACACTCGATCCATACAAGCTTGCTAAACCATCCTTTTTAATCTCTTTAGTAACTTAGTATCAAATTTTATTATTAAAATAAAATTGTATACCTGTACCTATATATAAATTGCTTATCATATTGGTCTGGCTGCAATTACTTTGAAAACGGCGTGACTTAAGCATGTCTAATAAAACACAGTATAAATGCAATAAAGTAAAGTAAAGGGAAGCAATAAAGAGTAAGGAAGTGTCGGTTATCAAACTTTTACAGTGATTTAATCACTAACACCTGCGTTTAAGACAAGTGCCTAAGAGACGTCTAAAGGAAATCCAGTTGCTTAGAGATAAGCTGTTTAAATGTTTGGTCAAGTTATCGGCATTTACTTAATTCGTAAATACAGAATATTAACTCATATTGGAATAAAAAAGAGGAAATTACTGATTAAACTGACAAGAAAGCGAGTAACGAAGATAAAATGTTCATAAATTAATTTCCTATCGGATCGAGACATTCTCTTACAGGCATTAGTGCTAGATATTGTTTATGTAGATCTATCGGTGAAAAATAGTTTCTGGGATATCATAGTAAGGCTTTTTCTCATATATTCATATAAAACATCTGCTTTAACTAATTATCGTATATTGAATGATATGGAAGAGGGTCGGAACTTTAGATAATGTGGGTAATCATGCGATAAGCACGGTTAACGACATTCAGGAAGCTCCGTTAACGACATCTTGTAGCCGACAGGAAGTCGCCTTGCAGCCATTAAGGCGAAGAGAGAGTTGGAGAAAGAGGTTAAAAGAGAGCGAGAAAGAGAGGTAGAAATAAAGAGAAAAGTAGAGATAGAGACAAACATAAATAAAGCTGAAATTATATTTCCTGAATTTACTAAAATTTTATATTTCTTTACCTCCTTTAACGTAGGTATTGACTTTTTCGATGTTGTTTTGACCATCTTTCCCAAGAACTTCGAGTGGGTAATTTATTTTGAATACCACTACTTCAGTGGTAAACCTTGTTCCCAAAAGTTTCTTTGGTAACAACTGCACTCTACTAGAATGTGAGATTGGCAATAAAAAGCAATAAAACCCACCCAGTCGTAAGCAAAAAATGGAGAAAACTTGGTTCGAAGGTCGTTGGTCATTGCAAACTCAATGGAGAACTCACGTTTGAATGGGTCCCCGAAGACACATTGGAAAGACGAAGGGATTCTCTCGAGCCGCTCCAAGAAACTTTACAGTTATCAGTCGTGAGAAAATTCCTTCGATGGTTATTAATGGTATCTGAGGTTTGTTGAGGGGTGCTGTTTCCTTAAGATTTGAAATTATAAAAGTCATATAGTTGATAATTCTAGTTAACAATTAATCTCGTATTAACCTTTCGAAAAATTGGAATTATGATACTAGAATTATATATTAATAGAATTAATCAAACGTTGTGTTTTGCTTTAGTATATTTCTATCATAATTTGAAAGTGAAATATAGAAAAATTAGAGCCCAAACGTATTTTATTACTAAATATAGTCAAATGATACGCGCAGTCAGTATTAACAATAATGTGCCTTGTTCTTCAAAACTCCTTTAATTCGTCTTGCCATACTGGAGACCAGATTTGTGATAGTACCTTGACTGATATTGCTCCATCTTTATTCAATAAGTACCCGCAACTGCTCACAATTGGAGGGCTTCTATTTATCAACCGCCAATTCGATTATAGCCCACAAATTCTCTATTGGTTAAAATCTGGCAAATTTCCTGGACAAAGTCCCAAAAGTTTGATGATATTTTGAGCCAAGAACTTTGTTATTGCTTTAGCTTTGTGACAAGGTGCGCCATCATATTGAAAAGTACAGTTATCTTCCCCAAATTGAACCTGAGCTGTTGGGAAAGGTGCCGATGATGCAAGTTTTGGCACCATTTCTAGTTCATGGCAATGTTCTCTTTGAAAATTGTTAATGTTCCAGTTTCCTTAGATGAAAAGCATCTCCAAACATGGAGAGTGTCCGGATGCTTCATCGTGGGTACGACACATTATTCGTGAAAGTGCTTTCCTTTTCTCCTCCTAACGAGGGATGTTTTAGAAGCACCAATCAGGTAGAAAAGAGCTTAATTAGATAATATCACTTTCCCCCAGTCTTCAACAGTTCAGACATTCTTTCATTTCCTACAAAACTGGAGCATACCTGTAGGGTTTTTCTTGGTGAAGTAAAGCTTTCACAACTTCTTCTTTCCAATCGTGAACAAGCTTCTCACTGGAGGCAACCCGATACTTGAGCTGATACCTTACCAGGAGCTGATATTGGCGTTCATTTGAAGCTCTTTGGTGTCCAGAAGACTTCTTCACAAGAATTTTACCAGTCTTTTTAAAGTCTTTAATGATCTTAAAGATCGTCCTCCTTAATGCTATAGCCTTAGCAACTATCTCCTTATATTTCAGACCACTTTGGTTCAGAGCAACAGTGGTTACTCGCTTTTCTTTGGAAGGAATCATTTCTGGAATTGAAAAGATTAAACATCTATTTTTTACAAAAGAATATTAAGAAATAAAGTATAATTCAACAACATCATTCATTTAACCCCTATTTACCATCATTTTACCCTTTTGCTCGAATAGCAACGCTCCAGGGACTGAAACTCACCTCCGACAGCACTGGTTCCCAACCTTTTTATCAGGTGACCTCAACCATGCTCCTCCAGCCATAACCGCGACCTCACTGTATGTGTTGCAGGTTACTATATTATTGAATGTAGGGCGTAGACTGTAAAAGCGAAGAGCAAGTATAATTTTCGTGTAAGAGGTGCTGTAAGGCTGGAAAAAAGACAAAATGAACATGATTAAATTTAATTCACTTTACTATGAACATTTTCATCAGAAAAATTTGTGTTACATTCCACAAAGGCAAACTAAAGATAAAACTGTTTCTCATAAACTGATAACTGCTATTAATGGGAGCCTTGGGGCTGGATTTCACTGGTAAGTAAGTTTGTCCATTCGTAGCTCAATCGTAGAAAGTGCTACTCTTGCATCATGTTCAGGCTGCAAATTATTTCTGCTTTTAGTTTTGATGGCAGCTAGGGATGCAAACTCTGATTCACACAAATAGGTCGTATCGAACGACAACAACACTTTCTCAGCCTCCCTTTCAATGACTGGCTTCTCCTTCTTCACAGTAGTCCAAAATATGCCTAGTTATTGTTACTGAAAGTTGAAGTAGAGATTTTCATCATGTTGCACCTCAATGAGCTCCTCTTGCAGGTTTTGAATGGAAGATTCTTCCTCTGAAATGTCTTGGACTTCGACATCGACATCGAAGGATCTGCGCACCCATTTGTATTTGTCTTGCAACTCTTTATCCAAAATATACTTCTCAAACTCCTCACTTAGATTTTTATGGTGCCAAATAGTAGCAATTTGTACGCCCAGAATTGAGAAGTCTTCTTCGTCTTCCAGAAAAAGTTTCAAGAGTGGAAATGACGCAGTCTCCCCCCTCTCAATCTTTTCCTTCCACAACTTCAGCTTTGACTTCAATGTTTTGAGCTTTTCTGACACAGAGAGAAGAGTTTCATCTTTACCTTGCATGGATATATTCAGCAAGTTCAACTCTAAAAATATATCTGTCAGATATGCCAATTTAAGTAACCAGCTTTGTTTTTAAAGCCTTGATGACAGTGTATGTTTCTTCTCGATCAAAAATATTTCAACCTCTGCGCGCAATTCCAAAACTCTCTGGAGCACTTTTTCTTGGGATAATCACCTGACAAAAAAGTAATAAAGTAGTTGTTCATATTCCGATCCCATAACTAGGCACATCTGACTGAATAGCCTTGAATGCAGAGCAGATGATTTAATTAAATTCACTATTTTAATCACTTCTTCTATCACAGAGTTAAGTTCAAGTGATAATTTCCTAGAGGCAAGTTTTTCCCGGAGGAGCAAACAATAAGTCACTATCACAGCAGGGCTCACTTACCATAGCAGTGAAGCCTTAATGTGCCCCTAACATAACAGGTGCTCCATCAGAGAACACACTGAAGTATTGTTCCCAACTTAGCCCTTGTTCTTTGATGAAGATGTCAACCAACTTAAAAAGATCTTCACCTGTTGTTCTTTTCTCCAGTGGTATGCAGAACAGTAGTTTCTCTTCTATGCTACTTTTCCCTTGGTACCACACATACGTCAATAGCTGTGCGTTTTCACTAATGTCAGTTGACTCATCTAATTGTAAGCTAAATTTTTCACGCTCATATTTCACGTAAATTTTTCAAATTCATATTTTTTTTATGTTGTGTAACTTGTGAGTGTTTGGCGACCCCAGAAAGAATACTTGGCGACCCTATTGGGGGTTGCAACCACAGGGTTGGTGAGGGGGATCCTACAGGAACAGGACCAGAGTTCAGTTTTGGATTCGGCGATGAAATGCATTTTTTTCTTATTATTTTTTGAAATATTGAATTTTTGATAAATTTGCATTAATTTAAATATTAAAATATTTATTCCTATCACGTAAATATTAAAAACGAAGGGAAAAAATAAAAATATATATTAGTCTCAAAACCTTTACCATGATTCACTAACACAGATTGTTTCGTTTCATGTTTGTATGTAATTTAATAAAGGGAAAATGGCGCACAAGAGCGTAAATAATAAAAGGTACCCATAAGGTTCAAGAAGAACCAGAATAAATGAAGTTTTTCTCAAATTTGGCTAAGGATTACCGAGTTAGCCGCTTTTTAGGGCCACATGAATTTTTTAAGCATTACCAATAAATAAATTGTTATACACAAACGTCTTCTCATAGATCAGCATTTAAATAAGACTTTTATTTTATGTTTCATTTATTTTCTCAAACAACTATAATAAAATACATTTTAGATTAAATTTTAGTTTTAGTTTTAAATTATCTCAGTTTCAAGTTAAACTCAGGAAAATGCTTTACTTTTTACTCGCAATATACAAAAAAAAAATATGTTCTTGACTTCTAAATAACACGAATGGATCTAAATATTTAATTACCTCGAAAAAAATCGTTATTTCTCTATATTAGTGTTTTTCTTTATAACCTTTGAATAATAAGTCGTTTAATGGATCCCAAGCAATCAGAATACTTCAAATTAAAGCCAGTTTGGTGTTAAATAACTTTTTAATTAAGCCGGATATGAATGTGCATAAAAGAAATAGCATTGAGCAATCTAATTTAAATTATTATTTAAATGGGATGGAAGGTGATGCTTTTTATTTATATCATGTGCCAGTGGGTCCGATTTCTGGTTTTACCCTAACCCCCAAATTTATAGGACGACCAGACCAAGAGTTTTCTCAAACCCCCTGCCATTACTACAGTTCCCTTTAAACAGCTTGCAGCATTGGGAGCTGCGTACATCTTGGCGCCAGTGTTTGCTGACGCTTCGTGATAAGCCATTTTCAATTAAAATATGCTGAAAGAGGTAAAATATCAAAACGCTAAAATGCAAAAGTTTTGAATTATCAAATAAGTCAATGAAGACTTCGAATTATAGATTTGGCAGAGGTTTAAGCTCCTCTGCCCTGGTAGAGTTTAATTATGTCTTAAAAAATGAATAGAGTGGGAAATTAACACTTTTAGAGGGTAATTAGCAAATTTATTTTGTTAATTTTGTTGCCTTTTTATTTTATGCGTAACGTTAAAATCTTTGTAAATCAGTAGAAATAGTAAATTGAAATATTAATGGCGCTCGCGATATTCTATCTATCTCGTATCAAGTCGAAGAAAAAATAGAAATTTTACGAAAAAATTCCTCAAACGTAAGATAGGAGAGTAATAAATTACTTGGAGGTAACTTTTTATACTTAAGGTTCTATCTTTGATAGCATCATAAAAATTTGTAATCAGTTCATTTTTATTTATTTCGCTCTTTGTCTCTCGCACAATTGGAAGTCATGTGAACGAAGTGATATAAAACTGCAACCTAGAGATATTATATCACTTTAAATATACATCTAAAATATATTTTAGTTTTCGGATCAAATTCTGGCATTAGTTAAAAAGTACTTCTGTTTGAAAAACCGGCAACAACAATTTATGCAATAATGAGAAAAAGCCCCTAAGATTTTAATATAAAAAAGGTTTTATTCCATTCAGACCACTCATAAATATGATAATTTTTCTAAGAAAGATATTTTTAGCCTGTGGATATTCCTCTTGCCCTTGATTTCATGTATCTGCCCCACTTTTGTCCCTTTGCCCTTCCTTAGTGGGTCTGCCATTTTAAGTATGCCTATTTGTCATGTATCTAGGCGTCTATCTTCAGTCTTCATCAGTGGTGGGTATTTGTGACTGTCTGAAACGTTATTTAACCACCGCACTTGGATACACTAGACACTTGCTACACCATGAACGCCACTCTGAACACATGTTATTTCCCCGACCAGTGGAAATTGGGCAAGATGATTTTCATTCCAAAAGCGGGGAAGCCTTCGGATTTCCCTGCCAGCTTTCGTCCGATATCTCTCTTAGAATTTGCTGGCAAAGTCTTCGAGAAGATATTGTCAAACAGAGTCAACTCTTTTCTTGATGAAGCCAACTTTCACAATGAACAGCAACACGGCTTCAGAAGGAAAAGGGGGACTGACACGGCAGTAGCCGTTGTCACCGAAAAGCTTGCAAATATCAAGCGGGACAAAAGACATGCCGACCTGGTGCTCCGCGAGGATTTTGTGCGGCTACATAATGGAGAAGAGAGCATACATACAAATCATGGAACATAAAGGTCCCGAATTTGAACTAGAAGTAGGGGTCCCTCAAGGGGGCTGTCTCAATCCCCTACTTTACAATATCTATACACCTGACTTACCAAAACCACTCTCCAAAGGTTCGATATACGTCCAGTTCACTGACGATATATCGCAAATTTGTACCGCCGTTTATCTTCACAGGGAATTTATGGCGAGAAACACGGCTAAGGAGATAGCTAACATCAACTTATATGAGAAGAAATGGAAGATATCAACTAATACTACAAAATTCAAAATAATTCCAATGTTTCGCAAGACCTTCAACAATATAAGTGTGGACAGGGAGCGAATCCCTTACCTCATGGAAGGGACGGTTTTGGGGCTCAAAATCACCAGACACTAGACATATCGAGAGTACAGTCGCGAATAGGACGAGGTGAGAGAAGTGAGGGAGATGACAGTGATAGATAGATAGATAGCATGAGTTTTTTGTTGTATTTTTAAATAGAATTGGGGAGGGGGATGTAGAATAGCTGTGTGTGAGAGTGTAAATTGCTGGGATGCTGGCTAATCTCTTCTATTTGTTGAATTTCTTGGTTTGTTTATTCTTTCTAAGTTTGATTTGTGGTTACTTATTTATCATTCCTGAACATTCTAATTACGTTTGTGGTTTTCAATAGGGTACCCTTTCTGGTAGCGTTTCTTCTAATTAATTATTTCCTTTTCTATATATAATATTTTATTTTTATTTAAGGCATTCATGCCTTTGTCTCTTAGGTATGCTTGGGTGTTCTTTGTTCCTCTTGATTTTTTTCTTTGTTCACGTTGGGATCGGGTTTTCCTCCTGTAGTAGGCAGTGCCTGCTACTCGGGAATTTTTTCCGGACTCGGTTTCTTTGTGGTTTTGTTAATTCTTCACTCGTATCTGCGATCTTTTCCTCGATTTTTGACCATATATTCTTTGCCCGTTTTTTCCAGGGTTTTATTTATTGGGTCGATATTGGCCGTTTCTATTATTTCACGGATTCTTTTTCCTCCATTCTTCTTGTGTCTGTGTTCAAATAAGCCGCCTTATTTTGAATTCGCTGTATCTTCTTTTTGCAAGATGTTGAGGTCGCGTGCAATGGTATCGGTGGATATACCAGGATGGATTCAACAAACGCTTTGTATAGCGTCCTTTTTCTTTTTAGACTTAAATTCTTAAGGTTGTAAATCAGTCTTAGGCCTGATTTTGCCTTACTGTCCTGAATTTTATATGGTTATGGTTTTCTATTATGCCTATGTGTAGACCTAACCCCTTTCCTTCAGTTGAGTATTGGTACTGGATTCTGTCGATGTTAGTTTGATCTTTTTTTTCTTTTCACGATTGGAATAATCTTGAACTTTGTAACAATGGTCTTAATCTTCCAACTTTTTTCAAAGTCGTTTATATTTTTTATTTCACGTTCGGTAGTCCTTGCTTGCCATCTGAGGTTCGTGGAGCGTGATGAGACCACCTGGCTGATATCATCTGCGTACTGTATCTTCATACAGTCTGGTGAAATCAAGGGCGGAAGTTCTGCTGTAAAGATGGAGTACAGGGTGGGGCTTAGGCACCACCCTGGGGCCCCCGTTTGGAGATGAAAGATGGAACCTCCTTCTCCCTCGATACATATATATGCCTTCCTGTTAGTTAGATAATCAGCCAGGAGTCTTTCCATCCTGATGCTGAAGGAGTTTATATTTTAGTCCTTCGACCCATACCTTATCAAAGGCCTTCTCGACATCGCGGAGGACCACGTCCACGTAACCTTTTTCGGCAGTGGCTTGTGCCAACTTTTCTGTAATGACTGCTAGAGCCATGGTAGAGTCTCTTTATTTCCTGAATCCATACTGCTCATTATTATATTTATCTTTTTCTTCGAGGAAAGTGTTCAGTCTCCGTTTCCGATCTTTTCGAAAACCTTCCTTAGGAAGCTCATCAGCGAAATCGGTTTATTGCTCGAGACCAGATCTGATGGTTTCCCTGGTTTTGGCATGAAAATCATCTTCACTATTTTGAACTTGTCCGGGAAGGTTCCTATATTTAGATAAGCATTGAATAGGTCTTTTATGCAATTAAGTATGTTTACGGTGACCTTCTCGTAGTTGTACTTGGTTAGGCCTGTTGTCCCGGGGGCCTTTTGTTTGGAGGTTTTAATGACTGTTTTAATTTCCTCCGTCGTTATGGTAGCTCCTAGTCCTAGATGTTCTTCTACTCTGTTATCTACTCCTTCTTCCGGTGTAAGTCTGTGAATATTGGTTCTTATGGATTCGGCGACTCTTCTCTCTGTCTCCCTATCGAATCTTTCATTATCTGCCTCTTCTATTGAGTAAATTTTGTTCCAATGCTCTCTGAATTTTCTTTTTTCTTTCTATTTTTCATTATTCCTCAGATATTCGTTATTGTTATCTCTGATTTTAATTGGTTTCCTTGGGGTCTGCCTTTGATTATCATTATTAGCTTCCATGCCTCATTCACATTTTCTGTTGTTTTCGTTTTCTTTACTAATTCTTTCCACATTTCTTCTTGTTCTTCAATTTGAAAAACTACCTCACCTTTCATTTGTCTGAGTTCTTTAATTCTCTGCCGCTTCGTGCCATAGTCTCTTATTTCTTCGTATTTCTCTCTAATTTTCTTCGCCTTCCTCCTTTGATACAGTCCCGCACGAAAGGCTATTGATGAAAATTAGAGCAATTGGGGTGAGACGCAACATAATTAAATGAATTAGAAACTGGCTATCAAATCGTTCACAGCGGGTTGTTGTAAATGGGGAGTGTTCAGACTGGGCCCCAGTCACCAGCGGGGTACCACAGGGGTCAGTCCTGGGCCCATTATTATTTATTGTGTACATTAATGACTTGGATAATGGAGTGTTTAGTAGGATCTCTAAATTTGCAGATGACACAAAGCTAGGAAGCCGTGCCTTTGCGAGACCCGATGTAGAGCAAATGCAAAGGGACCTTACTAAAATTGTGGAATGGGCCGATAAATGGAAAAGGGGCTTCAACATAGGTAAATGCAAGGTCATGCATTTAGGATGTCAGAACTTAAAAGTAGAATACCATATGAAAGACCAAATTCTCGAATCCGTTAACTTAGAAAAAGACCTGGAGATTTTAATCTCGGAGGACCTTAAAGTATCAAAGCAATACGCAGAAGCTTGCAAAAAACAAACCGAATGCTAGGATATATTGCTCGGATTTTTACTTTCAAATCGAAAGATATAATCATGCCACTATACAAATCGCTCGTGCGCCCACACCTCGAATACGCGGTCCAATTTTGGTGTCCCTCCCTAAATAAGGATATAGCGCAGTTAGAAAGAGTGCAACGTCGGGCTACGAAACTAATTCCTGAAATCCGAAACAAACCGTACGAAGATAGACTACGCTCATTAAACCTACTATCACTTGAAAGTAGACGATTACGTGGACAATTGATTGAATTATTCAAAATCTTAAAAGGATTTAATAATATTGATTACAGACTATTGTTCGAGCTGGACGAAAGGGCCAACACACGCCAAAATGGTTTAAAATTAGTGAACAAGCGATTTAACTCTACTATAGCCCTAAATTAGTTCACGTTTAAAATCACGCAAACGTGGAATGGCCTTCCCAACCGTGTAGTTGAAAGCAGGTCAGTTAATATATTTAAAAACCGACTTGATGAGTACTTCAATAGCGTAAATATAACATAGTAGGAGCACAGATTAAAACGTCATATATTATAAGGAGTTGAGGATTAAAATGAAATGATGAATAGAAAGATGCCAGCGACGCCTCCATGCATGGAGTGAATGTGAATTCTCCTTTTCTTTTTCTGTCTGTCCTATAAGTATTTTATTTTCATCACTAGCAGGCGACGCCAGCGGGAGAAGAGAGTACTGTCCTATCACCGCCCCCCCTAGTTCGAAAAAGCGTGTTAGTGTATTTGAGGGATCGCTAAACCTGCATGTCAAGGGTACACATGTAGATAAGTGTGTACCGTAGAGTTGAAATAGTTAAAAAAAAAATATATATATATATATATATATATATATATATATATATATATATATATATATATATATATATATAACAAAAAAACAGCATGAAAAAAAGAGCATGATACACTAACGTTAGGATGTGTAAGCGGACTGGCCTTGAGCGGACCTTAGGGTCTTTGCTGGTTCTTATTTCTGTAGTTCTGTAGTTCCTTTTCATTTTCGTTGCCCACTTTGGGTATGGCAAGGTTTTGAATTTGGTCTTCGGTACGGCCTGTTCGCCAGCCTCTATTAATTTTCTGATCAGACTGTAAAGCATGACGTCTAGTTCTTTCAGTGTTTTTCATGCAGGTTCGTTTGGGAGTATTTATCAATATTGATGCGTATTTTGACCAGTTCGCTCATTTATACGACTTCCTGGGACTTATAGGGACCATTATTGGATTCTGCTTAATGGTTACCAGAATTCAATTGTGGCCACTACAAGAGATGGGGACCGGTTCCATATAAATGCTAAATGAAAAGTTTAGTGACGTCATTACTATGTCCGGGCGGGTAGAGGCTCGCCCAGTTATATAGGTCGGGAAGTCAGGGCCTACTATTTTGTGTATATTCCTGTCCATCAGGAGTTCCAGATTATGGCCGGCGTTGTTTTTGGTGAGGTAGCCTGATTCTTGCAGATGTGCATTCAAGTACCACAGTAAGATGGTAGGATTATTTTTGTTGAATATATCCATCACTGAGTGGACCGGAATGTACGAGCGGCGAGGAGGTTGATAGGCCGCTACAACCGTGATTGGAGTAAACTCTATCTCTAATGTCACGGCAATGTAGGCCTCGTCCACTTCGCGTTAGTGAATGAATAGAATGTTCTTCTTTATTGCGATTGCTGTGCCATACATAATATCTTTATCCAGTAGGATTCTTTTTTATGACGTCGTAATTAGTGATTTTCATGTGTTCGGTGTCCTTAATACCGTGCCTTGAGATACAGATTATATCCTCGTCCAGATTTCTGAATATGTTGACATATTGGATAGCTTTATTCTTCCACCCGTCGGTGTTAAGGTGTAAGGTTTTAAGTATGTTGTTTGTGTTATCCATTGTATTAGTTTTGTTTCTTTACTTTTTCATTTGTTTTTAAATCTGCCGTTTACGAGTTTGTCGAAAGTTTCTTTTTTGATAAATTTGATATCATTGAGATAGAACCTGATTCGGTCTTCTCATATCAGTTTTTTAATTGAGTTTTATTCATGTTCGGTTACGTAGGTCCATTTACCTGTGCCCTTTTCCAGTCCTTTCCTTATGTCGGCTGGTCTGGCCCCTTTTGGCAGTGGGTAGGCTTCATGTACAAAGATACGTAATTTGAAATCCTTAGCTTCGTATCTGCATCTTTCTTCATTTTCTGCCTTTGATGATGTTTCTGATTCGGTATTTTCTTTCTTGTTTTATCTTTTATTTTCCTTTTTAGGATTCTTCCTTTTCTTTCTTTTTTCTGTTTCTTTGTCAGAGCTGTCTGTTTCTTTTTCTGCTTCTGTTGTTTATTCGGTCTCTTTTTCTTCTAATGTGGCGCCTACTTCCAGCATGTCCTTCACATGGAGGGTTTTGCCGGCCGTGACTCCGTATATCAATGCCGATGGGGGGTTGGGGGGAAAAACATTTTCCTTATCCCATTCTTTTAGAGGAGCAGGTTCAGTGTCTGCGGATGTTCCTGGTTATGCTATGTTGTGTACATGCGAAAACATTATACACGCCAAGATGTCCAGGCCGGTTCCTTCATTGACATTTATATATTTTTTTGTTCTTCTGTTTGTTTGATTTCCTTTAATGCTGCTTTAGCAACACTTGAGTATGTTTGATTTGTCTTTTCGTATTCTTGCTTTTCTTCTTGTTTCTTTCTAATTATTAATTCTTTTCTTTAGGGGCAAATGACGGCCATAGTCCTTTGTGCAACCTGGCAGTTTAGGCACTTTTGGGTTGTTTCCGTCCATTCTCGGAAGTAGTAGCCATCTTTCCCGCATTCGGAACGCATTTTTCTGTCTTTGTGGGGACAGTTTTTGGTGACATGTTGTTCTAGTGCATAGGACTGTAAACACGTCTGTATGTTTATGAATTTTTCTATTGTTATGTTTTCCGGTGGGATTCTCATCTCGAATGCCAGAAGGCCGTTCTGCAGCACCCTGTTGGCCATATCTGTTGATGAACACACTACTTTAGAGACGCGAGTGTGGTGGCCGAATTTTATTATTTCCGTTATGTTTAGGTGCAGGTTTTCTCTTTCCAGTTCTGTTTTGAGTTCCTCTTTCGTGTGGGACCCCACGTATAGGTCTATTTTTCTGCATACGAATGATCGATTGGCCAGCAGTTATGGTGGTAGTTTTGGTGTTAGTCCGATGTTCCCTAGTATTCCACTGCTTTGTATAGTTGGGATGAGGTTATGGTGACAGTTTCCATCAGCGGGGTGGCTAGGCCACGGGACAGGGGTTGGGGTGAAATTAGTCAGTCTTGATTGTGATGCTGACAGCCTTGAAAAAATATTATTATATCTCTTTTCGGAACATCTCTATAAGGGAGGATTTTTGGTGTGGGAAAAGAAAAGGTGAAGAAGACTATAGATGAAAATTTAAAAAAAATAATGGTGAGAACTTTAGACAAGTGAATCTCCTTTCTTCTGTTCTTCCGTCCAAAAATAATGGTGAGAATTTCCTCTGAGCGGTAAACGTTGAAATAAAATTGTACTGGAATATAGTTGCCGTACTATTCATTCCGCGATCAAGGATGTGAAATATCATCGTCGGGTTAACGTAGAAAAAGTATCGGGCGTCTGCTTTGCCAAGCTTAATGAGAGCGGTCTGTTAGGTGTCCAAGCGACGAATTCGGCGAATAGCATTGGACATTGGACATTGGACAAAATAAGAGATGAAGTATAGGTAGAATTAGAGAGAGAATAGTGAGAGAGTAAAGTGGTTAAAGGGTGAGTTTAAAGAATAGCAAGAGAGATTTAAGGGAATTTTATAGGTTCTGTGCCTTAAATCCCTCAAATAAACTCAAGATATTCAATGCGCGCATCCAAGTGCGCTTGTCACTTGGATTGCTCTCTTACATACTCGTTGTGCGGTACAGTCAATCCTTTTGGAAATTTGATCTGAATTTTCAATTCGAATGAGGTGTTTTGGTTTGGTAGACCGCATTGTTGTGTGTGACCGGAAATATTTTAAGTGGTGATATGTTCGAAAATGACTATTTTCTCCTTGACTGGCCTCATTGAAGGCTAGTTGATGGAAAGGAAGTGGGCCCTTCTTCACTGCCTGAAGGTAAAGTGCTGGTATTGATCATTGGACAGCTTTTTTCACCTTCTCCACATAATCTTTCCTTCTTCATAACGGATCCCTAAACACACACTCTCACACATAAATACACACGCCCAGAAACTCGGTCCTCCCGATTCCCTTCATAATTACACCATTGGATGATATGAAGGAGTGATGAAGGAGACCAGGCGCATCGCCTTGAGAACCTTACCTGACGGGCCAAAACCGGACAGGTGTAAGGTTTACGAAAGCATTTACGCTGAGCTAAATATTGCTCTCGTAAGCCTCATCCTCATCTCCAATGGATATTCGACTATCTGTGCAAGGGAGCTGGACACTGAAGTCCTCACTTCCCCGCGTGCCATGGAAACCCTACTCAAAATCAACATTAAGCCACAACCACAACCACAAATACGCTCCCATAAGAGCATTATCTGCCGCCATCTCGACTCTTGGAGTGGAGAACATTCTACAGACGAAATAACGAAGGAGATTCTTCGGAATCACTCGTGGGTGAAAGTAGCCGAAGTGGTAAAATTCAAAAGCTACACCCACCTTTTTAAAGTAGTCCTCACAGAAGGAACTATGGCGATCAAAACAAAAGAAACTGGCCCCTTCCTTTTTAATATCCGTGTCTGCCCAGAGCAGATTGAACGGGAGGAATTCGTTGACCTGCAATTGTGCTTCCGGTGCTACAGGTACAACGAGCACACCACTGCCACTTGCCCTAACTCTGACATTGTAGTCTCTGCTCTGTGTGTGCCCAACAAAGCAATTCCTGGCGTGATTGCAACAATACAATCCAGAAATGCCTTAATTGTGTGTCCCGTCAAAAAGGAACAAATCAAAGCAGCAAAAGAAAAGGGTAAAAAAGAGGAAGATAGGAAAGTTAACGCCACCTACGCGAAGGTTGCCAAGGCCCAGTCTCAGAAAGTAGTGTGGCCCCAAAGCCTACTATACGCAAATCGAAAACGCAAAATCAACCAAAATAATGTGTTGCATTTACTATGCACACATTGCCAACCTAACCCGGCCTGGTACCTTCGCGGAGGAGTTGAACACCATGCTCATAAAAAACGGCATTGGGGAAATGTGATTTCATGAAAACCCTCCGTCGAATGAAGTCCTTACAGTAAATCTCCAACCGCAGAACGAGAAGAGCGGCCAAAAAGTCCAGGGTTCGAGTAATGCCCTTGAATGGGATCCTCGAGTCCAGGCTTTGGCTGCCCGTCAGAATGCTCTAAACAAACACACGGACACACGCACAACAGAGAAAACCCAAACAGTTTCACGAGTCGAGCATACGCCTCTCCCTCAAAAGACCTCGCAGTCATGTTGACCGAGTAGGTCCTTGTCATCGAAAACTCGGGAACTCAATTACATGTACTACTCGAGGATGATCAACCTCAGAGTATATGCTGCCGAAGGGAACCGGTTTCTGTACGAAGCGGGCTCCGAGTATCGAAAGAAAATATCCGGCAAGGGCAGAACCCCACCAGGTTTCCCATCTAGGAGTTAAATTTAAGAGAGAATAAAACACGCACCTACCAAATACAACTACGCTACCGTGCGAGCGTAGTATCTAAGGCCCACGGTAAAGCGAAGAAAATCTTATTGAAACATGAAACTGCTTTATTTCCTCTTCCGTCTTCGCAGCACAACACATTCTCTATTCCAAGGAATCCTGCCAACGTGTATTTATATCCACATACCTCTGACGCGGAACAAGTCCCTCTGCCCCGGGGTGACCCAGGTTTTACCTGAACAGTGTTTGATGTCAAAAACACAATACTTCCTGGCACCTCTTCCCAAAGAGGCCTGGCCCCTGGTGCCTTCGGTTCACCAGCAATTGCCCTTCTGACCTTTATGTCTATTTCATTATTAGGTAGGGGATTCGCCTGGATAAAGGAATCCAGGCAGGTTGGCGAACCACGACTACTAATACTTGGATACACATTTGGAGCATGTGTTGCGTGGTTGCAACTTTTTTCAATTGACATCCCGCCACTTGAGTATATATTTTAATGTTGTGTATTTGTGCATTAATGGTAAGTTTGTTTAGGCTCTCCGGAAATCAAGAGAGTGTAAAGGCTCATTGTTTGTTGAGGTGTATCCATTTATCGTCAATTATTTTTACTGGCAGGAAACTTTGGTTCTTTCATACGTACTTTATAATCCTTAAAATTCCTTTCAAACTGCAACGTGCAGACGCCTTTAAAATTTATTCTTGTTATCAAACTTTTAACCCTTTTATTTTCAAATATTGAAAGAGTGCAATTAATTCCTTCCAACAACTACCTATCAACTAACAAAGGAATTCGGGAATCATCTAGTCTCAAAGTATCTCTGGAGAAGGCATTAATTTTTTACAAATCAATCAATCGGAGTAATGCCTACTCTAAAGCTCTTTTAAAAGCAAAAAGACTCCCCTGACCCCGTGGAACTCTGATACTAACATTTTATAATTGTTAAAATGAATGGATAATTTTTCACTGAAGTACTTCATCGTCTGCAATGCATAAATGAAATATTAAAAGAGTAGAATCATAAAATTTACATCTTCTTGTTCAACAAGGAGTCGTCAAAGAACATTATTTTTAGTAAAATAATGAGGAAACAACTAAGAAGAATCGCTATTTGTTTGTAAACTTTTAATCTCAAAATTATTGTATAAAGAATCTATGAAATAAGAGCAACGCAAATGTTTATTTTTCACCCCTCCAAAATATTATGATTTTTTCAATCTCTTAATACACATATTAAAATAGAATGCTAAAATTTACCTTTTACATTTTGTATATTAATCAAGAATGAAATCATTTAGAGGTAATAATTTGTTAATATATATATATATATATATATATATATATATATATATATATATATATATATATATATATATATATATATATAACTGAGAGTTTAAATTATATAAAATAAAAACCAACACAGCACCATCTAAAGGAAATGGGTGGAAGCTCCTAATCAAGAAAGAAATGCCTGGAGATAAAAAGATAAAAATATGGATAAAATACTAATAAACAATATAATAACTCAGAAATGGCAATAAGATTTGTTTACAGAGAAAAGAAAGTAAAGTTGAAAAAAACACCGAGAGTAATGGAGGAATAGAGGAGAAGTTGAATAAAGATAAAGATAAAAAACAAGTTTGTACAAAGAACCTAAATCCTATTACGAGGGAACAAAGATTCACTTCAAAGAAGATTCCGTGTAATCCAACCGAGGAATATTCCTTTACAGGGAGCAAAAGGGGTAGGCAACAGATAGAAAGAGATAACAAGCGAGGATTAATTAAAGGAGTTCAATAAGTACAAGTTCCACAAGGGGCGCAATGATCACACGAACCACAACCGAAATACGGAGCACAAAGAGCACGGAGAGTATTACGAACGAAGGAAGTACAAGGGGGCACAGAAGTATAATACGCACAAGGTGTATAAGAAGCACAAAGTAGTATTCCCATGAAAAGTCCTAATTTTGACTAGTTCAAATAACCCCACCCTCTCCCACCCCATACCCACACAATGTATGAAAAAAACGGCGAAAACGGACTAGTCAATCTTCACCGGAAGGTTATATAAAATGTGCTGAAATTATCTCCATTTCGCAACGGCGGCCATTTCCCCTTTGTGAGGTGAAAATCCCTTCCCGTTTTAGACTTGAGTATTGTCCGGCACGAAAAATAATCATCCATAATTGGGAGAGCGAATCGTTTCGGGGGGGGGGGGAGGTGCTGAGTCGCGTTCCGAGTGAGAGTGATGAATGGACATAAATTGGCAGCCATTAGATGTAAGCAGTGGAGGATGGAGGAAACGCATTCAAGTGTTTAAAATTCGAGATGATTTCGATAACACGACACGCTAAACAAAACGAAAGATGGGATCGAAATTTCAGTCTAAGATCATAAATGAAGATCTGGAGAAGAGGGGAGCTGGGCGGGGTGGGGTGGGGTGCTCTCCAATTAAAGACCCAATGAGGAGTTGATTCTTTGCCTCTGATATAGAATCTAGAATAAATAAATAGGTCTTTCGATTTTCGAGGAAATTTCTTCCGTTTTTTTTTTTTGTTGAACTTTAAGTTTTATCTCGAAATTGGGACTAGTCTGATATTATTTTCTCGAAATGGGGACGAGTCATGTATTTCAACCGTAGTGGATCACCAGAGGAGTAAAGTGAAAAATTCCTCTTTGTTTCTGTAGGGGTATTAATTGAATTATCGGTGATTGAACGAACTTTTTCATATTCCATGAATATCATATAAATGGAATTCGTATTTATTTTTCATTCCATTATTGTTTAGACGGCAATCTTTACAGTAGTTAGTTTTGGTGGCTTTAGCAGCTGAACATTTCTGTTATTCTATTACTTATGTCTTTTAAGTATTTTGTATGCAGCAGATAGGAAAGAGACAAGTTTGTAGTTATTCAAGTCTTACCTGTCTCTCTTAGTGATAAAAAGGCACGACTTAAGTGTTAAACCATAAGATGGGAAACGCACTGACAAGTGATTCGGCAAGATGTTCTCTCCAACTCAAATAGATCTATTTTCCCATTATATTTTACAACAACTTTTTATTTTTATATAATATTAAATTACAAGCTTATTTTCTTCACTGGTTTAGCCTTCTCTTTCCTCAATGAGAAAATGGCAATTTGGTGTCTGTTCTGGGCATAAACATCTAGAGTCAAATTTTCGACTTTTTGGATAATATTTACTGTGTGTAAAAGAGAAAGAAACAGATTGGCCAAGTGACGGTGCTGTCAAAGGCCCCATGGAAACAGAGACGCCTCTCGCAAACAATTAGTGCGCTGTGGGCCTCCTTCCTACATTGATTTGGCTGGTGACATAGACCCAATATTTCTTTTCTCTCCGAGGGGGGCAAAGGTGCAGACCATAGGCCTATTGGAATTTCCGTAATCCTTTGCTGTCAGAGCGACCTTCTCCTGGCCTGAAATATCTCCTCAATTATTTATCACCATCTGAGACGCGGGGCCGATCTTTTTGTCATAAGTGCAGTCCAAGGCACTTACACACTAGTTCGCCTTTAATTTACGAGCCACATTTTAAAAAGTTTACTTCTGTTTTTACTGGTTGGGGTAGTGGGGAAGAGTGAGAGATAAAGGAGGGGAGGGATCGGCTTCCTCCCTTGTTTTCTTAGCTGCATCATCGGGATTATGGGTTATCTGATACGTGTCTTTATATTATTTCAACCATCGTTAAATGTTGGTTGCACTGCCATTAATACTTGAGGTTGAAAAGTGAGTTGATCTTTGGAAGTGGGTGTGACAGAGTTGCCGCATCATTACAACCAACCATATATAAATAGACAGAAGTATGTAAATTTAGAGTATTATTTATAGCCTTATATATATATATATATATATATATATATATATATATATATATATATATATATATATATATATATATATATATATTATATATATATTTATATATATATATATATATATATATATTTATATATATATATATTTATATATATATATATATATATATATATATATATATATATATATATATATATATATATATATATATATATATATATATATATATATATATATATGTATATGCGGTTAGATAAAGGCAATTGTAAGAATTTCTTAATCCGGTAGAAAACTCTCATGAAGTTCTCTCATTGTCTTGATGCTGTCAAGTATTCTAAAAGTTAATAAACTATTTGTATATCTTCAACGACATGAACTTGAAAACGTCAGCGCTGTTTCTTCTTTCTTCCCAAATGAAAAATGAAAAGATAAAGAGTGAAAAAAATAATTGAGCAAAAGAACAGATGATATTTTTCTCTCCCATTTGTTAACGTAGCTTTTGATATCTTGGAGGCACCGAATGCTTTAGGAAAACGGAGAAGATCCACTGATGACGTTTCTTGAAAATATGTTTCGCCACCATTATTTTTCCAGCTCTCCTCTGACTTTACCGAATCCAGTCGCTCTAAGACCCATTCTTCACTCCTTATGAGCATCATCAACATCGGGAACCTCGTGACGAATTATTCGCCATTCGTCGCTTTCCGGCAATAATCTGCCATTCAGCGCCTCTGAGAGTGAGATTTGAGCTGGAGGATTAAGAGTCGACTGTTGACGGTGGTCTTTCATTTCATGACGGAGAAAACAACTCTAGTGCCATCTTGGAGTCGTAAATTCATGTGAAGAAGAGGGTTATTAATTGCTTAAGTTGAGCTCTTCTCAAGCACTTACTCCAGATGGCCTTCGTGTGCCAGGTGTAAATGTTTGCGAGGGGCTTACTTGCTCCATTCTGCTTCTCCCTGATTTGTAATCGCTGCCATTGCAAGGGGTCCGGGCTTCCTTCGCCGAATTGAGGCTGTCTTAGAAGATTTTTGCACCCTCCTTTCCCATAAGCCCCCAATTAATCTACTTAGTTATGTGTCTACATCACATTATAATTCATCCTAACTTCACCACTTTATGTGCCAACTTCATTTTGTTTATCTGACAAATTTAGTCGCATTGGGGTTCACTTATTTTTTTATCATCATTAACTGCTTTCCAACGAAGTGGAAGGGGTATAATAGCCTGCCTGCCTAAACATGGTTAAAGTCCAGAGATCAATTCAATTTAGTGGAGCCTATGAAAAGTTTTACTAACTCATCAGTGGTAGACCTTTTTAACACTATGAGCATTTGTTTACATTACTAGTTTAATATGAAGATTTTAATTAGATATACAGTTATTTAACATTCATTTCTTAATATTTACTTTAATCTGGTTATATTTTTAATTATAAAACTATCTAGTTTATTTTTAATGATATCGGTTGTTGATGCGTTGACTACTTTTTTCGGTCGTTCCACACCTAAAGGCACCAGTGGCTGAGGGCAAAATTTTCAATGGATGCTTTGAATTGCCACTCGCTAAGGTTTGGGAAAAAAAAGGTGAAGTTAAAGAAGTGTGACTATAGAAAATGTACATAACGAGGCCAAGTTGCAACCGGTGGTTGCGCCTTGACGTGGTGGAAAGGCTTTAGTGTTCCAATAATTCCAAGAGTGATGCTATCTGGAGTTTCAAACTGCTGGCAAAGTCACCCAAGGCGTTAAGGTCGTGGATGAAGTTCTAGACTAAACGCAACCAATAGCAAGACCCCAACGGCGGGCCAAGCAGACATGGACCATATAAGATTCCTATGCCTGGCTCCGGCGGAGGAGGGCAGCGCCCAGCAGGCAGGCACGACAAAGGCGGCCCTTGATAGACCAAGAACCCGATAGCCCGGTGCAACCAACCTCGCCCAAACCGCATGTTTCAATGTTTTGACCCGCAGTGGACGTGTTACTGGCCAAGTGCGCGCGCGTGGCCGTCGCGCAGCCACGCTCGCCCAAAACAAATTCCTTAGCGACTGGCATTCGTCTCTGTTTTCTTTCCGGCCTTATTTCTTTCCCGGACTGGACCCTCTTCCTTTATAGAGTGGGTCTCCTAAGTCATATCCGGCACAAACATCAGCCGACGAGACTGGATAACTGACGAAGAAATTGATGCTCGGACACGAGCTGGAGCCGACGAAGACTAGTTTTCCTACACTTCCTAATTTGAAACAGCCCCACTTTACATCCCAGAAAATTCAATCCTATCCCAATAACAACACTCTACACTCCTTTATTTTTTTATTATCCTCAAAACTTACAACCGTGATTTTAACGAAACTTTTCTCCAACGTATCGATTCGCCATGCCGTTTTCCTACATCTTCTTTCCTGTTTCGGCATTTAGCTCAGCTGTTGTCCACTGGCACCTCGAAAGCTAAGGAACATTAAATGATCAATTACGTTTGGGCGCCGTCTTCAGGATTATGCTGCCATTTGGTCTTAGTCTTTTTCATACAAATGATGGGTGCTTATCGGCAAGAATGATGTCGGATCGCTGGTTCTAACAAAAGACAAAGCCGAATCAGATTCTAGAACGAATCAGTATCTAGAAAGATATTATGCTAGAAGGAATCAGATGTTATAATGAATAAAAAGGCTAGAATGAATCAGACGCTAGAACGAATCAGATGATAGAAAGGATTAGATGCTAAAAGGAATCAGATGCTAGAATGAATCAGATGCTAGAACTAATCAAATGTTAGAATAAATCAGATACTAAAAAGGAATTAGATGCTAGAAGGAATCAAATATTACAATGAATCAGATTCCAGAAGGAATTAGAAGCTAGGAGGTCTCAAATGCTTTAAGAAATCAGATACTAGAAGGAATCGGATGCTTTAATGAATCAGATACTAAAATTGATCAGATGCTAGAATGAATCAGAAAATTGAATGAATGAAATGCTAGAATGAATTAGATGGTAGAAGGAATAAGATGCTAGGAGAAATCAGATGGTAGAAGGAATCAGATGCTTGAAGGAATCTGATGTTAGAATTAATCATATGCTAGAACGAATATGATGCTAGAATGAATTAGATGGTAGAAGGAATTAGATGCTAGAATAAATCATACTATAATAAATCATATTCTAGAATGAATTAGATACTAGAATGAATCAGATCCTAGAATGAATCAGACGCTAGAATGAATTAGATGCTAGAATGAATCAGTTGTTAGAATGAATCAGATGCTAAAAGACTTTATATAGCAGAAACGACGGTGAGATAGAAATCTCAATTTGGATCTTGTTATTCTAAATGAGGGACGGAGATCTCGTAAGAAGTGGGGGTGAGGAAATTTGCTCCATGGTAGCAGTAACGTGCCAAACTCGAACGCTCCACCTGATCAGTCGAAGTTTTGGCGGTAGTAGTCCTTGCCTCCCCACTATAAAAGGAAACACAAATTCCAAGTACTCTTTAACTTTCTTCAATTAATTCTCCAAGATCATATTTTGTTTAGTTATATTAAATTGTATTATTTATTTCAACCAAAGAAGTGAAAACCAGCGAGGGCATCTCCACCTTCACTTTTGCGAAGAGAGATTCGTAAGAAGTTATGAAAAGCGAGAGTGTCTGGCAGGTATAAAACCCGAGTAGCCCCAAATTTGTACTTTTGTGTAATAGTATCATTGTACATCTATTGGTAGCTAGGAATATGCCTTACTAGACTCAGGATGTTGCCTTAATTTTCCTGTCGCGACTCCTTTCATCCAGGAATTCTTTTTGCCCATTTTTCTTGCTTCCTACCCCCCCCCTCCGATTCTATTACAGGTTTACATATCCATATCCGCCTAAAGGCGGAAAGAGGGTACTAATAACCTTCCAGTAAATCAACATAAGGGTACCTACCGTTGGTCCCTCTAGAGTACATTGGCGAAATTTCATTGATTTTTCCTAAGAATGACCCCTCTCCTCCCCATCATTTGGGAGGGGGCGTCGAATCGAACCCGGTACTTAAGGATAGAAACTCGGACCCTTATCCACTGAGCCACGAGAACAACATGAATCGCAAGTGACCCCAAGGAGAATTGAGCCTCCTCTCATTGCTCTCCGTCTGTGTGTGTGGGGGTGGGGGAAGGGATACCTATGTCCTTTGACCCTCAAGGATAAGTGAAGGATATT
Organism: Ceratothoa steindachneri; assembly: GCA_963969495.1. Classification (NCBI taxonomy): domain Eukaryota; kingdom Metazoa; phylum Arthropoda; class Malacostraca; order Isopoda; family Cymothoidae; genus Ceratothoa; species Ceratothoa steindachneri. The sequence continues at coordinate 99,856,604 of OZ018335.1, read as the reverse complement.
TGTACGCATTCTCGCTCTCTCCTCTTAGAGGAGAGTTGCGTGCATTCCTAGTCTTTATTATTCTACTCAGGCTGTATATTATAGGAGATGCGCTCGTCGGCTACTTTTTATTGTTTCGATAGGTTACTTTTTTATATTATCATCGAAAGTTTTTCCAAAGACTCCGGTCGGTGTGCATCAATACCACTAAAACAAAACGTCTCAACAACCTGACTGCATTAGAATGGTCGATCATTCTAACATAACTTGCACGTCACTTCTCCGGAAATGTAGAACGGACATGCTGATGTTGGTTACCTTTTAAACCCACGTCATTGTTTTGGTAGGTTTATTCTTTTTAACGCGCCTTTTAATACCGGGGATCGATTGTGGTGACGGAGGGGGAGATGGAGCCGTCCGTCGTCGCCTTTGGGGTCATGTTTTATTCATTACCGCCTTCGTCCGTGGCGGGAAGGCCGAATTGCCTCCCTTGGCAAGCCCACCTAGCGTGGCCTGATTGCGTACAAGCATTATGCTATGCACAAGATTGCTTACAAGCATTATGCTATGCACTTGATTGCGTATATCATTATGTTATGCACAAGATTGCTTACAAGCATTATGCTATGCACTTGATTGCGTATATCATTATGTTATGCACAAGATTGCTTACAAGCATTATGCTATGCACTTGATTGCGTATATCATTATGCTATGCACAAGATTGCTTACAAGCATTATGCTATGCACTTGATTGCGTATATCATTATGTTATGCACAAGATTGCTTACAAGCATTATGCTATGCACTTGATTGCGTATATCATTATGTTATGCACAAGATTGCTTACAAGCATTATGCTATGCACTTGATTGCGTATATCATTATGTTATGCACAAGATTGCTTACAAGCATTATGCTATGCACTTGATTGCGTATATCATTATGTTATGCACAAGATTGCTTACAAGCATTATGCTATGCACTTGATTGCGTATATCATTATGTTATGCACAAGATTGCGTACAAATATTGTTATGCCCCTGATGGCGTAAGAGCATTACGCTATGAGCTTGATTGCTTACAAGCAGTATTTTCTCTTTTTCCACATACAGGCTGATGTGGCCAAATCATATAATCCAACAGAGCAAATGAGCAAAAATGCATGAAAAAAATAATAATGAAAAAAAAAAAAATCGTAAGGAAAAAAAACGGGAGAGCACAATGAACTTACCCCATCTTTCCGAAACCGAGCACAGGTGATTTCATCACTTCATCTATACCATTTCGGAAAAAGTTCTTATTAATAAATCACGAATTAATTAATATTAAGTAAAGGTACCCCCCCCCCCCTCTCATTAATGAAAGACCCTTTCTTTTGCTCCAATCAGATAAAGACGCACAGAGATAACAAATAAACGTCTTTAAAAAACTTTTTTTCGATTAGAAATTCATGACCACCCCTTCTGGCCGTACGTACTTACAAGTGAACACTAGGCCTCCCCACCCCCTCCTCTTTCCAGAACTTCTTGCAAGTTCTAAATTTTCGGCTCATTTTTTTGCAGTCATTCGTCTTTCACTTGTATTTTCCTATTTCGTCTTCGAGCGAGCGAACATTTAAAAAGGGAGGATGAAAGGAAAAAAATCCATAAATCCGCAGTTTGCGTTTGAGGAAGGGTGGGAGAAGGGTGACATTATCGCCGGTTGCCATCTGAAAGGACATTTGAGCGACCGTTGAGTTCAGTTAAGGGGGAAACACCCCTCGTAGACAACTGCCTTAGGTGCTTGAGAGCTAAAAGTCGTACCTATGGATTTCTGTGCTTTATCCTACGATGCTTAGGAGGAATTTTCGATGGCAATGATGCTCTTAGCGAGGTCATCGGCCCATTCTATTTGGAGATTAGTGATAGTCAAAATCTTGATATACTCGTATCTAAACCTGACGGGGACAATAACTGAAAAACTAGTTAGTTGTTCAGGATACCAATTTTAAGACTGGCATAATTAGTCATTGAGAACTACCTATAACTATAAAGTTAGAGAACTCGAAACAGGATAATGAGATTAGTATATAGCAAAAATTGCAAACCGAGACCTCTTCAAGCGACCGGGGGCCGAGCATCGTCCTCGAAAGCAAGGTATGTGAAAATTACACGATGCCCGATCGCCAGGGAGCTTGAAGCAGCGTCGGTTGTCAATTTTTGCTATTAATTAACCAAACTATATTCCTTATTTTTTCTACCAAACTTTTCGAAGTAATTAACATGGCCTCAATGAATAAAATAAATTTGTATATTATTTTCCGTCAATTAGATTAATCCCTGCTCCCTCTGGCGAAATAGAAGCAAATCCACTGGATGGATTTTGCCGAAATGAAGGATGAGAATTGACCTTTGATAATGGAAGTTAGGTGTGGGATTCTGTTATCTGTTTTATCTGTGGTTCTAACTCAGAACTGGGCAAGTACTTTTTCTAATCCCTGTTAAGGAATATTAACATGTTTCACACGCTGACATCTGATGGGTGGAAATATCACTGGAAGGTTTGAAATAATGCATGAGCTGAGCTGAAATTACTCAATATTTTGACAAAATAGGGCATAAAAAATGATTCATCAATTTACGTTCAGCCTTTTTAAAATAACCCAGCAGGTGATTATTAGAAGTATTCACGGAGTTGGAGTTAATATCCTCTGCGGGAAGAGCATTCAAGTAGTTCGTGACTTTGGAGGTGAAGAATCTTCGTGATGTCAGTGTGGAATCTCAGTTGTCCTTGATTGAGTCCAATCACCCTAGTTTCTATGTTGGTTTCTAATGGAAACAAGTTTTTGTTTCATTTTGACACGGTTGAAGTCTTTAAAAAACAGAAAAATGAAAATTGCCTCTCTGGATCGAATTGTTTAAAACTGATCGGAGGCTTAACTCCTTAATTCATCCTTCTTGGGATTTCTGCTTTAGAGCGGACATCTTTGGGGTGACACGGCGCTCTTCCTACCTAAGTCTGCTGTGAAAGTAGGGTTTTATATGGTTTGCCATATTTTCCTTACGACTCAGCCTGGGATATTCGTGAGTAATTTGAAGGACTCGTGAACTAGCGATTTTCTACATTTTTTGGCCTACCTTCCTTTGGTCTTCTTTCACCTGCACCAATTAAGGTGTGATTTGGGTGTATTTTATTTTTAAAAGAGGCAAAAACCAAATGAAACATCCCAGCCGGAAAGTTATCGACAGAGGCAAAGAAATTGAGAAGGGGAGAGGGGGAGGGAAGGGAAAATCAATTGGAGCTGATAAGCCTGAAAACACACAATGAGGAGACTATTTGAAGATTTAGCATATGCAAAATCTTGGTATAACTAAGCCCTGGTAATAACAATACACTATAATATATATTTAAGAACGTTTAACTCCCTCTTTCACCTTTTGATGGGTCTAAACAGGCGCGAAAGAGATAGTAAAGATTCAAAGGAAATACACAAGACGACCCGAAAGAGAGCACCAGTTTCTCTTGTGGCACTGGGTTCAGGAGGTCGTTCCGATACTCCAGATTTCAGGTGTAGCAAGGGTGTCGTGGTTTACGGCCGAGTACGGATGTACGTTTGATTCGTACATAACTTGATCCATTCCACTCTTCTCTAAGAGTGCTCTAATTTAATTCTTCAACAAGGGAGGCTTCGTATTATGATATATCTATTACCAATGCTGCATTCGAGGATCTAATTAAACAACTCCGACAAAATATACTTTTAATCACATAAAAGAACGAAATATTAAATCTTTAAATAAACTAATTCATGAGCAAGAGGGTCTAATAAAAATTAACACTACAAATGAGTAAAACGAGATGGTTGACGCAAAAATCCCTCCTAATGCACGAGATTTAAGCTCAATTAATGCGAGTTCTTAATTTTTTTGAAATCGAAATAGTTTGGTTACGACTACTAGATTGAAATGGTTTTGTTACGAATATACTTTCGCACGGAATAGAAAATAACAAAATGAATATTTTTTTGTATTCGTTTTACCTTTAACTCGGAGTGTGTCGACAGTTGGGTGACCTTGAAAGTAAGCCACCTCGATGAGTTGATCTGAGCGAGTTTGACTGCGGAAGTCCTCGCTGAGGGAGGCTGGTCGGGAAAACATCTGATGCTTACACGGGATGGTTGAGGCGAGTGACGAGCGTGGTAGGATGAGACGGGAAAATAGCTGATGCTTCTCCCAGAGTAGTGGAGGCGAGTGACAGTGTTTCTCTCGACTTGAAGACGTAAGTGAGGGGGTCTTGGATGAATGGAAGTTATCCCGATCCCTGTGTTACCAATTGAGGCTTATCGACGGTGATACCTAACCAAGATGTGAATCTCTTCTCGAATGGAAATTCACTTTGGGCTTCTCGATGCTTTTTCCAGAAAACCAAGATACGGTATTTTCTCTGGACGATAATGGTAGGAGAGTTGGTCTTGATCCCACTGGTCTGCTCTTCTAAGCGACTAAAGGAACAGCCTCGGGGGGGGGGGGGGTAAGTTCCGCTTGGTTCCAACTATCTTTTTTATTCCCTGTTCGACTCAGGGACTCGTTTTCTTCTCACGATGGCTACGCAAATTCTCATCCAAATTTCTCAAGATCGAAATATATACGTCAATTATTGACTGGGGGGGGGAGGGGAGACGTGGGGGTTTAGGAGGAACGAACCCTCAGTAGCCAACAGTAAGGACATATAAATTTTCAAAGCTGTGACACTTCGCTCCTTCATGTTTACGCACGGGGAAGGTGAGATTTCGTCTTTTTGGCGAAAAATAGACATAAACAATCGGAGGGAACAGTGAGCTTGTTCATAGATTTTCTGCCGACGAAGCCTTAGGCAGCAAGATTTTCATTATAAAGGCTCTCACACCCTCCTAAGTTTATTTTAACAGACGAAGGGAGCAGGTCTTGGTTAATTGACTGCAGGATGAAAGTTTACACCACCAGTATCGTAAATTACGAAATCTACTGACCGAAATCCGTATTTGAAGGGTCTTGGGGCAGCGGGGAAAGGGAGAGGGAGGCTTGTCCTATGCAGAGAGTAACAGTTGACGCTGTATATATATATATATATATATATATATATATATATATATATATATATATATATATATATATATAATATAAACTAGCGTCTGCAGGTCCTCGTAATATTCATTCCTCCACATTTTCTCCCTCCTAAGGAAGGTAATGGGGATGGGGGAATAGAACTTAAGTGCAAACTAACCGACAACACACAAAAAAAGACATGTCTTGGAACGCAATTCCAAATCCGACTGTTACAGTGAAAATTCAGTGGTTAACTATCATACAAAAATAAGACAATAAAATGGTACGCACACGCGAACACGTACATAGGCAGGTAAAAGACTGCCTTTAACCTTGCCTCGAAACGCCAAAAAGTTCGAAACATACAACCCAATTTAAACTCCTTAAAAAACATTAATTACAAACAATAAAAAGAAACTGACTATTAATCTGCATTTAGGCGGGTAATCCTTACAACATCTAAACACTTTGCTCATTAATATATACAAAGAAACGCTCTTAAGATTAACATGAGTTTAATTAGCCTTCTTTAAGGTTTCTGCTCAAGTTATCAGCTATACAATTATCGGAGCCTTTTATATAGGTTATGGTAAATTGGTACTCCATAAACAATAGACTCCATCTCATGAGTCTGCCATTCTGGATTTTGCTGTTAAACTCACGCCCTATTAAATAGAACCTGGATTTCTGTATGCCCCAAATTATGGCTAGCGCTTCCTGTTCTATAGTTGCATAAGTTCTCCCTCGACTCGATAGTTTTCGGCTCGCATAAGCTATGGGAAAAGGGGTACCATCGTCTTCATATTGCAACAGGACACAACCGATTCCCTCACTACAGGCATCGGTGCGGATCCCAAACTTCTTTTGGGATAAGGTAGTCGAAGGATGGTTGCTAAAATTAATTTTTCCTTCCAACGAATAAACGGGGAGATCGCATTAGGATTCCATCTAACCGGGTCGGGGGATTTTTTTCTTTGAGAGATCATTAATAGGCGTGGTTATCACGGCAGATTGGAAACAAATCTTCTGTAGAACGACGCAGCACCCAAGAAAGAACGCAACTGCTTCTTTGTCCGCGGTAGAGGCATCACAGCAATAGCCTCGTCCTTTTCCTGTTGAGTGGTTAAACGATTTTTATCTATTTCAAATCCCAGACACGAGATTGACTGATAGGCGAAGTGGCATTTAGATGGTCCGACGATTAATCCGTGCTCGCGGAGCCGATCTAACAAAGCTCGGAGTGAGTGTGTGTGTCACTCCCATGTACGTGTAACCACGTACACATTGTCGAAATAGAACAACACGCCTCTCAAACCATCCCAATTTGACGCCTAATCCAACTATAATTGCTCCCAGCTGTGACAAAACCAAATAGCAATCGGATGTATTGCATCAGACCTTTATCAGTTGCAAACGCGGATAGCCTCTTGGACGAGTCGGCTAACGGAATTTGGTGATAGGCCTTGCCTAGATCCATTTCGGAGATGTATTTGGCGTCATCAAACAGGTGTAGGCTTTGGTCAATTAAGGGAATAGGCTTGGCGTCAAAAACGGTAACCGAGTTGTTTCCTAAAATCTACACACATTCGAAAAGTATGGTCAGGTTTTCTGACAATCACTATTGGCGAGCAATAATTGGAGGACGAAGGCTCGATAATCCCCAGCTTAGCAGATTCTTCACTTTTGCGTTAAAGGCGGATCAAAGATGAATTGGGAGGGGATAAGGTTTAGATCTAATGGGCTCTTGTGTCTTTAATTAAATTTCATGAACAAACTGTTTGGATCACCCTGGTTTCTCGGAAATTACATCGGCGAATTCCTTCAATAGGGTGAATAATTGTGAATTTCTGAGCGGGCAAAGGTGCGGGTTCAAATCTAACTCCGTGGATAGGTTGTCCTGGGGGAAGGATAATAAGGGTAGAGGATATTCGTTATCAGACTCTACACATACCGTGTTTACCTCCTGAAGAGGTTCACATAGGTATAGAGCTTTCAAGGTTCCTTCTTCATCCAGCGTCGCAATAATATTAATACACGCTCGGCGGTGATACTTCTTGAGCATGTTTATGTGATACATTCTGTGGCCTGAGGGAATTTCAATCAAGTACTTAACGGGGCCACGAGCTTCTATGACCCGGAAGGATCCCCTTCCATTGGGAGAGCAACTTATTTGTCTCTGTAGGCAGTAATAATAACACTTCGTCGCCAGGCTTTAATTTTCTTACTTTTGCTTTTAAGTCAAAATAAGTTCTGTATTTTTCTAAGTTGCACTCCGCGTTTGAGCGGTCCAACTCTGCACATTTCTCCAAGCGTTCGCGCAGCTCGATCACATATGCGTAGGAGGATTTAACTTCTTGATATAATTGTGGATTAGTGAAGAGCTACTTAAGGATGCTCATAGGTCCTCGGATATTACGTCCGTACACCAATTAAAATGGGGCGAAACCCAGAGTTCTGTGAGGAATCTCTCGGCACGCGAAAAGGGCGACTGGTAGGTACCGATTCCATTCTCGAGGCTGAGACTGACAGAGCTTTCCTAACACTGCATTTGTGGTACCCTTTAATTTCCCACACATCCCGTTTGCAGGGGGGTGAAAAGGGGTCGTAAAGAGGCGTTTGATGAGGAGTAACTTGACCACGAATTGCATCAGTTCCGGCGTGAGCTGACTGCCTAGAAACTGAGAGGATTTCTTTAGGGATTCCGACTCGGGAAAAAATGGAGATGAGAGCTTCTGCACAGGAAATACTGTCAATTTTCCTGTTGGCAACTTTGTCGGGGAAAGGAGTAGCGTAGTCTACCAAAGTAAGGATATAAGGGTGCCCTTCACTAGACGGGGGTTGGATGGGCCCAACCAAGTCTATGGCCACTCTGAAGAAGGGTTCGGAAATGACGGGGGAGTTTCTGCAGGAGAGCTGGCGGTACCCGTCCTTTAGCGGTGGCCTTCTGGCACAGTTCGCATGACTGGTAGTATACGGCAATCTCTTTAGCGGCGCCGGGCCAAAGAAGTATTTAAAAATCTGTATAGAGGTTTTATTGTGGCTGAAATGACCCGCCAATAAACCATCATGTGAGATTTTTAATACCCGTTGGGAGTAACACCGAGGAATGCACAAAACTTTATCCGAGGGGGAGGTTACTTGAGCCATCGTCCGGAAAAGTAGTGAATTTTCTACCACGTATCTTATTTGCTTGTTCCCGCGAACAGATTCTATTTCGTTTTTCGCTGCCTATGCCTACAGGGGTTAGAGATCCGGACAGTCCTTCAGGGCGGTAGCGAGGGCAGGGGAATTAAGCTCTTCGTATTCTGGGTTCTCAAGAGGAGATAAAGGGAACGGGGCCGCTGCCATCTTAGTTGCTTGAATTCGAGTGATTACTGGATGAGCCACCGGATTTGGGGAGAGCTGCGTGTTCTGGCCTATTAAGACAGAACAGAATTTAATAGGCTCTGCCACTACCTCGATCCAGCCAGTGAAGTACTGACACTGGATGTGGCATCTGATTACGGGGAACTTGTTTGATCTACCCAGGAAGTCCTACAGGACCGCAAACCTCTTGTACTGGGGGCTGACTGGGAAAAGCAATTTATCTGATACGACGATATAGGTGCACCCTGTATCGCATACCAAGTTCGAGCCTCGGCAACCATTTACTGATCCAGTCACGAACTTTAGTCCTCCTGGAAAACTCTTATTAAACAAAAAGTTCACCTGTTGGTCAGGGGAATTCAATGTGGACGAAGGAGGCGCTGAAGCAGGAAGTTATTCTTGGGGGAGAGATGCGGTGATGTTGTGCACTTGTTGATTCGAGGACGACCTAAGCCTCGAGATTTGGGGGCAATGGAAGCTAATGTGACGTGGTGTGCCACAATTAAAACACGTAACGGGGTTTCTGAGGTATGAGGAGGACGAGGGGGTTAGATTACTTAGGCGCTTAATTTCTCTCTGATCCTTAGATGGTAAGAATTTGGGTTTGGAGAGTTCGGAGGTCTTGACAAATTTAGGGGCGTTCTTTTGCTAGGGTTCGGAGGATACCCACCTTTCTTTGGAAACGAGGGCTGGTACTTTTTAACCTTTCGAGGATATAGTTTGTGATTGGAAGCATGTAGATCCGTTTCCTCCACGCACTTATTGAACGTAGCGGCTTGCTTGTCCTTTGCGAATGCTCGTATCTCTGAGGGCAGGGTACACAATAATTGGTCCTTAAGAATTAAATCAACGAGAAATTCGAACTCATTCCCCACTTGTGCTGAATCCAGCCTGAATTGGAGATGTCTCTAAACGATAAAGCCAAATTGACTGTATGTTTGACCTATACTCCTTGGTATTTAGATTAATGGTGGCCAATATCTCGGTCTTGAGGGTAGAATAATTCACGAATGCCTCTGATGGTAGCGAGATGAATATATCATGGAGACGGGTGTTAAACAAAGGCAGTAATCTGGTGATTCCCTCTGTTTCTATGTCCCAATGATTAACCTGAAAGATTTTCTCGAAGTGTGTCAGGTACGAACACAGGTCTTCTTTATCTTTATATGCTGGAAGTTTCATCGTAGGTACTTGCGTAGCTCCAGGCCGGGAACAACGAAATTTACTTCCACCTGTTCCTTACTCAATGCTCTTTCATGTGCGCGTATTGGTTCTCTCTCTTCTGCTTCCATCTGTATTCTTCTTTCTTCTACTTCTTTTCCATCCGTATCTTCTTTCTTCTGCTTCTCTTTCCGTTTGTTTTTGTTCTCACTTTTCCTCTCTTTCCGTCCATAATTGTTCATGGACGTACGCAATTAGTTCTTTGCCTGCTACTCCAAGAATTTAGCCTTGTTGGTGGAATTTTTCGAAAGACAACATTTTACCTATGTCCGTCAAAAACCCACCGATGTACGCTCATGGTACTTATGCGACCACGAAACAAGTAGCGCTCTGCTTAACACAACCTTACCACTCACACTTTCTGTTAATTGGAATACCACTACCCCCCAAAAAAACTAATTAACATCATTAACGGGCTAACCACAATCAATTAAAAAAATAATAGACCGACTTTATCCTCTTATTATGTTTAATTTTCCTCGAACGCTTAGGCACAATTTTGTTACTAATCAACTATTATTGAGTTCTTATAAATACCCCTAAACCTGTCACCAATTTTATGTCGTGGTTTACGGCCGAGTAAGGATGTACGTTTGATTCGTACATAAGTTGATCCATTCCACTCTTCTCTAAGAGTGCTCTAATTTAATTCTTTAACCAGGGAGGCTTCGTATTATGATATATCTATTGCTAATGCTGCGTTCGAGGATCTAATTAAACAACTCCGACAAAAATATACTTTTAATCACATAAGAACGAAATCTTATATCTTTAAATACACTAATTCTATATTAAGAAGGTCTAATAAAAATTAACACTACAAATGAGTAATACGAGATGGTTGACGCAAAAATCACTTCTAATACACGAAATTTAAGCTCAATTAATGCAAGTTCTTAAGTCCTTTGAAATTGAAATAGTAGTGTTACGACTACCAGATTGAAATGGTTTTGTTACGAATACACTTTCGCACGGAATGGAAAATACCAAAATGAATATTTTTTTGTATTTATTTTACCTTTAACTCGGAGTGTGTCGACAGTTGGGTGACTTTGAAAGTAAGCCGCCTCGTTGAGATGGTCTGGGCGAGTTTGACTGCCGACGTCTTCGCTGAGGAGAGGCTTGTCAGGAAAACAGCTGATGCTTCTCACGGAGTGGTTGAGGCGAGTGACGAGCATGTTGGGATGAATCGAGTAAACAGCTGATACTTCTCCCGGGGTTGTGTAGGCGAGTGACAGCGCTTTTCTCGACTTGAAGATGTAAGTGAGGGGATCTTGGATGAATGGAAGTTATCCCGATCCCTGTGTTACCAATTCGGGCTTCTCGACGATGAGACTTAACCAAGATGTGAATCTCTCCTCAAAAGGGAATTTTCAATGGTCTTCTCGATGTTTTATTCAGAAAGCTGAGATACATGATTTTCTCTGGACGATAACGGTAGGAGAGTTGGTCTCGATCCCACTCGCCTGCTCTTCTAGGTGACCAAGGGAACAGCCTCGGTCGGGTAAGTCTCGCTCCGTTCCAACTATCTTCTTTATTCATTGTTTGACTCAGGAACTCGTTTTTTTCTCACGATAGTTACGCGAATTCTCTTCCAAATTTCTCAAGATCGAAATATATACGTCGATTATCGACTGGGGGGAGGAGATACAAGGGAGTTTAGAAGGGGGGAACCCTCAATAGCCAACAGTTATTCCCCTTTCCTAGGGCATATATTTTCAAGGCTGTTACACTTCGCCCCTTCATGTTTACGCACGGGGAAGGTGAGATTTCGTCTATTTGGCGAAAAATAGACATAAGCAATCAGAGGAGACAGTTAGCCTGTTCATAGGTTTTCTGATGACGAAGCCTTAGGCAGCAAGATTTTCATTATGAAGGCTCTCATACCCTCCTATATTTATATTAACGGATGAAAGGAGCAGGTCATGGTTACTTGACACCGGGATGAAAGTTTACTCCACCAGTCTCGTAAATTACGAAATCTGCTGACCGAAGTCCGTCTTTACATGCGACTTTGAAGGGTCTTGGGGCAACGGGGAAGTGGGGGGGGGAGGTAAAGTCTTGGCCCATGCGGAGCGTAACGGTTGACGCTGTATATATATATTTAAAACTAGCGTCTGCTTGTCTTCGTTGTATTTCTTTCTCCACAAAGGGTATCATGTCATTTGTTTACACCATCCACCCTCCTGGAGGGGAACAATAAATTGAAAAACTATGGTCAATTCTGCTTAGGAGAAAACTTCTATCCCCATGATAGAAGTTAAGAGGAAATTTATATTGCACTGATGCTCAGAAGGAAATTTCTGTTAATTATGATTATTTTAAAATTATATTGAATTGATGCTTAGGAAAATATTTATAGGGCACTTATGTTTAGGGATAAATTTCTATTACAATGATGCCTCGGAGAATATTTTTATTTCAATTATCCTTAGAAGATAAATTCTATGGCACTTATGCTTAGGAGAAAATTTCAATTGCAACATGGGGATTTCTTCTGGGAAGGTTATGAAAATTAAATTGTGAAAAATGTTCTGGATTTAGTAAAAGTGGCAATGTGAGACAGGTAGGAAATCGAAGCAATTAAAAGAAAAACTACTTGTTACCATAAACTTAGAGTTAGAGCAAAACGCCAAACTACACTTTTTTAATATTTTGGTGATGCGCTCTACTGTTGAGATTCACCCACGACCGTATGCAGATACAAGACTCATACATACCGTGTTTCTGATATTAACGGTGTTCATCCCATCGCGCACGGAAGCACTGTCAACACTATGTACCAGGACACACTGCAGTAACTCTCAACTACGAAAACAAGAGGAGAGACAGCTTAGAGAAGTCTTCTCCGTCAACAATTATCCTGGACAATTTGTAAAGTCAACGCGGAGTTAAATGCCACTAATGCCCGGCGATGTACATAAGACAAATAGGAAACCAACTACGGACAAAGGATATTGGAACTCCAGAGAGCCATCTGGAGGGACGCATCCTCTCAGCAATTGCGTCACACTAAAGAAACCAGCAACACCACATGAATTGAAAAAATCAAAATATTGGGATGATCCACAAACAAGAAAATCAGCAGAGCTTTCCTTGAAGCCTGGTTTCCAACAAGACTTGCATCGACAGACACATCCATATTCCATGCTGCTACAGCAGTCTTAAACTGCGGAAATATAACGTTGCTTTCATTCTAATCGTATTTCATTTTATCTTAATCTCATAATTTGGTCTCAGTCTATATATTTATAACCAAATGCTATGCTACGATCAAATTTACTTATCTTTTCCAGCCACAGCCCGGCTACAAATACATGTAACTTTCCCAACCTAAAAACACAACTAGCCATCGTGGTTTCCGCGGTGGCAAAAAAGATATCTGGGGGTGACCCCCGTACATACGCCAAGGCTCTCAATCAGCTATACGTTTCTAACGGTCTGGGAAAATTTGTCTTTCCAGAGACGCTTTTTTCCCTTATAAATGAACAAAGAAACCCACGACCACCGCTCCCACCAACACCCAGTACACGTAAACACTATACACGTAATCACTATAGCCCACGACCACCACTCCTCTCAACTTCTTTGTCTTTCATCTCTAACTCTCTTCCTACTAGCTCCTCACCTCTTACCACTCCCTCTCCGATCGCTTATACCCCTTCTTTAGCTTATATTCCTTCTCTCATCGCTCCCAGCACTTCCCCCGTCGATCCCCTTCCTTCTTCCGTCAATCCTATCTCTTTTTTTGCTGCTCCTGCTTCTCTTCCCTTCGCCGTCCCCCTCTACCGCTCCTATTCCTCCTGCCGTCCAAACCCCTTCTCCCGTCGATCCTCCCCATGTATCCTACTCCTTCTCTGGTAGCTCCCATCCCTTCTCCCGACGCTCCTGTCTCTTCCTCTTATAATCCTATCTCTTCTCCCCTCAATTATGTCTCTTCTCCCATCGATTCCGTCTTTTCTCCCATCGATGCTGTCTCTTCTCTTATCGACTCCGTTTCTTCTCCTATCGTACCTGTCTTTTCACCAATAGATTCTACCCATATTTCCGTCGTTCCAACCTCTCCTTCCGTCGATCCCTCGCCTCTCCCTGATCCTACTCCTTTCGTAGATCCTTCCCCCCCAAAAAAATCCTAACACATCTCCGCTAGCTTCCACTCCTCCTACCGCAGTCCCTGTCCCTTCTTTTGCTCACACCATCCACTCTACGACCCCATCCATATCTTCGGACATCATATCTACTACACCCAACACAGCCTACTACCCACAAGCCACACCAACATTTGCAGACCATTCAGCGGAGATTAAAAGATTGTCGGGGAGTGACCACTGACAATACGCACATATTACTTAACTAGTGTCTCGTTGCACACGATATGGGGCAAATAATCTTCAGTGAGAGACTATTTGCTCTAATTTATCAACATAGAAATGAACGTCCGCCACAACACCCAACACCTGCACTTATACAAGCCACACGCAACCCCCTCTCCCCACCACCTCTCCTGTCACTCACACCACCTCCTTTTCAATAGCTGCCACCCCTCTCGTGGCCTTACCACTCTAAAAGCAAGACACAGCACTATCCACACTAAACTAACTCAAGACAGTCAAACTACAAACACTCCCAACACTCGCACAAGCGGTGGGAGAAGCCTCAAAACACGAGCAAAGGTCCCGAGGAAGAAAGCCAAAGCTCGCTCGCTGCGCTCTTACTCCAAAATGCGGCAGTCTACCACACGAAACAACTAACACGTACACAAGACATGTCCGTAAAAAAACACGTTCTACACAACATCTTGGGATTAATAGACGCGCTAACAAATAACTACACCCCATCACATCATCATGAAGCAGCGTCCCAAGGTACGTGCGCCTCCCCACCTCGCCTTGTCTCCTACCGCCCCAGTAGAACCCATACCCCTGACAAGCACCTCGTATCGGTGTATAGCCACCAACCTATTTACTCCTCCTATCCCCTCTTAAGTTTTTTTTCTAACCGCTCCTCTCAGACCAAAAATATCTGTGATCTCACAGTGATTCCTCCTTTACTTTCTATACACACTTGACATGTAAACCTAAACTATTGCGAGGTTGGACTCCGCACTGCTCACTTCTCTGAAGAAGGACCCTAGCTTGGATATATATAAATGCAAATAATCCTCTCGTCCTTGACAATGCTGTAATTTGGGGGGGATAAAAGTACTTTTCGTCCTTCAAAATATTTGTTATTATGAATTGCATAAAATGAATATTTCTCCCACGTCACATATTTCTAAAGAAAGATCACAAGATTTCGGTGGCATATGAATCTCTGGTGCACTTAACGTTCATTATAAAAGCCTTGTTTTCTTGATAATTAATAAAATAACTACAGTACTTATATGTCAAAGGGAAGGCGAGGCTCTTTGGATTACCGTCTATTACGAAAGTCAGTTGGGAATTATCTTGTTTCACTTGGCTGAATAAGTTTACTGAGTCCCTCATTGAGCAATTTATACTCGATATTCGTATAAAGAAGCTTTAAGCTTCATGACGAATATTGGATAAATTTTAACTCATAAAAACAGTTTCGCTGCATAGGAAAAATTAGCGGTTTTTTTTCGTATTAGCAGACTTGGCTTTATTCCAATAACGACTAAACCACAGACATATTGACTATATCCTCCATATACGAATGCATGAATTGGGATTCATATTATGAAATGTGTAAAATGCAATACATTACTTTGGATCTAACTATTTCCCATTTTTCATCTTACTTTTGGAAAAATTCAAGTTATTATTTGAAAGATTTCCACTTCTATTGATCTCTTCTGTCTGTTTTATTTTCATTTTATTAAGATTTTTTTTACTTATCTCCTCATATTTCCTAAAAAATATACCTAAGCTAATTAGCGCTGTTGGATATAATAGTAAAAAGAAATCATTCAATAAACTATGAATCCTCTATACAAAATAATTTTATGACTGTGTCAGCAATCAAAGAGGAGATTAATTTTGAAATAATTTAAACAAATATTTCATTCCATTCATATTATTTATAATTACGAGAGTAAAAGCAGACTTATTATATTTTTAAAGCATAGTACACTTTTTTTTCAACTTCAGAAGTTTGACTAAAAATTGACATAATTTTAAAAAGTGACAATGAAATAAAGGCTGGTGTATATTAAATATTTTCATTTAATGCTTGGCATTTATTCAAAAATCAATTTGACAATTGAGATAACTTTATTATCCGTGTCCCAATTTTGACGAAAGTAATTCTGCTTTATTTATTTAAAAAGTATTGGCGTGATGATGCCCAGGAGAATCAAAATAACGTCCCAACGCCTATAATATTTAGTATTAACAGTCGATTGTTGATGGGCTGTAGTGTGACAGAGAGCGAGAGGCACACTTTGGGTCTCCATGATTTTTGACGTGGCTTATTGGTAGGCATCAAAGTTGCCGATTTGCCAGTAAGTTGCCACCTAGACATTTATGAACGTACAATTGCTCTAGTATCCTTTCCTAACTTTTGAACAACTGTGTCCTGCATTTTTCCGTAATACATTGCAAGCAAGCAAGCAAAAGTTTTCGGATGAATCGTTGGTACGCTTCATCAAATCAAAGGAACGGATTGATGAATAAAGAACACACCGAAGACATTCTTAAAGTTTATCTGAAAAGTGATGCCCGCAAGATTAACCTAGGAATACAATGGGTCTTTTAATACGACATTGATTCCCAAAACACACATCGAAATCGGTTTCTTCCTGGATCAAAGTAGCTAAAAGAAGCGTTTTTGAATGGCTATCACAAGTCCCCAGACCTCAACCCGATAGAAAATTTATGGCCTAAACTGAAGTTCAACGTCCATGCAACATTCTTCCCCCCGAAAAGAAAAATCTATGAATTGGAGAAATCTTTTAAGGAGGAGTCAGATAAAATTCAATGAAATGTTTGTTTGAATCTAATAAAAAACTAATAATCGTTTAAGGAGTGAATTTTACTTAAAGTGTCATTATTCTTTTATATGTCTATCAAACTTATAGAAATTTAGTAAGTGTGTCTATTAATACATTTCGCTTAATGCCTCCAAATCAAGCTACCATACAACAAACGATTTATGAACTATAGCGAAATATTTTGGTATCGGGGAAGATATAAATATTTCGGAAGCAAGTGTACCAACCCCAACACCCCTGGCTCTGTAATCTCTTTTTTTCCTACACACAACAAGAGGGTAAAAAGTGAAATTAGGTGTCAACATGTTTTGAAGATACAGAACCAAGTACTAGAAAGAGGAGACTACTTTGTTCAGAAGGAACCGAAAGCTCTTTTATGAATCAGGGAGGGGGGTGAAGCATCCTTCGGCGCTGAAGAGCTCTTCATAAATGTACTATAAATATTTTCACTGCTTTCCTACAATTCATGGATTGCGTGCATCAACGCTACTCATTGTGCATCACGCTCGCAGGAGGAACTAAACTTCCAGGATCGCGTCTTCTCAGGGCAGAGGCCTCTATCCGGGCTTAGTTGGTTTTACAAAACGGCGAAAAAGGAATGGATATTCTTCTTACCCCAATTACAGGTCATTATCATTTGTGCCTTTCATTATAATTAATAATATTATTATTATTGTATTAGAAAAACGCTACTTTTAGAAGCACAAAAACACAAAAAAGATGGCTGGCCAGACTTCAAGCATCATAAAATTCCCACACGCTATCCCCCAAGGGTGTGTACTGCCCCTCCTCCACACGCTTTAACCTCTAATCCATGAAAAACCCGCACCAGACTCACCTCAGATACACATAGCTTCATACACAGACGACATAACTTTCACATGCACACACTGAAACAAAGGCACTGCTATTTATCTACTCCCCCCCTACTTCAATACACTACACAACCGGTCCACTACACACAGCCACAACTAAATCTACAGCTACTCTCAATAAACAACATCTCCATAACACTAACACACTCAAAGTACTTTGCGTAACATACAATATATCAATGACATTCAAACAGCAAGTCACGCACACCCCCCAAAAATGTACGCCAAAACTTAAGGCCCTCAAATCACTCACACACACAACGTTCGGACAATACAAAA
Source organism: Ceratothoa steindachneri (assembly GCA_963969495.1). Lineage (NCBI taxonomy): Eukaryota > Metazoa > Arthropoda > Malacostraca > Isopoda > Cymothoidae > Ceratothoa > Ceratothoa steindachneri. The sequence goes on along the minus strand of OZ018335.1, from coordinate 99,838,866 downwards.
AACATAACCTTGTTTATAAACAACTTTGCTTAGGTCAATACCTTCATTCACTTACACATTCTTCAACACTCTCCAAATCTTAAACGACAAAGCCTTCAGAACATTCATTGAATCACAGCTTTGGACATTGGACAGATAAAGTCAGGAATCTAGTAGTAGAGGATTCTAGTAGGAGAAATACTAGGGAAAATTGGGGAAAAATAATAGGGAATGGAAAATTAAAAGTAGAATGAAAGACAGGTGTTATGGTGATAGGGTATCTTTTGTTTTTTTTGCGTTTTGGTATAATATATATATATATATATATATATATATATATATATATATATATATATATATATATATATATATATATATATATATATATATATATATTTATATAAATATGAGAAAAATATTGCAGTAACGCAATTAATTATGCGGTTAAAAGGCTATTTTTGGCAAACACAGTCTTCCTCAAAGCCCTCGGAAGGAGCTCTTCTCACATACACGAGAAGGTAACACAGAGAATAAGTCCACTTATTGATCTTTGCAAATTTCACCCCTGCTTATCAAAGCAAATGGAAAATTTGTTATTCTCCATTTTCGCCACACTTTATAAATTGAGAAAAATTATTTCAGTAAATAGCGAAAATGGAGAATAACAAATTTTCCATTCCCTAAGATAAGCAGGGGTGACATTTGAAAAGCCCAATCGAAAGATAGTTTTTTTGGCTATCTGAATAAACGCTTATTTTATATGTTATCTTCTCGTGTATGTGAGAAGAGCGCTCTTTCCGAGGGCTTTAAGGAAGACTGTGTTTTCCAAAAATAGCCTTGTGACCGCATATATATATATATATATATTGGCTAGTTAGTCACGCTAAAATTAGTGGATTTGCACTTAGTTAATTCTGAAGGGAATTGGGAATGTGTTTGGCTTTGTTGTGCTTTTTGATATTGGAAAAACTAAGTGAAAATTGGGTCTACTTCATTGTCAATGAGTAGTCTACTGCTTCTAAAAGATTTGGCGTGTCCTACGTCATTAAAGTCTATGTGCTTGAGTACAAAATCGGGAGGGAGGCGCCGGTGTACAGCGTTCTAGATCTTATTAGCTCTACGTTGGAGCTCCACGTTTATGGGGGTCAACCCCACTTCACCATGGAGCTCACTCTGCCTTCTACTCTTTCTCCTTCGGGTAATCGTTATAATATAGACAGCCTTATGTTGAACCCTTTGCAGTTTAAGGATCTGGGTCTTGGGACTCGCGTTTATGGGGACCGGGGGGATACACGAGTTTGGATCGGATTCACGCATTATAGATTTTAAATTTGTTGGAGGTTCTTAGGTTTATGAATCGGAAAAATTCACCCAAGTCCATCCGTTCATTTGCCGAGATCCTGTTCACATGACTCCCATACCCACCAGTCGTAATCCTGAGTCCCAGAACCGTGCCCTCCGTGCGGTAAGGGATGCGTACACCACCCACACGGATGTCTGCGAGGGTTCGTCGGAATAGTGGGATTATCTGGAACTGCTGACTCATCGAGTCCACTTATTGTTCTGAAGTCAATACCTCTTTTGACAGCTATCGCACATCCGTCAGAACGTTCTCCGCTGTGATTTTTGGTTAAGACTTCGCAAGAAAAGTTTTTTATTCTGCCTGTGTCATTTATCTCATGTTCTGAGATAAATACAACGTCTGGGTCACATTATCGCATTACGTTACCGTAGAGTACCTTTTTCTGCGTTTAACCCATATACCACTTACATTCTGAAACCAAATCTTCAAGGTTAAGGTAACCTTGACATGAGAGGCACACAAATACTAACTATAGCCCACATTAACCGAGAACACCCACTACACTACATGGCAGGAACGCCTACTCCCACAAAATCATTGAATCTACGCCTATTTTATACTCTATTAAAGATAAATTGTCAACTCTCCCACCTAAAACAGTTCCATAAATATACACACCCACTTCACTCACCCATCGCTCCGCTCTATGCAATCACTCATACACAACACCTTCCCGCAAGCAAGACCACCTGAAGTCCTCACTTCGTCGTAAGGACAGTGTTAATTCCCGACCTGCTCAGTTACCAGAGGTAGTTGAGTGTTACCATCACGGATGCCTGCCCAAACGGCAATAGCGACACCACAAATCTGACATAATTTTGTACTGCACTACACACTCCTTGTGAGTTCTGTATGAAAACCGGGTACAAGCCATATCCTTAATCAGGGTCTTGGGGATGCTCGGTCCCACAGCTTGACGATCAGCATCTAGCAATGTCGTCTCATTTATAAGAATATAAAGAAGTCATTCAAAGACAAAGAAGTCGTCAATACCCATCACTCCCGATTTAATTGGGCTGTTATGGTAGACGTGTCACCATTTAACTTGTTTTTTTACCAACAACACAACTCAACCCCCGACTGCGCTTACCTCCCAAAGGAAGCTTTTGCTATTGGTGTCAAAATTAAAACTTTTAGTGATTTCCCACCAAACAACTGAGGGATTGTTTTTAGAAGCAAGTTTAACCAGAGTGGTAAAATCCTTTTGTCGTTAATGACGGAAGTGAAAACTCCCTTTGTTATGGAAGAAACACCCCAGTAATTCATCCCATAGCACTATAATTGTGCCCCCAAGTAGTTTTACCCGTTGGTCATCGGGTTACGGCTTCGCTTAGTGAAACTATTTCTCATGAGTTGGATAAGGATAAGCCCCAACGGGTGTGCTGAGTAGCGACCTCGAGTCCCGATTCGGGTCAACTTGGTGGCGCCTGCCGTTTAGCAACCACTGATACAGCCTCCGACGGTACAAATCGGTATGGTTAAAAACCCTTTAAAAACCAAAGGCAACCGCTCATTGGTCATTTATAAATATCGTTTCAAAGACTTTCCGGGCGAAATTTCCATGTTACTTTCGGGGGGGTTTTATAAGTGAATAGCAAAAGCTAAATAAATAATTTATTTAATAATTTATTAAATGATGTTCCCATAAAATTAGCAAGACTGGGAAAGCTGTGTAGTGGAAGCAATGAGGATTTCACGATTAAACAAAGAATACTTTAATGACGATTATATAGTGAACGCACGGAATTTAGCCGATTGAAGAATGGAAGTGAAGATACGATAGTGTGATCGAGGGAAGAAGAGAAAGTACGATCAAGTAGAAATTATAATTGAACAATAGGACTGTGACAAAGTAAAGAATAAGAGGGAAAATATGTGAAACAGACTATGATAATTAAAAATATATTTAAGATATGGGAGTGTGACCAAGGGAAGAAAACGAGTGAAGAGACAAGATAGCAACAAAGTAAATAATATGAGTGAAGATCTGGACTTAGCCAAGAGAGGATACGGGGATGACGAAGTGAAGATTATGATTGAAGATACGGTAATGTGTTTAAGTGAAGATTTTGAGTGAAGAAACGGTCCGGTGACCAAGAGAAGATACAGGGCTGCAACCAAGCAGAAACCCCAAGAAAATCATTCCTGCGGACTTGGTTCGAAAGAGTTCGAAATCTAGGGAGAAAGTGTATCAAAGAGAGATGGAGGAATACGATACGAAAAAGAGTGTAGCAAGGAATCTCAGTATATTACAGATAGAAAGAGAGGAGTGATTGATGTGCAAAAGAAGAGGAAGGGGCGTCTTCAGGTCGTTAGAGAGGCCTGCTTCGTCCACGCCCCGTCAACGGGAGAGACACGAAAATCAACTAACCGTACGCCTTCATCTCTGATCTCGCCGCTTTTCTCCCCACAGCGATAATTAACATGGACCCCATTAGCTTTTTTATCACTTGAACTCACACGAACACACACACAAACACACGATCCATATATATATATATATATATATATATATATATATATATATATATATATATATATATATATATATATATATATATATATATATATATATATATATGTGTGTGTGTGTGTGTGTGTGAGAAGCCCTCGGAAGCTCTTCTCACATACACGAGAAGATAACACTTAAAATAAGCGTTCTCTCAGATAGCCAAAAAACTATTTTTCGATTGGCCTTTTCAAGTGTCACTATAAGAGGAAATTAGCTTTTTGTTTTTTAAAGCAACGAAACGCTTGAACTTACATCTTTTTAAGTATATTAATGATAACCATTTCTTTTTTACAGAGAATGTAATTGAGTTATTTTGTATTTAGTGCAGTATTTAATTTCAACATTGACAATTAATGCCAAATTATAGTCTAATATTGGTTGGCTACTCTTTAGAGTTTGTTTCCAACAAAATGAAGTTAGATAAATACTTGAATTTTAGCGGCATTTCTACAGAACCTATCCACTGCCTAAGATACAGCAAAAAGTGTTAAAAATCTTTTTCTTCTCGAGTTTTATCATATATATATATTAGTGTAGTTGGGTAGCAGTCTTTCTTGAAGGCAAATTTTGTTGAAGACCATTGTTTTGCCTTAATTAATTTCCTTTGGCAACTTTCTTTTCTTCTAACTATCTTTTTTATTCCATCTTGTAGATGGTGGATTACTTGTCCAGTATTCATCTCTTTTTTTTAAATGAATGTGTTTGGTAAAAACCAAACTAACTTGCTAAGCTTTCGATCTTATTCGATCATCTTCGGAGCGTTTTGAAATGTTCTTGCCTCCTTTACTGATATACTGAGTGGAGTGAGGATCTGGCAGAAAGTGAAAGAATGATGATGATGATGAATAATAGTTAGGAAGAGATTAGAGTGGAAGATGAGATAATAGGTTATAGGTGAAGAGAGTTTGTAGGGTTTGCCCTGGTAGTGAGGGCTACGCTTTTCATTTGTTTAATTTTCTTATTGCCTTTTTTTATGACCTTCAATCCTGTATTTTATATTTTTGTGTTTATCTTAATTTATATTTAATGCATTCAAGCTTTTCTTTTTTACATAATTTGCAACCTTTTTTTCTCTCTTCTTAATATTATGCTTATTTTAAGAGAGATAAACTTACATATGTTTATATATATATTTTTGTTTTCATTTATTTTTTTATTTTTTTATTTATTAATCTATTTTATTTCCTTTTTATTTATTTATTTATTTATTTATTTTTATTTTTTCAGAGTAATACTAAATGAAGTAGTTCAAGAGTCTACAATATACATTTAATTACCCTGCATACTACACATTCATACATGTTTGTGAGTGTATTTGTTAATGTATCGTGTTTGTACTTGTTTTTCCGGTGTGGTTTATTATTTGAACCACGGTGCCAACTGCTCCTCAGAGCATTCTCTCGAGCTAGGAAATCGCCTCTTCCTGCTCCCTTTATCCCTTCTGTTCGCTGGGATTTTTAGATCCTCCACTAGTTCAGGCGCCGTTTCGTTCAAGATCCTCTCCCAAGTTCCTTTGGCTAAACTTTGGGTCACCAGATTGATAGGTGTCAGAGCGGCTCTTTGGTGGAGTTGTGTTTGCGGAATTCGATCTCGCTTTCTTTTGTTATTTATGTAGAGAGTTGCCTTGTTTTGGACTATTTGTAGGCACTTCAATCGCTTCCTACTTATGGTTTAGGCCATCACCGCAGGGTATATCAGTGTTGGTCGTACGTGGATGAGATATATTTTTTGGATGTTGCTAGATCTCATATTCCTGAATCGGTGGAGTTTGGATAGTTCTAACCTCGCGAGATTTTCCCGCGTTTTGAAGTGATGCCCGTACCAGGTGGGAGTGATTTTGAGTCCTCAAACGGTCCCTTCTTGATGATAGGGAAATATCAATTCCCCTATTGTCACGTCCGCTGTTTTTCTGAGAGCGAGGGCGAGGATCTTGAACTTCCTGCTATTCATGCGTATCTTCCACTTACTCTCGTACTCATTTATGTTCCTGATCTCATTAGCAGTCTCTTGAGCCTGAGCCCTGGGATTCCTGTATGTACCAGGGATCACTTGGGTTATATCGTCCGCGAACTGGAGATATAATGAGTCCTCCTTTACCGGGGTTGGTTAATCTATTGTGTAGATTAGGTAAAGGAGGGGGCTCAGACAACTGCCCTGCTTGACTCTGGCCTCGAGGAGGAACTCAGGTCCTTGGTGACCCCCAATCATGATTCTGGCGTGCCGTTCCATGACGATGTCGCAGATAATGCGCTCCAGAATCGGGTCTAGCTGAAGGCTCAGTATCTTATATTGAAGGCCCCTCAGCCAGACCTTGTCGAAGGCCTTCTTTACGTCCCTGAGCCCGATGTCAGTGTATTTTCCTTCGGCTTGGCACTGGCGATTTTCTCGGTTAGGAGCGCGAGTGCGGCATCTGTTTCGCGTTTTTTCCGGAACCCATGCTGTTGAGGGTTGTGGGCCCCCTTCTCCTCGAGTTGTTTCTGGAGCCTGTTGGCTAGAATCTTTTCCAGAATATTACCGATGATTTCCAGGAGGCACCTTTTTCACTGTTGGTATAAAGATGACTTTTGCCACCTTATATCCATTGGGATATTTGCGATTCCAGCACATTAAAACTATTTTATAATTCGTTTTTTTTTTCACTTTCTGCCAGATCCTCACTCCACTCATTACATCGACTTAAACCCCCCTCCTCTCCCTCGACGGAGTTACGAAGCTGAAATAATCTGAACTGCCATCCATTTATTATCGCTCCAACTATGTCGGTCCACTTTGATAGACATAATTGGAGACGTAAAGGAAAGCAGATTTTAGGATTAGCCAACTATGAAACTCTACGGGGAGAGACCATCCGGTCACGAGAGGATGCTGAAAGCTTCGGGGAAGAGTTCGCTCTAATCTCTAAGTGCTGTTTCCGGCCAAGACCACAGGGGGGCATGCAACCGTCCTTGTGCAAGTTGGGAGCAGCATCGATAACCAAACCCCAGACGGGGCGGCACCCTCGGGTGGTGGTAGTTGATTCAATCACCCCCATCATTAAGTCCGCCACATTTCGCCCATCTGAGGAGACTCCCTGGGTTCACCCATCATAATTCATCCCCTATTTGGCAGTTAACGTTCACGGAAGCTGAGTTACGAAGTAGAGGGAGTCACCACAAACAAATAAAGAACAGAACACTATCGTAGAAGAAAGGGAGCACGAACTTTTACTTGAATCAAGTCACAACTAACAAGAGATTAAAGAGAAGAATAAGAAGAATACAGTTCAGAAGAGCCACTCTCTCGAAGAGATGACCCAAGAGAATACAACCAGAATATCTCTGCGGTCAGTCGATGGACAGCCCAAACCCAACAGAGAAACAGTATCCGAAGTTGAATATGGCAAACTGGGCATTGACATGGTGAGACTGTTGGAGGTAGCCTCGGGGTATGTCGAAAACTGCGAAAAAGAAAAGGACATCGAGGATATCACCAAGGAGAAGTTAGTAGAGGTCCTTAGGAGAATTGGGCTGCAGCCAGCCGTACCATCACAGATCCTGGCCCACAGGAGCGCGGTGTGCCGGCGACTCGATCCGTGGATCGGGCACTACTCTAAAGTAAACATCAAGGAGGAGATTTAGTTTCGGCAAACCTGGGCCAAAGTAGCCGAAGTGATCAAATTAAAAAACAGAAGGGACAATAGTGACTACACTCACGTCTTCAAGGTAGTCTTTACTGAAACAAATATGGCCAAAAAGGCAATGAACATGGCCTTCTAATGTTCAATGCCAAAGTTAGTGGGGACCAGATAGAGAAGGGAGAATTCACCCAAGTCCAGTTATGTTTTAGGTGTTATAAAATGGAGGAACACGCGAATAAAGGCTACAAGGAGACACAGGAAACATGCTCCAAATGCAGTGAAATGGGACACAATTTCAGGATGTGCACTAATAATTTCGAGAAGTGTGTTAACTGTGGGCAAGTATACAGAACAATGGCCATGCCCTGCCCTGTAAAAAAAGAAATTATCAAATGGATGTATGAAGCAAAGAAGAATGAGGAAACGTGTAGAACGAATACATCTTACGCTCAAGCAGCAAAGGTGGCCCTCTCTGAAGTGGACACAAAGAAAACTTATCTTAAGCTTCAAAACGAGAACTCGAGAAAGATTATGACGTGTATCCTTCACCCGCACGTCATGAATCTCACGCACCCTGGCACGTTCGCTAAAGAGCTGAACCAAATGCTGGCTAAAAACGGGATGGCCTAAATGTGGTTCCCGGACCACCCCCCCTCTGGGGATGTCTTGCAATTGCAGGTGATGCCAAACCAACAATTAAACGGTCAAGATACCTCCAAAACAGAAAACAAGAAAGAGAAAAAACGAACAGTCGAAGTGGAAACTCCTGTTCCTACACAAAGACAAGTAATAACCGAAGAGAGGGAAAATGCTGGGTCTGATACCAATAATTCCTCGGAATCCTCAGACTCATCGGACACCGAAATCCCACAAACAAAGAAGGCTAAGGGGAAAAAGCGAAAAAGAAAAAGATTGCTTGCGGACACTATCAATCTTAAAGTGTACGCATGCGACGGGTTTCCTTTTCCCGAAGAAATGGAGGCCAAGGATATATTCTAAGGGATTAAAACAAAGGTGTTCAAATGGGAATACGACTACGAAGTCGACGCTGAATCGGTGGAAGAAGCTCTGCTCAGCTAGAATGTGACCCTACATCACAATACCTGCGAGAAGATTTCAAATGCCGAGTTCAGAAAAAGAAAAATGGGAGGAAGAAGGACATGACCCCAAAACACTAAAGACACAACGTGGAAAGAGTAAGGAATATAATTAGGATTCTGACACTCAACATAAACGGATGGGAGGGGAAAGCTACGCCATATGGAAACATATTCCTAGTGCTAGACCACGATATCATTCTTATAACGGACCACGGTATTTACACTACATCTGGTCAAATTAAAATATCGGGCTACAGAGTGGTCATGAAGAATCATTTTCAGGAAAGGTTTGATAGTGCTGCAATAGCTGTCAAGGAGAACATCTCGTTCGAAAAACTACCAGAACTTGATGAATCCTTTGTGGCGGTTGAACTCCACACACTGGTAGGAGACCTCATGATAGCCGCAGCCTATCAACCCTCTCGTTGAGCCTATCTCCCGTTAAATAATTTCTACACACTGTTCGGGCACCGCAGAATGGCAATCTTAAGGGGAGATCTCAATGACAGATGCCGTGCGGCGGGCTACGGCAGTACCAACGAAAGAGACCGAAACTTGGAACTGATTATGGGAAGAAAAAACATCCAGAGAATAGGGCCGGATTTTTTTACCTATATCACTTCCATATCAGCAAACCAAATCTGACATTATCTTCACAAGTGAAGGCTTTCCATTCAACTACCATAGTTAGCCAGGCCCAACAGTCCCAAGTGATCACATAGCGATCCTCACCACAGTATCTCTCGCTCCAATCCAACTTCCACTCCCACTCCGAAAAAAACTACGCCTTGACTAACTGGGAACGTTACAAGAGACGACTCAGTCAATACGCCTTAGCTGACCTAAGGGGCGCGGCCTTGGGGGAGATAGACAGGGAGCTGGAGAGGATAACTACGTCAATACTAGAAGCGGACCGCGAGTGCATACCCAAGACTGGGTATAAAACACCTCCTCAGCCCAGATGGACAGAGGAGATGAGAGAGATCGCTCGTGTTCACAGGGAAGTGTACGAAGAGATAAGACGGGAAGGCCCTAACCGCGAAAGAAGCTTGCTCCTTCGGCGCCTAAGCACCGAATTAAAATAGGCTATTAACCTCCAACAGGGAGAGCTCAACCCGGCTAAATTCTGGCGTCATGTCAAGAACCTAAAGGGACTAACTGCAAAAACTAAGGCTCGAATAAAAGAGAACGGAGACTATATAGAGGACCCGGCGGTTTTAGAAGACAGATTCATGAATTTCTGGAAAACGTCTTCAGGATCACCCCAGAAGACAACGAAGAGTTCGACCAGGAATTCGAAGGCTAACTGATCGAAGAACTGAATCAGGTTATGCACCGCACGCACCCACAACATCAAGTAGACGAAGGCAGGGGGATGGTGGACCATGGCCGTCTCATAACACCAGAGAAGGTCATGGCCACTGTGAGAACGTTTTAACAAAAGGCACCAGGCTAGGCGGGCATCACCAGAAACAACTTGGTAAATGCCCACAGCAAATTATTTAGGAATTACAAACGTTTACAACGCTTCCCTGAATACGGGTTCCTTCTCTGAGGGTTTTAAGATTGCTAAAATAATCTTTATATCAAGGGAGGTAAACCCCTGAACAAGTGGTCAATTACAGGCCAATCACCCTGCTGGAATTCGTTACGAAAGTCTACGAGAAGCTCCTAGCTGACAGACTTCAACAACAACTAGCAGAGCTAGAAGCTTCCAATCCTAAGCAGCACGGGTTCCGTAGGGAACAGGAACGGAAACCGCCCTCGCGCTCCTAACGGAAAAATTTGCATGCAGCAAAGCTGAGAGAAAATACGTAGACGTGGTGCTGCGGAATGTAAAGAAGGCCTTCGATAAGGTATGGCTGAGAGGGCTACAATTCACGATCCTCACCCTCCAGCTAAACCCAATCCTGGAAAGGGTTCTTTTTAACTATGTCGCGGATAGGAGAGCCCAAATCGCGATCGAGTGCTGCAAGGGACCTGAATTCGAAATTGAGGCGGGAGTTCCACAAGGCAGCTGTCTGAGTCCTTTGTTGTACCTCGTGTACACAATTGACCTCCCTGCTTCAGTGAGGTATGATTTGATGTATCTGAAATACGCAGATGACATCATTCAAATCGTCCCAAGTCCATTCAGGAACGCTGGAAGTCAAGCAAGGGCGACAACTGCCAAGATTGCTAACATCAATCGCTATGATAAAAAAATGGAAGATAAAAACCAACCACCAGAAGTTAAATATAATTCCAATGAACCGCCGGAAAGTAGACGACGTCCTCGTCGACAACGAACTTTATCCTTACTCTAACGAGGGAAAAGTCCTGGGCTTACGACTCTATAAATCAGGATACAAGGCCCACGTAAAAAACAGAGTCTCCCTAGATAAAAGAGAGCTGAAGAAACTTTTCCGTTTCCGAAGCCTCAACGTACTAAATAAGAAAAAGCTATACATGGTCATGGTACGCTCCGTCCTGGTGTACCCAGCTGTGATCACGCAGATGGCAAGCTGTACCTCTATCAGGACGATGCAGAGAGTATAGAACAAAGCCACACTGCTTATAACTGGCACGAAAAGGATCGACCATATTCGACAATCGGTTCTACATGAAAGAATCGGACTAAAACCGATCAATATGGAGATCCAAAGGCTAGGGAGAAAGACTTGGGAAAAGTCGACTACGAAATGCTCCCAACTATTATCAACAATTTAGACATACCAGAAAACAGAATACCCCTAGTAGAAAGAAAATCTCTTTTCCCAAGCGGAAGAACCTGTGTGAGAGAGAATGTAATACCTATATACACGTAGCAATATACAAAAGGAGATTAACTTTAATAAAAAGAGCCGAAGTGCCCAAATCCATATCAAAATTCAAACTTAATTCAAATCAAACTCAAATCAAAGACAATTAACTTTAACAAAAAGAGGCGAAGTGCCCAAATTAAATTTAACACACAAAGAGAAGTGAAGAAGAATAAATCAACAAAATGAACCAAATAATAATAAGAAAAGGAAGATATATTAACATAAACGAAAAGAGGCGAAGTGCCCGAATTAAGATTTAAACTGAAAATAATAAATGAATAACTAAATACAATAAAACAAGAGATAATTAGCAGAATAAAAACCAATTGAAAGTCTCGAAAGCCACGACGGAGGAACATATTAAACAAATCAAATAAATATATATATATATATATATATATATATATATATATATATATATATATATATATATATATATATATATATATATATATATATATATATATATATAACAATGGAAGAACCTGACTGTCATCGACCGTCAGCAAAGTTATTGAGGGAGGACTAAAGTCTATGAAACTAACAATAAGAAAGCATGCTAGTGATGCCCTAATACCAGGGCAACCTAGTAAACATTTTCACAATTTTGAAAACCTACCACACATTTCATCACTTTCATAAATTAATTAATTAATTTCATTTAACTTTCTGCCAGATCCTCACTCCACTCAGTACATCGGTAAAGAAGGCAAGAAATTCCATAACGCTCCAAAGATGATCGAATAAGATCGAAAGCTTAGCAATTTAGTTTTGTTTTTACCAAACTCATTCATTTAAAAAAAAGAGATGAATACTGGACAAGTAATCCACCATCTACAAGATGGAATAAAAAAGATAGTTAGAAGAAACGAAAGTTGCCAAAGGAAATTAATTAAGGCAAAATACACAATGGTCTTCAATAAAAAATATTTTCTCTCTCTCTCTCTCTCTCTCTCTCTCTCTCTCTCTCTCTCTCTCTATATATATATATATATATATATATATATATATATATATATATATATATATATATATATATATATATATTGATAATACTCGTAATTATATAATTATAGGAACTTAGAGATGAATCTTCAACGTATTGATGTAATTTAGGTGTTGTGTAAATTTGAGCTTCTAATTACTGATGATGGTTTGAGGAAAATGAAAGAATGTTGAATGTTTTCGCTTTTGCCTCACCATTGAACTGTTCCTTCCAGCATGATGGGTCGGCGTTTTAAGATTAATTAATCAAATCTAGAAGAACCATGAGATTAGCGAAGATTTCTTGGCATATTTTTTTTAGCATTCGTTAATTATGATTGATAAGCTAAGAAATAAAGAAACACATGAGAGTAAAAAGGAATAATAAAGGAATTGATTTTTCTTAAGCTTGTACTGATTGACGATGCTTTACGATCGAGTTCTAAGGTTAAAAACTTGTTTCCTTTTACCAATTTATTCTTTGTCGTTTAGTTCTTCTATGGCAAAGTCTGATTTTCTCGATTATGTTCTTCATCTTCAGTTCATTCGTTATCTTCTTTTGAATTTACCCCTCCTTTCCACTCACTAAGGAGGCAAGCTTTGTGGAAGTGAGCAAATATTTTGGTTCTCACTTATATAAACAACTTACCCATCCCCCTCCTATTTTAATCACCCTTTGAACTGAAAATATTTAACCTGGAATTCATTCGTACCCTCATCGTTCTATGTATTTTTAAGATCTTAAAATATAAATTCCGTGATTACTGGGAAAAATAGTTGCTATTGGTGCTGGGTTTTGCCACCGATCTGTACTTCGTTTGAGGATTTTCCTATTACCGTTTAAGAAAGAACTTATGACATTAAGTTGCTGTGTAAAATCGGTGTTGTTCGACCGCTTTAGGAATATTTCGTATGTTCACAATTGCCTCTCCCCGAACCTTACATGAGCTTGTTCCATGATGTTTATGATAGCCTGATGGGCCAAAGTCCTTAAAGTCGAGTAGGTTGATTGGCTTTTGAATTTTGCCAGCATTATGTTTTTTCTCCCTTTCTGCCCCCTATCGTCATTTATCCACATTTTTTTCATTTTTCTATCTTCTATTCCTCTATCAAGTGGTAATACTTCAAAAACACCCCCTTTCTTTTCCATTTAAAATAATGATATGCTAAAATTACCTTAAAATTTTCTTATTAATAAAGATAAGTGTGTTTATATTCCATTATATTGTCATATATTTCGTTATATTTCCTCACATTTGTGTTTTGTTTTCGTCTAGGAAAGGGTTAGATACCCATTGATCGTTCTGAAACTGCACTTGGGTAACATTTTCCTCTTAGATGGGTTAATGTTCTTATTTTCTCTCTTAAAATCACTTATTAAATGCAGGTCCCACTTACTTTTGGAGGGTCTCACTTATTTCTGGAGGGAAACAAATTATTTCTATAGGGTCCCACTTATTTCTGGACGGACTAACCTATTTCTGGAGGTATTAATTTATTTCTCGAGGGTCCCACATATTTTGGGGGGATTTCCCCCTAGTTTTGGGCTCCCACTTATTTATAGAGGGTTTCGCATATTTCTGGAGGCTCCCAGTTCTTTGTGGAGAGTGCCACTTAGTTCTGTAGGGTCAGACTTATGCCTAGTGTTCCACCTATTTCTGCTAAAGCGATGTTTTACCTTCTTAAAATAAATCTAAAATAGTAAAACACCCGCTGTTAATAGAGGCGAGTTAATAAGATGAACTTGCCACTAAGAAAGGCTTTTAATGAAAGCATAATCCAACAAGGGAAGTCTAACCAGAGGACTTTTGACGAGTCTTGAAAAGAAAGTTGAGAAGTGAAAATATTTGAAAGGGACACAGTTCGAATATTCCAATGGGGCTTTTAGGAATCAAGGGTTCGCACAGCTTTCCTAAGCATCACTGCTACTTCATTACATCGTGTTCTTCGTAACGAGACGATTAGAGTCTATGAACCTTCCATTTCAAACTTTCACTTCACCTAACCTCACCGCTTTTTAAGAGACTCATTCTAAAAACTTTTAAGTTAAGAATGTTCTTGTTTCTTTGATTTTTAAAATAATATTCTGACTTAAAAAAACAAGAATTAAATCCAAAACTTAAAACCAGAATTAAATAAAAAATTTAAAACAAAAATTAATTCCAAGACTTGAATCCAAAACTTAAATTCCAAAGGTCCCCCAACTAAATGAAAAGGAAGGATACACATCAACATGTCGCTACTGTAGAAATACAGACAACAAGAAAAAAATAAATAATACCTTAATTGATGGTTAATGGAGTTTCTCAAATTTATTCTTCATCAAGAGGCATTTTATTGTTTGCAGTTAAGCTAAAGTACGTGAGAGTGTGCGCCACCCACACTCAAACATTACTTCCACCCTCAACATTAAATACAGTGTGGAACAAATTATTCTTTAATGGTCGTCTGCTTCGGGAAGCTCGATTTGCTTTACTTCTCCCAAATCAAAACCATCTGCAAGAGAAAAGGGCGAAAAGACACTATAAAAGAGGGCTTCCGTTTTCTCTTCATTTATTCCTTTTTCTTTCGAACTTATCCCCTTTTCATATTATCCACTTCTCAACCACGTCTTCAAAGTTAGGTTCTCACGACAACGCATGTAACGCCACGGGGCCAGATGTGTCGGAGCGCGTCATAAAAGGGAGGGAAATGAGCTCTTCGATGACTGCTTTCCCGCCAAAAGGGTTCTCGCACTTAATTTGGACCAAATTTCTGTCATATCCGAGTCTAAGTTTGTCAACCGAGCGGCCGTTTATCGCATCTTCCTCGCGGATTCGGAGACACGGGATGAAAGGTGCATATTTGACATCCGAAAGTTTAAAAGAACGCATCTTATTTCGAGATCGCAAACGTGTAAAAGTGAAAATGTGCTGTATAAAAGCTATTGCTTTAATATTTTCATTATGAATTCGCGCTGGGTCCCGCACTCTTCCCTTTCTCCCTCACACTATCAATCTCACTCGTACTCTCACACACTATCTCTCTCACACAAACACACTTTCACACACATGTCTCACGCACTCTCTCTAACACTACCTTTCTTACAAACTCTATTCTAACAGTCTCTCCCTCTCTAACACTTTTTCTCTCTCTCTCTCCCTCTATCAGACATAAAAGTTATGAAGATAGATCAAGGGAATTAGATCTGTTCTCGTTAGAAACCCGTAGACTGCGTGGTCAGCTCATCGAAGTTTTCAAAATACTTCGAGGGTTTGACAATATTGACTACGGGGATATTTTCACACTTATTGAGAGCAGAACAAGAAATTACGGCTTTAAACTTGAACTGAAGCGTTACAACCGCGATTTGTGTGGAAAGTTTTCACGTACAGTATCTGCGGTAGTTGGAACGCATTCCAGTGGAAGTTGTCAACAGTGAATCTGTTGACCAGTTCAAGTCAAGACTAGACAGGGTCTTGAAAAGTGGCCGTGAAAGGAAGTAAAGGATACCTTCTTTCCTTGTTACTCTCTCTAACATTCTCTCTTTCTCTCCACTTTATTATCCTTTGGAGATGTTATTCTATTATGCATACCCTACCCAGATATATTTTTAAAAGTAGAGAGAAAATGTTAACAAATAACAGCGTGTATTTTTTCAACATTTCTGCCGTCCAAGTCAAAGCAAAGGTGAAGGTGTCCATTTATTTTAGCCATTCCTATAAAATCCCGTCCTGGCGAACAACGTCGTCATATGATCTTCCGGGAACTTTTTATCAATTTTCCAATGAAGAATACTGATTCAGTTATTTTGGACCTCCCTTCTCCCTACTATCCTCAGTTAAAGTTTCAAAACAACCAACCAAAACTTATTCCTTATCTTACATCTTCTATTATTCGTTATTTTCCAGTTTGTTATTTTCATTCATGCATCGATTTAATCCAATTTCTTCCATGTTTATTTTCTTTGTAAATCACGTTTTCTCCCCCATAATGTTAAATCATTGATCCAAGATTTAGCTCTCGTAAGTAAACCTGGCTTTGTTCTGGAACGAAGCTGGGTTTAGGAGAGTTGTGCGCCCTCTCCTGTGCCTTGGTCTCTAAGTTGATTACTTGACCTTAGTACTTATCACACTCTTCCTAACTTTAACACTTTTTCTACAATCTTTAAAAATTATGCCGGAGATGCCCTCGTTGTTTTTTATTAGTTTTTAATTCTAATGACGATAATAATGATGATAATGATATAAGTATAATAGTGAAATAATATAATAATTTAAAACTCCGAAAGCTGATTATAATTCATTTCTTGTCTCTGTATTTCTACAGTAGCGACATGTTGATGTGTATCCTTCCTTTTCATTTAGTTGAAGGACCTTTGGAATTTAAATTTTGGATTCAAGTCTTGGAAATAATTTTTGTTTTAATTTTTTTATTTAATTCTGGTTTTAAGTTTTGGATTTAATTCTTGTTTTTTTAAGTTTTGGAATCGTGTTTTGGATTTAATTCTTGTTTTCATTTTGGATTTAAGTTTTGCATTTAATGCTTGTTTTGAGTTATGGATTTATGTTTTATCATTTGCAAAAAATCTGTAACTCCCTTGTTTTCTAATACAACCTTTTCTTAAAATTTTTAAATTAATGCCCCAAAAGACCATTTCGATCTCTTAAATTTTTAATCATGCTGGCTATGCTCCTATATTTTGCCTTTTTCATTAATAAATAATTAAGGTTATACTTGAATTGTACTTTTTATTTAATGTATATGGCAGTTCAAAAGCCTATATGTAGTAAGAAAATGCCCTTGTTGAAATAAGTGAAAGCGAGCAAGTAGAAATGAAGAATAGAAATGGTTGTAACGTCTTTGCCAATACACTGAGAAAGATCACTCTTTGTGTTTGAGTACAAGAACATTTTTAACATTTACTTCTAGTAATTAAATGTCTTGTTAAGTTTTACTTACTGTGGAGAAATTTTGGACCACCCCATTATATATAATTTTGAGTGTAGGCTCAAAATTTGTTATACCGTTTTTCAACCATCTTTAATTCTTGATTATTTTGTTCCGGATTACGATATTTAGGACTGATTAATATCCTAAATTCAAGTTTAACGGGAAGATTAACTAGATTTTTTTTTTTCAAAACCTTTCCTCTTCTTAATGCTTAAGGTATTAAATAGATGAGTTTTCCTCAAACTTTAAGTAATCATGTTTCATAAATTCGCTCGCATAGGTTAAATTTAATCTTTGTCCACGTGTCTTTTTCTTGTAAATGAAAACCTGGGTCTAAAATTGTTGCTGGGTTGTTTTTTTTAGCCAAAAGTGTTAGGTTTAGTTTGGTTTCAAAATTAAAAAAATATTTCCAATATTCATTGAGACGTCGTTATTTTGGCTAAAAGGTAATAGTATTTTGATTTGACTAGAACGCTTTTAAAAGGCTCTCAAAGGTTTAGTAAACCTGTCACAAGATTTAGGTTGGCGTCGAAGTATCTCTAGCTTCATTTACGCACACAAATAGAATTTTCTAAGGAATAAAAAATGAGTGTAATAGTGTTAAAAATTAGGTTTGTGAGCGTTATTTTATATATATATATATATATATATATATATATATATATATATATATATATATATATATATATATATATATATATATATTCTCTTGAGGTAAACGTTTACACCGAGATTCATTCAAAGGATTTTATTATAAGAATCGGCTTAAATACTATTTGATTCTTTCTCTATCCTTATCCTTTGTTCGGATACATAAATTTCTATAGAAGCAGAAATGCACATGGTAAGACGGCAGCTTGGATATTAATTAATTTCGAAGACTTTGCTAAGTGTTCTTATCCTTCCCTCTCTCTGTTTCTGTCACAAGACGGGAATCAGCTGAGACGTTCATTTGCTGTGTTGCTGTCACTCAAGCCCTCCACGGTCGCGCTCGGCCTCTCCTCATCAGCTCAAATTGCACTTGTAATTCTTTCTTCTCTTCAGTCTAGGAACGCACATACACACAAACCTTTGTTTTACTTGGTCTCGAATCTTCCCAATGACATAGCGTCATTGCGGACAATAATACTGTTACTATTATTAGTCCGCATCATAATAACATTATTATTATTGGCTAGCAATGAATTATTTAAAGTGGTCCGCAGCTGCAAACCGCAAATTCATCACTGAATTAAGCAGTTGACTGTTGATATATTCACGCACGGCGTAATATAAATACTCTATATATACACACACATAGTTGTGAGGGAAACTTGATGGAGTTTGTTTAATAGAGAAATATAAATCCTTTTCTCATGTGAAATTACCAGATTTTGTGATGTATATGAATACATATTGATTTATAGTAATTGAGGAGGCAAGGTAATATGGCAGAGAACATATGGTGTATCTGTGAAGAAGGCGGCCTAACTACGCATACCTAACATCACCATGTACTAACCGAACTATCTTCGACGCTTGTTTTAAAGTGTTTCTGTGTCGAGAAACGAGTTTGTATTTGTTAAACTCCTCGTATTTTTGTGGATTACCTAAAATTCGTCCCCTCTTCTGCGTTAGGAATTCTTTTCCAGTACTCATTCTCACACAAGATAAAGATAATATATATATATATATATATATATATATATATATATATATATATATATATATCCAGCAAACCGCAAGAAACAGAAAATAGGATAATTTTTCTTTGAAATGTTATTTCCTAATTCTCAAACATTCCGTACAGGGGTGGGATTCGAACCTTGCCCACTGAGGAAGCGAAAAACCGCTTTGATCTCAATTAAACCGTCCCTTAGACCACTCGGCTACGCGGAAGACAAAATCTTCCGAATAAACAAGCTTTTAAGGTCGATCGGGACTATAAAACAGAGAGAATTCAAAGGACAAAGGAGAGTTGAGGTAAAAACGAGGCGAATATACTCTGTATAAATCTTTCATGAACGCGAAAGAAAGATGAAATGAATCCAGCAAACCACAATAAACAGAAAAATAGGATAATTTTTTTCGGAAAAAGTTATTTCCTAATTCACAAAAATTCCGTACAGGTGTGGGATACGAACCGTGCACACTGAGACAGCGAGCAACCGCTTCGGTCTTAATTTAACCGTCCCTTAGACCACTCGGTTCCGTTGAAGACAAAATCTTCCGAATAAACAAGCTTTTAAGGTACGCTTAAAAGCTTGAATTCCCTATTAATTTCTCTCTCTTTCATAGTTCCGATCGACCTTGCGAAGCGTACTATTCCGGTTGAATTCAAGATGTGTCTGAATGTTATAGGTATTCACTCTTGCTTGAAAGAATTGCCTCTTATTCTTTCGATTCCTCTTGATCTTTCGACTGTGTTTTCGTCCCCACTGCCCATTTCCCCTACCATCTTAACTAAACAACCTTTAAGCCTCTTTCTCTCACTACCACATTTGAGACTTGATCTTCTTCCCCGATTAGCTTTATATTTTTATGTAAAGCCAAAAATCCTATTTTTCACGTATTCCATGGTTTATAATCCCAGGACAAGGCTAGATATTTGTTCTCTCCCGTGTTGTTATTTGGGACCACTAAGAGTGGTACTAGAGGGC
Organism: Ceratothoa steindachneri; assembly: GCA_963969495.1. Taxonomy (NCBI): domain Eukaryota; kingdom Metazoa; phylum Arthropoda; class Malacostraca; order Isopoda; family Cymothoidae; genus Ceratothoa; species Ceratothoa steindachneri. The sequence continues at coordinate 99,818,937 of OZ018335.1, read as the reverse complement.
CAGACATGATTCATAGATGCCAGAGAATCAAACACCTTTGATTCAATCTTTATACCCAGTAGGGTGTTCGTGTTCGTCATTTAGAGTACATCAGTTATTTTTACGAACATGTAACTCTACATCAAGCAGAATGGTTAGAGTTTGCACTTGAGCGCACATGTTGTCTTGGTACGGACTTGTCCGGTTCCTTCGGACTCAGCATCGAAAGGGAATTAATTTTCCCGTTTGCTTTTTCTTTTTATTTCTTTTCTCCCTTACTTTCTGCCTGGATAGTGTCGACCAAGGGTGGAAGGAGATTTTAGACTCTTCAAACTTCCCTACTTTCCTTCAGCTAGTCTAAATATTACTTGGCTTTGGTTCAAATCAAATCACCAGCAAGAGGCGCGAATTTGGCGCGAATTTCAAAGAACAACATGCTCGTATGCGTAAACGTGTGAGTTAGTGTATGTTCGTGAAGTTTTTCACGTGCGAGTTGGTTAATGCTCGCGAATGTGTACACTTACGTGTTGGTGTTTGTTTGTGCCTGTGTGCACGTTCGACTTGGCGTATGTACGTGAAAGTATGGACGTACAAGTTGGTACATTTACGTGAATGCCTGCCATGCGACTTGGTATATGTAAAGGAAAGTGTTCATATGTAAGTTGGTGTATATACGTGAATGTGCGTACGTGCGTGTTGATGTAGGTACGTGAATATCCGCACATGATCGTACAAAAAACTGACCTTGAATTAGTAATTAAAAGATGCGCAAGAATTTTTGGCGGTGTGGTACGTCCCCCCCCCCTCCCTATCGATTCGCACCTGACGTCTGGTACAAATCTCATGGGATAGGGGAGGAGGGTAAAGCACGAATTGCTAACCCCGTACCACGATAACTTACGGCAGTTGTAGAAAAGAAATCGGCTCCTATTTGATGGTGAACGATAAACAATGTTACTTAGCTTCACCCACTGTCCGAAGAAACGAGGTCATATGCCGTGGTAAATAAAAACATAAATTATTAATAAAGAGGAAAGCTCTCGGAATCTTCTTTCCTTGTTTCTTGCGGTATGTGTCGTGTTATATTCACTATATTTGAGTGTCGGAGTTGTTAAATTCATGTGAAATTTCACCATGGCGTTCATATGGTGCAATCGTTGATTCCCGCTAGACGAAATTCACCCGATGAGGCACTCACTACCCAGTGAATCCGGGCATAGGCATAGGTGCCTACGATCGAGACACCACGAGGCGAGGTTTTAATTATAGTGCCACATTTACAGTGCCATATTTATTTCGAACTCAAATAATTATCTCCCCCTCTTCAATTTCCCCCTGTGATGTTTTATGAATAATGAGCGTGACTCTCAAATTTGGCAGGGGTGAGCATGAATAACGACCCGCCAGACTCAGGGTGACCTCCCCCCCTCCTCCTCTTGTATGTTGTACGAAGGCATTGCATGGGGTGGGGGGGGGGGGGGGCAATAACTTGCTGCTGGCTCTCTCGGTTTTGAGCAAGGTAGGAAGGGCGGAGTACTAACACTCAACCGCACAGTGACCGGTAAGAAGGTGCAGCAAGTAGTCACCTCCTTCGTTACTCGAGCTTCAAGCCTTTCACATATTTTCCCTTTTCCTAACTTCAGCACTTCTATTACAAAGTTTAGACACTTCCTGACAACGATGCACTCATTGGTTGTTGTTTGAACAAGAGATTCATAGAGAAAGTGGTGAAGTTGGGGGAAGTAAAAATGTGTGGTAGGTCAGTCTAAGTAAGGTATTTGAAGCACTCGGATCCGGTTGTGGCGTAATTCTACTGCCTGTATCTTCCAAACATTTTCACTTCCTATAACTTTACCATCTTCCAGAACATCCTTTCATACAATACCGTTCAAAAGTTTAAGATCAACGACGAAAAGTGAATGAAGCAAGAGGAAAAGTGAACTAAATTTAAATTTCTGGGATTTTTTATTGAAAGTACTGTAATATGGATAGATTAACAGAAATATAATAGCAATAATATTTTATATTTAGCACAAAGAGAAAATATCCACCCTTAATTTCGATTATAGCAGCGCAATGCCTTCGTTATTCGACCAAAGAAAGCAAATAATCGACTGAATTTTTTGGTATTCTTCTTGCAAGAAAATCCAAAGGGCTTCAACACTTGTTGGTTGTCTTGATTTTACACGACGATCTAATGCATGCATCCCATAGAAGATCAAATGGATTGCAGTCCGACGACTGAGGTGGCCAGTCCAGTAAAGTTCGTTCATTTTCTTACATTTTCCTCAATAAATAATTCTCTCACAATTTCAAAATATATTTGAGAGCATCAATTTGCTGCATGATGAAAATTTTCCCAATCAGACGTCTCCCATCTTTGTTCAGAATTCCCGAAATTGAGTAATCTTAAAGTGTATCTCCTGCAAGACACTCCCAAAATATTACGCTACCACCGTCATGTTTTACCGTTGGTATAATGTTGGCAGAATTCATCCTTTCACCAGTTCTTCTCCTAAAAAAATATTCGTCGTGAGCTAAATATATCAAATATCGACTAATCAGTCAAAATAATTAATACATTTCCCTTGATTACTTGTCCAATTTTTATGTTCGCTCACCCGAAACAACCGCTTTCTCTTATTCATTTGATGCTACAAAGGTTTCCTTGTTGCATAGCTCCATTTTAAATCCACTTACAAGAGCCTCCTCATAAGCGTTGAAGTCTAGACAGTCATGCAACGAGCTTTACTAACTTGGCCTATCAGTTGCGGTCATGTGACCGTTACTAAGACTGGTACCTGGGATAAAAATATCTTGAGATTTTTCGGTCTTTCTGGGGGTGCCCTGAACGAATCCTGCCCTTATTTTGTCCAATTCCCTCAAAACTCTTGACATAAGAGTAAACAGCAGTGTAGAAAACTTGTACCTTTTTGCAAGTTCCTCCTAGGTTAGAACCTTTTCAAAGTCACCATATTTTGCCTCTTCAAAGAAGATAGCTAAACATTTGAGCCAATTTCAATGAAGATTTTTCCAAAATAAATTTCATGCAGAAATTATAAACATATCTCGAGGTTGTTAAATGGCACCGTGATAAGTAATATGGCATCCTTTGTTTACATTAAGAATGTATGCAACGATGTTGCTAAAATATTAACTGAATTTATAGTTTTAAGTCAGAACTGCCACAAGTATTCCCTGTGTGTAATAAATTTTGAAAGTTTGATTTGCTTTGTTTTCAAGTGAAGAGTCAAAACAATAATCCAGACCCCCAAAGTGTAAATGAATCTTTTATCCTTCTGGCACCTCAATTTTATCTAAACAGCTTTTCAACCACTCCCTTGCAAGCAAAAGCAGCCCTATGCATTACTCTCTGGTGATAACTTTAGCTATTAGTGAAGGTCTTTGGTGACTTGGGTAGACTGGTTTCCCACCACCCACCTCCATTCATTCGTGTAGGTTGATACAATTGACACAAGCCTGTCTCGCCTATGGCCCTTCCACTTTACAGGCACTCAAAATAGACTACACCCACTGAAAAGGCTTCTACCAAAGAACATCAACTCCTCCTACCTATTAGTTTTTTTCTGAGGTGAGCGAGTGCTGGACATATTGAGCTTATCTCTAAGGCAGCGTCTGATTCCCGTTCTTTTTGGAGGAAGGTTTATGTGTCGATCCAGCCAATGCAGTGTTGAGTTTTGAATGGTCACTGCATCTGAGTTTTTCTAGGCCAACCTTTCTGTGGCGGGGAAGTATGGTTTTATAGGTTAAACTCTAAGTGGACAGCATTTAGGAATCGGTCTGGAGTATCACGGCGCTGTATAACCTTAGGGAACACTCGCATTTGTTCCTTGGTCGAAGGTACTGTTCTAGCATTTGTTCCATGGACGATGGTATAGGACTCGCATTTGTTCCTTGGTCGATGGTACTGGTCTTGCATTTGTTCCTTGGTTGATGGTACAGGTCTCACATTTGTCCTTTGGTCAATGATTCGGGTCTTGAATTTGTTTGTTAGTCGATGGTATGGGTCTTGCATTTGTTCCTTGATCAATGGTACGGGTCTTGCATTTGTTTATTGGTCTATGGTACAGGTCTTGCATTTTTCCCTTGGTCAATGGTTCGGGTCTTGAATTTGTCCCTTGGTTGATGATATGTGTCTTGCATTTGTTCCTTGATCGATGGTACGGGTCTTGCATTTCTTCCTTGGTCAATGGTTTGGGTCTTGCATTTCTTCCTTACTAGATGATACAGGTCTTGCGTTTGTTCCTTGGTCGATGGTACAAGTCTCGCATTTGTTCCTTGGTCGATGGTACAAGTCTTGCATTTGTTCCTTGTTCGGTGGTACGGGTCTGGCATTTGTTCTTTGGTCGATGATATAGGTCTTGCGTTTGTTCCTTGGTCAAAAGTACGGGTGTTGCATTTGTTCTTTGGTCGATGGTACAGGTCTTGCATTTGTTCTTTGGTCAATTGTACAAGTCTTGCATTTGTTCCTTGATCGATGGTACAGGTCTTGCCTTTGTTCCTTCGTTGATGGTACAGGTCTTACACTTGTTCCTTGTTCGATGGTATGGGTCTTGTATTTGTTCTTTGGTCGATTGTACAAGTCTTGCATTTGTTCCTTAGTCGATGGTACAAGTCTCGAATTTGTTCATTGGTCGATCGTACGAGTCTTGCACTTGTTCCTTGGCTGATGGTATATGACTCACATTTCTTCCTTGGCTGATGGTACATGACTCACATTTCTTCCTTGGTCGATGGTATGTGTCTTGCATTTGTTCCTTGGTCCGATGGTATAGTTCTCGTATATGTTCCTTGGTTGATTGGGCAGGTCTCTGATTTATAAGCTGTCGCTGATTCCGTTTGGTACGGAGCGACTGTTGTTCCTACATGGAGCCAAGCTATAACGGCTCATTCTCTATAGTGAAATTTAAACAAAATAAAGATGAAGAAGTGGTGTAGTTCATAGATTGAGTTCTACACCTTCGGATAACAAGGCAAATTATTTACATTTCCTGTTTGATTGGAGAACAAATTAAGGTATCAGATAATATATAATATCCGATCTACGAGGGAGAGGTGGAAACATTTTTCCACGAATTTAAATCGTAATAGCAACGAGGCCGTGCCACGCAGAAAGTTTGTAAGGAGAGAACTATAAAGAAGGTAGTGAAGGTAGAGAAAGTGAAAATTGGTAGAAGTTATATATCTGCCCGGAGCCCGGAGGTTTAAAAATTGAAGGTGCCTCTAAGTACTGCGGCGGCAAAACTGTCAATAAAAATGATTGACTCATACAGTTCCTTCATGGTTTGTTAGAATTGTTGATTGGATAGGAGCGCTTAGTGTGGGTGAAGTGCGCCAGGTTCAGTGTGAAGGTGGCTAAGCAGCGCTAGAGAAAGCACTAGCATATATACTGCCTACTACGAGGCAATTTATGTTGTTTGAATAACAGTGAATACATACACTATCATCCACACATGCAGTATGATTTACTACGGGGCAAACCTCCCATATATTGGTCACAAACTGAAGAACAACTCAAGGAAAGAAACTTAAATGAGGGTCATTACAAGATTATGACATATTTATGGATTTTTAATGAATTATGAACAAACTACCTTTATTTCTAGTTCAAACTCCTATTTATTTCCATTTTAAGCTTCTATTTATTTCTATTTCAAACTTCAAAAGGAATTTCAAGCTTTATAATAAAGACAACTTTGCCGTCGTCGATTATATTGCTATCTTCCCATCAAGAATATCGTCAAATTAACAGCTTTCTTCTCTCCCTTTCAAACTCGTTTATTCCTTCGTGTGCTGTTTATAACACCAATAAATACATTACTATTCGATTAACTCCAACATAAGTGCTTTTGTTGCGGGAGCAATCTTTACTTCCTGATCCATTTCCACCCAGAACTGAGAGAGAACTAGAACCCTACAATCATCTTTGGCGAGGGCGACATTGATAGAGCAAAGCGCACGAAATTGCTTGGAATTCACCGTTTATTATACATTTTTTAACCGTTTGTTGGGGGATCAAGATTATTAGCGTTCGGCCTAGCATCTTCCCCGGTCTGGTGAACGTCTCTTGTTAGTTAATCGGATGTTGTCTGTTTGTAGGGAGGAAGAGTGAGAAGGGAAAAAAAAATCTGTATTTACGCTCACAGAACAGCGCAAGAATTCTAGTGTGGATCCAGTCTTCGCGCACGCAATTATTGCGACAATTAATTGTTTTTTCGCCCGCAATTTTGAACAAATGTTGATAATTATGTTTTTACATTTAGCAGTAAATATCTTCTGGCAAAGAGACCTTCCCTTTAGACACAGCGGAACTGAATCACAACCTTGTCAAGTTTAATTTCAGGCCAATTATGAAGGCAAAAATCTTTCATTCGAAGGAAAGAAAAAAAAATGGACAAAAAAGCCTCACCATTTTCAACTTTCATCATGATTGGCAAAGGTTATTGAAAGTTGTTCATCTTCACTCGTGTAACGAAACAATCAGATTTAGAATCCACGTACATAATCACCTGACATTGTAATGCGATATTACACATAATATGTACCCCGTGTGTGTCCTATATACAACCCACATATATATATATATATATATATATATATATATATATATATATATAAATACACAATATACACTAAACCTCGCCCATATCATATGTATGATATGCATTACTTTGTCTCACAATTTTATTTCATTTTTTTTTAACTAGGAGTGATATAAGAAGGTTAAAGATATATAAAAGGTCAACCTAACTCTTCTCGTAAATAAATCGTCTAACAAGCTAACCTGTCATCAACCATTTACCATCAATAAGAGAGTTCCGACTACCTTTTAACATAGAGGTTGAAATCACACCGGTAACTAGATGTCGTAAACTCACTTTTCAAAAGCGAGGAAAAACCAAGTCTCGGAGTTGCTTCCACCTAATTCCCCGTATCCTCGCTGATCAAATTGTAATAAACTGCTTACAAATTGTTAATAGATCTGGAGTGAGCAAAAACGAGCTGGAGGAAACCACACCGGCTATTATAGCGTTCCCTCAGGCACCTCATTCCCATTATTAATAATTATGTGTGCATAAAAGTAATGTTCTATTTAATAACCTGATATATGCATCCTTCCCGCAAAAAAATTAGCCGCTAAAACGGAATAGAACCCTTCAATATAAAGGTTTGTTCACTCCAATGGGTTGTTTGTTGTTTCTGTATCCAGCGTTAAAAGGTTCGATAACCTTCGAGATGGTACAGTTTTGCAAGGATTTTTTATAACGTTTAACGCCCTCTTTCGCCCTTATCTGGGTCTATACAGGCGGGGAAAAGATTGGAAGAGATTTAAAAGCGGGGCAAAAGACTTGAGAGAGAAAGAGCACCATTTTCTCTTGGGGCACTGAAATCGGGAGGGCGGGACGTTACCCCAGGTTTCAGATGTAGTGGGGGAAATACCCATGTTACTACATCCCTCCCTTACAAGGATGGGGGTGTATAGTTACTCCATAGGCTATGGAAATGTACTTGAGTCGAGATATTATAGATACCAATGGAAAAAAAATTCATCCAAAACGTGGAATCGAACCTGGGCCCAATTATATCGCAGCCGAAGCCCGAGCGTTGTCCTCATGGAGCAGCAATGGGCGAAAAGGCTAAGAAATAAAGCCCGAGCTTCTTATGCAAAGGTCGCTGGTTCGAATCCCAGTAGAAGATCATTTTTTTTCATCATTTGTTCTCTTGGGTTAGTCTATAAGGCGTTGGATTCCCAAGCCTGGGTACCGGGTTCGAATCCCGGCGGACACACAAAAACAATCGACGCGGGTAGGGAAGTTCCGAAAATTGCAGCGGATCGCAGTCTGGCGCGTGCGTACAGGCAGTTCCATCGCCATACTTCATCAGGAACATGGTCAATTGCACTTAATTTTCCTTTACACACACATTGTATTACTCTTCCGTTTCTCAGAATCCATCGAAGGATATTTCAGTCCGCACTCCCCTGACGTTGAAAAGTGGCTCTTCCTTGAGCCACATCAGGGTTCCAACCGCTCATTGGTTAGTGAGCAAACATTGTCCGGACGAGGACCTGTCTCCGCTTGCTAGTGATTATCCTTCTGATCTTTATGTTGTTTTTATCAGGTATGTGGACACCGGCAAAGTGAAAGGTGGCGTTAATAATTTTAATCTTAAAAAATTAATAGAGTTAGAAAAAAAATTAGGATCAATGAGAAAAGGTGTATTAAAAAAACAATCTTTAAGGAAAAATAAATGAAAATAAACTTTAAATAATTTGGCCTATTCCTTTTACCTTCAAATGTCAGTCTAGTAAAATAATAACTACCACTAAGACATTAATACTGCGGTCACATAGAAGCAACAATTGCATCATCGGTTGCTATATGGTTGGTGAAAGTGGTTGATAGTAGAAATTCTGCTACAATCGTTACTTTATGCGCACTACCATTAACTTGACCCCATTTAATAAAAACTAACTCAAAAATGTAGGAGATTCGAACCCTCTTAATCACCTTAAAAAAGTGTTGAAATTAACCTAGCAACTGCAGTCGCTAAATAAGAATCTGAAGATGCCCCCTCCCCTACCATATTAATGACCAGGGAACTATTACAGTAATCGACTTTCACCGCCCCATCAATGACTACTAATTGCTGAATTATTGTATTATTATTAATAATAATTAGGATTTTTGTATGGCACTCTTCAAAGACACTAATGGGGAGGGGGTGAAGGCATCTCAGCAAACAAACAATTTAATGCTACCGAAAGGGAGCTATATCAGTTCATACAAGTTAGGCCCTATTAAGAATATGGTTATTTAATTAACATATTTTTATTCTACTTATGTTATATTATCTAATATTCAGATGCTAATTTGTTTTTATTTTTTATTCTAAATGTATCAAATCTGTTTTTCATAATTTCGGTGCTTGAAGTGCTGACTACTTCTTGTCATAGACTATTCCAGACTTGAGCGATGCTATTGCTGAAGGCAAAATTTTGCGTCGGTGTTTTCAAATTCCACTTCTTAATCTTTTTGTCGTCAGTTGTAACATACATAGTGTCGTCTACTTTAGGTGCTATGACGGACCTCCTGATAAATGATGCGACTCTGTTGCTTTGTTTCTCGCTGTTATGCACCAACGGGAGAAATTTAATTTATTATCGATTTTAACTCTTAAATCTACTTTTTCCTTTACTTCTATAAACTCGGTATCTTGGATATAGTATTTAAATTTAGGATATTTTTTCCCAATGTAAAATGCAATATTTGGATGCATTAAGCTTCATGCCAAAATCGTCGCACCATTTAATCAACCTATTTAAGCAATTTTGTAAACAACTTCCGTCTTCTTTATCATTTATTATCTGCCCAAATTTAGTATCGTCGGCAAATGAATTTACTTGGCACTTCGTTGCAGAACCTATGGAGTTTACTAAAATTTAAAATAGGAGTGGTCTCAGAACGGAACCTTGAATAACCCCACTTGCGATCAGTAGCCAGTCGGATGTCATCCCGTTTAAAAGCACCCTTTGCTTATGATCTGTTAACCGACTTTTAATCCAAGTTATCGTGTTTTTTCGTGAATGTGCATAGATTTTAACTTTAAAAAAAGGATATTGAATGGGAGTTTATCGAAGGCTTTAGCAAAATTTAGATATATCACATCGCAACTTGAAGCCGAATCGACATCTTTTGCCACACGACCATAAAATGTTACTAGACTCCTGAAACAAGATCTCTCTTTCCTGAGACCGTGTTGACTATTTACTAATATTTGATTACTCTCCAAATAATTGCGTAATTTCATATCAATAATTGAATCCATATAAGTAAAGTCAAGATTACTGGCTTATACCTTCCATTTTCATCACGTCTACTTTTTTTGAATATGGGAACATTTGCTATTTTCCAATCCATTGGAACAAAGTTTGCTTTCAGAAAGTAATTAAACAGAAAAGCGAGTACATGGTCACCCCCCCCCCTCCCCAAACGATAATGCACACACTTTTTTTGATATATCCTTCATACATCCATTCACTAATCCCCTTTACTTTGCAGGATATGACAGAAGCAACGCCCGTGAACACAACTAGAACTCAATGGGAGCTCCAGCAAAGAATATACTGCGTCAAACATTACTACAAGTCAGGCTCGTTCAAGAAAGTGCAGGACACTTTCATGCATCAGTTCGAATGTGAAAAAGCCTCCTCCAAGGGCAGAATTTAGGACTGGGTGGACCACTTCGAGAACTATGGGACATTGGAGAACCTCACTGCAACCAGTGACAACCGTCCAAGACATTCAGGAAGCCCCAGGAAGCGTACAGCTGAGCTGGTCGAGAGCGTGAGAGATTCAGTTCAGCAGAGTCCAAAACGCTTTGTGCTCAAGCAGGAGAGTACTAGTAATGGATGTAAAGGCCTACCCATACCGAATACAGACAAAGCAGGCCCTTATAGCTTCAGGCAAGGAGCAGAGAAAGGCTATAGCAGTCAAGATACTGGAGATTATTCAGGAAACCCCAACTTTCCTTAACCTCTTTTGGACCTCAGATGAAGCTCACATCTATCTTGAAGGAAAGGTGAACTCGAAGACAGATGTCTCCAGACCAAATGAGGTAGCCACCAAGACCCTACACTTCCTTAAGTGCACGGTATGGACTGCAATCTCAGCCAGAGGCATCATCACACCATTCTTTTTTGAGGAATCTGGCGCGACAGTGACAGTCACCAAGGAGCGATATGTTGATGTCCTCAAAACCTTCAAGAAGGAGCTGCAGACCCTGTTCCCGTCGCTTATGGAGCAGTTCTGGTTCCAGCAAGATGGAGCAAGCTCTCACACCTCAAACCTGTCCACCTGTCCCGAGATTGGCTGAAAGAGAACTTTGGTGGCCGTGTGATCAGTCTCAAGACTGATTTTGAGTGGGTAGCTTACAGCCCAGACCTTAGCCCCGCAGATTTTTTTCTCTGGGGCTATCTTAAAGACAGAGTATACGCAGGGAGACCCAGGACCATCACGGAACTTAGGAAACCACCAGGGAGAAGATCAGAGCCATTAGTCGGTCAGTTTGTAAGGGCGTCATGGACAACTTTGTGCTGCGCCTCATAAAATGCACAGAGCTAAATGGAGGTCATCTCGAACACGTGTTCTAGAATAAAGAAGAAAAGTCCAAAGACTCTCATGTTTTGATATGATGTTTTTTAACACAATAAACTAGTTATCACCAAAGTTTCATTCAATCCTTGCAGAAAATTAAGAAATGAGGCCTATCGAAAGTTGGGGTCCTTTTTTGGGGGGTGACCCTGTATAACTGAATTTTCGTTCTTCGCTTCCTTAATATTTTGTGCGTATATCTCCTCTATTCCGATTGCTTTATCTGGACTTAAATTTATTAGCTGCACTATTTACTATTATTTCTTTCATGTTTGAAATGTTATGTATTTATGTTTTCCAGGCTTTCATTATTTAACTTCTTAATATTCAAAATAACGTTAAGAGATATTTTGGAGCTAATCGTTTGTCTTGCATTATTACTTGAACTAACTCTTTATTTCTTTTTCTGTAGTATAAAAAAATGCCTTGGGATTTTCGCTAATTCTAATAATCTATTTTTTCGTACTTGCATTTAGCCTCGTCCACTTTTTCCTTTTTGGACTTTGTAGGTTGATAATATTTTACAGTACAGAAAGCTATGAGGAACAATCAGTAGTGGGCCAGAGCAAGAACGTATGGTTCTCAGGGCTGGGAAAGGTTCAGTGAGTGGTCATGTAGTAGGATGCTGTAACATTTAAGATCATATACATATGTAAGAAGACTGACCCTAAAGGTAATTCTGTTTCGAATAACAACCAGTGCAGGTCACGGAGCAAGAAAGTTGTACGAGAGAAATGGCCACGGCGGAGACCTAGAACAGGAGCTGCTAAGATTTGACCCTATTTGGTGGAACCTAAAAGTGGAAGACTGTTGGAGCGGCAAGAAAGTTGCAGTAGTCAAAGGCGAGGAGTTAAAAAGACATGAATGGTAGTAATCTCAAAGCTGTTGTGTTCGCAGTCTGAACGGATGCTGCTGAGACTAAGATGAGAGCAGAGAGAGGATTTACAGTAAATAGCAACATGAGTTTAGAGAGATAACTGACTATTAAAGGGACGCTCAAATTAGTTCAAATAAACAACTATTAAGTGATAAATTATTGTATTATTGAAGATAAATGGCTATTAGCTCATGAATTTACTTAAAATAATTGGCACAAACCAACTAGGCTATCAATAACACGAAGTAATGAAAGAGTGGTACGCGAAAAAATCGGTGAAATCATGGTAGAAAATTAAGGAAGAGGTCACTTAGAGGAAATAGGAGTGTGAGAGAAGTCAGAGTTATATATTTTATTATCAATAAATAGAGGAAAAATAATGAAAAAGTCCTGTTCATTTCTGAAAGTATTATCATCCTTTACGCGGGGGATCTCACTACGCCAATAATAATACTTTTAGGAATAATCGCTGACGTAGGATTAATGATGAAAACCCTGGACAAGGACTTCTCTAATATTGATTCAATTAATTCTTTATTCAAAAGATTTGACGTTCTTTTCCCACAGTCTTTTAAATCTTGCACAAAGAAAGAAAAGCTTTTGAAAGCGTTGGCCAAAGACCACTGTTAGCTAATCTCTTTTTTTTCGTCTCCAAGGTTGAGATTTGTCCTTTCTTTTGTTTTTGTAGTGCGCAGGAAAGGAATTCATTTCTTCGCTTCTTTTCCTTTCATTTCACGACTCAACGACGACGCGATTCGTTCAGTTATGAGTTTTCGTCATCCGCTCGCCTAATCCTCTCGCAGAGACAAACACTGGATGAACGCGGGGGAAGGAGGCGGCGGCTAAGAGGCAGGCTAAGGCAAGTTACAATTTGGGCCTTTTTGCAAGAAACTACTAATAGTCTTTTGCAAGAGGCTACTGCTAGTCCTTTACAAGAGGCTCCTGCTAGTATTTTGCAATATGTTTCTTCTAGTCGTTTGCAATAGATTACTAATTTCCTTGCAATCTTCTATTGCTGGTCCTATGCAGGAAGTTATCGCTCATCCTTTGCAAGAGGGTCTTCCTAGTCCTTTACATGAGGCTACTGTTTGTCCTTTCCAGGAGACTACTACTAATTTGCAAGAGGCTACTGCTCTTCATTTGCAAGAGGTTACTGATATTCCTTTGCAAGTGGCTACTGCTAGTCCTTTGCAAGAGGCTACTGCTAGTTATATACAAGTCGATACTGCTAGAGCTTTGCACAAGGCTACTGCTAGTAATTTTCAAGGGGCTACTGCTAGTAATTTGCAGGAGACTACCGGTAGTTATGTGCAAGGGGTACTGCTAATCCTTTGCAAGAGGCTACTAATATTGCAAGGCAATAGGCTACTAATGTTTCAATGCAAGAGGCTCCTTCTCGTCATTTGTAAGAGGCTACCGCTAGTCGTTTGCAATACGAAACTGCTAATCGTTTGTAATAGGCTGCTGCTAGTAAATTGCAAGAGGTTACTGCTGGCCCTTTTTCCTACATATTTGCCCCCGTCTACTGTAAGTTTTCTATTGCCTTTGATGTCTTTTATTTCCATCTGGACCCGAGCTTTCCCTATTTATAGTTCACAACAAGGAACTACAAAAGAGATAGTAGAATTGCGTATCCCAGAGCGACATTGCCTCTATTAGTCGTTTCTTATGGTAACTCGAATTATGTAACTTCAACACATTTTTTTTTACCTCAGCTAACTCCACCACTTTTACTTTCTTTATAAAAGGGATGTTAAAGATGCCTTCGTTGGTTTTGTTTCTTTATTTATTTTTTTTTAAATGACTACAAACACTCTTCGTACTAATGCGTTTGCCAAAGTTTTCAAAAGCGCTTTCCAACCTCGCTTTTCATCCTTGTCTGTCTTAGATTTCTCTTTATTTGTTCTTTTCTTGTTTGTCTGCTGTTCTTCTTGTTTGTTCTCACCCCCTAAAGAGACGCGATGACGGATGAAAGAGGTACGCGTTTACCTTCATCATAGAATCTCAATTATCCTCAAAACATTTAATTTTTTCACGCTTCCAAAGTGGTGGTTAGGGTCTACTAAAAGATTTCATATCCGCCTGTTTCTTTGAGTCCATTAAATTTTCTTCCTTTTACACGAATTGTGCTGAACTCTTCCCTCCTTGTAAACCTCAGAAGTCATGGATAACGATCAAGCGACTGATTCTCTGCCTTTCTTTCGTTACCAAATTGTATGGATACTTGCTTCAATGACGTCATTAAAGTTTTAAATTAGCTAACCAATGCTCTGCTCACCTCAAGACTTTCTTAGCTACCGATTATAATTCAAATGCTAGAAGCAGCACGCCTTATGGTTACGTAAGCCAAATAGACATTACATTTGATCATGCCTTTCTCTAAAATCTTCCGCCATGTACGCAAATAAGGGGGGTGCACATATACATCATCACAGAAATATATACGTACACGCACATTGTTTTGTGTGCAGCTAAATACCCTCTCTGTATTTAGTATACTTATATGTTTCTTTTATTACCGTATATTTCCTAACTGCCTGGAAGATGGTCGATCGAACTCTCTGACGTTATGAATCAATGGTAAATTCATGTCTTTCTTAATCGTTCGATCAATTATTCTCAATTAATTAGCGACACGCCTTTTTCATTGGATTTTAGGTTATCCCTTAAATTATTCGCCTCCATTATTCTTTCTGGTTTAGGGTGATTATATTTTGACATTTCACATATGCGAGGAAAGCTAAAATTCCTTAGTAATTTATTTAATGTAGTCCAATTCGGTGGTCGTGAGGCGACTACGACTCAAATCGTAATGAACCTTATTAGAAAATTAAGTATTTAGGTATACTTAGATCAACAAAAAATAACTTCCATATTGGTATAGCAATTTGTATTTATGTACACTTAGATACAGCAAAAAGTACATATTTTATTGCAACTTATATTTTTGTATACTTAGATCGAGCAAAAAATATTACAATATTGGTATTGTAATTTGTATTTGTGTATACATAGATCGAGCGAAAAATAATGTCCATATTTGTATTGTAGTTTGTATTTATGTATACTTAGATACAGAAAAAATAACCTCTATTTTGGTATAGCAATTTGATGATTGTGGTATTAAAGAAATCTTTTTTTGAAGGAGCCCTGAACATTGAAAATAAAAATGGGCTTATATTTGTGCAAGGCAGCATTGGCTTATTTATTTCAAATATTGATAGCTTAAGAACTTTTACTTTAGCACAAAATGGTTACTGTAAGTGAACCATTTTCATAACAACTGATAGAACTTCCTCATACATCTCGAATCACCAATTAAGATTCCTATTTAAACTCCAAATAACACTCATCTTCGGACCTCACAACCTCTGTTTCAAATCGTAGCGTGCAACTACCGTCGATTTGGTTGGTCGGTTAATGGCGTCCCAAGTGAAATACTTTTACGATTTAAAAAAACATTATAACCCTTCTCGAGTATTGTATTTTTAAAACTAGTTTGTTTCCGTATAGGTCATCCTCCTTCTAAAATTTCGACTTGTTTCTCTATACACCCTGACCAGATAGATGTCTCTTGCTTAGTGTCAACTTGTTAGCAAGACACTAAACTCAGTCAAGCATTATGTTTCACAATTATGGGGGCCGTAAATGTCCGTCTTAGTTTAAATGACAGCTTTGTAAAATGCCGCAAATCTATACTATAATTTTTAAATGCTCTGAGAATATCATAAACAGTCTATTTGCGTATGACAAAAGAATCCACACATACTGTTCAAGATTCCACCGATTTTATTACCTACTTCTCTAACAAAATTGTTCATATTCGATCTCTGAATCCCTCAGCGCCTGTTTCTCTCCATTCTATAATTACCTCCCCATTTGCGTCCCAACTGTTCTTTTCTTTTTCTTTACCCCTTAACGTTAAATGAAAAATAACCTCTATCCCTTCTTCGTAAAAGACCAGTTCTCTCTTAACTATTTTCCTACAAATCTTTATCTTAAATTGAATCTGTTCTTCTCCTTTACCCATCTTTAACATTTCCCTCTTATCTGGTATGACACCATTTAATATCAAAGACGCTACTCTTACCCCTATCCTAAAAAAACCCTATCTTGAACCCGCAAAGACTTGCTAAGCTCCGCTATAATCTTTCAATTATAGTTGTTTTCTACAGTCCTCGAAATGCTACTAGTATCAGCCAGGATTGTAACCAAATTTGAAGCATGACAAAATCCATTAGGGCCTATCAAAAGTCATCAAATTTAGAATATTCAAAAACCAAGAAATCCACTAAAATATTATACTACATACAGACACCAAAACATATTTATAATACACACACATACACACACACACATATATATATATATATATATATATATATATATATATATATATAAATATATATATATATATAAATATATATATATATATATATATATATATATATATATATATATATATAAATATATATATATATATATAAATATATATATATATATATATATATATATATATATATATATATATATATATATATAAATATATATATATATATAAATATTTATATATATATATATATATATATATATATATATATATATATATATATATATATATATATAAATATATATATATATATATATATATATATATATATATATATATATATATATATATATATATATATATATAAACTTGTCTTTTTCATATGCGAGCTTACTTTTCGTTTAAATGAACTGAAATTAGAGCAATTTCCAATATCCCCAAGCAATGCATTTCCTCAAATCAAGCTTCCACTTTTATTTATTTTTAATATTCCATCAATGAACTAGGGTCCTATCATCAGCCTCCAGCTAAAAAGTGTCTTATTTCTAATTTAACAATTTTCTAATACATTTTAAACAGCTGGCTCATGTAAACCCTTAAAGATCTCCTTTTAAAAGAAAACATCTTTAGTATCCTCAACCTAACCAAGTCATTAATTACCTCAAGGAAGGTACAATTTTCATTGCACTTCTCTGTACTGATTCCAGAATGTTGATATCCACCCTACAATGTCCTCTCCAACAATCATGATAACTTACAGTTTGACTTCAAGACTGGGCATATCATTGAATCATCTCTTCTAAATGTAATTAACCGACTTGGTCGAGCAGGTGATAGCAGTCAGCATTCCATTTTAATAATTCTCTATATATCGGCAGCTTTCAGCTACGCATTCAGACTTCTCTTCTATACCGTCTTTGTGAACTCATAGGTGTCTCTGAATCTGCCCTCGACTGGTTTTTGCTCGCAACTCTCATCTCGCACTTGGTCTGATAATTTCGTGAGTGATACATTTAGGCCGGCGAAGATGATTTTGGTGTTTCCCCAAGGCATGGTTCTTGAGCCGTTCCTTTTCAATTTCCCTTTAAAATCCTTATGTTTCGCCTTGTCTAGGATTACATTTCTATGTTGTTGACACACAATTATTCTGTATTTATCTTTTTTTTCTATCGGCCTTTGCTAAGATACTTTGAAATCTTTTATCTGCATGCGAATCATTACTAAATGACTCTCGGAAAACTTTTTAAAAAATATCATGGTAAATGGGAGGTATTACTGGTAAGTTCTATTTTAGATATGCCTCGCTGTAAAACTAGTGATTTTTTTTCAACCTTGTGGGTTCAATGTTTTCCTTTTCTGCCCATGTGAAAAATATTGGCGTTACTTTAGATAGATAATTACACTCTCAAAGCTTCTGTTGCTTCTCTATCTGCTTTTTCCACTATAGCAGTCGCATTCGCCCGCTCCTTGATCACGATAGTTTTGAAATTGCCATCTCCGCCTTCATTACATCCTACTTTGACTACATACTTTACCTAGTGTCCTAAAGATTTTCCAGTCGGTGCTTTCTTCCACCGAGGACGTTTCTATCGCGCAACTCTCCTGCTCTTGAGAGCCCTACATTCTGGCTATGCCTCCTTACTGTAGTCATCCTCTAATCGTCCTACAAGAAAGTATATTGATTGATTAAACATTGAAATCCATAATAAATCCGAGAAATTTGCTAACTGACAATTACTGATGTTTTTAATTTCTTTTGAACGCTATTTCGTGTCTTGAAATTTAGATATTATGTCTTAAATATTGATTGAAGTTCCTTAAGATTTAATCATTAATGCGTTACTCTATCAAATGTTTTCTTGAAATCAACATAAATCGCATCCAATTCTCTTTTCGAAAGCCACCGATTGCCTCTCTTGATTATTGATTCTAAAATTTCTAATTTTCATAATTTTCGTTGGTAAAACACCCTGTGTGCCGAAAAAAGTGAGCTACGATCAGAAAGGAAAGTCGTCTTCTTTGTTTGTTGTGCCCTCCAATCCCAATCGTAATATTCTTTTCTGAAACTCTTCTGTGCCAACACGCATTTTTTTTTCATCTCATCTTCCGGTGGAAGCAAGGTAATTACACTTTCCAGAAAACTTCTTGGGGCGACTCTTCAAACTTCGGCTGGAGTTCCTCAGGGTTGTGGTTTACCGCATCATTTACTGTGAATTTTCGCTTATTAACTACGGACGTCCGTGTTGGTTTTGTTATCTCCACTTTTTTTGTGATTTCAGATGAAACTTAGGCCTTTGGGAGATGGATGAATAAATCTAAATTCACTCTTAAAAAATTAATTGACTCAGTGGTTAAAGAGCAAAAAACACGTCAGCCGAAAGTCCAGAGTCAAGACCCTGAACTATATATTATTCGGATGTTTGCCTTATATAGCTTTGTATATAATAGGGTAGTTTACTTCTCCTACTAGCGCAGCAAATGAGTAGTTAAGACAGAAGAAAAAAATGTAATATGAAAAACCTTGATAGATGTATATTAAGATGATAAAAAATGGGTTTAAAATAGTCAATAATAAGGGAAAGTCGTGAAAATAAGGATAGGTTAGTCTTTTTCCTGGTGCTCAAGGCATCTATTTATTTATTTTATTTTTATTTATTTTATTTTTTCCTTTTAATTTCTCCAGTTAGTTCCCCGGGAAGCTATTTTTTTAATTGTCTACCCCTTGCCTTTCAAATATTTTTTTGTCAACTTCTTAGTTTTCTTGGTACCTTTTTATGTTTTGTTCCTTTAGTTACGTTTTATTTTATGTTTTGCAATTTTTCTCTTCTTTGCTTACTTTAACGTGAATCTATTCTGTGTTGCATCTACTTAATTGTGATAGTTTGTCTTGTTTACTAAAATTAAATTTACTTTTGGCACAATTATTATTACTATTAGATTTTTCACTCTTTTGTTTCTTTTTATACACATATATATATATATATATATATATATATATATATATATATATATATATATATATATATATATATATATATATATATATATATATATGTGTGTGTGTGTGTGTATGTGTGTGTGTGTGTGCTCTATATATTTTGACATGTGAGGTTGTCTTTGGCATTGTCTATATCACATAAAGATTGTTTCTTCTATGGAGCAGAGTCTACCACTCTGAACCTAACTGCCTTAGACACTACTTTACGTCTTTCTCGTGACACGTCTAAATTTATGCTTATAGGCGAGATGATTTCTTCCTCGACCTTTTCCCAGGTGATGTGGATTTAATTGGCAGATGGTGGAGAGTCTCGTCTGTATCTTCCTACCGAGTAACGTTGGCTTTAAAAGGGGCTTCTTCAACCTTATTTTCGCCTTCCTTAACATTCAATTCCAGTTTATATATCTTAATCCGTATGTCTTCAAAGATTTCTTCGGTATTCATTTTTCTGGGAAGGGTACTTGCTCATTTCCTAATATAGATAGGTTTAACCTTGTTTTGTTTTTATTACTTTCCGTTTATTACTTGCTTCCTATAAGGCTTGGGCTTCACTTTCGTTCTTTGGCTTAATCCTTGTGTCCGGTCGTTTCGCTGTTTGTCCTTCCGTGCTGGTGCTATTGTCATTGCAATTTGGGGTTTCAATCTGTTAGCTTGAAACAATTTTTATTACAGTATTTTCCATGACGGTGGACTATCCAGAAACCATATTTCGCTCATGCCATTGTTAGCTAACATCAGGTTTAGCTCAGTGGCGACCGTTCCCGGCTGCGTGAGGTTTTGGCGGAGGCATACAAAATACAGGTTAAGATCATCGTTGAGTCCTGGTTGTATATTTTCAGGTTCGTCTTTTTAGACTTGTTTTCAGTAAAGGCTGCCTTTGCAACCTGAGCGTGCGTAGTGTTCGTCCTTCTGGTTTCTTCCTGTTTTCTCTCTTGCGTCTTATTTCGGATTAGGTCTTTTTCATGGACAGGTCATGATCATTGTTAATGACTTTGAGTGGAGGTCTTTGGGCAAGTTTAGTAGGGACTAATTCGAAGGTGTTGGCGAGGGAACGATTGGTGTGAGTTAGGGGCAGAGAAAGTCACCCATAATAATATCGACCCCACCGCCTCTCCTAAAGGTTCTAAAATGGTGAAGATAGGTATATCCAGTGGGTGGAGTGGCCACGAAAATTGACTTTGTAGAAGGCCCCCTCTACATGTTGACTGTACTAATCAGCAAATATCATATTCTTACAGATTCCATTACCATCACACACTTCCCAACTCCTTTGAACATAGTCTTTTAATTGTACAAAATTAATCTAGGTATTTACCCTCACCACATGATTCTTGAGACTACTTACTAGGCTAAGGATACATTCATATGATTAAAAATATTTTATTTGTAAACAGATTTATTCCTTTCGTTATCATTATCTGGATGATTACATAATTAAATTTTAGGAGTAGGACTTCTTTGAATTGAATAACCTTTTAGCTTGTGGTTATAACCCGCCTTTAATAGCTTTTAACTATTTATCAACTAACATAAAATTCTAATAAACATGTCTGAAATATGACAGATATATAACCCGACTCCGACTCCACCCTTTGAAAAACCCGACTTCGACTCCACCCTTTGAAAAAGAGAATCCGACACCACCATTTGAAATAAACCAGACTACGATTGCACCCTTTGAAAAAACACGACTTCGACTCCACCCTTTAAAAAAACCTGACTCCGACTTCACCTTTCAAAAAACCCGACTCCAACTCCACCCTTTGAAAAACCCCAACTCCGACTCCACCCTTTGAAAACCCCCGGCTCTGACTCCATCCTTTGAAAAATCTCGAGTCCAACTCCACCCATTGAAAAAAAACCCGACTCTGACTCCACCCTTTGAAATAGACCCAAACTCCGACTCCAACTCCACCCTTTGAAAAAACCCGACTTCGAATCCATCGTTTGAAGAAAACCCGACTCCAACTTCAGTCTTAAAAAAACCCTGACTCCGACGCCACCATTTGAAATAAACCCGACTCCGATTCTAGCCTTTGAAAAAACCCGACTTCGACTTCACCCTTTGAAAAAACCCGACTCCGACTCCGACTCCACCCTTTGAAATAAACCTGACTCCGACCCACCCTTTGAAATAAACCCGACTCCGACCCACCCTTTAAAAAAACCCGACCCCGACTCCGACTCAACCCTTTAAAAAACAGACTCCGACGCCACTCTATGAAAAAAAAACCGACTTCGACTTCACCCTTTGACCCCGCCCCCCGACTCCATCCGTGGAAATAAACCCTACACACTTTGAAAATAAAACCGACTCCGACTCCACCCTTTTAAATAAACCCAGCCCCGACTCCACCCTCTGAAAATAACAGACTCCGACTCCATCCTTTGAAAACCCCCCGATTTCAACTCCACCTTTTCAAAACCCCCGACTCAGACTCCACCCTTTAAATAAAACCCCACTCCGACTCCACAACCCTGCTTTTGACTGTTCCTTGTATGTACCTATTCCTCTAGACGCCATGCCTTACCGGTCCCAGTATTTCGAGTAGGATTTGTCTTCTTTACTCTGTCTACTTTATCCCCCCTTGCCTTCCTTCCTGTGGCCTCTTTTATTCGTTTGCACTTAAAATACCCTCGTTGGTTAACGAATTTCGTTCCTTTTTGTACTTTTTTCAATGTCCCTATCGACCGAGGCTGAAATACCCTTAAGTGGACTGGCGTCTATTGCGAAGCGAGCGCTTTCACATAATTTCCCTTCCCCTTACTTCACCACTTTCTCGATACATATTTCTACAAACCTTTCTGGTAGAAATGTGCTCGTTAGTTTTCCTTTTTTATGATTAAAAACTTCATTCATTTAAAAAAAGAGGGAAATCAACGAAGGCATCTTTGCATTTTTTAGTAAATAGGTGCTAAAGAGAGTGGTGACGTTAGGTGAAGTAAAGATATGATCTCGAGTAGGCAACTTCGATCACTTAGGTTTGGAGGGCACGCATCTCTCCCGGAGCTGTTTTGGCTTGACACAGATTGGTTTCTTTAATAGTTAATAAATACAAAAATAAAATGACACTCAACTCGCGAAATGTATGTAATAAAAAAATCTACCTGGCAAAGTCTCAAAATTATTCAGATAACTTTTAGTTTAGAAGTAAATTAGTCCACTCGAGTATTCTGAAGTGCACCCTTTAGGTAGTTGCCCTTGAATAAAGGCCTTTGAGGTCAGTGGCAATCATTTGGGATCCTCACATTAATTAAATCAGACTGAGTAACGAGAGAGCAATTCACACATTTGCTTTATTGCCCCTTCCCCAGTCAAACCCCACAAGAGCGTCTTTTTATGGAGATATGTAAAAAAGGTGAATTGCAGAAGAACAGAATTAGGAACCAGAAAAACCCTTTGTCTACTCACGGTCACATCAAGAAACGAAAGAAGGCAGAATAGAAGATGAGTGCGGCGAAAGTGGGTCCATTGGGATGGAAATTGCAGTATTGATTTTGTGATTGTAATTTTATAAGTAATATTCGTCAATGCTCATCTTAAGCCTATTGTAATATTAGAGATGCTTTGTTAAGAAGCTTGAAGCAGCTAAAGCGGGAAGGTGAGAAAGGAAAATAAAGAAGCACGCAGTTCACGCACGCAGTTCACGCAGGGCATATAACCCGCTCGCTTTGCAATCGCCACGCTAAAATTTTATTTCTACTGGCTGATCTCTTTTCTAACTCAAAAAGAAACTCTTTATGTCAATGAAAACATGAAGGAAAGAGAAATGTGTGGGGAAGCGTAATTACACCCTAGGGAATGGAAGGAAGTCACGCAACTCTCCTAGCCAGCTCCTATGCGGCAGGACTCGTTTGGTCTTTCAACGACCTTTCGCATCCGCGCAGAAAGCAAACCTACGTACATACACGCATACAAACATTTATGCATGCATACATACACATATTTCGGATACCCAAAAGCCTCAGAGGTTTCTGTGAGCAATCGTCTATCATAACCATCTCTCGTCAGTGATATCCAAACGAGACACATGAGTACTAACAAGGGCAACCCGATTCCGCTCACCAAAATAACAGAAATAACGCCAGGGTAAAAAAGTTTTGAATTCCTGGCCGGGACTCGAACCCGGGTTTGCTGATTGCCGGTCAGCAGACCCGGGTTCGAGTCCCGGCCAGGAATTGTCTTCTCGGTAAAGGGTCGCCTTCACTGTGCCGCCCTCTGCTCCCTTTGATTCTGGATTCTTCTAATCTCCCTCTCTCTTGCCTTTAAAAAAAACTCCGGTTTCTTGTCTCATTTGCTCATTCGCGTACAATTCTTATTCCTCTTGTACTATATGTATATATATATATATATATATATATATATATATATATATATATATATATATATATATATATATATATATATATATAAAACCACTGTATAGGAGCCAGAAGTTTAATTTACGAGACTAGTTTCGATATGTAGTTTATCATACCCTCTATCAATTTAAAAGTAGAGTGAAAAAAAGATAATTGTATATCCTTTCTTGATGTAAAAATTGTTAGTCATTGACAAAATTGTCTTCACTGTGTACCGAAAACCAACCCATTCCAACTCTTATATCCATTTCTTTTCTCATCATGATATTAACATTAAGCGAGTCGTTACATCAGGTATGTTTTTGAGAGCACTTAGGATATGTGAACCTTGCTTTCTAGAAGACGAGATTACATTTATAACATGCAGTTTCCTTGACTTAAATTATCCCCTCTACGTGATCAATGAAAGTTTATCTAAAGCAAAATCCACTCATTACCGTACCAGGGATAAAAACAAATTTAGTAATACGAAGTGTCTATCCTTCCCTTTGTCTCCCCTCCTTAATGGAGTGAACAAAGTTATTTCTCCAGGCCTAACCACATTTAAATACCCTTTTTCTATCCTTAAATCTTTCTCTTCGACCACGCCAGTGGATAAGCAAAATCACGTGTGGCTCTGCAAACTGTCCCTCATTGTACATAGGAGAGACCGGAAGAACCTTAACAAAACGAATTTATAACATAAAGGTGATGTCAGACGAGACAGTGCCCCATCTAGTATTTTTAATCATATTAGCAATTTCAACCACCAAATTGACTACTCAAAGGCACAAATCATATATAATTGTAAAGCTTTCCGTAAAAGAAAAATAGTATAATTTATATTAATAGGAGAAATTCCCAATTTTAATTTGTCAAATAGCTAATTGAAATGCAGCTTCAATTCCCGTAACCTCATCGTAAACAACTTAATCAACGATATTAGACCTAACCCCCATGATTAATGACCTTTTTCCCTAGTTTTGTGTTTCTTTGTGTTTTTTTATCTGTACGCTATTTATAGACTTTTGTAACAATCGCATTCTCAGTATACGACTGAAGAGGGTATGATAAACTACATACAGAAACTAGTCTCGTAAATTAAACTTTTATGAGGGGCGGTCAATAAGTTTTGCGAATCGGTAGGACAAAACAGAGGAAGAGAGATAGCTGTTTGTGGTGGTGTTAGGACAAGTTATGACAAGTCCGAACCTTCAGCCGCACGCTCTTGCCTCGTCTATTTGAGAAGCAATAGCTAATCGCAGATCGTCAGTCACAAATTTGTCAACAATGGAGAAGGTTGAGCACCGCGCAGTGATCATATTTTTGACAAAGGAAGCCAAGAATGCAAAAGAGATCCATGAACGCATGGTTGCAATGTACACCGACACCGCCCCTTCCTATGCAACCATTGCTCGCTGGAATAGGGAGTTCCGCCATGGTCGTGAGTCCCTTGAAGATGACCCCCGTCTAGGACGCCCGTCAGATGTGACCAACGAGCACAATGTGGCCCGTGTGGAGAGGATGATTCTCGAAAATCGACGGGCGAAGGTCGAAGAAATCGAGCGACAACTTGGAATATCACATGGAAGTGTTATCAACATCATCCACGACAATTTGGCCATGACTCAGGTCTCTGCCCGTTGGGTCCCTAGAAACCTCACGCCCCCTGATTGACTTCAACGTCATCAAAGTCCACAAGGCCAAAGTTGCACAAGCTGCCCTGCGCGAGTGCGGATATTGAAGTCAGGGTAGTTAAATTAAAAAATAATAAAACACTTTTCCTCATATCTCGTTTTATTTATATCCGAATAGCAAAACTTATTGACCGCCCCTGGTAGTTCCTATACAGTGGTTTCACTATTATAAACCATAACTCGCTAGTGAGTTCTTTTACTTATATATATAAAAAAATATTTATATATATATATATATATATATATATATATATATATATATATATATATATATATATATATATATATATATATATATATATATATATATATATATATATATATATGTCGTAGAATGACTCCCGACGATATTCCATATATCACTATTCGTTGAGGGAACTTCCTTAATTATCTTTAGAGTGCGTTACTGTCTGGCGGCCGATATTATGTATCTTCGATATGCTTAAGAAGTGGAACTGAGCTCAAGGATAATAATATTGCTATCATTAATAAAATAGAGTTTTAATAATAATAACTATCAATAAACACAAGACGGAAAATATTGACATAAACAGAATGGAAAGGGTCGTGGAGACTCGGGCTAATCTGAGGATTTAAAGGATTTAAAAAGGTAAAACAAATATAGAGTTAAAGAGATGGGATGGTTCGATAAACCATTTAAAGCACAGGATAGAATTGACAAAAGGGTTAAGTACTCAAAGGTGACGTTTGGCTTACGTAACTTTTGCACTAGTGGTGCAGTGGAAGGTGGCGCAAAGGAGTTTCGGTCCGCTGGCGAGTTCCAGCCGAAGGGGGGGAATAAAAGGATCCTGACGTGGCGTCTTGGGAAGGAGAACCATTTCTCGACGAACGGCTTGAAGAACAATGGCTGTTCTAGGTTGTTCTCTTCTGAACAAAGGGGGGATGAGAACCGTCTCTTGTCTACGGGCTCAAGAACAATGGCTGTTCTAATGTTGTTCTCCTCTGAACAACAGGGGGGGGGGGTGAGAACCGTTTCTTGGCGAAGGGCTCAAAACGAACAATGGCTGTTCTAATGCAGTTCTCCTTTGAACAACAGGGGGGGGATGAGAACCGTTTCTTGACGAAGGGCTTAAAACGAACAATGGCTGTTCTAATGCTGTTCTCCTCTGAACAACAGGGGGGGATGAGAACCGTTTCTTGGCGAAGGGCTTAAAACGAACAATGGCTGTTCTAATGCTGTTCTCCTTTGAACAACAAGGGAGAAGGGTGAGAACCGTTTCTTGGCGAAGGCCTCAAAAGAACAATGGCTGTTCTAGTGCTGTTCTCATCTGAACAACAAGGGGAAAGCCTTGGGGACTTGGCGTCACAGAAGGCTCGAACCTTTGGCACTCAAGGAATATTGTCCTCCTTCTGGACAAATGATGGTGAATCTCGAGGTCGAGGTCCCTTGGCGCACAAAGGGAGAGAGGGTCGGGGTGATGTTTCGCGACGAAAATCTGGATCTCCAATCTGATCTTAGTGGTAAAGTTTCCATATAAATAGCCAGGACATCTCCTTGGCGTGGGGGAAAA
The DNA here is from genome assembly GCA_963969495.1 of Ceratothoa steindachneri. Classification (NCBI taxonomy): domain Eukaryota; kingdom Metazoa; phylum Arthropoda; class Malacostraca; order Isopoda; family Cymothoidae; genus Ceratothoa; species Ceratothoa steindachneri. The sequence continues at coordinate 99,792,009 of OZ018335.1, read as the reverse complement.
TGGAGTGAAAGCTTGGAGGGAACGCACAGCCGGGCCGGAGAACAATGCCTTATCTGCTCATAAGCCTAACTCAATCTGGCGAGGTCGGCGTATGGGGGCGAACGGGGGGACGATAACCTCCTTGTTTAAACATTGTCATCCGGTAGCTGCGATAAGGCTCCAAGCTTCGAATCGAAGATGCACGTGGGCAGCATCGTGGTTTTAAATAATATGGGATAGGAGTTGAAATTAACGCAGCTTCAACCCGTTCTATCACACCCCTCCATTCCAGGGGAAGTTGTCACTTCGAAAAAAAAAGAGAGAAGGGACAACGATAGAGCTCCGTTGTAGGGAACTCGTTTTCTTGTACCAACCGTACCTTCCTGCACCTAACTAGTATTACCTCAATACATATGATTATTTTGATCTTTAGATTACAGGGGAAAATAACCTTTAATACAACTTAATAAAAAAAAGGGGCATGGAACAATGAAATGATATAAAATTATTACATACGGGACAAAATAATTTATACGTAAATTAATGGGTACAAATATATATACATACAAAAAAAATTAGACATTGAGCGTTACAAAAGTTAGACATATACATTAATTAATTATTTTATAAGACAATCTTAATTTAATTCATACAAGACGGTATATACCTACAGGGAGATACTAATCCTATGAATACACTTACTCTACGCTATTCGGTAACGCATTCCTACTGAGTGCGTCAGCGACCTGGTTATCGGAACCTTTTATCTAATTTATTTTAAACTGATACTCTTGCAAGAGTAAACTCCAGCGCATGATGCGGCCGTTTAAGTGTCTCACATTCCTAATATAGGCTAACGGACGGTGGTCGGTTCCTATTTGAAATTCTTTACCTATCAATTACATCTTGAATTTGTCTATGACCCAGATAATTAATAGAGCTTCCTTTTCTCTAGTGGCATATCTCTTTTCGCGTGGTAATAGTTGATGACTAGCATATGCAACTGGATGACTCGTTCCGTCATCCACGTATTGAAGGAGTACACCTCCAATGCCTTCGTTGCTCACGTCGGTCTTAACCCCAAAGGATTTTTCCGGGTTGGGCAACTTTAAAATGGGGGCAGAAATGAACTTACTCTTGAGCTGATTAAAATGGGAAACAGCGACATTATTCCAACGTAAACGATCGGGAAAATTCTTTTTTTGAAGGGGGCATAGGGGGGCCGAAATTGCAACGAAATTCGGAACAAATCGCTGATAGGGAGAAGCTGATCCTAGGAATAATCTTAATGGCTTCTTTGTAATTGGGAGGGGCATGTCGGCGATTGCCTTAATCTTGTTCTCGTGGGGACCTAACTTGCTTTGTCCTATTTTGAAACCCAAATATTTGATGGTTTCGTGGGCAAAATGGCATTTGCTGGGGCCAATGTTGAGGCCATTTTCACGCAGTCGCTCGAAAAGAGCTAATAGGGCGGGTAAATGGTGACTCCATTTAATTAGTTCTTGTAGCTGACTCTTCTGACGTGGTGTCAGCTGCGCGTCACTATCCAGGTCAGAGGGTTCCAAAGACTCGCCTGGTAGGGAAGGAGGAGGGTAATCGGCATCAGGTTGGATGCACACTGTCTGGATTACATTAAGGGACTCCGCGGGGCAATCCTCTTCAAGCGCCGATGCTTCGTCCAGTTCTACGAAGGTATCTCCATGGGCGCGTTGGGGGTTCTTTTTTTTCTTGGGGTCCAGGGACAGTCTCCGTGTCCTTGTCTGGGGCCTTATCACCTAAGGGTGTTAGTGATTCACACTCCTTTTGTGCCGTCCTAAAGTCCTGGTTAAAGGTTTCCGAGAAATCGGACGGTATCGGGGTTCTGATGGGGACGGGCTCCTGGGCTTCTTTCTTATCTCGGCCTTGAGGAAGGGCGGCCTGAAACACAGGGTCGAAACTTACTTGGGTGCTCTGCCCTATAAGTACGGAACAGAATTGTATGGGTGCTACAATGACTTCAGCCCAGCCATTATAATATTGACACTGCAGGTAACATCTAACGACGGGGAATCGGTTCGCCCGCCCAAGGTAGTCACGTACCACCGCAAATTTTCCGTGGTTAGAGGCCACTGGGAGGAGTTCGTCGGACACGATGAAACACGTACATCCTGTGTCCCTGACGAGAGTCGATACTCGGCAGCTGTCCACGCTGCCCTCCTCATATTTCAAAGTTCCCGATGAACTTTTATCAAAAACAAAATTTACCTGGTGGCCTGACGGAGGGGGAGAAGTTTCTGCTTGGGTCTGCACCACCGGGGGAGCCGGGGTTGCATTAATCTGGTGAACTTGGTGGGCTGGTCCGCTTTTAAGTCTAGAATTTTGGGGGCAGTTCCAGCTCATGTGGTTTTCTACACCACAGGTGAAGTATATTATTGGTCGCTTCGGGAAGAGAGATGGAGGAGAAATCTTAACGGGAGGTTTGGAGTCCCGTTGTTGGTTTTGGGGAAAGCAGTTTTGGGGTTTTACGGGGCTCGGAAACTTTGTCAGCTTTCCTGGGAAGGAGCGCGAATCCTTCCTTCTTTCTTCTCGTTGGATTTCTTTTTCTCGTTCTTCTCGTTGTATTTTTCTTTCTCGTTCTTCTCGTTGTATTTCTCTTTCTCGTTCCTCTCGTTGTTTTTCTCTTTCTCGTTATTCTCGTTGTATTTTTCTTTCTCGTTCTTCTCGTTGTATTTCTCTTTCTCGTTCTTCTCGTTGTATTTCTCTTTCTCGTTCCTCTCGTTGTATTTCTCTTTCTCGTTCCTTTTGTCGGATTACTCTTCCCCTTTCTCTTTTTACCTTTTTTCTTTGAAATTCTGCTTTAATCCGAGCTAATTCAATCTGAAGCTCAGCTTGTCTTATCCGTTCCTCTCTTTCTCTTTCTTTTTCTTCTCGTTGTATGTATTTCTCTTTCTTCCTTTTTTCTTTGTATTTCTCTTTCTTCCTCTTTTCTTTGCTCCTCTTGAATGTACTCAATTAGTTCTTTTCCGGAGAGTCCCAAGGATTCTCCTTGCGCTTTAAAGATTTCAAACTGAGTCATCTTTGCACTTGGGGGCCCACTAGTCAACCAACTAAAATTCCTTGCAACAAGAATTATGCCTAAATAGAATTAGCCTACCTAAATATGGGCACTGACCTATTCGTACTTGGTTTCTTACTCTAAATAACCACTGACTAAAATCACACAAAAAAAAACACAAACAAATTATTATAACAGTTCCTTGAGCTACTCCAGCTTCTTAAGTTTCAAAAAAAGGGATAGCAATCGTTAAAACAAAAGGGAACTACTATACTCTATTATTGTAACGAATAACACTATGCTTTACTCGACTGAGACCAGTGTTTGCAAAGATATAGCGTTAAACCTTACACACCTGATACCAAATTTAAATAGTATATATATATATATGTCGTAGAATGACTCCCGACGATATTCCATATATCACTATTCGTTGAGGGAACTTCCTTAATTATCTTTAGAGTGCGTTACTGTCTGGCGGCCGATATTATGTATCTTCGATATGCTTAAGAAGTGGAACTGAGCTCAAGGATAATAATATTGCTATCATTAATAAAATAGAGTTTTAATAATAATAACTATCAATAAACACAAGACGGAAAATATTGACATAAACAGAATGGAAAGGGTCGTGGAGACTCGGGCTAATCCGAGGATTTAAAGGATTTAAAAAGGTAAAACAAATATAGAGTTAAAGAGATGGGATGGTTCGATAAACCATTTAAAGCACAGGATAGAATTGACAAAAGGGTTAAGTACTCAAAGGTGACGTTTGGCTTACGTAACTTTTGCACTAGTGGTGCAGTGGAAGGTGGCGCAAAGGAGTTTCGGTCCGCTGGCGAGTTCCAGCCGAAGGGGGGGAATAAAAGGATCCTGACGTGGCGTCTTGGGAAGGAGAACCGTTTCTCGACGAACGGCTTGAAGAACAATGGCTGTTCTAGGTTGTTCTCTTCTGAACAAAGGGGGGATGAGAACCGTCTCTTGTCTACGGGCTCAAGAACAATGGCTGTTCTAATGTTGTTCTCCTCTGAACAACAGGGGGGGGGAGAACCGTTTTTTGGCGAAGGGCTCAAAACGAACAATGGCTGTTCTAATGCTGTTCTCCTTTGAACAACAAGGGAGAAGGGTGAGAACCGTTTCTTGGCGAAGGCCTCAAAAGAACAATGGCTGTTCTAGTGCTGTTCTCATCTGAACAACAAGGGGAAAGCCTTGGGGACTTGGCGTCACAGAAGGCTCGAACCTTTGGCACTCAAGGAATATTGTCCTCCTTCTGGACAAATGATGGTGAATCTCGAGGTCGAGGTCCCTTGGCGCACAAAGGGAGAGAGGGTCGGGGTGATGTTTTGCGACGAAAATCTGGATCTCCAATCTGATCTTAGTGGTAAAGTTTCCATATAAATAGCCAGGACATCTCCTTGGCGTGGGGGAAAATGGAGTGAAAGCTTGGAGGGAACGCACAGCCGGGCCGGAGAACAATGCCTTATCTGCTCATAAGCCTAACTCAATCTGGCGAGGTCGGCGTATGGGGGCGAACGGGGGGACGATAACCTCCTTGTTTAAACATTGTCATCCGGTAGCTGCGATAAGGCTCCAAGCTTCGAATCGAAGATGCACGTGGGCAGCATCGTGGTTTTAAATAATATGGGATAGGAGTTGAAATTAACGCAGCTTTAACTCGTTCTATCACAATATATATATATATATATATATATATATATATATATATATATATATATATATATATATATATATGTATATATATATATATATATATACATGCAAATTTTGTTGAAGACTATTGTGTATTTTGCCTTAATTAATTTCCTTTGGCTACTTTCTTTTCTTCTAACTATCTCTTTTATTTCATCTTTTAGATGGTGGATTACTTGTTTAGTATTCATCTCTTTTTTTAAATAAATGTGTTTGGTAAAGACCAAACTAAATTGCTAAGCTTTCGATCTTATTCGATCATTTTCGGAGCGTCATGGAATTTCTTGCCTCCTTTACCGATGTGCTGTGTGGAGTAAAGGAAAAGTGTTTAAATTTAAACGCTTGAAAAAAGATCCAACAGAAGACTTAAAAAAGAAAATAAACGGACAAATGACTAAAGCCAATGCACTCATCGGGGGACTTCACTTCGAAAAGATCATCGGTGATTACACACCAGGTTATATGTATGGCAATGTGAAAATTCATAAGCCGCACAATCCATTGAGGCCCATCATTTCTCAAGTCACGACTCCTACCTACTGTTTAGCTAAAACCTTAAATGCATTAATAGAACTGTACCTCCCTTTGAAATATAGCATAAAATCCACGGAGGAATTCATTGACATACTCCACGCTACAAGACCGTCAGGACTAATATCATCCCTTGACGTAGAAAGCCTGTTCACGAATGGGTCTATCGCTCAGACCATCGACATCATTATAAAAAATACGTGTACCACCATCCTATCATGTCGCCTCCAAATCTTGACCAAAACATCTTAAGGAGCATGTTACGTTCATGCACATCAGAGGCGCCGTTCAGGACACCGGACAGTAATCTATACACGCAAGTGGATGGAGTGGCTACGGGGTCACCTTTTAGGGGCAACTTTCGCCAACTATTACATGGGTCAACTCGAGGAGAGATTATTGGACACGATGGAAAATAAGCCAGACAGATATTGCCGATATGTAGATGACATCTACATCAACGTCCAAAACGAACAACATCTCGTTAACATCAAGCAACATTTTGAGGAGAACTCCGTGCTAAAATTTACTTATGAATTGAGCATGAGCAATAAACTCCCTTTTTTGGATGTTGAGTTTCATAACATCAATGGCAACTACATCAGTAAAGTACATAGGAAAAGTACGGACATGGAAAAATGCCTCAATGCAGAGAGTGAATGCCCTGAAAGGTACAAAATAAGCGTAATCGGCTCATACATCCACCGAACTTATAAGTTCTGCTCTACGTGGGAACTTTTCCACCAAGTGATTGCAAGAGTAAAGCAAATACTCGTGAATAATGGTTTCTCAAACAGCATGATTTATAAAAACCTCCAATCATTTTTAAATAACCATTACAAACATACGGATAAAACTGTAAGTAATCATGGAGAAGTCAATAACATCAAAGTGTACTACAGAAACCAGATGTCCACGGCCTATAAAATAGATGAAAAAAACATCAAGGAGATTATTAACCGTAACATCAAGGTTAAAGATCAAACCGATAAAATCCAACTTATCATCTATTATAAAACAACAAAAACCAGCAATCTTCTGATGGAAAATAACATCTGCCCTAACTCCTCGAATCGCAAGTCAATCAACATAGTTTACCTGTTCACCTGCCCCATAAAGACTGTCAGCTTAATAATAACTCTGAATATATTGGCATGGCAACTACCATACTTTCGAGAGGGTTAACTATGCATCTACAAAGCGGAGAGCCAAAAAAGCATATGGAGAGTGTACATAATATTAACCTAACGAAAGATATGCTGGTTTATAACACCATTATTAAAAGAAAAGAGGTTAATAAAGCGAGGCTTAACATCTTAGAAGCCATATTAAAAAATGAAGATAAGCTGGCCATCAACAGTCAAGCGACAAGCTGGAATCGTACATTAAAAATATTTTAAAAATTCCCCTTGACTTATTTCCTCTAACGTTACGTTTAACCAAGGCGAATAAATACCCCTTAAAAATCCTTTTATTTCACCAGAAACAACTTGGTAAATGCCCCACAGCAGATCATTCAGGGAATTGCAAACATTTACAACGCTTCCCTGAATACGGGTTACTTACCTGAAGGTTTCAAGATTGCTAAAATAATCTTCATACCCAAGGGAGGTAGAACCCTTGATCAATTGGTAAATTACAGGCCAATCGCCCTGCTGAAAATCGTTGCGAAAGTCTACGAGAAGCTCAGGCTGACAAGCTTCAAGAATAACTAGCGAAGCTAGTAGCTCACAACCCTCAGCAGCACGGGTTCCGCAAGAGACGAGGAACGGAAACCGCCCTCGCCCTCCTAACGGAAAAATTCGCTTGCAGTAAAGCTGAGAGAAAGTACGTAGACGTGGTGCTGCGGGGTGTAAAGAAGGCTTTCGATAAGGTATGACTGAGAGGGCTACAATTCAAGATCCTCAACCTCCAGCTAAACTCAATCCTGGAAAGGGTCCTTTGTAACTATGTCACCGATAGGAGAGCCCAAATCGCGATCGAGGGCTGCAAAGGACCCGAATTCGAACTCGAGGCGGGAGTTCCACAAGGCAGCTGTCTGAGTCCTTTGTTGTACCTCGTGTACACAATTGACATACCTGCTCCAGTGAGATACGACTTGATGTATCTGAAATACACAGATGACATCACTCGAATCGTCCTGAGTCCATTCAAGAACGCTGGAAGCCAAGCAAGGGCAACAACTGCCGAGATTGACAACATCAATTGCTACGAAAAAAGTGGAAGGTAAAAACTAACCGCCAGAAGTTCACTATAATTCCAATGAACCGCCGGAAAGTAGACGACGTCCTCGTCGACAACGAACTCTATCCGTAATCTAACGAGGGAAAAGTCCTGGGCTTACGACTCTACGAATCAGGTAACAAGGCTCACGTAAATACCAGAGTCTCCCTAGCCAAATGAGAACTGAAGAAACTTTTCCGTTTCCGAAGCCTCAGCGTAACAAATAAGAAAAAGCTGTACATTGCTCTGGTACGCTCCGTCCCGGTGTACCTAACTGTACACGCAAATGGCAAGCTGTACCTCTCTCAGAACAATGCAGAGGGTACAGAATAAAGCCACACTGCTGATAACTGACACGCATAGGATCGACCGTATTCGGCAATCGGTTCTACATCAATGAATGGGACTAAAACCGATCAATATGGAGATCTAAATGCTAGGGAGAAAGACTTGGTACAAAATCGATCAGGAAATACTCCCGACAATAAACATCGATTTGAACCTACGAGGAAACAGAAGGCGCGCAATTGGTAGAACAGCTCTGTTCCCAAGCGGAAGGACCTTTGCGAGTGAGAACGTACTACCGATATATACTTAGTAGTATTCAAAGGAAAATAATCTTAATGAAATGAGGCGAAGTACCCTAACTTAAAATCAAAACTCGATTCAGATTAAAACACTAACCAAAAGACAAATTAACCTTAACAAAAGAGGCGAAGTGCCCAAATTGAAAATTAAAATAAAAATAGGCGGAGTGCCCAAACTCAACACAATTCAAAATTAAATACAAATTGACTAATTTTACCAAAAATAGACAAAGTCCCAAAATTAAAAATTTAAATAAAAGAGGCGAAGTGCCCAGTTTAAATTTAACAAGCACAAAGAAGTGAAAAAAATCAATAAAATTAACCAACTAAAATAACAAGAGGAAGAGAGAATAAAATAAACGAAAAGAGGCAAAGTGCCCAAATTAATACTCAAATTGAAAATAATAAATGAATAACTTAATAAAATTTAATTAGAGATATTTAGCATAATAAAAAACATTGAAAGGCTTGAATGCCAAGACGAGAAACAAATTAAACTAAACAAATAAAAATATATATTCCTAACAATGGAGGAACCTGGCTGTCATTGACAGTCAGCAACATTACTGACGGAGGAAGAAAACTTTATGAACCCAAAATAATAAGAAAGCATGCTAATGATGCCCTAACACCAGGGCAAACTAGAAAACATTTTCAAACCTTTATAAACCTACCACAAATTTCATCACTTTCATGAATGAATTAATTAATTAATAATTTCTTTCACTTCATTTTCTGCCAGATCTCACTCCACTCAGTATATCGGTAAAGGAGGCAAGGAATTCCATAACGCTCCAAAGATGATCGAATAAGATCGAAAGCTTAGCAATTTAGTTTGTTTTTTACCAAACACATTCATTTAAAAAAAAGAGATGAATACTGGACGAAGTAATCCACCATCTACAAGATGGAATAAAAAAGATAGTTAGAAGAAAAGAAAGTTGCCAAAGGAAATTAATTAAGGCAAAACAATGGTCTTCAACAAAATTTGCCTTCAAGAAAGACTGCTACCCAACTACACTAATATATATATATATATATATATATATATATATATATATATATATATATATATATATATATATAAACTAATACAACATAAATATGAAATTTGGGCACATTTTTTATTGTTTTTCGATCCTCTCAAGTCCCGTAATGGTGGTTATTAAATGAGTTAGGAATGTGTTCTTGTATATCTGCAAACGGAATAGGAAAGGAAAAGGAGTTTTTTTTTCCAGGAAGAATTATAAATCTAGACTTGGGATCACTTAGCCAGAACGTGGAGATGTCGGTCTAGGAGTTTACGCATCATTGATCTGAGCAGAAATGGCCTATAAGTCAAGAGACCTCCCAGGCAGATTCGAGGAGGTCGGTTTTCCTCAGATATGACCACCGTGTGACAATTTGACTTGCATATTTCTTATATATGTATGATAGTTTTTATTCACTTCTGCATGGGACGGTTGATGATAGACAAAATGGAAAAGGAATGGTCGAACTTGTTATATAAGAGGAAAGAATTGGGAAAAACAAACGAACAGAGAGAGAGAGTGAGAGAGAGAGAGAGATGGAGAGAGATATTGAGACAGGGAAATATACACAGACATTCAGACAGCGTTAGAAAGGGAATGAGAGAGAGATAGAGATAGAGAGACAGACATATAGACAAAGAGAGATTTGCCATGTTAGTCCTCTCATACCTAAAGGTTGTCACATTTAAGATTTCTTTACTCAATCTCCTCTCATTCCCCCTTGGTTTGCGTACCGCCATCTCCACTTCAGATGCCTTACACCTTTACTCAATCAATCACTCGTGTCTGCGTTCTTATGTAATTGCTCCTTACAGTTCAACCCTGTTAATCCCAACAAGTAGCTTTCTAGGTATATTTTGAGTGTTGTCATTCCTAAGGAATTATTTATATTTGCTTAATGGGTTTATTGCTTATGAATATTTAACTCAAGTTTAGTCTCAATCTATTTTAATTCTATTATTCTGCAACTTCATTTTCCAAATTATTTCCCTTTTATTGGAAAGTTGTTTTTTTTTTAGTTTTATTCTTCTAGCTTCATTTTCTATTATTTTCGATCTAGGGTAAAAATTTATTTTAATATTATTATTCTGTTAACTTCATTTTCTATATTATTTTCCATCTTGAGTGAAAGCCTTTTAACTTTATTGATCTGTTCCATTATTTTTGTCTTTCGAAAGTTTATTTTCAGTCTATCTGCGACACTAGTTTGTGATATCTCTGGTATTTTTTACTTAATCTTCGGATATTTGAACTCAAATATAAGAAACAGAGAGGTTGGGTGGTTCATGTTATTTGCTGTGGGAATTTTTGCCTCTAATACATTCTCGAAACACCCGTATTCCAATTAATTCGGTTTAATTAAAAGAAAAAAAAATAGCCTTCAAAGGGTGAAATAAGCGTGAGTGATTGGATGAACCTTTTCCCACCGTTTTCGTTGTGAGACACTCCAAATCGAGTCCTTGGCAGACGTTTCACGCTGAATTTTCCGGCTGAAGCCAAACATCCGCCCTTCACTGGTTGAGCACTGAGATAGGCCACCTCGTGGATGAGATCAACGGAAATTCCTGCCTGGTTATTTCGCACGTCCGTACAAAAGGTACAGAATAAACATTAGGGTGCCTAAATTTACCGCCATTGGCTGTAGCTATTTTAAAATATTAAATTAAATTAAAATTTAAAGTTATTTTCCTTCTTATTCCCTCGACTTACCTTTGTTTTGTTTTGTTTTGTTTAAGCCAACACACGATGATTAAATTATTTCTGTCAACAAAAAATAATAAGATGTAATATATAATTTTGAAAACAAATTTGAAAATGAAGAACTTTTATAGTGTAATTAAAAGCTACCGTATCATTATCCCTCTAAGTCCTTTTTTGTATTGTTTTATTCTGTTGAAAAGATCATTATTCCCGTCTTCATCAAAGAAGTTATTTATATCCAAATAAAAAAACCTTATTTAGATTCGACAATGAAATATATAGGTGAAGTTTAATGTAAAAACATTTATATTTATCATAAAATCCTAGAAATTTCATTTTGTTCTCTTTTCTTGCCGATTTTGTAATTTTTCTTGCCTTTTATTAGATAGTGAGAGCCCTCTGTCTATTGTCCAAGATGGAAACAATTAACTGGATAATGAAACCAAACATACATAAAAATTAACATAACAAGAGCTGAGGCACCGGAAGCCGGTCATCCTTTGGTTTTTGACACCAATCAAAGAACAAAAGAGATCTATCGTCATCCCGGGGTAAAGGGGTCCAGATAGGTTTCAGCGGTATGTGGGTATAGCTACCCACCTGCAGGATTCATTGGGCAAGAGGAGAAGCTTATGTGTGTTATGCTGTGAAAACGAGAGGAAAGACAGCGGTGTTCTGACTGCTATGTGTGTGGTGATTTGTGTAAGATCTACCAACCCACAGCGCGTCTATCAATCGGTGGTCAGATCTCTGCGTGCGCTGACATTTGTATGGGCTCTCGCTTGGAAATGAATCCACTACCTTGACTATAGAAACCCAACGACAAGTTCAGAAGCGAGAGCTCCTTTCTTGCCTTGTTCAAATCGTAAAACTGCAACCTTTCTCTGATTTTGCGTGCGTACATGCTACATTTTCTAGTTTTCCCGTAACACTCGTTTCTCTAGTTTTCCCTCTTTTTCCTGTAATGATCCTGGTAAACCAAAGTAAAAAAGACCCATAGGAAATTTAATACCCGAATGTCCAAACCGTTTTCTATTATCATCTTCATGGGCAGGAAGAAAAGGGGAATTCGTAAAGGCAACTATTCGTATATATATTTCCCTACGGGTTTCTTTGGCATTTGCTATATTTTGACGTATATCTCTTATCTTCTGCGAATGCAAAAAAGATATGTGAAATCGGAAGTATTTGTTCCCCTCGTAAATTTTTCTTCATTTTTGTCTATATACATTACTGCTTATGTATGCATCGCTAAGGCGAATATGCGGTTGGTTGGCGAAAGCTGTTCAAGGCTTTCTTTACAGATATCCACGACTTCCTTCACCGCGCGGCAGCTATTGTTCATTCTGGAAGATTTGACAAGGCGGGCGTCGGAGCGGAAGGAACAGTAAAAAGCATTGATATTGTCCCACCCACCCCTTCCTGATTCGAGGTTAACAGTTTCAAACCGAAAGTTTGTGAGAATTCCCATAAACGACTGGGCGGAAAATCGCTGATTTTCACATTTAGATTGTTTTTGTATATTTTTCGGTGGGAAAAGTGCAATTGATATGTGTGTGGCTTGCTTGTAAGCCAACCACTGACCTCCTTTGGTAAATAAGCTTATTTGGGGGTCCATCAACCGTATGCACAAGAATGAATTTGTATTTTTCGTCTTCTCGTGTGTTGGTCTTATATATACATACAGTCATGGCCAAATGTTTGGAGACTAATATATATAGTTATTTTTTCATTCGTTTATTTAATTTATGTGATAAGAATAATCATTCTAATATTAAGTTATTGCAGATATTAAAAAGTCAGCATCTAAAATACATTAAGAAAAAACTGCATTCCTTCGGTGAATCCAAAAGAGAGTGACAAATATGGGTTAAATGAATGATGTTTAATTATAATCTAGTTCGTAATTTTTATTTTAAATACAATTGTTTTAATATTTTTCAATTCTAGAAATGGTTCTTTTGAAATAAAAGCGTGGAATCATTGTTGATCTTCAACAAAGTGGCCTAATATACAGGGAGATAGTTATTAAGGGATTGCATCAAAGAGCACCATCATTAAGTTCATTAATGACTTTAAAAAGACTTGCTTCACTCATGTGAAAAAGTCATATGTACCACGAAGAGCTTCAAATGAACGTCAAGATTGGTTTCTGGTAAGGTCACAGCTCAAGGATCGGGTTGCCTTCAGTGTCAAGCTTGTTCAAGATTGGAAAGAGTTAGGTTTGAGCGCTTCAGTGAGCACAATGAGGCAGAGACTATTCGACAAAGGTCTTAAGTCAAGAAATGGCTGCGAAGAAACCTCATCTCACCGAGAAGAACCTTACGAATAACCTCCAATCTTTTAGGAAATTTGAAGAATGGATTAGTGGTGAAGACTCGGACAAAGTGATATTCTCTGATAAAGCTCCATTCCGCTTGTTTGGGGCTTCTGGAAGATCTCTTGCTAGGAAGAGAAAAGAGGAGCGCTTTCTCGAGTCCTTCCTGTGTCGTGCCAACTGTGAAGCATCCGGACTCTTTACACGTGCGGTTCTGCTTCTCATTCAAGGGGCCTAGAAAACTGACAAATCTTCCCAAGAACATTGCTATGAGCCCAAAATGGTACCCAACAATTCAGGACCAATTTGGGGATGATAACTGAATTTTCAGTATGATGGCGCACCTTGTCACAAAACAAGACCAATAACAAAGTTCTTGGCTAAAAATTTCATCGAACGTTTGGAATCTTGGCCCCAAAATTCGTCAGATTTTAACCAATTAGACAATTTGTGCGCGATAATCAAACTGGCAGTGGTAAGCAGAAGCCATCCAATTGTTGGAAGTTGTGGGTACTTAATGAACAAAAATGGAGTAATATCAGGTAAAATATCGTCGAGAATTTGGTCTCCATCATGCCAAAATGAATTGAATCAGTCCTGAAGAACAAAGGACATCATTGTAAATATTGATTGCACGCATCACTATTTATTAATAAAATGGATTTGCGCTCTATTTTTTTTATATTTCACCTTCAGATTACGATACAAACACTAAAACAATGCAATGCTTGATTAGTTGTATTAATTTTCTTATATGAAAAATTAAGTCCATGATTGTTTATGTACTAAAAAAATCCCAGCGAGACTTGTTATCACAGTCGACATCCTCCCGAGTCGTTTCTTCTTAGCTACTCGGGTTAAGTAACCTTCCATTTTCATCCCACAGAACTTCACTATTTTCTTCAGTAATCTCTTTAAAATTTTCAATGTTCACAACACTCAATGTTTCATTTATTACCTCATTACTTCAATGGCACCTTAATTAGCATCTTTTCTAAAGCATTGATTGCAGGGTACATACATCGCAACCACGCAGTTTCACCTTCGCATTTCTCAACCTAATCTATATACAGCCTTGGCCAAAATTATGGGCAGGTATGAAAAGGTGAAAAATATGAATGAAATTCATTTATTTCATGTTTGACATAATACAAATAAATATTTTCGCGTATATTCTATCAATAATTAATATTTGATCTCCCTTCCTTTTGCTTTTATAACAGCTTTCATGCGTTTTTGCATAGTTGAGACTAAGTTGGCCTGGGTGGTTGGCTCAATTAGCAGCCAATTTTGGCTGCTAATTCACTTTTTGAGGAATATTTGTGCACTCTCCCTCTTGTGCCCAAGTGTGAACACAAATTTTCAATGGGGTTTAGGTCTACAGAATGAGGGAGCCATTCCATCAACATCACCCCTTTCTTTTCAAACTAATCCTTTGAGACTGTTTATGTGTGGCATGGAGCCTTGTCTTGTTGAAAGATTACACCATCTGGTATGTCATCATTAAAAATTTTACCTAAGGAAGGTTGATAAACCTTGTCTAACATACTTGTGTAAGTGTTGGAATTCATTATGCCCTCATAAGTAAACAACAATCTTGGACCTGAAGACGACATGCAGCCCCGAGCCATTACACTGCCACCTCCAAATTTGACTGTTGGGACAACACATCTCGGATCATCTCTTCGATGAACACAAACAGCTCCAGGAGTTCCAAAGATCTAGGAAAAGTACAAATTCTACTGATCATTTTTAGTATCTAATAAAAATGTGTACAAGCGTAAAATATTTATGGAAACTAATGTGAAGAACCTACCTCAAAGTTGCTTTCGTTAGTCCAATCTTCATGCTCTTTTGCCCAAGACAATTGCTTCTTCTTGTTCACCTGATACAGCCACGGTTGCTTTCTAGCCTTACATTTGTTGAGCTTAGCTTCTAATAACCTTCTTCTCACTCTGCGTCGTGATATCTCTTTGTTTGTTGCTGCCCAAAACTCAGTAGCTACATCAGAAGAATTTTTTTCCTATTGGTCAGAGATGTCCTTTTCAGCAACCTCTTTTCCCTCAGAGTTGTACACCTTTTGTGACCTTGAGCATCACGGTTTTTGAAAAATATTGGTCTCATTGTACCTTTTAATGTTTGTTTGGACACTGATTCTCCAACATTTCAATTTTCTTGCCATTTTGTTTTGGGATTATCCCAGTCTGGACAATGCAATGATTTGAGCTCTTTAAGCATCAGGAATCAGTTTTTCTTCGGAGAAATTTTTAATAAAAAATTACTACTTGTAAGTTAATAATAAGATATTCACTGAAAATATAGGAATAAACGTTAATATCACACATTGAATGGCAGAAGATTGCCCCAACCACTTATGCACAATATTAAAAAAAACGCATTAAAGCGCCTATAAAAGCAAAAGAAAAACATATAAAATACTAATTATATATGGGATATACTCGACTGTTTATTATATTGTTTTCAATTATTATGTAAATGAGTTTCATTCGTATTCTCTATATTTTCATACCTGCCCCATAATTTTGGCCAAGGCTGTAATTGTCAAAGTCACAAATTCATAAATCGACAACTACATATAATCCATTAATTCGTAGCTCAGACACTTCATATTTTCCTTCCCCCCCCCCATCATTAGTTAAACCTAATTACACTTAATTCGATTCCCCACACCAACTTCATTACCTTTCCTGTTCATCTCATATGAGACTAGCATTTGCAACCTCCTTTACAATACTCTCTCAAACTTTTCTCTTGTTTTTCTCATCATGCATATTTCCCTATCACATTCCATATATCCACCTAATTCACTCGTTTAAGTGGCCTGGATGTGTGGCAGCCCTCTCATTCCCAACATGCATTGATTCGTTAACGGAAGAGATCTTGGGGACGCATCTCTTTGCCAACCAACCCAACTTTTCAGACTCTGGCTGCGGATAATCTGGTGCATGAATAAATATGAAGTATTTTATAACTGATATCGTTTCGTAGTTATTTAGTGGGATCTTTCGCAGACGGATATAGAACAATCATATTGGCGTTACGTTATGGTCTGTTAGTCAAAGCAGAAAAAAAACTTTAGGAGCTTAGCTCTTTTAGTGTGATGAATGGAAATATATAGGAAACACGAGGAATTCTTCCGTTATTTTGGTATCAATGTAAGTAAAGAGGTCAGAAATAATTTTGTATGGCAGAAGGCGAGGTGTAACAGATGTTAGGTACGTCTAAATCATTTGCGTGCCTTATTAGATAAACTACACTGTAATAAATACCCGTAACAAAAATCTGCCATCTCTTAAAGATGAAAAACACGATCTAAAGATGTCTCAATTTAGCGGAGTAAAAAGCAAGAAGGAGGAACAATAAATACATGATAAAAAGGGAGCTAGAAGAAGGAGTTAGTAATTACAGATCTAACAATTTTCAACGAAAATTACTTGTGCAAAACAGATTACCGAGCATTTGTATGTGAATCGCTTTTAATGTTTGAGTTAAGGGCTAAAAGCACAGATAATCATTAATAAACAAATTACTTTCATTGTAAAGACGTTTTATTCAAGTTATAAATTAAGCAAACGTGGTTATTAGTTAGATACTCATTAGGGAGAGTTCATTTTGGGCATTTCCTTGTTCTTTGAAGCAGTTCGCTCTCTC
The DNA here is from genome assembly GCA_963969495.1 of Ceratothoa steindachneri. NCBI lineage: Eukaryota > Metazoa > Arthropoda > Malacostraca > Isopoda > Cymothoidae > Ceratothoa > Ceratothoa steindachneri. The sequence continues at coordinate 99,775,224 of OZ018335.1, read as the reverse complement.
ACACTGCTGCCGATCGGTTGAGCTGTGTCTTTCACCCCATTATGGAACACTCAAAGAATTTTTAATATTATTATACAGAATAATGACTTCCCAACTTCCCATCTCCTTTACTTAGGTGTAGTGGAGTTAGTATCTTTTCCGACCCGTAGCAGGCCACAAGAAAACGGTATACATGTATGTCCAAACCACATTTAACCGTGTTTACAAAAAAAGACTTCTCCGCCCATTGTTCGGTTTTTATGCTATCAATTAAATCTATATTAAATAATTGAGGATCAAAAGACTTTTTTAATTTAAAATATCTTATATTGGCACAAATTGACCATGTCCTCCCACTAAATAACCCAATCTTCGATTTGCGATGTCATCATGAAAACTTCAGTATTTCTGTTTATCTGTCCAATTTTTCTCGTTAAGAATTACATTTTAAAACCTTATGCCATTTATTGAGGATTTAGACAATGCGTATGCCTCCCAAGTTGCATATACACATGTGCATCGTTTATAGTGAATGTGTAATGTCAGGCGTACACTCAGTTTAAGCTCATTTGTGGCTATTAAATTTAGGAGTCTCATTTAAGACGAGGTCTCGCAGAAAAAGCTGCGAATTTATGTTTGTCTATTTACATGCACGACTTAATTAAAGAGTATTTACGGTCGTTTCTCAGATACCAAATCGAATCTTTTTCCGGATTATATCAAAATATCCCAAATTAAACTATTTTGCGACACTTTAGTGTGTGTCAATAGACCACCAACAGGAACAATAAATAAATATATTAAGACGTTTAAAACTCACGCATTTCTCTCAATCATATATTTCTTTCATTACTGTAGACTTCAAATAGGTTAGGAATTGGCTGTTTTCTTTTATTACGCAAACATCAGAACTCACTTGTACGCGTGAGAGAATAATTTCTTTATCCATCTTGGTGTCTCCGCAGTAGATTGCTAGCTCCCTTTAGACCCTTTAAAATTTATAGTAATTCTTGAAAGAATATTTGTTTCTATCAAATTTCCTTCCTTCTTCGTAAGTCGACTCGAGTTAGGTATAATTTCATATATATTCGCTTCTCCAAACATCACTACTTTACTTACGAACATTTAAAACAAATATTGCGGTTGAGATGCCTCAAACGGATTACAACCACATGAAATATTCTCTTATTCTCATTAAAGATGTTATAAATGCTAAGGCAAAAAGAATAAAAGTAAAAATTCCTGAGTTATTAATTATTATGATAAACTAATTTGGTCTGTTAGCAAATCACTAACATCATAATTACATTATTTATACTTAATAAGTCTGTTTTTAATCGCAGTTATGTTGTTTTTTGTTTAAGCTGCGGTGTTTCTAAACATATTTGACATGTTTATAAATTGTGTTCATAAATGTTTTTTCCATATAAAATATATGGATGCTTCTCAAAGTAATGATAACGTCAATTCATTAATTGAATCCAATTATGTGAATTAAAGGATAATTTTGGCCTGAAATATATCATGAGTTTTCATGATTCTAAACCTTTGTATTTCACTACATCATACGCAAGACCATGTTTACCCGCAAAACCGTTAGTCTGATTGATATAAGAAAATAACGGAATAATTGGCCGATAAAACATCCACCCTCAAAAAACCCGTGCAATATTTTGGAAAAAACTGGAAGGAAAGAGGAAATCTCCCAGAAAAAGTTTTTGAAGAGATTTTCTCAAAGGAAACTGTTAAAATTAGGGAGAAAGTGGAAAGGTGAGCGCTAAGGACAATAAGGTGCACAACTCTCCTTAATCTCCCCCAGAAACAAAGGCAGGTTTACTAGCGATGGGGTTCCGGCAACTCTTAACAACCCTCAGAGATGGAGAGACCACAAGGATGAGTTTTAACTCTTCTGAGAAAGTTCGCATAGAGAACTTTTGGAACTTTTAATCACATCAGTAATAGCATAGTTTGACAAGGCATTATGGGCGTTGCATGGATCTATGAAGTCTTATTATAGAGGAGATCAAGGGGAAGGGTTAATTGGAGATGAAAAAGGAACTGATATTTTCTCAGAGTGAATTGGCAACCTGCAAAGAAAGAAAAATATTTCATCATAAGTTTCCTATGTAAGGGGCGTATTTCTACGTCTCTCGAAGGTACTTCAGAAGGCATATATCTATTATACAGATAGACTAACTGATAAACAGAGAAGAACGGAGATAGATAGCCAGAGACAGACAGACTAAACTCTCGTTGGACATTCAGTGAGCGAACGTGTGTGTATGTAGCGGTGGAAGCGATCGTACATTCAGAGCACGAGGAGACACGGTGACAATCCATGATGGATGGTGGCTGTGTGGCAGATGAGGCGACCTCTCGTAAAGTGCTGACGAGGCGGAAGGAAATCGGGACGCGGCTGGTCGATGACACCTCGACGTAGACCAAGGACCTCCCTGCGAAAGACCACATAGATATTAGTCCAACATGAGAAATGATGTGGATAGAATGCGAAAAAGTTCAAAGATGTTGTGGAAGAATGTATCCTTAGGGAATTATCGCTAGGCATATTTTCTATTCTATATCTAAGTCATTTGCATCTTATTTTTTATGGAGTGTTTTAGCATTGTTTTGTACATCACGCCCTTTCTGTATCTCAGAGGTATATACAATTTATTTTTGTTGATAAGATGATAAAACCAACTGAGGTCGTCTGGACCTAAAGCAGAAGAAATTATTTAGGGTAGTTTGGGCTTCCAACTTAGCAGGGATTCAAAACGACGAACACCTCTCTAATATACGTAACAATATGTGATTGCAGACCTATGACATTAATATATACTTGTATAGCAGTTCATACCTAAAATGAAGGGAATTTCTAATGATGTCATATTTATTAGGCTCCACAAAGACCGTGTGGTTACTTTGAAAAGTCTTAGAAATGCGAATGAATGCATAAAAGGAGCATAAAAAAGTGAAATGAGTGATTAACTAGAGTAATGAAGCAGCAAATGAAACATTTGGATAGAGGATGAAAGATGATTCGGATGAGAATAGGAAATTATTCTGGTTCGAGGGCAGAAACCATGATAAGAATTGCAGGATGAACATCAAGGTTCAGGATGAGATGGTACTTATGAACAGTGAAAATGTAAGAAGTAGATGGTGAGAATACGTTGGCGAATTTTATAATGGGCTAATGTAATGTTTATTGTTATTGTAAATAAAATTCTTATAGAAAAGAATTCTTGAAACTCTAGATAGGAGGGTCACGGTACAGAGGAAACATTGGAACCGTTTGCTATAGTTGCCAGAGTTGCCATCAGTCACTACATACTTAATTCAATCATTGTCAATAATTATTGTTGCAATAAATCTCATAAATAATATTAATATTGGGTAATCATCGCCCATGTGTGAAGCAAGTGTGTGTGAAATATGAAGGATATTTGTGATGCTGGAAAAAGGAGAAAGGTATTACATGTGTTAAATGAGGAAGATTTCATTTATTTGCAATATGTAAGACCAACATGAGACTAAAGAGAATTAAGAATTAGTGTGGGATGAATAAAAGTGAATGAAATTCATAGTAATAAAGGGAAAGCATGTGTGTCAGTGCTTTTAAGTGACGTGTGACATGACGCAATAGTTAACTATGAATGTGTGAGCTGTTATATTATGCGGGGAAGTTGAGATTTATAAAGGTAAGATTGTGCGTGGTGTAGTGTATGGACTGTGTAATAATATAAGTGAAGCTGCGAAAGAGGGGTTTATGTAATTAATGACTGAGAACAAGTGATAGATCCAATTAGGAATAGTTATAGTTATAGGATATATGAATGGCTTAATAGGTGACAGGTCGAGATTATGGGATAACGGGAGCCTTTGGTGTTCCTGTAGTGAATAAAACTGGAGTTTTGTAAAGGTTTCTTGGCGGAAAGAAACTTTTATCACAATAATTTGTATGAATATACATGGTCCAGACCAAAAGCAGAATGAAAATGTAAGAGTATAATTCTTATGCTCCATGTAAGAAAGAATACTGCGGGGTTGTATAGATGAGAAGACCTGAGGAAAGTAGAAAGAGGGGAGAATCAACGGTGAAAACTTGTTGAAACTGAAAGAGAGGGAAGAATGCGTGAAAATAAGAGTAAATGAGATGGATTAAATGTAAACAAGTCAAATGTAGAGCAAACTAGACAAAGCGATAATTGTTAGGGGTTGGGTTGTATGAATGTTGAAAGAAAAGAAAGGGTAGAACGCTGAAGTTGGAATGACAATATGAAATGCGCAGTGGATAGCAAAGAGTGATGAACTCCAGAATCTAATAGTGCAGACGAGATTCACAGGGAAATGCGGATGAATGCATACAAAGAGGCAAACAGATGGCACACATTTAATTAACCAGAATAAGAAAGCAGAAAATGAAGCATTTAGGAGACTAGTTGGAGCACTCAGCAAAAGAGGATGCAGACACTCCATGAACTGGGCAACCTCCACAATTACGGTAGATCTCCTGCAGCCTAGGTCGTAGAAAGAGCGCCTTATCTTACAAGTGTAAGCTGTCCTCTTACTACACTTCTATGTGGGGCGATCGATTTAAATGATACTTCCAAGTGTGCGAAATGAAGAAAAATTCGCGTTTGGTGCACCACGAGGCAGGGAAAATAGCAGAAGATTTTCGAGGTGAAATTCCCTTTGTGAGCTACATTCAGATAAATGAATAGTTAGGTGCTTTGCTTTGAAACGTTAGCAGAGAATGTGAGCAAATAACGACATTTGCGAAGGTGGTACTTGAGTAATGTGGCGAGTCACGACGGAGGGTACTTGGCTTTCACGCTCAGGCAGAGTAGCGTCTGGTTCCGGTGTACGGTGACCTACTCTTTTGTAACGTAATGTACAGGAACTGCGAAAGCTGATTTATTATAGAAACCAAGCTGCTTTCTTAATGCTAGGGTATTTTGAACCAGCGTACTTCTCCGAACTGGTTGTGCAGGAGATGGGGTTTGTCTGGAAGATTACTGTTTTCATACAGGGCATCCTATTTTTAGGCAGATTTGTTTCAGTTATCTGAATTTGGTGTGACATGATGGATTTCGATCCCACAAGATAGACTGTAATAAAATATAATTTTTTCTCTGAAAGGAAACATTAGTTTAATTATTATGAAAGAGAGAAGAATAAAATGACGAGCAACAGTAGCAAAAATGTTTGTCCATCCAATTTCTGCTTTCGCAATCGAAATATTAGACAATTTCGAATGAATTTTCTCCTTAGAGGATAGCTTCATACACAAAAAGGTTTTCAAGAGTGCCGAATTAACTATATAGTTATTCCTAAATGATTTTCAGCAATAAACACCTTCTCGACTCTCCCGTGTAAAGTTGTGAACCAATTAAACTCTCTAATTAGAGATTTCTCTTTGTACAAATGTTAATTACGTAAGAAATATCGATCCTATAAACAACTAAGTGGAAATAAGGAAATTAAGTTTTGGGAAAATAAAAAAATACTTACGATGATGTTTTATATTCATGTGATACCAAGAGGTACAGATATTGTATCCGTATGTTTATAAAACAAAATACTTCTTCGGCATTTTGTTGCCACTATTACAACTAAGTTTCCTCAAGAATAAAGCTGTGGTAAGTATCACAAACCTTATTATGATAATCAAGGGCTCTTCGTGGCAACATCTGATTCACTAAACTCAATTTGAATATTTTCTTCTTTTAGTCTAATCGTAATTGATTCACCTATATCACCGGTTTGAATCGACGAATGCATTGCCTACTAAACTACCAGCAGTTCCCACCACACACACTCCCTCACACATGCTCTTTTATATTATATTTTGAAAACCAAGTAAGGCATTGCCTCCACTAATGATTGGAGCATTTGTAAAAAAACGGTAAGGTTGGTTTAGTTGATAAAACGAGGCAAAGGAGGAGAATATTTGGAGCACCAAGGAGAGAGCGTGATTCACTTACCTCGATTCTTCACCGAAAAGAGATCCTTTGTAAGAGTGAATAGTAGGAATATAAGGAATAGGAATGTTCATGAATGCGAAAAATGAGATTAAATGGTCAAAACAGACTGGGAATTAATGTATTTTTTGAATCAGTGACCACATACACAGGGTTCTCTGGTGTGTTACGAAAAGAGAATTTGTTGAATTGTTCATTGTCCTGGAATGGCCAGACTGTATATTTATATATGCGTAGGTACTTTGGAGCTTGGGGCCGAAGTAGGTTGAAGACTGATAGTGAAAGGGAAAATTATTATGAGTCCAGTGGGGATGGCTTATTATTAGCTTTGCGGGGTTCTTTTAAACAAATATTTCAGAGTGCAAGTTGGCCAAAGATTAACAGGTAGCTGGTACCCACTGGGGTTGCAAAAGAAAGACAATGACGAAAATATAACTTTACTAACAACAAAAGGATATATATATATATATATATATATATATATATATATATATATATATATATATATATATATATTTACATAGAAATTGAGTTTAAATAGATTGGTCGCCCAGACGGCGTTAAAGGTCCACACGCGATCAGGTAGGTTAATTAAGGGATTAAAGAGGTCGGATTCAGTTTAGTGATTTAAAGGGGGATTTTTTAACTGGGGCGTTCACACAAATAATGGAGCAATTGGATAAGCCAGATTTAAGATAAATATATAGGTGGCAACGGTCACGATTACCTTAGGTGCTCGTTTCCAAAAAGGGGCCAGTCGGGGTACAGGGAACGCGACGGAAGAAGTTGGTTTACCTCTTTCTTCAGACGAGGGAACACTTGTCGCCTTTGGAGTTGGGAATCCTTGTCAGTCCTTGCCGATTGACTAAGGCAGAGTTCACGGATCGATTTAGCCTTCAACTTAAATCGAAATCACCGCTGTGGGGAGCGGGAGAGCGTCATTTAGCACTTTCGTCAGGAAGGTGGAAGTCTAACAGTGCTGCTCTCTAAACTCAGTCGAAGCGTTATATAGGCGCCTGGTGAGGAGGCTCCAAACGCGCGCGCGATCTTGGAGAAAAGTCGGCGACTCCTTCGAGGGAAGGGGGAATCGTGATAACAATCGTTAGAATGTCCAACGGATTCCAATCTTCGAGTGGGAAGCCCGAATGCTCGCGGAGAGGTGGCCATGTATGTGTGTGTGGGGAGAGGGGGTGGGGGGCGATGACATCGGTCCATAGGCAAATACAGCTGGGGCGAGTGATAACAGCGTCGGCCGCCTCCTTGCCACGGTTCAGCCAAGCTTTCACCAGCTCCATGCCTCTATGCGGTGATTTCCGGATCCACGTGGGTACAAAAGGGCACGTGGCCGCCATTTGACCTCATTCTGCTACATTCGTAATCGGGCAAAGCAGACGGGTGGAACAGAAGGATTAGAAGAACGCTATAATCATTGAGCAAGGTCAACCAGAGCAGTGGTTCTGCAGTTAAAGTGTCTGGCAACGGAAGGGTTAGTTCAACTCGCAGTCCTAGGTATCTAATGAGTATACAACTTTCCTGCTCTCTTTTATTTCTTCAACGAAGGAATTTGTTCCGGTGAAGAAGAGGGACCAAAAAAATGCTTTGGAGTGCATTCGAAATTCTGATGGAAAGTTAGACTAAACCAGGCTCAATTAAGCGCTGCTCAACATTATTGCTTTACACTCCACATACATGATTCCTGCCATAACGAGAAATAGTCTGATTGCCGCTTTCTTCTACCCTTTCATAACATTTTGAATTAAGGAGTACGTTTCTGGGCTAAGAAATACCCTACAGTTGGAATTAGGACTACTCCATTCTTGAACATAGACCTACTATTTGGAAAGGGTGAAGAAGAAAGATTGGGTAGCGTAATAACCAGGGTTGCCAATGAGATTTTTCCGTTTCCCCCCCAGAACCCGAATAAAAAATCCTCCATATTCAACTAAAATCACCCAGATTATAATAATAATAACATTAGGTGAAATAAATTAAATTATAAACGAATTTACTTACCAATGGTTTAATCCAAATGCAATTCCTTGTCTTTTTCTGCCTCTAATTTCATTCTTATATTATTCTTTCATACAATTTGTCATTAAATCAGAAATTAGCGTAAATTTGGAATTATCAATGCCATCTTTAATGGAACGTAAATCATAACACTACTGTGGTATGTTGTCGCTTGAGATAGGTAACTCTTTAGCTGTGAGCCGATAGCTTCTCCACTTATCGTCAAGTTCATTCACTTGAGCTGGCGGTGTTAATTTAGGAAAATTGCTTGAAATACTAGTTAATGATGCAAGCGAAAGACTTATGTTTGAGGCAATGATTGTGTAAAGAGCATTTAGCTTGGCAATCACATTATCTTCATTCAGTGGAAATCTCTTCCTTGTTTGAACGTAGAGTTCGACAAAAAGTTTCAATCACTCATTCTTGAATGTCTACAAAATTCTCATTGAATAATGATTCATTAATCAGTTGTTTCATTGATTATCTCCCCCAGGTAAATGTCATCATGATTTTTGTTATTAAATACATTACTTGGATCGATATCTGAAAGTTTGACACATTGGATTACTTTTTCCTCCACAAAATAACTTAGAATATTTTTATATTCAGATTAAACGCGTTCGATACTCCTTCCGACTGAATGCATTTCCTGCACGTGTTGCTTGTTGAAAACGTAGTGACCGTTCAGCATTAGAAATTTTATATTCAAATGAGTTTACATCCATTTTAAGATTGTCTCTCTTAAAAATAATGCAATTACACGTTATATTCATCTTATTTCAGAATTCCTCCAGATTATTAAAATTCTTTGACAAAATTTCTCATTCCCCAGACTATTCGTATTTCTCCCAGGTTTGGTAGCCCTGGTAGTAACCACTCTAACAATAACATAGCTGTTTATTTTACCACTACCGTTGGTAATTTTAATATTAGTTGGCCTGGTGGAAACTGACAATTTAAAATGGGGAAAATCTCTAAACTTTAAAAAGACTTGTGGCTTCAGGGTTGGTAAGACTATTTGTTTAGGTGTGACTCTCAAATCAACCAATTAATTTTGATAAAAAATTCCTTGCTGATTTTCTCTATAGATGCGTTTGATTTACTTAACAAAACCACCATGTGCACGAAAGCTTTAGTAAATGAACGCTAAAAGTGAAGTTAAAAATACGCTTTTTAAAATAAAAATGAACACACCTTTCATTCTCTGTCAGTCAATACTCAATAGTGTGGGATGTATGTATAAGTGTTTGACGAATGGCAGTTTGCACATGAGTTGTTGTTAATAACTCCCTAGGAACAGATGATCCCTGCTCCCTCCGACCGCTAGGGGGATTAAGGAAGAAAGCTTTGATTTTACAGCACATGAGGGGATCCTTAGTGTGTCAATGGTGCATTTACTCATTATTGTAGAAATATCTACTTAAGAAGTAGAATACTTCAAATTAAAATTTAAAATGTGTGTTGATGCACCGGGACACACGTTTTATTTTTTGTCATTCAATTTTGTTTTATAATTAGGCTCATTAAATTGTGTGATGGCCTGAACATCTAAGGGGTTGACATAATGCAATATTATCTTTTATAGAACCAGATGCCACAAGATTTTTCTCATTCTCAGATTTACTTTCCTGTTTTAATCTGAGACTAACTTTAAAAGAAGTTATTCCATTTCAGAGACGGAGCTCATAAATTTTTCTTCGTTTTCTTTCACAAATCTTATGTCGTAGTACTTAAGTCAGCCTCTTCCTTGTCGCCAACCCTTCGCTGTATGAGTTTTCAAACAATAACACCTTAGTTTAGATTTCAACCTTACCCATTAATTAGCAATACATCTCGAATAATATACGTAAATGTGTACATAAGTTCACAGTGGTGGTTTAAGCACAAAAATGAACATTTTTGTAAAAGAAAATCGCTAATTTATTTTCTATCGCGTTATAAATGCCAAGACTACATGCGGTAGCACAAATAAATAAGGCCACCTTTATATGTATGTAAGTAAAGGAGTTTACGTTAGTTCTCCGTCCACATAAACAGCGACTAATCAGATACGCGAATGACAAAATTTTCTTTGTAGATAAATTTGTTTGTATTTTTTGCCTTTGATACTAGGTTGTTGTTATTTTTGTTTCTTTGTTGTTATTTTTTTTTAATTTAGCCTAGCATTATGCGATAAGCTAATTTCGGCAGCCTATACCCTTGTAGGCAGTCGCCAGATGAACACTGAAAAAAAATCTTAGTAGGAAAATAGGGTAGTTTTAGGTTCCGTTCTTCTTTTGTAACGGGTGTTCATGGGGGTGAAAAATATAACTTTCGACTAAAAAATGAATGCACGGTTGGCTATTGCGGAATTTGTCTCATTTCATCACTAATTTCCCTCGCTTGAATATATCTTTCAAATTTTCTTTTAGCTTTCATTTTTCTTCGCTGACCGAACCTTCATACTTTGACTTGCACGATTTTGTCATTATCAATAATTTTAAATTAATGGAGCAAAAAGTTTGTTAAAAGCTTGGAGCCCGGCGCAATAATCGTGAAAATAAGAGTTAGGTGGTGAATCCATGTTTTAATGGAGGTATTATTGAAGCAGCCGGAGTCGGCTGGGTGACAAGATCTCCATTAATGAGGCGTCATTTGTACCGATTATATTGGTGTGTTTTTTAAAGATTTTCCACGCTTACCCATGCCTCAGTTGATATCTGGAGGTATGCGTGCCCTACCTACTCCAACGCCTGCAGTTGGATCCGCGACTATCTTCTGCAAATTTGATTCTTCTTCCATCTTCATCACTTTTTTTACATATTCAAGAAATATTATTCATTATTATTATAATGATTAAATTATTATTATTATTATCCTAATATTGAGGCTGATGGTCAAAAGATGTTGTTTTTTTCTGGTTGAGGGGGGGGGGGGCGTGCAAGTTGATTATCATGTCTTCTCTGAATAAGATAAATTTATTATTTAATTACATCAAAATCATATAGGTACGTATCTTAAAACGTACACATGTGTACTCTAGGTTCGCGTATCCTTGGTTGATGACGTCATGTGCCGTCATGACTCGGCGTGCGGCGAATGTCTCGTTGATTTGCGATTCTCAATTTAAGTAAAAACAATTCATTGCTTAACTCATCGGTTTGAAATGAAGATCGCGTCTTTTTTTTCTATTAATTTGGCATTTCGTTTACGCTTATTACAATAATTCTAACCCGTGTTGGCTTAGCGTGATTTTTAAGTCATACGAATTCACATTCACTATTTATTTATATGAAGTAATTAAGAGATGAAATTATGAAAACTAAAGTAAAGAAAAAATATCCAAAAATACCACCTAAGAGTCCTCTTTTAACCGTATGAAACCATTTTACAAGCACCAAAACGACTAGAACTCTTTGGGGGGGGGGAGTTGGAGAGGGGGAGGGTTGGCCACATATTTGGAATGTCGTTGCTCACTTACCTTATACAAATGTGAACTAGAATGATTGCATATTTTAACCATATTTTTATTCTACCGGTAACTTCACCTTTTAATCTTTAAAAATGCCACGTTAATTAATAACTTATATTTATTAAATGGTTTACCTAATTAATTAAGAAAAATATGCGTTTATTAGAGGAATATAATTTAAAAGTATTTTGTTAATGTTCAACATTAGTGTTGTTAATTGATATTTTGAATTAATTTATTGTTTCTCATGTTAGTTTATTTTTTTTAATTGATGCTTTAATACGAGAGGGAGGTAAAAAATATCGCCGAAAAATAATAAAACGAACTTGGTTTAATTACAAAGACATTTATAAAAATACGTTTGGATAAAGGAAACATCACCGATAAAGCTGTTGGAAAAAAAAAAAATAGCAGCCAAATGTAACATTGGTTTCATCAGCAATTTGTACCCATGAATGTTACAAATTCTTGATATTTGTGGGCCAATAGTCTTTGTTTTTGTTTTTTTTAGTGTGGAAATTACCACTCTGACTGCCAATTTTAGCTATTGAAAGCTTTATATTTAGTTGTGTTTTCTTTGAGCATTTTGAAACAAGTCATAAGTCAGTGACTTCGACAAAAATATTATATTCATACATAATTGCCTAGAACTAGTTTCTGGGTCAGATATTTTGAGTCTTTTGATGTAAATCTTTTAATAACCTTTGATGGCAGCTAATTAATTATTAATGTCATTGCCCTAGTTACAACATGGTCATGCGTCCTTTAAACCAGACCGGAAAGAAGCTTTTCCTGTTAGAAAATACATTTCAAACTTAATTTGTATAGATTTCTGTATTTGTTAGAGGGGTCTTTATAAATGACAAGTGACATTTGTAAAGAAGAGGGGTTCAAATGAAAAATATTCGCTCAGTCTTCAATCATTTCTTTTCTGTTTTAATCGTCGGAAAGACATTTGAGACTTAAGTAAATAATTTGATGTAAAGATACATAGAATAGTCCCGTATCATATTGAGCCGTTGTGGTATTTTATAAATTAGAGTGCCATTTTTCTGTTTATAAATTACAGTGTCATTCTTTTGTTTATAAAGGACGGTGGCATACTTACATTTATATATTCAAGTGACACCCTTGTGTTGATAAATTACAGTGCCATTCTTAGGTTTATAAATTACAGTGCCATTCTTCTTTATGCATTACATTGCTATTCTTCTGTTTATAAATTACATTGCTATTTTTTGTTTATAATTTCCATTGCTATTCTTCTGTTTATAAATTACATTGCCATTTTCTGTTTATATTTTCCATTCTGTTTATAAATTATGATGCCATTATTCTGTTGTTAAAATACAGTTCCATTCTTTGGTTTATAAATTACAGTATCATATTTCTCTCTGTTTATGTTTTTAGCCTTTATGCAGAGCCTGAAGAATCAGCATACCGTACTCAAGCCCTTATAAACGACGTGGGGCTAATAAACCCCCATTCCATCTTCGTGTTTGTGTCGTGAATGGCGAGTAAGCACTGCTAGTGGTCGCTGGCTTCAAAGGCGGCGCGCCTGAAACTTCCTGCGAGCAATATGGAATAGGAAATGGGCGTTGATGCTCATCGACCTCTTACGTTGTTGGTAAACGATTATAGCTGAAGCCATCGTTTTCAGAAATTCATCCTTGTCACGCGACTCACCTCATCTAAAATTAGAAGGAAAAAAAATCATAAGATCTGGCCAGTCCCCTGCGGCGAGTTGCTTGACCCTACCTCCTTTGATAAAGCTTTGTGCCAAAGATGCCCTCAGTGACTTGGGTTCGGAATTTGTGTACCACGAAATAGGGCGAAAAATTACCCGATATTTTTTCTTTCCATAATCAATGAAGTGGTTGCAGGATTAATATTGAATTAATTTTGTCGTGAAAAGTTATTTATTTTGACGTAAAAATGTATTTATTTTGACGTGATAAGGTATTTATATTTTGACGTGAAAATTTATTTATTTTGGCGTGAAAATGTATTTATATTGACGCGAAAGGGGTTTTCTGACATGAAAAAGTATTTATATTGAAGTGAAAAAGTTTTATTGTCGTGAAAAAGTATTTAGATTGACGTGAAGAGTTTTTTGGACATGAAAAGTTTTTTGGACGTGAAAAAGTATTTATATTGAAGTGAAAAGGTATTCGGAACCTTTATAACTAAGCAAGTGTAAAAGGTGTCATTAAATATTTGAATCATACACAGAACCTGTGAGGTATTTAAATACTAATCAAATAACCAAATATATTTAAATTCCACAGATAAATCCAGGTTTCTTTAAGTTTAAAGCAAAAACGAACGAGTGCATCTACTGCAGAAAGATTGAAAAAAGATGTGTAAAGGAAGAGGTGACCATATGTTCACGAAAAGAAAATGTGTGGAAGATATAATATGGCCACATACCCTACTGCGGGCGTTTGGGCCGAGACGATACTGTGCGCATTTGGCTTGAGCGTCACATACGAGGGGCGGTCAATAAGTTTTTCGAACCGGTAGGGCAAAACAGAGGAAGACGGATGGCTGGTTGTGGGGGTGTTAGGACAAGTTATGACAAATCAGGACCTGCAGCTGCACGCTCCTGCCTCTTCAATTTAAGAAGCAGTAGCTGATCGCAGATCGTCAGTCACAAATCTTTCAACATTGGAGAAGGTTGCGCACCGCGCAGTGATCAAATTTTTGACCAAGAAGGCAAGAATGCAAAAGAGATCAATGAACGCATGGTTGCAGTGTACACCGTCACCGCCCCTTCCTATGCAACCATTGATCGCTGGAATAGGGAGTTCCGCCATGGTCGTGAGTCGCTTGAAGGTGACCCCCGTCCAGGACGCCCGTCAGACGTGACCAACGAGGACAATGTGGCCCGTGTGGAGAAGATGATCCTCGAAAATCAACGGGTGAAGGTCAAAGAAATCGAGCGAGAACTTGGAATATCACATGGAAGTGTTATCGATATCATCCACGACAATTTGGACATGACCAAGGTCTCTGCCAGTTGGGTCCCTAGAAACCTCACGCCCCATGATCGACTTCAACGTCGTCAAAGTCTACGAGGCCAAAGTTGCATAAGCTGCCCTGCGCGAGTACTGATTCTAGGAGCTCAACCATCCCCCCTACAGTCCAGATCTGGCCCCTAGCGACTACTTTTTATTCCGCCAGCTCAAGGCTGCACTGCGTAGACGCCGGTTTGGGGACGATGAAGATGTCCAGCTCGCCGTCCAGGAGTGGATTGAACAGCAGTAGGGAGATTTCTGGTTGTCGGGAATTCGAAGCCTCAGGGACAAGTGGCACAAGTGCATTGAAGTCGAGGATAGTCATATTAAAAAATAATAAATCACTTTTCCTCATATCTCGTTTTCTTATATTCGAATTGCAAAACATATTAACCACCCCTCGTAATTGTCGGTGCTGGAACCGTGGTGGCGCCCAATCCTTCAGATATCAGCTGCAGCTTTGTTGCCGAGGTTACACCGTCCGTATACCCCACTTTTGAAAAGGAAAAATGGTCTTAAGAGACATGATATTCCATATAATAATTTAGGGTATTAAAGAAAATTGCCTTCAATCGCTTCCATAAGAGGGAAGATACAATCAGAAGAAAAAACAGTCCTGAGGTGATTCTTAAAGATAGTAATATGTTTGTCTCTCAAAATGAGGCCTGTCATATGCTGTAGTGACATGTGGTTCTTATCTCACTTTAAACTGTAGGTTAGAGTTTCATAACTGGTGATAAATGTACCCTAGTAGTACATTTCTCCATTTTCAATGGGTACACAAGATGTTTTAGGGTATTAGTAATCATTTTTTAGGGCCAGGAAATTTTCTAGCAGGTTATAAGCACATTTTGGCAAGTTTGAAATGGCAACGCAGGCTGCATTTTCTTAGTAGTAAAAATAAAAGTGAGATGTACTACGTGGAATATTTCAGGCTGTAGGTACTCATATTTGATATCATTTTATTTAAAAAATATATAATGAAAGGAAATTTTATCCACTAGAAGGTAGTTTTAAAATGAAGACAATTTTATTTCATCTTCTCAATGTTTAAAGGTACGTACTTACTTATCAGAAGACCAAGAGTTACTTAAGAACAAAAGGTTGGGAATAGCGGCAGGGTAGCTCGTCACCGAGATAGGCATCACACGGTTGCAAATCTTTGGTAAAAGAACAAAAAAAACACGAAAAACAAAAAGTGAAGTGATATTGAAGTGACGAATTTGTTATGAAACGGTAAGCAAGGTTGAGTTGAGTGACCTCCCAATCTTTACTGCCTCTAGTAGTATAATCCTGTTTGCACCCTCTACATATCTTTCCTTCTCCTAACTCTACTACTTGGTTTGCATACTTCTTTTTAGAAACTTCCTGGCAGATGCTCTCATGGGTTTCACTTTATTCCATGAAATATAAATAAATAGGAAAAATGTGTAATATTTACATATAAATCTGCGGTTAAAAATACTTTCTCGAAAACCTTTAAATAGGAATAACGAGTAATTCAATGGAGGACTTCCATATTCAATCAGTGTAGAAGAGAGGGAAAGACGAGACAGGTCAAATGGTGAAATAGGGCTGGCGGTAACTGGATCAAAAATGACAAAATAATTGTTTCTACCTCAAATACCGTTAACCAAAATTGTCCTCTTTAGGAACATTTGAACCCTTCCAAACTTAATGATACCGATCTGAAGTACAGAGACGGCAAGTCCCCAAATAGCTAGGAAAAGGTTGAATAAAAGCCATAAAATGAATGGTCTTGGAAGATAATTCTTATTACTGAGATAAACCAAGCGAGAGTCCATTTTCCTACGAGAAATGGACATCGGCTGAATAATGTCTCATTACTGATGCCGGCAATTTATCTGCAATGCGGAGGCGATGCAACATTTTGCGTTTGCATCTCATTATTTCTTCGCTCTCTCTTCCTCAAACTCGCACTTCCAATAACTTCACCTTCTTTAGAACATCTTTCTAACCTCTTAGAGTAAAAGTGTTGTTTTTTAATGTAGCTATAAGTGGGATTTTCAAAAAGTTAGTAGAAAAGTGGAATAAAATTGAAATAAAAAGAAGTAGAAATTTTAGATATAACGTAAGCTCTATTGAGGTTAAAACACTTTTTCAAGCGATGCCATTCTCCATAAAAACCATTTCTATAAAACTAAGGGCTCTGAGAACTAGACTAAGTTAAAATAACTCTTTTAACAACATCAACAAAGCAAAAAAACGTAAGACTTAAATCGTAAAAGTTTGGGGAAAACGATATAAACTTTACAAAATTTTAATTATATTCAAAGTACTAATCCTATTTGCTGAGCGCTCGTATCGCGTGTATCACTTTAGTTTGCAATACGTCGCGGATATATGTTTATTTGAAAAAAAGCACAAGACATTATTATAGATTAATATAAATAATGTATTAGTAATAGTGATGAAAAGAAAAAAATACATCGCTGAGAAGGAGAAGGATTTTAGTAGAAGGCAAAGGTACATATAGAGGGGTTCTCCTGGAGCATTTTACACAGGAGTTCAACTTTTTATATTTTAATGATTTACTTTAACATTTTAAATATTACCCCATAATAGGGTTTAGTTTGTATAATCTAATTCTTATTTTCTATTATAATGTTTGTTTTATATTTGCTTATTTGTCCAATTATTTAAATACTTAATTTTCACATTCTTTTTACCTATCGGTTTCTATTACATTTGTTTATAATTATATAACCACTTTACTCTTGTCCACTATGTTATTATTCTATATTTATTTTTGCTTTTTCTATTTTTAACACTTATTCTTATTTAATGCAAACTTTTTACCACTTAGTACTTAGCGTACTCTCACTTATTATTACTAATTAATTGGTTAACTTATTAATAGTGTATTCACATTTAATTATTTGTTTTATTCTTGGCCACTCACAACTTAGTTGTTTATGTATTGAATTGTACACTTTTTAGATCACATATAAATTAGTTATTTATGTAACTATATTTATATTTATTTGCTTATGCATTGTTTTTGACTTTATTATTATTTACTTATTCACTTTGTGTATTAATTTACGTATTAAATATATATTAATTTTAATCTTTCGACTCTCACTTTTTATTGTTTGACACTTTTTACACTATGTCCGACGTCTTCATCCCGCTCTTTATGCGTTTGAAGGTCGCCGCGTTTACCGTGTGAAGGCTCGTGTCTGGAATGTAAACGGTTCCGCTACACATTAGACCTTCGATTTCTCTTGGGGACCAAGGCCCCTCGAAGGTCCACTTAAAGTCCCCGTTACGAATTCCATGTACTACCTTCAGTTGGTTACCTTTTTCAGGACGCCGATTGATGCTCCCGAAGATTTTTAGTTTGAGCTCCTCTCCGTCGAAGAAAAGCCCTTTTTCAAGGACTTCGGTTCTTTCGGTGAGAGGTACTCCTGGATAACTATCGTCATCCTCCGAGCATTCGTCGGTTTCCGTACGACCGTCTTCTTCTTCTTTTGATGTTGTTCTTACGTTCTTCTTCTTGCGTTTTGGCTTTTTCGGGCTGCTTCTGGGGGGTGTTGGGGTTTTATCCATTTCCTGGCTATCTTTTTCTTTATTTTTGGTGGTCTCTGGTCGTCTTTTCACTTCATCTTGTTTGGGCTCTTCCCCTGGAGTTTCCGTTGGTACTTCCACAAACTTGATGTTGAGGACATCCTGAGACGCTGGGTTCGGGGGGAACCATAACTTCTTCTTCACTCCATTATGTTGGAGCATAGTATTTAGCTCCTCCGAGAAGCTTCCTGGGCGTGCAAGGTTCGCCAGGTGGGCGACGATGACCATAGTCATGATCTCCTTGCACTCCATCGGCATGACCAGTTTCGGAGAAGCTCTTTCCGGCGATATCGTCGTTGGCTGGGCAGAAGCTGCTGCGGCGTAAGACCCTGCGCTTGACTTTACCTCCTTTTCCAATTAAATTTTTGCCGTTTTTCTCGTATTTTTTCTTTGCGTAGGGGACATCTCATGGCAAGAGCCCTGTGTTCCCCTCCGCAGTTCGCACATTTTTCCTTTTCTTCCTTGCATTCTCTCCAACCGTGGCCGGTTCGAGAGCATGCCGCGCAGGTTTGCTCTTTTTGGGGGCAGTCCCTCGTCGTATGGGTTTCCGAGGCGAGGCATTTTTGGCAGTTTTCCAGAAGTATGTACTCTTCTGCCTCAATTTGTTCGGGAGCAATCCTTAGGTAGAATCCCAGCAGACCGTCTCTCCTAGCTTTTTGCGCCATTTCTCTATTGGTGAATATGATTTTGATTAGGTTTTTCCCAATCTTCTCCACTTTGGAGATCTTGACCCAGGACTGCTTGTCTAGCAGCTCGGCCTTAATTTCCTCAGTGGAGTTGTCCAGGAAGAAGGGGTCGACTCGTTTCAGGATAATGGTGCGACTCACGAGTAACTCGTGGGGGACGATCGCCTCCAATCCAATTTCTTTAAGGGTGGACCTTGCTTCTTCAGAAACAAGGACCTCCACGTCCTTGCTCTTCCAGCACACCGGAGCCCACCCATTAGATGTTTCAAGGAGACGGGTTAACTCAATATTGAGTTTGCCGACTACCTTCTCGAACACGGCTTCCCTGGTTGTTTTTTTGTGCCCCGCTATTATACGAAGGGGGATCCGTTTGGTGTCTTGGGGGGCTGGGGGACCCATGTCCCCCTGCGGGCACTGCTGCCCTTCCCCCTTCTGAGCCTCGCCTGTGTCACTGGGAGTTAGAAGGGCTCACTGCCAGATGACGGGTGCGTGATTTTTCGTTTTGGTGGGAGGTTTTTGGCTGTCCTTTCCTAAAACTTTTCCTCCTTTGCCGGGAGGAGATTGTTAAGAACACTGCACAACTCAATACTCTCTGTCTCGACTCTACTCTACTCTACTCTACTCTGCAATACGTCGCATTTGGGTTTGGTCGCAGAACTTCCCAGATTAGGGTTGACATTTAGGACCGAATGGTCACACTTGTCATAATTTAGGATTTCCCGACTATTCGAGAACTTTCAAGGAGTTCTAAAATATCCCATGACAATTTTATTTTCAACCTGAAATACATTTGACTATCGAATTTTAGATTCCCTTTCATTCATTAATTAAAAATTTAATTGGTGTTTATTTAAATTCCACAGTCCTGCCCATAGTACATTATGCTCGAAGCAATAAATCCTCATGCATGTATACTGTATATTACAGTATTGGATACTTTTGTGACTAATTGTTGTGTAGCCGAGTAGGGTATCTCTACAAATTACAATATCCAAAGTAGGCTGGACCTCAAAACTCTAATTTTACAATAAATATGAATGTTTTCATATTAATCTTTGTCTTAAAATTTTTATTATATATTTTTAAAATAAAAGGTTCCCTCCTCTATCTGGCTTTAATTTTCCTTCAAATATTTCGGTTTCAAAACTTATATATATATATATATATATATAGTACAAGAGAAAGAAGAATTTATAGTCAGCTACACCAGGTTTCTGCATCTTTTTTTCTGTCTTCAAATTTATTTGAAAGGCAGAAAATAAAAATGGCGTAGCCCTGTGGTGGCTGTATTATCCCCCGCAGAACCTGTATTTGCTCCTTCTTTGTATATATATATATATATATATATATATATATATATATATATATATATATATATATATATATATATATATATAATTTTGTTTCTACGTTTGGTCTTAATGCATCCCTTAAAAACTATAAATACTTGTTTTAATTTACCTTTTAATGGGGTATTATAAGAAATTTCTGTCAATAATGTCAGTTTGTAAAGCCCTAAATTTTCGCATTCATCTCTTAGATTCTGTTAATATAAAAAAAGCGAAGGAAATTAAGGTTACAAATTAATTATAGAAGGTTTGCGCCCTCATTAAATTGATTAAATGCATCTTAAAACATTTTAAGTAGCACCCCTTGGTTGTTTAAGTCGCATTTAGGAACCGGTAGAATTCATCACTGGCCAATTACAATCAGCGTTGAGGAGATAGATTCTCTCTCTCTCTCTCTCTCTCTCTCTCTCTCTCTCTCTCTCTCTCTCTCTCTCTCTCTCTCTCTCTCTCTCTCTCTCTCTCTCTCTCTCTCTCTCTCTCTCTCTCTCTCTCTCTCTCTCTCTCTCTCTCTCCCTCTCTCTTTCTAACTCATTCTATGTATCTTGTTTTTCTTTTAACTAGTTACACGTTTCTTTTACTTTTGTTTATTCTGTTTCATCTTCTTTATACACTCTATCCTACAGTTGCTCTCTAATTTTCCTTTTCGTTCTCATCCTTCCTGGAATAGATCCTTAAGAACACACCTAAATAAAGCGTATATTCAAAGACCTTTTCAACTTGTCAAGGTAGAATGCTTTGTACTTTCTTTTACACTAACCAGCATGCTAAAAAAGGGGTAAGATTTCTAGAATTACCGTAAATATCAAATTGCGAAGTTCACAAAAACTCTAATTCATCACGATAGGTGATGAGAGGTAAGCCTTTTCAGTAAATTATATATTTATGAAAGAACAACAATGAGGTCGAATGATCAAAGGTATACCTGGAGTTACACAGAGTAATGATAATTATAACGAAATGGATCGCTCTTTGAAAAGGCAAATGAGGAGTCGTACTGAGGTTGGTTTTACTCTCTCGTACGCGAGATGTTCGGCCAACGTTGCTTGATTGTTTTGAGTCATCAGCAGGAATTCGATCAGGGTGTATGAATGAAATAAGGGCATGCATGAACTCACGTAGAAGTTCCATGAGCCACTTGCGTGAGTGACTAATGAGTGTTTGCTTGGATCGACGGGTGAATATGTGCTCTGAGTTAAAGGTTGCATTGGTTTGTGGGGAGAAAACACGATGGTGGCGTCCGCTAGAAGTAAAGTCGCATCTGGGTGTAAATCGCAGGGCACAAAAGAAGGGCGATGTTCTCCTAAATGATGTGATAATGGCGGAAATTGTGCAATTAGAGATCCATATCTGGGGACCTGCGAATAGAGTGACACCCGGTTGATTAAATATTCTGAAACAAATATAGTTTAACAGCGTTTTTATAGCTGGGACATCCTGTTCTTTCTGTAGGGACTGTTTTTTAAGAGGATAGATCCTCGACTCAAGAGTCGCTATCAGAGAGGTTTGTGTTCCCAGCTGCATTTAGTTCTCTGGGCCTCCTAACACCTTCCTCACAAGAATCTCCTCTCGAATCGTTGTCAAGGCCATGTTGGTTCTTCCGAATTATTAAAAACTTTGGTTTAGCTTCACACGTGGCATAAGATTAGTTGTAATATAAATACACAAGGCGTTGTGATAGGAGTACTAATGATCTCATTAAACAAAAAACAATTATGAATTCATTGGTAAAGCCTAATAACCTAGGTATTATCACTTAAAAAACAGCGTCAAGATAATATTCTTATAATCATTTGATCCCTCTCTTTGTTAGCTTTGAATATTCATTTGCAAAGATGGCATTTTTTATTAAAAAGATTCATGTTCAGCAATAAAATAGGTAATTGGTGGACTGTACTTTAGGAAAATCATCGCACAAAATACTCTCTTGTTCTTCCTCGGTTTTAGTCGTATTTATATCCCTTTTCTACTCTATGGGGATAAAGAGATAAATGCTAAGGTGGCAATCTTGAATCCTTAGATTTTGAATATGAGAAACGCTCTCAATTATGTTGGCAAGTCCCGCATATCAAACTGCCTTCTTCCAGCCCCAGGGGTGGATTGGGAGAACTGCACGCCTTCATGGTACCTATCGCAATATTCAATCTATTAAATGCATTTCTAATTACATTCACTTTGCTACTTTTTTACAAACTCCTTCTTGAAAAAATTCTGACGCAATTCCTCGTTCTTTATGAATAACCGCAAATTATGTTGGTGAAACGTCGTTGCGACCTTTTTAATGACGCTTTGAAAGGAGAGAGGCTTAATTTAATGACATAGCCAGACGATAAGACATTCACACACATACACATACACACAGCTTGCACATGTGGGCTCCCTTAAAGAGCGCATAAAATCTCAATGTATGAGTGAGGAAATGGCAAGTAGCGCTAGTTGCATAAGTCGGTTCGTATGTTTCAAATGTTTGTTAGTTTGTTCGTTAATTGAAAATACCTATCCTTGTTTAAAAGGTTTGTTCGTAAGTTTAAAAAAAAAGGTATATGTGAAAAGCCTTATGGCGACATACAGTACTATCCAAAACTAGAGAACAAAATAACAAAATTTACATTTTCATGAAAATATTCGTTGAATTTCCATGAAAATTGCACATAATACTCGTATTATTTGAATATTTCCACTGATATTGATTAAGCAAATTTCCTTTTACAAACAAACGGCCCTCGAAAAAATTCTGAGTAAAGTAATGTGTATTTAACGAAATGATGCGTCCAAAACTAAAGAACGATTAGTATAAATGCAGAAATAACCAGAAAATAATATAATTATCTAATACAAATTTGTACAAAATATTAATAAGAAGTGTAGAGGCCATTTCTTTGATTGATTTGAGCACATCTTCAGCCGCCGGACTTTAACCATTTTTTAATTTTTTTCCGGCGTGATTTTATTCCATTGTTCTTTAAATCCTTGCCAGAGCTCTTGGACATTCCTCGGTTTCTGAGGCATAATCTCAAGATTTAACTGCATTGTTCTTGCATGTGGGATTCATTCTTTCACCTGAAAGACGCCTTATCTGCTGCTTCCCATCCTATCCGATTAACCTGTAAGACGCCTTATCTGCTGCTTTCCATCTTATCCGATCAAATTACAATTGCCTTCGTCGCTGGAAAAACACTTTGACACTTTTTAGCACTGCAAAATGAAAAACTCAGGAGTGAAGAACAACCTAGGCGCTTTATTCTTTTGACTTATTAGTTGTTTCTTAGCAGGGAGGGGGGCTATGAGTCCCACCTCTCTCGAACAACGTTAGTCTGGCGAGACATATTCAGGCAATTTGTCGTAAAATAGCAGCGGTTGTTTCAAATCGGTCCTTCATCGACATTCATTGCATCGTACGATCTTCCCTGGGAGTTTTTTTCCGAGGGCCGCCCCAATTTACCTTTCGACTCACAGGACTTTGTATTTTCATGAAGATTTTTTTATGTGTGAAATCACACTTTTTGACCGATTACAATGCCTCCAAATGTCAGACAGACTTATTCCTTCACTTTTCCACTGGAAAAGCTGCTCTCTGAAGGATTTATATCTATCTTAACTCTCCTCACACTCCTGATAAATAGGTAATACCACCAGTAACTGGCTAAAATTCACGAGGAATAGTTTTGCCGACACATACGAATTTTATGTGTAAACTGAAAGTTATGTTATCGTTCTCTACTTTTCAAAACATCCTCTTTTTCAAATGCACTACTTTTCTCATAATTTTCTTTATCCTTTGTTCGATGAACTTGACTCTATGGGGGGCAAATTTCAAAGAAATTAATGATTTTACTTTCTTTATTTACCTGAGGAGGACGTCCTCTTAGATCTAACATAAGCGACCCACAACAACGCCTTGCAGAAAGAGAAATGCCTCTATTAGCGATTTATGTCTGCTTCAAACGTACGGATAAGACCGAAATCTTCCTATAATTATTATCGATTCGTTGGGTTTTGTTGGGAGTGGCAAATGGTTAGTTGATGGATTAGTTGGCGCTTTGTGAGATGATTAGTTTGTCGATTAGTTAGTTGAGTTTTGGTTTTCAGAACTTGTGAGTTTAGCAATGGTCTTTGAATTTGAGGGCTTTTATTTCTCCACCGAATCAATCTATCTTCCTATTTGGGATTAAAGAGATTAACAAAGAAAAATAAACAAAATGAGAGTCTGAATTGGATTTTCCTCTATGTCACTCTATCACATACTCTCCTTTATATAAATAGGAATGATATAGTTTCCTTTGCCAACATGAAATGTGAACGCGAACGATGGGAGAGACTACCCTTGAGAGCCCTACAAGGGTGCACAGAAGACGCCGAAAGAAGTACTGAGGTTGACTAATGCTACACTGAACGGAGCCTTGGTGAGGCTTTCTGACTCACCAAATGTTTACGTAGCCAGGCGTCAGCAGTAGCTACTCCAGCACTGCTACCCCAGTAGCAGTGAAACACTAGTCGGAGAGCATTCGGCGGAATATATTAAAGGCAACCAGTCATGGGCTGAAATGAAGACGGTAGTAAAACTGTGACCACGGTCGAACACCATTAAAGTGGTATTCGAAGAGGCAGAAATGACAAATAAATCTCCGGAAATGCTTTTTTTAGCCTTTAACCTCAGAGTAACAACGGCCCAAGTCGACAAGGAAGAATTTATCCCTATTTTGAAGTGCATGATTTTTTTTTAACTTGAAAAACAGCACCAAACAAGTAATATGTGTCGCCGCACTGTCGAGTCGGTGCGATAACTCGGTTTACATGTCGGTCAAGACTCTCCGGAGAGAACAGGGTGGTAGTCCTCTCCCCCTCCCCACCGCTCCTGGATGTTTCTCCTTATCGACCCCTACCACCCCAATGCTCCTGGCCGGGGCAGTCCTGACTTCCTCAACACTGCTCCTGGCAATTGCTTCCTCAATGACCCGTACCCGTAGTTGAGGTACCCTTTTCCAATACTTACTGCTCAATGCTGGGCCTTCCGTGACCGCCGTGCTGCTCCGATCAAGGACCCGATCTGTCTAACACTCGATCTCTCTCGCTCAGCTTCCACTACCATCGATGTTATAGATGTTCATCTTCACCTCAATACCCCCCCCCCCAGCATCTAAACTTTCCTGGTAGGGCTAACTTTGTTTTATCGCTCATTCCCTCTCTCTCTCTCTCACTAGCTATCTGTCTGTCAATGTCCTACAATAAAAATAATATTACCATATTATTTTCTTGTGCGTTTTTTAAATTCTAAGATGGATAGAAACTGTTATATCATATAGCGTTAGTTTTCCCTCGATAAGAAAACGGTTCTTATTTTCATTGGTTCTAATTTCAGTACGTTTCCGATAGGAATTTTGACCTTGTTAATCACCCCTCCCTGTGGACCAGCTTGGAGGTTGAAGAATGATAACATAACACGATTAGTATCACCCTCATCTTCAAAATCTTCACACCCCACTAACTTTCTCATCATGTCGAATGTGATAATATTTTCTGTTTCTGTATAGTCAACCCATTTTCTCCCGTACACCTTCTATTTTCAAAACTGATTACGTATGATTTCTGTCCGGTCGAGCAAAAAAGACCCCATAAGCATTGTCCCCATAGCTATCCTTGATTTCGTCTGTGAGATCGCCTATGAAATCGCCCAATGGCGGAACTTGATCGCCTTCCCTGGTATGAAGATTGCACTGTTGCATCACAATACTCTTGCATAAACAGTCGTAGAAGCGGCTAAAGGTATATTGGAGAGGGGGAATTCGATATTGACGTGATCTGCAACTTCATATCTTGCGATAAATACATCCCCAAAGCTCTCCGAACTGGTAATCATCAGCGAATCATCCCTCAAAACCTTGATAACTTCATCATCATTTCGACATATTGTATCTGAATGTTGGGCCGCGTATCCTTTGTGCGAAGTTTCCACAGAGGCTGAAAAGATATAAAAGAGAATAAATATTATTTCCAATGATTATAAATAATAGCATACATCTTCACATGGGCAGACACATAATACACAAAACAAAATTATATTTTATGAGATATGTGTATGAGTTTTATTTACCTCTTAAGATATAATTGGCTCTTAATCTTTTTCCAGTATTTCTCTCTATCCTTTACATTCGTATTTTTAAATTCTATATACTTACACTTTTCTCCATCTAATTCTACCCCAAGAGGAAAGCCTGAAGCATTAACCTTCTCTTGAAGAATAATTTTATATAGATTTGAAGAGTGTGGCATGACTTTGAAACCCCCTAAATTCGTATATCTTGATTGTATAGCCATTCTTCACCACTAACTTCACTTCTGGCATAGTAGATACCCCTGGGGTAATTCTCAGTCATTATGGGTGAATTGTTATAAGTTATTTTGCTTCACGCAAGTTCTTCACCAACATTTTGTGAGCAATGATAGGGGCGACAAACGCACACCCCTGCTCTTCTATATAAGCTCTATAAACCCTATTCCGATCAAAACATAGATATAGAGGAATAGGTGAATGTCCTGTTTGAATTCTATATATTCGTACTTCCATATTAAATTCGGAGAACGCCACTGAATTAGAGGATTGTAATTTTTCTTCAATTTTTGAACAGAGATTTTTAAAAAGTGAACTCTCCGTCAATTGGTGAACTTTTATAATTACATAATTCTTTGTTACTGTGTTTGGCAGAAAGAATATTATGAATATAAAAATAAGGTTGTGTTCCATGAAGGGATATATGTATGATACTTCTAATTTCCAAGTTGACTCTCATACTTTACTCATTCTTGACGATCAGATTCATTAAATTAACGTTTCTATATCTGAAACATTCAGTGTGTCTTCGCACCATAAAAATAGTTCTGTTTTCCTAGTTACACAAGACTTATTTTATAAAAATATACATATGAAAGATATTGTGCTTAATTCTTACTATCTAATACTATTTAACCAGATAAGAGATATCATCAGTACATATGCCCATCTCACGTATTCCTTTTCAACCCTTTCAAAGAAGATGAGAAAATCGATTATTAAAGAAAAAAAGGACAATTTCACTAGGTGTATATCTAAAGTATGCCTGAATGTCATAAAGTATAATGCACCAATAAGCTCTCTTCAGAAACTAAAATTAACTTACTTTAAGCAGATTATCCGTAAATTATCTTAGATTATCCGTAAATACATCTTTATGAGTAAAGAAGATAGCACTAATTCAACGTGGTGGGTCATTACTACCAATTCTATTTTATTTCATCACCGTTACTCACTAACCTTGCAAGATGAGAAAAAATACTGTACATCCATGGAGCGTGAGTGAAGCTCCTCATAATCTCTGTATTCCACATCCTGAAGAAGTTAAGAATTTTCCCTCTAATCTGAACTCTCATTTGACAAACTAATTTCACTGTAGAAAAAGTCATTGAAATTTTAAATAATTCTTCATTGCCACAAGACAGACGCAGGATCCTTTACCGGAAGACATTTGATAGCCATCTCTAACAATACGAAACAGTTGCTTTACCTTTCATACATAAAATTATGCTTGGGGTTAGCAAGAGGTGAAAGCCTTGGTTCTGTCTTAATTTTCGACGTATCATCAGTTACGGGTGACGCTATTTTGACGCATTATTGAAAGAGGTAGCAGAGTGAATACACCATTATGAGGATATCCTTCAGCTCTGACGAAGATTCGCGCTATTTTTCATCTTCTTTGACGACTTCATTGCACACCTCATTTTAAAAGTTGTAAAATTCTATTAATCACCCTCACTTCACAATATCGCAAGAACGCTACAAGCTAATTAGATACTTCAAGCATTTAATTTTCCTATACTAATCCATTTATGTCCTCCGGTATTCGAATTTACACTTCCTGCCCATATTAAGCAAAACCACAACTTATTACTTTTCACTGAAGTCAAATAATTAATTCAGAGCAATTCCTAGTAGCAAATTAAACACGAAAAATAATAAAACATTTCCGATTTTAAGATTAATAAGTGTTAATCCCATGTTATGCAACGTATGAGTCCACTCAGATCATACAATGATCACTCAAGCAACCCTCTGCGATACAACGCAACACTCGAAAAAACTTCTCATACTTAACAGCTGAGTGGAAATAATATAAAATTAGATGACATTTCCACGAGGATGCTTGTCACCGGTGCAGTCATCGTCATGATACATCGTCTCAACATCGTCGCACTTCACCTTTTTTATTCAAATTGTAACTGTTAATCTCATTTTTAAACACTAGTGACTGCAATGAACAGCTAGGTGTGTTCAGGTGCTTGGCGACGCATTTACATAGTATCGATGTCAACTCTAAAAAGTTAAGATAAATTTTACAAACTTTCTTAGAGAATTCCTTCATTTCCCTTCACCCTTCTGTGAATGTGTATGGGAGACTAAGTGTGGGTGCATTTCTCGTCGTTTTATTGTCCCTGCTTTTGCTTGTGAGTTTATGATGTTGTTTTTTCTTAACCCCGCTCCGACCTGAATATGCTCTTATATCCATTATTAATTACTTCAGCTAATTTTTTTAGGTTTAATCTTCATAAAGTCGTTCTTTTTAAGTTTTTAATCTCTCATCTTGTCTATTACCTCATCCACTCATTTAGGTTTAATTTCTTTACGTTTTTGATCTCTCCTCTTGTCTATTACCTACCCTACTCGTTCTAATTTAATTTTCTTATTTTGAATTTAATGTTTCGGTTTTTAATCTCTCCTATGACCTATCATAATCTTTTTGATTTTATATTTTTTATTCTCATTTTGTTTATTACATATCCTATTATTTTTGCTTTAACTTTTTATGTTTGTAATCTCTCTTCCTATCTATTACATATCTTAAACATTTTGGCTTATATTTTTCTTTTTTGAATCTCACCTTTTCTCTATAAACTATTCTAAGCTTTCTGCTCTAAAAATTTATATTTATAACCTCTCTTCTATGACCTACCCTAATCACATAAGTTTACATTTTGTTTTTAATCTCTCATTTTATCTATGACTTCCAAAATTATTTTAGTTTGCTTGTTTTATGTTTTTAATCTCCTTTTCTCTATGACCTACCCACCCTGTCACCATGGTCCTTATTGGTCCTGTAAATAAGCGAAGCTTTCGTTATTTATGTAAACTTTATGTTGTTGTTTTTATGCTTCTTATACTCCTTGAGAATGAACCGAGTTAAAGAGCTTAGGAGGACAGCCGAATAAATCTTAGCTAGGGCCGAATACCAGTTAGTTATATGGATCCACCATACAATAATTAATATACTTTCTGTATCTATGCCAAAATTTAACATAATAGTATTCTTAATTACCGCCTTACAGTTTGTCCAATACACTGGAATTAAAACTATAAAATTTGAGAGAGATTGCTTAATGTTCCTTAAGTACCAAAAGCATTCATACTCATCCATGAAGTGGTCGGTGGTTATTCCTTCCCAACAGTTTAAACAAGCGTGCAAAGCTAAAACTACACCTTCGCTAATTGCCGGTCAAATTTACTAGTACCGTAATGGGCAATAGTTTTTACAGATGCAAATTTCATTTCAAGCACAACAGCTGTATAAGTAAAAATAGTTTTAAAAAAATCAATAAGAGAAGTTTTACCAACGATCTTTTCATTTTCCAACATGATAAGAGCCAGGTGTAATCGGGCACATGTAACGAAGTAGCTTAGATATCATCTCCACAGATATCGACTCCTGATCCTGAACCCAAGAACAAATTTCAAAAGTGAAATTTATTTCATATTTTTAGCAGAAAAGTAATAAAATGATGTAGGTATATTATAGATAGATATTTTGATTGTCCAAGAGAAACATCCAAATGATGTACGAGGGGCGGTCAATAAGTTTTGAGAATCGGTAGGGCAAAACAGAGGAAGGGGGATGGCTGTCTGTGGGGGTGTTAGGACAAGTTATGACAAGTCAGGACCTGCAGCCGCACGCCCCTGCCTAAACATTTTAAGAAGTAGTAGCTGATCGCCGATCGTCAGTCACAAATTTTTCAACAATGGAGAAGGTTGAGCACCGCGCAGTGATCAAATTTTTGACCAAGGAAGGCAAGAATGCAAAAGAGATCGATGAACGCATGATTGCAGTGTACACCGACACCGCCCCTTCCTATGCAACCATTGCTCGCTGGAATAGGGAGTTCCGCCATGGTCGTGAGTCCCTTGAAGATGATCCCCGTCCAGGACGCCCGTAAGACGTGACCAACGAGGACAATATGGCCCGTGTGGAGAGGATGATCCTCGAAAATCGACGGGTAAAGGTCGAATAAATCGAGCGAGAACTTGGAATATCACATGGAAGTGTTATCAACATCATCCACGACAATTTGGCCATGACCAAGGTCTATGCGCGTTTAGTCCCTAGAAGCCTCACGCCCCCCTCCCCCCATGATCGACTTCAACGTCGTCAAAGTCTACAAGGCCAGAGTTGCACAAGCTGCCCTGCGCTAGTGCGGATTCGAGGAGCTCAACCATCCCCCCTACAGTCCAGATCTGGCCCCTAGCAACCACATTTTATTCCGCCAACTCAAGACTGCACTGCGTGGACGCCGATTTGGGGACGATGCAGATGTCCAGCTTGCCGTCCAGGAGTGGATTGAAGAGCAGTCGGGAGATTTCTGGTTGTCGGGAATTCGAAGCCTCAGGGACAAGTGGCGCAAGTGCATTAAAGTCGAGGATAGTTATATTAAAATATAATAAAACACTTTTCCTCATATCTCGTTTCCTTATATTCGAATTGCAAAACTTATTGACCGCCCCTCGAGGTTAGATCATCAGAAACATTAAAGCTAGGAAACCACAAAAATCTGCTTCCAGCAAACTTATGATCATGTGTGTGATTTATATGACGTAAATGTTAAATCATAAACTTGAGAATGGTGTTAATCTAAAATAAAAAATAAAGATCTAAACCCCCGTGACACTAATAGAATCCGATCGTTCAAAGTAACGTGAGTCGATTGACAACTGTCGATAGATTCAAAGCTCTTAAGGTCGTTAATTTGATTATGGATTGAGAGATTACGCTTCTGAAGGAGCGCCGTAAAACTTCATAGCTAAAACGAATTCGTTCCTTCACTTCAGGATTTTTCGCTTTGTCACTTCTTTCTGATTAGAGTTATTTTTTGCACGTTATTGATTCCGAGAGAAGACAACAGGCTTGGGATTAATCGTTCTCATTTCAAAAAACGGATATAAACACTGGGAAGAAAATACTGTATGGTTGTTCATATGGGATCATTGGGACCGTTTGACTCCACACTTGAGCCGAAGCTTTAAAACAGATTTTTATCTGAGTATAAATATTTAGGATAAAATAAACTTGGAGGTCGTGGAAAAATATCAGCTGTTTTTATATTTATAATATAGAAGATTAAGACTAAGACATATGAAAACATTCATCTGTATTCTGCTGCTCAAGTGATGCCTCGTGGCCCAGCCCCATGAAAAGTGATCAGATGAAAACATAGGCAACTCGGTTGCATAATAATAAGTTGCAAAATTAGAAAATAGTAGGGATATGCAGAAGGGGATAAACATTACCAAAAGCATAAAGTGTTTTGCTATACAATGGATAAATAAAATATAATTTGGGACCTGAACAAGAAGTCGCTATAACGCCCGGCAGCTGGCACCTGGCACCAGGCGTAAAATTGACAAGAATCGGACTTCCTCCGACGGATAAGCACACTCGATGTGGCGTAACTTCGCTCAAATCGCAGCGGGTTTCAACTCAACTTGCCCAAACATTTATGGATAGATACCAAAAGTATAATATATAATATAATTAAACATTGCTAGTAAATGAATTCAATATATATATATATATATATATATATATATATATATATGTATATTAATTAATTAAATTAATACTTAGTTGTACCCACTTCTGCTTTTATTGTTGCCATAATAATTCGTGCTATGCATTTCACCAGAACTTACAAATTTCTGACGCAAACTTTCCCCACTCATCTTGTAATCTTTCATACATTACTGTTGTATTTCTATTTGTGTTACTTATTATTGCTTTTCCAAGACTCCCCACAAGGGTTCTAGTGGATCTGAATCTTGGCTCTTGGTGCTGTGGGATGTAATTTATGGATAGATGGCTCTCAAACATTTCACAACATGGTGGTATAAGTTGCGAAGTTCAATTTTCCCTAGCATAAAAACATCTCCCTTGGACCAGAGGAAGACATCATCAGCATAACATCAAAGAACCACCTCTATGCTTCAGGGTTGGTACCATAAAAGCAGGATGAAATGACACTTCAACGCTTGTTTTCAGAAAGGTAGCCCCAGAAGTGATGAAAATTTACAAAATGTTACAAAAATGTTTTATTTTTAAATAATTTTCCTCAAAAACATATGAAACTTAAATTGAGTTACATAAATTACATGTAAAACAACGATACATAGTTATTACATACCTGATAATTACTTTCATTTGACCAGATAACCTTAGACAATTGTGCATGTGTCCAATTTTGTGATCTTTGGGCCATTGAAGACCTTATTTTCTGTTGATCTTAGATATTTATAGCTTCTTCCTCGCCTTCCATCCTTTTGGGCGTTGCTCTTTAAGTCTTTTTCTAGCTGTTTTGGGTGATATTTTTAAACTTGAATATTTAATAAACTCCAAAGCAAGTTCCGAAGATGTTTTCTGCAATTCTGTAGTAAAATTTGAATGATAGATCGGTCTTCTCTAGGAGTTGTAAGAAGTTTTCTGCTATTTATTTTCCTTAATACAATGCTCTTGTTCTCTTGATGTCGTTTTATCGTGGTTTGAATACCATATCCTGAACATTTTTTTTTTTAGCAATTTATAATTGTGATAACTCTTGTTTATGGAGAAGTTGGATTTGTTTTGTCTGTGTTTCTGTAAGTTCTTTAGTTTAATTCTGATTTTAGAAAACACCATTTTATTAATTATACATCATTTAGTAAAATACTATATAATTCAAACATATTATCAAAATACACCTTACTATCATACATATTCATGTCGAATATGATAAATTATAAAAAGTTTGATTAAAAATGTTAAATATATAAATCTATGAGGGGTACGTTATACTTTTGGCCAAAGGTTCATATTGCTTAAATCGCTATCTATTATGGACAAGGAATTGGAATACGAACAATTATTCAGTGAAACTTTTGAAGGGCTTCTAAAGGATTTAGCTTAATTGTATCCTCGATTAAAGCTAATAAAGTCATATTATCTAGACATGCCACTGTTTTAGAACTCTTTAAATGTCTTCGAATTGCAATGTTTACCATATCCTAACTTGACTCGTGCTGTTAAATAAAATATTGATTCAGCTACTTTCTATCGCGCATATAAGTTCTTCACAGTCGGGGAAATACTTCTTTTTCGTAATCAACCCCATAGTCATAACATGGTCGTTATCCTTGTAAGGGCGCTAGTTCAAAGCTCTTCAGGTAGTTCATTATCAAATATTGGATCGACCAGAATTCCCTCTCTCCAGAGTTTCTTTAGAATATAGGCCACCTTATCAGATTACGTTGAAAACTCGAAGCAACCATTCTTTCAGAGTAAACAAACCCATTTTAATCTAAGCGCTCTCTCATCAAGCAACGCTCGCATCTCACGCAAACCTCCTCGAAATTCCATACTTAAATTTCTTTCACATCACTCGCCTTCGTCGAATTCCAACTCACAACTCGAAGCAATACGCACCACTTGCCAAACGCCACGCAACCTCGAAAATTCGGCCACAACACTTCGTCAACCTCAAGAGCCACCCATCTGCAACGGCAGGAATTCGGGCACTCACCAACTCGATCCATAATTTGTAGGGTTTTTTGGTGCCTTTTCAATAAATAGACATTTCCTAAGAGTACATTTTTGCAAACCTATCGATCACTAATCAACTTATCACAATAGACCATCACTCTAGTACAGACAGTGACTGGTCAGGATGTTTTTTTTTAGTTCTGAAAGTTTTTACCTGAAAGTAAAGGCGATTGTGGCGGAAACATAGTTTTAAATGTCATATTAAAATCCTACCAGTAACCAGATTATAAGTTGGCAGACGCCTTTCTGCATTTGGAAAGGTGAAAAAATATGATAAGTATATTTTGCACGAGGTGACACACGTTCAACAAAAACAACACCGTAAAACTTGCTCTAAACTTCTTTTTGTACATTCATACAGATGTTTCTTGAAAGAATAGTGAAAACGTAGTGAATTGCATACTATTTTTTGCCATATCATGGTATTGGTTCAGGCGTGCTTAGACAAATAGACAGATTTGTGCTTTCTTTGATTCCTGCTATTATCTGGACAGAGACTTGGCTTTGATATAGTTAAACTAACATGGGAAATTTGGTCGAGCAGAGTGAGAAACCGATATTGTCGAACATTTTTGAATTCTCCTCCCGATGATCTTGAGAAGGAGGAAAGAACAGTTCCCTGGGGATTATTTAAGGAATACGAATCTGACCAAATAATCGATGTCACTTCAGCCACTAAGAAAATTTCATCCTCTCCTTCTGCGAGATCCTTTTTTGAGTCTTTTTACGTCTAAACCACATTGAAAGAGAAAACAGAATAATTTTTCCTTGCAGTAATATTTTTATTACCTTCTTTAGAAAAAATCCGTTCAGGGAAGCGATTCGAACCAGGCACACTGAGGCTGCGAGCACCGCTTTGATCACAGTGTGCCTGTGCCTCCGTGTGCCTGGTTCGAATCGCTTCCCTGCACGGATTTTTTCTAAAGAAGGTAATAAAAATATTACTGCAAGGAAAAATTATTCCGTTTTCTCTTTCAATGTGGTTTAATGGATATATATATATATATATATATATATATATATATATGTATATATATATATATATATATATATATATATATATATATATATATATATATATATATATATATATATATATACAGTAGTGTGCAAATTAGTTCGGACAGTACCAAATCTTTGAACTATTTCATAATACGAGTATGTTTTAATTTTTGGCAACTAATGAATTTCTTTTTTGTTTTCCGTGCAGAATAGTGTAGTGGTAACATCTGGCAACTGTTTTGTTGTGTCCTAGTTACACTAAGCCCGACAATGCTACACCAGAGCTTGTCGTGGATGATTTTTTGCTGGGAGCGTGCTCCGTGCTGTACTTGGTTCGGTCGGGAATATTCACTTTCCAATCATTATTAGGCTTTAAATTTATTATGGATATCACACCCAAGAAGCGTCATTGTGAAAAGAGATGAAGACATTGGTGAACTTTCAACACTGCCACAAGGAAAATGTGAAAGAGAATTAAAGACAACACTCCACGATGACAAGGCTCCCATCAGAAATAGTGTGAAGGATGCCAAGATAACCAGTAAAGACCTCCAGAGAGATTTGTCTTTAGCTGGTGTGAATGTTTCTTCTTCAACCGTCCGGCGAAGGCTCATTGAAGTTGGCAGATTTGCTAGAAAACCGGTACGTAAACATTTATTGATCTCTGCTATGAAGGTAAAACGTCTTCGCTGGGCACGCAAGTATGCTGGATGGAAGAAAGTTATGTTTTCAGTCGAATCGCATTTTGAAGTACATGGGCATAGGTCAGTGGTGGCAAGACGAAGCAAAGATGAATCTCTTCAGCCAGGACACATTCAACAGGCACCAAAATATCCACCTAAGAAGATGTTTTGGGGTTGTTTTAGCGCTAAAAGCCTAGGGTGGCTTGTTACTATTGAGGAAATGATGAACAGCGTTAAATACAAGGCAATCCTGCAGACTCACCTGCTTCTCGCGATGCAAAAAGAATTTCCGTGCCCTATTCCCCAAATAATGTGCATATTCTTCGAAAAAGTTGACTTACCGTTACACTACTGTATATATATTATATATATATATATATATATATATATATATATATATATATATATATATATATATATATATATATATATATATATATATATATATATATATATATATATATATATATATATATCTATATATATAAATTAAGGTGTTTGAGATGGCTTAAGTTCCCTCCTGACCTGAAATCGTGTCCTTAGGGTCGTTAAACAGATAAAACATCCTTTGAATAGGGGGTTGGGGTGGGGGTACTTATCCTCTCTCTCCTACTTCCGATAGGTTGCTATGAGTGGTTTGAGAGAGTTGCGTGCCCTTCAAGCCTCGAATACCCAATTTCTCCTACTCTTCTTTTGCACCCCCCATCCCCTCACAAATATGGCAGAGATGCCTTCATTGGTTTTCGTTTCCTTAAGTTATGTAAATGTCATCAACAATTTACATAACTTTCGTAAAGAAATTCGTGAAGTTAGGAGAAATGAAAATGTGACCTAAGGAAACAACCTGGGTGCTAGGGAAGGTACGTAACTCTCCTGACTCTGATACCCCTTTCCTTAAAGTGGCTTGTAATGGAATGGGAGAACTTAATCTAGAATGGATATTCACTGCAGGGAACTTTTCTTTGTTTCTGGATTTACTTTCACACAGTGAAGACAAAAATTGGCTGTAAACCACCATACAACATTCACTTGGTACCTCGTCCTCATTTAAAGAAACTGGAGTTAAGGTAGGAAAGAGGGTGGGGTGGAAAAAAGCGCGCAACTCTCCTAAGTCTACCCGGGTTTCAAGATGAGGGCAGTACACTTCAGAGAGTCGGATTCGTTGAAGCTGTCGATCTGTCCTGTTGTGTTTCCTCTCCCGAAGCACCGACAGCCTGTCACTGCGTTGCACTTTGCAGCACCTTTCTAAAGGATTAGTGCTGCTAATGGCGTTGGCCCTAATCACAGCAATAATGGAAGAAAAATCTTTGTTTTCACTGTAAACAAGTGTGATTATGTGAAGACGTATAAAATAGGGTTTTTTATAAATATTATTACATTACGACCTTATTTAAGTTCGAATTTTCCTTTGTCGTAAAATAAAAACGCTAATTTTAATGTAATTTCATTTGGTGAAGAATGTACATGTAAAAAAAAGCAGTTGATGACGGTAAACCCTGGTAGTTGCAATCCGATAGCGCGACCCAGAGACGCGATTTAAACCTAAATCAATGCAGATTGTGTTTCCTCGGGCCCCGAGCGCGCAAGAAAGGGTTGCCGGACGTGAACACAAGGATTTTAGCATGAATATGCCACTTCCCGACCACCAGCGCTCCGTCTGGGCGGAGCTCAGTTTGACCACGCCTATAGGCGGGGCTTAAGCATGCAATCCCGAGTTGTCATAGCAACGTGCAGACGTTTCGCCAATCAATGAGATGGAATACGGCAGTGGGTGGCGATTGGCCACCCGCCAGAGACCAAGATAGAAATGTCGAGTGCAGGAAATCAACGAAGTCGGGAGGAAGATGGATCTCTGCGCCGTAATTTACGAGACGATCCTCGCCGTATCGCGATGCGTGAACGAACATCGCAACACGAAACTATTTCCATCTCACTCACTCACGATTCATCTTCCGTCCGTCACCCACAAGGGGCGTGCAGGACGTGGGTGTGTGGTGTCCTATGCCCGCCCATCCGTCCGTTTCGCACACGCAGGTGTGGGTGGGACTCGGATGTTGCAAGATGGGGCGCTGTTCCTCGTGTTGCAGGCGATTGGCTGCATGGTGCTGAGCCTTGCTAGGGAATGCTGTGAATTAATCTCGGGGCTGAAGGATGCGCGTCCTTTGGCTAACAAGATGGCAGCGAGTGTTGCAAATAGTTACTTTGCACTCTTCCTCCTAGAAACGGGGAGGAGAGAGTAAAATGCCAATTAAGTCCTTTTACTCAATTTAAACGATCGTTTTATGTTTTAGCGATCCAGGAATTACTTCAAGGAACTACTTTATCGACTCCAGAGTCTACCCCCAGCCCCAGAGTACCATGAGGACATATTATCTTTACTATCATCACATGTTCAGCGTTGCTTCTCTTCAGAAGTTGTGTCAGGTTAGGTTCGGGGAAGGAGTGGAATAAGTAATACTTTATGCTGTCTGAGACAAACTTGCTACTAAATAGCAAATTAATTAAATTTTGTAGCAAATTATGTGTATTATAATAGTCCTATCCAATTATTAGGTTATTTTCTTATATATATATATATATATATATATATATATATATATATATATATATATATATATATATATATATGGTGTCCCAAAAGTCCTGCACCATAGTAAAATTAGGTAAGTTCTCCAATGGTGCGTTACTTTTCGGACACACTGTATTTTCGGCTAGATATTAAACCGCAAGCAAAGTTTTATCATCACTAGTGACACTCGTGTTGATGATGAGTAAACAAACGTAATATCTCGGGACGTTGTGGCGCGTTGCCAAGGCGACCACGGTGACATCAGAGTCAACAAACTTAATATTTCGGGGAAAAATTTCTAATTTACCACAATCATTTGTTGCACACGTCTATACTTTGGTTGTGGTTTGATATCTAGAAGAAAATACATAGTGCATGACTTTTAGGACCCCCACCATATATATATATATATATATATATATATATATATATATATATATATATATATATATATATATATATATATATATATATATATATCCTAGTACCATATCTTTACCAGCTTATTTTGAGATAAACTATTCTTTACAAGCTGAGTCTGTAACTGTGTATGTTTACCTCGCAAAGGTGCTCATGTGGGTTTCCCTCCTTTTTTTTCTAAATAATTTGTTAAAAAGAAACTAAGTGAAACTTGATGTAATGTCTCAAATGAGCAGTTAATAGTTACTTTACCTGCATAACATTTTTTGTTACTCTTTATTATCTTCTTGACAGGTTTCGTGGAAAGTTTCTAAAAGCCTTGTCAGGTCACATGGGTTACAAAGATTTTCCACCAGAATCTTGATTATCGAGAATTTTCCCAAGGATTCAGTCTTTTTTGTTTCCTTCGTTTTTTTCTTTAGTTTCTCTTATGTTCTCTTACTACTTCTTATTTTCTTTATCTTTGTTTTCCTATTTTTCTTTTTAATTTCCTTTTGTTTCTTTTTTACTTCTTTATTTTTTGTTTGTCTTTTGCTTCTCCTTTTGTTTCTCTTTTGTTTCTGCCTTCGTTTCTCCTGTTGTTTGTTTTTACCTTCTGTTTTTGTTTGTCTTTTGCTTCTCCTTTTGTTTCTGCTTTTGTTCCTCCTGTTGTTTGTTTTTACCTTCTGTTTTTGTTTGTCTTTTGTTTCTCCCTTTGTTTTTTGTTTCTTTTTTCTTCATTTATTCCTCTTTTTTTTGTGCTTTCGAAATAATGCCTTTCCAAAGGGAACTTATATTAATTTCATCAGAAATGGTGCCACCTTGACGTGTATATGTGGCACCTAACTGCGAATGACGGTTTTACTCTGGGAACCAACGAAGGAACCTCGTCCAGAAATTTCGAAGTGAACAACGGCTTGAATTGGATCTGCACATGCCATATGCCTCCTCCCCTCGTCTGAGGCAGGAATATGGTAGATAAATAAATGTAATTGATTGTAATGCGGGTAATCTCTTAGCTTAACACTTTCCTTTAGCATAATAATCCCATGGACGCGCCAACAGTGTCTTGGCTGTTTACAATGCCTTCT
Source organism: Ceratothoa steindachneri (assembly GCA_963969495.1). Classification (NCBI taxonomy): domain Eukaryota; kingdom Metazoa; phylum Arthropoda; class Malacostraca; order Isopoda; family Cymothoidae; genus Ceratothoa; species Ceratothoa steindachneri. The sequence continues at coordinate 99,735,551 of OZ018335.1, read as the reverse complement.
AGAGTCCCATTCTAGCTCCTGCCGTAGACAATTTCTAGCTTGTTCTTCCTCCTTATACCTTCATTGATGCTGGGGCTTTGGTGCGCCCTTGTTTTGGGCATAAGTGTGGGGACCTCGTGTTTAGCTGCGAAGCCATGGAACGTCCGGTTTCGGGAGAGAACGAAAAGGAAAGAGAAAAAAAAGAGAAGAAAAACAATACACTGAAATGAGGAAATACATAAGAGACGGAACAAGGGGTTTAAATGACAGAACAAGGAAATTGATGTAACCAACGAGGAAACTTTACCTTATAAAAGGATATTGAAGTGTAGAGATAGAGGAAGTAAAAAGATCCATATGATCAGGAATGACCAATCTCCTCCAGGCTGACAACTAGGGCCAGAAGGGTGTGTGATATATCTTTAAGTACAACAGAGTGTATATATTGGTACTTTTAAAAACAACAAACTATATATAAGGATACCTCTAATAACTACAACCTATACAACGCAACCCTCTAAGAACAACAAACAGTAGATAGTAATGCGTCTAAGATATATATATATATATATATATATATATATATATATATATATATATATATATATTTATAAACTGTATATGGTAATAAACGTGCTCATAAGTAATACTCGCAGAGTCCAAGAGCTCGAACTTTATTTTTTACGCGCTGGTATTTATAAGTTATATCTTGTGAAGGAGTGAGCCGAGATATTTCCATAGCCAATTTGTTTTCTTAAGCAAATTATTTTTATTTATATGGGGATTTCTCATTGCCTCTGTCGGTCCAAAAAGTTAAATTTTATTAACGAAGCTTTTCCCATTCCACACTTTTGACCTCATTAGCTGTCGATGGATTATTGTGATGAATAGCCTGAAATGTTATGGTAGGGACAAGTTCAAGGTTTATGTTTTGATGTGAGACGGAGGAAGATTGGGGACAGGCTCTCCTGAGCCAATAAAAAGATCTTGGGAACTTTTATTGGGGATAATAGATCAAAGGAAGGTTTTGAAGTCATTCTTCTTGCTCTTGGACTGGGAACTTTCGTCGGAAAAACTTTGGAAAAGATCGGCACTTGGAAACTTACCGCCCTGAGGGAAAGATCTTTCTTCTCCAATTCAGCTCCTTACATACACCCTCAACATTAAGCCTCTCTATCGAAAGTATTAATGAGTTTTGTATTAGATACAGTGTAGTATTTAATATGGTGAACAGGGACTGGCGTAAGCAGTCGCTTTAATTATTAATTATAGTTTCTAGTAACGTGGATAGATCGACCTCCACTTCTGCCTTTTATAAAAATTTGTCTTTCATATTTGCTCCTTCTTGAACTATTTGTCTTTCCCAAGCTTTGGTTTTCTTTTGTAAAAATATGTATTTTTCTACCGAACGTATTTTTCCCCCCTCATTTTTCTTCAATTACCCCTTAGCCCCGCAAAGTCGTTAAGTGGGACTAATCATTCGGCCCACATTTCGGGAGAGTTGAGCGGTCATCTTAAGACCACCTGGCCTGATTAAGAGTGGGTATAGGAGGAAGGATTCAGGTAAGAGAGTGGAGTTCAGTAGGGCTCCTTGGGAACTCGTTTCAGTCGCCCCACTGCTACGATATTCACGTGTCTTTTTGATAATATATTTCCTCCAAGTTCATCGCTTACTTAAGGCATATAAAAAAGCGAATACTAAAGAAGGTATCTCTTATGTGTTTGCCTCTGCATATTACGATCTTGATTTTAGGGTAAGGGGAGATTAATTTGGCAAATAAGCGTACACCAACGAGGTTATTTAATTAAAAAAGTATGTTTTAGCATATTAAGCTGTGTTTTTTTTTCTAATAAAATCGATAGCGAACGAAGGCATCCACTGTAAGAAAAATTATTATGTTTTGAAAAATTTTATTTGTTTTTATTTTTATAAAAGTAATAAGCATCCAAAGTATCTCTATTAGAGGCGTTGATTAATCGCGGTGTCTCATCCCCAAAAATTACCCAAGGCACATTAAGGTCTAAAAAAATCTTAATTTTCGAGTTGCATCCCCTGGTTAGGAAGTCCTTGTCAATGGATGACATTATATCTATAATGGTTGCCCTCAGTAATCCTAACGTGATGTAAGCAGTCGTGTTAACATCCTTCTAAACAACGCCCCACGCGCAATAATCTAGGAATTGCATTCGGGAGAGCTGGGCAGCCACAGGTCTGGGGACCAGTGGTGCGGGACGTTGTAGAACAACTACCTCTGTCTTTCTTGTCTTGTGTGCGGGAAGAGTCCCACAGCAAAGCTTAGAACCCTTCCTTCGTCCTCTTGGTCTATCCAAAGCTTGACTACAGTCTCGAGCACCTCAATGTAGACGTCTGCATTCACCTTGAGGCCCCGAAGAAAGAAGTGAGGAGGCATAACGTGACCATCGCTGCTGACCACGCTCAGAAGCATGAAAGAGGCAAGAAATTTGCTATGCATGACCGTAGGCACTTCTATTTTATTCTCAGCCTTGTAATACTGCCATTTCACTTTGTAACCGAGGTTTTTTGGGTAGGTAAACACATTCACAATCTCGTTCACGTTTTTCCCAGGCACGTCGGGTATCGAGTATGGCGTACCGTTTTTCGATTTTAGGTAGCATTCCCAAAAGAAACCGATACATTTACTCAGTGTATCCAATGTGAATTAACCTACATTGGTGGGGTTCTTAGCACCGAAACTGTTCTGAATTAAATTGTCTTCGGAGAATGTGTTTTAATTCCTCATATATATATATATATATATATATATATATATATATATATATATATATATATATATATATATATATATATATATATATATATATATATATATATATATATATATATATATATATATATATATATATATATATATATATATATATATATATATATATATATATATATATATATATATATATATATATATATATATATATATATATATATATATATATAAGTGGCAAACGAATTTATGGACGCAAACTTCAGGCGAAGTATAAACAGGATGACCAGGACAGAGCCGAAGATGCTTCGTAACATTTAATGCCATCGTTTCAGGATTATAACAAATCCCATCATTAGTGCTAAAGAAAGAATAAAAAATACAGATTTAAATATATACATAAAAAGTCAACACATGCATAAAATTGTGAAACATGAATATTAAATTTGAGACGAATTGATTACATTGGAAAAAATACGGAGGAAAAAATTCAACAACGAAGGAATTTATATCAAATAGGAATGAAAATAATATACAGTGGATTTTATTCTTGCAAAAAACAGTGTAAAATTTTAAAAATTAACATGTTTTTAATGAGTGACTATATTTAATGGGACATATAATGAGTAATTATTTAGACTGGGTTGAAGTTTCGAAATATAAATTGATTCCAGGAGGTAAAGGTGTGAGATTTTGCTTACCGTATTAAATATTGTAAAGTTTTTGAGTATAGCCTTAGAGCCACATTGTGATAGATGGTTTCGAATTTAGGATGGATCAGGTTTTCCAAGGTAAAGACCAGTTCTCTCCCATCTACCCATATGAAGCAGGAATAAAGCGTACGTTATTTGCCCCCACATATGATACAGTGCTAGTGCACGTACAACGAAAAACGTATAGAATTTTTTATCACAAACGGGCGATTGATCTTTGAATTTAAATAATGATTCAAGTCTTAAGTCATTAATGAGAACAATGGATGGTAATAATTGAAGATAGGCTGAATTCAATAGTTTTAACAACTCTTTTTTTAAGTTTATCGGATTGGTAACCAAAGTATGGTAAGGAAAAGAAGACCATTAATTTATTAACAGTTTGCAGTGGTGGCAGAGTCGAGTATTTTTTATTGAGAAATAGACTAATTTGTTTCTGAAATAACGATTTGGGGTAGCAATTGGAGGCAAAGAATTTTGTTAATAATTCGAATTCTAAATGAAGGGCTGATAAAGTTGAACACAAGTTATATGCTCTATGGAGGAGAGTATGGATGGCATTAATTTTAGATTTATATATATATATTGAGGAGGCAGGGATTATTTTGTTATTGTAGTGATTTCATTAGCCAATAAAAGAGGCACATTTGTGATCCGATGAGGTATGATGCTCACTCTGTAAGGAGTGAGACCTTTTTGGTCTTATTTCACAGTGTGGGATTAAAATTTCACCTGGAAGAATTCAAACCACGATGATCCAAACCACGGGGTGCTACAAGACATAAACGGCTGCGACAAAATGGAAACGAAACATGACTCCATCTGGCAACTAACCACGCACAATTCGCTTAACAAACACAATTGAAAGGAGCCCTTTTCATCGGACTGGCTGTAGCACTGGGGAGGGGTAAAAATACAATAGCGATTGTGTGGCCCCTATGCTGGTTCTGGTAGGTGGTGGAGGGAGCTCCTGGTTAGGGATCTTCTGTTTCGGGTAATAATCCTATGAACACGTTCAATTTTCTTTGATCGCGTGGAGGAGTAAACGGACTCAATTTTAACCAAGGCGATATATTTTTTCTCATTGAGTCTTTTTTTATTTTATCTATTTCCTATCATCTATTTGCTAGACTCTTCCTTTCATCCTATTCCAATAATGCCTCCAAACATCTTGCCTTGTCATGTGACCATTATGACATCATTATCCCGACCTTACATCAGGTATGAATAGCAATAAAAAAAAGTTGTGGTATTTATAGTCGCAACCTAATTACTAAAATTTTAGTGTTAGATAGTACAATCTCTTCTCCCTCGCAAGATCCGAATTAAAGGGTGAGTATAGAGCCGCCATTGCTAAAGAATTACCCATTTGTTCCCTTCTGCGTAAAAGAAAGCGTAATAACAATGACGTGTTTCCACCCACTCAATTCTGACATTGTCCGTGATCGATCTGCAACGGAAGCTGTGTGACAGACGCACTGTCGAAATTACAGGAAGACAAAGAGAAGATTGGTGACAGACGCACTGTCGAAATTACAGGAAGACAAAGAAGATTGGTGACAGACGCACTGCCGAAATTGCAGGACGACAGAAACGAGAAGCGAAAGAGCCTTGCAGCTTCTCTCAGGTCGGTCTCTGATAAAGAAAGCACCATCGAATGAAATCCGATCCCCCCAAAAAAATGTTCTAATTAATCTTCTCAGTCGTAGCGTGGAGTGAAAAGGTCCATCAAGAACCTATTCCCCTCATGACCATTTTGGACACTCGAGAAATTAATTGCAAGTCTAGACAATGGCGTTTTGCATGAAAATGCGTGTTAGAAGAATTAAATTTCCTTTACTGGTGATAGATGGTGTAACACGTGGACAAGAATATCAACTGAAGGAGGCTGGTGTGTGAAAACTTAATAAAATAAATATGATTGTGTACTAAATGTTTTAACTATGGAGAATTTAAGTATCCTTTACATTGAATCATGTTGTAGAGTTGGTTTTAAATAGGATCAAATAAGGGGATTGCTTCACAAAAAGACAAACCCTCTTCGCATTTGCAACCTCAATCACAGACCACTTCTGTATTTTTTGTTCGGAATATCTTTAATCAGCTAATTTTGGATAATGTTATTGTCACAAAGGAAAAATAAACTACAGACATTATATTAGTTTCAGTTTAAGGAAACATTCACTGTAAGGCTACGATGTCATCATCAATTAAAGTAGGGTGACATTATTATTGGTTTTATATTGACACTACAAAGTTAATCTAATTTAGTTCTTGTGGAATAAGAATAATGATTAGATACAGGATTTCAGTCACTCTTTAAGTTTTGTAGAATTATGGGAAATGGTGCTCAGAATAGAGGCTTTATCTCCCCCCCCCCCCCCGACAAACAAAAATCAACTAGGAAAATTCTCTCAGAATTATTGGTAAAGAGATTTGGAATATGGTGAGGATAATGGAAGTTTCATTCAGGCCAACACCATAATCTCATTCTTTCCTGGTGTACTAAAGGATTGGGTTATCCATCTCGAATTTCGTCCCTCATTTGTTCATCCATATCTCCTACAACCATAAAGCAACCGATACCCATTCAAAATTCAATGCAATACTCGTCAGAGGTAATTCCCGAACCTCTATTGTTCAGCTCTACCTCTACCATTATAAGGTTCATACACTAAATGCAATCACACACAGTTAAAACATTGCATATCTCAACTTCACACACACTCCTACCCAACCATTGCATCATACCACTCTTAAATCAAAAGCTGTGAATCCCACAGTAACTTTGCTACTACCACATTGAGGCTACACTTGATCGCACCCCAGTCACTCTAACGTACAAAAACTCTTCCATTACTCTTCCTGTTGATGGCACCCCAGTCACTCTAACGTACAAAAACTCTTCCATTGCTCTTCCTGTTGATCGCACCCCAGTCACTCTAACGTACAAAAACTCTTTCATTGCTCTTCCTGTTTGTCTCATAAAAAGCAAATAGAAATTACGTTAGCTGATTTGATTAGGTCTGCAGCAACTCCTACTTCGAGAGATCTACTTAATATTTTTGTTAAAGATATTAAATTAACTCTTTTAATTCTTCTAGGATTCTTAAATCACCTGTTTTAATTCTTTTAGTGATCTATTTTATATTTTTGTTTAGAGTCATAAATGACCCCTTTTAATTTTTCTAGCTTTCCATTTAATAATTTTGTTAGATGTTTAAAGGATTTCTTTCAATTCTTCTTATATCTACTTAATAGTTTTGTTTGAGGTCCTAAATAACCTGTTTTAATTCTTCTAGTGATTTATCTAGTATTTTTGTTTAGAGTTCTTAAATGAACTCTTTTAATTTTTTTAGAGATATATTTACTCTTTCTATTGGAGTTCTTAAATGAACTCTTTTATTTCTTCTACTGATCTATTTAATATTTTTGTCAGAAGAGTTAAATGAACTGTTTTAATTCTTATAGTCTTCTAATATATATTTTTGTTAGAGGGAATTAAATGACCTATTTAAATTCTTGTTATCTACTTAATATTTTAGTTGCAGCTCTTAAATAAGCACTTTTAATTCCTTTAGTGATCTGCTTAATATTTTGATTATAGGTCTTAAATGAACTCTTTTAAATCTTCTAGTTGTCTACTTAATATTTTTCTTAGAGCTGTTAAATGACCTTTATGCATTTTTATAATGATTTATTTAATATTATTGTTAATAGATGTTAAATAACCCCTTTTAATTTTTATAGAGATATACTGGTATTTACTATTTCTTTTAAAGGTCTTAAATAACCATTTTTAATTCTTTGGGTGAGCTAAATAATATTTTTGTTAGATGTAATAAATAACTTCTTTTAATTTTTCTTGTTTTCCACTAAATATTTTTGTTCTTAAATAACCTTTATTCTAGTGATCTATTGAATATTTTTATTTATAGGTCTTAAATGACCTCTTTTAAAATTTATAGACATTTATTTAGTATTTTTAGAGGCCTTAAATAGCCTCTTTTAATGCGCCTGTTGAAGTAAATAATATTTTTCTTAGATATCATAAATGGCTACTTTTAATTCTTCTAGTTCTATAATTAATATTTTTTTAGAGGCCTCAAATGTCTTAGATGGCTCAAATGACTTCTTTCAATTCTTCTTCTGTTCTACATACTTAATAGTTTTGTTAGAAGTACTAAATATCCTCTTTTAATTCTTCTAGTTATTTATCTAATATTTTCGTTTAAATTTCAGAAATTAACTCTATGTTTACTTTTTCTATATGATGTCTTAAATGACCTCTTTTAATTCTTCTAGTGATCTATTTAATATTTTTGTCAGAAGAGTTAAATGAACTACCTTTTTAATTCTTCTAGTTTTCTAATTAATATTTTTGGTAGAGGATTTAAATGACTTCTTTTAATTCTTGTTGTTATCTACTTAATATTTTTGTTGGAGCTCTTAAAGGAGCACTTTTAATTCTTTTAGTGATCTACTTAATATTTTGATTAGAGGTCTTGAATGAACTACTTTGATTCTTTTAGTTGTTTGCTTAATATTTTTGCTAGAGGTTTTAAAAGACCTTTATTAATCTTTTATTGTTTTTTTTATTTTTTTTGTTTATAGGTTTTAAATTATCTCTTTTAATTCTTCGGGTGATCTCACTAATATTTTTTTTAGGTTAAATAACTTCTTTTTTATACTTAATATTTTTCCTAGAGAACTTAATTGACCTTTTTAATTCTTCTTCAGTTCTGCCTAATAGCTGCTTCTAGAAATTTAGTAATGCGTTTATTTTAACCATCGATTTTAGGACCCAGATAGCAGTTTGCCTTATTTTAGCTTGATACGTGGGTTTCAAACACAATTGTTAACAAATAGACAGTTTAATCACCCGTAAGGAAATATTTCTCATAAAATTTAAAAACATAAGTTGGTTTTTGATTTGACAGGAGTTATACCAGACAACAAATTGAATAGGTTTCGACAAACAAATTCACGCCCAAATCTCTAGAGTTACCTAATAAACAACACACACAGACATCAAATATATTATACTGGGTAACTTCACAATGAAAATTTACCTGGAGTCTTTAAGAGAGTGCCAGAACACAACCTTACAACAGCGGATAAAGAGAATAACGCGTTATATTCAAATCACATTGCTAATATGATTGCTTAGGGACAAAATGGGATGAATTATACGCTGCACAACTGTGAGGTGTTCAAGGTGAGCTTATCTGAAAGCATCTGGGGTTGATCAATGCAAAAGAGTTGTGTATTTGCAAGCTAATGCTCAAACACATACAACACCCGTAATGCGACATACACTGAATTTTCTATGTAAATTAGGAGCGACTTTCTCATCTGCCTTACTCTCCTAACATGTCTTCTTCGGATTACCACCTTTAGATGTTATATTAAAGAGGTAGGGGGAGGGGAGTCTCTGAAATCGATGAAATCAATGTCGAATATATTGAATTGGTATTAAAATATATCCACCTGGGTTATAGAAAAAAACACATGAACACTTTTAGACACCTGATAATGCAAACTTGAAAATCCTTAAGGGAGCAATCGATGTCTTTGTTAAGTTCAACTAATCAAGCAAGAGAGCATTTATAAGTGTAGGTTTAACCCCAGAGTTACTTCCTGACTTCGTATATGCGTACTAGATTTCAATTAACTTTAAAACTAATTCGCATATATAAATAACAATAACATTATACTATTGCTTCTTCTTTCTTTCTTTTTTGAGCGAGTAAGGAATCGTTTGATTAGAAGTATCCTTTCTTTTCTCATTAATAAATTAAAACTGACATTTAATTTTCTTAAACTGTCCTTATTTAAAAAGAAGATGCCAGTTCTTAAAAGAGCTAAAACACAAAGAATCACAAAGTATGGCTTCTTGTGTGCATAAGCTCGAAGTGTTCAGGAATGGGATGATGCGTCTCTTCATCAAACGCCTTAAGTGAACTCGTGCTTTAAGATCAGAAGCCAGTTTTGACCTTATCTGAAATTTTATAGATTTAATATTTCATTAAATCAATAAATTTGTTTATAATCGATTTACTATCACTTAATAAGCCATAACTTTACTTTCGTGTATATTATCTGGTTCTTTTCATTTAAGTTTAAAAGAAGATTCATTAGTAAACAAAAGTAGACATACTAATAAAAATTATTTTAAAGTAACCAAGGCAAATAAAAAGTTGAGCGAACTAAGCAAAATTAAAACTAAGATTTGATATTTTTGGAAATTTTTAATATGACAAAAAAGTTTGAAAGTTTAAAAATAATACGCTGATTTGGGCAGAAGAAAATAAGGGAAGCAGACCAAGAGAAAAAGGAAGAAAGAGAAATGAAATGATGAAAAAACAAACAATTAAAATATTAAGATTTGAGGTTAATAGATAAACTCTTTATCGAAGAGTTGGGTCAAAATGTCTTAGTTAAGAACTTCCAGAAGAAACATTGTAAAGTTTTAAAGAACAAAAGTGTGAGCTTGAGCTTGCTTTAAGAACAAATTTTAAGCAAAGGTAAAGGTAAACCAGAGAAAGAAAGGGAAATAAATAGAAAGGAAACAGAGAAGAGAAAAACTCGGGTGACTGCGGCGACCAAATTCCTTCAACCAGAAGTGCATGCTCGACCCCAATCACTTTTGCCCGGTGTGGGCTGTGTGGGCCGTGTGGGCCGGGGTATCGTCTTGCTTAAAAAGGTAGCCTACCTTCTTTGTGACCTTTCTCACCCAAGACAGGACTTTCGTGGCTAAGGTATCCCTGCAATTGGTTACGATGAGCCTTTAACTGGCCTTTGAACCAAACCTGCGGCATCTTCTCGCTGAGTATCATCACGGAGACAAAGTGCTTGGTCATGGGCACGTCGCGGACCTCAGAAATATCCTGGCGGTAGCTTGCCACGCGATTTTTCGGCTTGTTACTGACATGATCGAGCGTAAAGGATTTTTCATAAAGAATGAGAATAATTCGATTGCCATGAGTCTTCAGGTTGTTGAGAAGGCGACGACAGCGCTCCCGAAGTTGTCTCGCATAGGGTAGGTGAGCAAAGGCCGTTCCACGCAGCTCATGCTTTTGCCGCTTTCCTCCTTGAGGGCCCTGGACACTGTGGCTACTGAAATATTCTTCTTCTCCTTCGCAAGTGCAGTCAAGTTTAGCTTCGGAGCACTTTCGAGGGCCTTTGTCACACCCGAACGGATGACAACTTGAGATCTGTCTGATAAGGGCGATTCTTGAGGTTCTCCGCGACTCTATGGACGGACGTTTTAATGATGCGTGTTTGAAAAGTAGAACTTTAAGTTTGTTTGACGGAACTTTTTCAATCACACACATAAAGCTCTCGAAAGCTAAAACGCCCAGTATAACAGAACTTTTGCAAAACCCGGTACTTTAAAATATAACTTTATATAAATAAGAATCGTTAAACTAATTCTTTATACATATTATCACCTGATTTTACTTCTCCACCTCACTCTTCCACTCTCGTCATTCTTAGTTTCGAATTAGGTGATATTCTCACGGTATTATCTCTACTAAGCGGTCTGAGGAACTCAGAGTGGCGAGACTTTGTAAAGAGAATCCCAAGGAGTTCTTTGGATATGTAAACAGCCGTAAACCAATCCATCGAACGATTGGCCCTTTGAGGAATGAGGAGGGAACATTAAAACACTCAGCTGCAGAAAATTCTAACCTCCTCAACAACTACTTCGCTTCAGTGTTTACTGAAGAGTGTGGTCCCATTCCCCAGCCGACGGATTCCTACTCGGGGGAAAAGCTGGAGAATACGGACTTCACCGAAGGAGAAATATAAAAGAAGATCACTGACCTAATGACTAATAAGTCACCTGGCGCAGATGGGTTTTTACCTAAAGTGTTGAAAGAAGTGCGCGATCAAGTGTCACGACACCTGAGCGCAATCTTAAACATGTCAATCCGGACTGAATGCGTTCCTAGAGACTGGCTTGAAGTGGAGGTGACTCTTATCTTCAAGAAAGTAGACCGTAGCCAACCGTCGAACTCCTGACCTATCAGTCTGACTTCGATAGTCGGTAAACTCATGCAAGGCATCATGGTGGACAAAATAACGTCGCGTTTAGAGTCAAACCTGCTACCGAGGAGTTCCCAGCACAGCTTCCGAACGCAATGGTCATGCCTGACGAACCTTGGTGAATTCTTCCACTTCGTTTTTAGTGGGCACTATCGGGAGAAGGCGGTGGATGTGGTCTACTTAGACTTTCAGAAAGCCTTTGATAAGGTACCACACCGCCGCCTTCTCCGGAAAGTGCGAGCGCTGGGCATAGACGGAAAAGTAGCAGGCTGGATCGAGAACTGGCTAAGTGGCAGACGGCAACGGGTGGTAGTGAATGGACAGGCTTCTGAGTGGATGCCCGTTACTAGCGGGGTGCCTCAAGGTTCAGTCCTGGTTGCCAAGATTTCTAAATTTGCCGACGATACCAAGCTTGTTATGAACGTTGCAAAGGATGAAAATACTGCCCGCCTGCAGAAAGATCTTGGGAAGATTGGGGAGTGGTCGGACACGTGGCAAATGCCTTTTAACGTGGGGAAATGCAAAGTGATGCATATCGGTCACTGAAACCCCCAATCTCAATATATCCTTAAGGGCACTGCTATTGAATCCACCGATACTGAGAAGGACTTGGGTGTAACAATCACCAGTGACCTTAAGTTCACGAAACAGTGCATTGAGGCGGAGAAAAAGGTCCAAAGCTTGCTAGGCTACATAAGGCGCCAGTTTGGATATCGGAACAAGGAGATTGTACTGTGTTTGTACAACTCACTTGTCTGACCGCACCTGGAGTATGGCGTACAATTTTTGAGTCCTTCATTTTGAAAGGACATCGCGAGATTGGAATGCGTGCAAGCCAGGGCAACCAAACTGATTCCCTCTATCAGACATAAAAGTTATGAAGATAGGTTAAGGGAATTAGATCTGTTCTCGTTGGAAACCCGTAGAATGCGTGGCCAGCTCATCGAAGTTTACAAAATACTTCAAGGGTTCGAAAATGTTGACTTCAGGAATATTTTCACACTTGCTGAGAGCAGAACAAGAAATCACGGCTTTAGACTTGAACTGAAGCGTTACAACTGTGATCTGTGTGGAAAATTTTTCACGTACAGCATCTGCGATAGTTGGAATGCACTTCCAGTGGAAGTTGTCAACAGTGAATCTGATGACCAGTTCAAGTCAAGACTAGACAGCGTCTTGAAAAGTGGCCGTTTAAGGACGTAAAGCATTTGAGCAGAGATGTGCCCACTCGACTGCTAGTCCAAAGGTACCCTCTTTGAATGGACCGTAAGGTCTTCTAGGGTTCTTTCTTTCCTTTTTACTCTTTGTTACTTACGATTAGAATTCTAGAGCCATTGAAAACAGTATTAAATATATTAATAATCAGCTCTACTTTGTTTCTGTTTAACTTTTGCAAAAATAACTTCCAAGGAAAAGTGAATTCCATTTTGAAATTGAATTAATACACATTTTTTTTAGTTTTACCAAGTCAATATTAATACTAATAAATAGTACTTGAATATTGCTGTTTGGTTGAAAGATACTGTACACTAGTAAAAGATAAACGAACTAAATTAAAGAACTTTTTCGCGCGAAGGTCATTCGCTTTGCACTTATCGTAAACGTTAAGGTCGTTTATACTCCAATACCACAGGCAATTGTCTCAATGGCAATTTTCCCTTCGAGAAATTGTCTTGCTGAAAACTTTCCTTTCACATCAGGAATAACGTCTGCTTAAACTCCACTATCACGAGCAATTGTCAGCCCGGCAATTTTTCCATTGACATTTTTCCTTTTTGGAATTGTGTCGCTGACAATTTTCCTTTCACTTAAGGATAAAAGTCTGCTTAAAGTCCAAAATCACGAGCAATTGTAAGCCGGGCAATTTTCTTTTCGGGTAGTTTTCTCTCTGACAATTTTCGACTACCAATATTCCCTTCGAGTATTTGTCTCGCTGAAAACTTTCCTTTAACATAAGTATTAGCGTTTGCTTAAACTCCAATATTACGGGTAATTGGCAGCCCGGCAATTTTCACATTGACCATTTTCTTTTTTTGTAGTTGTATCGCTGACAATTTTACTTTAACATCCTTAAGCCCAGCAATTTTTACATTAGCCATTTTTTTTGTAGTTGTATCGCTGACAATTTTACTTTCACATCCTTAAGCCCAGCAATTTTTACATTAGCCATTTTCTTTTTTGTAGTTGTATCGCTGACAATTTTACTTTCACATCCTTAAGCCCAGAAATTTTCACATTAGGCATTTTTTTTTTGTAGTTGTATCGCTGACAATTTTACTTTCACATAAGGATTAGCGTATGCTTAAATATCACTGACAATTTTCAGCAGGGCAATTCTCTCACAGGCAATGTTTGTTATGTGTAGTTTTTTGTTCCTTTGACAATTTACCTTTCAATTAGTTGTGTTTCAATCATAATTTTCCTTTCTATTATTTATCCTACTGGCAATTTTTCTTCGGGAAAATTTGTCTAATAACTGTACTATGGGGAATGGTGGTAACATTATTTTTCACTAGCTAATGGTAAAAATTATAAATGTGTTTATTACCTAAAAGTTTAAACGTTTATCTTAATTCATTTACTCGCTTATCTGTCTATTACGGCACTATTTCATGCAACTATATTTTTTCAACAAACCATAAAACATCTAAGAATTCATTCACCCATGAGGAATGATTCTATATTTCATGTTCATCTCTCTTCTTTCTTTTTTTCACACTCCTCTCCTGGCGTGAGATCTCCCACATTTCTTCTTTGTTTACATGACTTAACAGTTTATCTTCCGAAATATTTAGAGCCTGCTGGAAGATCTTTCCTCAATTGCGAGTGTGTATTCGATTTAGAGATAAGGATTTTTGAATGTCATTAAATTAAGCCTGCATGTATCAACGGTACACATGTGGCTAAGTGTGTAATACCTATTCCGTAACCTAACATAAAATAATATAAAAAAACAGAATAATTTGTAGGTACACATGTAAACAACTATGTATGCGATTCTCGATCTGACAGTTGAGTTAAATTCATGTAATTTGAGATCCTCTAATTGCCTTGGTAGATCTTTCCGCCTACTCTGTTCTTTCCTGGACTGACCTTCAGTGGATTCCATGTCTTTGCTTCTCTTCATTATATAGTTATGTGTTAGTTTTTCTGCTTTAGTGTTTATTATTATTAGTAGTAGTAGTAATAATATTGTTATGGTATAATGTCTCAAACAAGCAACCCATTGCGCCTTTATTCTCAATACTGTGAACATGCGCTGATTTCTACCTTATTAGTAAATGTTATTCGGCCTCCTGCCACAATTTTATGAACCCTACAATTAATCATTGTAAATCAGTGTATTTTCATTATTAATCATGGTTGCCAGTATTTAACAATAAAAAGTGATTAAACACCTCATTTGTATTAAATTATTAATGGAATATATTCATCCACGAAAGATATTTGAAGTTTTTATAACGATTCACTATTTTATAGTGATATTTGCACACTGTACTTAATAAATTTACATGCTCCATTTTGTGTTTACATATATCAGTCTATTCTGACAGAGGTTTTTATAGTTTACCCTGTCTGGCAAAGGACGGGGGGGGGAGGGGTTCTCGCATAAATGAAAGGCATAAATCGTATGTGCTCAAGACAACCAGAAAACTCCCATTCTACTTTCTAATTTTGCTCATATTGGAATAAGTATGATCGGTAAATATAATATACCAACGGGCATTCAAAAGTGAATAATGGCCTAACCTTTATGGGAATTAATTCTATTTGTAACCCTTTGAATATAACTTTACGAAGTAATAATACTATTATTATGCCTTTGAGTTTTCGCGACACGAGATTAATTTTTTCGGTAATATTTCTTTTTCTGTGTGTGTGATTTTCGGTACACACGTCTATCTTTGCCCTCCCGTCTCCCACACTGGTGTAGACAGAAATACTTTTAAGCCTTTTGCCAAAGTTGATTGTCTTGCCTTTTCCTCTCACTAGTGGTATCCTTTTATCCAATAATCCAATAATTAGTAAATTTTTACTTATCTCAAGTTACCAGTGGTTAAATGGTTATCCCCTAAACCAACACATCGATTTCGACGGAATTCATATCTTCCTAATCTCCCTAAGCTGTGTGTCTCCTCTCTAAAGCACATGATTGAGGAAAGGACATGATTTAAAGTTCAATATACCATGTAGAATGAGACGACTATAACATGCTTAGAAGACCCTACTCATTCACGCCAAATAAATCAATCCCCAAAACCTAGAAGTAACTTTGAGTGGTTGTTTGAACAGTATCTTGGCTTATTGTGGATGTGGAGTGTTTTCTCAGGCATGGCCGAGGTAATGTCAGTAAAACTAGTGCAACTTTCCTGACATTTTTAATCTAGGGATTAAATCCCGAAAATTTATTAATCTCGCGAGCAATCTCGGGATTGACGTTTTATTTTATTTCATTTTTCCGGTCATTTAACATTTATTTTTATTATACTCTCTGCTATATTCCAGAAAGCAGAGCAACACAAAGTATCTGACACAAGCCCTCAAAACAACCAGACTCACAATTCGCCGCTATTTAGTAGAGGTGCCACAATAGGTCCATTTAATCAGGCTCTGCAGCGAAAATTGATTCGGGAAACTAAATATGCATTTTTACATTTATACACCCATATGTAAATACATTTTTTCTTTGCTCCATATTAATCCCCAGAATTAATTAATTACAATCATTTTAAATTAATAATTTCAGTCAATTCAAAGTGGATTAAAAAGCTATTTATTATTTGTAACTTATAATTTTTTTTTAAATTTTGAAACATAGAAATGGCTTTTTGAAATATCAAAAATATAAAACAGATTCCATTATTTAAAAAAAATGCTTTTTTAAATTTAAAAAATATACTCTTTAAAACTTTAATTTTTTTTAATATTCATCAAATAAACTAAATTAGGTATTTCAATGAGAAAATGCGATTTTAGGAAATACAAGCTATTAATTGATCTCTCACTAAGACTGGTTCTTATTTTACAAAAATAGAAACCCGCGACGAAGAAAGCTCGCTCCGCCTCGAAGCTTATAGACTTTATTGTTAAGAGAGCGTTATACAATATAACCAAATTTTATATTCTTTTTAGGGTCCCTTCAAAGGTTTAAAATTCCAAATTTGAAAAAAAAATTGATATTTGACCTTTGCCACATGGTGGGCTTTTTCCAAGTTTCCTCATTTCTTGAAAATAATTGATTTTAATACTCACTGGGCAAATTTGGGGATTCATTTAAATTTGAACTTGATCCTCTATGTGAGTTAAGATCACTTTTATTTTTTAAAATTCTTTTATAAAAAGATGCTCTGCAATTTTTTTCCTAGTAGCTTTTTGGGTGGCATAGGAAACAAGACATCTTCTTTCTCCTTTATAATTGTAGGATTATGTAAGTATTTAATTAAAGCTAAGATATCATTATTGCTTCTTTTTTAAATATATTTTTGCAAGGAAATATTCTAGTTCAATATTCATTGGAGTGGCTTTTCCAGATAATTTCTTGATAATGAATTATAATCTATAAATCAGCTGTTAATAGGGTTGCATCTTTAATGTAGTGGTTTTTTAGAACCATTTCGATTGGTCTAAGTGAATCGCATATACTCGTATCTTGCGAAAGTTTCCATTGTTCGGATGAAATTGCTTCAACAGAAAGAGTCGCTTTTAAAGCTTTTTGGATACACTCTTTGAGTTTTACAAACCTTTCAATTATATAGAGGAACCTGCTCCATCTTATTTAGCAATCCCAGGATTTCAATCCTGGTATTCACCCCTAGTGAGTACTGACCATTGGTATGACAACCACATTAAACTTAATTAGAACTTGCCCCTTAATACTTGAAACTTCTTAATTTTTCAATAGCGTTTTAAAATAGATTGTTGTTTTTTATTTAATTAATTACTCTCACGCGGGAGTGAAAAAGAATAAAACGTTAATTTGGTGATAAATCTTGCAAAGTATAGGTCAAAGTATTCTTAAATATCCAATATTCTATGAGTCGTTAAAGAACTACTCAAGATCTGATATCAATCCTGTTTAGAGGACGAAAAGGATTAATGACCTTATTTTCCTCCTAGCAACGAATGATAACTTTGGAAACAGTTTTGAGAGAATCGTTTGTCCTCTCCTAAGTACAGGGAAACGATGAAAAATGAAAGCTAGATAGAGGGCAAAAAAAAAGGGTAATTTTTTCTTAGGACCATCATGTTCTTGACAGAATCACACTCATTTTTCAACGGCGAATATTGTTCGGAACACGATTTAGAGAAATTCCGTTGCGTTTCGCTTTTTGCCAGCGTGGGTGGGCATTTAAGTTTCGTTCTTGACTTACTAGAACGAAGGTGCTCTTTAAAT
Organism: Ceratothoa steindachneri; assembly: GCA_963969495.1. Classification (NCBI taxonomy): domain Eukaryota; kingdom Metazoa; phylum Arthropoda; class Malacostraca; order Isopoda; family Cymothoidae; genus Ceratothoa; species Ceratothoa steindachneri. The sequence goes on along the minus strand of OZ018335.1, from coordinate 99,717,669 downwards.
AATTTGTTTTTCCTGCCTTTTTTCACTTGGCAAAATAGAGCGTTTGTTTAACACCATTAAAATAGCGATTTAGTTTCGTACCGGAGAATTTCTGTCCATTATTCCATTACATTTACCATGCAAAACGACCGCTGTCTCCATATATGGTTTAGTAAAACGAGATTGGCTTGTTTAATAGGTAATTATTCTTGCATATTTTTAAATATTAATTCTTGCCCATAATTATAGGGGATAAGATTGACTATACTAGTTAGTCTTAATTAGTCTTAATAACTTTCTCACAAAGTAAGATTTGAATGAACGCTTTTTCCGTGTAGAATTAATTATCATATACGTCTGCCTTATTACTTTAGGATTCGTCAGCTTTTGTATTGATCTCTTTGTCATCATTATTTCAATTATCTCTTTTCTATTTTTAGACTACTTCTCTGTCACTTATCAATCCTTTTTTTCTCTAATGAAAATGCCATATGTGGTTAAAGGTTTCAGTTTTCTCAGTGAAAAACAACCTTTAGAGATTTTATTACGTAATTTAGAAAATTATGAAAATCGGGGATGTGGCTTAGAAGGAAAATAGCACGATTAAATTATAGAGGAAACTACTTGGTGCGCTAGAGCATTGTGAGAGTTTGGCGAAGTTAAATTGTGTTGAGGGAGGGTGGATACAAGGCTGAAGTAGCCAATCAAGCGATTTGTTGAACGTTAAGGTCAGGGGGCGAACACAACTCTCCTGATCCTGTCAAATATTAGGATCAGAATGTGATTCAAAGTAGGCAGGAGTAGGGAGAAAAATGACGCGTCGGGAAATAAAGAAACGTCAGAGCAGTAGCGCGAATTGAACCACTGGCGCCGCCTCGTTGAGATGCGGTTGACGGGCTCCTCAAACCACTCGGCTACCTCGCAGCCTAAAAAGACTCCGTTCAAAAATGGCTTATAAGCCGCGCGCTACTCACTCGCCAGAGCACATATTCACCGAAGTCAACCATTAACTGAACCAATGACTTTGAATCCAATTTCTGAGCTATTGACTTTTAATAAGCCAATGACTGAATCATTGAATTTAATCAACCTTTAGCAGAATTATTGCCTTTTAATCAACCATTGACTGAAGCGTCGACTTTTAATTAGCCATTGAGTGAAGCATTGACTTTTAATTAGCCATTGAGTGAAGCATTGACTTTTAATTAACCATTATCTGAAGCGTTGACTTTTACTCAACCATTAACTGAAGTATTGACTTTTAATCCCATTTGCTGAACGAGGAAATGATGGTATAATGCAAACTCGAGCGTTCGATCATAATTAGCGGGAACTTCTTATTCGTAGACCTTTGTCATGTAGTGGATCATTGATATTAATTAATAAAGCTGGATAAAGACTACAAACTAGAAGACAAGTTCCATTGAACTGTACCTTTCAATTGGTTTATATGGTTTATATTCCTCTTGCATTCCAATATGTACAGCTAAGCATCGATATATGTTTAGAGTGTTACAGTTGCTAAAAATTCACTTTCACCTTTCGCCAATTGCATTGTAATACATCATTGGTATTCATTTGTTTTTCTAATAATACGTCAGAGATCTTTTGTTTTTGAGACTCCTCTTTGTTTTCATTGGTAAATGTGAAAATTCTTCTTTTGTTGCTCCTTGAAGATGTTTAAATAAACGAAAACGCTCGGGGCCTTTCTGTTTTCTTTTTCATTTTCCCGCGGTTTAACCTCTGTATTTACGCTCTGACGTATATAAAAAGTCCTCAAGTTTTGGAGATATATATATATATATATATATATATATATATATATAATTGTGTAAATGTCTGAAAATACGTTAAAAGGTATGTAGTTTATGTTGCGACGCTTTTATGTTGCGGTTAGGGACTTCAGATCTTGATCATACGATCGCGTGAGCATCCATAAGGAGCAGATCTCTAAGAAACATACAGAGCAAGTTTTTCCTTTGAGGAAAACCGCTCCTAATTAAAACAAAGGAGGAAAAAGGTCTTTTGAGTGAAAGATCGTAGCGAAGGCCGTTCCTGCGTGTCATTCGCAGGCCTGTCTTTTAGGCCTCGTGGCACAGTGCCAGAAGCGAAAATTCAGTCTCTTACAATCGAATCATTTCCTTGTTTCCCTTCTATCCGTCTCTCTGGCTTTTAATCTCATTTTTTAACGACAACAATTTATACTATCAAAGTGGACTATCTGCTGCAGTCATAATATAGCACTCAAGTCTTAAGGTTTTGATTTTATTTGTACCCTAAAATGTTTATTTTTCTCAGAAAAAATGCTGCCATTAATATATAACCAACTTGTCCTCTAATTACTCATATTTTTTCCGTGAATTAGAGGTAATTTAGATAGTATTTCTAAGGATAAATCGAAATATTGATAGTGTGTGCTGTAGTTTTAAAAGAAATGCATTATATCGAGGGACATTATTATTACTAATTTAATTTTTTCTTTGTTTAGATTGTATATTTGCCATACACTTCCACAGTCACTAACTCCATCGCTTTTTATGAGCCTGTTTTCATGCCTTGCTTTTCAATATTTTTGTAAGTTACGCAGAATTTTGAAGAAATTTTTGATTTTCTTAGAGGATGGATAGTTTATGGAATCTGAGATGGGAATTTATCAGTCACGAATATCTTTGATTATTATTATTATGGAGGTGAAGACTAAATGGCCGCAACAGTCCAAACCGACTTTATTAGCAGCTCTACTCGAAAGCCAGAGTCAAAACAAAACGCGCATCTAAAAAAAGACCTACGTAAAAAATTACTAAAAATAAATCATTCCAAGGTAAATTAAAAATGGTAGGACCTATAGTAAGAACAGGAGCAGAAAACAGCTTATAAAGTTTAAAAGGGGTGCCGAGTGAAAGGGCAGACCTTTCGTTAAAATATAGCCTAATCGCGCCTCATCTGGGTTGCGGGGTACGCCAGGGAAGCATGCACAACGAAGTGCGTCCGAGGAGGGGCAGTTTACAAGAAGGTGGTGAATAGACATGGGGCATTCCGTGAGTAAGGCGCGAGTGGCCAATCCAGACAGGGCGAAGAGCCACCTTAGACCTCCGGGAAGAGTGGTGTCTACCAGACTACGGTTGAGCAAATGGCTCTATACCACGAAGCTTCTCCAAGCAGTCATCCTACTTCGACTACCATACATGCAAAACATAGTTGCCAATGTAGGGTAGAAATCTGTACAGGGAAAGGAAAGCACAATGGGGTCCAAGCAACGGTCACCTGAGTACCAAGGTGTGCCCGTTAAATACCTAGGACAGTAACGTGGCTAGAGATCCAATAAAAACTCTATCCGGTAACTAGGTAAGAGTTCTTTGCCAACCAAGCCTGAATCTTTAAAACTTAAAGGACACTCATCAAATCACTATAGATTATAAAGCGAGTACAGGGCAACGGAGTAGTTAAAGACGGAAAACAGTAAAACAGCCATGATGTTCGCCGGTAAAAATCGATGCCACCCCCAGAAACGACTCAGAAAGAATAAACTGTTGGGAGGTAACTGCCGCTCCTACGCCGAAATCAGTTTTATATCCATCCGGTGAGCCAAAATATGATCAAGAAACATATCACATGCTACCACATGACAACAAATGGGGTTTTGCAAATCCAACAGAACACTACAGATATCCGAGGAAGGGTAGACTCATTCCCGGCGGATCTAGGTACCTATGTAAAAGGGCAGACAAGGTTGGATAGAGTCATGCCTGTGACGTGGTGAGCCATTCTACGAGTTCGAGGCCATAATAAATTCGAGATTGTAGAAAATATCGGTGAGTGACCTATTTTAAAAGACAATTCTTGGAAATATTCGATGTAGGAAGTTGTTGAATGCGGTGAAGGTACGGAAGAGAAATCTGAAGGAGATGAAAAGGGAGACGGCGTAAACCACTCTCGACTATGTATAGTAGGGCGGGTCATACTTTGGGGCAACCATATATTTTCATTAAATCCTTTAATGAGGGGTGCTTCAATGATAGATTTTCCGGTGTAGATTTTGAAAAATAACTTTATTTTGTTATACAATTGCTCCTACCTACATCAATTTCCATTTAAATAAAAGTTAATTTTTCCCTTTCCTCACGAGCTTATGTAACCTATTTTTATTTAATCCAAGTACACAAGAGCCCAAAGTAACCTCAAATTTACATGTTTATTGAGTAAGAAAAGTTTATTCAAAGCTCCAAATATAACTGCATGGGTCACTTTGGGTCATATTCAAAAGTTAAACTTCACCAGAGCACACAAATCTTGCTTTGACTCATTCCTGGACATCAGACGTCTACTTGTATCTTGTGCTCTGATTCCTCCTTCTCTCTTTTTATGTGAGAAATACTTGGAAGAAGCCTTAGTTATCATTCTTACAACCTTCTTAATGCTCTGTGTGTGACAAGGCCAGTCAGGTACTTTCATAGGAGATTCAATGAAGTTTTTCAATTCAGAAGTACTTAAAGAGCAAGTGAGAGGTGGCTCAGAGACATCCTCTGACCAAATGATCAGATCCACAATCCTGGTAGTATCACAATTGATGTCTGATGTCCTTCTAAGCCTTAAAAAGGAGTCTCCCAGTTGAGTATCTGAAGCCCCTTCTTCCCTGATGGTCTGGATTCTAATCACCCCTTCAGTTCTCTCCACCTGATCTTCAGAGCATAGGAGGGTTTGGAGGATGGCTACACTGTGTGCATACCAAGCTGATCTCTTAACAGTTGGCAAAGCAATATCCAACACCTCCTTCCTCTGAGACTTAGGGCGGTAAAGTTGATAAAGAATGTGCTTAGGTCCCTCGGTCCAAGAGTGTTTAATCCTAACGTTAAACCAGCATAGGTAATATACACCAATGATGAACTCAACAATCAGTCGTAGATTTTTACAGGCTTTTTCTTTGAGCTCATGCTTTGACACCCACACCCAAAGAAGTCTGTTAGCTGTGGTCAGCCAGCGACTATGGTTTACTGGTCCTATTTCCAATAGATAAATCCCTGTAGGAAGAACTCCATCTCTGATTGCCGATACAATTCTATAGTCGTAGTGTTGATCAGTGGAAAGATCTTGCACCATTTCCTGAGATATTTGAGTGAAATTTAGGTTGATATCTAAGTCTGTAACAGAGTCAAGGAGCTTTTCTATTGGTCCGGAATATCTGTTGTCAGATAGTGTTGGGCCATTCAGGTTGGTAATTAGATGACGTAGAGGGAGTTTCCCAGTGTGCAGGTTACAGACCAACCAAACAAGCTTTCTGCACAAATGGAGCTCCATTTTTCGCATTACTACAGCATTTACACCTGTGTTTACCTTCATGGAGTCTCCTCCAATAGCCATTAAGCTTTTATCCAAACCCCTTTTCCTCAGCCATCCAAACATAGCCTTACCAATCTTCTCTGCATGTGATTTTTCTTTTGTAGCCTTTTCTGGGACAAAGTGGAAGAGGTAATTGCTCCCAGGCTCACTGATGACAGTGTAGTGCTCCTCTTTTGTTTTAACTGGAAACAATTTTTCACTTCCCTCTGCATCCATCATAAAATTTGTCACATCAATTCATCCATCAAAGAAAACACAAGAAATTCCCCCATCCTTCCCTAAATTTCCTCAAACTTATGTTCAATAACTCTCATTAGCTTTTCCTGTGTTCTCTTAACTTTATTCTTATCAATTACTTTACTTGTATCTTCCTCAGTAATGAATCCATCATCTATTAAAGCTGCTGTTGCTATAGCTGCAGTTGGTCTCAATCCGACACCATATCTTATACTAGCAAGAGGTATATTTGGAATTTCATCATAATTCTTTCTATTCCTGGTGAAAGATTCCGGCTCTTGGACAGCTTCAAGACTTACTTTATCACACAAACTGTTGTCACCATCAGAATTTTCTGCCTCCAGATCTTCACCTTCTGCCGTAAAAATGCTCGATTTCTTTTCTTGCTGCTTTTCCTGCTACAACGGTGCTTTTCTACTTACTTTTCTCTTTTTTTCTGCTATCCTTTCTTTTTCTTTCCTTTCTGAAGCTCTTAATTGTCATTTATGCTCTGGAATATCAGGATTTCCAATTTGAAAGGTACCTTTACTTCCAACCTTCTCCTTTTGACGGTTAATAGAGGCCAGTTCCCTAGTAGGGATTTGTTTCTTTTTACTACAACAGCAGTTAATATGGGCTTCAGTCTCACACCCATTAAAATATACTTCCCCACAACTAGAAATTTGACATTTGAATGTCAATATATCGAATAACTGATCTAGTTTTGCAATGAACCTCTCTTTTACTTCAATTTTTCCTTTACCAAGGGAAACTTTTACTGCCTCCTTCCACACTTCCTTAAGCTTTGATATTATTGTGACCTTTTGATTTGCCACAAGTGGTTTGAAGAGAGCATTAGCTTTGGTCCACTGATTAATCAAGCCCTGATACATTTCTTTTGCCAGCTGGTCCACTTCATAATTTCTCCAGTCATCTTCACTTTGTTTCCTCAGGTAGATGCCGTACCTCAAAGTATCTCTTATTGTTGGTAACTCAGACACCATAAACTCTTGCCCAGTACCAACAAAATTAGACAGATAAGAACTTGATTTGGACCTTGTCTTGATTTTCGCCATTGTCACAATAATCGCAAATGAAAAGATGGCACTTAGATTAAGAAATAATCCCTTCAAAATAATTATATGTTATTCTAAAATGATCCACAGCCTTTACTAGCATTCAAATAAAATGTAAATGCTCTATAAAGAGTTACCATTCACAATAGTTACCAGAACTGGTAACACTACTGGAATATTTCCTTCCACTGAGTAATGATAACTGGCCACTTGCAATTTTGGAGTTAGACCAAATTAAATTAAGGGTCATTTTTAACAGGTTTCCTACTTCTCATGTCTCTCTAATACATTTTTACATTTTTTTTAGACAAATATCTTTCAGACTACATAAATGTATTGATGATAGAAAACAGTAAATTTGATCTTTTATGGGTAACTAAAATAATAGTAAAATATAGTAAATGACCCAGAACTAACAATATTTCAACTTCAAATTGATGTAGGTTAGATCAATCAGAATTTAACTTTTCTGGCAAATGTTTGTTCTTTTCGCCAATATTTATCATTTGAGCCCCCAGCCAACACATCACCCGCCAACACATGGCCAGTTAATTCACTGCCAGAGTTAAAGTATGGAGAATCGAAAAGAAAATAGGACATAAAAAATATGTATTTATTTATTAAAAAAACATATCTTATACATGGAAAGTAAAAAAATCAAGGTATTACTTTATTTTTTTATTATTTTTTTTAGATTTGATCTCAAGATTTCAAAAAGTTTACTTTCAATGTCAATTTCTTCAAAATGGCCTTTGAGAAAAATAGGGAACTGGTTTAGAATATCTTCTAATTAATCATTTTTAAAGGTTTCGTTATTTTACTAATAACATTTTTAAGTGAAAATAATATATCTCTGTCCTATTTATAGTAACGTAGAGTCAGGTGTTAAATGGTGCTCCACCATATTTTTTATCTTGATGGTAATTTTTTTACATAAATTTATTGAGTTTTATTATTTATATTATAGGGAGGAATCTCATTATTATGTACCTATACGTTGACGGCTTTGCAAAATTCATCATATTTAGTGTTTAAATTTGGTTTTGTCTTAATTAGAATTGCTTCTGCTAGTTTTAGGTTTTCTCGCTGTTGGATTTGTAAATAATTTTACATTTTTCTGATATGTCGTTAATTTTGTTTGTCCATATACTGTTCGTAGGTGTTTAATTATTTTTCTACGTCTAAAACGGTGCTTTTGTGCTCTTGTTGTTAGTTTTTTTACTGGTATATCCAATATATAACGATATACAATCGCCACCAGCGCAGTTGAGCTGATATATCACAGGATTGTCTTTTAAATATAATTTGATAAGCTTTAAGAAAAACCTTGATCGTGAAATATCGAAACAAAATGAAAATGTTAAATCAACATTGACAATGTTTAAACCCATGTTAGAACCTATAATTAACACCACAAAAGTATAATTACATGAGCAGTACTCTTCCTCTAACGCAATGTATGCATACCTAAAAGAATACGGCATACAATTCCGTTACTTAAAAATCTCAGTAATTCAGATAATAAAATATGGTGGTGCACAATTTAATACGTTATATTATTTACACCTTGAAAATATTATTAATATAATAAAGAAACGTCTATAAACAAATAAAAATGACTAACTTGAAGATATTCAAAACAAGTTCCCTATTTTTATTAAAGATCATTTCGAAGAAATTGACATAGTTTTGATCTTGTTGGTGGAAAATATAATTCCATTTTGCACCGATCGGTTGTGTACGCAATCAATCGCTCTCTGATGATGTAAACGGAAGACAATCGGTAGGACGGACGGAAACGAGCCCTTGGAGCAAGGAAACTGAACTATTTATAACGATGCAAAGCAAGTGACAGACACTTAGGACATAACTCTTTGACTCCTGGACTTCACTTGGACGTGAAGTCCAGGAGTCGAGGCGAAATAAGAAACTTTGAGGTTTGCAAGGATTCTTAGTCGGCTTTATCCAATCTGCTCACATAGAATGCCATGTGATGTCATAAATCTTCTTAATATCGAAGAATCTGCCCTTGGCATAAAGGGGAATTTTTTCACCAACCTAAAGAGAAGAATAGGAAGGTTAGAATGGTAGAGGGCGTGGCGTTTGTCGATGGGGAAAATGGAGAGTTTTTAAAGGGTTGAAGGACGAAAGTTACGAATAATTTAGGTCCTTCGGCTGTAAGCGACGGCCACGTACAAAGGGGCAGGTAATGGTATCAGTCACACTGCCGGGCAGAAGGAGGGAGGAAAGCGAGACAAGTATCATACATTCCAGTATCGCCACCCTCTGAGGCATATGCGCAGATAGCTCCGATCACGTATGTCATCACATACATATGTAATCACAATACTGCTGTCTCCTCCTCCAATCTCTCTTCGTACGCAGAAAATATATTACTCTTTCGGAGATTTTTATATCCATACTCCCCTAATGCGGAAAGGATGACCCTCCCTTTGGCCATGGTGATTGGAGGAAAGACAATAATACCACTCTCTCTGCACCTTCTTTTCCAATGAAGACTGACTTCTGGTTCGCACTGGCTTTCTCGCGTTTTTAATTCTGAATTTTATGTGAATTTCATTATCCAGTCGGAGAATCTACTCCAGATTGAAAAGAGAATTTGTGGTATAATTAACTAACAATACCATCAAATGTTTGCAGTCCATCAACACATTGGAATTGTTAAATATTTGCGTCATAGTTATGAATACATCTAAAATTTCCAATCTAAATCTATACATAAAATAGTTGATACTTAAAGACAATAGAAAAAAGAAAGTATTGTTAGCTAAAACTAAAGATTTATATATATATATATATATATATATATATATATATATATATATATATATATATATATATATATATATATATATATATATATTACTCTTTCGTCTGTTTATTCCGGCTCTGATTGTGGACACGCACTGCGACTCGTAAAGACAGGGCATGAAAATGCTTACCAACCCCAAATGCACCTTCATCTTCTGAGTTAAGCAGACAGCTCATTTATCTCAGACGATCATAAAGCTGTCTTAAATCAAGCCACGCATCCGTGAACAAGCTGTTCAAATCTTTAGTTTGTTATGAAACATTTATCGAAACCTTTTTCAATGAGTCGAATAAAGGAGCAATTTTTCATTGCAGACCGGAGAGAATATTTCAAAATATCACATTGAGGTGATGGAAATACAAATCAAATGTCATATTTTGATGTACCGAATCCCCTCTTTAAGCAGTTCAGAATGATTTAAGCTCATAGAATTATTGCTTTGAAGATGCCATTTTTGCGATTGAATGAAAATGAAAATGCAGCAACATGCGATTGCTTTATTAATATAAAATATTAATTACTTTAAATTATACGTAACAAATTGTGACTATTATCGCCACATATAGCGTAAAAACCCTTATGCGTTTACAGCAGATCGAAATTAAAGTTAATTTTTTATTTAATATATATATATATATATATATATATATATATATATATATATATATATATATATATATATATATATATAAACATGGTTGGGTTAGTTGATAGCAAAATGCGCTAACCGACGCTGCATCAGGTCATGTGGGCCGGGCAACGTTCCTTGCCAGGTAGGTGACTTTTTAGGGAACCGCTCTACCTGGCGAGGAACGATACCCGGTCCTCAGGACCCAATGCAGTGTCATTTATCAACTTTTGCTACCTACTAACCACACCAATTTGTCTCTAGATTTCTCGAATTTGTCCCATATATAAACTTATTAATTTTAATTAATTTAATACTTAGATTTTTCCTTCAATAAACCCATAATTCTTCGTGGTATGGATTGCACCAAATGTTCACAAATTTCTAACGCTTTCCAGTCTCAGGTTATAATCTTTCATAATTCTGTTTTATTTATCTTGTGGTACTTATTATTACTTTTCAAATCACTATAAACAAGTGTTCTATTCGATTTAATTCTGGGCTCTGGGGTAGAGACTACATTAGGGTGATTCTCGTTTCTCCTAACCAATCCTTGGAGTGGTTAAATGAATGATATGAAACATTGTCCTGCTGAAATATAACTCATTTCTTGGTGTTGTGAAATGCAATTTAAAGATAGAAAGATGGCTTTGAAACTAGTGACAACATGGTGAGATAAGTTGTGAAGTTCAATCTTCTCTAGCATCAAAACATCTCTCCTGGCTCGGATGAAGACATGCAACCACATACCATCAAAGAACAACCTCCATGCTTCGGGGTTGGTACTACAAAAGCAGGGCGAAATGCCACTTCAACGCTTGGTTTCACAAAGGTAGCCGCAGAAGTGCTGAAAATCTGCTAAACTGTTACAAAATGTTAATTTTTTTAAATAATTTTCGTCCAAGATATATTCAAATGGAATTGCGTAATTTACATGTCAAACAACGATACTATATTTGTTTTAAAATACCTGATAATTACTTATATCTGACCAGGTAAATTTAAACCATTGTTCCTCTGTCGAATTTTTGTGATCTTTAGCCCACTGAAGACGAATATTTTTCTGTTCACCTCAAGTTTCTTTCTTGCTTTACATCCTTTTAACCATTGATCTTTAAGTCTCCTTTGACAATTCTGGATGATATCTTTTGACTTGATGCTTCAATGAATTCAAAAGTAAGTTCAAAACATTTTTCTGTGTTTCTGTCGTAAAACCCGAATGATAGATGTCTTCTTTAGGTGTTGCAAGATGTTTTCTGCCATTTCTCTTGCTCGATACACAGCTCTTCTTAGTCTCTTGATCTCATTTTATAGTGGTTGGACCCGTACCATATCTTGAACATTTTTTTTTAGCAATTTTTACTTGTGATAACTCTTGGCTATGGAGAAGTTGGATTTGGAAATTCGTTAGTTTTAGTCATACTTTTGGCCAGGGTATATATGTATATATAGAGGGTGACACAACTATACGTGTTATAGGTTAAATAGTTTTGTCAATAGATATGAAATTATAACTGTTTACTTTGGCTTCGTTTTGGCTTAAGAACAAAGTTTTTTTTATAATATATATATATATATATATATATATATATATATATATATATATATATATATATATATATATATATATATATATATATATATATATATATATATATATATATATATTAAGAAAAAATATTTCAGGAACGCAATTAATTATGCGGTTAAAAGGCTATTTTTGGCAAACACAGTCTTCCGCAAAGCCCTCGGAAGGAGCTCTTCTCACATACACGAGAAGGTAACACTTAAAATAGGCGTTCTCTCAGATAGCCAAAAAACTATCTTTCGATTGGCGTTTGTAAGTGTCACCATTATTTTTCGAAGAAAATGGAAAATTTGTTTTAATCTCCATCTTCGCCACACCTTATAATATTAGGAAGAATTATTGCAGTAATATTGGCTATCTGAGAGAACGCCTATTTTAAGTGTTACCTTCTCGTGTATGTGAGAAGAGCTCCTTCCGAGGGCTTTGCGGAAGACTGTGTTTGCCAAAAATAGCCTTTTAATCGCATATATGTATATATATATATATATATATATATATATATATATATATATATATATATATATATATATATATATATATATATATATATATATTTATATATCAATCCAAGAATAATAACAAAGAGGGCTATTTATTTGGTTTAACCTTATATACTAAACGTTATTTTATAAAGGAGAGAGAAAATGAATAAGTATAAAGCAGAGTGATTTTCTGTGGTAAGTCAAATTAAAATAAAAAATAAATATCATAAATAATTTTTTTCGTTAAAGAAACCCTCAATGTAGCGGATAGGCAATACTAATCAGGTAGGTCACAGAATTCTAATTTGAAAGCTCGATACTGAGTAAAGATATTTATTAAATATCTTAACGAATAAAAAATCGACATTAAAAAATATTTATTTCAATGTCCTATAACATTTTCATTATAAGATAAAATATGTTAGTAAATTTATTAAATGATGCTAACCTAAAATGGATCCATCATTCCCCAAAGATCCTTTTATGCTGGAGGAAAGATCAATTTATAATAGGGTTCGACCGATGACCTCTTCACACGTCATCTACACCCTACATTCTACATGCACAGCTGCGGCCAAAGGTTTTGGGACACCTTGGAAATTTGGGGAAATTAGATACATGCAAGGTCGTAGTTTTTATTTGCATATCACTATGAATATACTAGTGAAATAAGGAGGAATACCTAGCAATAAACTATATATTTCCAAGCAATCAACGAGAATTAACAAAATACAAAATTTTCCAAAACATCACCAACGTATAACAGATAAGCTGATGAATCTGTGTAAAAATTACAGCAATATGAAACTGATATAAGAAGCTCAGTAGCGTGTCTAGAGTATCTTGGCATGCTCTTCAAGAGGGTGTATGTGAGGCTGGCCAACTCTTAGGTGATGACCCCCTTCAGAATCTTATTGGAGACTGGCTGACCACGTCTTATGATCTCTTTTAGGTCCTACCAAAGGTTTTCTAGTGGATTCATTTCCAAAGACTGAGGGTGCCAGTCAAGCACTCTTATATTGTTGTTCCGGACCCACTGTATACAATACTGTTGGCACTATGCATTCACGATTCAAATGCTCCCTTTTCCTTCTGCGGAATCTAACGTTGCCTGAAGTCGAACACAACTGGAATGTGGACTTGTGGGACCAAGAGACACTGACGCACGGTGCAGTTTCGCCTCGACTCTATACTTAAAAGGATACTCTGCGATTACGCAATGTAAAGGAGAGCGTATGTGCAAGTTAAAAGTTTCAATGGCCCTTAGTTCGTACACCCGTCACAAGGCGAGTGTATAAGTCCCCTGTTTTATAACATATATATAATCGACCTTCCTCAACCTCTGACAGAAGGCTCGTTATACGTCCAATTTGCGGACGACATATCAATGATTTGCACGACACCTTATCAGAATGTAAATTATATTTCACGGTGTACAGCGGTGGAAATCGAAAACATCACTTTTTTCGAGAGGCAATGGAAGATATCTACCAATGCCCAAAAGTTCCAGATAATTTCAGTATTTTGACGGACCCTCGCAGACCGTGTGGGGGGTGTATGCATCCCATACCGCACGGAGGGCAGGGTTCTGGGACTCCGGTTCATGACTGGCGGGTATGGGAATCATGGGGCAAGGATCGAGGCGAATGCATGGATGGACTTAGGTGAAATCTATCGGTTCATAGTCCTATGTTCCTCCAACAAACTCAAGATCTACAATGCGTGCATCCGATCAAACCTCCTGTACCCCTCGATCCCTATAAACGTGAGCCCTAAGACGCAAGTCCTTAAAATGCAAAGGGTTCAAAATAAGGCTGTCTTAATTATAACGAGAACCCGGAGAGAGAGAGAGGAGAAGGCAGAGTGAGCTCCATGGTGAACTGGGGTTGACCCCCATAAACGTAGAGCTTCATAAAAGAGCAATACAGATCTAGGACACAGTACACCATCACCTCCCTTCCGAATTTGTATTCGAGCACATGGACTTTAATGGCGCAAGACACGCAAAAACATTTACATGTAGCAGACTGCTCATTGAAAAATAATAAAACACTTTTCCTCATATCTCGTTTCCTTATATCCGAATTGCAAAACTTATTGACCGCCCCTCGTACTTACACACCCAAATACTAAAGCCTAAGGTTTATTCGCTCATGCTGGAATTTGTCGTTAAAGCTCACGATGGGGCTGGATCTCGTTGCCAAAGGAGACGAATGCGATTCCAGCGGGGAATTTGGCCTTTAAGTTAATTCGATAAAATTTGGGGCCAGGTCGCCGTAGATGGAGGCCGGGGCTAGTGGTGTAGTGAGGTCGGTTAAATTTTATATGATCCTAGCCGATGCGATATGTTAATTGCATGTATGAATCGATACCGTTTGCAGCGGTTGTAGATAGGCCAGTGTATGTATGCATCAATACCGCTTACGCTTGTGGTTTGGCGAATCTATGTCTGCTTCGATACCGTTTGCTTTTTGGGGTGGTATGTATGCATTGGTACTGTTTTCGCTTGAGGTTTGTGAAGTGTATATATGTATGTATGTATCTATAATATTTGCACTTGTGGTTTAGCAAGGGTATGTATGCATCAGTACCGTTTTCGCTTGTGGCTCGGCAAGTGTATGTATGCACTGATAGCGTTTGCGCTTGTAGGTAGTAAGTGTATGTATGCACCATACAGTTTCTCATGGTAATCGAGAGTGATGGTCCTGAGCTCGGAGTGTTGTTGAACGAAGAGGCACTAGGAGGAACACGAATCACCTCTTATTATGGTTTCATTGGAGTTGCTGTATGGAACCATATCTCGTTTTGTGTCGTTCTCCCCAGTCACTTCGCTTGGACGTTTTATAAGTTCGCTGAGTGGTTGGTCGACAATTAGCGAACCAATCGTTATTCTCCAGTTGGAATTAGTGTACACTGGTAGCAAGGGGTCACCATTGATGCGCTACTGCTATCATTTAAGGAAAAAACAACGTTCTTTTTAACTTTTAATTACAAGTTTATGCAAGTAATTATTCCTACTCGTACGATTGACTATTACGAAACGAAGCGCAAGGAAGGTCACATCCAGAGAGAGAGAGAGAGAGAGAGAGAGAGAGAGAGAGAGAGAGTAGTAGTAGATGACGCGCGCGATCATTTTGACTACTAGTAACCAAGTGCCTTGCTTCCAGACTTTCCACAGCACCTACGAGATGAACGATATGAGTCGGCCGTCCTGACCCGCGTAAAGGAAAAAAAATGATCTAAGCCAAGAAATTGACAATGGATGATAACTTTATTTGCTTTGGTCAATGCCGTTGACAAAATTAAATCATTATTTTCTTCTTCCTCCTCATTATAAGGTTATTTATGCTTATTAACCTCTATTACTGTCGGTAGTCTAGAGCGCAAATTGGATAGTGTAGTTTGTCCCTGCTGGTCTCAGAAGTTGAAAGTTGAAAATAAGAAACTATTAATGCGAAGTTTGACCCCTGATGGGGTTTTCTGTTGCAGGTTGGTTTACTATCAATCTCTTCGTCATAAAAATCATGTATAGACTAACCTATATGTCAAATATCCCTTTATTCTTTATACACTCTATTCTTTATACACTCCTATCCCTTCATCTGCATCCCCGGATGTCATTGAGTTTCCATATAGGAGGCTTAATTACTTGCTTACCTGACGTGACCTTTAAACACAACTGGTTTGATGCTACATAACTCTCATTGCCGAGGGAAAGAAATCCAATTATATTATATATTTATTCCATATAATAGAAAATTAGTGGGGTATTTTGCAGAAATCTTTGCAAAGTTTCCTAAATATGTATGATTAAGGTAGGGAGAAGTCAAAATTTGTGGGAGATGCGCGGAATAAGTATCCAATATATTACATAACTGTATTAAGGTTTAGTGTATTTGGAAATAGGAAACTTAAGAGTAAAGTTCTGTAATTTAATTGGTCATGATCTGATAAATGAGTCGTACTCAGTGGAGATTGAACAAAAGGCCTTTAGGCTGACAAATTAACGGTAAAATATCTAGCGTGCCAACCTGTTCTTAACCACTAAAAAGAATTATTTCTTCCTGTATTCAAGCAAATTCCGATCAAAAGCTACCACACATAATGACTAGTTTAAGAAGTGCAGAATTAAAACGTGACTTCTATATACAATTGCTTAAAAGCCTTTTGACCCTCAAAGTAAAGATCGTGTGGAGAAATTAAATGTTTTTGTACTGTTATTTGTTATTCAGCTTAATTAAAAGCGTGTCAGAAAGATTGATATAGTGTTAGGTTGAGGAAAAAATCAAACCACCTTTGTGAGAAAGTTTATTTGTAAATATAAATATCTGCACTTAACATTTGTCTTACTTTGCGTAGTTGAGATAGTCTATTGGTAGATATCTACCAAATCTTTGCTCACAGCAAAAAAGGAATTACGAATAACTAGTAATAAAAAAAGAGCTATCTAAGGGAAATAATCTTGAAATGAAACTTTTAAAATAGTTATAATGTTTATTGAAACTAAAGGAATAAAAGGTTTTATGACTATTTACGATGCTATCATAAAAGCACAGCTTTGTTAAACAAATCCATCTCTCGGATGGAGTGTGAGCAGCTATTTATAAGTTGGTCCCGATGTTGTGCCCTTTATATTGCTTTCATTACACTTGATCTTCGCTAATATTAAAACTCTCTTCTATATATCCATCCGACACAACATCCGAGCATTAACCTCCTTCGTCCCCTTCTCAGCTAATCGCATTTGCACATTCATTTATGCTGAGGCCACTTGTTATGTGACGCACTCAACTACCACATACATGCCTTGTACTTTAATTTTTTGATACTCAACGCATACACATATGCGCCTACTTTCTTTGCAACCCCCAAACGGGAAGCCCCTTGTAGGCAGTTATGCATGGTACCTGGAAGAGAGGCATACCCTCCTGGCCCCAGTGCCATGGTAGTCTTAAATTACATTGAGTCTACCTGTACTTTATTATTTTTAGACATTTGGTTTTGAACCTTTGTTTCATTCTTTGTACAAGCTTTTATATAATTTTTTGACCTAAGGCTAATTTTGCAGGCTAGTCAACAACCAGCGTTCGTCCATTAAGCTCTTGCCGAGGTCAAAAGGAAGGGAGGTGGCTGGTTCACCCTCCCCTCTTAACTCGGGTTGGCTTAGTGATTTGTTAATATCCCTGCTCTATTCTCTCCTCTCCCCTCATCTATATTTATTTCCCTTATCTATCTTTTTAAGCCTCCGCCAGCGGATGCATAGCGACAATTGGAAGTTTATGCTCCATCTTGGCCCCAACACGAGCTGTTTGCCCTCCCGGCCCCAATGCATGGAGGACCTGTAGCTATATATCTTCTACATATCCTTACTTTCTTTAGCTTTACCGCTTTCTTTACAGGCCTCTGCCTATAAACTTCTGCGTGATACGGCCTCGCTGATATTGCGCTTTACATTTGAGAGGGGGAAATTAGGTTCCTTGAGTTTCTTTTATGATGAAATCATTAATGCGGTCGTTCTTACTTATCCTGCGCAAATTAGAGCGACAAAATAATTGCAAACGAATAAATAATACATGGAGTAAATGATAGACTAAATATAAGATGGTAAAATAATAGGCTAAAAAAAGACATTATGAGGTGAATAAACAATGAAGTTTACTTACTGATGATTTCAAAATACATACATACGTCCTTCCTTCCCCCGTCAGCCTCAATGTTATTGTTGCAAACCAGACATTCACCCCGTCCTCTTCCACCACACTTAAAATAGGTACCGGCATCGTGACAAGTTCTTCTTTTGTTTAGACAAATTTGTCAAACCTTCAAAGCCAAAATAAACATTTGTATTTTCTAATATTTTGAGCTCAGATGTAATAACACTTGGAGGGAAGGAAGCAATTATGTAATAAGTTGGCCAATAAGTGTGTAATAAGTTATGTAATAAATCATGCAGACGTCGAGGCTTGAACAAAGAGAAGTCTTTGCGGGTCCATATTCAGGTGGGCCATTTAGCCTTTCCCTTCATTTGAATTGTAGCAATGAAATAAGTGGAATACTTTGTGTCCATTTTCTTCAGCAAATATACGGAATTCAAGAATTTTAGTGGGATATTTTAGTGTATAGATCACACTTGAGTTAATCTGGGTGAAAGCAAAATAGGGTACCTACCCTAAAAAAAATTGAGTAAGAGATATGGTCGTGTTATCCGATTTTATGGAAGAATTGTTCGTGAATGATTGCATTAAAGTCGGGTCCGTCTCTGCTTTAAATCATCAATGGAGAACAGTGGATTTTGGTCAGGGGTATTTTTTAAGGATGTAAAATACATCCGTGGCCAGCGTTATCATCTCGATCGATATAAATATAAGACTTACAATATTTTAACAATAAGTTCCTTTTATATTTTAATTTTATGATATGACACACGCAATAATGCTAACAATTTGGTAACCTTTGGTCATGACTTCAGTGGATACGGAAGAAAATTCTAGCTTTAAAATGCACATGTTTCTTGAAAACGGCGATGATATTAATACTATATCACAATCATAATCGACCATGTTCTCGGATAATTCTTCTAAAAATCTACCTAGATTTTTATTACGGAAGACAACACTTCGGTCACTCAGGATGAAACGAGAAGAAATTGGATCTGAAATAGTAAATGAAGAATTGGAATTGTGATAAAGTGTGAAGTTAATTGGGTCAATTGTCTCATTTTATTAGTCGACAAGTTTCCAGACAAATATCCATTGGCTATCTGTTAGCGGTCTTCCTTGAGGAAGATGTAGCTAGAGCGGTAGTGGTGAATTAGACACCAACCCCGAGCAGGAAACCTTTCGTAGCCCAAGGGAAGGCTATCCATTCCGTGTCAGAGACGAGTGAAGTGTTGAATGACTGAAGAGACAAAGTGAAATGTACAGTGGTTTGGAAGTGGCGGTTGATTCCCTACCTTGGTAGTGTCTACCATGATGCATCAGACTCTATGTACTGCCTGAGTGTCGGTATTTCATTTCGAGCAGCAAAATTACTTGTGTCCCCTATCGCTGGTAATCAACGCGGCACTTAAGCGATAGAATTTCCCCACTAGTCGAGGGAGAGCTCGTGGTAAAGACGGCGTTGAACTCTATAAGTCACGAATGTTACCCATTCGTGACCTTGCCAAGTTATTAATGCTAAGCATTGACGTGTTCTTGTCAAGGCATGAATGCGAAGCAGTGACCTGATCTTAATAATTCATAAATATTAAACATTGGCGCGGTCTAATCATTGACGGCGTTTTCAAAAGTGACCTTGCCAAATCATAAATGCTAAGCATTCATTTGGTGTTGCCAATTAATGAAAGCTAAGCATTGAATTGGCCTTTTCAAATCATGAACGTTCATCATTGAAGAGGTATTGAAAAGTCATTGAAAAGCATTGACGCAGTCGAGCTACGTCATGACTATTAACTATTGACCTCCTCTTGAAAAGTTATGAATGCTAAGCATTGACGTGTACTTGCCGAGTCAGGAATACTAAGCATTGACGTGATCTTGTTACATCATGAAAGCTAAACTTTCACGTGGTCTTTCAAGTCTTCAATGATATAATCATTGACTTTGACTTGGCAAGTCATTTATGGCAAACACTGGTGTTGCTTGTCTATTATTGTATGCCAAAAATTGACATGAAATTGTTAAGTCATGAATGCTAGGCATTGCCGTAGTCTAGCCAAGTCATGAAGACTAAGCATTGATGTCGTCTTGAAAATCCATTAATGGTAAGCATTGAGATGATACTTCAAATTCATGAGAACTCAAAAATCCTAAGCTTTATTTTGGTCTTGCCCACCCAATAATGCTAAGCATTGACAGGGTCTCGGCATTCATAAATGTTATGCAGTAGTTTGGTTTCGCCGGTTGCGCCAACCCATGAATGTCCATATTGACATGGTCTTGCTAAGACCTGTATGGTAAGCATTGAATTGTCCTCGCCAAGTCCTGTTCTTCCAAATTCATTTATGCTAAGAATTGACGTGATTTTGTCAAGTTTTGAATGCTAAAGATTGAGCTGGAGTCGGTAATTCAAGAATACTAAGCATTGACTTGGTCTAGCTATTCATTTATACATTGACGTCACGTTTAAATGTCATGAATGCTAAGGATTACCGAGATCTTACAAAGCTATGAATGACAAGCATTGCCATGTCATGAATGCTAATCAGTGTCGTGGTTTTGCCAAGTCAAGAATTCTAAGCATTGACGCGATCTTTATAAGTCATAAATTCTAGGCATTGACGTTGTTTAGGTCAGTCTTGAATGCTAAGTATTATCGTGCTCTTGACAATCTTAATCATGGACGTGGTCTTTTCAAGTCATTCATGTAAAGAATTACTGTGGTTTGTCCAAGTCATTTATGTCAATCATTGACGTTGGCTTGACAAGTCATGAATGTTAAGCATTGATTCCATTAGTCAACAAAATTCAAATATTTCATGGTTCTTGGATGAATTGAGAGCTGAAATAATTCATTTTATGCCATTCAGTGTTTCTTATTCTAATGAATATTTTTTGCTCAATCTCTGACTCGTTTTTTCCGTTGCGTTGCTTCACATAGATCACATTTTCGTTTAATATAGCATGATTATAATTGATTACGCTGTACTCTCGCTCAAGTTAACCCTTCTTTGATTGTGGAAAATGAATCAATGGATGTCGTAAATGTTTGAACGAACCAGAACTCTTCTGTTACATATGTGGATTTTTACACCAACAAACTCTAAAAAAGAAAAGATCACGAAAAACGTTCGAATCACTTACAGGAGCTACTTTAAATATACACTGGAAGATCAAGACAAGCACTGGGCCCCTCATGTTCCTTGTCAGCCATGTGCTAATCGCTTGAACGAATGGGCACAGGGCAAACGAGTTTCTGGAACTACTTTAAATATACACTGGAAGATCAAGACAAGCACTGGGCCCTCATGTCCCTTGTCAGCCATGTGCTAATCACTTGAACGAATGGGCACAGGCAAACGAGTTTCTGGCTTGCTATTTGCCGTGCCAATGGTTTGGCGAGAACCAAAGGACCACAGCAATGCAACATCAGGGGTTATTCAGTAAGGACGTGAGGTAGAATCAAGTATTCCAACCTGGCATCCGCAATTCGACCAGTGTCACAGAGTGATGAGCTACCAGTTCCAAGTTCACTAGTTACACAAAATTACAATGAAGAAAGTAATGAATCCAAAGCCGGAAGCCAAGCTAGTGGTGAATACGCGGAACCACAAATGCTTAGTCAGGAAGATCTATTTGAAATAATTAGCCACCTTGATCTACAGAAAGAGAAAGCTTTGCTTCTATGATCGCGGTTGAAACAAGGAAATTTACTGCAACATGGGATGCGGATCACTACTGCCCGCCACAGACACAAGGAACTGTCGTCATTTGAAAAATGAATGGGCAACCCAAACAGCCCAGAAGAATGAAGACTTTTCATAGATTTCGAAAAGAATACTTTGAAATCTGTTATTGAATTAGTCAAGAAAATGTCAAATAATTTTAGAACCAAAATCACTGTTGCCAAGTGAACTTGCAAATTCATGAATGCTAAGAATTGAGATAATCTAAGAAATCCTAATGTCTAGGTTTGATGTGGTCATGTCAAGTCATGAAAGCTAGCATTTACGTGGTCTTGTCAAGTCATGCACGCATAGCATTGATGTTATTTTTCAAGTCTTAAAATGCTAAGCATTGATCTGATTTTGGTAATTAATGGATAATAAACAGCTTATTCGAGCAACATCATGACTCCTAAGCATTGACCTGATTTTGGTAATTAATGAATAATAAACAGCTTATTCGAGCAACATCATGACTCCTAAGCATTGACGTCGCCTTGAAAAATCACGAATACTACGCATTGACGTGATATCGCCAAGTCATGTGTGCTATACTTTCCCGTGGTCTTGCCAAGTTATTAATGTCAATCATTGATGTAGTTTTGGCAAGCCATTGATACTCAGCATTTACATGGTCTTGCCAATCCATATATTCTAAGTTTTGATTTGATCTTGCTAAGACATGAATACTAAGCATTGATGTGATTTTGCCAAGTCATGACTCCTATGCATTAACGTGATCTTGCTAAGTCATGACTCCTAAGCATTGACGTGATCTGGCCAAGTAATATATTCTAAGTTTTGACATGGTCTTGACATTTAATAAATCCTCAAGATAGACATGGTGTTGACAAGTCATAACTTCTAAACATTGACGTTATATTGTCAAGTCACCAACGATAAGAATTGACGTGGGTTTGCCAAGTTCGCCTAGAAAGAGTAGCACAAAAGGGAAACCTATAAGCACAGAGATCGCCTCTTAAAATTAGATTTTGTCAATGAATCCGGGTGTTGCTCGTGAAGTTGGCATAATTTTGTGGCTCAAATGTTTATACCTAATTTTTTTTTATATTATTTTGTTTATTCGCGTTCACGCGATTCTATGGGTTACTATTATTATTTTTTTAAATTAATGAAATAATTGAGAGCACGCGACTTAGGTGTGTTGGCGTCGTTGTCCAAATTAACTTACTGCTTGCCAGCCCAATAGGAAGTAATATATTAAAGTGATGGTGGGATTCAATATGTTAATTTGTCCGTTTCAAAATAATGTTACATTATTGTAAAATTGGAAGCAATATTTAAAATTGTAAAAAAGATTGGAAGCAATATGCTTAATAGGTGTTTTCGTTAGCAATAAGTTAAGGTGATACATTTATTTTATTAATTATATTTACTCTATTCTTTTTTTAAATGAATCATGGTGCCAAACGCTTTGCCCTTTGACAGTGTATGTTGACAAGAAGTGTCTCGTAGTGATTAATTTCTTTTATATTATAGTTATACGGGTTTGTTTTATTATTCTCTTTATCAACTCTATTCATGCATGCCTCTTCTTCCTCTTATTCTATATACTTTGCCCATCCCCTCCAAAGAAAGGATTTCTCCCAAGTGAGACAAGTACCTTCCTTATATATTACAAATTATCCTTTCATCACATTTCCTCTTCCATATAAAACTCCATTCATGCTCCGATTGGTATCAAATAAAATGTATCGTTTGTTCTTCGAAAACGAGAGGCATATTGAATTGGCTCATCTTTCTTGCCTTTGCTGAACCTTCCGCAAATCTGCGCTCTTCTGATTACAGAGTTAATCAAGAATAAATCTTTATTGGACCGTCGTATTATCGGAGTCCGGAGGAGATAGGAGGGTTAATTTATGAGAACTCTTAAACAAGTACTTCCTCGCGCCAGGAAAAAGCGTCTGCATTCTTGCTACAGTGATTTATTGGTTAGCAGCGAAATAAATATAGTTTGTTTTTGTTACTGTTGCCTCTTTTCTTCGGCATCAGGCGTTTGATGTCTTTATATATTTCCTCCTGTTTTTTGGTTTTGACGTACTTGTGATATTCGAGTATCTAAGATAGGCCGTTCTGCTTTGGATTTTGTAGTAGTCGGAGGGATGTCCCAGTTCTGCAGAGAATAAGAGAGGGGATGGATGAGAAATCGATTCAAAGTTATTCCTGGTAGTTTTAGTAGTAAAGTCAACCTAGGTGTTACGAAATGGCTAATACGACAATGGGTATACAAATTCAAGCCATGAGAATGGTTGTGTGTATTTTTATATGTTCGTTTTTCTGTATGTTTCGTTCAGTTAATATATGCCAAGTTAAATAGAATTCTTGGGGAGGTAACTTTTTTGGGTACATATTCTCACCCTCGGTAATCTGTTTACTTTATCATGTCTTTTGGATCAGTATGTGCGTAAATTGTGAAACTTATCGACATTAAATTGATGTCCTCGTTGACTTTGCTTCTTCTATTAATGGTTAGTAGTTTTATATGTGTGAAGGGGGCAGAGGTGATTATGGGTCGACTACTGAGAGAAGTAAAAGTAGGAATAGGTGAAAATAGGTGAGTGATGGGCTCTATCTATGTTGTTGTTGGTGGCTGAAAGTGAGAGAGATTTGCAAATGTTCGAAACCGTTTGGCAGGGTATGTGTAAGAAGGTGGCTCACATGAAAATTAGTAAAGTGTCGGGTTAGGGTCTATGCGGGTTAGAATGGGTGGGAGGTGTGATTTTAGGACCCGATTTGTTACCATTGAAAAAGTGAGGTGTTTTAAGTATATAGGATATATTATCAGGGAAATTGATGGAGAGAGTTTGAATGTTGAGAAAGTTTCATGGGTAAATAGAGCGTTAGAGAATGCTGTTTGAGTGTGATGGGTGTTATAGAGCTGCATGAAAGTGTGCTGGTGGTGTTGGTATATGGGAGTGAGGCTATGGTACGAAAGGCAAAGGAAAGATATAAAGTGAAAGAAGAGCAATTAGAGAGTGATACTTAGTGTGCGAAAGAAAGATTGAGGAACCAATGGGTAAAAGATATTTGTGGTGCGAAGAATAGAATGAATGAGACGAGACTGAGATTCTTCTGGGGTGAAATGGACATGGAGGAAGAATGGATGGAAATAAAGTTGTGAGAGGATATACAAGAATGAATGTGAGGGTGTGAGAAGGGTTTGGAAGACACCGTAAAAGGTGAGTTAGTGATGTGAATGAATGTTTAGGAGAAAGGTGCTGACAAAGGAGCAATTGGATGATATTATGTGTGATAGAGTGAAGGGAGGGAGTCTGTGTGTTGCTAAGGTTGGGTGGGGCCTATTTGGCCAATATGAACCCTGACTAGACGAGATCCTAAAGCAGATTACACCCTGTCGATATAATTGGGGGTGGGGGTAGGCTATAGTGGCGATGATGCGCGTCGATCCTTTTGTGGGAATGCGGTTGATGTTACTGCTTCTGATGCTGCTTTGAAAAAAAATATTATAATTGTGGTCGTGGAATTTGCTCTGCCCCGCAAATTGCCGCCTTGGGGACTTTGAGACGACCAAGGAAATTTCAGTCCAGATATTTGATCCTCTTTAACCTTGAGAAATTGGAATGATCCCATCTTGAGGAACCTGATGAATAATCAAATCTTATAGGACCTGATGATGATCCAATTCTGTGGTGACCTAATAAATGATCCCATTTGGGCAGCTGATGAATGATCCTATTTTGTAGGATCCTATTTTGTAGGACTTAATGAATGGTCCCATTTTCTGAGACTTGATGAATGATTCCATTTTGTGAGACCTAATAAATGATCCCATTTTGTGGGATTTGATGTAAGTTCCACTTTGTGCGACCTGATCAATAGTCCCCTTTTGTGGGATTGAGATGAGGAATAATCCCATTTTCTGGTAGCTGCTGAATGATCCCATTTTGTGGTCCTGATGAATGATCCCATTTTATGGAACTGGTTGAGTAATTTCATTTTGTGGGACATAATGCAAGAGTCCATTTTATGTGACATGATCAATGATCCTATCTTATGGGGAGTGTTGAATGATCCCATTTTGGGGTACTATATGAATGGATTCATTTATTGAAACCTGATGAATGGACCCATTTTGGGGAACATGATGAGTGATCCATTTTGTGAATCATGATGAATGATCCCATTTTGTGGGACTTAATGAATGATTTCATTTTGTGAGACTTAAAAAATGGTCCCACTATGTGTGACCGATGAATGACCCAATTTGTGACTTTTAATTTCACCTCCGAACACAATTAGCTTCTATTACTCATATACCTTTTTCATTAAATGTAGAAGATCTAAAGGGAATTGAAAGGTTTTGCGGGGGTGGGGGGGAAGAACTGAAATAAAATTTACATTAAAAAGAAGTGGAATTTTAATTTCAGTTTCTTTCAAATATTTTAGCTTTTTAAATTCCACTCGCTATAGGTAGAACTTATGTTACTGTAGTGACCTTTAAATGGCATCAGGAAGTACCCTAGACTCTATTAACTTTTGAATGTGGCTCGGTTAAGTTATGCATACTCAAACTAGAGCAAAAATAAAATTTTAAAATATCCTTTCTATTATAATTTTCTTTAATATTTTTTTGGGGGTAAATATATAAGGTACATCTTATATTTCTTTTAAAACTCAATTCTGCTCCAGTCATGTAGGAGAATCAAAACAAAAAAAATGTAGGAAAAAAATCGTTAGCATTTTGAAATGCTTTTAATTTTATTTTTATCAAAGAAATGAATTTCAGAATCGGAACAAAGAATTCTGTTTAAGTTTTCTCTTACTTGACGTCCACCCAAGTGATTTATATCCACGTTCATTGCCAAGGGATTTTAATGTCATATGAGCTTACAGGTTGGCGTCAGAGGGCGAAAATTATAGCCCCAAAATAAAATGCAGCGATAATACGGAGAAACATTTAAAATCTTATTAGTGAAAAAAGGACTCTTGTTGAGGACTGAAGTAGCCTGAAAATTAATCTATAGTCGCTTGCTTTTACGTTGTTGAATATCAACATTTTCAAATTTCAACTAAAAAATATTCATTCTAAATATTTGATGAAAATAAATGCTTGTAATAACTTCTTTTTTTTTAATTTAGATATAAAGTAAAGCGTTTATTTTATACCGATAGAAAGCCAATTCAAAATATAGTATTAGTAATTATTTAAGGGGAAAGCTTTGGAAAAAAGATTGATAATGAAACTGGTGAAGTTAGGCGAAGTGAAAAGTTGTGGGAGATATATAGACCGAGACTCAAAGGCAGACGGGGCGCTATGGGCGTCGGCGTCGGGTGACTCCCATGTACTTTCACAATTCTAGAACGAGCTCGAGTAGGGATTAAGTTTAGAAGTACAGGTATTAAGGACTTTCGATGGTACGAGTACAGAACCGGTTTCTGAGCTTCAGGTTTTTCTTTTACTTTTACGTTCAGAACTAATAAACAATTTATCAATATTATTTTTACTGAGTAACATCTGTATAGCATTATGCTTAATCCATGATTAATAAGTTGTTATGCTTGATCCATGATTAATAAGTCGTTATGCTTGATCCATGATTAATAAGTCGTTATGCTAGATCCATGATTAATAAGTCGTTATGCTAGATCCATGATTAATAAGTCGTTATGCTTGATCCATGATTAATAAGTCGTTATGCTGGATCCATGATTAATAAGTCGTTATGCTTGATCCATGATTAATAAGTCGTTATGCTGGATCCATGATTAATAAGTCGTTATGCTGGATCCATGATTAATAAGTCTTTATGCTGGATCCATGATTGTTAAGAAAAGCACATTTTGTAGATGCGTAAAAGAATTTACATATATTGATTATATAATGTACCGTCTGCGGTTGCCATATTATTTTGTCATATTTATAGTTTTGAGGTTGTTTTAGAGCCCACACAAGTTTTTTGTATTGTTTTATAATAGTAAAATAATAATTAACGTTAACGCTTTAGCGTTAATTTAAGATAGATTATTAACGGATTAACTGTACCCACCTTTGTTTCAGGCATGACAACACAGTATCTTTTTCGAAATTTTCCGATTCAGAATCTTTTTTATTTTAAAACACGTCTTGAAACACATCCAGTTTTTTCAAGCTTTACAATAAGAACCTTTTTTAAGCTTTGTAGAACTTGTGTTATTTCAGGCTTACAACATAAATTCGTTTGGACAGATTTACAACATATGTCCATGTTCATCCCATAAGATTGATCCAACTTTTAGAACACAAGTTGTTGATTTTTTTTAAATCGCAAAATCTTTTTGAACTTTTACAACCTGAGACCTTTTTTTACGATTTGAGTTTTATTTCATGAATTCGATTTGAGAGTCTTACAACACATGAATTTAAACACCACTTTTTTAGGGGGGTGGGGGTTACACCACCCGATCGTTTTTTCAAGTTTTAATCAGCAAAATCGTTTTATACCACACATTATTTGAGATTTACAACACTTTTTATTATTTAATGGCTCCACCTATCCGTTTTCAATCGTGGATGAGCTTCCCCGACCGGATAATGAAATTCACATAAAGATCAAGATGCCTGGTAAGCCCAAAGTTAACAAGAGTCAGTCCATGTTGGACGTAGGGTGAGATGCAGACATGTGTATTGTGTTTTGACCCCAAACCAACCAAGCTGGGAACCTTTCGTAGCCCAAGAGAGGGTGGTAACTCATTCCGCGTCAAGGCTGGGGAGGAGGGGGGGACAAATTTGGTAGGATTCAGTACGGAAGAGTGATGTGTTGTGTGTGCGAAGTAATGTGGTGGGGTAGAAGAGAAATCGGCTCTGTGATTGGATATGTGTGTGATAGCGTAAGTTGCATCACCTGTCTGCTAGTATGCCTACACTCGACGCACCGCCTGCGAGTGTCGAATTCTTTTGCGTCCCCTCTCACATGGATTCGAACCAGGCACCTAGGGGTGCAAACCCAACGCCTTATCGACTGGGTTAGCGCTTTCCAACACCAAAACACTTTACCAGTTCGTTTTTCGAGTTTTACAACTCGTAAGAGAGGAGGGTACGTTTGAGTACCTATGCCTCTCTCTCTCTCAGAAAATAGAGTGAGAGGGGTTTCGCCCCCTTGTCGCTGGAAGAGAGCTTGTGCGTACCCTTGACTTTTCGAGCTATGTCACCGGGGGTACCTGTTCCGGGTACCCCTGGCAGGGCTTCCCTTGTCGATTTGGTCGGAAACGAGGTTCCAGGCTAAGTGTGTCATTCGTTCCCTTTTCTATTCTAGCCTTCTCCTTTTTTACTTTAATCCGATCTCTCCCACTTATACAAAAAGAAAAAAAACAAAAAAAGATGCCTACTCCGACCATGTCAAACTTTCACTTTTTTCCCTCTATCTACATATAAGGATGGCAGCTACCTCATGCTTCAGAAGAGAGGCTTCGGAACCTCTATAAACAACGCCAATCGACGCTCACTGGTTGCGAGAGACTAGGACTAGAGGTGTCCTAGGCGTTGGGGCATGATGAATGGGATGAGGGTGGTGCCCCGTTAACCCCTTCCCTCGCGCGTAATTATTGACCATTCCCAGTGACCGTTGACGGGTCCCTCTGGTAGCATCGGTCCGAGGAGACGGCCCTTTGTTCCCAGGCTGGTTGCCAGGCCAATAAAAAGCCTTGGGTCGAGTCTCTTGGTGTAGCGGGATATCCATTGAACGCTGCTCCGAGATCTTGGCCGTCGAAGGTAACTAGTAGGAGTTTAGTACGGGGTGTGCTTCGTTGTTCACTTGGTGAGAAATCGATGGCCCCTTCGGGGACCGTCAGTGCTGCTTGGTTGGGAGCCACAGAACGCCGAGGTTTAACGACTTGGTCGGACGAACAGCAGCGCAAGGAGCGTGCCTTCTGAAAGATCCGAAACCTCACCGATCGATAGGCGGGAGCGACTCACACGGGGCGAACTCACCACCCCCTTTCTTTTTTATTGAGTGGTCACAAAGTATTCAGAAATATAAAGTGTTCAGCATGACTGGAAAGAAAGGACCTGGTGCGTTAAAATATACCTGCTCGACATGCCAAAAGGACAAGTGGTGCGTAGACTTTCCGGAGGGGTGTTTCTCAAAATGACACCCTGGAAGTATCTGCACGGACTGCGTCCTAAGGGCAGAACTTCAGGAGCTTAAGAAAGTTTTTAAATCTTCTGCGGAAAAAACTCGACGGCTGGAAGAAAAGGTGAAAATCCTCGAATCTGAGCATGTGACTGAAATCCCTCGTCTCGAAGCCATCATTGCAGAGATGACAGCCACCAAGGTAGAGCAAGAACATCAAGAAACTCACAACGACACCGATGGCTCCTCTGTTGAGCCCTCAAGCACCGCGTCGATAGAGATAGGCCATGCATCCGACGCCCCAGAGCTAGCTGCTGCTGGGGTTACTCAGGGCGTCAAAAAGAATAAAAGGAAGAGTAAGAAAGGAAAAACAGTAGATAAAGCAGAAGAGAAAGTAGAAACAGAAGAAAAAAACGAAGAAGAAAAAAACAAAAAAGTGGGGAAAAAGAGGAATCGAAAGAGCCCATACTGAAAGGGAAGCCTCTGTCCTCGGAACCCAAATGCGCGAGGGTCATCGTGATCGGTGACTCCCAAGCGCGTGATCTACAACCCTTGCTAGCGGCCCGCCTTCACACCAGTGTGAAGGTAAGCTGCCTTCCAGGAAAGGGGAACGGAGAAACAAGGGTGGAGGCTGAGAAATCCCAGATCTCTGAGAACTCAGTAGTTGCCCTCATGGCAAGTGGCAACGATCTCTACCTATGAGGAGGCAAAGTAGGCGCCAGCGGGAAGATTCTGACCACGGTTATGGAAGAAGTTGACGACTGTGGGCTAAAAACCCGCAGACGTGTCGTGGTCGGGATACTCCCAAGATGAGGTCCATCCCGCAATGCTCATGCAAGGAACGTCTCCATAAACAAACGCCTGGGAGATCTTTGTACGGCGGAAGGAGTCTTTTTTGTAGACCCCTACCGCACCTTTTACGGGAGAAATGACTTGTACAAAAAGAACGGAGTGCATCTTTCCTTTAAAGGGAAAGCTGTACTCTCGAACATGATCCAGGATGTTGTGGAGTGGACCCAAAGAAGTGTCATACCCCAAGTAAAGGAGGACGTAAGCCAGTACACCCGTGTTACTCCAAGAACGACCTTTGCTGAGGTCACAAAAAGGGGATTGACCCCGTCACAGAGAAATAAAGCGGGAAATGGAAGAGCGTAGGGAGTCCTACAGTCGGGGACTCCCTCAAAGTTCTTCTGTTTAATGCGAGGTCTATCAAAAACAAGTTTATAGAACTTCGTGGCCTCGTAGCAACAGAAAAACCTGAGATGTAGGCCATAACGGAGTCGTGGATAAAAACCTCAAGCCGAGATTTTGAATGTGAATTTACGATTCCCGGTTACCAGCTCTTCCTGAAAGATAGACCAGATAGAGAGGGTGGCGGTGTGATGTTGTATGTTAAGGATACTCTAAACTCGACGCATTGCAACATCGTATCCGACCATTAACTACTAGGTGTTGACCTAGAGATAGGTCCTGCCAAATACAGGACCCTGGTGCTTTATAGACCTCCTACCCAACTCGTTTAAAAGGACAGAGATCTGTACCAACTACTAGGAGAACTTGTCGAAGCCAGGGTGTGTATCGTCATGGGTGATTTCAACACACAAGTTGACAAGGAAACCAGTGAACCCTGTGGCGAGAACGCACTACTCCTGGAGTTAACAAACAACGAATTCCTGACACAATGGGTGAGAGAGCCAACGAGAGGAGACAATATCCTCGACTTAGTTTTCATCTCTGAGGATGACATCGTTGAGGACCTCTCTGTTTGCGAAGAACTTGGTGGAAGTGACCACCGACTAATTAGATTTGTAGTCAAAGTCCCGAAGGCAGGGCCTGCAACTAGTAAATCGAGGAAACTCGATTTGAAAAGAGACGACTTTGCAGGTCTTTGTGCTGGACTGACTGACGCGAGGCTAGAAGTGTGCGATGTTGTTGAAGACTCGTGGAACAGTTTCAAAACCACATTCATGAGTCTTTAATCGCGTTTCA
This sequence comes from Ceratothoa steindachneri, assembly GCA_963969495.1. Classification (NCBI taxonomy): domain Eukaryota; kingdom Metazoa; phylum Arthropoda; class Malacostraca; order Isopoda; family Cymothoidae; genus Ceratothoa; species Ceratothoa steindachneri. Next base: position 99,686,069 of record OZ018335.1, on the reverse strand, counting down.
TCCCTCTGAAATGTCCCCGTCGGTCTTCTGTTCAACCAAAGTGGTTTAATCGAGAAATCGCCAACTACTTAGGAAGAAGAGAACTATGTACAGGCAATCAAAGATCTCGGGTGACTTTGACGAATACTGGAGGCTAGCCAGGAGAGTGAAGTCCAGCATAAGGGCGGTTTAAGGGTCTGAGGAACTCCAAGTGGCGAGACTCTGTAAAAAGAATCCCAAGGAGTTTTTTGGATATGTGAACAACCGTAAACCAATCCGTCGAACGATTGGCCCTTTGAGAAATAAGGAGGGGGCAGGAAAGCACTTAGATGCAGAAAATGCTAACCTCCTCAACGACTACTTCTCTTCAGTGTTTACTGAAGAGTGTGGTCCCTTCCTCCAGCCAATGGATTCCTACTCGGGGAAAAAGCTGGAAGATATGGACTTCACCGGAGGGGAAATAAAAAAGAAGATCACTGACCTAATGACGAATAAGTCACCTGGCCCGGATGGGTTTCTACCTAAAGTGTTGAAAGAAGTGCGCGATCAAGTGTCACGACACCTGAGCGCAATCTTCAACATGTTAATCCGGACCAAATGCGTTCCTAGAGACTGGCGTGAGGCGAAAGTGACTCCGATCTTCAAGAAAGGAGACCCCAGCCATCTGTCAAACTACCGAACTATCAGTCTGACTTCGATAGTCAGTAAACTCCTGCAAAGCATGATGGTAGAGAAAATAACGTCGTATTTAGAGTCAAACCTGCTACTGAGGAGTTCCCAGCACGGCTTCCGAAGGCAACGGTCATGCCTGACGAACCTTGTGGAATTCTTCCACTTCGTGTTCAGTGAGCACGATCGGGAGAAGGCGGTGGATGTGGTGTACTTAGACTTTCAGAAAGCCTTTGATAAGGTACCACACTGCCGCCTTCTCCGAAAAGTGCAAGCGCTGGGCATAGACGGAAAAGTAGCGGGATGGATCGAGAACTGGCTAAGTGGCAGACGGAAACGGGTGGTGGTGAATGGACAGGCTTCTGAGTGGGTGCCCTTTACTAGCGGGGTGCCTCAAGGTTCCTTCCTGGGACTATTACTATCCATCATCTACGTCAACCACATAGACGGTGACATGGTTGCCAAAATCTCTAAATTTGCCCACGATCTCAAGCTTGGTATGAACGTTGCAAAGGATGGAAATATTGCCCACCTGCAGGAAGATCTTAGGAAGATTGGAGAGTGGTCGGACACGTGGCAAATGCCTTTTAAAGTGAACAAATGCAAAGTTATGCATATTGGCCACAGAAATCCCCAATCTCAGTATATCTTTAAGGGAACTGCTCTTGAATCGAGTGACACTGAGAAGGACTTGGGTGTAACTATCACTAGCGACCTCAAGTTCTCGAAACAGTGCATCGAGGCAGAGAAGAAAGCCCAAAGGATGTTAGGCTACATAAAGCGCCAGTTTGGATACCGTAACAAGGAGATAGTACTTTTTCTGTACAACTCCCTCGTTCGGCCGCACCTGGAGTATGCCGTACAATTTTGGAGTCCTTCGTTTCGAAAGGAAAGCGCAAGGTTGGAACGCGTACAAGCTAGGGCAACCAAACTGATTCCCTCTATCCGACATAAAAGTTATGAGGATAGACTAAGGGAATTAGATCTGTTCTCGCTGGAAACCCGTAGACTGCGTGGTTAGCTCATCGAGGTTCTCAAAATACTTCGAGGGTTCGACAATGTTGACTACCGGGATATTTTCACACTAAGTGAGAACAGAACACGCAATCACGGCTTCAAACTTGAACTGAAGCGTTACAACCGCAATCTGTGTGGAAATCTTTTCACCTACAGTATCTGCGGTAAGTGGAACGCAATTCCATTGGGAGTTGTCTACAGTGAATCTGTTGACCAGTTCAAGCCAAGACTAGACAAATTCTTGAAAAGTGGCCGTTTAGGGACGCAAAACAATTGAGCAGCCATGTGCCCGCTCGATTGCTAGTCCAAAGGTACCCTCTTTGAATGGACGTAAGGTCTCCTAGGGTACTTTATTTTCTTGTAACTTGTAACTCCGAACTCACTGGAGGTTTACGTCGAGCCCCCACCTCCCTTGGCACCATCATTATGGGGGTGATGCTTTTAGCAACATTAACTTCCTTCATTCTTTTCAAAGGTTACTTAGACCCAGAGATAGGGGGAAAGAAGGTGTTAGAGAAGATGTGAAAGTGGAAAAAAGGCGTTAAAGAAAGAGTTAAACCTCTTTATAAATCACAGGAATATTCTAAAAATTTCATAATTCAAAATGAATGCTGTTACTTACACCTAAGAAGGTAAACCAACGAGGGCATTTTCCGCCAGTGTTTATAAGGAGAGATTTGCAAAGTGGTGAAGACGGAGGAGGTGAACATGTGTGGAAGATAGCTGCAAATTCAGCTATAGGCTGTGGGGAGAGCAGGGCACGCAATCCTTTTGATGTCAACTGCAGAAGGACTGTTAATTCTACACCTGACGCCACTTCGAGAGACATCGGAGAATGGAGGAAGATCTGGGAGAGTTGCGTGCACGCCTGGTTCATAGCGCTGTAAATACACTCTTTCTGCATTCCTCGCGCCACAAAGCCACATTGGGGAATGCCTGACTGGATGAGTTAACTACGACCTTTTAATTTATTCCCTGAGGCATAACCCAACATGACTTTGTTCCTACCCCAAAAGTTTGTGCTCGATCTTGCGAACTTCATCTTAGAGGTCAACAATCGAGCCGCTAGGTCGGAGCATTTGGGGTGTTTCTATGTTATTATGTCATCTTCACCTTTAAAAGCCCGAGCAAGGTATTTTTTAAAACCATAGCAAGGAATTATTAAAAATAGCTAATACATTTAAGGTAGACATTTGGCAGTTAATTTATTTTTCCTCCGACTTCCATCCATGGTCAATGTAATAAATAAGAAAAGGGGCCTCAAATTTTATACCTTATTCGAAGTTAATTTCAATTAATTGAATCAACTTTGCCCGCTATATATATATATATATATATATATATATATATATATATATATATATATATATATATATATGAATTCAAGCAAATAAAATAAATATTCACATCGTAGCCTTGTGAAATGTCTTTGTCCACAATAATTACAAATCCCTAACTAATTCGCAAATGATATTGTATTCTTTGCTTCCAAGTAATTTTAAAATACTGAGTATTGACAATGATTCGAGTGGTTATAATATCATATAATTTCTTGTTCTCAGGTCATTGTATTATTTTCGAATTTTCATTTTATTGATTTTTCGTATTAATTCTGATGTTTATTATATGGTATCGTTGTAATATGATTGATTTTCGTTTTCTCAGGTTGTCTTTAGCAGGATTCTCATTTCTTATATTTTCGTTTTCGCCAGGTCCATTGTATTATGGGAAATTTTATTTAGGGGGTATGGGGAATTATGCGGAACTTCTTTTCTAGAGTGTTTGTATTATGAACGATATTCTACTGGCATTCGTTGTATTACTCCAGATTTTCGTTTTGGGGAGTTATTGTAGCATTACAGACTTGTTTTCTCGGTTCCTTGCATAATGAAAATTTTATTTTGCCTTCATAGTCCTTTGTATAATAGCAGATTTTTATTTTCTCAATTCATTTTTTTAGGCGGTTTTAAAATGCCTAATTTCCTTTTTCTATGGTCGTTGTTTCGAGAAGGATTTTCTTTCCTCCGAGGTCGTTGTATTATGGCGGATTTTGACCAAGGAGGATTAAGAGATTTCGTTTTTTTTCAGTTCGTTATCTTATGGCAGGTTTGTTTTGTTTTTGTTTGTTTTTTGCTTACTTGGTTACTTGTATTATGACATATTTAATCTCGAGCTATTGAATTTTGGTTTCTCTGATCTTTCTGTTATGCCATAATTTCGTTTTCTCTGCCAGTAGGTGGAAACTCGAATAGCGGTAGGGCAATCGGGGGGCAGGGGGGGGACATTGTAGCAGAACCCAGGTCTCTGCTACACGTGAAACAGGGAGAAATGGCACTGCCTCGCGGAACCTGTGTGTGTCATGCAACCAGGGTCAGGCGTAACATGGACCAACATGCTACAGCTAACATTTGGTGACTTGCGTGTTCTCCCGGCACTAGTACCCGCATGAAAGTCACCGGCTATGTATCCTTTACACATTTTCATTTCCTCTATTTTCACCATCTTCTTTTCGCATTTCTTGTTACAGACATTTGACGGGACATGCCTTCGTTGGTCAAATTTTCTTTGTACTTTTTTGAAATCAATGGAAAAGTAAAGTGAATAAAAAAGTGTAGTAAAAAGATAAAACTCCACGAAAAAGGAAAAAAAAACAAGTGACATTAACGACAAAAACTAAACAAATAAGCAATGCATCAAATCACAAAAGCCTCAAAACTCATAACAGTACACAGTTAAGTAATGACTGAATTCCTACAGTCACACAACGGCATGAATGCTACAGTAAACATATGACTTAGAAGACTATTGCAAGTGGACAAAGATTTGACTGGTATCCCGTCACTTGTAGATAAGCTGCGCTAAATAAGAAAACATAGAAACGAATAGAATGTAAATAAAAGTATTCACGTGGTTCGGATTCACGTTAATCAGTAGGTCCAAAAAGAAATTCCAATGCACAGACAGATACATATATAAATATACCCATACAATTATATGTATATAGTAACAATATTTGATATTAGGAAATAAAAGTTAACGATATATTATATATAAGGTTACAATTTGGGGGCTTTTTTTTTTTTTATTATTTAGCATTTTTTAGTATTAAATAGTAAATTATAAAGCCCCTCACTGGAGTTGATATTGGAAAGCCAGGTATATTTTATCGTTGCCGATTCTATAATGTTATGGAATCGTCAGTGATAAAGTTTACCCGAGCCTCTTATATTAACTGCATTAATGGTCTTTATAATTTAGAAGATTTAATAGTGAAAATGCTAAATAAAGAAATAAAAATATGACATATTTTTTTTACTTAATATATGTATATAAATTGTTCACCTCTGAGTGATGTAGGACAGCGCAGTTGATAAATTAATTAACCATACATGTCTCACTGATGAAATTGATCAAAAGTCGATATCATGACACTAGATTTGTAAAATATTGTCCCTCACATTATCATTATATAATTTTGATTGAACTTCTTCATCAGTGGTTTTCATCAATCAATAAAATAAGCACTTTTATTTTTTGTCCTTTCAGGTAATGGTCCCGCCTTTCTGCTCCAGTCTGGTGGAAGATGTTTCAGGAATAAATAAGGTAAGCGTAAAGTTCTTATCAATATGAAAAAAAATGTAACAAATGAGTAGGAAGACGCAGTTTACGATTTTTTTTGTAGAAAATAATATATAATTCTTTACCTCGGAGACAGATTTCGGAAGTCCCTGGCTTACATCATCAGTCCAAGCATAATGGAAACCAGTCACTTCCAAAACCAGTTTACTAAGTAAAGAATTATATAAAACAAAAAACCACCTTCGTAAACTGGATTTTCCTTCTCTTTTTATAGATCGACACTGAGGTAAAATATTCAATTTAACAAATATTCTATACGACAATTCTAATATTGCTAATAAAGTGCGTAAATGGTCTGTTTTAAAGAATAGATTATTGGCGATTGACAAAGCAAATACGGCTCTAAGAAAATGTAAAATGTGGATATGCTAACTTCCTTCCCTGTCAGCTATATAGGTTTTAGTGACCTTCACTGGAGTTGCTACTTGTATACTTATGAGTTGTATAAGCCTGTTGTGGGAGCTTTACTCTTTGATTAAACTCCTGTAATCTGAACCGAATTATTATGATTATATTTATGAACAAAATTCTTCAATGTTTTGCTGATAGCAAACAAAGATTTATATGCGATAAATCACTAACAGTAAAAAATATGAGAAAATTCAGGATAGATTTTTGGAAAGAGCATAAAATATTGTATTTTAGCGTTCTATTCATCCCTTTATTATATAAATATAAGGGTGTTCAGAAGTGATTACGTATTTGATCGCTATGGAGTATTAGAGCACCAATATAGGAATGCCATGTATAAATGGTATAAAAGGTCTAGATCTAGTTTATCATCTCTTCATATTTAGCATTGTCTTTCTTTTATAAATTACAGATCTAGTTTATCATCTCTTCATATTTAGCAATGTGTCTTTCTCTTTTAAATTCTAGATTTAATTTATCATCTATTCATATTTAGCAATGTGTCTTTCTTTTTTAAATTCGTTATCCTCTCATGGAAGATCTTGAATTTAAAAAGCAAAATATTCTTCATTGTTTCGTATATGAGTCGTGAAAGACGGGCAATAAAAAGGATTTGTGGAGCGTATCTTCCTGCAGTGAGGCTCGCAAAGGCCACCTTTAGGTAAAAATCCTCACCTTAAAAGGCGATTGTGAGCTCTCCGATAGTGCCTCGTTCTGGAAGACAAGGCACAGAATTGGGATCAGCCAATCTGAGAGCTAATAAGATTAATGGTACGTAATTCAATCTACGTAGTACATACAGTACATGCTTTGATATATCTATATTGATGTGGTACACATTTATCTACGAGCATACCTGCATATCCTGCAAGTTTCTAAGTACGTACACACTTATCTACAAGTGTACTTAAATATCATGCAAGTTTCTAAGTACGTACGCTTATCTACGAGTATACTCGTATATCATGCAAGTTGCCAAGTACGTATGCAATTATCTACAAGTGTATCTACATACCATGCAGGTTTATAGATACGCACACACTTATCTAAGAGTTGCCTATTACCGCACAAATTATAATTAGCATATTAGAATAGATAGATGACGATCGTTTCAGAGAAACGTTGTAACAACAATTGTTGTGACTACTATTGACAATAAACTATACATATACTAGTAATACATCTTAGTCTCGGCTTAGATTCACTTCTAAAACCAACGAGAGCATTTACTGATTATAGTAAATTTCGAGAACGTTGAATAGATACTATTTACTCTGGAAGGTGAAAAAGATTTTGATTTAATACAGAAAATAATTAATTTTCTGAAAAATGGAATTATTCACTTCAATAAGAATTGTTATATATAATTAATTCGCTTTCATTGTACTTTAGGCACTGTGAAAACAGTATAATTATATATGAATTAATAATTATTCTTTTCATCTAATATTGAAGTTTGTAAACTCGCGGATTGAATTAAATGATCTTTAAGTTTAATGAAATTATAGGAGAAACGCGAGTGGAAAACTTGCCGAGCTTTGGAGGAACGATGACTTCGATTTGGAGTCGCTCGAAAATGAAAATGTAGCCCTTTTGCCCTTAAAATGTAGCGAGCGTATGTCTAAGAGAGAGACCAGATTAATGAAGAATTGTTACCATGCATACCAGCGAGATATGAGAGCATCAATGATTGAGGCAGGCGAAACGTCTAATCTTCTCGGCGTATGCAGGAATTTGAATGAACTCTGACTTGACTGAACTGATTTAATCTGAACTGGGGAGATTTGTATGTATATAGCAAGAATCTCACCTAACTAAAAACGGAGAAAATCTTTTTTTCTTGTTTCAGAGACAAGGGGGCGCAAGATCGGAAGCTCCTGTTGGTAGCACAGGAGGTTCTTTGTAAGCGTGTGCAAGTCTTGTAGGAAAAGCCGTGGGCTGGCGTCCTGGACATGTTGAATCAGATACTCTTCAAAGCTCAGAGATTTGTCGCAAAATATGTCATGATGAAAAGTAGAAAAACATTACTGTTGGCGTTCATTGCCAACAACCTGATCTTGTAAAGAAGCATTACATCAACAGTGGCCAGCTTTGGTAACAGAAAAGGTGTTGTTCTCCAGCATGACAATGTAATGGCTGACTCTGCAAGACAAACCTAGGGAAAGATAAGATGGTTAGAAAGGGATATTCCTCCAATTTCCATATACTCACAGGATTTAGCACTTACGAAATATCATTATTACTATAATATTATATAATTGGTAAAACATTTAGAAGGCGTGAGGTCATTGAAAATGGCCTCGCAAACGTTTATTCGCAAAATAATAAGAATTTTTTAAAACAGGAATCTAATATTTTCCTTCCATTTGGTCATGCTGTTATTAATAATGATAATGGTTACATTTATGATAAATAGGTTAATTAAACTTCACCTGCCTTTTTGTCTTATTTTAGAAAAGACGTAATTATCTTTGGATCACCTTAACATTTATATCCTCATGCAATGTGAGCATAGAATTTTAAAAACAAAAATTACATTTCTTATAAAAAATGCAGAATATTACTTAACTAAGTGGCTCCATGCATCCCTCACATCGTGAATAAGTTCCCCTGAATCCCTAATGAAATGCACATAAAATTAGACTGACAATCGCTGCCAAGCCTAAATGTACCAGGGTCCAGTGCGAACTGAGAGTATTGTAATTTGAAACTAGTCAACGAACATATAATCCTTCGTGGTAGGACATTTACTAATAAAATAAATTAAATTTAGTTGATTTTATTGACGTAATGCAAGCAGTAGAGTGGAAACATTTTGAAACGGTTTTGTTTCAAAACTGAGGTGCCAAATTTCCGGAATGTCGCCTTTTCCTAGCATATTTAGCTCTCTATATTTTTTCAATTTTTTAATCATTTTTATCTCAAATATTCGCACTAATAATTGGCTATTATTTATGTTTAGCGATATAATCAATTTTCCAACCTAATGTGTTAGGGAAAATAATATTACTTGCAATATAGCACAGCTAAGCTTATATTATAGTTAATTTACCTTTGTCCGAAACATTTTTAAAAATCTGCCATGACTAATTTTTGCAACTCTTATGAAACAATGGCCAAACATTTTGCCACATCTTTACAAATTTAAAAATTGATTACAAGTTGTATAATAACAAATATTGATAAACCTAATATTCTCTCCGTTTTATATTGTATTTACACTGGTATAGTTTAAAAGTATTAAACCCTGCTCACTTTTAAAATAACCTGAGACATTAAAATATCTGACACAATACACCTACCTTAAATTTTCATGATTACAAAGAATTATTTCAATATAACTTTCTGAAAATATCTTATTATTAACGCTGGAATTATATTTTGCCACCCAATGTATTGCAATTATTCTAGGCTAAAATTTGGAATTTATCCCAGCCCAATTCTTTTTTCAACAAGTTTCAAAATCAATTGGATATTTGTATATCTTAAAATTGGAGGAAGGTAAAATAACTCAAGCTTATTGAAATCGTTAATATTTGTAGCCTTCGTTGAAGATAAGGGAAAAATAAAGATAAATTCAAGTCTCCAAATTGTCCTGTTGCCACACGCCTTGCCTGAAGCTAGTATCTTCCCAAGGGAAGCAGAGATCCCTTAAGATAAAGAGAATTATTAGATTTCTTGTCTCCAGACCCAAGGAGGCGATTTTTTTGCTTACAAATGTAATTATCCCCCAGACCATATCTGTTTATTGATTTCCTAACTGGCTTATTGATAGCTTTGGGCAAGATCGCTGGCTACATTTCTAAACATTTTTGTTAAGACATCGTTAGTACGTTAAAAGGAAAGCGTATATTCTTAGTAGTCGACAAGGTGTCAGAAAGGATTATTCTATATTGGTAAAATAATAACAAATAATGCTCTGTAGATGGTTAGATCAAAACGAAATGCATTAGTCAAATAAGGTATCATATATGTATATACATATTCATTAAAGGATTTTGTTAAAGGATGAAATATCGGACTTCTTAATCTCTCTCGCCTTTATCTCTTAATCAGATATAGGATGAGAGGTTTTATATTATATTTTAAAAGGAGGTGTGTAGATGTATTTTGTAAACGTTTTTCTAACTGTTTAGTCATCCGCTTTAGAAACTACAAATAAATTTTATTCTAATTAAGGTTTACAACTTTTTTATACTTCCAGAGTTGAAAATTTAAACTTAAGAATGAATTTTCCCAACCTTACCTGTAATGTAATCAACCAATTTCTTGCCACGACTCAAATTTAAAGTCGTGGATGAAGAGCATGACAAGACGAATGTATTCACTCAGAGCGAGATTCATTTATTTTGTTTACTTTAACTTCTTGAAATGGTCGTTGAAGATAGTCTTAAAAACATTCACACTATAAAAGTATACGAATTTTAGTTAACACTGACGAATCGATTAAAAGCAAAGTTATTAAGGTAGTATTTATTGAACTAGTCACATCGGAATTGCAACCAATTTATAGAGGCGCGAGGAACAACTATTTCGAAAAAAATTATTCGAAAGCTGACAAGCTTAAATATTGAGTCATAATTTATATTACTGAATCCATTTAGTAATTTAAGACCAATAAGTTGGCCGTGCTGATGCTGATTTTCCAGTGAACGTAAATTGAGGTACCTCAGCCTTCCTACGATCTATTTCTTTAATCGAGAATTCACCTTACTGCAACTCTGGACGCGTTCCATTATTACAGTCTCCTTGTCTATGTTTTGAGACGTGAATAGTACTGCATACTCCAAATTAGATCTTATTAGCGCTTTATATAAGGAAAGAATAATATCTTTGATTTAAATGCAAAATGTCCCGCTGTGTGTTCTAGAACCTTATTGTGTCACAAAAGTGCTGTGTTTGAACATTTTTAGATCATTCGAGATTAATCCATCTAAATCCTTTAAATTTGACCACCCTCATTAGAATCTCTTCTGACATTATCAAAACCAATATACATCACCATACCCTTGTCAACGTTGAATTGAATCTGCCATCTTTCCAACCATTGGACTAATCTATCCAAGTCTTTTAGCCAGTTTTCACAGTGACTATGATAACATTCTGCCTTAATACCTAGCTTCGTGTAATCATCAAATTTTGCCTTTTTGCATCATATATTCGAGTCACTAATTATAATTCGCATATTTATTTATTCAGGCCACGATGAGAAAGTTAAAGGAGCCATATTACCTTCCATGTTTCTAATACGATTAGTTCTCGTTAGCCAAAGATTTATAGATTTCGATTTTTCAAAACAAAAATTAATTGGTCACAATCTCTCTAACCCTATCCATTTTATAGTCACCTGTCTAAATGTTGCTAAAAAAATTATACAGAACAGAAATTCCAAGGCAATTTAATTATAAAAATTTCCTAATTTTGCCTTTTTCAGACGCCTTTTCCTTTTGTGCCTCGTCGCTTAAAATATCTAAATGTTTCGGTCGCTTTCCAAAATGATTCTACTCTTTATAGATTACTAGTTTGTAATAATTCCAAAAGGAGAGTGGGGGCCTATTCGGCCGAATTATTCTATTTTCCTTCAACGTTATTATTAAAAAACTGCAAAATATTTATGTGCTTATATAAATGAACATAGATTCGATGTTAGAAGAGGCGAACATAACTATGCTTTCTTTGTGCATGTCTCAAAATAATCACTCCATTAATTGCAATTCAACCAAATTTATTTACCTTCCTGGGACTTTACTAACCAAAATATTGTCGAATGTTCATACTTCACATCCCGTCCAAGTTTCAACAGTTTTTCTGGTCATTTCAAAGTCAATCCAGTCATTAAAAACATGTTCTGAGTAAATTATCTCGCTTTATTTGTTCGGCCATTTTTTTATGCATTTGGATAAACTTGTTTTTTCTATCTATTTTTGCATCTCTATCATTCTCTTCCTTCCACTCTCTCCTTTACCTGTCTTTTGCATTTTAATATATTTAAAATCTCTACGCCATATTTCTAAACTTTGATTCATTTTTGTTTGAGATTATCACTATTACAACCTTTACACAAGCCTCTGGGTTGTAAACAAAACCATAGTATGATTTTCTCTTAAACCCTCCTTCCTTCCCATTCATATCCCTTTCCTTGTTTGTAGGTGTAGCATTTCTTGCTTTTCTTTATTTCGAGTTCTTTATCAAGGAATAACAAAAATATTGAATATTGTAATATATATAAGGATGATACAGAGGAGAGGGAACGCCCAGAAAAAAAGCAAAATACCAATCAACAAAATGAATTAATATGAAATTGGAACCTTAGGAGGAGAAAAGATAAATACAAACTAAGATCGTTAAATCAGGTAAATTCAAAAGACTAAAGGTTGACAAGAGGATTAAAATACCGCCAAAGCAATTAGGGAGGGAGAAAATCTGAGCGAGAGGTCAGGATTGAAAAAAACAAGGTAGAATAAGTACAAATGTTCTAAAGACTTGACTCAAATGAAAATAAATACACAGACATAAACATAAGGCTACATAGATGCACAAAAAAATTAAATTAAATAGTTTATTAAGATTAATATTAATATTTAGCTTCAAATTAAAAGTTTCGACAGTGCATTGTGAAAATAATTTTTAAAATAACCATCGAGTTTATATATAAGCCAAGACTTAAATTAAAATTTGGGAATTTACTAATTAAGGTCGATTTAATGATATTTCGTGAAATTGTATCGTTATTATGACATGATTTTAGCAGAATTCCAATTTATATTGTGATTAAGATATGATATAGGAACATAAAATGAGCTGCTTTGTTCTCGGCGGCGGACATTCTATTTATGCTGAATCCAGCAAACCGCAAGAAACAGAAAAACAGGATAATTTTTCTTCGGAAATATTCCGTACAGGGGTGAAATTCGAACCGTGCACACTGTGGTAGCAAGCAACCGCTTTGATCTCAATTAAACCGTCCCTTTGACCACTCGGCTTTTAAGGTACGCTTCGTGTTCATGAAATATTTATACATTGTATATTCGTCGCGTGTTTACCTCAACTCTCCTTTGTCCTTTGAATTCCCTATTACTTTCTCTCTCTTTCATTGTCCCGATCGACCTTGCGAAGAGTAGCTTAAAAGCTTGTTTATTCAGAAGATTTTTGATTTTCCGCGTAGCGGAGTGGTCTAAGGGACGGTTTAATTAAGATCAAAGCGGTTGCTCGCTTCCTCAGTGTGCAAGGTTCAAATCCTACCCCTGTATGGAATTTTTGCGAATTAGGAAATAACATTTCCGAAAAAAATTATCCTGTTTTTCTGTTTCTTGCGGCTTGCTGGATTCATTTCATCATTCTTTCGCGTTTATGGAAGATTTATTATATATATATATATATATATATATATATATATATATATATATATATATATAGTTAGTTGGTTAGTTACCTATTTACACGGAGCAGGCGAAGACTACTAAGTCCACTCAAAGGCCGGTCCCATTGAATACTAATATGCTAGTAGTCCTCCTTTGGACATTGTCGCCACGATGCTCACTCACGCGACATTCAATCCACAACAGGGCTTCATATTTATACAATATCATTATTAGTAAAATAACTCTCAATTTTCTTTTTGAAACTATTCAGACTACTAGCATTTGCTCCTCAGCGGGGAGTGCGTTCCATTTATCGATGATTTTAAAGGTGAATTTTTTTTTTTCACCTATGCTCGTTTGGAACCTCCGTCCTTTCAGTTTAAAACTGCTGTTACGTGTAAATACCATGGTTGTGCTTAATTTTTTTTTCAGAATTTACGTTTTCAAATTTATTTAAAATTTTGAATACTTCAATAAGCTCACCTCGCAATCGCCTAGTTTCGAGAGTCGGTAGTTTTAATAAATTTAATCTTTCTATATACGACTTATTTCTAATCGAGGGAATTAGTTTAGTTGTCCGTCATTTTATTGATCTTTGCATGTGTACAAGGTGACTACAATTGTATCACGTATTCTAGGTGTGGCCTTACTAAACTTTAAATAGAGGTATAATTATATCTTGGTGTTTGTAGTGAAAACTTCTCTCAATAAATTCAAGCATTCGGTTCGCCTTCTTACACGCTTCGTCACACTGTTTGTTAAACTTAAGATCCTTTAAAGTACCCACTCGTAAATCTTTTTCTTAGTCCACCGAGATAAGATTTTTAGCACCCATTTCATAGATAAAACTTGGGTTATTTCGATCCATGAGCAAAACTCTACACTTGTCTTAATTGAATTTCACGTTCTATTTATTTTACCATTCCAAGATTTTATCTAGATCCCTCTGAATTAATTTGCTATCGTTCTCATTTAAAATTTTTTCCACAATTTTTTGTCTCGTCCGCAAATTTGGATAATCTTCCAATTATGCCAGTGTCCATATCGTTTAAATAAATAAGGAACAACAATGGTCCCAACAGAGACCCCTGGGGTACGCCACTAGTTACATTTTTCCACTCCGAAAATTTACCGTTTAAAACCATTCTCTGCTTACGATTACTCAGTCACGACTCTATCAATTGTAGGGTGATTCCCCTAATTCCTTGAGCAAAAAGTTTAGTTAGTAATCGCCTATAAGCAACATTGTCGAATGCCTTAGCAAACTCTAAGTTAACTATGTCCAAAGATCTACTTTTGGCATAGCCTTTAATCCTGCTGTCATAAAATTCTAAAAGATTAGTTAAACCTCAACGTTTCTGTCTAAAGCCGTGTTGACTATCATTTAATTAATTATGCGCTTGCAAATGATCGATTACCCTATCGCGAATGACGGATTCCATTAATTTACCGTTAATGGATGTTAAACTTATGTGTCGATAATTGGTCGGAAGTTCTCTTTTTCCTTTCTTAAAAATAGGAGTTATATTCACTAGCTTGAAATCTAATGGCAAGAGACCTTCTTCTAAACATTTGTTAAAAGATTTGTGAGCGATCCCTCTAACAAGCTTTGAATTTCTTTTAAATGCGCCGGATAGATTAAATCAGGACTTGGAGATTTAATGGATTTTAACCTACTGATATAAAAATCTATTTCTGCTTCAAAGAATTCGATATCAGTTAAAAGTTTATGCTCGTTTGAGTTTATCACGTTATTCATTCGTCGTATATTATGTTCGTTTTCGTTTATAGATACCGATGCAAAAAGGTTATTTAATATATTGACCACCTTTTCTCTATCCGAAACTAATTCGTTATTGTCAATTTTGATTGGTCCTATTGTTTCCTGTATCGGGTTTCAATTGGATACATAATAGTAAAACTTATTAGGGTTATGTTTACTTTATTGGCAAGTTGAATTTCATATATATATTTGGGGCAATGGGTAATTTTGACCTAACTTCAATAAAAAAATAACAGTGTTCATTTTATTGATAGAGCTATATTTACCAAAGCTACATTTTAAAGAGAAGGGATTGTACTATTCATTCTATTCAAGAAAATTGCCGTTAGCCAAAACCACTGTCTCTAGGCGGTGTTGGAACCAGCTGTGGGTCTTCTCAACTGGAACCCTTTTTAACTGTGTGAAAACTGTGTTGATCCTGGAGATGAGTTCCAGCTTAGTGGTGCACGGGTAGTTGTTTATCTTTCTGTCTCCCTCACACCATACATAATACATAATATTCAAAGGTGTTGCAGTCTAGGAAGTTAGATGTCAGATGTTCGGAATGATGTAGTCAAAGAAATTGTCTGACAGCCAAGATTGGGTACTTCTCCTTGTGTGGCATGGTACATAGTCCTGTTGCCACACGTACGGCATTCCAACTACCACCTATTGGATCCAGGGCAACACCAACTTCTCCAGGCCCTTGAGAAGATAAATAGGTGTATAACATGGAGATCGCTACCCACCCCCTGCAAACACACCATGATGTGGAACGAGAACTTAGTCTTCATCCATATATGTACATCTTTTTGGAACACAGCAAGCCAGCGCTTGTTTTTCGGGTCCACCCCTCAATCCCAGCCAGAACTCAAGCATGCCAGGCTTGACGGGATGCTTCAGTTTCTCCACACACTTTGCAACACGTTCCTTTCGCTTCTGCGACAGAAGCAAGAGCTTTCTCTTCTCGTAAGAGTAATATCGGATGCTCTCATTCAGCCTGAGGAGAGACGCTGAGACTCTCTTACCGTTTCTTATGGACCTTATTGACTTGCTGGGATCGTTGCCAATGATTGCTTGGATCTCCGTGACAAATTCAGGAGGGAGGGGGGGATTCCTATCAGAAGATTTAGAGTCAGGTTTCCGAGTCGCCGTACTCTCGTAATTATAGACTTACTCATCCAACTCTTTCCCGTTCCTTGCACCGTCCTCGCCGGCATGAATAAAAAACACTACAGCTTGCCTTTACTTTAAACTTATGACTATGGCCATATTTATTCATTAACCACCTCCATTTTTTCTACAACCTTATTCCATCTGTCAAAGAGCTTATAAATGCTATGCTTTTAAAATCCTTTAGGTTTCGAGGCAAAATATGAATCTAAAACGTTTTCAACCTCTTTTGTTTATTTCATCCTAAGACCATTCAAATCGTTCTTTAAGTCACTAAACGAGTGATAATCAGAAGAAGCAAGGTTAGAAGAATATGGAGGATGAAACCATATTTCCCAACCGAACTCATCCAAGAGATCTTTGGTCATTCGCTCTTTATAAGGACGGAGATTATCGTGATGGAGAATGACACCCATTCTGTTGACTAAAGAGGGTCGCTTTTGGCTCAAAGCTGCTTTCAAACGACGAAGTTGATTGCAGTAGATTAGCAACAATTGCTTGATTGTTGTTTAACAGTTCGTAATGGACAATTCCTTTAATATCCCGTCCTACTATTATTGATATTTTTTTGATCAGGTTCTCCTCTAGGTTGTTGAGAAATTCTGTTTCCTCAACTGATCCACGAACTGCCACTTTTAACGCTATGCTATGGGATCCACGTCTCGCCAATAGTAATAAGCCAGCTCAGAAATGGTATCTGAAAGTATCGTGAAAGCAATGACTCACAGAAAATAATATGCTGTTTGATATTTGCCTTGAACAGTTCATGCGAGATCCATTTTCCATTCACTGGAACCTTTCCAATACTTTTTCGTTGGCGTAGAACAGTCGTACATTGTATGTGTCACGTTAAATTATTCCGCGAGTTCTATAGAAATTGTAGCAAGATTTGCTGAGACAACAGCTTGCTTTCAACTCTACGGAATTAACTTCTTTTGGACGACCTTCTTCTGGTTCGTCTTTTAGACTTAACTTCCCACCTTGGAAACGGGAAAACAACCTTCTGCAACTTCTTTCATTTTCTGCACCATCCCCATAAGTGATTTGAATGGATTTTGCCGCTTTACTTGTATTGAGACCTTTATGAAACTCATAAAGTAAAACATATCATATATATATATATATAAATATATATATATATATATATATATATATATATATATATCTATATATATATATATATATATATATATATATATATATATATATATATATATATATATATATATATATATATTATATATCATATATCAGGTTGGAACGAATGTTACATTAGTAATTAGTAATTTATTCCCTTTTCTTTCAAATTCTAAAAAAATCTTTTTCATAATCTTCGTTATTCACCCCTATGTCCTCCCAACTAACGGCCGTATGCTAAGAAAAATGTGAACTGCACATTTGAGCAAAAAACCTTTTTTCTTTATGTATTTTACATTTTAGCCTTTTGCATATAATAAATTTATAAATAATTGTGAAGCTACACTAAATCTGATCAAAGTGCAGTTCACATTTTTCTTAGCATTCGGCCGTTAGTTGGGAGGACATAGGGGTGAATAACGAAGATTATGAAAAAGATTTTTTTAGAATTTGAAAGAAAAGGGAATAAATTACTAATTACTAATGTAACATTCGTTCCAACCTGATATATGATATATAATATATATATATATATATATAGATAGATATATATAAAGTTTCTTCTACTACGTATACACTTGATGTAGTGAAATAATTATTCTGTTATTTAGTTGTACGTTCATTTAATAGCATTCTTAATTATTCATATCGTTCAGACACAATGGGTGACTTGAGAATTATTTAAATTGTTTATGCTTAATTATTGTGATAGAGATATGTTTTACAGTTATTCTCCACTCCTCACAGACTCGATTAACGACTATCACGAGCTTGATTAATAATTCCAAGATTAATGACCACTGACGATTCATTTCAATCAGTAGCCAATGATGTTTCTTCACATAGGGCTTTAGATGGGTTTTCTTTTTGGCTACAAAGATTTTGAATCACTCAATGTGGTGCATTTAGAGAAGTCGAGTGTGTTCTAAAGTCGTGTACAATAAGTTCGTTTCAGTTGCTATAGGGGGTTTTAATACGAACGAGAATCATGAAACGCTTTGCTGGGTGTGACTATGAAGTGGAAAGTAAAGAGCGATTTCTGCGTTACCATTCGCACTGGCCATGTTCTTCGAGTAATGCGTATTCTTACCATTATCATCCATATCATTGTTACGAGCAAGATCAGTTTGAAAAATACTCTCTCGATCCTCAAGAAGAGTCGCCCATTCACGGGAGGTATACTGACCCGACCTTTCCTCAGGAGGTAAGCCATCCAGAGCGTATCCAAATAAGTTTTTCAAGTGATTATTGGTTCTGACCTTCACACGAGAATGACACAGTAATAATACTCTTGACCTCATCACAAGGAGAGAAGATATCACAAATCTTCAACGGATTTGTCGGCTTAAGATCTCTAAACTCTCCTACGTTAATAATATTTGTTCTGTAATATATTTGGGGTTTTATTATATATTAAATTTTCCAATTGCTTGCAGGGTTTATCAGATTTGCTATAGATTATATTTCATCCGTTCTCTATATTAGCACATAAATTTAACCCATGTATTCTTCTTTCTCTTTTAATTTCTCCTTGTGATACACCAGCTACGTGCGCCACTTTGTTCACGATATTTCCTTTTGTTGAAAAAACCCGTGCAACCAAAAGAACAAAATGAAGTGTCATTGTGGTGGTACAAGTTGTTATTATTGTTGATAGTTACTTAAAGCTAAAATATGAAAGCTATTAAGTGCACTTCCCGTAAAAAGTTAGTGGAGGGTTATTTTAAGAGAGTGTGGAAGTGAAGGGTTGTTAAAATGTGTGGAGGGTGTATAGCTCGAAAGCTCCAGTGCTTTATGTCTCTTATTATGATTTCCGATGTGGCACCACACGCTTACCTTTCCCCAACCACTTATGAACAAGATTCAAAAACGCATAAAAGCGCCTAAAAAAGCAAAAGGAAAACATATAGAATAGTAATTATTGATGGAATTTACGCAAAAATGTTTAT
Organism: Ceratothoa steindachneri; assembly: GCA_963969495.1. Classification (NCBI taxonomy): domain Eukaryota; kingdom Metazoa; phylum Arthropoda; class Malacostraca; order Isopoda; family Cymothoidae; genus Ceratothoa; species Ceratothoa steindachneri. The sequence continues at coordinate 99,666,972 of OZ018335.1, read as the reverse complement.
TTGTATTATGTCAAGTATGAAATAAATGATTTTTAATCAAATTCTTCACTTTTTCATACTTGCCCCATAATTTTTGCAGAGGCTGTATATATATATATATATATATATATATATATATATATATATATACATATATATATATGTATATATATATATATATATAAAATATATATATATATATAATATATATATATATATATATATATATATATATATATATATATATATATATATATATATATATATATAATTGAATGGAAGATATCACATTAACGTGATGTATATCAGTTAAAGATAATGGTAAACAACAATATTTGAATCAAGATTTTATTTATAACTATCGGACTAGTTTTAGCAAGATCCCATTTTCAATTAAGGATGAAGAAACTGGGCAAAGAGCACAGATATATAAAGTAAGACACATCCTAAACAAAATGAAATGGAACTGGAAACAATCTGGAGAGTTGCTAATCCTCGAGACGCAATTGCGTCCGGGGGCTTATAAAAAAGATTGGCGACTATTTATTATATATTTGTTAAATTTTTATTGCCCTTCAGATAAATTGAAATTATCAACTTTGTTAATGATGATGAATTCCGCAATTCTCCTCTCAATATAATTCTTTGATTTATAAATTATTTTTTGCATGGTTAAAATCAATTCTATGGTCGTGCTTTTGCATGTGCGTAAAGAGACTTAAAGGGTTCGTATACCTTTTGATATCAGCTAAATGTTCTTTCATCCTCTTATCAAAGTGGCCTGACTCCCCGTTGTATGTTAATTTGGAGTTATAGCAAGGTATACTATAAAGTCCAGCATAGAGATTGATTGGGCGCAGTCTAGTCAAGGATTTTCGAATGGCATTAGAATATTTAAATGTGATATTTATTTCCGTTCGCATATGATTTTAGAGGAGCTAAGGCTGGAGCGTATGGGAAACTAATACATTTTTTTAAATCCTCCCTTCGTGGTGTTGAGGTGCCATAGAAGATTTTCCTGCTTTAGAATGACATCTATTTATGAGGTGAATTGGATATTTTGGTTCAATGAAATTGCAGATAAGGTGGTTAATTTCATCTTGAAGGAAGATTTGTTTGCATGTTCTATAGGCTCGGAGAAAGAGGGAAGAAATAAAAAATATCTTAACGGATTTGTTATGTAGTGAGAAAAAAATGTAGGTAAGCATTTGGATTTGTAGGCTTCCGATACAAATCTAAAGGGCAATAAAAATTGAACAAATATATAATGAATAGAGTCGCCAATCTTATGCAATGCGTCTCGAGGATTAGCAACTCTCCAGATTGTTTCCGGTGCCATTTCATTTTGTTTAGCTTGTCATTCACGCCAGATTCACTCTAGTTATATTTTTTTCCAGATTGTTTCCTGCTGTTTTATTTTGTTTAGGATGTGTCTCACTTTATATATACAGTGCTCCTTGCCTAGTTTCTTCATTATTAATTAAAAATGGCCTCTTAATATTGTGGTTTACCATTATCTTTCATATATATATATATATATATATATATATATATATATATATATATATATATATGATAGTGAAACTACTCTATAGGAGCCAAAAGTTTAATTTACGAGACTAGTTTCAGTATGTAGTTTATCATACCCTCTTCAGTCGTATACTGAGAGTGCGATTGGTACAAAAGTCTATAAATAGCGTACAAATCAGAAGAAAGAAAAAACACAAAGAAACACAAAACGGGGGAAAAAGGTCTTTGATCATGGGGTGAGTCTAAAATCGGTGACTAAGCTGTTTACGATAAGGTTATTGGAATGGAGGCTGCATTTCAATTGCTCATCTGACAAATTAGAATTGGGAATTTCTCCTATTAATATAAATTATACTATTTTTCTTTTACGGTAATCTTTACAATTATATATGATTTGTGCCGTTGAATAGTCAATTTGGTTGTTGAAATTGCTAATATGATTGAAAATACTGGATGTGGTACTGCCTCGTCTGCCATACCTTTATTCGTTTTGTTAAGTTTCTTCCGGTCTCTCCTATGTAAAATGAGGGACAGTTTGTAGAGCCACACGGGATTAAATATACACCTGCTTCATTTTGCTGATCCACGAACTTGGTCGAAGGGGAAGATTTAAGGATAGCAAAAGGGTATTTAAATGTTGTTAGGCCTGGAGAAATAACTTTGTTCATTCCTTTGAGGAGGGGAGAAAAAGGGAGGGATAGACACTTCGTATTACTAAATTTGTTTTATCCTTGGGACGGTAATGAGTAGATTTTGCTTTAGATACACTTTAATTGATCACGTGGAGGGGATAATTTAATTCAATGAAACTGAGGTTATATATGTAATCTCGTCTTATAGAAAGCAAGGGTTACATATCCTAGGTACTCTCAAAAACATACCTGATGCAACGACTCGCTTAATGTTAATATCATGGTGAGAAAATAAATAGATATAAGAGTTAGAATGGGTTGGTTTTCGGTACACAGTGAAGCTAATTTTGTCAATAACTAACAATTTTTACATCAAGATAAGATATACAATTATCTTTTTACCACTCTACCTTAAAATTGCTAGTGGGTTATAGGTTGTAAATTTTTAAGGAAATTGTCAAATAAGTTTAAACTATTTCTAAGCCAAATCGAGATGACATTATCTACATACCTATACCATGCAAAATTATGATGGGGAATTACAGAAGGGGGTAATGATACTTCGAAATGTTCCATAAAAAGGTTAAAAAAAAAAACAACATATCGCTGATAAATACATTGTTGTAAATTAAACTTTTGGCTCCCATACAGTGGTTTCACTATCATTTACCAGAACTCGCCATTGTGTTCTTATACTTATATATATATATATATATATATATATATATATATATATATATATATATATATATATATATATATATATATATATATATATATATATATATATATATATATATATATATATATATATATATATATATATATATATATATATATATATATATATATATATATATATATATATATATATATATATATATATATATATATATATATATATATATATATATATATATATATATATATATATATATATATATATATATATATATATATATATATATATATATATATATATATATATATATGTATATATCTCTCAAAGTAGCACGAGAGAATGATGGAAATGAATCCATTAAACCACATTGAGAGAGAAAACGGAATAATTTTTCCTTGCAATAATATTTTTATTACCTTTTTCGAAAAATCCGTGCAGGGAAGCGATTCGAACCAGGCACACTGAGGCAGCGAGCACCGCTTTGATCACAGTTAAAAGTATGCCGTTAGTACTAACGGCATACTTTTAACTGTATATATTTATAATCTCATATCCTTGAGAATGGGTTCCTACCCGAAACGTCGGTACTAAGAAATTATAATATAATAATGAACTTCCTAAAATAAAGGAAAAAAAAGCTGCTTCCCATTTCCCATATAATTAATTTATAAATATCTGATAACATATCTAAAAAATTCTTATGTTTATATATATATATATATATATATATATATATATATATATATATATATATATATATATATATATATATATATATATATATCACTCTATCTCTCACTCCTTCACTTATGCCCAAAGGCTATCAGCGTCAGCTTCAAGAATTGGGGCTTTTCTCTGTGGAGACCCGCCGATTATGAGGCCAGTTAATAGAGACCTTCAAGATTTTAAAGGGTGTCGAAAACGTGGACTGCAGAAGGATGTTCACGTTGAACACAAATCCGACTCATAACCATGGTTACAAGCTGGCTTTGCCCCCATTCCAGACTAGTATTTGCGGGAACTACTTCTCGTATAAGATCTGTGGTACATGGAACCATCTTCCGGTCGAGGTGGTAAATAGTTCTTCTTTAAACAGGTTAAATCTAGACTGCATGATGTAATCCATGAATATGTATAGAATCTAGGGTCAAGTAGATTGTAAAAGTAGGTTAAATAGGTTTCAGCTATTCTATTAAAATTTCCTGATTGTGTCCTTTACATATCACAATCAGGTATTTTTTCCACTTTCTCTAACCGCAAAAGCGGGTGGAAGAGGTGGGTGGGAAGAGCCTTCATCTATGCCACGCTTTCTCTTAAGCTATGGGTTAGGGCCTTCCTAAAATAGTACCTCCTGGGTATGGTCAGCAATGTCCCTTGAGGTACTACTATTCCTTGTTATTCTCTATCTTTCACTCTATATCTCTGATTCTCTATCTCTAACTCTCTATCTCTTACTCTCTATCTCTAATTCTTCATCTCTGACTCTCCATCTCCCACTCTCTACCTCTCTCTTACTGCCACTCTCTTTCTCCCACTCTTTATGTCTCGCTTTCTATGCCCCACTCTCTATCGTTCACTCTCTATGTCTCACTCTATCTGCCACTCTTTATCTCACACTCACTATTAGTCACTCTATATCTCTCACTCTCTAATTCTTTATCCCTCACTCTTCATCTCATTCTCTATCTCTATATCCCATGCGAGGCCATCCGTCCGACGTCCCAGAGCCAGCTGCTGCTAGGGTTACTTAGGGTGTCAAAAAAAAGAAAAGGAAGAGTAAGAAAGGAAAAACAGTAGATAAAACAGAAGAGAAAGTAGAAACGGAAGAAAAACAGAGACGAAAAAGAAGAAGAAAAAACAAAAAAGTGGAATCGAAAGAGCCCATACTGAAAGGGAATCCTCTGTCCTCTGAACCCAAATGCGTGAGGGTCATCGTGATGGATGACTCCCAAGCGCGGGATCTACAACCCTTGCTAGCGGCCCGCCTTCGCACCAGTGTGAAGTTAAGCTGCCTTCCAGGAAAGGGGAACGGAGAAATAAGGGTAGAGGCTGAGAAATCCCAGATCTCTGAGAACTCAGTAGTTGCCCTCATGGCAAGTGGCAACGATCTCTACCTATGAGGAGGTAAAGTAGGCGCCAGCGGGAAGATTCTAACCACGGTTATAGGAGGAGTTGATGACTGTGGGCAAAAAACCCGCAGACGTGTCGTGGTCGGGATACTCCCAAGATGAGGTCCATCCCGCAATGCTCATGCAAGGAACGTCTCCATAAACCAACGCCTGGGAGATCTTTGCACGGCGGAAGGAGTCTTTTTGTAGACCTCTACCACACCTTTTACGGGAGAAATAACCTGTACAAAAGGGACGGAGTGCATCTTTCCTATAAAGGGAAAGCTGTACTCTCAAACATGATCCAGGATGTTGTGGAGTGGACCCAAAGAAGTGTCAGACCCCGAGTAAAGGAGGACGTACGCCAGTACACCCGTGTTACTCCAGGAACGACCTTTTCTGAGGTCACAAAGAGGGGAGTGACCCCGTCACAGAAAAATAAAGCGGGAAATGGAAGAGCGTAGGGAGTCCTACAGTCGGGGACTCCCTCAAAGTTCTTCTGTTTAATGTGAGGTCTATCAGAAACAAGTTTGTAGAACTTCGTGGCCTCGTAGCAACAGAAGAACCTGAGATGTAGGCCATAACGGAGTCGTGGCTAAAAACCTCAAGCCAAGATTTTGAATGTGAATTTACGATTCCCGGTTACCAGCTCTTCCTGAAAGATAGGCCAGACAGAGAGGGTGGCGGTGTGATGTTGTATGTCAAGGATACTCTAAACTCGACGAATTGCAACATCGTATTCGATCATGAACTACTAAATGTTGACCTAAAGATAGGTCAGGACCCTGGTGCTTTATAGACCTCCTACCCAACTCGTTTAAAAGGACAGAGATCTGTACCAGCTACTAGGAGAACTTATCGAAGACAGAGTGTGTATCGTCATGGGGGATTTCAACACACAAGTTGACTGGGAAACCAGAGAACCCTGTGGTGAGAACGCACTACTCCTTGAGTTCGCAAACAACGAGTTCCTGACTCAATAAGCGAGAGAACCAACGAGAGGAGACAATATCCTCGACTTGGTTTTTACCTCTGAGGATGACATCGTGAGGACCTCTCTGTTAGAGGGAGAGCTTGGTGGCAGTGACCACCGACTAATTAGATTTGTAGTCAAAGTCCCGAAGGCAGGGCCTGCAACTAGTAAATCGAGGAAACTCGATTTGAAAAGAGCAGACTTTGCAGGTCTTCGTGCTGGACTGAATGACGCGAGACTAGATGTGTGTGTTGCTGTTGAAGACTCGTGGAACAGTTTCAAAACCACATTCATAAGTCTTCAATCGCGTTTCATCCCTCTGAAATGTCCCCGTCGGTCTTCTGTTTTAACAAAGTGGTTTAATCGAGAAATTGGCCAATTTCTTAGGGAGAAGATAACTGTGTACCGGAAATCGAAGATCTCGGGTGACTTTGACGAATACCGGAGGCTAGCCAGGAGAGTGAAGTCCAGCATAAGGGCGGCTAAGCGGTCTAAGGAACTCCGAGTGGCGATACTCTGTAAAGAGAATCCCAAGGAGTTTTTTGGATATGTAAACAGCCGTAAACCAGTCCGATTGGCCCTTTGAGAAATGAGGAGGGGGCATTAAAGCACTTAGATGCAGAAAATGCTAACTTCCTGAACGACTACTTCTCTTCCGTGTTTACTGAATAGTGTGGTCCCATCCCCCCAGCCAATGGATTCCTACTCGGGGGCAAAAGCTGGAGGATATGGACTTCACCAAAGGGGAAATAAAAAAGAAGATCAGTGACCTAATGACAAATAAGTCACCTGGCCCGGATGGGTTTCTACCTAAAGTGTTAGAAGAAGTGCGCGATCAAGTGTCACGACACCTGAGCGCAATCTTCAACATGTCAATCCGGACCGAATGCGGTTCTAGAGACTGGCGTGAAGCGGAGGTGACTCCTATCTTCAAGAAAGGAGACGTAGCCAACCGTCAAACTACCGACCTATCAGTCTGACTTCGATAGTCGGTAAACTCATGGGAAGCATAATGGTGGACAAAATGACGTCGTATTTAGAGTCAAACCTGCTACTGAAGAGTTCCCAGCACGGCTTCCGAAGGCAACGGTCATGCCTGACGAACCTTGTGGATTTCTTCCACTTCGTTTTCAGTGAGCACGATCGGGACAAGGCGGTGGATGTGGTCTACTTAGACTTTCAGAAAGCCTTTGATAAGTTACCACACCGCCGCCTTCTCCGGAAAGTGCGAGCGCTTGTCATAGACGGAAAGGTAGCCGGCTGGATCGAGAACTGGCTAAGTGGCAGACGGCAACGGGTGGTGGTGAATGGACAGGCTTCTGATTGGGTGCCCTTTACTAGCGGGGTGCCTCAAGGTTCTGTCCGTGGCAACTACTCTTCTTCATCTACGTCAAAGACATGGACGGTGACATGGCTGCCAAGATTTCCAAATTTGCCGACGATACCAAGCTTGGTATGAACGTTGCAAAGGATGAAAATACTGCCTCCCTGTGGGAAGATCTTGGGAAGATTGGGGAGTGGTCGGACAAGTGACAAATGCCTTTTAACGTGAACAAATGCAAAGTGATGCATATCGGTCACTGAAACCCCCAATCTCAGTATATCCTTAAGGACACTGCTCTTGAATCGAGTGACACTGAGAAGGACTTGGGTGTAACAATCACTAGTGACCTCAAGTTCTCGAAACAGTGCATTGAGACGGAGAAAAAGGCCCAGAGGATGCTAGGCTATATAAAACGCCAGTTTGGATATCGGAACAAGGAGATTGTACTGTGTTTGTACAACTCACTTGTCCGACCGCACCCGGAGTATGCCGTACAATTTTGCAGTCCCTTCATTTCGAAAGGACCTCGCGAGATTGGAACGCGTGCAAGCCAGGGCAACCAAACTGATTCCCTCTATCAGACAAAAAAGTTATGAAGATAGATTGAGGGAATTAGATCTGTTCTCGTTGGAAACCCGTAGACTGCGTGGTCAGCTCATCGAAGTTTTAAAAATACTTCGAGGGTTCGACAATGTTGACTACGGGGATATGAAAATTCGCCGTTTAAGGACGTAAAATATTTGAACAGAGATGTGCCGGCTCGACTGCTAGTCCAAAGGTACCCTCTTTGAATGGACCGTAAGGTCTTCTAGGGTACCTTCTTTCCTTGTTGTTACTCCTTGTTGTTACACTCTCTTTTTCTCACTCTATATCTGTCACTTTATATCTCTCATTTTCTATCTCGCTCTTTCACTCAATATATCTCCCCCTATATCTCTTATTCACTATTTCTTACTCACTTTATCACTCTCTATCTCTCACTCACTTTAACACTCTCTATCTCTCACTCTCTATCTCTTACTCACTATCTCTCACTTCCTATCTCTCACTCTTTAATTCTTTATCACTCACTTTTCATCTCATTCTCTATCTCTATATCTCACTCTCTATCTCTCACTTTCTATCTTGCCCCTTCCCTCAATATCTCTCTATCTCTTACTCACTATCTCTCACTTACTTTATCCCTCTCTATCTTTCATTATCTATCTCTCACTCCCTATATATCATTCTCTATCTCTTACTTTCTATATCTTACTGTCAAACTCTCACTCCCTATCTCTCACTCTCTATCTATCACTATCTCTTACTCTCCATCTTTCGCTATCTATCCCTTACTCTTTATCTATCAGTCTCCAACTCTCACTCTCTCTTACTCTCTATCCCATAGTCTCTCTCCCTCACTCTCTCTCCCTCACTCTCTCTCAATCGCCCCCACCCCCTCCTTCTCTCTCAGCTGTGAGTACCCTTTGTAACCTGTTACACTTGGTACCCGGAAGCGTTCCCCACTACTCTCCCGACCTGACTGTAAATTATTAAGACTCCGTCACTGGAAAGACAAGAACTCTCTGATGAGGCTTGGGAAACTTATTGGCGAATTTCCACCTCCCATCCCCTCAGCGCGACAGTTTTATTATTTTTTTTTCTCTACGACTATCCCCTCAACCCTCTGTATAAGCTTAAGGACTTCACCAACTACATCGAGCCATGTCAGAAGAGAGGGTTGGCAAATTCTATAAACAACGGTCTTTAACTCCTTCAGGTTTCAAAAGACCAGACCTTGAAAGGATTTGGGCGTTGGGGCGCGAATAATGGGAATATCAGTTATAGCCCAAATAACCGATTCCCGATGCGTAATGAGTTGATCACCTACTTGTGGCCCTTCCCGGGTGCATACGGCTGTATTGAGGTGTGGGTGAGTTTTACTCTCTCGTTAGTTGGTTGGGTCCCCTTCAGATCGTGGCCCTCTTGTCGAGGATTAGTACGTTCCAGTAATGATATCCACCCTGTTGCCCTACATCTCTGTCTGCGCAGTTGGAAACTGCGGCATTTGGGGAACAACTGGTCACTGGTTAACTTCTGGTCGGTCTGAATTTCTGTCCTAGGTTGCGAACATCATTCTTTATAGCAACCAGGGTGGACCCCCGAAAAGTCTGAAAGTTTGAGAGGGGATAGGTGGGACATAGCCCACCAACCCCCTCATTTTTTAAATATTTTTAGTGATCGTATTTGCAGGGAATTTCCGTTGTTTGGTAGGTCTCCAAAAACTTATGCCAAAATATCGGATTACGTCTCCCTCTGTCAATCGTCGTCCGACCTTGGTGTTGGGTTGGAAGAGGAGCCAGGATACACACCACTCTGACGTTTTGAGGGGTGCCCCTCCTATCATCTGAAGGCAACAGAGGGGTTTCCCCTGTGCCATCTTCGGAGCCGCTCCGGGGCAGATCCACCTCTGAGACGAAGGTTCCCCCTCCCCTCCTCTGCTTTCTCAGGAGCTCCTTTAAATTTCCTCCAGCGGAGGAGACACTTCGACCTCTCCTTCTTTGGAAGGTACAGGGGTTTCGGTACAGGGGTGTTTCCCTACCTCGTTCTGCAGAGTTGCCCCTGGGAGACTCTCCACTTGCACCGAGACAAAGGACGCAAGGCCTCGGCTCTCTCCCCTTCCGTTAGGGTCAAGTGACCAACCACATAAAGGGGTAAGAGGCGGCATTGTCACCTGGGACTTGCCAACGCACCTCGCCGATTAGAGGTTTGTCTAGTCGATGGGAGCCGTCTATCCCGCTTCCCTTTTTCTAGCAATGCGGGTTGGCATGCCGGCCCTATAAGTCTCCAGTCGGAATACCTGACACCGCATGGAAGTAATGTTAATATGGAGGCCCTTTCTGAGGAAAAGATGGCCCCGGAGTTGACCCCTCCCCAGATGACAAGGTCTTCTAAAGGGTCAAACCTTGGCTCGGTGTCAGTCAACAAACCTCACTCCTCCCCTCTGCAAGGTTCTTCTCAGGCGTCATGGAACCTCGAATATTCACAAGGAGAAGAGGAACCTCTACCCCATCTGCTGCGTCTTCGTCGGCCAAGATCCCCCTATCTCGGTTAAAAATCTGACCTAGGCTTTTACGTACGGCCTTGGGGCCCTCTTCCATTAGGAAAAAGAAGCGGGTTCATTTCCCGTTCTCCTCCATCCCCCCCCTTCCCTCCCCAAGGAAAGGTAATAAGAAATCAAAGAGGAAAAGAGATTCCCATCACTCTGCAAGTGCTCTGGAGACGGATGTGTTTGGTGCCGTTTTAGCGAGCGAGCCAAGACCGGCACATCCGGCCCAGAGGCCTCTCGGGCGGGGTGGCTCAGACAAAGACTAAAGTAGCAAGTGCGCTGAGCTGAGCTGAGCCTCAATTACATCGGGGCCCCTAATTCAAAGATTTCATGGCATGTTTTAACCCGCTAGCTTCAAGCGTTTTTTAGTTATTCGCCCCACCGATGGCCAAAATGCCTCTTCTACAACAAATTAGAGCGTTAACTGGATTTAGTGGTAGAGAGACTAAAGTGACGCGTTTCTCAAACGGAAGCCATCTGGCGAATGCGGGGGGGCCTTTCTGATGCGGCCATTATTAGTGCCATTCGAAGACTTGATGGCTTGTCGTAGTTGTGACGCCTACTCTGCCATAATTTTCGTGAAATGAGTGGTTTATGCGAGGGAACTCTCAGACTACTCTTTAGAAGAACTCACCGAAGAGCTGGCTGACCAGAGAACAGTCAAAGTCAAGCGTGTAATATAAAAAAGGACAGGACCTCGAGACCCATCCCTACACTCTTCGTCACGCTCGATCGTGACAGGCTCGATCGTTACCGCGGGAAGGCATTTGTGTCATTGCCGCGGAATTGCCACCCTCTCTCTCTTCTCTCTCTCTCTCTCTCTCTCTCTCTCTCTCTCTCTCTCTCTCTCTCTCTCTCTCTCTCTCTCACTCATTCGTACGGAATGCAGAGCATTCATGCAGCCTTTTTCATTCTAATCCACGCCAGACCTTGCAACCTGAATTGTCTCGCGTTTTGATTGCAATTTATGTTTCTACTTTTGAATAAATCCAATTCACCTTTCGACTACTCCATTACTATTAAAAGGGGTAGAATTCCGATCCAGCTGCTACACATACAAGAATCTATCCCATATAATATGACAGGAAAATCGAACATGCACAACCATTCTATTCTTTTCCACTAATAATGAAACTCTGGTTGTGGCGTTTGTTAATTGCACCACCCGTCTCTTTTTATCGTGGACGAGATCCCCCGAATGGATAACGATATGCACAGAAAAATCAGAGCGACAATCGCTGGTAGATATGTTGTGCTTTCCCTCGCATCATGGACGAGATCTCCTAAACGGATAATTAAATTCAAATAAAGATCAGAATATGAATCACCTTCACGCCCATGGGCGCCAGGGCCGGGCCTCGTGAAGGAAATGTGCAGAGAGCCACACATTCTGTTTAAATGAACCCCCTTCCGCAGGTTCAGGCACGTAAGAGTGATGTGTGGGCAAAGAGAAAAGGGAGGAAGTCACAGTGGCGTTGTACTTGGCTATATGAATGATGATATACGTGGCCGAAGCTCTGCACGTATGATTCAAACTCGAGGCACCGCTTGAATGGAGGCAGCCCTCTACGAACACTGGAATATTTTGCGTCCGCTTTCGCCGCGGCTCGAACACGATACCGATAAAAAAACCTCTCCTCCTTAACTACTAGGTAAAGGAAGTTCCTTGTGATCGTGAGTCGTGGGGTTAAGCTGTGCAGACAACTCGATTGATATTGATTCGATAGATATAACGGTCATTCTTTATCTAGCGATAACAATACATCTACCGCTACTTTCCCTGAAGTTTACTTCTGCACGATCCCGAAATTCCTGAAGGAAAGGACAGATGTAATACTACATTTTACGCCTTTCACTTTTAGAGAGAAACATGGACTACCACAGGCATAATAATATCATTAATAATAATAATAATAATATGTTCCTCTATTTTAATTCTTGACCTAAAAACAGGAGAAGATATGATGGATACCATAGCGGAAGACAGGAAAAAGGAGGATGAAAACCCTAGGAGAAACGGTGAAAGGTAGGATGAAGATCATAAGAAAAACAGGTAAAAGTAAGATGGAGATTATAGGGAAAGACAAGAAAATGTAGAGTGTAGATCATAGGGCAAGACAAGGGAAAGGTTGGATGGAAATCATAGGAAAAACTGCGAAATGTAGGATGAAGATCATAAGAGAAGATACGAAAAGGTATAGGATGGACATCATAGGGAAGATGGAAAGTTGGGACGGAGATCATAGGAAAAGACAAAGAAAGTTAGAATGGAAATCATAGAGGAAAACAGTGAAGGAATAATCAAGATCCTAAAGTAATACTGGAAGTTAAGGTGGATATCAATGTGAAAGACATGAGAAGTTAGGCTGAATAGCTTAGGGGAAGATAAGCAAGGATAGAATGGATATTTTAGGATAAGAGAGAGAGAACGATAGGATGGATACTTTATGGGAAGATAGGAAAAAGGAGGATGGAGATCGCAGAGGAAGACCGGGAAGGTTGGATGGAGATCATAGGGGAAGATCGGGAAGGTCAGATGAAAATCATAGGGAAAGACCGGCAAGGTAGAATTGAGATCGGATGGAGATCATAGAGAAAGATCGGGAAGGTAGAAAGGAGATCATAGGGGAAGGCCGGAAAGGTAGGATAGAAATCGTATTGCAAGACAGGGAAGGTCGGATGGCGATCATAAGGAAAAGATAGGATGAAGCTTTTGGGCGAAGACCTGAAAGGTAGGATTGAGATCATAGGGGAAGATGAAAAGTAGAATGGAAATCATAGGGGAAGAAATGAAAGGTAGGATGGAGATCATAGGAGGAGAAATGAAAGGTAAGATGGAGATCATAGGGAAAGAAATGAAAGGTAGGATGGAGATCATAGGGGAAGAAATGAAAGGTAGGATGGAGATCATAGGGGAAGAAATGAAAGGTAAGAGAGAGAGATCATAGTGGGAGAAATGAAAGGTAGGGGGGGAGATCATAAGGGAAGAAAAGAAAGGTAGGAGGGAGATCACAGGGGAACACAGGGAAATATAGTTTTTGAGCTCATAGTGGAAGAAAGCTCTGCCAAACAGATGTGTGTTTATTATAAAAACTAAAATTCCTTCATCGGGACATATTTTTCTTTAATAGTATATTTACAGTAAATATAACTTCTTGGTAATTGACATGTACATGAATGGATTAATGTCAGAAAGAAATCAGACTTACAAAATAATGAAAATTGTCCCTTCCATCGGTATAGAGCCTTGTTGGGAATTTGGTAAACTTCCTTCGTTGCAGAACCCATAAATAATGAAGAGTTGCGCGGTCTTAAGCTCACAATAGCTCTATGTATTTCCATAAATTTCACTTCATTTAATTTCACCACTTTCGTTCTGAACTTTATGCTACTTTTTGTCAATGTCCCGTAGGTTTTCTCCTTAAATATCAAACTAAAACTTTAGCCAGGGTGTTAGTAAATGCCCATTGGGTGTATTTGTCCAGGATAAAATAAACTTGGATTTTTGCATGATAAATTATTATCCTATGAGGTGAAACAACAGTAATATTCCAAAGCTCCAATCAATATAAGCCAACTCCTAATCTTTCATCACGGGGAATATAATATTTGACTGCAATTCTGCGTGAGAAAGAGTCCGGATTAGGCATTTTCCTACCGACTTTTATAATTCGCGTTATCTGTCATAATTATCGTCGATTCATCTCCCTTCTCCAATATTACAGAATCGAAGACAGTATAACGTGCCTATTTGCGCACACACAGGGGGAGAATCAATATGCATACGGATACTCCGGCTGTGACATGTCTCTATAAATATGCTTTAAAACTATGGTTCAGATACACACTATTAAATGTATCTACAGGGTGTCCCTATAATCGGGATACATGGGAAATACCACCATGGTCTGTCTCCTCATTTACCAGAACTTACCTTCCTTTACTTCTTTTTCTGTATGCTAAAGGGGTGAATAAAAATTAAAGATAAGAAGCACCTCAGGGAACAGCGCATCATAAATGAATGCGCTCAAATTGACAGAAATTTGGAGTTAATGCAGCGGGTCAACTTCACAAATCACATTTAAGGTGTTATTTATTAATATTTAAATTAAATCAAATGTATTAAATTAAATGAAATATAGTAGTTTTTTATTGAAAATTGTCATTTTGCCTATGTGTCCAGACTTTAGGGACACCTAATATAAATAAATATCTGGTTCGAAATGAAAGTTCATACTCATCAGTAAAATGTATTGATGGATATGTTTTAATAAACGAAATATCTCCTAGCCTTGCGGTAGAATAAATGTATGCATGGACATCTGGTTCATAACGAAGATTAATAGGTGTCTAGAAATTGGGTAATTGTGTATCTATTAATAATAGTACTGGAAGAGTGTATACAAAATTTATCATTTGAATTAAAGCAAATATTCGTGTAATTCCGCGGTCTCTACAACGGAGGAAATTCGGTTTATATATAACGCTATGCGTAGGCTAAGTAGTCTCCATGGCAACGGAAAATCGGGTCATTTATATACCTATTTTTATCACTGGAGAACAATTAGGTTTGGTTTTCTTGAATAAATGTTACTTATCGAACAAGACCTTGTACACCCTTGGCCAAAACTATAAAGCAACCTTCAGATTTATAAATTAAAATATTTAATTAAACTTTTTACAATTTAGCATAGTATTCATAAATATACATGAAAATAATGTGTATTTTGCTAATATGTTTGAATATTTGTTAATATATTTGAATTATCTAGTACTTTACTAAATGGTGTGTAATTAATAAAATCGTGTGTTCTGAAATCAGAATTTACCCAATCTTTCTTATGTTTCAGATTAAATTTATAATTATTGTGTAATCAATATCGCTCTAATTAAGTAATCTGAATAAAACTAAAGAACTTACAGAGTTACAGAGAGCCCACATCCATCTTCTCCATAGCTATAAGTTATCGCAAGTAAAAATGGCTAAAAAAAATCAAATATCCAAGATATGGTGCCCAAACCACTATACACGATATCAGGAGAGCAAGAGCTTTGTACCAAGGAATAGAAGTGGTAGAAAACGTCTTATAACACCAAGAGAATATAGATCTATCATTAGGGCTTCACTATTGAATCACAAAAAAAACATCTTCTGAACTTGCTGGGAGTTCAATATTCCTCAGAATAGTTAGAATGGGACTTACAGATCAAGGGGTGAAAGGATGCAAAGTGGGAAAGAAGCCATGGATATTTGAGGTCAAGAGAAGTGAACTTTTGTGCATCCCTGGCCAAAGGTATACAGCACCCATCATAGATGCATATCAATCAATCAATCAATTAATCTCCTATGGAACCCACGGAGTGCAAAGGGCCTTGAGGTTTCCTAGGCAAAAGATATTTTTACTCCGAAAATGTTGCCGGCATTTCGCGGGAACTCTCTGTTTGTGCTGTCATCCATTGATTCTGATAAATAACTTATTTGAGTAAAGTTTTTGCACACATGAACAATGGTCTAAAGTTATTTGGCAAGATGAAAGTAATTAACAGCTATGTAAGAAGACTATTGTAATTTTGTTTTTATTGTAATTTATGTAATTCACTTTAAATATATGTTTGAAGAAAATTAGTTACAAATGTAACCTTTTTGTAACAATTTTACAGATTATCAGCCTTTATTATTAGGCTTTGGAGAGGCATTTGGTGAGGGAGGCTGGGGGGGGGGGGGGGGCAGGTCGATCTGTTTCTTTTCTCAAACTTTCTTTTTGATTTTATTTTATCATTTTGCCTTTACATTTCTTCCTCAAGGCCGATGAAGATCTTTTTATGCCAAGGAAGAATGAATTCCACAATTTATAACACCATGTTTTTACAGAAATTGCATCCCACAACACTAAGAAATAAAATTATATTGGTTTGAAGAAATGAGGATCACCCCTATGAAGTGGTCACCACAGAACCCAGTGTGCGAAGTTTTTTAAAAATAAATAAGAATTACCACAAGTACAAATATAACACAACTGTATGAAAAATTAAAAGTTGAGTTGGAAAATTTACCCTCAAAAATGTGTGAAAATTTACTAAAATCCAAGCCACGAAAATTATGGCTCTAATTATAACAAGAGGGGCCCAACTAAGTATTAAAATAATTATTAATAGATAAATATATCTAATGAATTATTCCTTTTGGCACAAATGTTCAATTACATTATATGAATGATTCTATAAGGCGTTTTATACTTTTGTTCAAGGGTGTATATAATCTTGTATGTGTCGATATGGTATCTATCTATATTGGTAGATCTTTGCTGAATAGATTATATACATATATAGAGCAGGAAGGAGTTGGCATTTAGGTGGAGTAGAAGCACGCCAACTCTACTTTGTGAGTAAGCGATTAATGTCGATGGTTAGGTTAGGTTAGGCGTTTTTTGCCATTAGTAGTTCACTCTTTTGGCTTCTCTATGTTTCTTTCTTTTTTTAATTCCTTTATCATATAATTTTATTTTATTTCATAATTTTATTTCATTTTTCAACGATTCCAATAACATTTGACAAGATTACTCTGTTAATTATGCTTATATTTTTACAACTAAATTCAATATTAATTACTCGGGTCATGGAATACATAAATCAAACCTCTTAGAAGAGACTCGTAATAAGGTTCACGGCATCTGGTATGGAATCCTAATCCTTCTCTTACTAGTTATGTCGAAGTAGTTGTATCTGACAACATGAAGGTGCTGACCAACATTTATAAGTAAATGAGAGAAATTAATTAGCCCCTAAAATAGGTATGAATGTTAAGGTTTCAGGGAATAAAATCTCGCTTGTTGCGAGGGACAAAATGTATGTAATGTAGGAACTCTGGGCAGAGTTAAAGAGAAGGAACTGCTTTTGGATAAAGATATATTCATTTAAGTTAGTAATTGATTCCTTAGTTTACGGAGGTTGAATTGTGAGCGCTTCTACCACAGGTGTCGCTGTTTCTCCTCAGAGCCTAAGAATGTATGACCATAAAGTTTGACGATAGCAACAATTTAACGAGGTGCCGGTCGGATGTAGGAAATGTTCTGAATAGAGATACAATGACGACTGCAGATGACAATTGATATAAAAGAGTTTGATGAAAACTGTGCCACCAAGAGGTCATCAGTGAAAGAGGGAATGGCAACCTATCAGAATCGTTAGTCTTTTGGAAATTTCAAAAACATATAGCAGGAGATTACCGTATCAAAATGTAACTATGAATGGATTCGTTAAACGAAAATATTTTCAAGTTGAGGTGAGGGAAAGTATTTATGTGTCTACTACTTGTATCCTGAAACAACATAGAAGGATTTGACTATATGAAGACTGCAGTCAAGAGTAGCCTGCCATATAAATTACGACGTTAGAGTCATCGAATGTGTCCAGTTCTGGCGCAAAGATCATCACCGTGTTTGCTTCTTTCTTCTCTCCAGACCACGACTCAAGTGGACTGTAATTCCACCCAGGTTGCGAAACTTCGGCTCGTAGAGCATCACTAAGTTCTCTTCGTATTATAAAAGACAATCAAAGAGTGTGTTCATGAAAAGTGAGTTGTTTCTGGGAGTCGAAACACTTCATTTATATGTGATGATTGACAGCACCACTAATCTCCCTGCCAACAAGGTGTATGGAATTAGGTTTATTCAATGTTTCGTTATCAGGCAACCTTTTTAGTGCAGACGTGTTTAATGTATTGCTGGATTTTTTTTCTCGCACAATCAACCACAATAGTGCCAAATTATAAACCACTTTCGGGGGTGGTATTAAAGAAGTGAATCTGAGAATCTCTTTCAATGATTCATGTCTTTAGTCTTGACATTAAATCTTTATCAATTAATAAATTACGATAAGTCTATCATTAATAAACGTCCGCGTATCTTTTATCTCTCACATTTTAATTTGTTATATTATGCCGTTCAAAGAAAATTAATTCAAAGAATACGCTTCTGTCTGGGAGCACATCTTGTCATCACAACTGGGAGATATTAGGCAAGAATATATCTATTCACTGAATTATGGCCTAATATTTCTCACTAAGAGAGAAGTTTTCGCTTTACACCTCTGAATTGATCTATTTTTTATACAAGCAGGTCTGTTTCAGGGTTTTATCGTCTTTTCCAGAGAGGGGAAAACTTATTTCTCTTTTTATCTAAAAAAAAAATTCGAGGGAAAATTTCAATAATCTTTTAAAAATTCCCTTTAGTTCGAAATTTTATACCAACTTAAGGAAAATTTTAAAAATATTTTCGCCATCTCCTCGAGGATATTTCTTGGTACTTTGGTAGCATTATAGAAACTGTGAAAAGTATGGTAAGGATGTCTTTAGAGGGCCTTTAGATTTTTAAAAGAATATAGACCATTGATATGCTTTTATTCTGGGTGCTTTAAGAATTAAATATGTGTTCGTCGAGTTCATTTTAATACATGGTGATTGATGTGTTTTCTAAACGATATTCCTCGGATAACTCAATTTTCAATAAATGACCATATGTTCGCGTAATGTTTTTAGCACGTTCAAAATTTAAATAAAAATTTATGTTATCACACCCATTCAGAATTTTGAAGCCTTTTGTTAATTGGCCGCCAAGGCGCCAATCTTCCATCGAGAGCAATATCAATTCTTTAAATCTTTCTTCGTATGGCTCCTTTAGCAGTACCGGAATAAGCCTTCCCTCCCTTCATTATACCCTCTGCAATGTAGCAATATCCTTTTACAGATAACGAGACCAGAACTGAACTGAATATTCCAACTGTGGACGCATGATTGATTTGAACAATGGAACTATTATTTTTTTATTGTTGCATTCGAATTTTCTCTCAACAAAACCGAGTGTTTATCTGCTATTTTGGACGCAGTGTTTCAAAAATTTGAAGTCGCTTAAAAGTGGTTAGAGTTTCCTTTACTGCTTTTCGAAAGATCACTTCGTAGTGTATTTTGGTTTTATTACTTCGCTTTATAATCGACGCCAATACGTACGGGGTTTTTTTCGGCTTACATTTTTACTACTTTCTTTTAGCAAAGGATAATGGCGGTTTCATTCTTTTATACCAAACTTCAGGCTAGTATTGATCCAAAGCGACCATTTATTTTGAAGAGGGTACTTCCCTTCAAAATATATTTTTTAATTGGTGTGTATCGTTGCGAGTGTTGCGAGTCCAATCGACTTGCCTCATTTTACTACGAAAAGCATCAAAATTTGCCTTTCTAAAATTAAGAATATTATGTACGTCTTCGTTGTTTTATTTAAAATGGCATTGTGGTCGCATTTGCCTACAATTTTCATCATTGCTTACAATCAAATCAAGAATGGTTTGCTTTCGCTCTAGATTGTTAACCATTTGGTTTAGATAAGATTCGCTTAAAAAATCAAATATCTCTTTTTTTGCTATCACCTCTTTCATCACTCGCAAGAGGAGGGACGGTGTAGGGGGGCAATACCCATGACCCCTGCTACAACTAAACCTGGAGTAGCGGTACGCCCTTCCGACCCCAGTAACGCAGAAGAAAGTGATGCACTCTCTGGGGTCATCTTTTATACCTCTGTTAAATCTTCCACACTTTTTTCTACTCCTGTTTAGACGCAGCAAAGAGTTAAGGAAGGCATTAAACGTTCTTAAAAAAAAAAACCAGGAAATTTCTTTGTATTTATGTCGAGATTCTACTCGATGGCGCTTCTTTGTAGCCCAGCAGAGGAGCTTCTCGAGACCTGTTTCTTCTATGTAGGGAGCCAATCGAAGACGTTTCTTTTTAAACTAGGCAGAGGAGATCCTCGAGGTGGATCTTTTGTGCCTGGATCGAATGGTTCCTCGAGGACATTCCAGATCGAAAGGTTTTACCACCGATACACACTCTTGATGGTGATTTTTACCACCAATACACACTCTACACGGGTTTTTACCACCGATCATAACTCTCGATGATGGAATTTACCACCGATCAATACTCTTGATGGGGATGTTACCTCCGTACTCTTAGTGGAAATTTAACTACCTTTATACACTCTCGATGGAGATTTTACCACCAATCTGCACTCAATTGAGATTCTGCCTTTATTTCTCAGTGCTGACCTACTGATTAACGTGGGATCCAAATCACGGGTATCTAGAGCGTGTGGCATTTGTTTAAGCCGTAACCCATCCAGTCAGTGATCCTGACCAATCCATCTCAACGAGTTTTCAGTGACGTCTCGAGATGTTCCACTTGGCTTTTTCAAGAACATTTAGTCGCTCCATCTTCCCATTTGATGATGAGAAGGATCTTTATCAGTTGAAAACAGGATCGTCAAGGGAGCCAAGCACTCGATTGGAGGTGGAACGCAAAAGGACTAGAGAGAAAAGGGGAAAATGATGAGTTAAGGTGAAAGAGTCGTGATTCAAGATTCCAAACACAAAAATGCACTAAGAAAAACTCCAACGACCCCTAAAATTATGCCTTGTCCGTAAGTTAAGCTTGAATACGAGCAATAACGATAATTTTGGTTTCATATATGACAAAGTAAAACAAATTCTGTAATTGATCAAAACCGTCTTCTAGTTCTAAAATCAGTCCGAAAGAAGTACAATTCAGAGTAAAAGTTTTCTTGTTTATGTTTTGTTTTGGATCAATCACAGAGGTACTTAGGAATACTACCAGGTGAAACTACGTTTATATATCATCGTTTTCTTTATGTAAAATTGGGACATTTTTTTTACCCACCCGAACATTACCTCTTGCTCTAATTCCTTGATGCCCGAAAGGAATATTGAAAATACTCTTTGTAAATGCTTATTTTTCCATACCAATAAATTTATTTTATGCCAATAAAGTTATCTAATGACAACACTTATGTCAAGCCGCTAATAATCTCTTAAAAACATTAGTCAGATTTGCAAGGATTCAACAAATATTTCATGATTATAAGCCATTTCACCGACAACAAAGAGAAGTGGATTGTCATAGTACGTAGCTGTAGATCGAGTACTTAAAATATACAAGTACTCCATTAATATCTGTTTTTTTATTATTTTTTTGTGTGGCTTTGTTTGGACAGTCGACATTATATAAATGAGAAAGAAGGTAAAATACATATAATTGTTTGTGTTAAATTTTGAGAGCTGCTGGAACGTCTTTCTGTTAAATTGACAGTGAGATTCTTCTAAGTTATATGGTTTCTCTTCTGTACGTAATTTACGAAGGTGGTTCACAAAGCCCCTCTCAATTTTGCTTGCTTCCAAAACCTTTTCGTTAGAAAAACACTAAGTCATCACCTTTTATTAATAATAATTCTGACATCCTAATTATAAACGTGGACACCAAGACTTCTCAAAATAATCAATAATGGTAGAGTGAATATTTCATACGGGAGAGAGAAGCATTTAAACATTGCGTGTACGCAGATACACCCACAAAGGAAAAGTGAAAAACGATTCCGACGAAAGCGCTCGGAATCGTTTTTCACCTTTCCTTTGTGGATGTATCTGCATAAACTTTGAGACACGTGCACTTTGTGAGCTTTTTTCATTGCGTGTACATTTAAGATTAGTAACTGGTCCTATCGAGTTTGTGGCAAAGCTTCTATTGATTGTTTATAAAAGAACGTCTTCTGAATTGATTCTGAAATCGAATTTTTTTATTTATGCAGATATGTCTGAAGTTCTATTTTACTTTACATGTAAAAAGGGAAGAAAAAGTTCCCGTCGCCAGCCATCATCAAATGTATGTCTCGTCACGTGAGAAAGAATGCTTTGTCGATTGAGCTGTTCTTTAATGCATACTCGCGGAATTACTTGCTGATTTTGTTGAATGGTTCTTTTCATTCATCTGTGATTAATGTTATTGCATTATTGAAAAATAAACCAATACTGAGAATCATTTTCACCAGCTAAGCTCTTCTCTAGCGCTCGAAATTATAGCTTTTTGCTGTTCGATTGTTTTCATCTACGTATTCAGCCAATGGCAGGGTGAATATAAATTTAAATCTCGTGCCATATTTATGATAATATGAAGTTAAGCGAGCCAAATAAGGAATAAATAACATTATAAACAGCACCTTTTCCGTTACGTATAATTGATATCATACATTGGGTGGTATTAGAGGCTGGTACATCACAAAGTATAATGGTGGGCTTAACAAAATTTATAACGGCATTTGTTTTATCAGAGGTTAGTCATTTATGTAGGGGTATATTAACAAAAGTAAGACACTTTGTAATCTTAAACTATAATTTGAAAAAAATGTAGTTCTGGATATAAATTATGCATAATTTATACACTTGAAGGGACCATTGATGAAATATTCAGTTATGGGTCAGTAAAATGCTGTTGCCTAATGATACAGTAGGTTATAATTCATTTTCTCCCAAAAAAAGAAAATCCAAACATTTCATCTGTAATTCTTTTTACATTAAACCCATTTAAGTCTTGTTTGTTATCTTTATATAAGGAACTGTATTTGACGAGAATGTCATAGAAGAACGTATTATTATTATAACCAAGAAAAAGTGGAATGATAGATTGTGTATGATAGGTGTGAGAGAGGGAATTTGTCAAGGGGGCGTGCTTAGGCACTTCTCCCTGGGTGGGGGGGAGCAGGATTGGATGAGAGGTTACAGGTTATAGCGATCCATTGCCATGAAGAGCCAATTTAGTGTGGAAAATATGTTGGGTGCTTCTGTGCCTGATATGACATTAATCCGCTAAGGTAGTAAACCTGTTGATGATGATCAGAATTATTATTATTGTTATTATTATTATTATTATTAGAATTGACAGAGGAGGCAATTGTCAAACGTCTGTTAATTATTGTCTTCGCCACCAGACGTCAGGTAAGTCATAGGGAGAATGACGTCATTATAGAACTTTTATTCTTTGATATGGTTATTTACTACTAAATTACACCATCTGACGTTTATCTCAGTTTCACATACAGCCCCAGCTTCGAGTAAGAGCTGTCTTTATCAATTTGACTGTGTTTGCCCAACGGTGGCATTAATTCATTAATTTTGCTAGTACACCCTACGTACTATTTTGCATTTTTTTTCGTTTCACTTTCATTGATTTCATCTCAAGATATGAAAACAACGTATTATCATCATTACTAACATGATACCTGGCGTTGTTCTGCTTTAATTGCGTCTCTCTCGAAGGTAAAAATTGTTCTGAAGAAATTTGATGTTTCATGGGATAGGTTAGTGTGTATAAGTGTGTTGATTTTATTTGATGATTGTGGAAGTCGAACCCTGTGTCAAGGCCTTAGAAGCCCAACGCCTTATCCACTACTAGGTCAGCAAGAGATCCTTGGTCATTTATCGCGCACGAGAAATATTAATCTTCAGAATGGTTCCCTCCCTAGAGACGCAACCGATTGTTTGACCCGACTACGTCACACCGTAATAACGTAAATGGGGCTCCTCGTTGGAGAGGCTGAAGCTATTTCTTGTTTCCAGTCGAGGGTCGGCGAAGAGACACGAGCTAATTGCTCGCCGTTCTCGCCCCAGCTGGCCAAGACAGGTTGGAGCATTGAATTCTCGCACGATTGTTTTTTTTGGCGCTCCAATTTGATACTAAATTGCGCTACCACTCCTTTATTTGTGGTAAAGAAACGGTTTAAGCTGTGGTAAAGGCGTTAAAGTTCGGGTTATTTGTATTGGGATTAAAACAAATACCTTTAAGAGTGCTATTTTATATAATTAGTAGCTATCTAGCCTGAAGCAAATTCCTAGGACATTGAATAAATGAAATGGTAGAACAGTTTTAATTGTAGGAATATTGCCATGTTCTAAAGCTGCTTTTCTGTTTTCCTCCATATTTCCCCTCAGTCTGTATTATCCCGCGGTTTTCCTAAATTTAGTTAAACTACCAATGAAAGGGGAGGTTAGCTCCCATTAATTGCCCTCCCTACAAGGGGGACTTTGTTTCATTGAAGAATGAGAGTAGTTTTATTGGGTTATATTCCGTTCCAACATTTTCACTTACCATAACTTCACCAATTTCTTCGCAAGCTTAGTTTCAGAAAAATTGAAAGCGTAAGATGCCCTTGTTACTTTTTATATATCAATGAGCGTAATGATAACAATAATATTAAGAATAATACTAGCAATAATATTACCAATAATAATAGTAGCAATAAATAATAATAACAATAAAAAATAATAATGACAATAGTAATGAAATTAATAATAGGATAAAATAATAAAATTAGCCAATAATAATAATAATAATAATAATAATAATAATAAAACTAATAATAATAATCTTGTGAGTGAAAATAAAATTCTAATAATACCATGAGTCGACTGTATTGATAAGGAAGAGATGGAGGTTAGGGACGATCCCCATCTTCATAATCGTCCTCCGAGGGGCTGTTAAGGACAATCTCGGGCTCCACCCTCCTCCTCGACAAGATAGGCCTACTAGCTCCATCCACAGAAGAGGGAGCTGTCGCGTGACATAGGAGGGAGGGAGGGGGTGGACCCCCCCCCCCCCTAGGAAAGAGGCAAACCATTATTCCGTCATTAACCAGCGAGGGAATTTCCCCCCTAAACGCTTGTTAGCTAAAAATCCTTAAATAAATAAGAAAACCAACGAGGGAATCCACGAGCTATTTAAAAAAAGAAGATGTTTGAAAAGAAAGTGGTGTAGTTAGTGGAAGGGGGAATGTATAAAATGAACACATAGATTGTCTAACTACAGTGCTGGGGACCGGAGGAGAAGGGGGGGGGACACTCCGCCAATACAGCAAGGGCTCTTTCAGAAGGGAGGTGCTTCATTAACGCTGTAGGACTAATAGGAGACGAGAACGTAAGCCCCTCGTAGTCACCTCTCTAGACTCCTCGGGTTAGAGAACCTCATTTTTTTTCACTCCTCTTATCTTCACTACTTTCTAGACCAAACTTCCTTCGTAACCAAAATGCCATCGATGGTTCTGGCAGCTAGGTTTTAAGTTACATATTACTACTACTAATGTTGTCGAAAGATTGGTGCTAGCAATTGGTAGGGCGCACAACTCTCTTCAAGCTGCTCGAATGCTGTAACGACATTAAGTGGGAGAGATGAAATTAGCCACGGCAATGAAAACGCTCATTCACACCTACATACATGCACATTCACACACAGGTTGGGAGATGTAAGTAAGCGTAGAGCCAAATTCACACATGAAATATTTGCTGATCGTCTTCCACCCTGATTTGTGCGCTATTCTTTTCAATAGCACGATTTATTATTCTTTTTAATAGTCCAATTTCCCATTTCTTTTAAATAGACCAAATTACTTTTTTTATATTCACATTTGTCATTGTTTTTAATAGCTCATTTTCCTATTCTTTTTTATAGCCCAATTTATTACTCTTTTTAAATAGCTCAAATTACTATTCTTTTTAAGAGATAATTTACTATTTATGGGGTTAATAGTTTATGTATGCGCACCAGTAGCTTGCCTGCCTTTCAGACCCCAACTCCTAAATGAGGATGTCCTAGAATGGGGAGTTGGGGGAGGGGTATGGATCGCTAGTTTACCTCCCACTCCCAAGCACCCCAAGAAGTCTCCTCTTTGAACTATTAGGGCACATAGCTTTCACACTTCCCCATCTTCCCCATCTTCCCCACTTTCTTTTACATATCTCGGCTCGCAAACTCTCGTCGGTTTTCGCTTCTTAATTATAAAAAAACAAGAAAAAAACACGAAACGGTTTAGGTAGGTAGTAAACTACCTTTTATTTTTCCTTTATCTTCATGAACTTTCCCTACAAATTGTTGTTGACGCGCATCAATGCTACTCTCAGCATAAGTGGATGGAATCCGAAAGTGCCCTGCCCATTTCTGCCCTCAAGTATATCACTCATAGGGACAAACCTTTCGGGTGCGCGTCTTCCCGTGCCAGGGACCTATATCCAGGTTTAGCTGCCTTTTACCACACGCGCTCGAGGACATTTGGGTGCCCTTTCTTCCTCCCCCCTCTGCCAATCAAATTTACCTAAATTTATTTCTTGCCCTTCCCTTCCCACCCCTTGTCTAGCAATGAAACCTTCATGAGAGAAAGTGCGAATATTTGGGAGAGATGCGCGCCCTTCCCATCTAAAACACCCCGAGTTCTCACGTGGGATTATGTACCTCCTCTTCTTTTTTTCCCTCCCCCTAACTCGAACACTTTGTCTGCCAATATTCTTCTCAAAGATACCAGGAAAACATGCCATGATGGGCCCTTTACTCTTCCAAATGAAATATATTACATTTCACACCAGTACACTACATTAGAGTACATTACACTACAATGCATTGCATGACTACATAGTGCCCTACACTGTGTACATAGTCAATGGGATGAGTTAACGAAGGCTAAATTGATCCCCAAACCCCTCTTGAGGAACATTGACTACTAGACCCGAGGGCAGGAAGGAACCCTCGGTGCCAAACTCTGAACTTCAGTCCCCCCCCCCCCTCCTGTGCAAGCTTCTACTTAGGAGGCTCGGGCCCCCGAGGACTCACAAGGAGGTGAGGGACCTGCTCCTTTATATAGGAGCTTGAGAGAGGGGCCTGTTTTAATCAGTGGGGGTATCTTTACAAGAGGGCAAGAGTAAGGAGGGATAGGTGAAGGACAAAGGTCAAGAAGAAGAGAGGTCAAGAAGAAGAGAGGTCAAAAAGGACAAAGGGACCAATAACAAATCCCGTCGACCGGTAATACTGGGGCTTCCAGGCCCTATCTAAGAACAAGTTCGTAAAAAAAACGTGGGTATTCGAAGGTACAAACTTGAACACCCACTTCCACTCGAAGAGGTTCAGGGGAGTTGTGCACTCACACGGTTCCTAGTGCCCACAATAAGTTCCCTCCTTTTGGCACGTATAATTTTTTTCTGCCTGTCCATCCACTTGTGGGGTTAGATTCCATCATTTAACTCTCCCATTAACTTATTTCTTCGCCTGTTTGTCTTTTCCCTTTACCCCAAAGGGTATCACCCCTGAATGAGCCAAGATTCCATCTCAACAAAGAGATGAGGACATCCTGGAAACTCATTAGGAGGAAGCGCGACGGCGAAGAACAACATCCTCCCGAGATCTCGTCGTTGCCTCAGACGAGTTCTTCAAACCGAGGGGTCGTCTTTCATTCGCAGCTGCTCGCTGTGGCCGAGATGCCGGCACGGATCATTTTACTCGAACCCGATCGTCTTTGGCCTAAAAGAACTGGTGTCGGGATGTGAATATGGGGTGGGTATGCATGTAATGGCTTTCGCTTAAAAGAGCTGACATGTGTGTGTGT
The DNA here is from genome assembly GCA_963969495.1 of Ceratothoa steindachneri. Classification (NCBI taxonomy): domain Eukaryota; kingdom Metazoa; phylum Arthropoda; class Malacostraca; order Isopoda; family Cymothoidae; genus Ceratothoa; species Ceratothoa steindachneri. The sequence continues at coordinate 99,639,398 of OZ018335.1, read as the reverse complement.
AGAGAGGGGACTACATGTATTTATTTTTTTTTGCCTCGAGTATATATTTATCATTTTTGTCTTAAAAGAGGTGATGTGGGCATTTGTGTTTGGGAAGGAGGGCTATGATTATACCGTTTTGGGTATGAAAGAGATGGTGTGTAGATATGTGTGTGTAGATGGGTGTGTATATATTGCATATAATATATTTAGATTTATTTGTTGCGGGAGGTAATATCCAATAATTTAGCATTAGTTCCAGTTTAAATTACTATAATTTTATAATTTCTCTTAGAGAGAAAAAGAAAACGCAGATCTTAATTGTTAAATAAGGGAGCTTGACAATTTGTGAGTCGGATTCTAGCGTCTTAGGACGGCGGTTAGTTTGAAGGATGTACATAGCTTGAGAATACAGAAAACGGATTTCATAGGATATTAGCTGGATATTTGTCAGCATCCTGTGCACTAGAAGCATTCTTATGTGCCTGAAGTTTGTTGTTTGTTCTTAAATTAGGAATCCCATTGTTGTTCCAGTCGTTAATTAATTAACTTTTCTCCCCTCGGCTACCGTTCATTATTTTTACTTTTGGTCTTTATTTTTTTATAATTCTGATAAGAGATTTAAAAGGAATTTCTATTTTGGTATAATTATTCCTTCATCTGATTTTACCTGTCGTAGATCGGAACTGCAACGAACATTGGAATTAGGTAACATTGCATCCTTTGCTCCCTTTAAGAGAGCAAGTCTCGGTGTTCCTTAACGTTAATTAAACTTGGAGTTTTTTTAATGGGAGAGGAATTTTTATACCATCAGAAAATGATGGAATTAGGACTGATTCCGGTGCTTGGTGTCTTACTGGGTCATAGCAGCCTTCCGGTCCTGCGTTTACACCCTTAGAACACAATGCAATTTGGGAGGGCCAAGTCAATTTCTGCGCTGGCGGATTCATTCCCATTAATTGTGTGCGGCCTTCGAATGATATGACGGACGGACCAGTGTGATCGTACGCATGTATCGGATGGGGACTAAAAGACAAGAGTTGTAAACGCGTGTTGAGAGGCGTATGCATGGATTGTCTTTGATCTGGAAGAGCTTCGGTATAGGCAAGTACAGTCAAGGCATGTTGTTTGTGGGTGAGTGTATGAATATTAGCATCTGGATGTCAGATATGTGGCTGTATGAGCCTTTCTTATATATGTGCATGTGCTAGGTGTGCAACTGTATGAACATATATTTGCATGTACATGAATCAGATCTATAAATGGATATATATATATATATATATATATATATATATATATATATATACCTATGTCTGCATGTGAATGTGTTACTTTTATTTATGAATGTGAGTACCTATAGTTATATGTATGGATATGTGCTAGATGTATCTATGAGCGTATGTGCAAATATCTAGATACATGAGCAGGTATAAAAGGCATTCTTGGATGTGTATACCTATTTCTACATGTATATAATTGTGTTGGCTGGATTTGTTTTTAATGCAATCGGATTATCTGCATGATTATGTGTCAGATATACTAATATTTGTAGATGAATGTGTATATATTTGCATGTATAAAGATAGTCTCGACATATATTCGTTTACACATTGTGTGTAGGTTACATCATAGGTATGTACGTATTTAAATATGCGTCTGAAAGGACAGGTTCATGTGAAGTAGCAATAGTGTATTTTCGGAATTGATATAATTGGTTTGGATGTTTGAATAAAAACGTGTATTTATATGCTTTTGTGTATACACTAGTGTATATTATTCATGGCATGCTCATTTGCTCGTATATAAGCGAGTAAATTCCTTTTACAATGAAGCGAGCTGAAAGCTATTATCTGTGTGGGAGAAGGGATTATATGAACAAATGAATGTTTATTATAGGTTAGACATTCGCAATTCTTCAGTTTAATTGTCTGTTAAGCTGCGACTATAAACGAGTGACGCTTGAGGATAAGACTCAAGAGTATAACTCATAAAATCGGGCACCAGATGTATATTTCGCTATGAATTAATGGCACATGTTTACGGAAGACAAAAATGATTATATAATTGATATCATAATGGAATATATAGTGTAGTGTTCACCAAAGGTGATGATATGGTTTTAATGTCAGGAAAATAGTTTGTACATGTTTAATTCATGTTTATGAAGAAGATCTGAGACGCACGGACTAAACTCGTGTTTGATACACATTCTTTGAGTGTCGAATAGAAGTAGTGTAAGCGTTACTTACACTTCTTAAACCCTCGACAATAGATTAAAAATACTACACTACATCTGACTAGCCCTGTTTTTATAAATAAACAATCAAATAAACAGCACCTTGGCCCTGTATTTATACAATAAACAATCAAAATGCTTGACTGCTACTGGCTATCTCTATATTTATAAATAAACAATAAAAACACACACTACATCTGACTGCTTTGCTTGCCGGAGTTAGTCTTGCTCTTCTCACTCGTGACTTTTGAAAAAGCCAACCTTAAGTTTGTTTTCGCTTACGTTTTGTGAATAGTGTTTTCGCGCATTTTAGTGATTGCTCACCCAGGAGTTCTGAATCGGCGTACGTACGAATTTGTCATTGCGTTCCTATACGTAAAAAGTGAAATTTCGCTCGCTTCGTGCGTCGGTAGCGAGGGTGAACTTGTTTCCGCCCTCCCCCTCCATTTTCCACCCCGGACTCCCTTTGTGGTGGACCGGAGACCTGCAGGCCCTCGAAAAGCGCCTGCACCCAAGGTAAAGTGCCATTTTGATCGGGTTTTTTTTTGTTTTGGACAAGGATTACTTCTTTTATCTATTCTTTCTCACCGGTGTTAAATATCACGTACTCACACACACGAACACAGCCACACACCCCGAGTCTTCGTAACTTCTTTATTTCTTCAGCCCCCATGCGGAAATGGAGATTTAAATGAGGGAGACTCGGCGGATACCGCTGAGGACTCTCTCCGATGGCCCCAAGCCAGATCGGGGAGAAGTCTTCGCGAGAACCCATGGGGAACTAGGGGTAACCTTAGTACGCCTCATCGATACTCACAATGGCTACTCGGCTATCTGCCAAAAGGAGAGTGACTGCAAACGGTCCTCACCTCTCAAAAAGCGGCAGAGTCGTTGAAAAAGATTAACCTAAGACCCCACACGCCTCCACAGATCAAAACACATCGCAGCATAATTCTTAGACGCCTCGATCCTTGGGTAGGCAGCCACAGCATTGAAGAAATTCATGCTGAGGTTGAAAAAAAACACCCCTGGGCTAAAATTGCGGAAATCCTTAAATTTAAGGATTACACGCATGTCTTTAAGATAGTGTTCACTGATTCGGCAATGGCGGTTAAGGCTACGGAGTGCGGTATGCTCCTCTTTAACGTTCGAATCTGCCCCGAGCAGATCGAACGTGAGGAGTTTATCGACCTCCAGATGTGCTTCAAATGCTATAAGTATGAGGAGCACACCACAGCCAACTGCCCCAAAGGGAATGCTACCTTATGTTCCATTTGTGCATCGGACAACCACTTCTGGAGGAGCTGTAAAAGCACCACCATGAAGTGTCTGAACTGCGCGGGGGAACATAAGACACTCTCCATGGCCTGCCCCATCAAAAAACAGATCCTAAAGAATAAAGCCGCTCAAAAACGAACCGACGAAGAAAGGAAAGCTAATACTACTTATGCTAAGGTCGCAAAAGCTGCGGTAGCGGAGTCTAAAGCGAACCCCACATATCTCCACGTCGAGAATGAAAACTCGACTAAAATTATGTGTTGCATATATTATGCTCATATTGCGAATCTCTCCTCCCCGGGGTGCTTTGCAGATGAGCTTAATAAGATGCTAACCAATAATGGAATGGAGAGTATGTGGTTCCCCTCGAACCCGCGGTCAGAAGAGATCCTGAAAATTAGTCTCAAACCCCAGTGCGAGACTAATTGTCAGAATCTCCCAACCCCCAGTAATGCCACAACCTCAGCTTCCTCCAGAGACCCCAGGATCCAGGCTGCGAGAGCACGCACGGAACAAAAACAACTCAAAGAAACCACAAAAAACAAAAATACCCACGCAACCACACCCACAAAAAAAGTGAATAACGAGAGCACGGAGACTGGAGTTGCGAGAGCCGAGGGAGGGGCACGTTCGCCCCGCTCACGGAAAACCTCGCAGCCCCAGAGACGCCCGAGATCGTCCTCTTCTTGTAAGAGGGAATCCAGGCACGCATACCATTCAAGAAAAATTAACTTGAAGGTATTCGCTGCCGAAAGGTCCCCTTTTCCTAAGGAGATGGATGCCCTTGACGTATCCGAAGGCTTAATAGCCGGAGTATACAAATGGGAGTTCACCTCGGACGAACTCAGTGAAAAACAGGTCGAGGAGGCTTTACTCCAAGGCCTGATAAAACTGACTCCGGACTCTTTTATCACCCTAACCGACGGCGAATACAGAAAGAAACGTACAGGAAAAACCATAACGCCCCCAAACACTCCACAAGGACCTAAACTCGTAAGAGAATAAAGTCCTAAAACATCATATTACACTCGAAAACCCTTAAGTGAACTACAAAATGACGACTCTAAAAATTTTACATTTGAACTCTGACGGATGGACAAACAAAAAAATATTATACGGAAACGTATTAAGACAAAGTGACCCAGACGTTATATTTATTTCTGAACATGGAATAAACGACGCTAATCAGATAAAAATCTTTCCCTACGAAGTCTTGACCAAAAATCACAGCGGAGAACGTTTTGACGGATGCGCCATAGCTGTGAAAAGAGGTCTTGACTTCAGATCAATAAGTGGACTCGACGAATCTTACCTTGCTGTGGAGGTCCGTACGGCAGTGGGACCCCTGGTCCTGGCAACGGGGTACCAACCCCCAAGGAGAGGGTATTTGCCCCTCCCAAACTTCTTGCAGTTATGTGGTCACGGCAGAACCGTTCTCTTTGCCGGTGACCTCAATGCAAGAAGCGCTGCCTCCGGTTATACGTCGACCAACCCAGCAGGCAGGAATCTTGAGACACTTATTGATAGAAACATTATGACTAGAATTGGACCAGACTTCCCCACATATATTACTCACAGGTCAGCAACAAAACCTGATATTGTGCTAACCAGCAATATGTTCCCTTATAATTACTTCATTGAGCCGGGCCCCCCTATTCCCAGCGATCACCAGGCTATCCTTATTAAAGTCTCAACCTCCCCCATTCAAATCCCTATCCCAGAGCGAAAGAGCTATGCTCGAGCCGACTGGGATAAGTATAATCAACTCCTCGAAAATTATAACCCAGAACCCTTAAATGATGCCTCCCTTGAAGAAATTGACGAGGAGTTGGATAAATTAAATGAAAAACTATTAAAAGCCGACAAGGAAGCCATCCCCCGAGTTAAGTATAAAACTCTCCCTGCCCCCTCATGGACCCCTAGAATGAAAACCCTCGCGAGGGAATATAAGGAACGGATCGATGAAGTAAACCTCACTGGCCCCAACATTAACACACACCGACAAACACGACTCATACGCGACGAACTAATGACTCTTATAAGGGACCAACAGAGTGTACTCTGGAATAATTTGATTGACGGACTGAATGTAGAAACTGACTCACGTACATTCTGGCAGACGGTAAAACGACTTAAAGGCGGACAACCACCAAGGACTGTTAAACTTATACGTGACGACACTGAAATTTCTGACGTGGAAAGAATCGAAGAGGAATTCAGACTCTTTTGGGCATCTATCTTTAAGATTTCCCCGGAAGAGAATGATGACTTCGATTTGGACTTCGAAAACGAAATTATTAACGACCTGAATGACCAAATACATAGAACGCATCCTCATCATTGCGTATCACAGAACAGGGAAATGGAGGGACTCGGCGGTAGAATTACTGCCGAGGAACTCTCTATGACCTTAAAATCCTTCCGACAGCGAGCACCGGGGCGTACAGGACTGACGAAGGAGAATTTTATTCGAGCCCCGCCCAATATCCTACTGGGGCTCATGAATATCATGAACGCATGCCTAAACGTGGGATACTTCCCTGACCACTGGAAGGTTGCGAAAATGATATTCATTCCAAAAGCCGGTAAACCACCGGACAGTCCAGCTAACTTCAGGCCCATATCTCTCCTAGAATTTTCAGGGAAAGTCTTGGAGAAGATATTGGCCAACAGGGTAAACATGTTCCTCGAGAGAAATAACTCTCATAACATCCAACAACATGGCTTCCGTGCGAAGCGAGGAACAGACACGGCGCTAGCCGTAATTACCGAGAAGTTGGCAAAAGTAAAATCAGAGAAACGCCATGCAAATCTGGTGCTACGCGATGTCAAAAAGGCCTTTGACAAGGTATGGAGGAGAGGCCTACAATATAAGATCCTTCAACTAGGCCTCAATCCCATACTTGAAAGGATTCTTTGTGACTATGCGATGGAGAGGAGAGCGTTTTTGAGTATAAAAGATTACCGCGGCCCTGAGTTCGAACTCGAGGCGGGGGTGCCCCAAGGCGGGTGCATCTCTCCCCTGCTCTATAACATCTACACTATAGACCTTCCATAACCCTTGACTGAGGGTTCCTTATACGTCCAATTTGCGGATGATATAACGATGATATGTACGGGGCCTTATCGGAATGCGAATTTCATGGCACGAAGTACGGCAGTGGAAATCGAAAACATCAACTCCTTCGAGAGAAGATGGAAGATATCCACCAATGCCCAAAAGTTCCGTGTAATTCCATTATTCCGAAGGACTCTGGCAGACATCCGTGTGGGGGGTGCACGCATCCCATACCGCACGGAGGGCACGGTTCTGGGACTACAAATTACGACCGGTGGGTATAGGAGCCATGTAGCGAGAACTACACAGAATGCACGGAGGGACTTGGGCGAATTTTTCAAATTCGTAAACCTGAGTACCTCCAACAAACTAAAGATCTACAATGCGTGCATTCGCTCAAAACTCCTGTACCCCCCGATCCCTATAAACGTAGTTTCCAAGACCCAAGTCCTTAAACTGCAAAGAGTCCAGAATAAGGCAGTATATATCATTACGGGAGCCCGAAGGAGAGAAGGGAGAAGGCAGAGTGAACTCCATGGTGAACTGGGGATGACCCCCATAAACGTGGAGCTTCACCTAAGAGCAACCAAAATCTGGGACAAGGTGCACCGGCACCTCCCCCCCGAGTTTGTACTGGAGCACATCGACTTCGACATTTTACCTAACTTAAGACGATCAATTAGTTTCAAAAGCAGTAGACTACCGAATGACTTTAACGTCGACCCTAAGTTCACTTAAATACTAAATAACCCCCAGTCATAACACAAAAAACATGAACAAAGCCAAACGAGTTTAGCCACCGAATTAACACTTGTTTAATTTGGTTTTAAATAACACTTCCCCAATTTTTGCGCGAAAATATCGCCAAAAACATACAAACAACACCAAAAAATCCAAATCTAGGTGTAAAACACCCAGAATTGAAGATGAAAATCTTCCAAAAGCCACGTAAAGATACAATGTATTAATACAAAGGCTCGAATGCCCACCGCATTCATCAGATAGTATAGTCATATGCTATCAAAAAAAAACAAACCAAAACGCAAAGAAAGCCAGTGATACCCTTTCACCAGGGATCTGTCTTTCATTCTACCTTTCGTTTTTCGCTTTCCTATTATATTTTTCCCTATTTCCCCACTATTTCTCCTACTAAAACCCTCTACTACTATATTTCTCACTTATTATGTCCAATGTCCAATGTCCAACACTACATCTGGCTTGCTCTGTTTTTTATAAATACACAATCAAAACACTATATTGCTTTTGGTTGAGCCAGTATTTATACAATAAACAATCAAAACACCACACTGCTTCTGCTGGCTCTGTATTTATACAATTTACATTCAAAACATTACACTGCTTCTGGCTCTTCCTTTATTTATACAATAAGGCATCATAACACTACATTTCTTCTACTGGCCCTGTATTTATTAATAAAAATCATTTTGATTTACCTGCGTCTCCCAATTATTCCTAAACTATTTTTGTGAGATAATCAAAACTAATTGGTTAATCGCAACATATTTGGTGGGGTTGGGGAAGATCACTATCAAGTTGTTTAGTTACTTCCACCCCCGCCCCCTTGTTCTTTTCTGATGGTCGTCGAGTTCAGGCGACCGATCACTGCAATTCAGATAAAGATCAGAATGACACTCGGTGGAAAACTCGGAGACACCAGTAACCAGCTCTTCGTTGGAGGGCGAAGGGCCCACATAGTAGTAGTATTGTGTTATGTCACCAATGAGCAAGAAGGGTACTTACTTTACATAGCTTAACGGATAGCCACTCTTCAACTTCAGGGGTTCCGTAGACGGAAAGGTGATGCGTTGTCTGTACTAAACAAGAGGGTAAATCGACAGCGGTTTTGTCATTGGCTATGTTTATGATGACGCGTGTGGATGGAACGCCCTGGGCACATGCGCTAACTTCGCTGCACCAATTATTGACGAGTGGCTCCCTACAATCATCCTACTAGAAATAACATAAGGAAAATAAAAGATAGATAAAAGAGAACGAATAAATTATAAAACAAAAGGTAGGCATATACTGAAAAAACAGAAACTGACCTGTAGGCATTAGCTGTGATTCAGTCGGGTCCACCACACTACCCAGGCATTGATGCATTCTAAATCTTCATCTCACCCATTAATTCATTTTATTTTGAAGATTCTGGACCAGGAGAATTGGACTCCTTCTCAGTTAATAGCACCCTAATAAGTTTCACCCGTTAGCTACCGGGGCTATGGCACTTCTAAAATGTTTCATCTCTCTAACTTCCGCATTTCTTTACGATCATTCTTTGTCCTCATTATCATCATCGTCAACACGGTAATACCTGCTCGCAGGCCCCACTAACCAAGGAAAAGCGGACGTTTGGAAGGGAAATGGAATAGGCAATTGTCTTCTCATCGATGAACGCTTGCTGCAGATCTCGGTTCGCTTATTGGAGAGCCTCCTTGACGTTCTCCCACGAGGCGTTAAACATAGAGCGAACTTACAAATAACACTCTATCATGGGTTAAAATTGCAGCCATTTACAAGTTGGTGTCATGGTTCGTCCTTAATACATTCTCTGTCAGAGCATATTTTAAAATCTCTTCCAATATATCCCATAAATATCGCTCATATATACAATACCGAGCAGAATATGAAAACGATTTTCCTTTGTTAAAATATTTTCAAAATATGATGAGTAGGCAAATGAAATTTCCAGTGTATATAAAGGCATGAATTTGATTTTTCTTAGTAATTTCTCGAAAAATTAAGACCAATAGTAGCAAATATGTGAGCCGTTTCACTATGTCCCGTCGCCCCAATGCATCTGATTTGCAAGCTCGTTCTCCAGCAACCAAACCAAGCATCAATAAGAAGAACCAGGAGCGACTGTCATATGGTGAAGCTCATGTTGTTTGGAGGGTTGAAAATTGGGAGAGAATTCATTTCAGCGACGAAACTAAATTTAATTTAGTTGGATCTGATGGCAAACGCTTTGTTAGACGTGCTGCAGGAGACAAACTTAACCCTAAATGTGTTAAAAAGTCTGCCAAGCATAGAAGCGGCAGCATCATGGTATGGGGGATGTTTTCGTCGCTACGAATAATTGGAACGATAAATGCGAATGTGTACCTAAACTTCCTACAACAACATGTTATACCTTCACTCCGAGCATCTCTGAACCAGCCAACACTATGTATGCAGGACAATACACTATGCCATACTGCAAAGAGAGTAAAATACTATTTCGATCAAGAAGATATCGAAGTAATGAAGTGGCCTGCCCAGAGCCCGAACCTGAACCCAAATGAGAACCTCTGGAAGATCATTGGAGACAAAGTTCGACATTAGCAGCCTTCAACTGAGCAGGTTCCCTGGTGGTCGTTTTGGCTAAGTAATAGTAAACAAAGGCTTTAACACCTCATTTTAAGTGTTTAAAGTTTCATCGTTGTTAAATTTTGCTTTGTTTCTAGTGCGTTTTGCTTGCTAATCAAATCTGTGAACAATCGTTTTCTTATTTTGCACGTGTCAATATTTTATTTTCTTTATTTTATTTAGTAGACTCAAGAAAAAAGATGGGTGGGTTAGGGAGTTCCTCTTCATCCTCCATATCCAACTTAACTTGCACTATGTTATTGCCATGTAAGTCATTGCAACATTACCTAATTGAAGGAATTGGAAAAGATATCAAATCACGTAATTCATCAGAAACGAATGTATTCTTTATGACAGGTTTCCCCTGCCTATTTAAACGATGTGAGAACATTGTCAATCACGAGGACAATTATCTTGCCGAATAAATGTACTATTTTATATATTAAACATGAATTTACTTCCATTAAATAAACACGACATTAATTTCTCGACAACCTAATATTTCACTTTCTTCCAATAACCCAAGGATGTCGCTCACATGTAGGTGACATCCTTGGTCCTGTGTGTGATCCTTCGGGGAGAGGAACTAAATTAATAGGTCATACAGATCTAACTTTCCCGGATACAAGTTTACCTAACCGTTCTTCAAAAATGACCTACAAGAGATCAAAGAAAAGGCCTATGTGAATCCTTTGTGATCTTTACGGTATGAAAAAAAATCCACATCGTTGCAACGTGGTAGAAAACGCGTCGTCATGTTCAGTGCTAAGTGTTAGGGTGGGGTAGATCTTTTCTTGGTCGACGACCCTTTCTTTTACTATTAAACATAAAATCAACATGTTATTTTCTCTTTTCTCGGTTATTAAGGTCGACATATCAATATTATACAAATAGGAAGCCATCAATCACTTAAATTAATCCATTTCCCCTTCACAGCTTCTCATTTTACCAACACTTATTATACCCAGCTATCACACTTGATTTTTATTTTTTGCCCGATTATTGTCTTACTCCTTCCCAGTATAGTGTAGTATTGTCTAGCATAGCATAAAAAAGGCCTAGCTTAATTAAACTTGCCTAGTATAGCATAGCTTATCATAGCCAAGCATAGAATAGTATAACATACCGTGTTTTAGCATAGTATAGCCAAGCCTAGCCAAACATAAGATAGCCTTGCCTAAAATAGAATAGCCTAGCTATACCAGGCATAACCTAGCCTAGCTTAATATTATCTAGCTAGCCTAGTATAACCTAGCATAGTATAGCCTACTTTATCCTACCTTAGCTTAGTATGGCCTAGCTTATCGTATCCTAGTATTGACTAGCCTAGCTTATCGTATCCTAGTATTGACTAACCTAGCTTAGTAGACCCTAGTCCAACCTAGCTTAGCCTAGCCTAGTATAGTCTTGCCTATGGTGGCATTGCCTAGTGTAGCCTAGCTTACTATAGCCTAGCGTCGCCTAGAGTAGCCTAGCCTAGTTTAGCCAAGCTAGAATAGGCTACTATATCCTAGCCTTTCCTAGCATACTACAGGCTAGGTTAGTATAGCCGATCCTAGCAAAACCACACCTAAAATAATATAGCCTAATATAGCCATAATATTTCCTAGACTAGTATAGCATACAATACACTAGAATAACCTAACCTAGCTTAGCTTATTGTATATAGTTTTGGTTAGCTAGCCTATCGTAGCCTAACAGAGTATTACCTAACATAGCAGAGCATAGTCCTCTCTTGCCTATTATACTTTAGTATAGCATAGTATAGCCCTATCAAGCCTAGGATAGCTTAGCCTACCCTAGTATAGTATACCCTAGCCTAGCATTAACTAACTTAGACAAGTATAGCCTATACGATCCTATTATATCCTAGTCAAGCATAGATTAGCATTGTTTAGCCTATCATACTATATGCTATGATAACATAGCATTTTATAGTCTAAATTAACATAGTATATTTTACCCTTGTACATTATATCTTAGCATAGCTTAGCATAGTATAGCCTAGCCTATAATAGCCTATTCCAGGCTTGCCTAGCATATTATAGTCTATTCTAGTCTAGCAGAGTATCAACCGAATAGTTAGGATATTATTGCAAAAACAAAATAATTCCCCGGCTAACCTTGGGAAGACTTTTGTAATTATATCATTCGAAAGAAAATGTAAAACAACCTAAGGGTTTCAGATTTCGCTAGAATCAGCCGAATAGTTATGATTTTATTGCCAAAACAAAATAATTCCCGGGCTAACCTTGGGAGGAGGTTGGCAATTATAACATTCGAAAGAAAATGGAAAATAACATAAGGCTATGAAATTTCGTTAGATTCGGCTAAATAGTTATGATGTTATTACAAAAGAAAGAAGCAAAACGGGGACCTACCGAAATACTGAGATGTAGAGTCGCTCGCAACTAGACTCGCACGCAACTAAAAATAGTAAGACTGGGGTGAACTTGAATTTATCCAATTAATCCTAGATGCTTTGTTCGAAACGTTACATTTCAAAGCCTCACACGAACAAATAATTTTGAATTCGCAGTTCTCAATCTGAATTCATTTGTGCGAACTATTTCTTAGAAATGTAAAATCCTTCAAACCCAAAATTGGATATACGAGTAAGGAAGGTTTGAGGAAGTTTCTTCGACCGTGATATTTCTCCTTTTTTATCATTACTCTTTTCGACTTCGCTATTATTCCTTTGCGTCATCTTCCTCCTTTTATTACTGAGAACTGCATTATTTGACATATCGAGACAGAATTTCCTTTAATAAGGGGGGGGAGAGAGGAAGTAGTCGGAGTGAAAAGGCACAAAGAACAAGGGTGAACTTGTTTTAAATTCCCCCGCAACCTCTATGCAAAGCAATGGGAAAAATTATGAAAGGGGGATGAATCATTAATTCCCTGTTCTAAAATTCAACTTTTATGAATATATATATATATATATATATATATATATATATATATATATATATATATATATATATATATATATGAATATGTACCACGGAAGGAAACTGAATAAAAGACAGATTGGAGTTAGCACTTTCGTCTATTCGACATTTTCAAACTCAAAATGGTTAGAAAAAATAGGAAACAGTATTTATACTAAGCACGTTTCCCTATGAGGTCAACTTTTTAATGCTATCAGATAAGTCGGATTTTAGCGGATAGCATTAAAAAGTTGACCTCATAGGGAAACGTGCTTAGTATAAATACTGTGTTTCTTATTTTTTCTTACCATTGTGAGTTTGAAAATGTCGAATAGACGAAAGTGCTAACTCCAATCCGTCTTTTACTCAGTTTCCTTTGGTGGTACATATTCATATTTATAGTTATCACGCGCTTACTTTCGTGATATTTCCCATATATATATATATATATATATATATATATATATATATATATATATATATATATATATATATATATATATATATATATATATATATATATATATATATATATATATATATATATATATATATATATATATATATATATATATATATATATATATATATATATATATATATATATATATATATATATATATATATATATATATATATATATATATATATATATATATATATATATATATACGAGGGGCGTTCAATAAGTTTTGCGAATCGGTAGGGCGGCAAAACAGAGCAAGGGAGATGGCTGTTTGTGGGGGTGTTAGGAAAAGTTATGACAAGTCAGGACCTGCAGCCGCACACTCCTTCCTCGTCTATTTAAGAAGCAGTAGCTGATCGCAGATCGTAAGTCACAATTTTTTCAACAATGGAGAAGGTTGAGCACCACGCTGTGATCAAATTTCTGACCAAGGAAGGAAGAATGCAAAAGAGATCCATGAACGCATGGTTGCAGTGTACACCGACACCGCCCCTTCCTATGCAACCATTGCTCGCTGGAATAGGGAGTTTTGCCATGGTCGTGAGTGCCTTGAAGATGACCCCCGTCCAGGATGCACATCAGACGTGACCAACGAGGACAATGTTGCCCGTGTGGAGAAGATGATCCTCGAAAATCGACGGGTGAAGGTCGAAGAAATCGAGCGAGAACTTGGAATATCACATGGAAGTGTTATCAACATCATCCACGACAATTTGGCTGTGACCAAGGTCCCAGCCTGTTGGGTCCCTAGAAACCTCACGCCACTTGATCGACTTCAACGTCATTAAAGTCGACAAGGCCAGAGTTACACAAGCTTTTCTGCGCGATTGCGGATTCGAGGAGCGCAACGCCCCCCCCTCCCCTACAGTCCAGATCTGGCCCCCAGCGACTACTTTTTCATTCCGCTAGCTCAAGGCTGCACTGCGTGGACGCCGGTTTGGGGAAGATGAAGATGTCCAGCTCGCCGTCCAGGAGGGGATTGAACAGCAGTCGGGAGATTTCTGGTTGTCGGGAATTCGAAACCTCAGGGACAAGTGGCGCAAGTCCATTGAAGTCGAGGGTAGTTATATTGAAAAATAATAAAACACTTTTCCTCATATCTCGTTTCCTTATATCCGAATTTGCACAACTTATTGACCGTCTCTCGTATAAAGTTGAAGGTAAGAGAACACATAGGACGTTCAGGTACATGTGAGTTATATGTGTAGGAAAAACAACGTTTCGGACGCATCGCTCCTCTTCAGGTTCTAAAACCATAAAGTAACATATTAACATTTCAAATTAATTAAGAGTGAGTAAACTTATAAATGCTAAAAATTATGAACAAAGGAATACTATTAAAATAACCGATATTTAAATAGAATTAAAAAAATAGATGAAAATTAACATACAAAATGTAATTGATCTAAAAGGTAGAAATGGAAAGGTATATTACATTTAAGTTAAAAAAAATAATCAATTTAAATAAACAATATCAAAAAATAAGCTAATTAAAAGGCATTATAGAGAATTCAAAAAATTAAAAGCTAAAATCAAGTATCTATCATGTTGGAAACCCTAATGAAGCACAAAAGCACACCCCCAAAAAACTTAATTATTAAAATATAATGTAGATTACCGATGATGTTCAGATGAAATCAGGAGGGCAAGGAATTATACCGGGCTAGCTTTGAAGAGAGATAAAGTTGTTGATAGGTTGGTTGGCTGTTAATAGAAGTAGTTATAATTAATAAGTGAGAAGAAGAACAGTGGTGTTATCAAGGCTATGTGTAGGAGATTTAATTTTGTGTAATACAGCTTGTCAAATATATATATATATATATATATATATATATATATATATATATATATATATATATATATATATATATATATATATATATATATATATATATATATATATATATATATATGTATATATATATATATGTATATATATATCTATATATATATATATATATATATATATATATATATATATATATATATATATATATATATATATATATATATATTCAATTTCCTATGGCACCCAAGGAATGCAAAGGGCTGTAATAAACTCTCTCTACGACTACTTATTCTGAGCCATCTCTTCCAATTCGTCATCCCAACTATCTCCTGCCTCTCTCTTCATCGTCCTTATCCATGTTTCCTTCGGTCTATTTCTTCCCCTTCTTCCAGCTGTCTCCCACTTTAGTGCATATTGCACATATCGTCTCTCTCGTCTGTAAATATGCCCCATCCATTTCCATCGTGACATTCTCACATACTCATCTACCGGTTGTACTTTCGTTATTTCTCTAACTCTCTCATTTGTCACTTTATTCTTCCATCGTATACTTAATATTCTCAACGTCTTATTTTCAAACGCCAAATATTTTGCATCTATGATTGCCGTACTGTACCACAATTCATCTTCTTATATAAGAATTGGTCTCACCATACATTTATAAATTTTTATCTTGGTGTGTCAATATTGAATCATTATTATTATTCCACACAGGTTTCAACATGCTCACTGCTTGGTTGGTATTCCTAATTCTTTCCTCAAACTCATTTTTAAAGAAACATCGCTTGAAACATTCGTATCTAAACAATCTATTACTCTTTGCATATCTTCACAGCTCTCTGCAATTAAAACAATATCATCTGCATAATCCAAATCAGCCAACTTCATACCTCTCTTCCATAATATTCTAGTATCATTTTCTCTTATGACTCTCGTAGAATAGGATCAATTTAACCCTTTCTGTGTTTCTCAGCCGAGGCCGATGAGGGCTATGTGCGTGGGAGGTTTATAATACAAGCAGAGTGCGAATTAACTAAATGTAAGTTAGCCAAGCAGTCGACTATCTTGGAGGTTCCGGGACAATAGAAAAACGGGTACAAAAATAATTTTTACTAATATGTCAAATTAATATTCTTTTACAAGGTTAAAAGGAGTTTTAAAACAAGCTATCTAGACATTAGACGTACAAGAGTCTCAGCAGCTAAAAGGGGGGAAGACTTGGCGGGGCCGGTCGTGGTACAAACAAACGAACAATATTGACGAGGGGCGCTCGAATGACCTTGAGCGTATACAAAACTGACGATGGAGCCTTACATACATAGTAGAGAGAGCGCTGAGAGCACTTGGACAGGAGAGTTGCGCGTTGCTGATACATCGGGGATTTGGTCCGAGGAAGTAACCTTTGCCTTGGCGGAAAGTTCAAATAAGAGGCTCTTGACAATGACTATTAACGGGATGAACTTAGATCTTGCTTTTGAGTAGAAGACGAATCTAGACTGGGCGCGTTTCGTTCGAGGAGCGGGTAGAAACGAGTACGAGGTAGACTCGCGTGAATTAAACGAGAATACTCGGAGCTTGAGGGATTCTGCGAGAATTATGCAGAGTCCAACGGGACACGAATAGCGGGTACTGACGAGGGCGCGGGCAGAAGATACTGAGGGGAAGGAGGGGGGGCACAGGATACTGACGAGGTGGGCAGACGGTGGATACTGCCTTCTAACTCTAGCACCAGAAGATTTATAGTGGGGTCGAATGGGGTTTTCTCTCCTGCAGCCAAAGGGGATGGTTCTATGGGCTGACGCATTAGCAGGCTAGAGTAGTATCGCCCTATTAGCACGATCACGAGAAGGTTCCTAAGCCGGGGCACAGGATACTGACGAGGTGGTCAGACGGTGGATACTGCCTTCTAACTCTAGCACCAGAAGATTTATAGTGGGGTCGAATGGGGTTTTCTCTCCCCTAGCCGAAGGGGATGGTTCCATGGGCTGACGCATTAGCAGGCTAGAGTAGTATCGCCCTATTAGCACGATCGCGAGAAGGTTCCTAAGCCGGCGAGATGAAACTTTGTCCGACTTCTACTGGGACCTTTTCGGGCTATTAAGCTTGTCGCGGCTTTCTGCAATGGCGGGCTTTCGGCCACCACGGCGTCTCATGATTTCGCACATTCATTAGCGCAGACAAAAAGGGTTACCCAGGTGTATGTTGTCTTTCTCTCCATTTAAGGTGTGGCAGTGCGCATCTTCCTCTCTCTCTCTCATCTATGACAATGACCTTCTTCATTACAAAGTCAATGATCAAAATAAACAGGAATGGAGAAAGAATTCCACCCTGAATTACTCATGATTTATCTTCATAACTTTCACTCAAACGCCCATCTACCAATACTTAGCAGAAGGTATCTTCATGCCCAATTTCTACTATGTCAACAAACTTCTGGGGTATTTCATAGTGTCTCATTATTCTAAATAGAGCGGCACGTTTTACCCTGTCAAAAGCTTTTTGAAAATCCACGAAGCAAAGACACAGTGGCATTTTCTTTTCGTTAGCTTGTTGCATCCGGTGTCTTACAATAAAGATTTGGTCATTGCATCTACGATGTTTCCTAAATCCTGCCTGCGTGAATAATGCAATAAATGCTTAAAATCCCACAGGAAATGAAAGGCAGATTCCAAGTCCTTTGAACTTGTTTAGTTCATTTCAAGGAATAACTAAAAATGTTTACAAAAGTTATATATATATATATATATATATATATATATATATATATATATATATATATAGGAAACAAAAGAGCAATGCCACGCCCATGTACAACAAGAGGACCCAAAATAGAAAAATAATAATAATATCAAAGACGGGTGAGAAGTATAAAACTAAATAGATAAGGTCTACTTCCGGAAAATTCCAACCTGTGCGCAAATAATGTAGACATTTATGTGACTAAACTAAGTACATACATACCCAATTGTGAATTCATAAAAATAGACAAGAGACACATACTCGTATATATACCACCTTTGTAAACATATTTCGTTATTCTTTGATAATGAACTAAACAAGTTCGAAAGTA